>JALGPY010000007.1:78343135-79593135 GCA_023055425.1 Linanthus parryae | reverse complement strand
GCAAGGATTGGTCTCTGCATTTAGACGATAGCTTATGGGCGTATAGGACTGCTTACAAGACTCCTTTGGGCATGTCTCCCTACCAGTTAGTGTTTGGGAAGTCGTGTCATCTTCCGGTGGAACTCGAGCACAAGGCATTCTGGGCTTTGAAGAAGATCAATTTGGACGCTAAGCTCTCAGGTGAGCTACGAAAGCAAGCGCTACTTGAACTTGAAGAATTTCGATTGATGGCGTATGAAAGTGCGAAAATCTATAAGGAGAGGACAAAACTGTGGCACGACAGGCACATCATCCCGAGAGACTTCAAGGTAGGACAGAAAGTATTGATCTTCAATGCAAGACTAAAGCTGTTTCCAGGGAAATTATAATCTAGGTGGAGTGGTCCCTACACGATTACCGAAGTTTATCCATGGGGATCTCTTGAGGTAGAAGATGCAAATGGGAACAGGTTTAAGGTGAATGGTCAGAGAGCGAAACCGTACGTGGACGGGAATTTCATTGGAGTCATTGAATGGCTTCATGCAACTCCCGCAACTTGAGAAGTCTCTGAGGTAACTGGGTCGGGCCGTCGACCTTAAATTACAAAGCGCTTGTTGGGAGGCAACCCAACCTATTTAATGCTTTAGGATAGATTTTAATACTGTTTTGTAATTTTTATTCGGTTTGATGTTATTGAGAGGTGCGAGAGAGTGGATTTAATATTTCCAATGAGTATGTGCAGGAATACGAGGTGAAAGGCCTATTTCGGATCCCCCTTCTTGATGCGCGCGTGCGAAACAGAGTAAAAAGTCCGGATATGCAGCTAAATACGCGTATCGGGATCCGAAGTGAAGGAATTGAAGGTAGAAGCCATTTCTGCATCTATTCAACACACGCACCTGGGGAAGATCATGTTCCCGGACTCCCCGTCTTGATTTGCGCAAGAATTCGATTAGTGAACGGAGAAAGCTATCACGCCGGCACGGATTACGAGGTGAAATTTTGAAGGACAGACTGAAATAAGGATTGAACAATGCCAACGTGTGGGGGTGGTCGAGAGCTTTCTGTAGACAGGTGGATCGCGCAAATCGGAGTCCGGATGAGGAAGTTACGCCAAAAAGGATGTTTTAGCAAGTAAAAAGAGGCCAAAAGCATCCGGAAATGCAAAACGTGCTTTGGGACGCGTGAAATTGACAAATAAAATATTCCCCGGAATTTTGGGAGTGTTTTAAGGTAAAAAGGGAGTCTCGAGGTCGAGGAGATCCTTCGGAAAGCAAAAGCACGATCGAAGACGCGAAAAATCGACAAAAAGGATGTTTTTGGCACAATTCAGCATTGTCTTCGTATGAAGACAATTGTCTTCGTAGGAAGACATTTTACTTAGAAAAAATTTCGAGCTCTGAATTGTCTTCTTAAAACAAGGTGCAGTATCTATGTGAGAAGACCTTCGTGCGAAGACAAATTGTCTTCGTACGAAGACTCTTCGCACGAAGAGAAATGTCTTCGCACGAAGACATCGCGCAGAATGACAGAATTGGCCACGGACGGACAGAAGCTGGAAGCTAATTACTAAGGGCAAAGTTGACCTTTTGCCCACGCTTGAAGCTTCATCAGCTGGGCATCGAGGCTTCTCTTCATTCTTCATCTTCAAACTCAGTTCTTCTCCTCCATAGCCGCACCACACTCAAATCGCCTCCCCCATTGTTTCTTCACCAAATTCAGCAACCAACCTAGGGTTTTGCTCGCGATTCAAAGGAGAACAAGATTCCATAGGTGGTTTTGAGAGAGAGTGCAAGACAAGAGAGAAATCAGAGGAGGAAGGAGCTAGGGTTTTGAAGAAGAATTGAGAAATTGGACGAGTTGGGGCTTGATTTAGCTTACGGACGAGAAGACAACGCTAACGGGGACTACGCAAGGAGTACGGAGCATCAAGCAATTCGAGATTTCGACAAATTTTTCCGGCATCATCAAAATCAGTCCGGGTTTGTCAAAATTGTGAAATTTTTGCGTCCGTAAGACTTGCTCCGGACGCGTAGGTACAATCTAAACTTCGTATTTCAATAATCGAGTCTTAGGCACATTGAGTAAAAGCCCGATTTTTTGTTGTTGCGCTTAGAAGCGTACTTTGGGGGCGATTGCGTAAAGTCCTAGGAAATATTTGTTACGTGCCTACGTGTTTCGTTTAGCATACACTTCTTGTTCACGTGCACAATAGTTGAATTGTTCGTTTTACTTGAAATTGAATTTTAAATGGCGGGTGGAAAGAAACGGAAGACGGGAGAGGGTCCTTCGCAAGAAGCATCGGGATCGGGCGATCCTCAATTAGAGATACCGCCTACTCCCCAATATGCCATCTTGAATGCCCCTTTTCCGGCTAAACCGGGTATTGTCGGCCGACGAAAGGCCAAGGCTAATTTGAAAGAGAGAAGTATTGGGCCCGGATACTATGATAGTTTCCGTTTCGTCACTCATGAGGCCCATCTTGACTCTCGAAGAGATACTTATTTGACTAAGAACGGGCAGCCCGAAAAGGCATTTCCATTGCACGAGGACATGCCTCAAGCAATTAAGGAAATTTTTGAGCGCGAGAAGCTTGACAATTGGTTTAAGCTAGTAGGGCAGTCTAGTTCACATATTACGCGAGAGTTTTTGTTCAATTTGCGTTATGCAAAGGATGGTGAGAGTCAAGATCCTCGTCTCGTTTACTGTCGGAACGAGTGGATAGTCTTCACGCCAGAGACTATCGCTCTCGCCATGGGTTTTCCCGCATTGAAAGACGGTTGTGGGTACGAGACGGTTCTTCGTAGTGAGAATCTTTGGTCTCGGCTAAATGCTTTTTGCTTTGCGAAGGGGGTTGATCCATGGGACAGGAAAGGAGAGGTGATTCATTGGAAGGCCGAGAAGAGGTTTTATAGGCCGGAGGCTAGGTGGTGCTGTGAAGTATTAGAAAACTGGGTTTTGGGAATCACACGAAACCCTAGTTATACTTTCCGCCTCTCTGTCTGGGCTCTTTGTCTTTACACCGGGGTTAGAATTAATATCCCCAAACTGATTTGGGAGAACTGTCTTGAGAGGGTGTCGAGGACGAACAAATTGGGCCCCGGTCATACTTGCTTGATCACTCACCTGGCCAAAACTGCTGAAGTAGTCATAGGGAGAGATATGGACTTGAAACCGTTTACTGCTAGGAAGTGGCATAGGTTTGATGAGACAGCGAGGAAGAAGGGCAAGGGTAGGAGGATGAACACCTCTAGGTTTGACAACCAGGTTGCCTACGACCACCTGAGAGAGGAGATGGCCCGGGATAGACTCGAGAGGAGACGCCAGTTTGCCCACACTCGGGACAATCAGGCGAAGCTGGGGGGATTAATCCAGATGGTGGGCCAGTGGGTTATACAGTCTAGTGGTCAGGCGGCGGGGGAGTTTGTTCCACCGGTCCCGACGGCGGATCCGTGGTTCCAGGAGGATGAATTTGAATATGAGGTTCCGCCGAGTGAGGATGAGGAAGAAGAAGATGATGAGGAACAAGAGGAAGATGAGGAGGAAGATGACGAGTAGTGGAGTGTGCCCTCGTGCTAGAATTGTTGAGTCCTCGTGTTATCGTTGAGGACAACGATGCATTCTAGTGTGGGGGTGGTTGAATCCTTTTTACTAGTCAGTGTCGTGTCTTTGCATCGCCAGTGTCAGCATGTAGTTAGAAATTTTTGGTTATGTCCTTATTTTTATTATTCATCTTTTAGCGTGCACGTTTTGGTATTTTTGAGTCAACCCACCATTGTTGCGTCGTTAGTCGAGTCGGCCGTGCATATAGTATAGGTATATAAAAAAAAAGAAAAAAAACTAAAAATGTGAAAACACCAAAAAAAATTAAAAATTTGAGAAAGGGCAATTGAAAAAAGCTGAAAATTCGGTAAAATCGAGAAGTGTGAGACTTTTAGGCGTAGGGCGTGAATTGCGATCGAGAGTGACAATGTGAGAGTCCCTTAGTAAGTATAGAGAAACTCTCTTTACGGGAATGCGTGCCTATTTTACACACGAACTTAATTCTTTCAAATTTAAGGTGTGTGCCTAATTTTCTTACAAGAGTTGAGCTAGGTGTGAGCTAAACAAGCCAAACGTTCTTGTGTACGTCTTAGGTAGTCGCCAACCCGCCTCGTAGTGGCACACAGAACAGCTGTGCGAGGTGTGTATTAGAGCACTCACTGCTTATAGAACTTACCTTGTAGGACCACTAGTAAACCCGTATTTGAACCATGGATTCTTTGACAACCTTTGGACTTAGGGTGACGATTCTTGGCCTTCAGCATTGATTGGTTAGGATCACCGCTTTAGTGCGTCACGAGGGTGTTGTAGTTGAGGGGGTTCGATGAGGGCGTACTTCATGTTATACTTGTGTGAGTCTTACATATCGCATGCACTTCATTTGTGATCTTCGAGGGGAATGCGAGGGTGAGTGAGAGTAGGCTTGCGCACTTCGGTGTGGCGGTGTTCCATGGCATTACAACATGGACACAAGTGAGGAGAGCCGTGAGTGTGTACCATCTAATACACACAAAGCTTGGGTTGGGGGAATTTAATAGGTGGATCGTGCTAGGTACCGGATCTTACTCATCATGGTGTAGGAGGTTTGGTTGGATTAGGCACGAGACAGACATTTGATCGACTACGTGAGAGGGGACAGGATTACATTCGAGTGTGGGGGTGTCGACATTTGACTTCGGACATCGAGATTGCGTTTGCGACGACTCCATCCCCACACATGCTCTTGTATGTTAGCGGCTTTGTTGGTTACACCGAGGATTTTATTGAGATAGGGAGAGACATTGATTTGTGATTTATACGTGTTGATTTGGATATTGTCTCTCCTTACGATTATATGTTAGCTTGGCACTTGGAAGACCACTCGTGAAAGATAGTGAAGGAGTTGTGCAGGATTTTGAGAGATATACTTAAAAAAAAAAAAAAAAAAAAAAAAAAAAATCAAAAAAAAAAAAAAAAAAAAAAAGAGAGAAAAAAAAGGAGAGATGAATAAGGGAAGAATGAAAAGTTTGTGGAAGAACGAGTGGAGAAGCGACTAGTTCACGAACGGGAGATTTTTGGTTTATGCATCATTCATGACAATAGCCGCGGAGATCGTAATTGTACCGGGGTGTGAGGGGATCGAGGGCCGGAGATGGTGAGTTTCGGGCTTGGTTTCCATCATTGTTTTGAGGGTGTGTGAGCTATGGTATTTGTGAGAATGTGACGCGTTAGGACTTGTATTTGATTCTTATCCTATTTGTCCCTAAAGCCTCATCATTCTAAACCCGTTAGCGGATTAGGAGCTCGGACCTTGAACGTGGCTTAGCCTAGCGTAGCCTTTTATTTTGTGGCACACATGAAAAGGTATTGCATTCTTGTACTTAGTAAAGTTAGGTTCTCTATACTAGCTAGGGGGAATTCATGTTGACGAATTTGATTTCGAATCATTCCTTGTGTCTACATTTCTCATCGCTTCGTGTGAATCGGTTTAAGCTAATGGAGATTGCCCAATCTCACAAAAGAAAAAGAAAAAAATTTTGTATTTCAATACTTGCATTGTGAATATTGCATTTGCATATAGGTGCATTGTGTATAATCGAGTCGTGTCGACTAGTAGGAAGGATGGTTGGTGAATGGTTCTACTCGGATTCGTATGCAAGAGTTCTTGGTATTGTATGCAATGTGAGGTGATAGTATGCAAATGGCGTAGGGAAGTATGCAATGAGTAATTGGTTGAGTATGCAAAGTTGGATGGATTGCGGAAAAGCGAAAGAAGTTTTGACTTGAGAGAGATGGAATTGACTTGGGAGATTTGCTCGGGACGAGCAAAAGGTAGTGTGGGGGTAGTTGATAACTCCGTTTTCGGAGTTATTTTATGCCTTTTATTTCTACGTTTTGCGTGCTTATAATGGAGAATTTGTCGTCTTTTGAGTAAATTGAGCGTAAATGTGAAAATACGAGTTCATGTGCAATACTTGTTAAATCCGGGCGTTTCTTTAGATTTTTGAGCTTTTTATTGTGATATGATCGCGGGTTGTGTTTTCGTGTTGTGATTCGCAGGAAAACAGGGCTTGGAGGATCGTGCGGGATTTGGAAGCGAACTTCGGAAACAAGGAACTCAAAGGCAAGTCAAAAGGAAGAGGAAAGTCAAAGAAAGTCAAAGGAAGGTCAAGGGAAGAAAGGATGGAAGAAGAAAGTCAAAGAATGGAAGAGAAAAGTCAAAGGAGGCAAAAAGAGAGCTGGAACAAGAGGTCTTCGTGCGAAGACATTTGTCTTCGTGCGAAGACAAATACTTAGCCAAAATTTCAGTCTGCAACATTCTCTTCTCAAACACACTCGCAGTATCTAAATGAGAAGGCCTTCGCACGAAGAGGCAGAAGTCTTCGTACGAAGACTCTTCGTGCGAAGACAACTGTCTTCGTGCGAAGAGGTCGTGGGACAGAGCAGTTTTTTTGGGGTTTTTCCGTATTATTTCCAAACTTTGTAATATTATTATGGGAACGTATTTAAGGCTTTTAGGTCGACTTTTTCAGTAGTTTTTGGAGATTAGAGACATCTTGGGAGATCAAGAAGCCTTGGAGAGAGCTTAGGAGCTTTTGGATCATTCGTTTGGATTCTAAACTCTCGTTTTTCTTGATTTTTATGTTTAAACTCATTATAATCGTCGTTTTGATTATGAATATGAGTAGCTAAACACCTTTTGCTGGGAATTCTCGTTTGGTGTAGCTAGGGTTTGATCTAAAGTTGATGTTTTGATGATTGTAATGCATGCTTTAGCTTAATCTCTCGTGTTCATTCACTATTATGGATTATTTGCGTTCGTAATCTTATTATCTTTGCGAGTAGCTAACGTAGAGGTAGAATCAATTAGTTTCACGTGGTAACTCCGTGATAATTAGTCGGTAAATTGAATAATCCACCTAGTCGTATCAATGTTTGTTAACTCGGCATCGTTAACTAGGATCGTTAAAGTAGAATTATGTTATTAATGCGTGCTTAAAGCTAAATTAGGCTTGGTAACTCGGTCTAGTTTAACCTAAGTATAGTGGACTTGATTGGTAACTCGTTAAGTTCAACGTTGCTTGATTAATAGTGAATAACACGTGGTTGTTTTACAAATCAAAATCTAAATTTAGATCAACCTAGTGAACCTAGAGAATTCCCGGTACTTTTCCCTTATTGATAAAACCCTCCAATTATTCATTCTTTATTAATCGTGAATTATTTCACTTGGTTAATTGAGATTATTGCATTTATTTTCTTAGAATTAGATAAAAACACAATTTGCGACTTGCCCACATAAGGTTTAGAATAGTAATTAATTTAAACAAAGTCCCTTGGGTTCGACAACCCGGATTTCCGGTTTATTACTACACACGACGGCTGTGCACTTGCAGTTGGAACGTGTCAATGATCGTTGTTTGTGTTTTTTTGTTGTGATTCGCAGGAAAATAGGGCTTGGATGATTAAGGGGGGATGGAAACGAGCTTCGGAAAGGAGGAAATCAAAGAGGAAGCCAAAAGAAAGTGACTGAAGGTCTCTTCGTGCGAAGAGATTTCTCTTCGTGCGAAGAGAAAAAGACTTAGAAAAATATTGATGCTTCCAAAAGTTTTCCCAAAAAGAGGAATTGCCCCAAAGTGAGAAGTTCTTCGCACGAAGAGGGAAAAGTATTCGTACGAATTTAAGCTAATTAGGTCGTGATTATCAGTAGTAGGAGCATATTTTGGACGTGTTTAGAGAGCTAGGGATCACAATTGAAGCTTGGGAAGCGTGTGGATACTTCGTTTGATTCCTAAACTCTTTCTTATCTCTAGTTCTTGTTTATGATCATCAAACTCGGTATTATGATCATGTTTTGTAGTAACTAAACACTTTATTGCTGGGAATTACTTTTTGGAAAGATAGGGTTTGCTTGAATGAATGTTTTGATGCTTTGATTCGTTCTTTGGATTAAAGTTATGCGTTCTCCTCTTATTATTATTATCGTGCGCTTGATTATTTAATGTTCTTACGAGTAGCTAACATTTGAGCAAACTAAATTAGAACTTCTGTGGTAACTCCATGAGATCTAGTAGGTAAATCAAGATAATCACCTAGTCGTATCATTATCTCGTAACTGGGTAGTGTTAATTAGGATCAAAGAGTAGATTAATATTCAATAATGCATGCTTATAATTGAATTAGACTTGATAACTCGGTCTAAATTGATCGTAGGTGTAGGCAAATTGCTTGGTAACTCGGTAATTTTTAGAATGCTCGATTGATAAGAGTAGTGCATTTTGGTTCCAAAGATCAAAATAAAATTCACAGCCTCATCACCATCCTCAGTTTCAAGGCTTTGAGTTCTCTCATTTTCTTTGGCTTTGAGAGCTAAGTTCTTGACACTTTTTGGGAGCTCTCCATCAGCTTCATTCATAGATATTTCATGTGTCATAAGCTTCCCTTTTATATCATCAAGTTGTAGAGTTAAGAGATTCTGAGCTTCTTCAATTGTTATGGTCTTTGGTTCCAACTTTTCATTTGGAAGACTTCTTAGAATCTTCCTCACCTTTTCTTCATTGGAAAAATGTTTTCCCAGTGAATCAAGGTTGTTCACAATGTCTGTGAACCTCTTGAAAATGTCTCTGATAGACGCATTTGCATTCATCTTAAACAGCTCATATTGCCTAAGATAGATGTTGATCCTGGTTTGCTTCACTTGACTGGTTCCTTCAAAAGTTACCACAAGTTTATCCCAGATTTCTTTGGCAGTAGTGCAGCCTGAAATCATGTTAAATTCATCTGTACTCAAAGAACAATATAAAATGTTAATAGCTTTTTAATTCTAAGAGAATTTCTCTAATTCATAAGAGGATAGTAAGTCTTCAGATTTGGGAGTTCCAATCCCATCTTTCTCTGTGTAGAAAGTGTGAGGTCCATTCTGAATAATGTTCCAAATCTCTATGTCTTGATCAATGATGAAAATTTTCATCAAGGCTTTCCAGTGAGCAAAATTTTCTCCACAAAACAGAGGAGGTCTGTTAGCAGCTCTTCCCAATGAGAAACCACCATCACCTGCAGTACTCATGATCATCAGATGGTTAAATCTATACACTGATACAATCTCTGATACCAATTGAAAGTGTGAGTGTGCAGGTGGTAATGCAGCTAATATACTCTAGAAGGGGGGTTGAATAGAGTATGCCAACTTTTTGCAAAACTTGCTAGGAAGATGAGATCTTGTGAAAACTAGTGAAGTTCAAGGCCTTGAAACCAAGTTCAACCCTTTGAAAGAGATGCAGTTTGTACTAAAGAAAATAAGCCTTTTTCAAGGCCTTGAAAAGAGTTTCAAACCCTTGAAAAACAGACAGTTTTGAGTGCTGCAAAAACTATGAAAATGAATGAACTGTAAATGCAAGAGACAGATGATTTATAGAGTTCAGTCCACTTGTACCTACGTATCTACCTCGGGGATTTGATCCATTTTCAAATCAATTCTTATTAATCAAAATCTAAGCCCTAGAACTCAAGCACAGAGAATTTCCTTACTCTATTACAGCTTGCGGTTCTTCCTAACCTATCTAGTACCTACTCTATCTAACTGATTAACTAAGAATTCTCTATTGTTCACCTTGAACAATCCTTGGGAATGAAGATAGAAATATTACAGAAATGGTCTACCAATAAAGCACAATACAGAAGAACACTTAGAGTGTAGAAACTGCAGTGAAGTATGCAGTGATCTTCTATGAATGGATTGGGAGATGGATGAACTTCTTTGATGCTTGTCAATCCATAACTCTTTCTCTCTTTTTTCCTGTTGAGTGTTGTGTCTTGTTGCTTCAGAATCGAGCTCTATTTAAACTTCAAACAGCTCTGCATATCTTCCCAGATTTTCAGCAACAAATCTCCTATTTTGTAGGCAGCAGACTTTGACTCTTTGACAATCTTTTCCAACGGTTAAGTGATCACAATCTTCAGAGATAATGTCGTGATCTTGCATTTGAATAGGTTGAGAATATGTCAAGTCATTCAGATCAAACACAGAATCATCTTCTTGATTATTTCCTTCCCTGCATAAGTCAGATTAGGAAACAATCTCTGCAAACTTAGGAAATAAAATCCCCAGCAAAATCATAGTCAAACAGATGATATTCTATGTTCAAATGACTTAGAATGATTTGTCTTTCATCATCAAATAACATTAAATCAAGCATATGAAGGAGAGAAAGGAAATCAACTCAGGAGAGTTTACAGAAAACTCCCCCTGAGAATGTTCACATAGGTTAAGCAGTTTCAAGGCTTTGAATCCAGTTTCAAGGCCTTGAAAATAGCTATAATATTTGCAAGCCTATGAGAACTGATTCAAGGCTTTGAAAGCTGGTTCAAGGCCTGGAAATAGTCAGACTATTCCAAGCCTTTCACAACCTGATCTTATAAAACCAAATCCATAAATCACCAAAACGTGGTGTCAAACCCTAGCTCCCTACGAGATATCCCGAATAAAGTGTTTAGCTACTAAGAATCGTGATCAAAATAACAAGTTTCAAGTTAATCATAAGCAAAAACTAAAGAAAGGAATAATAGAGAATCCAAACAATGAAAGTTGATCTCCAAAAACGCTCCCAAATCTCCCCAAGCACGTCTCCTACAATGTCTAACTCCAAAACATCGAGTTCTAGGTCACAAACACGTCCAAAAATTTTTCCAAATCAGTTTCTAAGTATTACAAATGAACCCCCATAATTTGCTGCGTTTCCAGATTCTGTTCATGCGAACAGTCAAGTTGTTCGTGCGAAAACCTTCTTGTGAACATGTTCGTGTGAACATATATTCTGTTCATATGAGCACCGGCTTGAGCCTTGATAATCTTCTAAGTGATGTTTTTCATGTGAACACCTATAGTGTTCATGCAAACACTTTACCCCATGTGGCTTTTTCTTCATTTTTCAAGCTCTTCCTCTTCATCCAACTTCTTGAGCATGTCTCTTGAACATTCCTCGCTTCCGAAGTTTACTTCCGCTCCAAGTTTCCCGCTCTGAGCTTCCGGTTCCTGAAATCCACAATACTAAAACATACCGGAAGATCAAACGAGACAAATATAATACAAAATACATGAAAAAGCTCCCAGATTCGACAATGAAGTTCAAATGCTCGTACATTCTCCAAACTAACAAGAAATGACCTAAAAACATGTAAATGCATCAAAATGCACGCAAAACGACAAGTAATCACATAAGAATATAACTCCCATTATGGAGTTATCAACCACCCGAAGGGGCTCGACCCATGGGGTGCAAGTGGGTCTTCAAGAAGAAGACCGACATGGATGGCAATGTGATTGCCTATAAAGGTCGATTGGTGGAAAAAGGATTCAGACAAATTCATGGTATTGACTATGATGAAACCTTTTCCCCAGTCGCAATGACCAAATCCATTTGTATCTTACTTGCTAATGCAGCTTATCACGACTATGAGATTTGGCAGATGGATGTCAAAACAGCGTTTCTGTATGGAAACCTCCTTGAGGATGTGAACAAGACAAAGCCAGATGGATTTGAGGATCCAGAGCATGCCAACAAAGTCTGTAAGTTTCAACGGTCCATTTATGGTTTGAATCAAGCTTCTAGGAGTTGGAATCTATGTTTTGATGATGCAGTCAAAGAGTTTGGCTTCATCAAGAACGAAGATGTTCCTTGTGTTTACAAGAAGGTTTGGGGGAGCTCTGTTGTGTTTCTGGTCTTGTATGTGGATGACATACTACTCATTGGAAACGACATTCCTACCTTGTTTTTGGCTTCCAGGTTAGAAAAAAGAGTGGTACAGGGAATAACATTGGCCAAAGAGTACTTTGAAATTTTTATTAAGGAGGTGACAAGACCAGAAGAAGAGATCACTCATATTAAAATAGACGGTATCAAGAAATGGAAAGACGCTGTAAGGAAGAAAATACCATGGCCATGTAGTCTTGTAAGTATATATGTATATGTTTGTTTATATATATATATATATATATATATATATGTGTGTGTGTGTGTGTGTGTGTATGCATGTATGTATGCATATTAAAGTAAATGATAATGAGTTTTAGCTATTTTTAAGCCAAGATACCTTTTCCATAAGTTTTGAAATATTGCAAACTAAAAAACCATTACCGGTGTAGGATACTGCTCTTTCTCGGGATGTGGAAAGAACAGATATATAAGTAAGCGCTCTTATTCTGTGTTTTTTGGGTAATTAAATTGTGTGTGTTCGTTGCGTAATTTTGATGAAGAGGCTAATTTTCTATGTGAGGGAGATAAAAGTGTTAGTATTCATATTTGCTCATGTTTAGTTTTAGCCCTCAAGGTTCAACAATAAGCTTCCCTTCACACGATTCATTTGTTAGTTTTTCTTCGTTCTGTAATTTTCCAGGGTTCCAGTGCAATGGCTAGATTTCTCAACCCAAAAGTTAAATAAATACCATTCGAACACCCAGTAAGTCTCCTTTGAGCAGCGAGAACATGGAACTGCATTTTTAGCATGACTAAGCTTGGGAAACTGCGGCACCGGTACAGCTCCGGATGATGTACTTCTCTGTTCTCCAACCACCATGTCTCGGCGACAACTCCAACTGATCCTGAAACTTCATAAATTTCCCTATCTGGGTTGTTGACCGAGGAGCGTAGCAAATAGGGGAAACTACAAAACAATACCCATGGAATTGTCAATTATATGGTATTGGTTAGTAGTTGCTCCTGTTTGCTAGGCGCATCGGCCTGCCCACCGGGACGAGGCGGTTCGTGAAGTTTGAGGATACTTTGGAGATCAACTTCAAGCCATACAGAACGGACAAATGACATCAGCCGAAGCCGTTACAGTGTGTTAGGAACAGATGCCCTAGAGGAAATCTTATTTAGTAAGAACATTGTTTTGGCTATAATATTAATTTTATTATTTATGGTGATATTTAATATAATGAAGTCCTTAGATTGCAATTTGTTTTTTATATTAAATATCCCTTGTCCATTATTTTGATTAACAAGACGGTCACTATAGACTAGTATGTGGGTAAATTGATATGGACATATCAAGTCTAACACATAGGTACGCATTAGGTGTATTGGCATAATGGATTGACCAACAACGAGAAGGCTACATTAATTATGTTAATGTCACTAGTGCTTCTCGTATTGCTACTCGTATTGTGGTCCTTAGACTTGAAGTTACTAGGCACTCTAGTTGTGGAATAATATGTTTTGATTTCGTCAAACGCTACACCGTGACTGGGTAGCAATAAAGGCGATTATCGGACATAATAGTATGCAAGCTTAGAGGTGGTAGTTATGTAGAGAGGATTTGTCTCTCCTACATATTGGGAGTAAATATCCACGGCCACTCGAGGGGTAGTGCTTATGGAATATCTGGCCAGACTCAGATAAATCAATATGGGATATCGATGTTATATATATAGATAAGCCTATTCTCAGGATCGAGAAACTAAGGATTTGATATACGAGTGTGAAATTTATGTCTCGTGTACAATCCGGATATAGAGACAAAGGGATAATACAATACGGTAACATTGAGGACAAGGTTTGTCAGATCACCGACTATTTCTATTAGTTGGGTGGCATAGATGTGTTGCTAGACCCTGCTCTATGTTAGTAATTGTTACTACCAACTAAGTAGAAACCTATGGGGTCACACACCATACGGATTAAACTGGATATGGGTATTAATTAGTATGACTAATTAAATAAAATGATGAATACGCAACCACAAGCAAACTTAGTAGGACTAATTTGTGAAGTTGACTAATCTGTGTATGGACATCATTCGTATTGGTCAAATATTTAGTTAACAAGAAGTTGTTAACCGTATAAAGGAACTAGTAGCTTATTATTTTCATAGGAGTGTCAATAGAGTGAAAATAACAAAGCAAGGAGATAGACAGAGCAAGCTCCGAAACCGACACCCGTCTGCCCCCTTTTGAGCCGTCGGCCTCGTGTGGGGCGCGGATCCTCGAGCCCCATTTTTCTTGATCTTCTTATTTCTCTTTCTTGTTCATGAGCTAGCACACAGATGTGAGAAGAAATCCAGCAAAATCCTAGGTGTAGATATTCATAGAGACGTGAACATTATTCTGCGTATCGTGATCTATCAGAAAAACAAGGTACACAAACTGTTTTTCCTCCCATCACGTTATGAATGCTTCTAGGAATCACTATTCCATTCATACAAGATAATAACACTTTTCCCCTAAGTGAGGAAGAATACATATGAAGATGTTATGTTGACTGCACAATAAAATCTGCGATTTTGCCCCAAACAACCTAGTTTCTTCAGGACAGTCATTATATGTGCATGAACCAGTGATACTCAATGAATTCTATTAATATGAAAACATGATTCATATCCCCTCCTGATAAACTCGGTATTGAATTCAGTAACTTTCATTTATTTTCATTTAGGTCACTATAATTTAGCAAAATTGCATAAAGCCCCTATAATTGACTTTTACTCAATCCCATCTCAGACAAGTGTAGACTAGCTCCAAATATAACGAAACTCACACAGATGCATGAGGTCATGCCCCGGGTTAAGATACGTGGAGGGGTTTGATAAGGAATCTATTTGTTATTATTCAGTTGCATAACCTGAATCAAAACCCTACACAGTGCCATTGTTTCCCATTCTCTTCGATGCTGTATCCAATTACATGTTCTGTTGTTGAAACGCAACTTCAGGGGTGTTGGAGTGTTAATTATCACATGTTGGGTTTGTTGTGCTAGTCATTATATTTTACGAACCCTTCTAATTATATATCAGGTTAGTTTGCCCTCGTATTAACAACCTAACAGACATCTCAGAATCAATGTTATAGAGTTTCTGTTTAGTGTATTCGACGTCTTGAAAATCAACTTCTTTTCAAAGTTTTGAAATTGTTGTCCTCAAATACCTTAGCTGTGTGAAGGTGGTTGTGATGCGTAGTTGTATTCTCCTTAAGGCTTAAACCACATATATACTGATATTTTCTTCTGCATATTTTTAGCTCTCAAGGTTCCATACTGTGCTTCCCCTCACACGATTCATTCATTAGTTTGTCTTTGTTTTGTAATTTTTCCAGGGTTCCAGTTCAGCGGCTAGATTTTTCAACCCAACAGTGGAATAAATACCATTCAAACACCCATTAAGTCAACTTTGAACGGCGATAAAATGGAACTGCATAATTATCATGACTGATCTTGGGAATTTGCGACACCGGTACGGCTCCGGATGATGTTACTGGTCTGTTCCCCAACCACCATGTCATGTCGACGTATCGAACCGATCCTTAAATTTCATGAATAGTCCCATCTGGGTGGCTAACCGAGGAGCGTAACAAATTGGTGCAACTACAAAGAAATACCCATGTAATTGTCAATTCTATGGTGTTGGTTAGTAGTTGCACCAGCTTGCTACGCATCGGCCACCCACGGAGACGAGGCAGTTCATGAAATTTGAGGATACTTCGCAGATCGACGTCAAGCCAAACTAAACGAACAAGTGACATCAGGCGGAGCCGTTACAGTTTTGCAGTCTCCCATGCTCTATGATGCTTTATCCAATTCCATGTTCTCTTGTTGAAACGCGACTTTGAGGGTGTTGGACTGGTAATTATCAAGTGTTGGGTTTGTTGTACTAGTCACTATCTTTTATGAACCGTGCACATTGTATTTCAGGTTAGTTTGCCCTCATAATTAGCAACCTAACCAACATATCATAATCAATCTTATAGAAGTTAAAGTTTGGTGTATTTTTCGTCTTTGAAATCAACTTGGTTTCTTTGATTTCTTTGGAAATTGCTGTCGTAAAATAAATTAACTGTGTACCGTTGGGTTTACTGCTTAGTTGTATTGTTCGTTTGTCCGTATACTTCTGATGCTATCTGTAGAAGGCTTAACATGGATATATATTGTTATCTTGGTTAGGTTTAACCAGGCTTTGGAACGTGCATGTTATTGTGACTATTTTTTCGCATCACGCGAATGTGAAGCCGGAGCGCCTGTATTCGAAGCCATTTTGTAGCACTTAGGAATAGAGAGGTATAGCTACAGAAAGATGTCTTATTTTGCAACTTTAAAATAGTCAAGTCAAAAGTCGCAGAGTATAGATTTTGGGTATACTTGAACTGTACATTTGGGGTAAAGTTTTGCAACGTAAAATTTGGTGAAATGTAACTTAAACGACCATTTTGTGGATATTTATACATATATATTGATAGTTTTTTAAATGTTTTTTCTATATTTATTTAAGTTCAGTAATTTGAAATGTGATGGAAAAGTTTAATGTGTTGGTTGTGCCTGAAAAAATAAGGCTGCAAGTGCGTTTGATTTGGTGGATGTGTTGGATTTGTGCCTAAAAGTCTACATTTTGGATTTATCTAGTAATGAACTACACTGGTTACAGGGTTAAGCTCAAATATGGTGCAACATAGCCTTGCCGCTTTAATTAAACACAAAAACGGCAAAAGGTAAATATGTTGTCGTAAAAGGGTCCCATCAAATATAGCGATAAAATTAGTTAATATGGCTGTGTGTTTTCCGTAAAGCATAACCTCATAAATATCGAGAATTTGATGTCGCCGTATTTGATGAAAGCCAAAAACAACAATGGCAGATGATTTCTCGGAAGGAGTATAAAGGACTTCAAACACTGCGAGATATATGCGTTTCGCCGTATATACTCTGGCATAAAAGCCGAGTGTTATCGCAGTTTTTGATGCATAAATACGGTGATAGGTCATAAACAGCGATAGTTTTTGTTTCCGCATAGCATAAACGTCAAAATACCTCACGGTCGAGCCAAAGTTTGTCATTTATGCCTTAAACGGCGAGAAAAACCTCATAAACAGCGATATATTCTCGTCGTATTTTGGTACGCTTCCAGTAGTGTGAGGTCTGTCCCATGCACTTTTTTGGTTCTGACCACTTGTATCTCATTTTTTTTGCTAATGATATTATCTTTTTCAGTAAAGAGGATGATACAGAGTTGGAAGTGCTTTTACACATTTTACGGGATTATGAGAGGGCTTCAAATAAAATTGTAGAAGTCAGTGGGGATGTTTTCTATTAATGTGTTGGTTGGCAGACATGAGAATCTTTGTTGGTTTCCGAGTTTTCAGCGACTTGGTTGATTTGATAAGAACCTAGCTTAACGACGAAGATAGGGAAAGCAAAAATGCGACGTTTGTTAAGATTGCTGAGCAGCAAGCTCAAATCTAAATGGTTGGCGAGAAAAAATTATATATGTTGCTGGGAAAGACATATTAGTCAAGGTGGCGATTCGAGATTTGTCAAATTATACAGTGACATGTTTCCAATTTCCACGACAATTATGTGAAAAATTTGAAAGTTTGATTCGATATTTAGAGTGGAGAAGAACTGAGTTTCTTTCCATCAAATCAAGAAATAATTTGAAACATCATGGGGTATCGATTTTCGAGATTTACAATCTTTTAACTTAGCCCTTATTTCTAAGCTAGGGTGGTGACTCAGCCAGATTCTGTAATGGTGAGATATTGAAGGCTAAATATTTTCCGCCAAATGTTTTTTTGGAGCAAGCCTTGGTTACAACCCTTCGCAATTATGGTGAGGAATCATTGGGGGGAAGGAAAATCCTCGGTAGAGGGCTTATCAGAGAGTTTGAAATGGAGTGACGATTGATTTCTTCAGGGATTGAGGATTCGAAGACCGATGAGTTTCAAAGTGGTATCCCTAAATGTTAATCAGGTGTGGCTTCTGGTCTCAGGTCTCATTGACGAATGTGGTAACCAATGGAATTTGTCGCGAATCTATTTTATTTTTGGTGTTGTTGACAATGATATTATTAAGACAATTCAGCTACATTTTACACCTCAACAATATACTTGGACGTGGCTTTTTGAAGACAGAGGCGTATACACGGTGCGCTCGAAATATTATGATAAGGAGAACCTCAAGAGAGAACAGGAGCGTCGTGGGATTGCGATTCAGTAGTCGAGTTCGAGAAACGGGAGCTGGTTTGGTAAGATCTGATCAAATTATGTTCCGAGGAAAGTGGTATTTACGGTATGGCCAGTGCTTTGCGGTCGCTGCCAGCAAATTCAAATCTAAACAAGGAGGATTGAATATTCCAATTATATGTTCTCAGTGTGTTCTTCGGATAATTTGAGGAACATGTGTGCTATGCGCTGCAAACGAGCTTCGTAGGTTTTGAGTAGGGTTCCGTGAGATGAGTCTCTCACCAGAAGCACGCCAGCGTAAAGGATTGGAATTCGACATCCATAGAGACCTTCTCCGGGAGTAATTGGAAACATTTATTTTGTCAATTTGGTTTGTCTAGACTAATCCCAACAACTCTATTTTTTAGTGGAAATTCAGCGAAACACAATAAGTGTCGGACTTTACATTGTTTTGTCTATAATATTCATTTATTATTTTAGGAGATATGTTATATAAAGAAGTCCTTAGATTGCAAGTTGTTGTTTCTCATAAATATACATATTCCATTACATTGATTAATAGGATGATCACTATAGACTAGTATGTGTTAGAGTAGATGCCCTAGAGGCAATCTAATTTTAGTATGAATTGTCTAGAATAATCATTGTATTATTTATGGAGATATTTAATATAATGAAGTCCTTAGATTTACAAATCGTGTTGTTTATCTTAAATATCCCTATTCAAATATAATGATTAACAGGACGATCATCTATAGACTAGTATGGGGTTGGATTGATATGGAGATATCACGATCCAACACATGGGTGTGTATTAGGAGTAATGACATATCGGATTGACCCAAATCTGAGAAGGCTACATACAAGTTATGTATAGTCACAAGCGCTTCTCGCGGTGATAGGATATTATAATCCTTAGACTTGATTTCACTAGATCCTCTAATTTTGGAATATTGTGCTTTGACAACATCGAAAGCTACTCCATAATTGGGTAGTTATAAAAGCGCATGTTGGGCACAATAGGAAGCAAGCTTAGAGATGGTGAGTGATGTAGATAGGATTTGTCTCTCCCACATAATGGAAGCAAATATTCAAGGCCACTCGAGGGATAGCGCCTATGGAATGTCTGGCCAGACACATATGAATCAATATAGAGATATTGATGTCATATGCATGGATAGGGCTATTGCCAGGATCGAGAAACATGGATTGGATATACGAGTGTGACTTGTATGTCTCGTGTCCAAATCCGGATATTGAGACGGAGGGATGGGATAATAAGATCACAAGGTTTGTCAAGACGACTATTTCTATTAATTGGGTGGCATGGATGTGTTGCTAGACACCGCTCCATGTTTGTAAATAGTTACTACCAATTAAGTAGAAACCTATGGGGTCACACGCCGTATGGATATAATTGGAAAAGAGACTTAATTAATAAGGATTAATTAAAAGGATCATATTGCAACAAGTTGCTAACTTAGAAGGACTAGTTAGCAAATAATACTAATCCATATATGGATATGATTAGTATTGGGCCCTTTATGGAGACAACTAGGAGTAGTTGGACTATATAAAGGAACTCCTTCCTTCCCTCTCAATACATGCTATTCATAACACATATTGAGAGGAGAGAAAAGAGTTGAGAGCAAGCAAGGCAAGAGGCGTCCGCCCCTTACCCGCCGCCCCAAACCCGTCGGCCACACAAGGAGGCCGAGCCTCTCTTTGTGGCTTCGTTGCGTGATTTCGTTGTCTCCGTCCTCCGTTCTAGCTAGAAAAAGAAGGTTGGGAGGTCCAATTCTCTATCCTTGGCGTGGATCAACCGTAGAGAACGTGACATTATTCGCGTTTGAAGTCATCACAGGAGAACCCAAAGGTAAACACACATTAATCCTTTACTATCGTTATGTGTTCTTGACTTGTGATCCTAGGAGGGATTTGAAAAGAATAATTATATTCTTCTTCTGCGATTCCATGTTCAAAACCCTAAAGTGGTATCAGAGCCACATGTGTAGAGCATAACGTAGTTTATGTGTTACGATTTTGTTGTTTTAACACTTTAAATTCATGTTTATCGCGTAAAAACGATAATTAAGCATAGTAGATGCAATTGAATGGAGATTCAATCTAACAAGATTTAATTGTTCATTGGATGAAACAAATTAGTAAGTTTCTTGGTTTGAAGATTAGGGTTTAGGCACATGTTTGAAAAAAGGGTTTTTCAACATGGAAACAACTTGGATTGGGCAACAGGGTAGGAGTTGTTTTTGGGAACAACTCCTAGAAGGGTTCGGCCCCCCATAGGGGACCGCCCCTGTGCCTTGCCGCCCAAGCCACGCACGGCCTAAGGGCCGGCCGGGCCTAGGCGCGACCGGAGGGACCGGCGGCTTGGGCTAGGCCGGGCCCTACGGCCATGTGTGATCCAATATGGCTTTTGGAAGTTCTTTTTGGATTGTTTTTGACCCTAATTCTTCCAAAACAATTAAATTTGAACAAGCGCATTAAAAATTGGGTTTAACTGTTTATGTTCTATTCACATGGTGGTTGGATATGGTCCTAGGTTGTGGTTTGTGTGTGAATGTTTATTCTGTGGTTTTTTTACGGCCTGGCGAGCTGATCAATTAATGTAATAGTTAATTAATTTTTATGGCCTGCGAGTCGTTCTTTTTCTCAAATTGTGATATTTATTTTATTTATTATAGGTGTAGCTAGATAAAATAGATTGTTAGCCAAGATTGAAGAAAAGAAGCCCAAAGACATTGGAGCCATGGAGATGGAGCATGGAGCATTGCACAAAACTATGAAGGATGGACCAAAAGATGGAAGTGCATGGTGATGTGATCTATTTTAGGGTTCATAGATATTCTCATTGGCGTGGGAATATCTTAGTCTAGAAAGGCCATATCCACATCACGTTTATTTTATTGTATTGTGGTTGTTTATTTTATTGTCTTATTATTTTGTGATTAGTGTATGGATGATGCATGCGATTAGGATAATAAGTAAATTAGACAACCCGGATCTATGATTTGGAGTTTTGCCCAAAACTCAAACATATAGATCATGTTGATATGGATCAACAATACAAATTAAAATTGAAAGGCAAATCCCTCAATCAAAATATTGTGTTTATGCCTTCTCGTTATTTAAACACTCATCATGATCATTATATCCCATGATTGTGCGTGCCAAAGCATGGCAACATTGACGCGGAAGCATTCCTTCGTATGAGGATCTTCTAACTCGACCGCACCCCAAGGATATATTTGGTGGATCCGGAACGCCCCGGACCATCTCGAACGAAGCTTTCCCGGAAAGAGCTTCCTGCGAGAGTTAAATAACAACACTTTATGTCCCACACGAAGTTCCTTCTGTTTGCGACGACTGTCGTGCCATCTCCTCATCTTCTCCTTGTATATCTTGGAACTATCGTAAGCTTGTAATCTCCATTCCTAAAGTTCAAGCAGCTTCATCTTCCGTGCTTGTCCTGCCAACTCGGGATCCATGTTCAATCGCTTGATAGCCCAGTAAACTTTGTTCTCTAGCTCAACGGGGAGATGGCATGCCTTAACGAAGACGAGCTGAAATGGTGACATGTTCAATGGCGTCTTCCATGCGGTACGGTATGCCCACAATGCATCATCTAATTTCACCGCCCAATCCTTGCGTCTGACATTGACGGTTTTCTGAAGAATCCCCTTAATCTCCCTGTTTGAAACTTCTTCTTGCCCAATGGTTTGGGGGTGATAAGGTAGGGAAACCTTATGGATAGACACCCCGTACGTCTTCAAGACTCTGGAAAACACTCGGTTTATGAAGTGTGAACCTTCATCGCTTACCGTTGCTCTTGCTGTGCCAAACCGAGTAAAGATATGTTTCTTCAAGAACTTCTCTACCGTTGCTGCATCATTCTTGGGGCACGCAATTGCTTCAACCCATTTCGTCACATAATCAACATCAAGTAGGATGTAGAGATTACCATAAGAAGGTGGAAACGGTCCCATGAAGTCTATGCCCCAAACATCGAAAGGCTCCACCTCAAGCCATTCAGACATTGGCATCTCATCTCGCTTGGAGATGTTACTCGTTCTCTGGCAGCTATCACACCCTGAAACTCAGTCATGAAAATCTTTAAAAATAGTAGGCCAAAATAAACCGGATTGTAGTACCTTCATGGCGGTGTGTGGACCGCTAAAATGGCCTCAACTAGGTGTTGCATGACACTGCTTGATCACATCATTGATCTCATGGGTAGGCACACACTTCCTAATAATGTTGTCGGCTCCCATCATGAATAGATATGGATCCTCCCAAAAGTATTGCTTCACCACATACAGGAACCGCTTCTTTTGCTGCACTGTCTATTCTTCCGGAATCTTCCCATTGGTGAGATAGTTAGCAATTGCCCAATACCAAGGCTCAGTATCCCCCAAAGACATCAAGCTCTCGTCAGGTAAGTTCTCTCGAATCGGCACCTTCTCTTCCATTCCATTCTCGAGTCTTGAGAGGTGGTCCGCTACCACATTCTCAACACCCTTCTTGTCATGGATCTCTACATCGAATTCTTTCATCAAAAGGACCCACCGCAACAATCTCGGCTTGGCATCCTTCTTATCAATCAGATATTTAAGCGCCGAATGATGTTTACAGACAATTACTTTCGATCCCACAAGATAAGGCCGGAATTTGTCAAGAGCAAAAATCACAGCTAATAACTCCTTCTCGGTAGTGCCATAATTTAGTTGAGCCTCATTAAGAACCCTACTAGCATAGTAAATAACATGGCATACCTTTTCCTTGAGCTGCCCCAATACTGCTCCAATGGCGAAATCACTGGCACCGCACATGAGCTCAAATGGCAAACTCCAATCCGGAGTTGTGATGATAGGAGTTGAGGTGAGCTGTTCCTTCAAAAAGTCGAAGGCTTTCTTGCACGCTTCATCAAACACAAACGGGACAACTTTCCCAAGAAACTCACACATAGGCTTGCAGATCTTTGAGAAGTCCTTGATAAACCTGCGATAGAAACCTGCATGTTCCAAGAAGCTTCTGACCCCCTTCACTGAAGTCGGATAAGGGAGCTTCTTGATTGTCTCTACCTTTGCTTGATCAACCTCCAAACTTCTGCGTGAAATCTTGTGGCCAAGAACTGTCCCCTCTGTGACCATGAAGTTGCACTTCTCCCAATTCAGCACAAGATTAGTGTCCTCACAACGAAATAAGACACGGCCAAGGTGATGTAGACAATCCTCAAAACTGTCACCAAATAGGGAGAAATCATCCATGAAGACATCTAAATGCTTCTCAATTATGTCCGAGAAGATAGCCATCATACACCGCTGGAAAGTAGCTGGTGCATTACATAATCCAAATGGCATGCGGCGGAACGCAAATGTGCCATAAAGACATGTAAAAGTGGTCTTCTCTTGGTCTTATGGAGCTATGGCGATCTGATTGTAACCTGAATAACCATCCAAGAAGCAGTAGTACTCGTGGTGAGCCAAACGATCAAGCATCTGATCAATAAACGGCAACGCAAAGTTATCCTTTAGCGTGGCTTCATTCAGCTTCCTGTAATCCATGCACACACGCCATCCAGTAACTGTCCGTTGAGCAATCTGCTCGTGCTTGTCGTTCTCCACCACAGTCATCCCTCCTTTCTTAGGCACACACTGGACCGGGCTAGTCCAAGTGTTGTATGAGATCGGAAAAATAATACCAGCCTCTAGCCACTTCATGACCTCTTTTTTCACCACTTCTTTCATGTGCGGGTTCAATTTCCGCTGTGCTTGGATCACTGGCTTCTTTCCTTATTCCACCCGGATCTTGTGCTGGCAATACACGGGTTTGATCCCCTTAATATCTGCTATAGTCCATCCAATTGCTGCTTTATGCTTCCTTAGCACATCCAAAAGCTGCTCCTCCTGTGCCTGAGATAAAACAGAGGAAACAATTACGGGCAACGTGTTATCAACACCAAGAAAATCATACCTGAGATGGCTAGGCAATGGCCTCAACTCAAGCACGGGTGGTGACTTGAGTGAAGGAACAAGAGCTAACTTTTTCTCCCCTTGCTCATATAAGTCCAGCTTGGTCCAGCTGCTCATGTAACACAAATCCATTAGAGGACTCTGATCTTCATCCTTATACATGCCATCAATTTCCTCCCACATCAATTCAGCTTCCTCATCTCCCATGTCATCATCAAAAATCTCTACGGTAAAGCAATCTTCATAATTGTAGCATGAAGGCATTTTCATTGCCTTGAACACATCGAAGACTACTTTCTCATCATTGATCTGCATGGATAGCTTAACACTCTTCACATGTATAATAGCCTCCCCTTTAGCTAGGAAGGGTCTGACAAGAATGATAGGTACTTCGCCAACCTCTATGTCTAGGATGACAAAATCAGCAGGAAAGATGAGAGTACCAACTTTGACCAAAATGTCTTCAATCACCCCATATGCTCTACGGATCGACCTGTCAGCGATCTGCAATGTAACTCGGGTGGGACGAGGCTCCCCCACACCTAGTTTCCTGAATACGGACAAGGGCATCAAATTGATGCTTGCCTCCAAATCACACAGTGCAGTCATAGTCAGAGAATCACCGAGAGTACCCGGTATCACAAAGCTCCTACGGTCTTTCTTCTTCTTAGGCAATCCATTCCTGACGCATTCAGAAGTCTCAGCCGTCAAATTCACCTGTGCAAAATCACTAATGCGTCTCTTTCCTGAAAGAATATCCTTGAGAAACTTGGCATATGTAAGCATTTTAGAGATAGCCTCTGCAAAAGGAATGTTAATCTCCACTTTCTTGAATATGTCAGGAAATCTCTGAAAATCTCTAGAGTCATCCCTCTTTCTCGTCCTCAACGGATATGGAACTGCCTTAGAAACAGTAGTATCAATACGTGCCTCATCCTTGTCTTTCACCGCCTCCTCATCCGTCGCGCCCTATGATTGGGGGATCACGACATTAGTATCATCATCAAATATCTCATGCTCTTTAGCCTTAGAAGCATCGGCTCTAGCATGAGTGGGATATGGCGGATCTTTCAGTGCAATCCCGCTTCGAGTAGTGATTGCATTGATTTGACGAGGATTTTCTTCCGTGTTGGATGGCAAAGAACCTGGAGCTCTAGATGAGAGCTCCGTAGCAATCTGACCCACCTGTACCTCAAGAGAACGAAGAGAATTCTTCGTAGCCTGTAAATCCACAGATACAGCAGTAACCTGCGTGGACATGTTAGTATTCATATTGTCACTCAGTTGTGCTAATGCCTTCGTCAACTCAGAGATGTCTGAATTTGGTGCTGCAACAGCTGCTGGTGGAGCCTGCGAAACTGGTGGCCTATGCTGGAATCCCGGTGCATATGTCGCTCCAGACTGATCCCCATACCTAAAGCCTGGATGGTCTCTCGTGCCTGGTCTGTAATTCCCTTGATTCCAGTTCTGCCTCTGTCCGTGTGCCCCCACATAGTTCAAATCCTCATTTGTCATGTGTGTCATTGCTGCATCATATTATGGCTCCTCAACACTTGCTACTGTCTTCTTGTCCTTATAAACATGTTTGGCCAAGTTTGAGACCATCTTGTTGATCCAATCCTTCCACTCATTATCTTTCGCTTCAGGCAATGTCGATAGTCTCCTAGAATCATAAAACTGCGTATACTACTTGGCCAGCTGTTTCATAAGTGCATAGGCTCCCTCTCTGTCAACTGAATACATAAAATTTCCTCCAGCTTCCCTATTAACCAACTCCTGTTTATGGCGTTCTAAGCCATGGTAGAAGACCTTCAAAATTTTGTAGTCCCCAAAATCGTGATTCGGGCACTTCCTCATCAAATGCATAAATCTGTCCCACGCCTCCACCACGGTCTCATGGGCCTGCTGCTGGACGCCAAGGATATCACCTTGTAGCTGAATCACCCGCTGAACTGGTAAAACTTTGCCATAAACTCAGCTACACACTGGTCCCAAGTTGTAATCGAATCAGGTGCTCTCGACTCAAGCCACTTCTCAGCTGCACCCTTCAGACAATAGGGGAATAGAATAAGCTTCAACGCCTCTGGAGTCACGTTCTTGTACTTAACATTCTTGATATAAGCATTTAACTTCCCAATGAGATCGTTGGGATCCTCATCCTTATTCCCATAAAACTAGAACTGATTGGTAACTGTCTGGACCGTAGCTGGCTTGAGATCAAAATGTTCAGCCTATATGTCTGGCACTACAATGGCCGGATTATGTCCATACGTGGGCGCTTGGAATTTCTCCACAATCGCTTGCCCAGACTTGTTGTACGGTGTCTGTGTGTTGCGATCATTCAACAACCTTGACAGCTCCTCCATCCGCTGATTGAGCTGTTCATTTGTCAATTGCCCACCCATTGTGCTATGTTTCTGTCTTCTCCTCTGATCTCTGAATAACTGTTCCGGGTCTTCAAGTGGGGGCACAAGTTCTCTAGGGATCCTGGGCATACACTGATGACCTGAAAAATAGAATCAAATACAAGTGAGAAAACAAATAGCTAATTAAACAAAAAGTAAAAGAGATATCCTAAATCAATTTCTACTAAACTAATAAACCGTTAAAGTCCCCGGCAACGGCGCCAAAAACTTGACGAGAATTCTTTACGCGCTTAAACGCAAGTATACGGTCAAGTAGTATTAGGAGTATTTTTAAGGCTCCGAGTATCGAACCCAAGGG
Source organism: Linanthus parryae (assembly GCA_023055425.1). Lineage (NCBI taxonomy): Eukaryota > Viridiplantae > Streptophyta > Magnoliopsida > Ericales > Polemoniaceae > Linanthus > Linanthus parryae. Next base: position 79,566,477 of record JALGPY010000007.1, on the reverse strand, counting down.
AATTTACAATTATTAGTTGACTAGAAAGTAATTATGAGATATCTACGTAACCGGTAAGAAGGGTTTTGATTTATAAAGGCGTCACCCACAAACAAGCGACTGAAATTAAATGACTATTAACTAAATATTTTTGTGGAATTTTCACTTTTAAATGACGATAAATTGTGTTCGAATACGATTAATAAAGAATAACTAGGCAATTGATGGTCCCTAGGGTTGTTAACGATTTTCGGAATTATGCTTGAAACACTCTACGCACGTTCTAGTTACACCGGGTAATGCTCATCACGATATTCTCTCAATCTCACATGAATTTGTGCAATTAATAGCTTTCGGGTCCTCTCGGTCCACCTCCGTCTACCAATACACTCTAGTTGACTTGTTAGTCTCGTTCATCGGGTCCTGTCTGTCCACCGAATTCACTAAGTTCTAACAATATCAACCGAAACTAGCCTCACACGATTAATCAAATTTCTATCTCTTCTCGGTCTCAAGAAACTACAAGAACACCTCAACTATTCTTTAACACGCCTCAATGAGCTCACTTTCGTGCAACCCTATCAACAAGTAACGTTCTAAGGGTGATCAAGCCAACAACATTATTAATAAAGCATAAGAATAGAAAGGATAACAAGAACGTTCATAGAATTAAGCAAAAGCATGCGTCAAGTCCAAAATCCTGAAAAACATCAACAAACCCTAGTTTTCCCTCAATAACCTAGCTTAAAGTGTTTACCTAGACATAATATTGTTCAACATAATCAAAATAATAAAGTTCATGAAGAAAATATGAAGAAACGATAATCAAACGCGAAAATCTTCGCTATTGATGATCCTCCAAGCTCCAAGCGTTTTGGATCGTCTTCTCCAGCTCTCTAGACTCCAAAAGTGTGTGAATACCTCCTTAGGATCGTCCCCTCACGTTAGAATAGGGTTAGAATCTTTAAACTTTCAAGAAATTACCAAAAGAACCCAAAAAAATGCATCTGGCCTTTCTGTTCGCACGAACACCCGACTGTTCGTGCGAACACAGTGGGTTTCCTTGTTCGTGCGAACACATTGGCTGTTCGTACAATTCAACAGTTGGTTTTTCACTTCTTTTAGCCTCCAAAAATTTGTCTAAGGCATTTTGTTACGAACAACAGTTTGTTCCCACGAACACATCTTTAAACTTCAATTATTTTCTTCTCTTCTTGATTCCTCCTCTCTCGTCTCCAATCCCGAGGATATCTTTGAGCTATCCTTTTGTTCCGAAGTTCGTTTCCGCTCCAAAATCATCGCTCCAAGCTCCCGGTTCCTGAAATACACAACACGAAAACATACCGGAAGATCACATGCGATAAACAATGCATAAATCATACGAAAAACGCCCGGACTACGAAATAAAGCGCAATAACTCAAATATGCTGCTCACAACTCGGATTTGGCCAATTTCTCACGTAAATGCACCGAAACGCTCGCAAAACAGTCGTGAATCGTAAACAATATAAATCCTAATGTGGAGTTATCACAAAGTCCCCTTTCAAAAAGAAAGGTGAAAGGACTAGCGAGCAATTAGCACTCATACATACTGATGTGTGTGGGCTGTTTGCTACACCTGCCAGAGGTGGTTATGTCTACTTCATTACATTCACTGATGATTTCAGTAGATATGGATTTGTTTACCTTATGAAGGCTAAATCTGAATCTTTTGAGAAATTCAAGGAATTTAAGAATGAAGTAGAGAATTAACTTGGCAAAGTATCAAAGCTCTACGATCAGATCGAGGAGGTGAGTACTTGAGCCAAGAGTTTTATGATTATCTTAGAGAGTGTGGGATATTATCCCAACTCACTCCATTCGGAACACCACAATGGAATGGCGTATCCGAGAGGAAGAATCGAACCTTGTTGGACATGGTGAGATCTATGATGTGTCAAACAGATCTTCCATTATCTTTTTGGGGATATGCTTTAATGTGTGCAGCTTTCACCATTAACCGTGTTCCATCCAAATAAGTCATGAAGACACCACATGAGATGTGGAGTGCGAGCCGTCCCACAGTGTCGTTTATGAGGATATGGGGTTGCGATGTTTATGTAAAACGTTTACAGCCTGACAAACTCGGGCCGAAATCGGATAATTGTAAATTTGTGGGATACCCTAAGGAAACTAAGGGCTATTATTTCTACAATCCAACCGATAACAAAGTGTTTGTTGCTCGGACCGGCGTGTTTCTAGAAAGAGAATTTGTCTCTAAGGAAGCAAGTGGGAGGACTGTAAAACTTGAAGAAGTTCAAGAACCACAAATTACTGATTCGTTTATGGAACACGAACAGGAACCACAACAGGTTGTGGAGCAACCTGTTCAAGTAACACAAGAGCTTCGTAGGTCGAGTAGAGTGCGCCAGGAGCCAGAGAGGTATGGACTTCTCGTGACGGAAACTGGTGACACTATGCTCATAGGAGATGAGCCTACTACCTATGGAGAGGCCATGCAATGGCCGGACTCTCAGAAGTGTCTAAAAGCCATGAGATCCGAGATGGAATCCATGTACACAAACCAAGTATGGACTTTGGTGGAACAACCCCAAGGGGCACGCCCCATAGGGTGAAAATGGGTCTTCAAGAAGAAGACCGACATGGATGGTAATGTAGTTACCTATAAGGGCCGATTGGTGGCTAAAGGATTCCGACATATTCATGGTATAGACTATGATGAAACTTTTTCCCCAGTCGCTATGACCAAATCCATCCCAATCCTACTTGCAATTGTGGCTTACTATGACTATGAGATTTGGCAGATGGATGTCAAAACAGCATTCCTTTACGGGAATCTTCTCGAGGATGTGTACATGACACAACCAGAAGTTTTTGTAGATCCAGAGCATGCAAATAAAGTCTGTAAGCTTCAACGATCCATTTATGGATTGAAGCAAGCTTATAGGAGTTGGAATCAACGTTTTGACGAAGCTGTCAAAGAGTTTGAATTCGTCAAGAACGAAGATGAGTCTTGTGTCTACAAGAAGGTTAGTGGGAGCTCCGTTGCGTTCCTGGTCTTGTATGTGGATGACATACTACTCATTGGAAACGACATTCCTATGTTGCAATCAGTTAAGGATTGGCTAAGAAAGTGTGTCTCAAAGAAAGACTTAGGGGAAGCAGCCTATATACTCGGTATAAAGATCTATAGGGATAAATCTAAGAGGTTGCTAGGCCTAACTCAAAGTACATATATAGACAGGGTGTTGAAACGGTTCAAAAATAAAGATTCCAAGAAGGGATTATTGCCCATGTCCCATGGAATTACTCTTTCGAAGAGTGATTGTCCATCCAATAAGATTGAGATGGACCGCATGAGTAAGATCCCCTATGCCTCGGCCATAGGATCTATCATGTACGTCATGTTATGTACTAGACCGGACGTATCATACGCGTTGAGTATGGCGAGCAGATATCAGTCTAATCCGGGTGAGAGTCACAGGATAGTAGTCAAGAACATCCTCAAGTACTTGACAAGAACTAAGGATGTGTTCTTGATATTTGGAGGTGAGGAAGAGTTGCGTGTAACTGGTTACACGGATTCAAGCTTCCAAACCGACAGAGATGATTTCAGATCACAGTCGGGATTTGTGTATTGCCTAAATGGAGGAGCTGTGAGCTGGAAAAGTTCCAAGCAAGAGACGGTTACTGATTCTACAACAGATGCTGAGTATATTGCTGCAAGTGCTGCAGCAAAGGAAGTTGTTTGGATTAGAAAATTTCTTTCTGATCTTGGTGTAGTTCCTAGAATTGAGGATGCCACAGTGTTGTATTGTGACAACACAGGCGCGATCGCTCAATCTAAGGAACTTAGATCACACCAGAAATCCAAACACGTACTCCGGAAGTTCCATCTTATTCGAGAGATCATCGATAGAGGAGATGTGAAGATATGCAAGATTCCTACAAATAATAATCTGGCAGATCCATTTTAAAAGCCGCTTGTTCAGCGCAAGCATGAAGAGCACACTAGGACGATTGGCATACGCGATGCACCAGATTGGCTCTAGTGCGAGTGGGAGACTGTTGGAGTAGATGCCCTAGAGGCAATCTAATTTTAGTATGAATTGTCTAGAATAATCATTGTATTATTTATGGAGAAATTTAATATAATGAAGTCCTTAGATTTACAAATCGTGTTGTTTATCTTAAATATCCCTAGTCAAATTTAATGATTAACAGGACGATCATCTATAGACTAGTATGGGGTTGGATTGATATGGAGATATCACGATCCAACACATGGGTGTGTATTAGGAGTAATGACATACCGGATTGACCCAAATCCGAGAAGGCTACATACAAGTTATGTAAAGTCACAAGCGCTTCTCGCGGTGATGGGATATTATCATCCTTAGACTTGAAGTCACTAGATCCTCTAGTTGTGGAATATTGTGCTTTGACAACGTCAAACGCTACTCCGTAACTGGGTAGTTATAAAAGTGCATGTTGGGCACAATATGAATCAAGCTTATAGATGGTGAGAAATGTAGATAGGATTTGTCTCTCCCACATAACGGGAGCAAATATCCTAGGCCACTCGATGGATAGCGCCTATGGAATGTCTTGCCAGACTCATATGAATCAATACAGAGATATTGATGTCATATGCATGGATAGGGCTATTCCCAGGATCGAGAAACATGGATTGGATATACGAGTGTGACTTGTATGTCTCGTGTCCAATCCGGATATTGAGACGGAGGGATGCGATAATAAGATCACAAGGTTTGTCTAGATTACTATTTCTATTAATTGGGTGGCATGGATGTGTTGCTAGACACCGCTCGATGTTTGTAAATAGTTACTACCAATTAAGTAGAAACCTATGGGGTCACACGTCGTATGGATATAATTGGACAAGAGACTTAATTAATATGGATTAATTAAAAGGGTCATATTGCAACAGGTTGCTAACTTAGTAGGACTAGTTAGCAAATAATACTATTCCATATATGGATATGATTAGTGTTGGGCCCTTTATCGAAACAACTAGGAGTAGTTGGACTATATAAAGGAACTCCTTCCTTACCTCTCAATACATGTTATTCATAACACATATTGAGAGGAGAGAAAACATTTGAGAGCAAGCAAGGCAAGAGGCGTCCGCCCCTTACCCGCCGCCCCAAACTCGTCGGCCACACAAGGAGGTCGAGCCTCTCTTTGTGGCTTCGTTGCGTGATTCCTTTGTCTCCTTCCTCCGTTCTAGCTAGCACAAGAAGGTTGGGAGGTCCAATTCTCTATCCTAGGCGTGGATCAACCGTAGAGAACGTGACATTATTTTCGTTTGAAGTCATCACAGGAGAACCCAAAGGTAAACACACGTTAATCCTTTACTATCGTTATGTGTTCTTGACTTGTGATCCATGGAGGGATTTGAACGGAATAATTATCTTCTTCCGCTGCGATTCCATGGTCAAAACCCTACTGTATGTGGGTAGATTGATATGGAGATATCAAGTCTAACACATGGGTATGCATTAGGAATAATGGCATATTGGATTGACCCTCAACGAGAAGGCTACATTAGATTACGTCAATGTCACAAGTGCTTCTAGAAGTGAAAATGGTGTTGTAATCCTAAGAATTGAAGTCACTAGATACTCTAGTTGTGAAATGTCATGTTTTGATATAATCAAACGTTACACCGTAACTGGGTAACTATAAAAATAGCAATCGAACATGATATGAAGCAAGCTGAGAGATGGTAGTGATGTTGAGAGGGTTTTTCCCTCCTACATAATGGGAGTAAATATCCACGGCCACTCGAGGGGTAGTGCTTATGGAATGTCTGGCTAGACTCAGATAAATCAATATAGGATATTGATGTTATCTTTATATATAAGCCTATTCCCAGGATCGAGAAACTATGGATTGAATATACGAGTGTGACAATTATGGCTCGTGTATAATCCAGATATAGTAAAAAAGGGATAGATACAACACGGTAACATTGGGCACATGGTTTGTCGGATCTCTGACAATTTATGTTACTTGGGTGGCATAGATGTGTTGCTAGACACCGTTCTATGTTTGTAATTATTACAAGCAACTAAGTAGAAACCAATGGGGCCACACCTTAAGGATTAAACTGGATTAGGATATTAATTAGTTGGACCAATTAATTAAAAAGAGCAAAGTGCAACCACACGCAAAGTTAGTAGGACTAATTTTCAAGGTGGACTAATCCGTGTATGGACAGGATTAGTATAGGGGCAAATATGTAGTTAATAAGGAGTTATTAACGATATAAAGGAAGTCCTGGCTTATTATTTCACAGAAGAGTCATTACTGAGTGAAATAACAAAGCAAGGAGAGAGAGACATGTAGAGGCCGAAGCAGTACCCATCTGCCCCCTCTTGTCGCCACCTAGTGGCGCAGGGCCTAGTGCTTCGTTTTGCATGATCTTTTTTCTGCCTCCTTCTTCACGTAGCTAGCAATAGGACGTGAAGAGGAATCCAGCGTAAAATCCTAGGTGTAGATCTTGTAGAAACGTGGAAATCATTCTGCATGTGATCAGTCAGAAAAATAAGGTACACAATTGTTTATCCCTTATCATGTTATGAATGCTTCCGTGCGATCCGTGGAGGACTTTGATCATAAATTTATTTATTGTTATTCCGCAGCGTTACCTGCATCAAAACCCTACATGCAAGACACTTATTTGCAACCTTACTGGCGAGGCGGAGGGTCGTACCACTTTTGGGATGGTGGTGCAAGACTATAGAAGGATAATTCATAGTTTCGCGGAGGTCAAATGTTTATGCTTCCGCGGGAAACTAATCAAGCAGCACACTATTTTGCGGTCAAAGGGATGAGTCTTGACGGAGCAACAATTTGGATAAGAATTATCTCGGAATGGGAACAATATTGTTTTTCTATTGATTTTGGTGTTCATACCCTAAGTTAATCTAATTATCCTCTTCTTCAAATATAAGTTTTATGAAAACATGAAGTGGAAGAATCCTTAAATTACGACTAGATTTCAAAATAGTAAGGGCTAAATTGTCTTCACAGCTATAATATGGTGTAATCATCATATTTTTTAGGAATAAAATTATAGGGTCAATTACTGATTAATCAACCAAAGTATAAGGTAATGATCCATCTCCAACCCCGAGTTTCAAAATACTCTTGTTACCACCTCTAGTTGCTGATTACAAAAATTTAACAACAAGGGCACAATTCGATCCACAATTTTCCGTTAACTGACATTTTTTAGGGTTAAAGAGGTCCAATAAAAATATGTAAACACGAAGAACAATGCCAACTTCACCATCGCACCACCACCATTTCCGCCACAAAAAACACATAATCCTGCGAGCTTGAACGCTAAAACCGCCACTGCTACAACCAACAAACACCACCATCACCACCACCCATACCATCACTGTCATCTTAACACCTAAACCAAACAAAGTCCAACCCAATTAAGACCTAAACCTATAAAACTCGACCCCCTTCATCTTCCTCCCCATTCTCCAATCAATCACCCACCCCCAATCACGACCAGAAAACCAACCTCTTCCCCACCAAACCCTTTGACCGATCTCGACGAAAACCCATTAATCCCAAAACCACCTAGATCTGAAGCAGTTCCAGATCCGGCGGTGCTCTGGGTTTGAAGACAGAGTCAGAAGATCTCGAGTCAAAGATGAAAAGAGGGAGAGACGGGGTTTCCAAGTCAAGACTAATCGATTTTCTGGGTTTTAAGAAGGAGGCTCGGCGCCGGTGCCAAATTCATCAGTTTTATTGGTTATCGAGAAGAGAGACAGAGGGGGGGGTGGATGCACGGATCATCATCCCATCCTTCATCTTCATCTTTTTCTTATTTCTTCTACTAATATGATGCCCGACTTCTCTCATTTGATTCTCATTCTTTCATCTTCACCATTTTTATTCTTTTTTTTCTTTTAATATTTATTTTTTGAATTGAAAATATTGCCCTGAGAGTTTAAAAATTCAACGGAATATTACCCCAGTTGTTGATGCAATTAGTAACTCGAGGTGATAATAAGAGTATTTTGAAATAGGGGGTGCAACATGGACCATTATCCTATACTGGGGGTGGCTAATGATTAATCGACCGAAAATTATATTAGGAACCCCCAAGAGGAAAAGAAAGCACTGGCTGATACATCGTATGCAATGATATTTTCGAGCCACACATGAGGAAACTCAAACAAATCTACATGTGGGGGGGTTCTTTTTTTAAGCTTAGGTAGTCGACCGCAACCACATTACTGGTTCGCTTGGTAAACTCCACTATCCAAATTGCAAAGTACACAAGTTTATGTAAAAGTTCATCGATGATCTCAACTTTAGTGACATTAGATGGTCTTTTAACATCTTTACGTGATTGTATTTCACGTACCAGAGTTTTTGCGTCTCCTTCCACAATAAAATTGGAAACGCCCGCATTCATAGCAAGTTCAACTCCCGGAAGTGCGACCTAGCTTCCGCTTCCCTAATCGATAAACATCTGCCCGTGGATCTTGATGAACAGCGAAGAAATTGCTTTCATTATCTCTTAAAATTGCCTTTGCTCCTAAGATATCGGAGGATGCGTTCCAGCTCCCATCAAAATTGGCCTTGAACCAGCTGACTGGCGGTCGCTTCTAGTGCTCCGTCTTTGTGTTGTTGCTGCCGCGGTCTAGTATTTTGTCTTGAATTTCATTAAACTCTTGGACTTTTTCCCTTATATCCTCGCTTGATGTCGTCGTGTTCAAGTCAATATTGTTGAAATGGTTGTGAAAAATCAAAGAGAGCTACTCACTCGCCCTTGAGTGAATCTGAAACTCGAGCCAATGTGAGAAGCTTTCTGACGGCATGTTGATAATAGCTGGTGTAAGAATCGCTACCCCAAATAATATTGTTGCTTTCTTTGACTGTGGATGTTGTTCTTGTTTATTATCGCCATTTGCATAAACTTTGGGAGTTCTCAACGAATTAAACCAAGTTTGTGACACATACAAAAGGAAATAAATTATATTCCCTCAAGAAAAAGGAAATTAATTATTATTAGTATTTTATTTGATTATTTGCAAACAAATAGGAAATGAATTATAAAAAGAAACTCTTTTAATGAATAATAAAAGAGGGGCGCTATGTTTCACCCTTTTTTCTTCACCCTTCAAGTTCACCTCCTATGTGTCAAGATATGATTGTTGGGAGTATTTATTTTAAGATATTTCTATAATTCCATCACCAATCAAAAACATTCACATAGGATGTGAAATTAAGGGGTGAAGAAAAAAAGATGACGTTTAGCATTTCCCATAATAAAAAGAAACTCATTTGGCAAGTAATTAAGTGATTTGATGGGCCACCCAATAGATAAAGTTCTCTATCATTTTCTGTCACTTTTGAGAAGAACAGATCTATAGAAAGTATAAACTCTCCCAATCTCAAACCCATAAATCCGACCAACAAAAAATGTCGATGATTTCAGATGAAAACCTCTTCAGTTTCAGCCTCCTCTCTCTCTTCCTCGCGGCTCCAGCCACCACCCTCCCCCTCCTCTTCCTCCAAGCCCCCTACGGCAAGCACAGCCGTCCAGGGTGGGGACCCACCATGTCGCCTCCGCTGGCCTGGTTCATCATGGAGAGCCCCACCCTCTGGCTAACCTTCCTCCTCTTCCCTCTCGGCCAAAACCACTCCAATCTCAAATCCCAGATCGTAATCGTCCCTTTCCTCATCCACTACCTCCATCGTACATGCATCTACCCACTCCGCCTCCATTTCAAAACCCATCGCCGCAAGACCTCCGCTTCCTCTGCCGGCTTCCCCATTTTGGTCGCCGTGTTAGCTTTCTTCTTCAATCTCCTCAACTCCTACCTGCAGGCCAGATGGGTCTCTCACTATTCCAACTACGAGACCGATCGGTGGTTCTGGTTGAGATTCGCCGGTGGACTGGCGGTTTTCTTTACGGGGATGGTGGTGAATGTGCGGTCGGATTTGGCTCTGGTGGCGCTGAAAGCTGAAGGCGGCGGAAGATATAAAATCCCAACGGGAGGGCTGTTCGAGGTAGTGAGCTGTCCCAACTATTTGGGGGAGGTAGTGGAGTGGTTGGGATGGGCCTTGATGACTTGGTCATGGGCCGGGCTTGGGTTCTTTCTCTATACCTGCTCAAATCTGGTGCCGAGGGCCTGTGCGAACCACAAGTGGTATTTGGACAAGTTTGGGGAGGATTATCCCAAGAATAGAAAAGCTGTTATTCCATTTGTGTGTTAGGGGTTTAATCATCACCCTCTCTACTCTTCTGTTTGGATACAATTGATATTGTTTGTTAACAACATTGTTATTGCAATACAAACATCCAAGTATTTGAAGATGAAATTAGAGTGGGGGCACGGTCATTTGATCTGTGTCGCTATTGGCTTCGGCCAAAGTTCTTTATTATTCTTCTGTCAATTTGTAGAATTTTGCTACTTCTAGAGTTGTCTTAGTTGTTATATCTCTCACGATGAGTCACGCCTCACAACTATAAAGAAAGATGCAGTCACACAAGATTTACGTGGTTCGCTAGCACAAAGTATGTTAATTGCGTCCACGGGGAAAAAATATATTTATTCAATGAGTAGGAACGACCAAAGATGTTTGCATATGTTCATAGGACCTTAAATGATCATTTTATAGCCCCCAAACCGCCCCTAAACCATTCCTGCTCCCGGATTGTCTTCGTGCAAGGCCCGAAGTCTTCGTGCGAAGAGTCTTCGTCCGAAGAGTGTTCATGCGAAGACATTCGGTCTTCGTGCAATGACACTTTGTCTTCGTGCGAAGACCCCACTGGGCTTCACTTCTTCGCGCTCCTTTGAGTATCTTCCAAGTCTTCAAGGCACTCCCAACAAATCTCCACCTTGACTTGAAGTCTCTCGTATCAATTTAGGTTCCTCCTCATTTCGAACAAAGCTTGTCTTCTTTCCTCTTGATGTATCCCGTCACAGAGACTCAATTGACCTCGCCGGGTCCGACATGCCCCTAAGGGCTCATTGGATCAGAATTTTGAGCAATTCTAGACAATGTTGGAACATGCTCATTGGAACCGGCTTGGTGAACATATACGCGGGGTTGTCAGTTGTCCCCACCTTCTTCACCTTGATCCCGCTCTCGTTTCTCAGAAAGTGATACCTGACGTCGATATGCTTGGTCTTTTCATGATGAACCTGGTGCTTAATCAAGCAAATCGCACTCAAGTTATCACAGTTGACTATCGCCTGATCTTGATGTAGCCCTAGATCATTGACCATACTTTTAAGCCACACTGCCTCCTTTGATGCTTCCGTTAGAGCCATGTACTCCACCTCCGTGGTTGACAACATCACCGTCGGCTGTAACGTCGCCTTCCAACTCACAACACAACCTCCCAGAGTAAACACATAGCCAGTCATAGATCTCCTACTTTCAATATCCCCTGCATAGTACAAATCCGAGAACCCAGCAACCAAGATGTCTTCATTAGCCCCATAACATATGCCAATGTTTGATGTACCTTTACGGTACCTGAATATCCATTTCATGGCCTGCCAATGGTCCCTACCCGGATGAGCCATAAAACGACTAACCACACTTAACAGCGAATGCTATGTCCGGTCGAGTACAGACCATAGCATACATGAGGCTTCCAATTGCGCTAGCATATGGAACCTTGGACATGTACTCCTTCTTCTCCGCAGTCTGAACGGTGTACATTCCGAGCTTGTTGTTAGTTTCCATAGGAGTATCTATAGCTTTAGCTGATAGCATCCCAAATCTGCTTAAGTTCTTCTTGATCTATCGATGATGTGACAAGAAAAGCTTCTTCTTCTTCATGTCTCTATAGATCTCAACTCCCAATATCTTCCGAGCAGCTCCTAGATCATTCATATCGAATTCCGCGCTAAGGGACCTCTTTAGTTCTCTGATGTCCTTGATATTCTAAGTTTCGATCAAAATATCATCCACATACAGAACTAGGTAGATACGTGATCCACTTCACAACTCCTTGTGATACACGCAGCAATCATACTTGCACTTGTGGTAACCAATCTTCAACATGAAGCTGTCAAACCTCTTGTACCACTGCCTTGGTGACTGCTTAAGTCCGTTGATAGATCTCTTGCACACATGGTTCTCTCATCCAAGAACTTTGAACCCTTCCAGTTGGCTCATGTATATCTCCTCTTCCAACTCTCCATGTAAAAAAGTTGTTTTGACATCCAATTGCTCAAGCTCTAGGTCGTGGTGTGCCACTAAAGCTAGTAACACCCGCATAAAAGTATGTCTTACCACAGGTGAGAAGATCTCGTTGTAGCCAACTCCATATTTCTGATTGAACCCTCTTGCAACTAGCCTTGCCTTATATTTGACGCCTCTACAGATGCAGTTCCTACATTTCTTCTGAAAATCCACTTGTAACTGACTATCTTCCTTCCCGCAGGCAATTTAACAAGCTCCCAAGTCGAGTTTCTACTAAGAGACTACATCTCCTCTCCCATCGCAGCAATCCATTGTGCTGACTCGGAACTAGATATAGCGGCCTTGTAGGAGGATGGCTCATCATCTACCTCTTCCGCTACCTGTAATGCATATCCCACCATACCATCATCTCTGTATCTCGACCGAGGCTTATGACTCTCCTTGGTCTTCCTTCAGCAATACTTTGATGAACTGGTTCTTCTAGTGTAGAAGCATCCTCACTATCAAACTCTTATGCTTCTTCGTCTTCCGGCGATGTGTAGAGATTTTTGCATCCTTAGGATCAATAGGATCTGATTCTCCCTCCACCTTCTTATCTGCATCTCCAAGCTTCACCTCCACGGATTTCTTCAGCATATGCGTCTCATCAAAGACTACACTTCTGTTAAGTAAAATCATGTTGTCTGCCCATATCTCGTATCCCTTCACACCTGTTCCAAAACTCATGAATACTCCATTCTTAGCTCTTGGTTCTAGTTTGCCATCATCAACGTGATAATAGGCAACACAACCAAAAAATCTCAAATCAAAGTAATCCACTATTCTACCGAACCAGACTTCCATAAGAATTTTGCATCCAATACCTGTGTGAGGGCTCTGAATTATGAGATAGCATGCCATGAAAACTGCCTCTCCCCCCAAAATACTCTAGAAAGAATTGCATTCAAAAGCATGCATCTTGCTTTAGCTAAAAGGTCTGATTCATTCTCTCGGCTACACCGTTCTGCTGCGGTGTGTGTCGAACAGTGCGATGGCGTGCTATTCCCTAATCCTTGCAGAATGCATCGAACTCTGATAAACAGAACTCTAAGCCGTTGTCCGCGTGCAGCCTTTTCACCTTCTTTACCACCTAATTCTCTATTAACATCTTCGACTCCTTGAATCTTTTGAAGGCTTCACTCTATGCTTCATACTTAAAATATCCAAGTCATCCTAGAGTAGTCGTCTTTGATGCTTAGCAAATACCTATACCCGCCAATCGCCTCGACTCGAGATGGAGCCCAGCAATCTGAATGGATATAATCAAGAGTAAATTTTGTTCTATGAATTGCCTTAGGAAACTTGTTACGTTGTAGCTTCTCATACATGTAGTCTCTCACAAAACCCTACGCTCTTGGGCACATGCCCGGTGAGATACCCCTTCTTGTAAAGTTCCTGCATTCCACGTTCACTCATATGACCGAGTCTCATATGCCACAACTTAGTTAGATCAGCTTGCTTAACCTCAGCTGAAGCAACTCCGATAGTCCATGTGATAGCTGAACCTTGTAGCACATACAAAGTTTCATCCTTGACCCCCTTGAGTAGCACATCCGAGTCCTTGTAGACGCATAATCCTCCACCTTCACACTTGAAATGGAAACCCTTGCTGCCAAGTAGACTCAAAGAAATCAAATTCTTTGTGACAAGCAGTACATGTCTCACATCTTTCAATGTGCATGTCTTCCCATCCACAATCTTGAACCTAACTAAGCCTTTTCTTGTGACCTTGCAAACATCTCTGTTTTCCATATGAACCGATACTCCATCCGCACAGTTGTAGCTTGAAAATAGATCCATGTTAGAACATATGTGATAAGAAGCTCCTGAGTCAAGAAACCACGGATCGGGTGAATACGCGACATCATCCGTCAGTAGAACGAAATCATCCTCAGATGAATTCCCCTTCTCTACCACGGCCGCATAGCCATTTTGTCCATGTTGACTTCGTTTCGGGCAATCCCTCTTCCAGTGCCCTTTCTCCTTGCAGTAGGAACATACATCCTTGGGTAACTTAGAACCTGCGAATGGCTTCTTCTTTTTCTTCTTACCCTTCTTGCTCCCCCCGACGCAATCAATCCGGAAGCATGGTCCTCTATACCTATGCATGCACCCTTATGGCTCAATTCCCTAGCATGAAGCGCCGATCTCACCTCCTCTCGATATAAGTCTATCTTTTTTCACAATGAATGACTGAATGAAGTTCTCATACGATGGAGGTAACAAGATTAACAACAATAGTGCGGCATCCTCATCACCCACCTTCTCGCCAATATTATGAAAATCAAGGAGAAATATGTTCAATTAATCAAGATGGTCTTTGAGAGCCGTACCTTCGAGCATCCGCAAAGTGAAGAGCCTTTGATTCATCATCAACTTGCTAGTGAGACTCTTCTTCATGTAGAGACTCTCTAACTTGAGACAAAACTTCGCTGCTTCCTTCTGATCTGCGATCTTGATGATCACGTCAACCGATAAGCACAACATAATCGTTGTGTGTGCCTTCTCCTCAAACTACATGTACTCCGATTAACTGACATCCATGCCTCCCTTATCCGTGGTAAATGGTTCTCACAACCCCTGCGATTTAAGCAAGGCCTCCATCTTGATCTTCCACAGACTGAAGTTGTTCCCTCCTGTGAACTTGTCGATCTTCAACATCGATCCAGACATCATCTTGGTGGAGTAATCACGACCTAATATCTGATACCAGTTTGTTATACCTCTCACGATCACTCACGCCTCACAAACGATAAAGAAGGATGCAATCACACAAGATTTTCGTGGTTCGCTAGCACAGAGTATGCTAACTACGTCCACGGGGAAGAAAGTGTTAGGAATAGATGCCCTAGTGGCAATTTTATATAGTATGAACTTCATTTTTGGCTAGAATAATCATTATCTTATTTATGGAGATATTTAATATAATGAAGTCCTTATGTTAAAATGTGTTGTTTATTTTAAATACCCCTAGTCAATTATATTTATTAACACGACGATCAACTATAGACTAGGATGTGGGTAGATTGATATGGAGATATCAAGTCTAGCACATCGGTATGCATTACGACTAATGTCATACTGGATTGACCAATCAACGAGAAGGCTACATACAAGTTATGTAAAGTCACAAGTGCTTCTTGTTGTAACAATGGTATTGTGGTCCTTAGACATCAATTCGCTAGATACTCAAGTTGTGGAATATGTGTTTTGATATCATCAAACACTACACCGTGACTGGATAGTTATAAAGGCGTTAATCGGACACAATAGAAAGAAAGCTTAGAGATGGTAGTGATGTAGAGAGGAATTCTCCCTCAAACATAATGGGAGCAAATATCTGCGACCACTCGATGGTTAGTGCTTATAGAATGTCCGGCCAGACTCAAATAAATCAATATAGGATATTGATGTTATCTGCATTGATAAGACTATTTCCAGGATCGAGAAACTATGGATTTGATATACGAGTGTGACTTGTATGTATCGTGTCCAATCCGGATATGGAGACAAAGATATAATAAAATACGATAACATTGGTCACAAGGTTCGCCGGATTACTGACTATTTCTATTAGTTGGGTGGCATTGATGTGTTGCTAGACACCGCTCTATGTTAGTAATTGTTACTACCAACTAAGTAGAAACCTATGGGGTTACACTCCCTATGGATTAAACCGGGCTTGGGAATTAATTAGTTGGACTAATTAAATAGAAGGATCAATACGCAACCACATGCAAACTCAGTAGGACTAATTTTCAAGGTGGACTAATCGGTGTATGGACATGATTAGTATTGGGGCTAATATGTAGTTAATAAGGATTTATTAACTATATAAGGACACTCCTAGATTATTTTCTCAAAATGTTGGATCATTATTGAGTGAGAGAACAAAGGAAGGAGAGAGCAAGACACTAGGGACGAACCCCCTAGTATCGCCCGTCTCCTACCTGTGGCCACCAAGGAGGCGCGACCTCTTGTTCTCGTTTTGTGTTATATTCTTCTTCCTCATTCTTCCCTAGCTGGCACGAAGGCGTGAGAAGGATTCGGAGCAATCCTATGAGTGGACTTCCATAGATACGTGGACACTATTTCACTTAAAGTATTCAATCCAACCAACTAATGTACACATGAGTTTCTTCCCTTACCATCGTTATGATGTCTAGTCCTGTGATCCTTGGAGGGTCTTGAACGGAGTTTATTATTGTTTATTCCGCTGCGTAATCTGTATCAAAACCCTACAGTGGTATCAGAGCCACAGGTTCCTAGAGCATAACGTGGTTTATGTGTTACTTTATTGTTAGTTTTGCACCATTATTGTGATTTATCCCATAAAAATAAAATTGGCATAATGATGCAAACTGAATTGGGTTAAGAAAAGAGTGACCTAATTTTACATATGATGGAAAGATTAGTGAATTTGGATCACATATGATGTGAATTTTGGGATTTTGAAAAGTAGGGTTCGGGCACAAATTGGAAAAGAGGTTTTCTCAATTTGGAAACAAGCAAACAAGGAAGGAAGAGGAAGAAAACAAGCTAGGGCCGAAAACCTAGCCCGTCTGCCCCCTTCCTTGCACGGCAAGCAAGCCACATCCAAGAGTCGGCCCGGCCTAGAGCACGGCTTGGCCACGTGGGCTAGGGACGACCGGTCCAAGGCCTTGTGGTGGTCCATTAGGGGTTCGACCAAGTGGTTGGGGGGGGGGGGGGTCTTGGACCGTTTTTTTACCCTAATAAATTCAAAAATCAACTAAATATGACCAAGCGCGTTAAAATTGGATTTTAACTGTATTATATACTTTTGCATGGTGATTGGATAGGGCCCTAGATGTGGATGTTATGAATGTTTATTTTTGTGGTTTGGTTTTATTGTAATAACTAATTAATTAGGCTTTACGGCCTGCGAGTCGGTTTATCCTCAACTTGTGAGGTCTTTCTATTTAGCATAGATGCTAGCTAGTATTAGATAGAGTAGATGATAGTCAATACTTGGAGAAGAAGCCTAAAGAATTGAAGAAACCACAAGATGACGGCATTCCACAAGCTAAGGCGCATGGACTAAAAGATGGAGGCACATGGAGATGAGCTTGCTACTTTCTTAGGGCTTGTAGATATTCTCATTGGCTTGGGATATCTTAGTTTTAGGAGGCCATATTCACATCACATTTATTTTATTTTTGTGGTTGTTTACTTATTGTCTTGTAATTTATTATTGGTGTATGGATGATGCATGCAAATTGGTAACAAGATAATACAACCCGGATTTTTTATTTTGGGATTGCCCAACCCAAATAAGTAGATTAGTTGATATGGATCAACAAAAGAAATAAAATTAAATGGAAAATCCTTCAAATTTAAATATTTTGTTTTTACCTTTTCATTACTTAACACTCGTCATTATCATGATTTATCAAGTTCGGGTTTGCAAAAGAAAGGCGACTTGATTTATCATGATGTGACGGGATGGCACAAGCTAGTAGTGTGATTGTTGAAGTAAGAGGTTAGACGCAACTAGGCTACTTCAATAGGATTGAAAGCCTAGAGACAAACAATTGGGATTATCAATGGGATAGATAAATAAAGAGTTATTTTCCCAATTTAACCAAGAGTTGCATTGGATGCAACTGGAATTGTTCCTAACTAAATAACTAATTTTGGTTGACTTGCCAAAGCAAGCTCAAAAGAAGTGAAATAATGATCTTGGCCCACTAGAAAATATAATTATATTTTTTTGCATTAATATGAAGGGTTATTAATACGAGAAAAATAGTGGGTGCTATGTTTAATAAACTAGCCATTATTAAATATAGTTATTTGTTCACAAAATTAAAACTTGTATATTTCTCATTATGTTGAATTCCAATGGCAAACAATTCATCGAATTCATCACAATCTCTACGATTTGTCCTTGAAAAGGACAAGCTTTCTGGAACAAACTTTCTGGAGTGATACAGAAACTTGAGAATCGTTCTCAAGGAAGAAAGAAACTGTACATTTTAGAAGAGCTAGTTCCTGAAAGTCCAGAAAACAATACTGCTGCAGCCATAAAGGCCCATCAGAAGATCTTTGACGATGCTACTCATGTGGCATGACTTATGCTTTGCACCATGAACTCGGAGCTTCAGAAGCAACTCGAGAACATGTCTGCATTTGATATGATCATACATCTGAAGCAGCTCTTCCAAGAGCAGGCTAGGCATGAGCGGTATCAAGTTTCCAAGGCATTGTTTAAATGTCATCTGTCAGAGAGAAGCCTTGTGGGGCCTCATGTACTGCGTATGATCGGGTACTTGCAGAACCTCCAACGCCTGGGGTTTCCGGTGGGTTAAGAGTTGGCCACTGATGTCATCTTGCAATCGTTTCCTGAAAATTATAGCCATTTCATTATGAACTATAACATGAATGAGATCAGTAAGCCTATGCCTAATATGTTAAGGACAGATGAACAAAGCATCAACAAGGTAAAGGGAAAGGCCATAATGATGGTGAACTGAGGAAAGAGCAAGAGATTTGATTCTACCTCCAAAGGGAAAGGCAAAGCAGTTGCAAAACCCAAGAAAGTTGCCCTTAAACCTGCCGGTGGCGTTGCGAATGGCGTGACTAAGGGTGAGTGTCACTACTGCAGTCAGCCTGAACACTGGAAGAGGAACTGCCCAAAGTATCTGGAGGATAAAAGGCTTGAAATAGTGATTCCACCACCACCAGATATTTTTTTATAGATGTCAATATAATTATCTCTTCATCTTGGGTCTTGGATACTGGATGTGGGTCTCACATTTGTCGAAATGTGCAGGCTCTAAATAGAAGTAGAAGAGTGGCTAGCGTCGGGAATGGAGCAAAGGTTGCTACATTGGTCGTGGGCGTGTACGAGCTATCTTTTCCTTCAGGATTAGTTTTAGAGTTAGATAACTGTTATTTTGTTCCTGCTGAGCAGAAACAATATTTATATTTCTTGTTTGGACGAGAAAGGTTTTACAATTTAAATCAAGGACAAATGTTTCTCAATTTATTTTGATAGTATGTGTTGAGTTTTGGCGTAGGTAACGCAGCGGAATAACAAAAATTTAATCCTACTCAAATCCCACCAAGGATCACAGGAAGAGATATCATAACATGATAAGGGACATAGTACTTGTGTACCTTTTGGTTTGAGAGATCACACAAATAATGATGTCCTCGTCTCTACGGTTGATCCACGTCTAGAGGTGAGATCTAGATTCTTCCTTCAACAAGTGCTAGCTTGAACCGGAGGAAGAGGAAATAAGGAATCAAACAAAAAGGGACAAGGAGGGGTTCAGTCCTCCTTTTGCGCCGACTGGAAGGGGGCGAACGGCCTAGGGGTGGTCAGCCTCTAGGCTTGTCTTGCTCTCTCTCTCTTTTGCTCTCTCCCACTCTCTTGTGTTATGTCTAATAACATTAGGTTGTAAGGAAGCTAGATCCTACTTTATATACTCCAACAACTCCTTGTTGTTTCCATAAAAGTTCCCTTCCTTGCACAATTAGTCCTACTAAATTTGCAAGGTGTTGCACAATGATTCTTCTTATTAATTAATCATATTAATTATTCCCAAATCTAGCTCTACTCTATTTGACGTGTGACCCCATAGGTTTATACTTAGTTGGTAGTAACTTATTACTAACATGGAGCGGTGTCTAGCAACACATCCATGCCACCCAACTAACAGAAATAGTCAGTGATCCCGACAAACCTTGTGCCCAATATCTCATATTGCACTATCCATTTGTCTCCATATCCGGATTGGACACGAGACATAAATAGTCACACTCGTATATCCAATCCATAGTTCCTCGATCCTGGGAATATGCTTATGCAAGCAGATAACATCAATATCTCCATATTGATTTATCTAAGTCTGGCCAGACATTCAATAAGCCTCATCCCTAGAGTGGCCCGTGGATATTTACTCCCATTATGTGGGAGGGATAAATCCTGTGTACATCACTACGATCTCTAAGCTTGCTTCCTATCATGTCCGATAGCCAGCTTTATAATTACCCAGTTACGGTGTAACGTTTGATAACATCAAAGCACAATATTTCACAACTAGATTATCTAGTGACTTCAAGTCTAAGGATTGAAATTATATTAGCACTACGAGAAGCGATTGTGACTTAACATAATCTAATGTATCTTTCTCGTTGTGGGTCAATCCAGTATGCCATTACTCCTAATGCATACCCATGTGTTAGACTTGATAACTCCATATCAATCTACCCACATACTAGTCTATATTTGATCGTCCTATTAATCAATATAATGGACTAGGGATATTTAAGATAAACAACACATTGTATCTAAGGACTTAATTTTATTAAATATCACAATATGTAATAAATGAATATTCTAGCCAAAATAAATGTTCATACTAAATATAAGATTGCCTCTAGGGCATCTATTCCACCAGTCTCCCACTTGCACTAGATTCAATCTGGCGCATCTCGTACGCCTATAGATCTGACGTGCCCTTCATGCTTTCGCTGCGCAAGAAGTTTTGTGAGCGGATCTGAAAGATTGTCATCCGTTGGAATCTTGCACATCTTCACATCTCCTTGATCGATCATATCACGAATAAGATGGAATCTCCTAAGTACATGCTTTGATTTCTGGTGTGATCTTGGCTCGTTGGCTTGTGCGATCGCCCCGGAGTTGTCACATTACAACTCTATGGGATCCACGATGCTAGGGACCACACCGAGCTCAGTGATAAATTTCTTTATCCAAACTGCCTCTTTTGCTGCTTTCGCAGCAGCAATGTACTCATCTTTGTCGGTTTGGAAGCTTGCATCAGTGTAACCCATTACACTTAGCTCTTCCTTACCTCCAAATATCACGAACGCATCCTTAGTTCTTCTCAAGTACGTTAGGATGTTCTTGACAGCAATCCAGTGACTCTCACCTGGATTGGACTGATATCTGCTCACCATACTCAACGCGTATGATACGTCTGGTCTAGTACATAACATGGCGTACATAATGGATCCTATGGTGGAAGCATAGGGTATCCTACTCATGCGTTCCTTCTCAATCTCATTGGATGGACAGTCATTCTTAGAAAGAGTGACTCCATGTGACATGGGCAAGAATCCCTTCTTGGAATCTTGCATGTTGAACCCCTTCAACACCTTGTCTATATATGTACTTTGAATTAGGCCGAGCAACCTTATAGATTTATCTCTATAGATCTTTATACCAAGTATATCGGCTGCGTCTCCTAAGTCCTTCATTACAAAACACTTTCCTAGCCAATCTTCAATAGATTGCAAAGTAGGTATGTCGTAGCCAATGATTAGTATGTCATCCACATACAAGACCAGAAATACTACAAAGCTCCCACTAAATTTTATAAATACATGGCTCATCTTCGTTCTTGATGAAGCCAAACTCTTTGACTGCGTCATCAAAATGTCGATTCCAACTCCTAGAAGCTTGCTTCAATCCATAAATGGATCTTTGCAGCTTATAGACTTTATTGGCATTCTCTTGATCCTCAAAACCCTCCGGTTGTGTCATGTACACATCATCGAGGAGGTTTCCATAAAGGAACGCTGTTTTGACATCCATCTGTCAAATTTCATAGTCGTAGTATGCTGCAATAGCAAGTAGGATTCGAATGGATTTAGTCATGGCGACTGGTGAAAAGGTCTCATCATAGTCAATACCATGAATCTGTCTATACCCTTTGGATACCGATCGCCCCTTATAGGCACTACCTTACCATCCATGTCGGTCGTCTTCTTGAAGACCCACTTGCACCCTATGGGCCTAGCCCCTTCGGGTGGTTCCACCAAAGTCCATACTTTGTTGGTGTACATGGAATCCATTTCGAATCTCATGGCTTCTAGCCACTTCTTAGAGTCTGGGCCTTTCATGGCTTCCCCGTAGGTTGCAGGCTCATCATCCATGAGTGGTACGTCATCGGGCTCAGTCACGAGAAGTCCATACCTCTCTGGCTCATGACACACTCTTCTTGATCTACGGAGTTCCTGTGTTACCTGAGCAGGTTCCTCCACAACAACTTGCGGTTGCGATTCATGTTCCATCATCGGTTCAGTGATTTTTGGTTCTTGAATTTATTCAAGTTCTACAGCCCTCCCACTTGCTTCTTTAGAAACAGACTCTCTTTCTAGAAACACGTCGGTCCGAGCAACAAACACTTTGTTCTCGGTGGGATTGTAGAAATGATATCATTTAGTTTCCTTAGGATATCCCACAAATATACACTTATCCGCTCTGGGCCCGAGCTTGTCTGTTTGTAAACATTTTACGTAGACATCGCAGCCCCAAATCCTCATAAACGACACTGTGGGATGCTTCCCAGTCCATATCTCATATGGTGTCTTCATAACTGATTTGGATGGAACAGGGTTAATGGTAAAAGATGTCGTCATTAGAGCATGTCCCCAAAATGATATCGGAAGATCTGTTTGAGACATCATAGATCGCACCATATCTAATAGCATGCGATTTCTCCTCTCGGATACGCCATTGCATTGTGGCGTTCCGGGTGGAGTGAGATGGGATACTATCCCACACTCTCTAAGATACTCATCAAACTCTTGGCTTAAGTATTCTCCTCCACAATCCGATCGTAGAGCCTTAATGCCTTTACTAAGTTTCTTCTCTACTTCATTCTTGAATTCTTTGAACAATTCAAAGGATTCGGATATTGCCTTCATAAGGTATACAAATCCATATCTACTGAAATCGTCAGTAAATGTGATAAAGTAGGTGTAACCACCTCTGGTAGGCGTGGGGAATGGCCCGCATACATCGGTATGTATGAGTGCCAATAACTCACTAGTCCTCTCACCTTTCTTGTTGAAAGGGGACTTTGTCATTATTTCTAATAAACAAGATTCACATGTCTCATATGATTCCAAATCAAATGAGTATAGAAGTCCATCCTTATGGAGTCTAGATATGCGTTTCTCATTTACATGGCCTAAACGACAGTGTCATAGATATGTAGGATTTAAGTCATTAGTTTTAATCCTTTTAGTATTTATGTTATAGATTGGACTATTTAGATCAAGGATATACAATCCATTAGACAAATGCGCACTACAATAGTGCATATTATCAAATTAAATGGAGCAAAACTTGTCCATTATTGAAATAGAAAACCCTTCTCGTCCAAACAAGAAACGGAAATAATGTTTCTGCTCATAGCAGGCACATAAAAGGAATTATTTAATTCTACAATAAGTCCAGAAGGCAAAGATATCTCATAAACGCCTACAGCTAATGCAGCAACTTTTGCTCCATTCCCGACGCACAGATCTATCTCCCCTTTAGCCAATCTTCTACTTCTTTTCAAATCCTGTACATTTCTACAAATGTGAGAACCACGTCCAGTATCCAATACCCAAGATGAAGAAATAGAAAGATTGACGCCTAGAACATAAATACTTGGTGGTGGTGGAATCACTATTCCAAGCTTCTTATCCTCCAGATATTTAGGGCAATTCCTCCTCCAGTGACCCGGTTAGCTGCTGTAGTGACATTCACCTTTAGCCACGCCTCCACTAGGCTTTAGGGCTTCCTTGGATCTCACAACTTTCTTGCGTTTTCCTTTGGAAGTAGAGGCACCTCCTTTTCCCTTCTTCCTATGTACCATAATTATGGCCCTGCCCTTGCCTTTGTTCACGCTCTGTTCCGCTATCTTTAGCATGTTCAACAAGTCAGGCAGAGTCTTACTGATCTCGTTCATATTGTAGTTCATAATGAACTGATTATAACTGTTAGGCAACGATTGCAAGACAAGATCAGTTGCCAAATCTTGTCCAAGTGGGAATCCCAGTCTCTCAAGGTTCTCTATGTACCCGATCATTCGGAGCACATGAGGCCCTACTGGATTTTCTTCTGCAAGACTATTCTTGAATAATGCTTTAGACACTTCATAGCGCTTATGCCTTGCCTGTTCCTGAAACAATTGTTTCAAGTGTATGATCATATCATAGGCTTTCATATTCTCGTGCTGCTTCTGAAGCTCAGGAGTCATGGTGCAAAGCATGAGGCGAGTCACGTCATTAGAATCATCAATATGTTTCTGACGTGCCCTCACATCCGCTAGAACAGACTCATCTTGTGGTGGGGCTGGAATTGGAGTGTCCAAGACGTACAGCTTCTTTTCTTGCTTAAGGACAACCCTTAAGTTTCTGTACCAGTCAAGGAAATTTGTTCCAGACAGTTTATCCTTCTCAAGGACAGATCGTAGGGATGAAGTCGATGCGTTGTTCTTTGCCATTTGGAATTCTACAAAATGAGAAATGTGCAATTTTAGTATTTTGAACAATTTAACTATATTCAACAATGGCTAGATCATCAAATATAGCTCCCACTATTTTTCTCGGATTAATAGCCCTCACCAGTAATGCGGAAAATATCATTATATTTTCTAGTAGGTCCAAGATCCCTTTTTTCACTTCTTCTTGAACTTGCTTTGGCAAGTCACCCAAGAATAGGTTATTTTGGTAGGAACCATTCCAATTTCATCCCATGCAACTCTTGGTCCAATTAGGTGAATAACTTTTTATTCCTTATCCTATGGATAACGCCTAATTGTCATGCCTCTAGGCTCATCAATCCAATAGAGTCTTACCCAGTTGCGTCCAACCTCTTGCTTCAACATACACACATTACTAGCTTGTGTCGTCCTCAACACATCATGGTAAATTAAAATCGCCTTGCTTTGGCAAGCCCGAATTTTAATAAACCCTGATTATGAAGGGTGTTTTGGTAAGAGAAGGAAAAACCCAATATTTAATTGAGGGATTTAATTTTCTTAATTTTGTTTGGTTGATATAAT
Source organism: Linanthus parryae (assembly GCA_023055425.1). NCBI lineage: Eukaryota > Viridiplantae > Streptophyta > Magnoliopsida > Ericales > Polemoniaceae > Linanthus > Linanthus parryae. The sequence goes on along the minus strand of JALGPY010000007.1, from coordinate 79,541,410 downwards.
CTACATGATCTACTTATTTATATTGGGAAATACACAATAAAAGACCATCCTTGTTTATTATTATCTTGTTAACGTTTTGCTAGTATCGCCATACACACACAAAAATAAATAACAAGACATAAATAATAAACATCCACAAAATAAAAAAACGTGGCATGGATATGGCCCTAGACTAAGATATTATCAAGACAATGATAATATCCATTTCCCTAAAGTGACAAGCTCATCTCCATGTGCTCCACCATAGTCGCGCGCCTAGGGGGTTTCTTCTTTGTCTTTTGGCTTCTTTGGTCCTCCGGTCTTCTTCTCCATGCTCTTGGCTATCATCTAAATATTTCTAATTCTAGCCTATTATCTAGAATAAATAAAAAAAGTCCTCACATGTCGAGGAGAAAAGACGACTCGCAGGCCGTAAAAACTTAATTAATTATTGCATTAATTTGATCAGCTCGCAGGCCGTAAACCAAACCACAAAGCAATATACATCCAAAATCCTAGGCCATATCCATCCACCATGCCACAAAGCACATAATATAGTTAAAACCAATTTTAAATCGCTTGTTTAATTTTAATTGAATTGGGTAATTAGGGTTACAACGGTCCAAGGGGTCCAACCTAAGCCTAGGCCGAACCCCAAGGACCGCCGCCCGCCACTTGGGCCCGGCCCAAGACCGGCCGCCCCATGTGGTCGGCGGCCTTTGCTTGGCGCGCAACGAAAGGGGAGAACGGCTAGGGTTTCGGCTCTAGCCTCCTTCCCTTATTCCTTGTTGCCCAAGCATGGTTGTTTCCTTTTATGGATATTTCCATAAAATTATTTCCATAATTGAAAACTCCTTTTCAACTATATAAACCCTAATTTTTCAAGAACCCAATATTTCACATCCTATGTGATTATACTCACCAATTCTAACATCCAATGTTAAATTAGATCTTGTTTTACATTGAATCAAATTCAGTTTGCATCTACTATGCCAATTATTTTCAGTTTTCGCGTAATAAAAATAATACGGTGTATGAACTGAAATCGTAAAACATGAAATCATGTTATGCTCTACGACCTGTGGCTCTGATACCACTGTTGGGTTTTGACGTAGGTAATGCAGCGGAATAACAATAAAATTTAATACATACTCAAAGCCCACCAAGGATCACAGGAAGAGATATCATAACATGATAAGGGACATAGTAATTGTGTACCTTTTGGTTTGAGAGATCACACGAAGAATGATTTCCTCGTCTCTACGGTTGATCCACGTCTAGAGGTGAGATCTAGATTCTTCCTCCAACAAGTGCTAGCTTGAACCGGAGGAAGAGGTAAGAAGGAAGTAAACAACAAGGGACAAGGAGAGGTTCGGCCCTACTTTTGCGCTGACGGGAAGGGGGCGAAGGGCCTAGGGGCGGTCGGCCTCTAGGCTTGTCTTGCTCTCTCTCTTTTGCTATCTCCCATTCTCTGGTGTTATGTCTAATAACATTAGGTGGGAAGGAAGCTAGATCCAACTTTATATACTCCAACAACTCCTTGTTGTTTCCATAAAAGTTCCCTTCCTTGAACAATTTTTCCTACTAAATTTGCAAGGTGTTGTACAATGATCCTTCTTATTAATTAATCATATTAATTAATCCCAAATCTAGCTCCACTCTATTTGACGTGTGACCCCATAGTTTATACTTAGTTGGTAGTAACTTATTACTAACATGGAGCGGTGTCTAGCAACACATCCATGCCACCCAACTAATAGAAATAGTCAGTGATCCCGACAAACCTCTTGTGCCCAATATCTCATATTGCACTATCCCTTTGTCTCCATATCCTGATTGGACACGAGACATAAATAGTCACACTCGTATATCCAATCCATAGTTCCTCGATTCTGGGAACATGCTTATGCAAGCAGATAACATCAATATCTCCATATTGATTCATCTGAGTCTGGCCAGACATTCAATAAGCCTCATCCCTCGAGTGTCCTGTGGATATTTACTCCCATTATGTGGGAGGGACAAATCCTGTCTACATCACTAGGATCTCTAAGCTTGCTTCCTATCATGCCCGATAGCCATCTTTATAATTACCCAGCTACGGTGTAACGTTTGATAATATCAAAGCACAATATTTCACAACTAGAGTATCTAGTGACTTCAAGTCTAAGGATTGCAATTATATTAGAACTACGAGAAGCGATTGTGACTAAACATAATCTAATGTATCCTTCTCGTTGTGGGTCAATCCAGTATGCCATTACTCCTAATGCATACCCATGTGTTAGACTTGATATCTCCATATCAATCTACCCACATACTAGTCTATATTTGATACTCCTATAATGAATATAATGGACTAGGGATATTTAAGATAAATAATACATTGTATCTAAGGACTTCATTTTATTAAATATCACAATATGTAATAAATGAATATTCTAGCCAAGAAAATAGTGCTCATACTAAATATAAGATTGCCTCTACGGCATCTATTCCAACAGTATGCACTATTGTAGTGCGCAATTATCTAATGGATTGTATATCCTAGATCCAAGTAATCCTTTCTATAACATACATACCAAGAAGATTAAAACTAATGATTTAAATCATACTTATTTATGTCACTGTCGTTTAGGCCATATAAATGAGAAACGTATCTCTAAATTCCATAAGGATGGATTTCTAGACTCATTTGATTATGAATAGTATGAGACATGTGATTCTAGTTTATTAGGAAAAATGACAAAGTCCATTTCAAGAATAAAGGAGAAAGGACTAGTGAGCAATTGGCACTTGTGCATACTGATATATGTGGGCCATTTTCCACGCCTGACATAGGTGGTTATCTTTATTTCATTACATTTACTGATGATTGCAGTAGATATGGATTTATATATCTTATGAAGGCCAATTCTGAATCCTTTGAAAAGTTCACAGAATTTCAAGAATGAAGTAGTGAAGCAACTTGGCAAAACTATCAAGGCTCTACGAGAGGATCGTGGAGGATAATACTTGAGCCAAGAGTTTGATGACTATCTTAGAGAGTGTGGGATTTTTTACCAACTCACTCCATCCGGAATGCCACAGTGGAATGTCGTGTCCGAGAGGAGGAATCGAACACTGTTGGACATTGTTCGATCGATGATGTGTCAAACTGATCTTCCATTATCATTTTGAGGGCACACTCTATTATGTGCAGCTTTCACCCTTAACCGTGTTCCATCTAAATCATTCATGAAGACTCCATATGAGATGTGGACTGGGAGGCGTCCCACAGTGTCTTTCTTGAGGATTTGAGGATGCGATGTCTATGTGAAGCCTTTACAGATAGACAAGATCCGGCTCAAGTTAGATAAGTTTAAATTTGTGGGATACCCTAAGGAAACGAATGGGTATTATTTCTACAATCCTACCGAGAACAAAGTGTTTGTTGCTCGGACTGGCGTGTTCCTAGAAAGAGAATTTATCTCTAAAGGAGGAAGTGGGAGGACAGCAGAACTTAAAGAAATTCAAGAACCACAGACCACTTGAAACACCCCCCAAATGGCCAAGCCAAAAGCCTGGGGGGTGTCACTCCGTACCCGAGACGAAGCCCGGATACAAGAACATTTAAAAGTGGATCCAAGCAAACTCAACTAAAAGTTATACGTCAAACTTTATTACAATTTAAAAGTTGCCTCAAACATGGGAGCTTATCAAACTAAAACATTATTAATAAACAAAAGAGTTCTAATTATTAAAATGGAAGGACTAAACATGTAGGTGATGATTCGTGTTCCCCGCTATGCCAAACTCCCATCATCTAGACCTGTGGTGAAGAAAATAAAAGAGAACACCGCAGTTCCAAAATCAGCAATAAATATTGAGCAAATAAACACCCAAGCATGTAAAATGATGATGAGTCAATTTAAAAAACAATAACCAACTTTTCATGTAGTAATTTATCTTAAACGCATCGGAAATAAAGTTTGACAATTGTACGTAAACATGAGAGTTTCCTATTCCATTGTATTTTCCAAAACATGTTCATTGTCCAAGATAGGGATTCCAAAACCACATATTATTTCATTGCCATTAATATTATCAAATCTAAGACCAACTTGTTAATTTGTTCTTACGGGGGAGGAACCAACCATCTCGCAAGCATCCAGGACCTTAAGTGTCGACACCCCCCCCCCTAAGACTCTTGCGGCCAGAAGAGTGAGTACAAGGAGCTATCCGGGGCATTGCAACCGGATTAAATAATAATAGTTGGACGAGTGAACGTAGTCAACACGCCCAAGCCAATAGTAACCATGTAACAACCCCGCACAACTCTTCCACTTTACGTTATCATCCATTATTAGATTTTTGTGATATTTTCAATAAAATGTTTCAACAAGTGGAAATCAAGTGTTAAAATAGCACATAACACATAAACTCATTTGAGACAAGAAGTAAATAAATCATTTGACACGAAAGGGAGATAAGCATGCTAGGCCTGGCATGTTTACTCACCTTGAATCTCAAGCAAAACCAAATCACTTCCTAGTAATACTCGACGTATCATTCGACAATGAAATTGTTGCCTACAAGTTTAATAATTCAATAATCAAAATAAATACTAAAGCAAATAGGCTGTAGATAGTGCTTTCTGGACAGGAAGATCTTAGCCACGTGGCGATCATCCAGCACACCATACTGTGCTCCACACACACTGGATCACCAGACGCGCTGAACCACGTGGGGGCTGCGAGACAGGGCCCTCGCATACCACCTCACGGGACTTGTAGGGACTTAGTGGTTTGGAGGGTAGATTAAGTCCTGTCGCGCGAGAGCGACAACCAAGCCCGCGCGCGACCCCTAGTAACTGCTTTTGAGAGATTTATGGCACGAGCTCCATAAACCCGGTCAACCCGGTCAACCTCGTAACGGTTCCGGTATACGCAGATAACGTGCTGTAACGGTTCCTATATACACGGACGAACGTGCCGTTGTGGTTAAGCTAATTAAGCCGCCATTGATGGGCGCATTAACCACACTACAACAGTCACATTATTTGTTATATATAGATCGTTAACCCTTCCATACAAGGGAGAACACACTTGAGATACGCGGAATCTCTGCCAAAGTCCTGTCTCTCTCTCATACAGTGCTATTGCCTTACTCTCTCCCTACACGCAACCCCACACTTCCTGTGTTCTTTCTATCCTCTGCTCTTGGTGTATATTGAGTCCTCTCTGCAGGATTCTCTCGTACACATTTGGTGAACCCGACGTGAACTTACCATTGCAAGCAACCATGTCTCATGAAGATGATGTCCGTAACAGATCGCCTTCCACGGAGACCACCTCAGGAGAGGAGGCCCGCCGTACTCCCACAGTCGCCGGTGAAGCTCTGACGTTAGAGGCCTTGGACGCCACCATCCAGAACCAGGCAAAGGCTCTCAAAGCTCAATATGTGCAGCTGGAACGGATAATGGCTATCTTGGGGACTCTCGCCCCAAATCCCACATCAGGCACTACCGTCTCTCAGGGAGGAGGAGCTTCCACCAATCAAGGATTGGGAGTGTCAACCACACCACCCAATCCTAACCTTCAAACTCCACCGGCAACGACGCAGTTAACCTCAATTCAGGGGCCAACAGCTCAAATGTTGCCTCTTGCCACTCACACTCCTCAACCTCCAACTTTGGTACCCAATCCGGCCTCACAATACCCCTTGCCTCCTCTATCGGCAACGTGGGGCAACGTGAATTCACAATATGCTCCTAGCCCTCCCGCGGCATATGTGTCGCCTCCGCCTGCAACAACTCCTCCTCCTGCTGCTGGGGGAAGTGCTCCGGAGTGTATGACGTCGCTGCAGCGGCGCATAGAAATCATCCTAGCTAATCAACCGTTCGCGGACACCATCATCCCGAAGCTTGACAACGATCCACCTATCCCACGCGAGATCTACCTCATGCCTAACCCGCTGGGTACAAGGCTCCTAAATGGGACAAGTTCGAAGATGTCAATGGGAACGCCCATGAGCATGTCATGCGTTTCATCGATGTGATGGGGCCGTACGGGGCTGATCCTAAGCTGCTGATGCGCGAGTTCCCGAAATCCCTGGGGAACGTGGCCTACAAGTGGTACAGGACGTTGGAAGCCGGATCCGTGAAGACCTGTGATGACATGGTCCAGAAGTTCTACACTAAATTCTTCCAGATGGAAGAAAAGGTGACAATGATTCATCTCTCGCAGATGTATCAGAAGCGCGAGGAGGATGGAGTGACGTTCATCAAGAAGTTCAGGGCCAAGTCCTTGGAATGCAAAGACGTGATACTTGAGAGCAGACTCGTGGAGATATGCCTGCAATGCATGCGAGATAAGTACAAAGTTATTCTTATCAACCTGCAAACACCTACATTTTCGAAGATGATCGAATGTACAAAGAATATTGAGCCTATAGTGGAGAGGCAGAAAAAGAGGCACCCCTGAGAGATCCCCGAGCGGGACCACTTTTAAAATTGGGAGATTCAGCTACAAGAGAGGACGTGAGGCTGAAGTGAATACGGTCTCGCCCCAAAAGCAGCCGAAGGTAGTAAACTTCGATGCGCCACCTCTGCCATGTTCGGTAGAGGAAGCGAGTGACCTGTGCAGACAATGGCGTAAGGATGGTATCCTGCCGCCGCTCGAAAGAGCACCCTCCAAGGAGATGGTGAGGGACCCGAAGTGGTGCGAATGTCACGGAAAGGTCATGCATCCCACGGCTGACTTTAAGAAGCTCAGAATCATGGTAAGCCAAAAGATGAAAAATGGCGAGCTGATTGTCAGCGACCAAAGGCAGGACGTGCGAAACAATCCACTGCCCGCCCACGCGGAGCAAGACCCGAAAGGCAAAGAGATCGCCATGATCTCGATTATGGACCTTGAATAGGTTGCGGAGGATGGTCTACCCATCATTGCCGAGATCCACAATGAAGAGGACTACAACATAGACACCGAGGACGAACGTGCCGATCAGATGAAGGGGTCGCACGGGTTCAGCAGGTTCTTCGATGAAATGAACTTCTCGGAGAAATTCCGGAAGGAAATGACAAAGTCGATCCTGAGGATAGTGGAAGATTACTAGGAGGATATCATGGTCTCCAACGGAAAGGTTGTCAGGGCATCTCGCTCTACAGAAAAGGTCATAACCTTCTCCGCAAGTGACAAGAAGACAGATGCGAGCCATCAGAAGCCTTTGTATGTTACGGCGGTCATCAATGGTGTGGAGTTCAAAAGAGCGTTCGTCGACGGAGGAGCAGCAGTTAACGTTGTTTCGCTCAATACTCTGAAGCTAGCAGGAATTCCAGAGCACAAGATCGTCAAGCGTCCATCCCCGTTGATGGGATTCGGAAGCGACTCCAGAATGACGACAGGATGGATCCGTCTGGGCGTCCAGATCGGCAAATTCAAGTGTTCAGCTAAATTCTATGTCATTGATGCGAAAACTACGTATCACATGATTATAGGTCGGGCCTGGATTCACCGCTTCGATGCGGTCCCTTCAACAGCTCACCAAGTGATGAAAGCTATCTGGAACGACATAATAGTAGAGATACCGCCCTCGATAAACCCTTTCAACCTGGATGAAGCGCACCTCACTGAGGCGGTATGGTTCACTGAGATGGAGGATGAGCAAACGCCGGGGCCATTCCACCCCAATCCTTTGCCTCGTTGGGAAGACATCAAAGATCAGTCAGCCGCAGGAGTGATAGTGACATGAGAAGAGTCTAAAGAAAAGCCGTCCACGCGAGAAGAGGCACCGTGAATTGCCTACCAGCGAAAGAACGTGTATACCCTGAAAAGGATAGCAAAACATGATCCTGAAGGCAAAGAGATAGAGAGCTTCTACGCCAACGGGAAGAAATGTTACCGCATATGAAGGTGCGCGGGGGTTTCCCCACGCGAACATGGGGGCATCCCTGAGCAAATTAATCAAATTGAGCAGGTCGTGGAACCAGAGAAACCAGCGCCAAGTGTTTTAGAGGAAAATCTCAAAGAAGCGCCCGAATGCATGGAGTACAAGACCAAACCGCAAAAGCAGGAGCTGAAGGAGGTATTCCTAAGCCCAAGCGAAGAAAAGAAGAGGCCAGTTTTTCTGAGTGCAGACCTCACAGGCGAGGAGGAGGAAAGATTGCTACAACTTCTGACCGAGTATAAAGACGTGTTCGCATGGGAATACGATGAAATGCCTGGTCTGGACACGAGCATCACCACGCACCGATTAGATGTAATCCCAGGATCCAAACCGGTAAAACAGAGCACAAGGAGCTTTAGGGCGGAGCTTAACGTGAAGATCAAGCAGGAAGTTTTCAAACTTCTGAGTGCCAAATTCATCGAGCCGAATCACCATCCTACATGGTTGGCTAACATCATGCCTGCGCAGAAGAAGAATGGGCACCTTCGCATTTGCGTGGACTTCCGAGACCTTAATCGTTTATGTCCCAAAGATGATTTTCCGCTTCCCAACATCGACCTGCTTATCGATTCGACCGCGGGTAATCGCATGTTCAGCTTCATGGACGGCTTCAGTGGGTACAACCAGATCAAGATGGACCCCGAAGATGCACGGAAAACCGCGTTCATCACTCCGGTGGGAGTCTTCAATTACACAGTTATGCCTTTTGGTCTCAAGAACGCAGGCGCAACTTATCAGCGAGCCATGATGGCCCTGTTTCACAATATGATGCACAAAGATGTAGAATTCTATGTTGACAACTTGGTTTTCAAGTCCAAAGAAAAGTCGGATCACTTGGGGGATTTGCGGAAAGTATTCAACAGATGCAGAAGCTTCCAGTTAAAGATGAACCCCATAAAGTGCGCATTCGGAGTAACATCGGGGAAATTCTTGGGATGTGTAGTACATCGTCAAGGAATAGAGCCTGATCCTGCGAAAGTATCGGCCATCACTAGCATGACGGCGCCGCACAATCAAAATGCTTTGAAGACCTTCTTGGGAAAGCTATCCTACCTGCGAAGGTTCATCCCGGCAATCGCCGAAATCACCTTCTGTTTCAGCAATCTTCTCAAGAAGGATGCTGTGTACAATTGGACTACAGAGCATGAAGTTGCGTTTGGAAAGCTAAAGGACCTGTTGACATCGTCAAAGGTGATGATTTCACCCTAGCTCGGATCACCGCTCTTGCTATACCTAACGTCGACGAAAAGGTCTATAGGGGCACTCTAGGCTCAGGAGTATGAGGGACAAGAAAGGCCGATCTACTACATTTCTCGCATAGTGCAGCCAGCAGAATTAAGGTACACAGACATCGAGCGTCATTGCCTCACCATATTCTTTGTAATAGAGAAGTTAAAGCACTATTTTGCTTCGCACAAGGTGGTGGTGGTTACAAGGAGCGATCCTATACGGTATCTTTTAACTCACACTACTCCTGGGGGAAGACTGGCAAAATGGTATATGACCATTTCCCAATACGACATCACATGCGTTCGACCCCAGGCAATCAAATCGCAAGCGGTGGCGGATTTGCTAGCACAGTTCCCTGATGATAGTTATGAGCCTGTAATTGAGGAGGAACTGGAGGGTCCTGAGATCTATGCAGTTGAGTTGCCTTATTGGACGCTCCATTTTGATGGGTCATCCACAAGGAAAGGTGGAGGAATTGGAATAGTCTTGACCAAACCCGATGGAGAGGTCATACAGATGTCCGCAAAGCTTGACTTCGCAGTCACCAACAACGAAGCAAAGTATGAAGCTCTCATCGCAGGTCTTCGCGCAACAAGGGCACTAGAAGTAAGAAATCTGACGGTTATGGGGGACTCCAAACTAATTGTCAAACAAGCCTCAGGCGAGTACGGTTTGAAGGAGATAAACCTATTGCCCTACCGGAACTTGGTAGAGAAGCTGGTGCAGCAGTTCTGCGATGTCAGGTACGAACACAAACCCAGAGCAGACAATAGGCATGCTGATGCTTTGGCTACCCTGGGATCCAAGGTTAGTGCGGATAAGTGTCCCGCAAAAATCTCGATTGAAGTGCGAACGTCCTCGGCGTTGACAGAGGACGCGTGCGACGACGAATGCATGGATGATGCAAACTGGAGAAAGTCTATATTGCGAGCCATCGCAGAAGGAACAAGCAACGAAAATTGGCCATCCACAAAGGGGTATTGCATACATGACAACACCCTCTACTATAAAGGCCCAGGCGGAATACTCATGCGATGCGTCTCAGAGCAGGAGGGACAAGCGGTGTTAGAAAAGATTCACCAACATACTTGTGGGGAAAGTGAGGTGTCAATCTATCGGAAAGCCCAGAGGTATGGGATTCACTGGCCGGACATGTCAACGGTCGCGGCATTGATTCAAGGAAGTTGCGAGAGTTGCGCGCTGATCAAGGACTCTCTATCAATTGCTCTGGTCGATGATGATGAGGATTGGAGGAAGCCACTCTTTGATTTTCTTACACAGGGGATCGAGCCTGGGTCGAGAAAAGAAGCCGAAAAGCTAAAACGAAAGGCAGCCCGGTACGTGGTGCAAGAGAATATACTCTGGCGAAGGGGCCACGAGGGTAACCTGCTGCGATGCTAGATAGCAAGGAAGCACAAGAGGTGATGGACCTCTCTCATCAAGTGGAACATCAAGGAGGTGCGAAGTTATGTAGACAGCTCCTCACAGTCGGCTACTTCTGGCCCACCATGGAAGCAGATTGCCGCGCTAAAGTAAGGAGATGCCAGGAGTGTCAATTCAAAGGCAACCTAGTACACGCTCCTGCCGTAGATCTGCATGCGCTGGGAACACCATGGTCGTTTCATACTTGGGCCTTGGATTTTGTTGGCCCTATCCGACCAGCTTCGCACGGGAACCAGTTCATTCTCACCGCGACCGAGTTGTTCACTAAGTGGGTAGAAGCAATACCACTGAAGACAGCAAATGCGCTTGCGGTAGTCCAATTCATCCAAGAGAATATCATATACCGGTTCGGAATTCCTAACACAATTCTCTCGGATAATGGTACCCCCTTCGTTAATCGCCAAGTAGCTGCGAAGCTGGCGGAGTACAACATAAGGCAGATATGTTCTACTCCCTACTATCCGAAAGGGAATGGTCAAGCAGAAGCAACCAACAAGACGTTGTTAAGAATCTTGAGCAAGATGGTGGCGGATGACCACAAGAAATGGGCTGATTCTTTGAACATAGCCTTGTGGGCATACCGAACTTCTCCAAGGACTCCCACAGGAGTCTCCCCATTTCTTCTATGTTATGGTGCTGAAGCTGTAGTACCCGCGGAGGTGAAAGTCAACTCCGCAAGATTGGCCTTCCATGCACTATACGACAATCAACGCGGTCATGACTTGGTCCTGTTAGAAGAGAAGCGGGATCAAGCTAAACGGACTAACAAACGATACCAAGAAAGGATCGCTCGCGCGTACAACAAAACAGTCCAACGTCGAGATTTCGCAGTTGGGGATTTGGTCTTGCGCGCATCGGACCACTGCATGCGGGAGGCGGCTCACCCAAAATTCGCAACCAACTGGGAAGGACCCTTCGAAGTCACATAAGTCTTTGATAGTGGCTATTGCAACATACAAAGGCTACATGGGACGACCTCAACCCCAAGCTCAGTCAACATGCGTTGGATTAAGAAGTATTATCCTTAACTCCTCTTATTACATGCATTAGATTACAATGCCTACTTTATGCTCTGTATTTCTAAAGATTCATGCATCTTCTCTCCCATACGAGGGAATTGTAATCTCACCTCTCCCATATGAGAGTATTCTATAATAAAAGACTTCTCCCAAATGGGAAGAACTTTATGATTTCAGCTGTCTTTAGCGCTTTATTTATTTCTCAATAGCGAAAGCCTATCCGCCGTGATAACAGCACTATGCAAATACGATCTTAAGTGATCTTTAAACCTATCCGCCGTGATAGCAGCCCTATGCAAATACGATCTTAAGTGATCTTTTAAGCCTATCTGCCATGATAGCAGCATTATGCGAATACGATCTGAAATGATCTTTAAGCCTATCTGCCATGATAGCAGCCCTATGCGAATACGATCTTAAGTGATCTTTAATCCTATCTGCCATGATAGCAGCCCTATGCGAATATGATCTTAAGTGATCTTTAAGCCTATCTGCCATGATAGCAGCGCCATGCAAATATGATCTTAAGTGATCTTCAAAGCCTATCTGCCGAGATAGCAGCCGTGCTTAAGTCTAATTTTAAGTGATTTTTGAGCCTATCTGCCAAGCTAGCAAAGCTATGCAAATGCGATCTCAAATGATCTAAAAACTCATCTGCGAATCTATCTGTCGGATAGCAAATCATAGCAACGATGCAAAGTGTGAATACAACACTATAAAAGGCGAAATTTGCCAACACGCATGCGAAATAGTAATTTGTTGTAACAAAAACAGCAAATCATACAAAGCGATTTATTATCATGAGTCAAAATGACTTACAATTTATCTGTCTAGATAATAGCTTACAAGCGGAAAGCTCAGACCGAGCTGGTTACATAGTCAAAATGACTTACAATCCATCTACATAGCAGCCTACAAGCGGAGGGGGAATCCTTACTGTAAAAGGATCGGCCTACTGGTCCTAATAGAAGCTATGCGACATAATAGCCTGCGACCAAAGATCTGTAGCAAGTAGGGTGTTTCTATAAAACGAATTGCCTACAAACGCTACAAGACCTATGCGACGCTATGTTCAAGATCCCAGGATCTGACAAGGCCTCTGTCTGGTCTTCTTCCCAAGAGATGTGCCTGCGGAACCACCTGTTCCGGCGTATGCGGCGGTGAAGAACAGGCAAGCAGCAACTCCTAGGGCAAGAGGCTCCTTGTACACGGAGACGAGCACAATGGCTCGCCACCCCGAGTTCAAGAACGTGGTGGAGAATGATTCTCCTCCGGGAAAGCTAGAGGAGAAATCCGCCGTTCATTACGAATCGGTAAAAAGGCCAGTACGGCACTGCACCTCGCCGGGAAGCGGCCGGAAACATGACCTGCAAACATAATAGACGAAGAAAATTCTTCTAGAAAGCATGACACATTATGTGCATCTTCTTTATGATGGTTATGAAGATCAATAGGCCTCGTAAAGAAGATCTTCGAAGCTATTTCTATGGCACAAAGCACAAACTCAGGTTTCATAACTTGAAGTTGCCATGAATCAACGAAAGACAAGCGTTGAAGCCAGCAGTCGTAGGGACTCATGGCAAGCCACATTGTGGGATGAAGAACCCAAGTAGCAGAAGGCAGGGTTTATATAGAACCAGTTGAGACTCTTCAGTTGCTTAGATCAGTCAGCAAAACTTGGAAAAAGGGGTAAGAATCAATCACTTACGCCTTGAAAAGAGGTAACATTCAATTACCCTACTAAAGGCTACGACGATTCAGTTGCGTATCCTAATTAATGACGGAAGGTCATGATACGGATGGACTTTCCAAGGAAAGCGTGCTTATCTGATAAGAAATTAGCGCGAAAATCAAGGCAGAATATCGCTAAGCTGACGTCGTAATTGATATGCACAGAGATATTCGAGCAAATCCCGGGAAGGGCAAAACAGGCATTCAAATTTTGAAAAAAAAAAGGGGGAGAAACCCTACCACCTTACAATAATGATTTAGCATTTTGTTCAAAAAAAATTTGTTATTGTTCAAAATAAGCCTTTGACCAGGGAGTCATCAGGAGTAAACTGACGTGACAAATTTGCCACTTGCTCCACTTCTCGCTTCAACTGCTCGTAGTTGGCGCTCATTTCATGGAAGAGCTTCACAGCCTCTTCAGCTTTCTGCTTTTGCTGCTCCACCTTCTGCTCCTCAGCTGCGAGGTTATGGAAACCGCGCTTCAGATTCACAGCCGCGCGAATCTGGGTGACTCTGTTGACACCCAAAGCCCAGCTTGCCTTGAACTTTGGCTTGAAGGTTTTGACACATGCTGAAAAGCAACTGCGCGCTCTGAGGAGAGATGGTCGCAGGTGTGGCCGCAGACAGCTGCTCCAAAATCCAGATGGCTTCGGTCAAGAACAGCCTCCTGTTAAAGGGCTCTATCTCCAAGGACCTCGCAAATGATCGAGGATAGGAGAGACGCATTTGGATCAGCCAGTCCACATCAGCTTGCTTCAAACCTAACCATGTCGGTTCAAGTTAGAATATCAAGCTTGTAAATGAAGAATGCAAGGTGCGAACGATAATGGTAACATACCAGTTCCTTCAAGGATCTCGCGCAAAGAAGGAATGCGCATTACTGGGGCAGCTGAAGACTGTCCTCGCTCCATTTCTCTCCTATCAGCTGCAAGCTCTAACTCCTCATAGTTGGCTGGAAGGGTATATGCCGCACCAGGTGCGATTGCAGCTCCTACCTGCGAACTCCAAAAGTTCCATGCAGGAGGAATCACTGGAGGCTCAGTCCTTGCTGGAGGCATGGCAACAGGAGAAGCTGCTGCTCGGTTAGGGATGCCTTCGGAGGCGAAAGCCTCAGCAGCATCTACCTCTGTTTCCTCAGTAGCAGCATTGGTATCTTCCTCCATCAGCACGGCGTTAGCTTCCGCATCATCAGAAACTTCAATGATGTCCTCGAAGGGCTCTCCTGCACACTCGGCAGCTGCGACGGGCTTCTCGGTATGAGAACTTGGCACCGGGACATAGGATGCAGAAGGTTGACTCCTTTGTTCCAACATGGCTTCACCTGCATTGCCTGCGACGCAAGACAGGACGATGTGAGGTAACTTGTGTCAAACAATATTATATTATTTTGATAAATCAAGAGCGAGCACCTCCACGCGTAGGTGGGATTATAGCATCTTCGTCATATTCTAAGGATGCGATACCATGCCCTATTAATGTGTCTTCATTAAGCATATCCTTAAAGTGTACACCTCCACGCGTAGGTGGGATTATAGCATCTTCGTCATATGCTAAGGATGCGATACCATGCCCTATTAATGTGTCTTCATTAAGCATATCCTTAAAGTGTGCATGACCTGGGGTGCGAAGAAGCCGGTCAGGATGGTGAATTGGGTTATTAGGCCTAGTGCACAAGTGTTGTTCAAATAATTACCTGAAGGTTCACCGCACTTGATTACTAACCAGTGGCGAATGTCGGCTTTCGATAGGCCATGCTTTAATGCACCAACAATCACATCTCGGTAAGTTACTGCAAGATTAAAAATCTCACCTTCGTTACCGCATGCGATCTCTTCGAAGTCCGCTTGGACTTGCTCTAGAGCAGCCGCATCTTCTTATGGAGCCGCATCTTCCTCGTCAACTTGAGGAGCCGCATCTTCTGGAACCGCATTTCCCTCATCGGTTGGACGCACCAAGTCGTCGACGTGTTGCTCTTCCAGGCTCCTTTGCTTTACGCGTTCAATCTCCTCTTCTTCTCGCTTCCTTCTTCTTTCAGCAGCCTCCGCAGCTGTTTTGCTGGACTCAGCAAGGATGTCCTCGTCTATGGTTTCGTTGGAAACACCAGAGTGAGAACCCCTCCTCTGCCTCTTGGCCAAAAGGCCGCTGATGGTCTCTTCATCATCATCTGCAAAGGAACAAGCTGTTTAGTGAAGATTGTGGGAGTTAAGATAATGAGAAGAGAAGTACGTTTGAGATACCTCCCGACTCTTCCTCTTGTATCTCGTCTCTCTCTCTATCTCTGACATCTTCGACTCTTTCTTCATCATCATCTCTTTCTCTCGCCTCCCTTCTCTCTTCTTCCTCTTCCTCCTAATCAAATGGAACAAAGGTCTCCACTGCGAGCTCTTTCTGTGCCTTGCTTGGCATGCGAACTTTACCCTTGTCCCTAGAAGTAAGGGACCTTGTAGGAGGAGAAGTTGGGGCTCCTATGGGAAGAAATTGTGATTCCCCTCTGCCTTGGTCTCTTTGCCCGTGGAGCAGCAGTTGCTGGGGGAGACGGATCATCCCTGGGTGGAGGCAAGGCTGGAGTATTGTCTATCAGCAAATCAGCAAAAACATCCATGACTTGGCGAATCCGGGTTTCCAACTGCGGGAGCCATTCTCATTGCTAGCCGGACCGGTTCCCCCTGCCTTCTGGCAGCAACAATGGTGGTGACCAGCGATTTGGAGCACTCACCAGATGCGAACCTCCTCACATAGCACTACAGCAGAAGATGGAGCATAAGTTTCGACGCATCGGAATAAAGAAACTTAAATGCGTGCATAAGAGATTGTTTACCTTGGCGAAAGTTTCGCTGTATTTGATGATGTGCGAATCACCTTTCTTAACTGCAGCCATCTTCTCTTCAAGGATGGTAGAGGGACACAAGTGATTCTCGTGGTCCAACAACGAATAGCAGCCATATTGGGTGTCGTCCAGGCTACAGTTGGGACAGAAGGGGAAAGAATTCCTCTTGATCACAGGAGCTCTGCATGGCCGAGGGATCGCCTGCGTGTCAAACCTAGCCACCCACGCGGTCACCTGGGGGCTGCTTGAAGGGAAGATTGCTCCTTAGGATTGTCTTACACTCGCTAGTCAGCAATCGTTTGTAGCAGCCCCTTATGATGGACTGCGGCCAGATCGATGGTGCCACCGCATCAAAGCCAAACTGGGGAGAAACGCGAGTCGGATCGACATCAACCGTGATCCTCTCGTACCTAGGAGTAAGCTCGCGAACATACTCCGCAAGAGCAGGAAGAGAACCTCTCAGACACCAGCAGAAGAATTCGTGATAGCGCTCGTGGAAATGCTTCCCACCCTCGAAAAGAAGATCTTTCGAGAAAGCTACAGCCTTGGAAGGATACAGTTTTGGGAACCATCACACATTCTCAACGCGCGTGGCATAAGGCCTAGCTGTAAACTCGGTGCGATCTTCGCATATCAGGCTCCAGGTGCACTTAGGAAAGTGAGTTCCAAAACATCTTGCAGCCCTGCCACTTTTACGCTCTTCCTCCACACCTGGGACACACCACTTACTGGGCTTAGAAGGAACAGAAGCATAAGAGGGCCATCGCTCGAAGACCCACATAGTCAAGAAGGCAATGTTGACATAGGTCAGCACATCGAGGCGACCGCGCGAGTCCTTGGTTGCTACAACCAGTTGATCCAACCTATGGTACAAGGTACCCAAGACTAGAGGCCCAAGTGCGACCTTTTGACCAAGGGTCAATTTCACAGCAAGTGGGAGGACATGGTAGAAGACCCCATCATGAGGGTGGCCATCGATCAAATACCTCGACAACCAGGCGCAGAGAAAAGCACATAGGGTCAGATGATAGCCCTTTCCATTCACATAATTTTTAGCCTTCGGGTTCTGGCTCAGAAGCTTCTTGGTTATACTACTACTCGCATAATCGCGGAAGAAGTATTGCACCCACTTTCCCCAAGTGTTCTTCGCGGACGTATCAACCAGTTGCCAGTTAGGAAGAAGCTCCGCAGGTGTCCACCGGGTGGAAATTTTCTTCACCTCTGACAAGCATTCCTCCATCTGCTTGTACAAAGCAAGCTCTGCATCAGTCCTCAAGGGACTCAGAGGATCCACCTCACCCAGAGGAGACAGATCATACAGCATATGTACATCTTCAAGAGTAGGAGAAGCCTCGAACTCAGCGAAGTGGAATGTGTGAGTCACAGGCGAGTAACGCGAGAGAAGGTTTAGAAGCATGGACTGGTCCAGCTTCACGGCAGCACCCTTCATAGCACAGACTGCAAAATATATGCCAGCATCGTTCAAAGAAATGGCATGATGGGTCAGTACATGGTCAATCCACTCATCCATAAAGTCCAATTTCTGAACAAACGCTTGAGTGGAAATCGCAGTATACGGGAAAAACCCATTCTCAACCCCCAATCGAACCACATCCTTGGAATCGATCAATTCGAGCATGGCCGCATTAACAGGAGGGGTCAGTGTTTGCAATTCTTCAGCAGGAACAGGGGATGGCAGGTTCTTCACCTTAAACCTAGCATGGTAAAAGTCTTTGCCACACAGATAGGGGGCTTTTCGCCATAAGGTCTGGGGAAGATCAGGTATTTCTTCGACCTCCTTAACGGGTTTGGTTCCTTTTGTCTTTGCCATTCCTGCGGAAAAGCAAGAAAAAGGGGGGGAGTAATACACATACTATAGTTTGAATTTCAAGATTCAGTTTGAAGCAACGAGGTTTTATCAGAAGAAAGATGAACAGTTCAGTTTCAATTTTGGGGTTTGAAAGTGCAGAATCGTTCGCATTTTTGGGAATTTCAGAAACACTACATCCAAAACCTTTACAATATGGGGATTAAATCAAGTCTGAGTTTAAAGAGTAAGGTCTCCTTCGCAGCTTCCAATGGATGGTATGTTTTAGACAGTCATGGGTTTGCAGATCCAACACAGTTCAAAGCATATATCGACATGTTAAATAAAATTGAACAAGGCCAACCTTGTTTTGGTAAAGCTTGCTTAGATGCGGACAGTTGAAGAAGACGATTGAAGAGAAAGAATTGATGATTGATTATCTGAATCTGCTCTTGAAGGCTTCCGGGTATCATTCACTTTAAGAGAAAGAAGTGATGCTTTGTAACAATGGAGAGCACAGAGTATTTATCCAAAAACAATGAAGGGTTGCGTCCTTTCAGTAGTCGAATCGCAACCGTCACCGTCGAATCGCGCAATCACAGGACAAGCTGACGTCACGCCTAAAACCCTAAAAGACCAGACGGCACGACTCTAGGGATTTTAGGTCATAATGAAACGCACGGGGGCTGAATTTGCGTGTATTTGAATTGGTGCGTGGCGGCGACGCGTACGTTGGTTCCTGCGCATGGAAGCCTATCCGGCTATGAGCCTTCACGCGCAGAAAGGGGGCTAATGTAGATAGTGCTTTCTGGACAGGAATATCTTAGCCACGTGGCGATCATCCAGCACACCATACTGTGCTCCACACACACTGGATCACCAGCCGCGCTGATCCACGTGGGGGCTGCGAGACAGGGCCCTCGCATACCACCTCACGGGACTTGTAGGGACTTAGTGGTTTGGAGGCTAGAGTAAGTCCTGTCGCGCGCGAGCAACATCCAAGCCCGCGCGCGACCCCTAGTAACTGCTTTTGAGAGATTTATGGCACGAGCTCCATAAACCCGGTTAACCCGGTCAACCTCGTAACGGTTCCGGTATACGCGGATAACGTGCTGTAACGGTTCCTATATACACGGACGAACGTGCCGTTGTGGTTAAGCTAATTAAGCCGCCATTGATGGGCGCATTAACCACACTACAACAGTCACATTCTCTGTTATATATAGATCGTTAACCCTTCCATACAAGGGAGAACACACTTTAGATACGCAGAAGCTCTGCCAAAGTCCTGTCTCTCTCTCATACAGTGCTATTGCCTTACTCTCTCCCTACACACAACCCCACACTTCCTGTGTTCTTTCTATCCTCTGCTCTTGGTGTATATTGAGTCCTCTTTGCAGGATTCTCTCGTACACACCTACCTAACAAGATAATGACCCTACAAGGTTTAGTTTTTAAGTCTATTGTTCACCCCTTAATTCATACTTCAAAACACAACCCAGCACCTTGTCCCAAAATCCCATAACATAATGTTCACATAAACTAACATAGCTCAACTAATTTATTACTCCAACTTTAAAAATAGATCATGACTCAAAAATAGTCTTAATAGATCTAAAACACTCTGAAAAATAAGTCTAGCATCAAACGGATCCGGATTTCGATTCCCGAGTCAAAAGATATGCATGTTTTAACTTTCTAGTCACACTCCCATTACCCATACGGGAATTATTGACTTTCATATAAACTATCCTCCAAAACATCTAGTTCATCCCGTATAAAAAAAATATATCAATGCACAGTGAATACCTACTTCAAATCAATTTACTACCCACATACTAGGATCATCAAATATTCAAAATTGATTAACCAAACGTCCCCTCCATAACTAGGGTGTATCCCATAAACTAATAATATGGTTAATCCCAACACTTGATTATTAATCCTACGAGTTCATGAATGATGAAACTAACAATATAAATCTGAAAATGCGCGATAAAGAACTGAAATCACTAATTGATCAAGACTTACAATTGGAGGAGATGATTTGAAACGATTGAGAGGCGGAGATTGAAGCTTTCTAGCGGAGATGAGGACGATAATATGTCGAAATCAATCGGATCAGAAGCGAACCAACACTTTGATGGAAGAAGAAGAAGAAGAAGAAGAAGAAGAAGAAGAAGAAGAAGAAGAAGAAGAAGAAGAAGAAGAAGAAGAAGAAGAAGAAGAAGAAGAAGAAGAAGAAGAAGAAGAAGAAGAAGAAGAAGAAGAAGAAGAAGAAGAAGAAGAAGAAGAAGAAGAAGAAGCTGAAGAAACTGACCTGGCGGCGGCGGTGGTGGCTGGACGCAGCTGCTGCTGTGCCGCTGCTCTTGATTCTCTCGGACAGAGGACCAGTCACGAGGGAGGGACGATGGAGGCACTGGTGGGGGTCGATGATGAGGGATCAGTGAGTTGGTAAGTCGTGAGGGAGAAGGAGAAGGATGAAGAAGAATATGGGGAAGGATAATATCATATTGGAATCCGATTGATAGGGGAATTCCCATTCACATACGTGAATTTGGGGGAAGAAATCACTTCAGACTGATTTTGGGTGTTAAGATTATACCAATCTGTTGCAAAAGACACTTTCTCACCCCCTAGTTAGGGAAAAGATACTTTAACACCACTAGTTCAGGGAAAAGACACTAACAACTTTAGGTAAAAGTCCCAACCCCCCCCCCCACGCTTATTAACAATGAAAATAAACTCGCAACACTTATATTAATAAATCGCCGGTAGACACAAAATGGGGTATTTCACCACTGATCCTACTATGGAACATGATTAGGAATGGCAAGATGTTGTGGAGGAACCTCTTCAGGTAACACAAGAACTCCGTAGGTCTAGTAGGGTGCGCCAGGAGCCAGAGAGGTATGGAATTCTCGTGACTGAGTCTGGAGACACACTACTCATAGATGATTAGCCTACTACCTATGGAGAGGCCATGGAAGGGCCGGACTCTTAAAAGTAGCTTGAGGCCATGAGATCCGAAATGGAATCCATGTATACCAATAAAGTATGAACTTTGGTGGAATCACCCCAAGGGGCTCGGCCCATAGGGTGCAAGTGGGTCTTCAAGAAGAAGACCGACATGGATGGCAATGTGGTTGCCTATAAGGTCAGATTGGTGGCAAAAGGATATAGACAGATTCATGGTATTGACTATGATGAAACCTTTTCACCAGTCGCGATGACCAAATCCATTCGAATCTTACTCGCTATTGCGGCTTATCACGAGTATGAGATTTGGCAGATGGATGTCAAAAGAGCATTTATGTATGAAAACCTCCTTGAGGATGTGTACATGACACAACAGAGGGTTTTGAGGATCCAAAGCATGTCCTTAAAGTGTGTAAGTTGCAGCGATCAATTTATGTGTAGAAGCAAGCTTCTAAGAATTGGAATCTACGTTTTGATGACGCAGTCAAAGAGTTTGGCTTCATCAATAACGAAGATGAACGTTGTGTATACAAGAAGGTTAGAGGGAGCTCTGTTGTGTTTCTGGTCTTGTATGTGGATGACATACTACTCATTGGAAACGACATTCCTACCTTGAAATATGTTAAAGATTGGCTAGGGAAGTGTTTCTCAATGAAGGACTTAGGGGATGCAGCTTATATACTTAGTATCAAGATCTATAGGGATAGATCTAGGAAGCTGCTCGGCCTAAGTCAAAGTACCTATATATACAAGGTGTTGAAACGGTTCAACATGCAAGATTCCAAGAAGGGATTCTTGCCCATGTAGCATGGAATCACCCTTTCGAAGGCTGATTGTCCTTCCAATGAGATTGAGAAGGAACGCATGAGTAGGGTTACATATGCTTCGGCCATAGGATCCAACATGTATGCCATGTTGTGTACTAGACCAGATATGTCATATGCGCTGAGTATGGTAAGCAGTATCAGTCTAATCCGAGTGAGCGTCACTAAATCGCTGTCAAGAACATCCTTAAGTCCTTTAGAAGAACTAAGGATGCGTTCTTGATATATTGAGGTGAGGAAGATTTGCGTGTAACGGGTTACTCAGATGAAATCTTCTAAACCAAAAAAGATGATTTCAGATCGCAGTCGGGATTCGTGTTTCGCCTGAATGGAGGAGCTGTGAGCTGGAAAAGTTCCAATCAAGAGACGGTTGTTGATTCTACAATTGAGGCTGAGTACATTGCTGCGAATGGCGCAGCAAAGGAAGCTGTTTGGATTAGAAAGTTCATTACTGAGCTTGGTGTGGTTCCTAGTATTGTGGATCCAGTAGAGTTGTATTGTGACACACGGGGGCGATCGCACAGTCCAAGAAACCCAAGTCACACCAGAAATCCAAACACGTACTCAGAAAGTTCCATCTTATTCGAGAGATCGTCGATCAAAGAGATGTGAGGATATGCATGCACTATTAGAAATTTGCCATTTCCAGGCGGTTTTTATAAAGGTATTTAAAAAAATGTCGTTTTAAGGTACCTGAAACGACTGTTTAGAGAAAACCGTCGTAAATGTAAACATAAACGACGGCTAGTGGTAAACCGTCATACTTGAGATGTCAAAAACGACGGCTGGGGACAAACAGTCGTATTAAATATCTCAAAAACGACGGCTACACTAAAACGTTCGTATTATACATGTAAAAAAAACGACGGTTGCCCCAACCGTCGTATTAGATATGAAAAAACGACGGTTTTCTCTAAACCTCCGTATATACAAACAATTATTAATAAAAAAACAAAAGAACCGGTGATATTCACATCTCATTGTTAGAATTGTGCCCTAGAGGAAATCAATTTATTGTGACAAATATATGGATTTACGATTCATCATGTCATCGATATGGAGATATGATAACATGAATGAAGTCCTTAGAATATAAATGTTATTATATTCTTAAATATCCCTAGTCCATTATAATGATTAATATGACAATCGTTTATAGACTAGTATGGGTTGAATTGATATGGAGATATCACCATCCAACACATGGGTATGCATTAGGGGTAATGGCATGCTGGATAGACCCGCGAAGATATGGATACATTAGATTATGTTGAAGTCACAATCGCTTCTCGTAGTTCTAATATAATTGCAATCCTTAGACTTGAAGTCACTAGATACTCTAGTTTCGAAATATCGTGCTTTGATGTTATCAAACGTTACACCGTAACTGGGTGACAATAAAGATAGCTATTGGGCATGATAGGAAGCAAGCCTAGAGATCGTACTGATGTATAGAGGATTTGTCCCTTCCAAATAATGGGAGAAAATATCCACGGCCACTCGAGGGATGAGGCTCATTGAATGTCTGGCAATACTCAGATAAATCAATATGGAGATATTGATGTTATCTGCTTGCATAAGTATATTTCCAGGATCGAGGAACTATGGATTGCATATACGAGTGTGGCTATTTATGTCTCGTGTCCAATCCGGATATGGAGACAAAGGGATAACGCAATATGTAATATTGGGCACAAGGTTTGTCATGATGACTTTTCTATTTGTTGGCTAGAGTGGATGTCTTGCTAGAGGCCGCTCCATATTAGTAAATAGTTACTACCAACTAAATAGAACCTATGGGGTCACACGCCACATAGGGGTGAAGTAGACTTGGGAAATAATTAATTAATATGATTAATTAATTAGAAGGATCAAATCGCAATAACTTGCTAACTTAGTAGGACTAATATGAAAGTTGCACTAATTCATGTAGAGACATGATTAGGATTTGTCAAGGTGGACTAATTCATGTAGAGATATGATTATGATTAATTTGAAAAGAGAACTAATCCATGTATGGACATGATTAGGACTAATTTGCAAAAGGGACTAATACTCATTTGAGTAGCATTAGGAGAGGGGTTCTTTATGTAGTAGGACGACGAGTTGTTGGAGTATATAAAGAACACTCCTCGCTTATTTTTCTCTACACATCTACATAATTAGAGTAGGAGAAAATAAATTGAGGAGAGAGAGCAAGTCCCAAAGGAGGGTCGAACCCCCTTTGGGACCGCCCCCTACCCTTCGGCCACACAAGGAGGTGCCGCCACCTTGTTGCTCCATTGTTGCGTGACTTCTTCTTCCACCTCCATTCTTCCTAGCTATCACAATGAGTTGGAAGATCTAGATCTCACCTCTATGAGTGGATCAACCGTAGAGACGTGACACAATTCACATTACAAGTGATCACAGGAGACCTCTAAGGTGTGTTACTTGTTTCTTCCTTTACCATCGTTATGATTCTCTTCCAGTGATCCTTGGTGGGCTTTGAGTAGGATTAAATTTTGTTATTCTGATGCGTTACCTACGTCAAAACCCAACAGTGGTATCAGAGCCACAAGTCGTAGAGCATAATGTGGTTTATGTGTTCTGATGCGTTACAATTTGTCAATAACTCAATCAAACAAGAACTAATTTTACATGGGATGTAGGAAATAGTGAGTTTAAGAAGTTTTAGGATCTTAGATCGAGGGTTCTTGGGCATCCTATTGGAAGAAGGAGTTCTTTTCAATGAAGGAAACAACCACACTTGGGCAACAAGGCAAGGAGTTGTTTTGGAAACAACTCCTAAAAGAGTTTCGCCCCCCCCCCCCCCCCTAGGGGACCGCCCCTCCTTCCTTGCCGCCCAAGCAAGTCTCGGCCAAGAGGTCGGGGCAGACCTAGAGCACGGCCTAGGAGTGTGGGCTAGGGGGCAACCGGCCCAAGGCCTTGGGCGGTCCATTAAGGGGTTCGGCCAAGAAATTGGTGGGCCCTCTTGGACCGTTTTGACCCTAGTGAATCCTAAAATCAAACTAAGCGCGTTAAAAATTGGTTTTAACTGTTTATGTGTAATTTGTATGGTGAATGGATATGGCCTTAGATGTGGTTTGTTGTGGATGTTTAATTTTGTGGTTTGTTTACGGCCTGCGAGCTGATCAATTCGTTGTAAAAATTAATTTGGGTTTTCGGCCTGTGTGCCAGTATTTTTCTCAACTTGTGAGATTTATTTTATTTAGTATAGATGCTAGCTAGTACTAGATAAAATAGATAGATAGCAAATATTGAAGATAAGAAGCCCAAAGAATTAAAGAAGCCACAACATGGAGCAGGAGCATTCCACAAGGCTATGAAGGATGGACCAAGAGATGGAGGCACATGGAGATGTGTTTTTCATTCTAGGGTTCATAGATATTCTCATTGGCTTGGGGATATCTTAGTCTAGGAGGCCATATCCATATCGCGTGAATTTCTGTTTGTGGATGTTTACTTTATTGTCTTATTATTGTTGTTGGTGTATGGGTGATGCATGTAATTTGATAATAAGATAATTAAACGACCCGGATATTTTATTTGGAGTTGTACCCAAACTCAAATAAATAGATCAGTTGATATGGATCAACAAAACAATTAAAATTGAAAAGAAAAATCCCTCAATTTAAATATTGCGTTCTTGCCTTCTCTTGTCTAAAACACCCTTCATGATCAGGGTCTATTAAATTCGGGCTTGCCAAAGCAAGGAGTTTTAATTCACCATGATGTGTTGCGGACGACACAAGCAAGTAATGTGTGTATGTTGTAGCAAGAGGTTGGACGCAACTAGGTGTTTTTAATAAGATTAGAAGCCTAGAGGCAAACAATTGGGATTATCCATGTAGATGGATAAATAAGGAGTTATTTGCCCAATTGAACCAAGAGTTGCATAAGGATGCAATTGGAATTTTTCCTACCTAAATAAGTGATTTTGGGTGACTTGCCATAGCAAGCTCAAAAGAAGTGAAATATGGATCTTGGCCCACTAGAAAATATAATCATATTTTCCGCGTTTATGGAGGGTTATTAATCCGAGGAAAATAGTGGGAGCTATATTTAACAATTTAAATCCTTGTTGAATATAGTTACACGTCGCAATACTTTGCATAATCCTTTTAGTGTTGAATACCCATGGCATTAAAGAAACAAAACGCGACTTTGTGTCCATAAGATGGACAAGCTGTCTGGAATCTATTTTCTAGGTTGGTATAAAATTAAGAATTGTTCTCAAATAAAAGAGAAATTGTTATACATCGTAGAACATAAAGTTCTCTTCCCACCAACTACCAAAACACACTAAAACCTAATGAAAGGAACATCAAAGAATGGTTCTTTGGATGTGACTTTCCTCTTGATAGCTGCTATGAACTCTGAGCTTTGGAAGCAAGAAGAGAACATGGAGGCGTATGATATGATCATACATTGAAAGAAGCTCTTTAAAAGAGCTAGCTAGACATGAAAGGTTTGAAGTGTTGCTCCACTTTGCGTTATGCAACTAAGCTAATTCAATATGATTGAAACATTGACTGGGTGTTATCTATGAGATAGGTAATGAATAAATTGTGATTCACCCAGGGTGGACCAAGAATTGCATTGAATGCAATTATAGTGTTGTTAAAAGTTAATTTACTCAATAGAGAATCACTAAACAAAGCACTCATAAAGGGCATAGGCAAAAACTGTTAATGGTTAACAGCATGGTTATGGGCAAAAGGTTTGCGCCGACCCCATAGATATAAAGCAAGATTGTTGCTAAAACCAAGTTGCCTTAAAGTCCCACAGGTAGTGTAAAGGAAGAGAGACTACCTAAAGTACCTGGAAGTAAGTAATAATGGAATTGTGAATTCCTGTTTAGGTATTCTTATTATAGAAGTCAATGTGTCTATCTCATCATCATTAGTATATGATACGTGATGAGGATCTCACATTTATAGAATTGTGGAGGATCTCAAGAGATAAACACAGTTGGATAAAGAAGAAATAATTCTACTCGTGTGGCAATGAAGCAAATGGTTGCTGAATTAGCCGTAGGAAATTATTTCTACCTTTATAAAATTGTTCATGAGTTAGACAAAAGTGATTATGTCCCTGGTATGAGTAGGTTCATCATTATAGTTTCTTGTTTGGACAAGAAATCTCTATCATAATAAAGGACAAATGTGTTCCATTTATTCTGATATGCATTATTGTAATGCACATTTGTCTAAATGGATAGTATATCCCTGATCATGATAATTTCATCTATAATATTAATACCAAGAGGTTTGCATATAATGAACTTCACTTATCTTTAGCATTATCGTTTAGGCCACATAAATAAGAGATACATACTTAGAACTCCATATAGATGGATTTACAGGGCTCATTTGATTATTGAATCATCTATATTATAAAATAGTATGGTTTAACTAACTTATGATTTTGCAACCGTTAGATTAAATCAACCTCATCCCCACAATTAGATCTCACATACTTATTACATCTCTAACTACCGACTCTCTTTGGACAACCCTAACTACCCACTCTCCTTGGACATCCCTAACTAATAGGAGAGATGTTTTTCTCAACTACATCCCTAACTAATAGAAGATAGGTTGTGGTGATTCTCACGTCCATTATAATGCTAAATCCATGCTTGGAATTTGTTTTTTTTCACCACATTTGTAAATATAATTTTTGGATAACACCTCTAAATTCTATTTCAAAAAAAAAAAACACCTCTAAATTCATTTAAAAAAACACTCTAAATTCAAAAGGTATCCAATTCAGGGATAGTGCCTTCGGGCACGGGCAATACTCTAGCATGAGATATGTAAGACTTATTTATTAGGCAAAGATATGATCTTTTGGGAATCATACATATTGATATATGTAGGCCGCTAAGCACAAATACTAAAGATGGTTTTCAGTACTTCATCATAGTTACTGATGTGATCAGAGAAATATGGATTTGTGTATCTTATGAAGAAACAAATCAGAATCCTTTGAAGTGTTCAAGGAATTCGAGAATGAAGTAGATAACCAGCTTGGCAAAAGTATTAGGGCTCTACGATTGGATCCTAGAGGAGAGTACTTCAGCCAAGAGTTTGACAAGCATCTATGGGAGTGTTGGATATGATCCAAACTCGCTCTACATAGCACGCCACATGGGTTTGGCATGTCTAAAAGGAGAATTCGAACCTTGTTGGACACGGTTCCGTCCATTATGTGTCAGAAAATAACTTCCAGATTACTTTTAGGGCTATGTTCAAATTACAGCAAATTTTTCCCTTAACCTTGTTCCATCTAAAATTAATTATGAAAAATAACATATGAGATATGGACTAGGAAATGTCCTAGTATGTCGTTCATAAAGGATTTGGGTTATGTAGTTTATGTAAAGGCGTTTACAGATAAACTTGGACTCAAATCGAATAAATATTTTGTGGGATATCCTGAAAGGGATATTATTTCTACAATCCAATCGAGAACAAATTGTTTGTTGCTCGAACTTGAAGAACTTGAAGAAGTTCAAGAACCACAACAGAACATTGATCCTTTTGATGGAACATGAGCAGGATCACATGGTGTTGTGGAGCAACCTACTTAGAAAACAAAATAACCTCGTAGGTTAGGTAGGATATGTCAAGGGACTAGAGAAATAAGGATTTCTCATAACCCGTGATACATTACTCATCGAGATGAGCCTATAACCTAAGAGATGGCCACGTGTGGGCCATACTCTGAGAAAAGGCTTGGAGCCATAAGATAAGTATGGACTTTGGTGGAACCACCTGAAAGGATCGAACTCATAGGGTACAAGTGGGTTATGAGGAAACCAACATGGATGGTAATATGATTACTTTTAAGGGAAAACTGGTTTGAAAAGGGTTTCATGTGAGTTCATAGTATAGACTATGACGAACTCTTTCCCCAGTTGTAATGCTTAAATCCATTCGCATCTTTCTTGTAGCAATCTGTCTATAGAATGAATCAAGCTTCTTGGAGTTGGACTCTTCGAATTATTGATACAATCAAAGGAGTTTGGTCCCATTAAAATTAAAGATGAGACTTGTGTTTACAAGAAGGTTAGTGGGAGCACAGTTATGTTTCTGGTCTTGTATGTGGAGACATACTAATCATTGGGAATAAAGTCCCTACTTGGCAATCTTACGTAGATTGACTAGGGAATTAATCTTAGATGATAGACTTAGGCAAAGCAAACCCATGAAGATCTATGGAGATAGATCAGAATAGGTTGTGCAGCTTAGGTCATAGTGCATACATTGACAAAGATGTTGAAATAGTTAAACATGTATAGAATATGGATTCTACCTATGTCACATGGAATTAGTCTTTGGAAGACTAATTGTCTTTCCAATTAAATTGGTAAAGGTACCGTATGAATAAGATTCACGAGATACGCCATGTAATGTACTAGGCCAGATGTGTCATATGGAATGACACAAGGATACCAGTCAAATCCAGGTGAGAGTCACTGGATAATTTTCAAGATTATCATTTAGTTCTTGAGAAGCACAAAAGATGAATTTTTTGATAAATGGAGGATATGAAGAGTTTACTGTAAGGAGTTACAGTGATGCGAACTTCCAATCTGACAAACAAGATTTCAGATTATAGTCAAGTTTTATATTTTGCACTAGTGGGAGCGACTGTGAGCTGGAAAGGTTCCAGGAAAGATTCAGTGACTGATTCTAACATAGAGGACTGAGTAAATTATAGTAGTAGATGCACTTATTCAGAATATTCAATCTCAATCAAATTGTTGATAGAGGAGATGTGAATATTTGCAAAGTACCAGCGCATGTCTCGTCTACCACGCCCCTGTGCAGTGTAAGCGTGGAGGGCCGCGCTAGATCAACAGGCGTATGATGCAGATGATTGACTCTAATGCAAGTGGGAGACTGTTAGAATTGTGCCCTAGAGGCAATCAATTTATTGTGACAAATATATGGATTTACGATTCATTATGTCATCGATATGGAGATGTGATAACATGAATGAAGTACTTAGAATATAAGTGTTATATTCTTAAATATCCCTAGTCCATTATAATGATTAATGGTACAATCATCTATAGACTAGTATGGGGTTGGATTGATATGGAGATATCACGATCCAACACATGGGTATGCATTAGGGATAATGGCATACTGGTTAGACCCACAACGAGAAGGATACATTAGATTATGTTGAAGTCACAATCGCTTCTCGTAGTGCTAATATAATTCCAATCCTTAGACTTGAAGTCACTAGATACTCTAGTTGTGAAATATCGTGCTTTGATGTTATCAAACGTTACACCGTAACTGGGTGACTATAAAGATAGCTATCGCGCATGATAGGAAGCAAGCTTAGAGATCGTAGTGATGTAGAGAGGATTTTTCCCTCCCACATAATGGGAGAAAATATCCACGGCCACTCGAGGGATGAGGCTCATTGAATGTCTGGCAATACTCAGATAAATCAATATGGAGATATTGATGTTATCTTCTTGCATAAGCATATTCCCAGGATCAAGGAACTATGGATTGAACATACGAGTGTTACTATTTATGTATCGTATCCAATACGGATATGGAGACAAAGGGATAACGCAATATGTGATATTGGGCACAAGGTTTGTCATGATGACTATTGTATTTGTTGGCTAGAGTGGATGTCTTGCTAAAGGCCGCACCATATTAGTAAATAGTTACTACCAGCTAAATAGAACATATGGGGTCACACGCCATATAGTGGTGAAATAGACTTGGGAAATAATTAATTAATATGATTAATTAATTAGAAGGATCAAATCGCAACAACTTGCTAACTTAGTAGGACTAATATGCAAGTTGGACTAATTCATGTAGAGACATGATTAGGATTTGCCAAGGTGGACTAATTCATGTAGATACATGATTAGGATTAATTTGCAAAGAGAACTAATCCATGTATGGACATGATTAGGACTAGTTTGCAAAATAGACTAATCCTTGTTTGAGTATGATTAGGAGAGGGGTTCTTTATGTAGTAGGACAAGGAGTTGTGGGACTATATAAAGAACACTCCTAGCTTATTTTTCTCTACACATCTCTATGATTAGAGTAGGAGAAAATAAAGCAAGGAGAGAGAGCAAGTCCCAAAGGAGGGCCGAACCCCCTTTGGGACCGCCCCCTACCCGTCGGCCACACAAGGAGGTGCCGCCACCTTGTTGCTCCATTGTTGCGTGATTTCTTCTTCCTCCTACATTCTTCCTTGCTAGCACAAGGAGTTGGAAGATCTAAATCTCACCTCTAGGCGTGGATCAAGCGTAGAGACGTGACATAATTCACGTTACAAGTCATCACAGGAGACCTCTAAGGTGTGTTACTTGTTTCTTCCTTTACCATCGTTATGATTCTCTTCTTGTGATCCTTGGTGGGATTTGAGTAGGAATTAAATTTGTTATTCCGCTGCGTTACCTACGTCAAAACCCAACACTCATCTCAGCCATTGACTATGATTTAAACTCAGCCGTAGATCGTAAACCCTACATTTATATATTCTCTACCTCTCTCTTCCTACTTCATTATGCGTCTCCGTCCTTCTATTCTCTCTTCAGTTCCTCTCCCGTGAATCTCCGTCCGTCTCCGTGATTTGAAAACCCTCACCTATGCGGCACGTCGATCTGCTCCAGGTGTGCTCCCCGTCTATTCTCCCTCTCTTTCCCCATCGATTTTGTGTCTATGTATCTTCTTCTATCGTCTCTTCCTCTCTCTGATTCATCTCGTTTCACTTCCTGTGCTTCTCTCTCTCTCTCCGTCTGTTTCTCCGCCTATCCCTCTGTTTCTCCCTCTGAACATATGTGCTTCGTATCATTTGTTTGTCTTCCCCCTCTCTTTCTGCGCCCCCTTCTTATCTAAGCTCTAAATCAAGGATTGATTGTGTTTCATATCTTCTGGTTCTTGTTTCCGATCGAGAGGTATGAATGGGTTTGAACAAGTAGGCCACCTGCAAACAATGATCGATTAATTGAATCACATCTTTTCTGATATTCAATTTTTGGGTCGGATCTGATTTCATTTGGGTGGTTCTGATAATGGCTATTTCTGGGGTGTTTGGTGATTAATTTGAAGTAAGGTTTTTTTTCAAATAATTTTAGGTGGGTTGTATGGGGGATGTGGTGTTATTTGGAGTTACAAAATGAAAATTTAATTACAAAATGAAAATAATAATCAATGAAAAAAAAACTGTCATCACATAATGAAAATAGTAATTAGGGAATAAAAAATAATTTAATAGTATATAAGACGGTTTTAAAGTAGCCGACATTATATTTAACAACATTTTCTGGAAACCGCCGTTTAATTTAAGGGCGGGTGTAACCGCCGTTTATTATTCCCGACGCCGAGATCAACGGCGAATTGCAAACCGTCGTATTTGCTTCTGTGCATTATTCAAACAGCGATTTTTCAGCCTTTTGTGGAGTTTTGCCTCTGCCGTTTTTGACAGAAATTTTTGTAGTGATGATTCCTACATATGAGAATCTGTCAGATCCAATCACGAAGCCGCTTGTTCAGCGCAAGCATGAAGGTAACACTAGATCTATTGACATACGAGATGCACCAGATTGGCTCTAGTGCAAGTGGGAGACTGTTAGGAATAGATGCCCTAGAGGCAATCTTATTTAGTATTAACATTGTTTTTGGCTAGAATAATCATTGTATTATTTATGGAGATATCTAATATAATGAAGTCCTTAGATTACAATGTGTTGTTTATCTTAAATATCACTAGTCAATTATATTGATTATCATGACGATCAACTATAGACTAGTATGTGGATAGACTGATATGGAGATATCAAGTCCAACACATGGGTATGCACTAGGGGTAATGTCATACTGGATTGAACCATCGACGATAAGGCTACATACAAGTTATGTAAAGTCACAAGTGCTTCTCGTTGTGACAATGGTATTGTGGTACTTAGACTTGAAGTCGCTAGATACTCTAGTTGTGGAATATTTTGTTTTGGTATCGCTAAACACTACACCGTGACTGGCTAGTTATAAATGTGTTAATCCGACAAAATAGGAAGCAAGCTTAGAGATGTAGTGATGTAGAGAGGATTAGTCCCTCCCTCATAATGGGAGAAAATATCTGCAGGCACTCGAGGGTTAGTGCTTATAGAATGTCTGACCAGACTCAGATAAATCAATATAGGATATTAATGTCATCTGCATGGATAAGACTATTCTCGGGATCGAGAAACTATGGATTGGATATACGAGTGTAACTTGTATGTCTGGTGTCCAAATTCAGATATGGAGACGAATGGATAGTACAATACGGTAACATTGGTCACAAGGTTTATCGGATTACTGACTATTTCTATTAGTTGTGTGGCATTGATGTGTTGCTAGACACCGCTCTATGTTAGTAATTGTTACGACCAACAAAGTAGATATCTGTGGGGTCACACTCTCTATGGATTAAACCGGACTTGGGAATTGATTAGTTTGACTAATTAAATAGAAGGATCAATACGCAACCACATAGAGACTTAGTAGGACTAATTTGCAAGGTGGACTAATCCGTGTATGGACATGATTAGTATTGGGGCTAATATGTAGTTAATAAGGAGTTATTAACTATATGAGGGTACTCCTAGCTTATTTTCTCATAATGTTGGATCATTATTGAGTGAGAGAACAAAGCAAGAAGAGAGCAAGAAACTAGGGCCGAACCCCCTAGTGCCGCCCGTCCCCTACCCGTCGGCCACCAAGGAGGCGCGGCCTCTTGGTCTCGTTTTGCGTGATCTTGTTCTTCCTCCTTCTTTCCTAGTTAGCACAAAGGCGTGAGAAGGATCCGGAGATATCTTAGGAGTGGACTTCCATAGATATGTGAACACTATTTCACGTGAAGTCTTTAATCCAACCAACTAAGGTACACATGAGTTTCTTCCCTTATAATTGTTATGATGTCTGGTCCTGTGATCCTTGGAGGGTATTGAACGGAGTTGATTATTGTTTATTCCGCTGCGTAATCCGTATCGAAACCCTACAGAAAGATCTTTAATCAATGAGTAGGAATGTCCAAAGATGTTTACATATGTTCATAGGACCCCCGATGGATCCTATAATAGCCCCCAAAACCGCCCCGAACAAATAAGGAAACAATTTCATCCTTATTATCGTGCTCCCGGATTGTCTTCGTGCGAAGGCGCGAAATCTTCGCGCGAAGAGTGTTCGTGCGAAGACATTCGGTCTTCATGCGATGACCTTCCTGGATTGAGACTGAGAGCTCTTCTGCGAAGACTCTCTGGTTTTTGGCTAAGTATGGGGTCTTCATGCGAAGACACTTCGTCTTCGTGCGAAGGCTCCCCTGGGCTTCACTTCTTCGCGCTCCTTTGAGTATCTTATAAGTCTTCAAGGCACTCCCAACATTACTTTATGTCTTGAGGATATTCAATTGTCAATATGTATTTGTTACTATGACCAAGATAAACTAGAAATTGCTTGCATCGCGTATCTACACTCAGTGGATCGGAATGTTGCAACCTACGAGTTGTCTCGCTATTGAATTCAGCGAAAGTTCTTCATTATTCTTCTGTCAATTTGTAGAATTTTGCTTCTTTCTGAGTTTTGCATTAGTTTATGTACTGAAGATATTCAATATGGAAATGAGTACTGGCTAGTAGTAGAGTATTTGAAGTCTTTGGAAATAGGTGCCGCGTGTTGTTATTAGAAAATCTAGAAAAATAAGTGCATGGCACGTTAATCTCTTCCCATCCCACCCACTTGTTGAGAATATGATTATAATTATTTCACATATCTTCAGTCCTCCTCACACAACACACTCGGTGGCCAACTTTGTCATGGGTACCTTGAATGATGAGTACTATAATGTTGCTGTGTGATTCATTGAAAGGAAAAAGAAATGAAGTGCCAGTGAAATGAAATGCACTATAAGCTACTATGCAACACTACTCATACGCACTTCGACTACATGAGCTTTCCCAAATCTCTCTGAGTTTAGTTGTAGATAATGGATGCTGAAAGCAGTTGTTCCATACACTGTAATTTAGCTAGAAAATGAAAGTCCTGATCACATACTCCGTAATCTCCTGAAGTGCCTCACAGATGGTGGGCTTCATCTAATCCACAACTCCGAGGAGGTAGATAAGAGATTTGGAGTGTAGAGCGGAGTGAGAAGAGAGTGACAAAGATGGCCAGGATCAGGGGCAGATCCACACAGAGATGTGGGGGCTATACTCAACTTTACAATTTAGCTCCCACTGGAATTAAATAGTAACACTTATTACATGTATTTTTTCCTTAACATATTATATTTTTAAAATTTAGTCCCACTGGACAAAATTTCTGGATCCGACCCTGGCCAGGATGCTCCAAAAATTCTACCCGCTATGGCATCACCTAAGGCTAGAAGTAAAACAGAACGCATAATCTTGCCGAAGAAGATAATGAGGTCACTATGAGATCTCTATACAGGCAGACGAGTTCGCATGAACAATTTCTTCACGAAAAACTAACTTTGAATCACATTTTGAGATCACAGTGACCATAGAGATTAACTGAATATGATGGACGGAGCCTTCAACTTCAAAGCACGAGGCCCGGGTTCTTTCCTTTACTCCCACCTTTGCCAAAAATCGTAAGTATCATAATAAGTTATCACTGTTGATACAAATGCAAAAAGAACTTGTTTGGTGGAATTCAAACCACCAAGACCACATAAAACAGATACTCCAGGCTCTACTAGTGTCTCAGTAATCCTTGTTGTGATGCTCAGCCGTGATATAAGCAATCAGGCAATATAACAGATGTTATTATGATCAGTGATGACAAACATGAATGTTTTTGCAAGTGCTCAAATGTCTCTACAAGATTGAAATACCAGAATTCACACCACCTTTAGATAATTCAGCCAAAGCATCCTTCAATGGGGGAAATCAAGGTATAAAACAGACGTTATTATGATCAGTGATGACAAACATGAATGTTTTTGCACGTGCTCAAATGTCTCTACAAGATTGAAATACCAGAATTCACACCACCTTTAGATAATTCAGCCAAAGCATCCTTCAATGGGGGAAATCAAGGTATACATGAAAGACCCTTTAGATTGTCTTTTCACACTCATAATTTATACATAGTTCTCCATCTACCAATAGTCTGAGAAACATCTACTTGAACTAAAAAACAAAATTAAAGACAAACGGCTAACTCGAAAGGCATAAACTAACTAATTGAAAATAGTAAAAGCTCTGGGTTTTAGAAGCAACTGTATCTCACGTCGCTCACTTTGTTCCTCGAATCCAAGGCATAATGTACTCTACGGGTACCGGAGTGTGCCCCACCGATATAGGAAATGAAGTTGAAAATGGTCTTTAGTCATCAGCGCAGTTGTATCAGAGTATTTGCTCCAAAGCCATCTTCACCTGGTATCGAAAGAAGAGAGGAAAAAAATGCATTAGATTACTAAATAATTACACATCATCAACTGCCAGAGGACTAGACAATGAAACAGAACCCTGCAAGGCAACTCAACTCATCAATCAAGCCTTTGGCCAATTTCACCGGGGTTCATTCATTATTCGGATCAACTCATGTTGCTTCTTTCAAACAATCATATGCTTGTTTAGGTTGAATTCGGCAAACATGCAAATTCTTCTTTTTAGGGCAAATACATTATCTATCCTTCAAGTCAGTTCTTACTACATTCCCTACCCATACTTTTGGGTACGTTTGGTTTTTTAGGAATAGTAGTATTAGCTGGGATAGGACTAAAAATAGTCCAAGTATTAGTTACTACTGTGTTTGATTGTTCTGGACTAAATTTAATACCAGCACTAAATAGTGAAAAGATGATGTTTAATACCCCAAATTAGTCCCCTCAGATGAGGGATTGGACTTTTGTACCTTAATATTGAATTAATACTGCTCACACCGAACACATTATTAACTCTAGTTCAGCTAATCCAATCCAATCTTATCTGGAAAATCTAATCAAGTCCAGTCCAATCCAATACGACTAGTCCAGAAAACCAAACGTGCCAAGGGAATTGCCCCTCTTGCTCAGGTAATTGCGAGAAATAGCCGTCTTGTGTACGAAGTCTTTAACAGTATCAGAACATGTCCCATACAGATCTGTCAGTATACGAAATTGATGAAATTGATGAAGTAGACGTACTAATATTCTCTCATAATATAATATTCACGGTGATGGACACATAAAATGTAGGCATGAACTGTGGTCACATAAACTGATGGGATATATTAAATGTCTTCACTCTTCAGAGATATAGAGACACAGAAGAATAGAATTTGAGTAATTTACATCCTACCTGCCTGAGGCATTGCTACTCCCTACCCGTGTTTGCCTACCTGTGGTTTAAAGGTGTAACTTTTGCCTACTCCAAGTTGTTGGCAAGTAACAGATTTAACATTTTTAGTCAACATTACTATGTAAGTGCACCAAAAAAGAAAGCAAGAATCGGCTGGTTGAAAAATCACTTCAAATGTCGTGTATAACCCAGTCGCCTACATCCAACTTCTTTCCGGACCTCTAAAATCTCTACCATTCTTTTATCTGACTCTTCAGCCTACTGCGTCCATAGCCGACAGTGCACGTCTGTAGCCGGGATAACCATCATTGCTGCCACCTTCTGCAGATGCATCAATCCTCAGTCCTCACCATGATTTGATTTGAGGTATGTTGAAGAGTTGGATCTTCAAAAACAAATCAATTGCGCTCTGCACGTTTCCCCAGGGGATGTACATATCCAATTCTCTAAGTTGGGTGTATTCTTCGGCCTCAATGCATCCACTTTGATCTTAATCTGGATGCTGACAATTCAGTTTGACACTGTTCAAACAATGGAGTCTTTCTTTAATTTTTTATCTGAATTATCTTGGACTCTTGTGCCCTGTCGTGTATCTACAAGGCATAGTTGTCAAAATCTTACGATTCACGATTCGTATCCTACGATTCTATTCGATTCACCCATGAAACGATGCGAATCCCTTAGTTATCTTTAATGGACAAAATATTATTTGAATCCCGATTCAAGAGTCCGAATCTTACGATTCAGTTGTGATTCAGACCAATTCTACGATTCACCTTCGATTCATCTGAAGGTCTAATTGTGTTGCAGCATCAGTCTAAGAAATAATACTTCCTACATTACTTCCTACATTTATGTTTGTTTTGCAACATGCATTTGTTTTAAATTACTAGTACATTTTTCTCAAGTCCAAGACTAATAGTTTTCTATTATTTTCAACCTCCTTGGCATCTTGTAGTTCCTTGCTCCACATGCCTGTCTATATCTAGATTATTCTTTATCTTTTAGATGTGTGAAACTCCTAATCACTAGTTATGGACGCGAGTTTCTAATAATTTGAGCTTTCTTTTTGTAAAAACAGGAATATTTTGTTCAATAATGTTATAGCTTTATGAAATATTTTATTATATCTACATAAAAATATTGCAAGCTAAATCTTTACGATTCACGATTCGATTTACGATTCAGTGAAGGTGAATTTCGATTCGCTATCTGAATCCCGATTTGATAACTGTGCTACAAAGTTACATGGTCTCTTATTTTTGCAAAATCTGCAGGTAATTCATTGCTTAAATTGAGTTTATGAGCTATCCTTATCTGTCTTCTTTTCCTTTAAGGTTTATTTCATCTGAGGGCTTTTTTCTCTCTCCTTTACTGATGAGAAATAATAATTTACCTTTTATATCTTTTCGTAGTTTTTTATGTTCCATGGCTTCTCTCTCATCCATAAATATAAAATCCAGCAACTTCTCTTCCAACCCCTTAGCCGTGATGACGGACACAGTTTTCTGGACAAGAGCATAATCGATAGAGAGAGGCTAGTCTGACGTGGCAGGTTTTGGTTGTGACGACTGCAGCCAGCTATGGAAGTCAGGGAGAAAACAGGGGATGAGAGGAAAAAGAGAGATGCTTCACAATCTGCCCTTTTGTATGAAAAATTTTCTAGGTACTTGAACAAATCAGTTAACAGAGTTAACTATGTGGGTTACTGTGAATACCCAAAGAAGAGGAGTTGTGATTGTAATGAGCCCTAAATTGGAGAAATCTTATTTTCCCTTCGTCTCCTTCGACATAATCCACCACCCTCAACTACGGTAGAATCATTCGTCTTGACCACTGTGTCCAAAGGCCTATGATGGATGTGACTAGACCTCTCAAGAGAAACAAAATGTTTTCATTCAGTCTTCTAAGGGGAATTCATTGTTTAAAGATTGTGAAACCCTTGCAGCATATTTATAATAGTTTACAAAAATCGAATGCGTACTTTGCATCAAGTGAAAAAGAAAGGGCAAACTTACATCAAGCCAAGCTGCGGTTGGTTTCTAAGTTGACCTCATCTCTTGATTCATCATACTTGGAGCTGCCTTCTTTCAAATTTTCTCCATCCAAACTTTCATCTAAGCCGCCAGAAGATTCTAAGGCTTGAGCAATCTCTGCCTTCAACTTCTCATGCTTGTCTTTTAATACTGAAGAATTGATAGCCTCTGAAAGGGTCTGCTTTATTTGTTGCTCCAGTGCCACGATTCTACTCTTTGCCTCTGCATCAGGAGTCTTTCCTGCCTCAGCTACTTCCAGTTTCAATTGTTCAACTTTGTTCTTCAAATCTGATGAATTGATGAAATCTTCAATAACATGTTTAATTTCTTTGTCAAGTTCATTGATCTTGACCGTAACATCAGGTAGCGAAGGTGGCTCCACATGCAAGCCCAAAGACTCGAGAACATCAGAAAATTCCATTTCTATCTCTTCCTTCACCTGCAAAACCCTCTCCTTCAGGTTTTGGCTCAATTCTGTTAACGAGGATACTCCCGAATCCTCGATTTCCTTCTTTAGAACCTCAATCTTTTCCTTTATACCTGGTTGGTCCAAAACCTCCTTGAATTTCGTGTTGATGTTGTGCTTCAATGAGACTACTTTGTTGTTACCCCCAGGGAGGTTCTTGGATTTACTTAGTTCATTCAACATATCAAGCTTATATTTGAGGCTGGCATAGTTGGGAGCAGAGGGTAAACTCTGGGAAAACTCTTCCTTAAGCTTATCAATTTTTTCTTTCAGAGCCTGATTAATGGGCTGGTCTTTTGAGTTCCTTGATTTCGTAAATTCTTCACGAAGCATTACAAACTTGTCTTTGTAACCCAAAGCTTCAGCTGCCTCAGAAAATTCATGGTCAACTTCTGTTTTCAGTTTCTCTATCAGTTGATTTAGACCCAACTCGGGAGGTTGAGTTGATGATTCCCTGGCTTTTTCGATTTGCTGTTTCAGTTTTTCAACCTCACTCTCCAACTCGAGGTCTGAAATCTCAGTAGCCTTAATAATGGGC
This sequence comes from Linanthus parryae, assembly GCA_023055425.1. Classification (NCBI taxonomy): domain Eukaryota; kingdom Viridiplantae; phylum Streptophyta; class Magnoliopsida; order Ericales; family Polemoniaceae; genus Linanthus; species Linanthus parryae. Next base: position 79,501,259 of record JALGPY010000007.1, on the reverse strand, counting down.
TCTTCTTTGAGCTTCATATTGACTTTCTTTTTTGGATCAATTGGAATTCCTTCCTGGAACCCACCAATTTTCCGGAACTTCAACATTCGATGTCTTAACAGCTCTGGTGTGTCCATCTTCATAAGCTCCTATAAACCAAAGATGTGGTGTTAAGATACTGCCGGCAATATGCACTTAATAACAGAGAAACTGATGTACTTACGTCCATTGTATCGACAATTGCAGTTTTTATTTGCTGTGACGTCCAATATGGATCAGCATGAGCACCGCCAAGTGGTTCCTGACATTCCGGAAATTCTCATAAGTATCACAGTCAAGAGAAACTATACCGAGAATACTAAAAGCAGTGAGAGAAGGAAATGTATTTTTTAGTCAAATCTATTCATGTGTAGAAGAACTACATGGGAAAAATTGCAGAAAATAGATAGATGCACGATGCATCAAAGTGCACAAAGAATCAGGAAGTTCCCAATTCAAAACTCCAAGTATCGCGATTGTTAGAAACCCATCGGGTTACACACAAGGCTCCCAAACTCTCAATTAGGGCCAAATCTCAAAAAAAAAAAAAAAAAAAAAAAGAACCCTCACGTGAGGCATCATTAAAGCCAAACATGTGGACAACATAAATAAATGGTGACTAACACATGGATCATATGACCGATAAAAAACAACTAGCCCGGGGCTCTGATACAGGAAATCCATGGGGTTCCACCTCACGACCCCAATTGGCCACGAAGGGAGTGATCCAGGATCTTACTAACCACACGAACTATTACACGATTCCTGATATGGGACAAACAACGATTCTCAACAAAGATGTCAATATGTGGCTTAATAATTTCTCACTAGTCTTCTACATACAGTACTACTTCTGAAGCATACAAAGCATTTGGAAATTTTCTATAGATAGAAAACTAGATACTAGTTGGTCATGCCACACATGAATATCATGGTTTTTATCCCTTCCATTTTCCTTTCCTTTTCTCCACCTTTTAGGGCAGGGTTGAGGACTTGAGATGCACAATGCCATAGATTACAGAAAAATGTGGAAAGGAAGATACCGGTATGATTCCATCTGCAACTTGTAGCTTGCACAACTCGCCTGCTGTTATTCTGAGCTTCTCAGCAGCCAGTGGAGCAGCTTTGGCAGTTTTCCACAAGATAGCTGCACATGCTTCTGGGCTGTATTACAGATATGATAAGAAAATTGTACGTTTCATAGAGGAAATGCACATTACTACAGAAAAGTAACAAAACACCATCAATCTTATCAAAAAGGGAAAGAAAGCTAAAAGCAACAGTACAAATTTGACATAAGAACATACTATAAAACTATTAGTAGAAAATGCACGGAGTGAACAGCATACAAATAAGAACATGTAGCATCAACTGAGCTACTAATTTTATTGATAACTAAAATTAAAAATAAAAACAGCGTAAACCCAATCTTTCAGAATGAATGAGCAATGTTGCATTACCTACGCTACTAATATTTATAGGACAAAAGACAAACTAAAAATATTCCAATCATTGTTTTTTTCTTAAAGGAAAGTACCAACTGCACCACACAGGCATTGATGGATGGTGCCTACTGTATAGTCAATTGTTATGATGCTCGAACAAGTTGCTAAGTTTACTGTTTACATCCTTGGTACCAAAAATGTTACATAAATCTTCCAGACAATCAATCAGTAGCCAGAACCAAATGACAACAGTATTTTTAGAAAAAAAAAAAACAAAAAACAAAAACAAAAAAACAAAAAAAAAAAAACAAAAAAAAAAAAAAAACAAAAAAAACAAAACAAACAAACAAAAACAATCTGCAGGAGCAATGGCTGCCAGTAGGAATCAATCAGATAGCTGCAGAATGAGCATATGGTTGCTTGATTGACATTTGATAATATAGGGGGTATCAATCAACATAGGAACCCTGTTGTTTATTGGGCAAGCCTAATGACATGAGAGCATATGTACTGCTTTCTTCTCAAACTTCTAGCTATATGGGAAAGGTGGGATCTCTCTACTGACTATCTCGATACCACAGAATGAGCTTGGTAATACACAACAGCCACAGAACCGTTACTTATGTATATGTTAGACTACAACCAAAAAACTGCCAATGAACTTACCTGGCAACATAGAAAACTGCATTTTCAAGCATCAAAAGTTTATTGGCACAGCCAATGGCCAGAGCACCACCAGAACCACCTTCTCCTATTACAATGGAAATAATTGGTACCTTCAGACCAAACATAGTCCTCAAGTTGTGAGCTATGGCTTCACCCTGCATACAGTTAAAGCAGGATACTAAATAAGTCAACGTCATAAGATTGCCAAGGCTCAGAGAAGCAGTTATGGACATACTTGGCCAAGTTCTTCTGATTTAAGATCTGCATATGCTCCCGGAGTGTCAATGAACGTCACAATAGGAAATCCATGGTGATCTGCATAATACATCATCCGCAGTGCCTTCCTGTAACTGTTAAAGACAATGCAGGATCAGACAATGAACTTAAATGTATTCAGACAGTTAAAATGCAACTTTACTGCAGGTTGCATTTCCTTGCAGGAATTTTTGGGTATTAAGAACCTTTATGTCGTTACAATTGACCTCTACAATACATACCCGTGGGGAGTAGGCATCCCAAAATTGCGCTGAATATTCTCCTTGGTATTACGACCTTTTTGATGACCCATGAACATGTAACTTTTACCATTTATAGTTCCAATACCGGTGACTACAGCAGGATCATCGTAACCAGCCCGGTCTCCATGAAGTTCAACAAACTGTACATAAGGAAATAAGAAATAAATGGAGGCCTTTTCCCTAAACGGCACCAGCAATTAAGATTTTTCTACTATTGTAAAATTGACATTACAGAGCGATGTCTAAGTATACCTTTTCGGTAATATTAAAGACATGATCAAGAAAAGTTGGTCTGTTAGGATGTCGAGCAATATTGACTCTCTGTATTGGAGTCAGGTGTGTGTACAGATCCTTTAAAGCCTGAAATAGACATGAAAAACAATTCACTCAACAATTATAATGTGAATGGCTGTAGAGGGGAAATTTAAGAGTTAATAGATAAATAAATGTTAAAGATAGTTCACAAAATGTGGCCAATCGAATTGCATGGGAAAAAATAACGTGGGGATTGTCAATATCTAGCTAGTCGAACTATTTGAAAATCGCTTCTCAAAAAAAAAAAAAAAAAAAAAAAAAAAAAAAAAAAAAAAAAAAAAATTGAAAACCATCCTCAATCGTTATGCAGAGGCCAGAGATTGGACAAGGATTCCATACAACAGTTTTTGTGTTATACTATCATAAAGTCCACCCCATAATAACAACTAATTAGCTTTGTTAATCGTTTATCTACCAGTGACACAGTAAAATCCTGGTTCCTCAATTGTCAATAGATAGAATGTCTAACTGGCTACGCATAAAGATGTTTCCATGGTGGAATAGTTTGTGATTACAATAACAGAGTCATGTGGTGATATCCTTGTCCTCCACTTGAAAAACATTTGCTCCAATTTGTTGGGTTGTACTACATTTCAGTCCTGCAGTGTCTTTCTCAGCTCAGTTTGCACTAAGTAACTTCTTTTCCACCCTTACAATCACCACGTTAACCTTTTTATGCGTGTAAGACAGCTACAATGTAAAATCATTTTTCACTGTGAAAGCATTATGGAAAAGAAATCTAAGGTGTATCCATTCACGTTATATGAAATGCAAGTTCTCCTGAGCAGCTTACTTTCTTCCTTTTGCCAATTCTGTATGATTTTTTTTTTTTTTTTTTTTTTTTTGTTGAAAAGTTTTCCCTGTATAAGAAATGAGTTGGCACAAATGATCTCAGAGCATTCAGAACATCCGACAATCACCTAAACCATCGGTGAACACTGATGGTTTGAATCAACAGAGAAACTGTGCAGAGATTAGAAAATGCTTGTTCTACTTCCCCACTCAAAACTGTCGCATATGTTGCTTCTTGTTGGAGGATGATTATAAGCTCCCAATCCAAACACACATAAGCAGTTTTTTTCGACAGAAGCAATAAGTTCCCAGGGCTAGTTCACTCAATATCATAACCTTCTATGAAAAGTTCAATGCTATTGGCAATCATGATGAAGTGTGAATGTAATGTAGAGTATGTGCGCAGAACGTCTCACCAATGTGAATCTCATATGAGCGATCACTAGGACTATAAACTGTCACAAAAGTAATATTTAAATCCAAAATTCAAAGAAGTATTCTTTAGAAGTTGCTAATGTTTATCTCAAATCTCATACTCGGTTGATAGGCAATAGAATATCATAATCAATGTACCTTTACCAACACGCAGATATTAGAAGGAAATTTGATGAACAAAAAGTTCACTAAAGGTATGCAGAAAATTGACCTGTTGGTATTTATTCTCAAGTGAGATAATTTGTTCGCTGAAGTCCAAACCAGTTTCATTAGCCATCTTTTGTACCTGCACCGAGAAATGTATAACATCTAAGAAGAGATGATATACTCTCAATGAAACAAAGTATTAAATCGTTTGATAGGATTTTACATCGATTATCTTCTTCTGCAGACTCATCAAAGGCTTTTCAAACTCGAGAGTGACCGGCTTTGGTTTCTCCTTTATAGGCTTGAAAGGGGAGAGGTGGCTCAGGACACCACCTTTCACATTAGGATCCGCATTATCAGGCCACGGATACTCGTGCTTTTTCACCTTTCGGACTCTCGCCGATACCGTGAAGTCCCTCTTAGTTGATCCGAACTTTGCCCGCGCTAACGTCTTCAAAGGCACACCAGCAACACCATTGCTCGAGCTACGCAGAAGATCGGAAGCTGAATTGCCGGAAGAAGCCAAGTTCCCGGCGTATGATATAGCGGAATGAGAGAGTGAAGCCATAACCCCTCAAATCCAAATTCTAATTCAACCAAAACTGATAAACAGATCCTCAATTCAGAGGCAACACGAACATATATCTCTGTACAAAAATCAAATGCACACGAATCAGCTCAAGCTGAGGCCATCAAATTAGAGGAATCAAACCTGTGTAGCTCCGAACAGAACACAATTCGTGAAAATTCAAATCCAAATCTTATGATTAATAATTCAATTGAAGTGAATTCTGGAAAATTGAACATAATCCGGAAACGACTGATACACATTTGATGAATCAAAGCAAGAGATGAAGTGAAAAATGCGATCAAGGTGGACTAGAGACGTACCAGAGAGTGAAGATCTGAAGCGGTGGTCGTCGTCGTCGGTCGTTCAAATGATAAGAGCGAAGAGAGAGAGATTAGTATTAAGCAATGGGGGAGAGAGGAAGAGGTAACATCGAGAAGATCGTCGTTGTTTGGGTGTTTCCGCTGAGTTTTTATGTGGAAGGGAGAAACAGTAGGGCAGTGTCGATACTTCCTATGCGGAAGAGAGAGAGAGAGAGGAGCTAGCTTGATTCGGTTTGGTTTTGGCAGTTGTAGAGGAGAGAGGGAACGAGGGTTAGGGTTCGATCAGGTGTGGTGTGGGTTCGCCATAGAGTTCACACCGGGGTGAGAGTCTCCGGCTCCAGCGATTTTGACTTTAAACAAATGGAAGACTACCTGCCACATCAAGTAGTTCACGCAAAAGGACAACTAGTTTCTCCTTTCTAGGTGTCATACTTGTCATTATTTCTGACCTACTTTCTTTTGTTGGTAAAATCGGACCGGCCATCGAACCGGGGAGCCGCGGGTTCATGGTCGGACCGGTTCAATTGCACATTTATTTAATAATATGTATTTTTTATTTTTATACAAAAAATAGTAAACGTAATGAAAAATATGGGGAAAAATACTTGAATGTTTTATTGAACCTTATTAAGATTTGTGATGTTTTTATAGTAACAGTTATGTTTACAAAAATAAATAAATTTCTGAAAATAACTAAATTATTGTCAACAATAAAATATATTTAGCTTTGTAATGTTTTTAAGTCTAGGATTACAGTATAAGTTTAAAATTATACCAAAGTTCTCCTTAAAAAAAAATTATGCCAAAGTGGCAAAGACTACATCTGACTATCTTTATTGTACGTGAGTACTTTTTTACCGGTTACAGTAGCTCATTTGTTATTTTGGTCACAAAACTACCTCCATCCCCTAAAACAAACTACCTCCACTTTTTTCTCCTCTCCGTTTTTCTTTTGAAATTAGACTCCATTATCTCCAACATTCAAACCTTATCAACAACACATTTCTATATCTTTATCTCAAATCATCTCCTTCTCTATGTATATCCTTCTCTCTTTCTTTATCTACTATAATTCAGAGCATCTCTATCAAATCCAGTTCTTCCTCTCTATCTCCTCCACTCTCTGCTAGTTTCCTCAAATAATGGTCCTTGCAACCACAGAGACGCAGGTCAACTCTCAGATCAGTCGGATCTACCTGTGATGTTGCCCCCTGATACGACGGATGTGCCGCAATAATCGTCGCAACAGACAAAAAAACGCCGCAAGTCACCGTCGGCGCCTACCCAGAAGTGGAGTTTCCAAAAACCGGCCGGTTTTTGGCGGACCGGTTCACCGGTTGGACACAAAACCGGCCGGTTTTTGACCGGGTTTAACCGGTTCATGCATTTACGGTCTGATGATCGGACCGAACCGGTCACCGACCGGTCCGACCGGCCGGTCCGACCGGTCCGGTTCTGTTTTAAAAACAACCGTAGTACTACCTCCGTTCTCTCTCTTTCTTCCATTTACTGTTCATATCACTATTCACTGGATCGCATTGACCCGATGATTAGGATAATAAATCGGTGTAACTTTTTGACATTTTTTGTATGGTGTTGTAGATAAACTTTTTCTCTACAACACCATGCAAAAATTATCAAAAAATAACTAATCTTGTTACTAAAATTACCGGGTCAAAGTGACTCAATTACGAGTCAAAAAGTCAAACTAGGAAGAAAGAGAGAGAACGGAGGTAGTATTTTCATAGTGAATTTCTTTTATATTTCCAGTCAAAGGAGAAGGGTTAGAGCATCTCCAAAACAAGGTTACCTAAATCGCGATTCGCTCGGATCGGGAACGCGCATCGGGATCGCAGTTCGCACTATCCTCACGAATTCGGTTTGCTAGGGGTAGACTTCTTCGGATCGCTTGAGCGAAACGAAATTCGTTTACCTAGATCGCCGAACGCGATTTTAAACTGTTCTTATTTTATTAGTTGCAATTAAGGTAATACGAAGGATCATATTTGTTAATAGAGATTTTGATCTTATAAGCTGGACTTATTTGCATTTAAAAGTGTACTTGTATATTAAGATTTGGTCTCTTTTTAAAGAAATTTTAATTAATTAGTTTTGTAGATTTCTTTAGATAAATATATTAAGTAATAAGTATGTATTTTGTTTAAAAAAATATGTATTTTGATACTTAATATCCCGTAGAAAAATATCGAGAATAGAAACTGAAAATTTCTCCCATGTCTCACGTTTTGTTAATAGGTCCACCAATAAGTCAGGAATTTTAGGTAACCATCAAACTAAGTTATAGGAAGAGAAAACGGCTTTTTAGGATAGAGATAATAGGGATTGACTTTTCTTCTTCACCATCTCCCTCCTCTCTCTCTCCTCGATTTTCCTTTTTATGTTCGGTTTTCTCCTCGTACTTTCCGACGATCTGAAATCTCTTCACAATTTTCTTCTTCACATCTTCCTCTCCACTGCCTCTGCCGACTTGCTTGAGACGGTGACCCAGATGCAACAATCGTCGATTTCAAGAACCCTTATTCGCGAAAGAGCCCGACACTGCTTAATCATTGACTCACTGTATACGTTCGGATCGCATAAATCTCCGTTCCGGATCGGAGGCGACCCGCGATTTGGAACGAGCGACCCAATTTGGAGATCGCACCAGTGTTGCGAATCGTGGTAACTCTGCTCCAAAATAGGCTAGGGAAAAAATAAGTTTAGTTATAATATACATCTCCAGTAGTAGTATAACATTTGTTTCTTCTCTTTCAACTTCGGTTGACTCTTGTATCTGAAATTGAGTCACTTTGACTCGGTGATTTGGATAGCAAAACGATGTAACTGTTTGACAATTTTTTCATAGTATTGTAGAATAAAGTTTACTCTACAAAATCGTGCAATGATTACCAAATTTATGTATCTTTTTGCTAACCAAATAACCGGATCAAAGTGACTCAGTGAACAGTTTCAAAAAGTGAAGTAAGTTGAAAGAGAAGAAACATATGTAGTAGTAGTAGTAGTACTAGTTAAACGTTATTTATTCTTTATCTATCTCATAGATAACAGCCATTCATTAATGTTTCAATCATATTGAATTAGCTTAGTTGCATAACGCAAAGTGGAGCAACAATTCAAACCTTTCATGTCTAGCTCGTCCCTTTTAAAAAGCTTCTTTCAATGTATGATCATATCATACGCTTCCATGTTCTCATCTTGCTTCCAAAGCTCAGAGTTCATGGCGGCTTACATGAGGCAAGTTACATTCAAAGAATCATTCTTTGATGTTCCTTCCATTAGGTTTTACTTTGTCTTGGTAGTTGGTGGGAAGAGAACTTTATGTTCTATGATGTACAACAATTTCTCTTTTATTTGAGAACAATTCTCAATTTTATACCAACCTAGAAAATAGATTCCAGACAGCTTGTCCATCTTATGGACATAAAGTCGTGTTTTGTTTGTTTAATGTCATGGGTATTCAACACTAAAAGGATTATGCAAAGTATTGTGACGTGTAACTATATTCAACAAGGATTTAAACTGTCAAACATAGCTCCCACTATTTTTCTCGGATTAGTAACCATCCATATTAATGCAGAAAATATCATCATATTTTCTAGTGGGCCAAGATACATATTTCACTTCTCTTAAGCTTGTTTTGGCAAGTCACCAAAAATCAGTTATTTAGGTAGGAACAATTCCAATTGCATTCTTATGCACTTCTTGGTTCAATTGGGCAAATAACTCCTTATTTATCCATCTATATCGATAATCCCAATTATTTGCCTCTAGGCTCTTAATCTTATTAAAATCCTAGTTGCGTCCAACCTCTTACCTAGACAGTTGCACATTACTTGATTGTGCCATCGCAACATATTCATGACAAATCAAGTCACCCTGCTTTGGCACACACGAGCTTGATAATCATGATCATGAAGAGTGTCCAGATAATGAGAAGGCAAAAAGGCAATATTTAAATTGAGATATTTTATTTTTTCAATTTTTTTTTTGTTGATCCATATCAACTGATCTACTTATTTGAGTTTGGGCACAACTCCAAATAAAAGATCCGGGTTGTTTAATTATCTTATTATCACATTGCATGCATCATTCATACACCAACAACAATAATAAGACAATAAATAAACATCCACAAAACATTAAAAACGTGATATGGATATGACCTCCTAGACTAAGATATTCTCAAGCCAATGAGAATATCTATGAACCCTAGCATAAAAACGCATATCAATGTGTCTCCATCTTTTGGTCCATCCTTCATAGTCTTGTGGAATGCTTCATGCTCCATGTTCTGGTTCCTTCAATTCTTTGGGCTTCGTTTTTTCCATCTTGCCTATCTATCTATTTTATCTAGTACTGGCTAACATCTATACTAAATAAAATAAAATCTCACAAGTTGAGAAAAATATCGGCTCGCAGGTCGTAAACCCAAATTAATTATTACAACGAATTGATCAGCTCGCAGGCTGTAAACAAACCACAAAATTAAACATCCACAACAAAACACATCTTAGGCCATAATCACCATACAATTGCACATAAACAGTTAAAACCAATTTTTAACGCTCTTAGCCAATCTTAGTTGATTTTTGAATTAACTAGGGTCAAAACGATCCAAGGGGCCCAACCATACACTTGGCCGAACCCCTAAGAGATCGCCTAAGGCCTTTGGCCGGCCGGCGCCAAGCCCACACGGCTAGGCCGTGTGCTAGGGCTGCGCCGGCCCCTAGGCCTAACCTTGCTTGGGCGGCAAGGAAGGAGGGGCGGTCCCCTAGGGGGGGGGGGGGGTGAACCTCCTTAGGAGTTGTTTCCAAAACAACTTCATGCTTTGTTGCCCAAGTTTGGTTGTTTCCTTCTTTGAAAAGAATTCCTTCTTCCAATAGGATGCCCAAGAACCCTATATCTAAGATCTTAAAATTTCTCAAACTCACTAATTCCTACATCCCATGTAAAATTAGTTCTTGTTTGATTGAGTTATTGATAAATTGCATCAATATGCTTGATTTGTCCGTTTTATGCGATAAACGATAATTTAAAGTGTAAAACTACATAAATCGTAACACATAAACCATGTTATGCTCTACGACCTGTGGCTCTGATACCACTGTTGGGTTTTGATCATGGATACGCAGCGGAAGAAAGAATTATCCATTCAAGAGCCTCCAAGGATCACAGGAAGAGAATCATAACGATGGTAAGGGAAGAAACAAGTAACACACCTTAGAGATCTCCTGTGATGACTTGTAACGTGAATTGTGTCACGTCTCTACGGTTGATCCACGCCTAGAGGTGAGATCTAGATCCTCCATCTCCTTGTGCTAGCTAGGAAGAATGGAAGAGGAAGAAAAAATCATGCAACAATGGAGCACCGGGGTGGGCGGCTCCCTTTTATGGCCGACGGGTTGGGGCGGTACCAAGGGGGGTTCGGCCCTCCTTTGGGACTTGCTCTCTCTCTCCTTGATTTATTCTCTCCTACTCTAGTCATGTAGATGTGTAGAGAAAAATAAGCTAGGAGTGTTCTTTATATAGTCCAACAACTCCTTGTCCTACTACATAAAGAACCCCTCTCCTAATCCTAATTAAATAAGGATTTGTCCCTTTTGCAAACTAGTCCTAATCATGTCCATAATGTATTAGTTCTCTTTGAAAATTAATCATAATCATGTCTCTACATGAATTAGTCCACCTTGGCAAATCCTAATCATGTCCATACATATATTAGTCCAATTTGCATATTAGTCCTACTAAGTTAGCAAGTCGTTGCGATTTGATCTTTCTAATTAATTAATCATATTAATTAATTAGTTACCAAGTCGAGTCCACCCTATATGGCGTGTGACACCTTAGGGTCTATTTAGTTGGTAGTAACTATTTACTAATATGGAGCGGCCTCTAGCAAGACATCTATTCTAGCCAACAAATAGAGTAGTCATCATGACAAACCTTGTGCAAGTATTATCTCATCCCTTTGTCTCCATATCCGGATTGGACACGAGACATAATGGTCACACTCGTATATCCAATCCATTGTTTCTCGATCCTGGGAATATGCTTATGCAAGCAGATAACATAAATATCTCCATATTGATTTATCTTAGTCTGACCAGACATTCAGTAACCACCATCCCTCGAGTGGCCATGGATATTAACTCCCATTATGTGGGAGGGACAAATCCTCTCTACATCACTACGATCTCTAAGCTTGCTTCCTATCATGCCTGATAGCTATCTTTACAGTTGCCCGGTTAAGGCACAACGTTGGATAACATCAACGCATGATATTCCACAACTAGAGTATCTAGTGACTTCAAGTCTAAGGATTACATTATAATTGACACTACGAGAAGAGATTGTGACTTTGACATAATCTAATGTATCCTTCTCGTCGTGGGTCAATCCAGTATGCCATTACTCCTAATTCATACCCATGTGTTGGATCGTGATATCTCCATGTCAATCCAACCCCATACTAGTCTATAGATGATTGTCCTATTAATCATTATAATGGACTAGGGATTTTAAGAATATAACATTTATATTCTAAGGACTTCATTCATGTTATCATATCTCCATATCGATAACATAATGAATCGTAAATCCACATATTTGTCACAATAAATTGATTGCGTCTAGGGCACAATTCCAACAATCTCCCACTTGTACTAGAGTCAATCTCCTACATCATATGCCTATTGATCTAGCGCGGCCCTCCATGCTTAAACTGCACAGGGGTATGGTTGGCGAGACATGCGCTGGTACCTTGCAAATATTCACATCTCCTCCATCAACAATTTGATTGAGATTGAATATTCTGAGTAAGTGCATCTCACGTAGTAATTTACTCAGTCCTCTATGTTTAGAATCGGTGACTGAATCTTGCCTGGAAACTTTTCAAATCACAGTCGCTCCCACTAGTGCAAAACATAAAACTTTACTTATAATCTGAAATCATCTTTGAAGTTTGCATCACTGTAACTGTTTACAGTAAACTCTTCATATCCTCTATTTATCAAGAATTCATCCATTAGTTCTTCTCAAGTACTTAAGGATAATCTTGATAATTATCCAGTGACTATCACCGGGATTTGACTGGTATCTTTGTGTCATATCATATGACACATCTAGTACATAACATGGTGTATCTCATGAATCTTATTCATACGATCCTTTCCCAATCCAATTGGAAAGACAATTAGTCTTCAAAAGACTAATCCATGTGACATAGGTAGAATACATATTCTATACATGTTGAACCATTTCAACACCTTTGTTAATTCGTGTACTATGAACTAAGCCTCACAACCATCTTGATCTATCTCCATAGATTCTTCTTGGGTTGTTTATCCTAAGTCTATCATTGAAGATTTGATTCCCTAGTCATTCCCAATGATTAGTATGTCTCCACATATAAGACCAGAAACATAAATGTGCTCCCACTAACCTTCTTGTAAACACAAGTCTCATCTTCAATTTTTGATGGAACCAAACTCCTTTGATTGCATCATAAACTCGAAGAATCCAACTCCAAGAAGCTTGACTCAATCTATAGACATATTGCTACAAGCAAGATGCGAATGGATTTAAGCATCACAACTGGGGAAATATTTCGTCATAGTCTATACTATGAACTCACATGAAACCCTTTTCAATCCAATTTTCCCTTAAAAGTAATCATATTACCATCCATGTTGGTTTCCTCATAACCTACTTGCACCCTATGGGTCCTACCCTTTCAGGTGGTTCCACGAAAGTCCATACTTTGTTGGTATACATTGATTCCATATCGTATCTCATGGCTCCAAGCCATTTTTGAGAGTATGGCACACACGTGTCCATCTCATAGGTTGTAGGCTCATCTCTATGAGCATTATATCACGGGTTATGATAAATCCTTATTTATCTAGTCCCTCGGCATACCCTTCCTAACCTACGAGGTACTTGTGTTATCTGAGTAGGTTTCTCCACAACACCTTGTGATCATGTTCATGTTCCATAAAAAGGATCAATATTCTATTGTGGTTCTTGAACTCCTTCAAGTTCTACTATCCTCCCACTATTTCTTTTAGAGACAATCTCTATCTAGAAACACAGAGTAACAAACAATCTGTTCTCGATTGGATTGTAGAAATAATATCCTTTTCAGGATATCCCACAAAACATTTATCCGACTTGGGTCCAAGTTTATCTGTAAACTCTTTTACATAAACTTAATAACCCCAATCTTTATAAATGACATACTAGGACACTTCCTAGTCCATATCTCATATGTGTTTTTCATAATCTGTTTTTGATGGAATAAGGTTAAGGGCGAAATTTGCAGTAATCCGAACATAGCCCTTAACAGTCAACTGGAAGTTATGTTTGACTCATCATGGACCGAACCGTGTCCAACAAGCACTACAACAAATATGACTTTTGTTGACAGTTTTTTTGTCGACAGACGGTTTTATGTAGCTAGTTGCGCGATTAGTCGACAATATTTGTGTTTGTCGATGCATATGATTTTTTTTGTCGACCTTTTGGTTTTTATTTTATTCTACCCAAAAATTTAGTCAATGATTGTGACTATTTATTTAAGTTTGACAACTAATTATATAGTGACATACCCAATTGTCAACTCCTGCCAAAAAAAATTGGAGGGTAAATAATTGGTGTTTCCCGCTATCCCAAATTGTAAGGAGGGAATACAAAATTAATCTATATCTATCTATCTATCTATATAATAAGATAGGGGTGTATATTTTCAAGAGACATTTTATCACTCAAACAAAACCCTAAAAAAAAAACACGGCTTAGAGCACGATCCCACGAAGCGCTCGCGCAGAAGCACGATTCCGCTCCAATGCCTTCGGCAATCAACAGGAAAATCAATCACGATTTCAAGGGCTCCGACAATCAACAGAACAATCAATCACGATTCCAAGGGCTCCGGCGTTGTTTCCGCCTGAGGTTCGATTTAATCCTATGCTTTATAAGGAGGCTACTTTACCTCACAACAGGACACTACGATCCCACTCAATTGCTGCGACCCGGAGGTTGTTAGGGCAATTCACTACAAGTTTCTACTTCTATGTTCGGTTAGAAGATGGGTTTTGTAAGTAATCTGGTGTGAGGTTCTGGCTTTGGGTTCAGTTTTGCTTCATCATGCTTCTTCAATTGGTTCTAATTTCTTTGTTAGGTAAACCCTACACTTGGTGTTGTTGATTTTTGGTATTGTCTTTTCTGGTAGATAAACCCTGGTTTGCTATTACTGATTGCTGATTTGCAGCGAAGGCCCAGGTTTGTTTTCCAACATCTCCATCTTCATAAATTTTTTCTCTAATTTCTTGAATGTTGCTGATTCTCCATGTTCATTCTCTGTGTTGCATTCCTCACGTTTATTATATTGTACCCCTAAAACTTTATGCTTATGATAAGTTTTGGGAGGACATTGCAGGACATCTCTGTCTGCCTCAGGATTGCAGCTCCACTTGAACGTATAGGCCATCAAATCTTAAACTGAAGTGTGCCTCTCAGATTCCTCCTCTCCATCAATGACTAATCACGACTGGTGCTGCTATTGTTCTCTATCCTATGATGCCCCATAAGAGGAGCCACAACAGCCTGGAGCTTTCTGTTTCCCCTTGATCGCTCTTGGTAACAGGTTTGTCGGCTCTCTATCTTGATTAATGGGTTTGCCATCTGGATTTAAGTGGTTTAGGGATACAATTGGGTTGTGGTGATCGATAAATCAACGGCTCCGCCAATAAGAACCCCCACCAGCGCTGGTGTCGGAGCAATATAAATCAGGCAAGTACATCTCCAATCTGTTGTTATGTACTTCTACAGTCTTGATAAATCTAGATAAAAAGCACAAGTAGTTCCCATTTGTATATGATGGTTTAATTTGTCAAAAACCTCTGCTTGCTGCTTTGGCTATGAGTGGGAAAAAATACAGATTTTGAAAAGGTATCATTTTTCAGTATGAGTCTAGGTCTTTTAAAATGCAATTGAAAATTTTGCTTCTACATCTTGGTCGTCCTATGAAGTCAGTGCTATAGACCAAGTTGCAAAATGGTAATTGATGCTCTCAAACTCAAGTCCGAGTCCTCATTCTATGGAAATTGATGCAATTTGGCAAAATTATTTAAAAAAGATGAACTGTTAGTGTTTGCTGATCAAAATAATAAGTTCAAATGTTTCCTTGTACTCAGACTCTGATAGCCTTTTTGTTTCTCTCTTCCATGAAGTGGTTCCTATTTGGTAACTAAACATAGATGCCACTTTGTTTATTATTATACCAGGGCTTCCATCCTCTTCTTTATTTTATGTTTAAATTACCAATATCATTCTTATCAATCAACTATAGGAATTAGACATTATGATGTCAGTAATATCGAATTGAAAAATGCATCCCACAAATTCTGGATTCAATAGGGAAATATTTCCAAACTACTCAGCTGGGAATCTTTGGGTGCGAGGATGAAGTTATCTTTGCTTAAGTAGAAAAGTTGACTAGATTCTTATTGAAAACAGGTGACATTGAGTATTTCTTTTCGACAATTATCTAGGCGCAGTTGATGACGAGTAAATATAGTTCCATTGTTGTTTCCACCTTTGTCGAGCTGAATACTAGATAATTAAAGGATGTGAAAGTTATATGGCGAAAATTGTTTAAATGAGGCCGCGAGATTGACTAATTGTCCAGATCTATGTATTTCCTCTGTCTGTGTACGTCTTGGGTTCTATTTTATTTGTTTGAATAAGTTTTACTTAATTGTCCAGATCTATGTATTTCCTCTGTCTGTGTACGTCTTGGGTTCGATTTTATTTGTTTGAATATGTTTTACTTGAGGTGCATTTTTGCTCACACAGTGAGCTTTATACTTCAGCATCCTTGGTTGCATACTTTTTTTTTGCGAAGGTTTATGTAGTTTAACGAACTCATCACCTGAGTGATTTGATCACATTCACGTAGGTTAAGAGGAAGCAGGACCTTGAGGTTGTAGATCATCCTGCTATTTGATGGCCTTTTTTTTCTGAAGATACTTTTTCAGTTGGAGGCGTTCTAGCCATACGTTTATTTTCTTAAATATCAGCTAAGTATATGATATAACTCCATTCACTGAATACCCATGGTTAAGGTATAAGAAAAGGGGCTTAGGACCAGACTAGTTGAAGTCCTGAACTTACTCCTCAAAAGGAGAAGGGATGTTACAACAGGGACGACCAAAGTCAACGAAAATGGTCAAATTTCTGAGTGGGTAAAGTTCAGTGGCCTAGCATTTGCAAGATGGGCTCCTTTTGCTTATGGTAAATAATTTATTGCTTCACTGCAGGAAGATGGATTTAAGGGAAGTAGTGAGAACGATGAAGAAACATAAAAATATGACGCAGCTGTCCCAGCTAAGTTTATATTTAATTATGAGGTTCATAATTTGTGTCTTTACTCTTGTCCTTATCACTTTTTTCTCTTTTGTTTCTTATATTAGGAAGGTTACAAGAGATATCAGGTGAAAACTCTCTTGCAGCTCCAGCAGCAGGAGTCCAACTTGCAAGCTCAATTTCTGATGCTTCAGAGGTGAATTTCGAAATTATAGTGCGAGAATACTTTGTATCATTCATGTTGTTTTTTTGAGATAGGCATCTCTGGGACTCTGAAAGTCACTGTCTAAACTAATTTTTCTCCTGAAATGGAGGACAAAGTGAATACAAAAGTGAAGGGGGTTAAACATAGTTCATCAACATGCATGTCCAAGAAGCTACCAAAGTTCCATCCACGTAACCCTAAAAAAAGCAATCAAAGTAAAAAGAGAAGTGGTCTCTAATTTGACTGTGATCGAACTGAAAAGGTGGTCACATTGAGAAGCATAATGACGCTTTACAACACAACAAAGGTGTTGAATGTTAGAAAAATAAGCAAACAACCAAACTTAAAAGAACCAAAAAGGACCTTGTGATTAGGAGTAAAACATTCGTCGATGATTATAAAGTAGATCGGTACAAGATAACGAGAAATAAGACTCAAGAGCTACCTAGATGAAGGGAAATGGCCATGGTTTGGATCTCCTGAACTACCCTTAGACCTAAGGCAAACAAGAAACATGACAATATTATTAAAATAAATGTTATATATTCTTCCTCACTGGGATCTTTAATTTCTACCAGTTAAGTCTCAGTGGTATGTTCATAGTTAAAGACATACGATGCAACTTTGAAGACACGACCTCCATTACCTACCCGAATAGAAAAGAAAATTAGGCCGAGAAGC
Source organism: Linanthus parryae (assembly GCA_023055425.1). Taxonomy (NCBI): domain Eukaryota; kingdom Viridiplantae; phylum Streptophyta; class Magnoliopsida; order Ericales; family Polemoniaceae; genus Linanthus; species Linanthus parryae. The sequence continues at coordinate 79,483,761 of JALGPY010000007.1, read as the reverse complement.
TCGTTGCTTCAATTCGTAGAATGCTGAGAAGATCAGAGCAGATTCCAGAAAATATTCAGTGTTTTAGTTTGTACTCTGACTTTGTGTATTAGCTATGCGACATTGATATTTTCTTAATGATTCTTCTGATTTTATGCTTTATCACATTCTGTTCATATTTCTACACTTTCCTCGCAATCAGGCAATAATAATGTGCTAAACCTCTAGGAAGAGGGTGAGGAAGAATGTGGAAACAATCGGTTGAAGAAGTTCATCTAGACAGAGAGTTGAAAATACAAAGTACAAAGACTTTGTTACTGGTTAAGACTTACTTACCAATCGAAGGTTCTCAGTGGCCTCATCATCTAAGAAGATTTCTGAGAGTAAGCATTGGTATAATTTTGTTCCCATACTGTTATGTTGGAAGTATGATTGATTGATATTATATTACTGGTACTTTTGGTGTTATGTCATTTAAGATTATTTTCATGGCTTTATACCTATCTTGCATTCTGTTACATTCAGGGAATAATGCTGTGATAAACCTTGAGGATGAGGCTTAGAAGTTAGAAGTACCTGAATAGCTCATTGTACGGAGAATGTTATCTACTCAGGTACCATTGGTTCCTCAGGTACTCCCCAAGCCTCTTTCTCGAGGTTTGTTGCAACATTATTGTCCGAACGCAAGATAGGTATAAAACATCAAACAATTTTAAATGACATAACATCAGAAGTCAGTCAAATAATATCAATCAATCATTGCAAGAACATAACGGTAAGAGTACAAAATTATAAGGTGGTGATTAGCAGGATTGCAGAATTTTATTATGTCTTACTTACTCGCAGGAATTCGGACACTAACAATGCTACTAATGGTGTTCACTGAACGGCGGAATTGAATATTGGTATGGGATGGATGTCAAGTGCTAGAAGCTTTTCTGCTCATCCATCGTACAGACAATATTCTTAAAGTATGTGTTCAGGATCCATAGATTCGATCGGCCGTACAGACAATATTCTTAGTTGATGCAAAACACCAATTATGTAATCCATTTTGTTTTTTTATGTAAAACACCAAGTTATGGCTTTTTGATTATGGCTTTAAGAACAATTGTGCATGTTTATGATTCATGTTTGGAATTTTGGTGCATGTATTTTGTTTTTATTTAGTCGTGATACTGGCGACAAACATGTGTGTCGCCAGGAAGATGTAAAAGTGAGAAAACATGTCTAGTGGTGACAAACAGAATTTGTCACCTATGTACATAAACTACCAAATTTACTTGTCGGTAGTTGTACTAGCGACATAAAAGGTTTGTTGTTAGATTTAAACTGTCGACAAAAATGATGTCGCTTTTTTTTTTTTTTTTTTTTTTTTTTTTTTTTTCTGCCGACGTAATTGAGATTTGTCGGCCTTAATACTAACGACCGACTTGTAGTGACCATTTTCCGTCAAAAAATTATTTGTCGATAGAATTTATATCGACATATTTGGCCTTTCTAGCGACAATTTTTGCTGTCAACGGAGGCAGAATTTGTTGTAGTGAAGGTCCGAATTCTCCTCTTAGACACGCCAAACCCATGTGGCGAGCTAGGTGGAGCGAGTTTGGATCATATCCAACACTCCCATAGATGCTTGTCAAACTCTTGGCTCAAGTACTCTCCTCTACGATCCAATCGTAGAACCCTAATACTTTTGCAAATCTAGTTCTCTACTTCATTCTTGAATTCCTTGATGTCTTCAAAGAATTCTAATTTGTTTCTTCATAAGATACACAAATCCATATTTCTCTGATCCCATCAGTAAATATGATGAAGTACTGAAAACCACCTTTAGCATATGTGCTTAGCGGCCTTCATACATCAATATGTATGATTCCCAAAAGATCATATCTTTACCTAATAAATAAGTCTTACATGTCTCATGTGATTCAATAATCAAATGAGTTCCAGAAATCCATCCATATGGAGTTCTAGATACGTATCTCTTATTCATGTGGCCTAAACGATAATGCTAAAGATAAGTGAAGCTCATATCATTATATGCAAACCTCTTGGTATTAATGTTACAGATGAAATTATTGATCAAAGATATACAATTCATTAGATAAAATTTCATTACAATAATGCATATCAGAATAAATGGAATAACATTTGTCCTTTATTATGATAGAGAGCTTTCTTGTCCAAACAAGAAACTATGATAATGACCCTACTCATAGCAGGGACATAATAACTTTTGTCTAATTCATGAACTATTTCATAAAGGTAAAATAATTCCCTATGACTAATTCAGCAATCCCTTGCTTCATTGCCCCACGTGTAGGATTATTTCTTCCATATACAATTGTCTTCGTTTCTTGAGATCCTCCACACTTTTATAAATGTGAGATCCTCATCTAGTATCATATACTCATGATGATGAGATAGACACATTGATTTCTATAACAAAAATACCTAAATCGGAATTTATAATTCCTTTATCATTTACTTATAGGTACTTTGGATAGTCTCTCTTCCTTTACACTAACTTTGTGACTTTAAGGCAACTTGGTTTTAGCAACAAGATTGCTTTATGTTGATTCAAAGACTTCTAAGTGTGTTTTGAGAAGTGACTTTTTAGAGTGATGAAAGACAAAGACAAAGTATTTCTAAGGCTCCAAGGCCTAGAGATACTAATCAGAGCTTCAAAGCTTTGACATATGTTTTCTTTACAGTATGATCTAATAATCTTGTGATGCAGGTGGTATATCTGATGTTTAAGATCAGAGATTTGCTCCAAATATCCTTGTTATACATTCTTTATGTATCTAACACAATTACATATATCCTAATCAGAGTGAATCAAAGGTTTCTGTTCTTAATATTGAAAGACTGTGAAGCATGTTCAGAGCTCCAAGGCCTTGAGATGTGCCTTAAGCTGCTGACAGTTTTACAGAATTAACTTGATTCTCTCTTGCAGGATTTGATCTTTTTTATTATGATTGTTTAATGACTTTTACAAGTCTTAAACTGGTTTATCATGAGTAATATATTTCAGAAGTTAATCAGGTTATTCATTTATTCATATGATCCAATTTTTATTCAAAAACTGGAAATCCAAACAGACTTAGTGCTGTTATATTTCTGGATTTTGTTTGTTGTTGTGTTTAATGTTGTTGCAGGTTTTTCAAACGTGCAAATGCAATCTCAACAAAATCCAACGGATATCTACTCAAATCTATTTTGAATTGCAGTTAGAAAGGATGAGGATTTGCAGGAACTGAGATCCTAAAATCTCTCATTCAGTTGGAGAGAGTAGATAAAAGACTGGTTTGAAATTTGAAAGAAAGTGAAGCTTACAGAGAACTGAGAGAGGTGTGATACATTCGTTGAAGATCAAAAAATCAATCCATCACAAATTCAGGCTTCAATCACTGCTTTCAGAAGATCAATCATTCCAGTTTCCTGAAGAACACATCCAGGCCCTCAGAAGCTTATTCTTCTACTGTGTTCTTGTGTATTGTACTCTGCTTATGTTCTGTATATCTTAAACCTCACAAAACCTAGTGGTTGGTTGTTCAAGTGAACAACAAAAGGTTCTTGTTAGCTCAACAGTTAGTAGCTGTAACTAGATAGGTTTGGAACCACAAGCTGTATAGGTGTAAGGGAGTTCACTTAGGCTTGGAGATTTAGGGTTGTTTCTGTGTGAGTAATAAGAAGTGTTTGCCCAATCCTGGTGGGATTAGATCCCTCAGGCAGAGATTAGGTCCATTGGGACTGAACTCTGTAAATTGCCTTGTGCTCTTTACTATACAGTATTGCTATTTACTTCTGCAAGCAACTCAAATCAAACTAGGCTTAATAAACTGTTTAGATATGGTGATAGTTCAAGGCCTTGAAGCTTTCTGTTTGCCTTAGAAAGCTTCTGACTAGTTTTGCAAAATCTCGAGGCCTTGAGATTTGAGTCTTTCACTTGTTCACTTAGTTAAAATTTGTGCTTTAGCAAAAAGTTTTCATACGCTATTCAACCCCCCCCCCTTCTAGAGTATTTTGGTCCTGTATTTAGTCTACATTACAAACTTTTAATTGGTATCAGAGCTTGAGTCACTACTATAGATCTAACAATCTTGTGACTATGAGTAATGTAGGAGATGGTGGCTTCTCACAAGGAAGGGTAGTAAACAGACCTCCATTGTTCTGTGGTGATAACTTCATGCACTGGAAGGCATTGATGAAGATGTTCATCATAGATCAAGACATGGAATTTTGGTGAATAGTTCAGAATGGTACTCATGATTATTACACTACCATAGATGGAGTTAGATGCATCAAGTCTGAGGAAAATCTCTCAGTTACTGAACTGGAAAAGGTATCAAAAAATTACAAGGCTATGAATTTGTTATATTGTGCTCTTAATGCAGATGAGTTCAACAGTGTCAAATTTCACAAGTGCCAAATAAGTATGGGACAAACTTGTTGTGACATATGAAGGAACAAGTCAAGTTAAACAGACCAAGATTAACATACTTCTGAGGCAATACGAGCTGTTCAAGATGAACTCAGATGAGACCATCAAGGAGATGTTCAAAAGATTCACTGATGTGGTGAATAATCTGGAGTCATTGGGAAAAAAGTTCTCAAATGAGGAAAAGCTTAGGAAAATTCTGAGGAGCTTGCCAAAAGCCAAGTGGGAGCCAAAGACAACAGCTATTGAGGAAGCTCAGGATTTAAGTCTTCTTCAGCTAGATGATCTACAAGGAAATCTGCTCACTCATGAAATGTCTATGAAGGATGTAGAAGGTGATCTGAGTGAAAACATCAAGAATTTAGCACTCAAGGCTAAAGAAAATGAAAAATCTCAAAGCCTTGAGACTGAAGATGAGCATGATGATGAAGAGGCTTTAGGATTGATCTCCAAGGCCTTGGCCAGGATTCTCAAGAAGAAAAGAAACTTTGGTAACAGAGACTACAACAGAGAGAGATCAAGACCTTCAAGCAGCAAGGACTACAAAGGTAAGTCTTCATCACAGTCACATAAAACTAAAGTAATGAATTGTTTTGAATGTGGTGATGCAGATCATTTAGTAAGGGATTGTCCACAAAAGAAGAAGAACATGAACTTTCAAAAGAAAGACAGTGACAACAGAAGGAAGAAAGCCATGATGGCCTCTTGGAGTGATTTTGATTCATCAAGTGATTCAGACACAGAAGAAGATCAAGCAAATTTATGCTTCATGGCTAAACATGATGAAGAAAAGTCTTACGACAGACATATTGAGGAAACGGTAAAAAATCTTCTTGCTAGTCCTTCTGATGTACTTCCTGAAATTCTCAAGAGCATGTTTTTAAATGAGGAAAGCTATAGAAATGAGATTTATTCTTTAAAGATTAAGATTCATGTGCAGGTAAAAGAAAACCTGGACCTAGTTTTTGCCAACAAAACTGTTGAAGTTTCTAAGACAACAATTGAAAAGGACTTCAAGGCCTTGGACAACAGATTCAAAACCTTAAAGGCACAGATAAAAGAGATTGTTGATCAAAACACTCGCTTAACTGAAAGGTATGTTGATCTAAAGACTCATTCAGAGGATTTAGAACAACAAATCTGTTATTTGAGTGAGAAACTTCAAGAGTCTAAAAAGGTCCTAGCCAGTTTTACAGGCTCAGAACATAATCTGAATCTCGTTCTTGGAGGAAGTCTGAAATCAATGCATAAAAATGGAATTGGCTACAATCAAAATTTTCCAAAGAAAAGCCAAACTACTTTTGTCAAATCTGGTAGCAGACATTCTCCAAAATGTCATTACTGTGGAAAAATTAGTCATATTAGATTAACTTGTCCCTTCAGAAGATCGGAACCTCATATTATGAGGAACACTTCTCCTTATCAGCTTAAGGGACAGGTTAGGCATATTTGGGTTCCAATATGAATTAGACCACCAAACATGGTTGATTCTGAGTATGATTCAAAGTTCTGCACTTGGTCTAACAGCCTGTTAAGGCAATTATTTACTTTTGCAGGATGTCACCAAGGCCTTGAAAGATCAGAAATGGATATTAGACAGTGGTTGTTCTAGACATATGAGTGGAAAGAAGTATCTTTTTACTGAGCTCACAGAAAAATTTGGAGGAACAATTACACTTGGTGACAAAGCAAAATGCAATATTATTGGTATAGGTAGTATTGATAATGGTTCTACCAACTCTATCTCTGATGTTTATCTTGTGGATGGACTTAAATATAATCTGCTTAGTATTTCTCAATTATTTGATAAAGGTTAAAAAGCTATATTCGAAAAGGAGAAATGTGTGGGGCAAGATGAGAGATCTGGAGATTGCATACTCACTGCTCCTAGATCATATAATCTATATGCTACGAGTACTAACAGTGTTGCAGGTGACAAGTTGAAATGCCTCAAGGCCTTGAAGAAGATTCAAAGCTTTGGCATAGAAAGCTTGGGCATATTAGCATACACACCTTGAATAAACTCATCTCAAAGGATTTGGTAAGAGGATTACCATCACAAAAAATTTCAAATGATGAGGTCTGCAAGGCATGTGTACAAGGTAAACAAACAAGAAGCTCATTCAAGCCAAAGAACTTTGTAAGTACTTCTAGACCCTTAGAACTGTTGCATATGGACTTGTGTGGTCCTATGAGAGTTCAGACTCCAAAAGGTAAGAGGTATATGATTGTGATAGTAGATGATTATTCTAGGTTTACATGGGTGATGTTTATTAGAGACAAAACTGAAGCTTTATTTGAATTTTCTAGACTGTGCAAAGAGCTTCAAACAATGAAAAATTTGCCTGTTGCATCTATTAGAAGTGATCATGGTAGGTAATTTGATCAGCTTTACTTTGATTTATTTTGTGAAAAGCATGGCATATCACACAACTTTTTTGCACCTAGAACTCCACCGCAAAATGGAGTAATTGAGAGGAAAAATAGGACACTTGAGGATATGTCTAGAACCATGCTACTTGAAAGTAATTTGCCAAAGTTCTTGTGGGCAGAAGCTGTTAATACTGCCAATTATGTGTTGAATAGATGTTTGGTTAGGCCTATTTTGAAAAAGACTCCTTATGAACTGTTTAAAGGCAGAAAGCCTAGTGTCTCTTATTTCAAACCTTTTGGTTGTATTTGTTTTGTGCATAATAATGGTAGAGACAATCTTGGTAAGTTTGATGCTAGAAGTGATGAAGGTGTATTTCTTGGATATTCTCAAACTAGAAAAGCTTATAGAATTTACAATAAAAAAACCAAGATTGTGGAAGAGAGTATTCATGTGATTTTTTATGAAAGTACTAAGGATTCTCTGAGTGAAAGTTTTGCATATCTAAATTTGAACAAGCTTGAGTCTGATGATGATGCTCTGAAAGAGGACAAAGGCAAAACTAAAGTGCAGAATCAATCAGTAAAATCTCAAGGCCTTGAACCTCATGCAGAGCCAAAATCTCAAAGCCTTGAGACTGAAACTGAAACTTTCTATGATGCTCCCTCTACTGTTTCAATAACTCAAAGCCTTGAAAGAACATATTCCTGGACACCAAGGAAGAAGTTTTAGTATCTTGCAGATCATCCAGCTGACAATATCATATCTGATCCAACAACTGGAACTCAGACAAGAGGACAGTTGAAGAGCTTGTGTGCTTTTAGTGATTTTGTATCATTGATTGAGCCTAAGAATACAAAGGAAGCACAAGAAGATGAAGACTGGATTATTGCAATGCAAAGTGAGCTGAATGAATTTGAAAGAAACAAGGTATGGAATCGGGTTCCCAGACCAAAAGAGAAATCAGTTATAGGAATCAGGTGGGTGTTCAGAAATAAGCTTGACAAGAATGGCAAAGTGGTAAGGAACAAAGCCAGACTTGTGGCACAGGGATACAATCAGGAAGATGGTATAGACTATGAGGAGACATTTGCTCCTGTTTCCAGGTTAGAAGCTATTAGAATACTTCTTGCATTTGCATCTCACAATCACATAAAGCTTTATCAAATGGATGTCAAATGTGCTTTTCTAAATGGTTACTTACACGAAGATGTTTTTTTAGCTCAACCCCCTGGTTTCGAAGATGAAAACTTCCCTGATCATGTTTACAAATTAAACAAAGCTCTTTATGGCTTAAAACAAGCTCCAAGGGCTTGGTATGATAGACTCTCAAAGTTTTTACTTGACAATAATTTCAAGAGAAGTCTAGTAGATAAAACTCTTTTTATTAAACATCATGAAACTGACTTGTTAGTAGTTCAGATCTATGTGGATGATATTTTTTTTGGTGCTACTAATGATGCTCTTTCAAAATAGTTCTCTAGTCTAATGTGCAGGGAGTTTGAGGTGAGCTTAATGGGAGAACTGAATATCTTTCTTGGACTTCATATTTTACAAATGAATAAAGGGATATTTGTACATCAAGGAAAGTATACCAATGACTTGTTGAACAAGTACAATATGACACAGTCCAAGACACTTAAAACTCCTATGAGTTCATCACTCTCAGTAGACAAGGATTCAAATGGTAAGAATGTAAATCAAAAGGAGTATAGAGGTATGATTGGATCACTTTCGTATTTAACTGCTAGTAGACCTGATATTATGTTTAGTATTTGCATGTGTGCAAGATTTCAGGCAGGTCCTAAGGAAAGTCATTTAACTGCTGTTAAGAGAATTTTTAGATATTTGAATGGAACCAAAGACTTGGGGCTTTGGTATCCAAGGAGATCTAATTTTATGTTGGGTGGCTATTCAGATGCAGATTTTGCAGGATATAAAGTGGGTAGGAAGAGTACTTCTGGATGTTGCCAGTTTCTTGGATCTTCACTGATCAGTTGGCATTCCAAGAAGCAAAATTCTGTAGCATTATCAACTGCAGAAGCTGAATACATTGCAGCTGGAGCTTGCTGTTCACAAGTGTTGTGGATTGCTCAACAACTTAGAGATCTTGGCTATAATCTCAGAAATGTGCCTATTCATTGTGACAACACAAGTGCCATTTCAATCTCTAAGAATCTAGTACAACACTCAAGAACCAGGCATATAGATGTAAGGCATCACTTTCTTAGAGATCATGCAGAAAAAGGTGATGTTGTTCTATCTTTTATTTCTACATCTATGCAGATTGCTGATATTTTCACTAAACCTCTGCCAGATGATAGGTTTTCGTCCCTAAGGCTTGAACTGGGATGAAAACCTATCATCTGGCAGAGGTTTAGTGAAAATATCAGAAAGGGGATGAAGGTTCAAGTGTTGATCCACAGAAGGAGACAGAGGTTCAGGGTGATGATCAACCTAGGTCAGACAAGAAGAAAGGGGGAGAGAAGAAAAAGGCTGTTGAAGAAGAAAAAGGGAAATCTGCTAAGGAAAGCAAGAAGAAGTCTGCTGAGGGAGAACCAGAGAAGGAGAAACCTGCTGAGAAGAAATCAAGGGTTAAGCAAGTTGCTGCTGCAACCAAAAAGGGTAATCAAGGTAAAAATGTACTTCCTTATGATTGGTTTGTGAGTTCAGAAGTTACGACAGTTTGGATGCAAGGGTATACATCATCTAAGGTTGCTTTCTGGAGTTTGATTTCTGAAGAGTTATTAGATAAATTGGATATTGACTGTATGAGGAAGCTAAGGGATTCTGTAGTTCGGAAGGTTTTAAATCCTAGTTCTAAAACTTATCATAGGTTGACTAGGTTTTTTTATCTGAATTTGGTTTAAGAAGGGGAGGATAAAATGGTGTTAACCTCTAAGGTGGCAGGGATAAATTTAAGGCTAGACCATAGGGCTTTTGCCAAGGTCTTGGGCATTCCTAGGAAGTATAATGTTGCTGACCATCCTGATAGGAAGGAGTGTTTAGAAAAAGCCAAAGCTATGTTCTTCATTGATGATGTTCCCACTGGTCCTAAACAGTTGACACACTCTGTGCTCAACTGTGAAGCTAAAATTCTGTTTACAATTCTGATGAGAAGTGTTGTGCCTAGGGAAAACTCAAGAGAGTTGGTAACCGATAAGGTTCTTACTGATGTACTTGATATGTCAAGGGTTTGAGATTGACTTTCCAACATTGATCATGGAGCATATGATCTACTGTGCTACCAGAACTAGAAACCATCCTCTTCCATATGCCAACCTATTACCTATTTTCTTTGAGCATTTTGAGGTACCTGTGAAAGGAGAGGAAATGATAACAGGTGGTTTTGGGTTAATTGATGAGGCTGCTCTACAGAGTATTGGAGTGGTTTAGACAGGAAAGGGTCATTGGAAGTTCTATTCAGAGTTGTCCAAAGCTGAGCTTGAGGAGAAAGATAAACCTAAGGGAGCTACAACATCAAGGGGACAAGCAAATGAGGATTACTCTCAGTTGGTTGATAAGTTCGAAGAACAGCAAGTTGAGATTGAAGATCTTAGACAAAGGCTGATTGATCTATCTTCTGAGTTTAATCAGTTCAAAGCCTTGATGGGTGTGATGAATGGAAAGCTGGATATTGTCATCAAAGGTTTGAATTTGGAGAAGATCCATTCTGCTACTAGTCATGACACTAGTGTTAACTCAGATGAAAGTCTAGGTGACTTCTTGAAGAAGAAGAAGAAGCCTATTCCAGTTGTGCTCACTTCGAAGGATCTATATGAGCAAACTGATGAAGAAGAAGCTGGAGAAGACACATGTGTTGATGCAGCTACAGAGGGTGATTCAGTACAGGTCAAGGACAAGAAAGTGGATGAAATTATAGACGAAGTTATTGCTGAGGTGGATGCTGAACAAGAAGAGAATCAGTCTGCAGAAGAAGTTGAAAGTGATGAAGAGGTCGGAGAAGGCTCAGAGAAAGGCAAAGCATCAAAGAAGAAGTGAAGATTTGAGAAAGCCAAAACCTTGATCCTTTCTTTCTTTCTTTCTTTCTTTCTTTCTTTCTTTCTTTCTTTCTTTCTTTCTTTCTTTCTTTCTTTCTTTCTTTCTTTCTTTCTTTCTTTCTTTCTTTCTTTCTTTCTTTCTTTCTTTCTTTCTTTCTTTATTCTTTTCTGATTTCAAGGCCTTCACATTCAGTAGGAAATTATTTTGTTTCAACTATGTTTCTGTAAGACTCTGAGTAATGATCCAACATTTCTTCACCTTTAGTTGATGAAAGTAAAAAAGGGGGAGAAGTTATATGTGTGATTACTCTTCAGTGTTTAGATAATAAGATTTTGTGAGTTCTTGTGTTAATCAGTTGTGTTGTTGTTCAGTGATTGTTGATTATTTGTGATTACTGGTTATTTGTGGTTATCTGTGTTAATCTGGTTTAACCAGTGTTACTGTTTTTTATTTCTGCAAATGATGATGTCTAATTCTTACAAAAAGTTGCAGGGATATTTAACACAAGATTATGGGTTTTGTCTTTCATCAAGGGGGAGATTGTTGACTCAAAGACTTCTAAGTGTGTTTTGAGAAGTGACTGTTTAGAGTGATGAAATACAAAGACAAAGTATTTCTTAGGCTATAAGGCCTTGAGATACTAATCAGAGCTTCAAAGCTTTGACATATGTTTTCTTTACAGTATGATCTAATAATCTTGTGATGCAGGTGGTATATCTGATGTTTAAGATCAGAGATTTTCTCATAATATCCTTGTTATACATTCTTTATATATCTAACACAATTGCAGATATCTTAATCAGAGTGAATCAAAGGTTTCTGGTCTTAATATTGAAAGACTATGAAGCATGTTCAGAGCTCCAAGGCCTTGAGATGTGCCTTAAGCTGCTGACAGTTTTACAGAATTATCTTGATTCTCTCTTGCAGGATTTGATCTTTGTTATTATGATTTTTTAATGCTGTTATATTTCTGGTTTTTGTTTGTTGCTGTGTTTAATGTTGTTGCAGGGTTTTCAAACGTGCAAATGCAATCTCAACAAACTCCAACGGATATCTACTCAAAGCTATTTTGAATTGCAGTTAGAAAGGATGAGGATTTGCAGGAACTGAGATCCTAAAATCTCTCATTCAGTTGCAGAGAGTAGATAAAAGACTGGTTTGAAATTTGAATGAACGAAAAGCTTACAGAGAACTGAGAGAGGTGTGATACATTCGTGGAAGATCAAACAATCAATCTCTCACAAATTCAGGCTTCAATCACTGCTTTCAGAAGAGCAATCATTCCAGTTTCCTGAAGAACACATCCATGCCTTCACAAGCTTATTCTTCTACTGTGTTCTTCTTCTGTATTGTAATATGCTCATCTTCTGGATATCTTAAACCTCACAAAACCTAGTGGTTGGTTGTTCAAGTGAACAACAAGAGGTTCTTGTTAGCTCAACAGATAGTAGCTGTAACTAGATAGGTTTGGAACCACAAGCTGTATAGGTGTAAGGGAGTTCACTTAGGCTTGGAGATCTAGGGCTGTTTCTGTGTGAGTAATAAGAAGTGTTTGCCCAATCCTGGTGGGATTAGATCCCTCAGGCAGAGATTAGGTGCACTGGGACTGAACTCTGTAAATTTCCTTGTGTTCTTTACTTTACAGTTTTGCTATTTACTTCTGCAAGCAACTCAAATCAAACTAGGGTTTATAAACTGTTTAGAACTGGTGATAGTTGAAGGCCTTGAAGCTTTCTGTTTGCCTTAGAAAGTTTCTGACTAGTTTTGTAAAATCTCAAGGCATTGAGATTTGAGTCTTTCACTTGTTCACTTGGTTAAAATCTGTTTTTTAGCAAAAAGTTTTCATACTCTATTCACCCCCCCTTCTAGAGTATTTTGGTCCTGTATTTAGTCTACATTACAAACTTTCACTTTATACCCATGGGGTCGGCGCAAACCATTTTCCCTTACCCATACTGTTAACCATTAACAGTTTTAGCCTATGCCCTTTTATTAGTGCTTTGTTTAGTGATCTTCAATCATATTGAGTAAATCAACTTTAAAACAAAACTATAATTGCATCCAATGCAATTCTTGGTCCACCTTGGGTGAATAACAATTTATTCTTTATCTATCTCATAGATAACACCCATTCATTAATGTTTCAATCATATTGAATTAGCTTAGTTCATACCGCAACGTGGAGCAACACTTCAAACCTTTCATGTCTAGCTCGTCCCTTTTAAAGAACCTCTTTCAATGTATGATCATATCATACGCTTCCATTTTCTCATCTTGCTTCCAAAGCTCAGAGTTCATGGCGGCTTACATGAGGCAAGTTACATTCAAAGAACCATTCTTTGATGTTCATTCCATTAGGTTTTAGTGTGTCTTGGTAGTTGGTGGGAAGAGAACTTTATGTTATACGATGTACAACAATTTCTCTTTTATTTGAGAACAGTTCTCAATTTTATACCAACCTAGAAAATAGATTCCAGACAGCTTTTACATCTTATGGACATAAAGTCGTGTTTTGTTTGTTTAATGCCATGGGTATTCAACACTAAAAGGATTATGCAAAGTATTGTGATGTGTAACTATTTTCAACAAGGATTTAAATTTCCAAACATAGCTTCCACTATTTTTCTCGGATTAATAACCCTCCATATTAATGCGTAAAATATCATCATATTTTCTAGTGGGCCAAGATCCATATTTCACTTCTTTTGAGCTTGCTTTGGCAAGTCACCCAAAATCAGTTGTTTAGGTAGGAACAATTCCAATTGCATCCTTATGCACTTCTTGGTTCAATTGGGCAAATAACTCCTTATTTATCCATCTACATGTATAATCCCAATTATTTGCCTCTAGGCTCTTAATCTTATTAAAATCACTTAGTTGCGTCCAACCTCTTACCTAGACAGTTGCACATTACTTGCTTGTGCCATCGCAACATATTCATGACAAATAAATTCGCCCTGCTTTGGCACGCACGAGCTTGATAAAAATGATCATGAAGAGTGTCCAGATAACGAGAAGGCAAAAAACACAATATTTAAATTGAGATATTTTATTTTTTTATTTTTTTTGATCCATATCAACTGATCTACTTATTTGAGTTTGGGCACAAATTCAAATAAAAGATCCGGGTTGTTTAATTATCTTATTATCAAATTGCATGCATCATCCATACACTATCAACAATAATAAGACAATAAATAAACATCCATAAAAAATTAAAAACGTGATATAGATATAGCCTCCTAGACTAAGATATTCTCAAGCCAATAAAAATATCTTTGTACCCTAGAATAAAAACGCATCTCCATGTGTCTCCATCTTTTGGTCTTTCCTTCATAGTCTTGTGGAATGCTTCATGCTCCATGTTGTGGTTCCTTCAATTCTTTGGGCTTCGTTATTCAATCTTGGCTATCTATCTATATTATCTAGTACTGGCTAACATCTATACTAAATAAAATAAAATCTCACAAGTTGAGAAAAATACCGGCTCGCATGCCGTAAACCCAAATTAATTATTACAATGAATTGATCAGCTCGCAGACCGTAAATAAACCACAAAATTAAACATCCACAACAAACCACATCTAAGGCCATAATCACCATACAATGGCACATAAACCGTTAAAACAATTTTTTTAACGCGCTTAGTCAATTTTAGTTGATTTTAGGATTAACTAGGGTCAAAACGATCCAAGGGGCCCAACCATACACTTGGCCGGACCCCTAAGAGACCGCCTAAGGCCTTGGGCCAGCCGACCCCTAGCCCACACGGCTAGGCTTCGTGCTAGGGCTGCCCCGGCCCCTAGGCTGAACCTTGCTTGGGCGGCAAGGAAGGAGGGGAGGTCCCCTAGGGGGGGGGGGAACCTCCTTAGGAGTTGTTTCCAAAACAACTTCTTGCCTTGTTGCCCGAGTTTGGTTCTTTCCTTCTTTGAAAAGAACTCCTTCTTCTAATAGGATGCCCAAGAACCCTAGATCTAAGATCCTAAAATTTCTCAAACTCAATAATTCCTACATCCCATGTAAAATTAGTTCTTGTTCGATTGAGTTATTGACAAATTGCATCAATATGCTTGATTTGTCCGTTTTACGCGATAAACAATAATTTAAAGTGTAAAACTACGTAAATCGTAACACATATCACGTTTTGCTCTACGACATGTGGCTCTGATACCACTGTTGGGTTTTGATCATGTTTACGCAGCGGAAGAAAGAATTATCCACTCAAGACCCTCCAAGGATGACATGAAGAGAATCATAACGATGGTAAGGGAAGAAACAAGTAACACACCTTAGAGATCTCCTGTGATGACTTGTAACATGAATTGTTTCACGTCTCTACGGTTGATCCACGCCTAGAGGTGAGATCTAGATCCTCCAACTCCTTGTGCTAGCTAGGAAGAATGGAATAGGAAGAAGAAATCATGCAACAATGGAGCACCGAGGTGGGCGACTCCCTTTTATGGCCGACGGGTTGGGGGCGATCCCAAGGGGGGTTCGGCCCTCCTTTGGGACTTGCTCTCTCCCCTTAATTTATTCTCTCCTAATCTAATCATGTAGATGTGTAGAAAAAAATAAGCTAGGAGTGTTCTTTATATAGTCCCACAACTCCTTGTCCTACTACATAAAGAACCCCTCTCCTAATCCTACTCAAATAAGGATTAGTCCCTTTTGCAAACTAGTCCTAATCATGTCCATAATTGATTAGTTCTCTTTGCAAATTAATCCTAATCATGTCTCTACATGAATTAGTCCACCTTGGCGAATGCTAATCATGTCCAAACATAGATTAGTCCAACTTGCATATTAGTCCTACTAAGTTAGCAAGTCGTTGCGATTTGATCTTTCTAATTAATTAATCATATTAATTAATTAATTACCAAGTCTAGTCCACCCTATATGGCGTGTGACCCCATAGGGTCAATTTAGTTGGTAGTAACTATTTACTAATATGGAGCGGCCTCTAGCAAGACATCCATTCTAGCCAACAAATAGAGTAGTCATCATGACAAACCTTGTGCAAGTATTGTCTCATCCCTTTGTCTCCATATCCGGACTGGACACGAGACATAATGGTCACACTCGTATTTCCAATCCATAGTTTCCCGATCCTGAGAATATGCTTATGCCAGCAGATAACATCAATATCTTCATATTGATTTATCTGAGTCTGGCCAGACATTTAGTAACCACCATCCTTGGAGTGGCCATTGATATTTACTCCCATTATGTGGGAGGGACAAATCCTCTCTACATCACTACGATCTCTAATCTTGCTTCCTATCATGCCCGATAGCTATCTTTATAGTTGCCCGGTTACGGCACAACGGTGGATAACATCAAAGCATGATATTCCACAACTAGAGTATCCCACAACTGGAGTATGCCATTACTACTAATGCATACCCATGTGTTGGATCGTGATATATCCATATCAATCCAACCCCAATACTAGTCTAGAGATGATTGTCCTATTAATCATTATAATAGACTAGGGAAATTTAAGAATATAATATTTATATTCTAAGGACTTCATTCATGTTATCATATCTCCATATCGATAACATAATGAATCGTAAATTGACATATTTGTCACAATAAATTGATTGCCTCTAGGGCACAATTCCAACAAAATTATCATCTCCAAAGGGCTCTTTATTCGGCTCTTTATTTTAACGGATAGTTAGCCCACTCTCTATTTTTAAAGATCCAAAAAACGGATAGCTAAATTTTTTGTGTCTATCTCTCCCCTCTTTTTATATTTCAATATTTTTTTTTATTAAAGTTTTACCTACAATAATTACATTTTTGTTAACTTTTACATAGTTGCATTGCAGATCATATCAAATTTTTTATATAGTTAAAATAGAAAATGACTTGTTCAATTAAAATATACATAATTTATAACTAGTAGCATTGGAGATGCATCCGCTAAAATAAAGAGATGTGTAGAGATCCTATTGGAGACAATATTTTTTTCTTATATTATTTATATTTTTAGGATAATCTCTATATAAATGACTCACGATTTTACATATTATGTATTCAGCTCTCTACTAGTAGCTAGCTAAAATGTAGTAGTTATAATTTTTGTATATGTCTCTATCTATTCTGCTTTAATTTAATAAAATAACAAATTTAAAGTAATTTTTACACGATAGACGTGTTTGGATGAGCTTAAATTAGATGAAATTATATCATCCTCTCTCCTCATCTAAACCACTCATTCCAATAAGCTGTCATAAGTTCTGATTTAAGCTCATCCAAACACACCCGATGCCTTCTTTCTAAAAAACAGTAAAAAAATTATACACTTCTACACGATGTCTTCGCTTCGTTGAGGCTGAAGCCGGTACTGTGATATGCTTACAAAGGTTTTTTTTTTAAATTTCTAATAGACAATTAGCATAGTTTTCATTTTAGGTCAACAATATGATTTCATTCCGGAGTCGACACTTGCACTAGGATCTGTAATAAAGTCAAAACTGCAATAGTTCAAAAATAAAAATAAACAGCGAAACACGAGTCAAACGACACCCAAAGTCTATGGACAAAATACAAAATAAAACTAACATCGAAATCTAGCTAGCTATCACCATTTAATACTTGGGTTGCTAGAGCATGCACCTCCCACATCTCTTCTCGAGATACCTTTAAAAGCAAAGTTTTCAAAACCGGACCAGTAATTGAACTGGTGAGACACTAGTTACGGCCAGACCGGTCGGACCAGTGGTTGGATCGGTTGAACTACAAGTTATTTTTAACAATATATAATTATTATTTTGTATTTATTTATGTAATAAATGTATAATATAAAGACGAAGTTAACCAAGAATAGCTTGAAAAAATATATATGGATTATGGCAAAGAACATGTAATTGATTTCTTTACATAAATATATAATATAGGTAATAAAATTTCTAAAAAATCAAAATAATAAGTATTTTGGTCAAATAGCACAGAAATAACTCAAATCATGCTTATACACATCGTGGCAATAATTTTTGTTTTAAAAGAATAAATAAACCTTCTAACATAAATATAAATTATGAGGCTTTATCATAATAATATTAAAAAATGTGATTGGAGATCACAATTTCTTTATTTACCCATCAGTTAAGTGTGATGGTAGGATGGGTGGTGGTGACTAGTTCGAATCCACTCACAACATAAAAAAAAAATTGGAAATTTTAAATTCTCGCTCGATTTAGAATGGACCGGTTCACCGCTTGTGCCATAAATCAGCCAGTTTTTAACCAGCTCGTTCTACTAATGTGGTTGGCTGCAGGTGGGTGTTTCGCATCAAACGAACCACCGGTGGTTTTATTGGCAGGTACAAGGCACGTCAGGTTGCCAAAGGCTGTCATCAGCGACCCATCATTGACTATTACGACACCTTCAGTCCAGTGGTCAAGCCTTCCGCCAACCGCTTAGTCATCTTTATTTCCGTCTCCCAGCACTTGTCCATCAAGCAGTTAGATGTCAACAATGCTTCCCATCAAGGTTCTCTCCATGAGCAGGTCTACATGCAGCAGTCTTAAAACCCATATTTTTCAAGCCATCTCTAAGAGTAATATCAAGACTTTGGGGCAAGTGTGTAGATAATTTTTCATGTCTTTAAAGTTGGAACTTTAGAATGTTCGCAATTGTTGGAAGTTGTTAGAATGATTTTGAAGCACTATAAGTATTCGGGGAGGTAGTGAAATACCCTAAAATTAAGTAGAACATCTTGACTATCATGACACCTTCAGTCCAGTGGTCAAGCCTTCCGCCATCCGCTTAGTCCTCTCTATTTTCGTCTCCCAGCACTTGTCCATCAAGAAGTTAGATGTAAACAATGCTTTCCATCAAGGTTCTCTCCATGATCAGGTCTACATACAGCAACTTTAACACCCATATTTTTGAAGCCAACTCTAAGTGTAATATCAAGACTTTGGGGCAAATGTGTAGATAATTTTTCATGTCTTTAAATTTGGAACTTTGGAATTTTTGCAATTTTTGGAAGTTGTTAGAATGATTTTGAAGCATTAGAAGTATTCAGGGAGGTAGTGAAATACCCTAAAATTAAGTAGAACATCTAATTCTAGGATGTACCCCAAACTTTGGAAAACTACCCTTTCATCGCCCATGCATGCTTGCCACCTTTTCAAGCCCATTTTACACCTCACTAGGTGAGGTAGCACCACCTCCAACCTCCCTCTCCACCAGCACAATCTGGAAAACATCTTTTCTCTCTTATCTTCATTCTTTCTTCATCATTACTCATCTTCTTCTTCCTCTTTCTTGGAAAACACCACAATGATATCCATCTCCACACCACCTCTTCATGACCTGCGACCACTGAAGGTTCAGCACCACCTGAGGAGCAAAACACCCTGATCAATTTGAGGGTTCAATCAAAATCAAGAGAGAAAACCCAATTTGAAGGTAAAGAACTCCAGCTTATTCTCGGCCAAATTCTTAATTTTTGTTGTTTTTCGATCTAATTGAACCTTGGTTTTGTGATTAGGGGTTGGTTTTGCACATGGGGAGCCCAATATGATGCGTTGTATCGACGTTGTAGATGACACGATTTCTTACGTGTATACACAAGTGCATTGCCAAATAATAAAGGGATGGTATTCCAACCCCGAGTTATCGATCCCACGAGGACAGACTCGATATTATTTAATTAGTCGATTAACTTAGAGTACGGTAACATGGAGGAATAATGGAGTGATAAAAGAGGTTTTCGCCCCCAAACAAGCGACTGAATTAAAATAACGACTAACTACTATTTTTCTATTTTTCTACTTATTTAGAAAACAAAGATGGAGAAACTAGGCGATCTCCAGATCACCTAGGGCTGTAGACCAATTCTGGTTCATCTATGTAACATGTCAATCCTTTTCTAGTTAATCTGGGTAATTGCAATGACAATCTCCTGTCGGTTTCATGTCATCCTACATCTCGGTTGACTACAATCTCATATCCGTCTCATGTGTCTACTGGTCCGTTCAATTAGGCCAACGACCTGCACGACAACGGGTTCTGTCGGTCCACTGTTGCACGAAATAGTCAAATCTCACCTACCGAATCTACCAACTAAGGCTAATCCTAACACTTCTCATTTTTCGTTCTCCGTGATTCGGGATTGTGTTCAAATTCTCTTCACAATTAGACTAAGTCACTGTCGTGCACTCATCTAATTAAGTCCAGTTGATCACTCCTTTCACACTAAGGATTAAGCTCGGAACAAGAACATGTAACAAGAATAAATTGTTGGAATGGATGTCCTAGAGGCATTCTTATTTAGTATGAACATTACTGTTGGAATGGATGCCCTGGAGATATTTAATATAATGAAGTCCTTATATTGCAAATGTGTTGTTTATCTTAAATATCCATAGTCAATTATACTAATTAATAGGAAGATCAAGTATAGACTAGCATGGAGTTGGATTGATATGGAGATATCACGATCCAACACATAGGTATGCATTAAGGGTAATAGCATAATGGATTGACCCACAATGAGGAGGCTTCATACATGTTATGTAAAGTCACAAGTGCTTCTCGTAGTGACAACGGTATTGTCATCCTTAGACTTGAAGTCACTAGATCATCTAGTTGTGGAATATTGTGTTTCGATATCGTCAAACGCTACACCGTGATTGGGTAGCAATAAAGGCGCTCATCGGACACAATATGAATCAAGCTTAGAGATAATAGTGATGTAGATAGGATTTGTCCCTCCCACATAACGGGAGAAAATATCCACGACCACTCGACGGATGGTGCTTATATAATGTCTGGCCAGACTCAGATAAACAATATGGGATATCGATGTTATCTGCATGGATATGACTATTCTCAGGATCGAGAAACTATGGATTGGATATACGAGTGTGACTTCTATGTCTCGTGTCCATCCGGATATAGAGACAAAGGGGTGATACAATACTTGCACATGGTTTGTCAAAGTTATGAAAATTTCTATTAGTTGGGTGGCATGGATGTGTTGCTAGAAACCGCTCCATGTTAGTAATCGTTACTACCAACTAATATGAATAATTAAATAGAAGGATCAATACGCAACTACTTGCAAACTTAGTAGAACTAATTTGCAAGGTGAACTAATCCACGTAAGGACATTATTAGTATAGGGGCTTTTATGTAGTTAACAAGGAGTTGTTGGACTATATAAAGGACAATCCTAGCTTATTTTATGACTAATTCAAATAACATACATTGAGTGAGAGAGAACAAATCAAGGAGAGAGCAAGACAAGCCTAGGACAAAGCCTAGACTCGTCCGCCCCCTCTACTCGTTGGCCAAGAAGAGGCCGAGCCTCTTTCGGTCTCCATTGCGTGATTATTCTTCTTCCTTATTCTACCGGTTGCTAGCACAAGACGTGGAGGAATCCCGATCTTGATCCTAGGTGTGGACTAGCTGTAGAGGCGCAAACACTATTTTGCGTCTGAAGTCATCCAAGGAGACAAACAAGGTAATTTTTACTAGAACCTTTACTATCGTTATGATGTCTCTTCCTGTGATCCTTGGAGAGACTTGTGCGGAACTTTATTATTATTTTTTTCTGCTGCGAAATCCCTTACAAAACCCTACTGTGGTATCAGGGCCACATGTTCTAGAGCAAAATGTAGTTTATGTGTTACGATTATGTCTATTTTAACACTTTAATTATTTTTATCGCGTAAAACGGTCAAGCATAATTGATACAATTTGTATATGATTCATCCAAATAAGATCTAATATTACATGAGATGTAAAGATTAGTGAATTTGGATCACATATGATGTGTAATTTTTGATCTTGAAAACTAGAATTTGGTCACAAATTGGAAAAGGGGTTTCTCAATTTGGAAACAACTAAACTTGGGAAACAAGGAAGAAGGAGTTGTTTTGGAAACAACTCACCAAGAGGTTCGGCCCCCCTAGGGGACCGCCCCTCCTCTTCCTTGCCGCCCAAGGAAGCCACGACCAAGGGGCCGGGCCTCCCTAGCGCACGGCCGACCCCAAGGCTTGTAGCGGTTCTTTAGGGGTTCGGCCATAGTGATGGTTGGCCTTACTGGACCGTTTTGACCCTAGTTCATCCAAAATCAACTAAAATTGACCAAGCGCGTTAAAAATATATTTTAAATGTTTACGTGCTATTCGCATGGTGATTGGATAGATGTGGATGTTGTGAATGTTTAATTTTTGTGGTTTGTTATTACGGCATGCGAGCCAGTAAAATTAATGTAACAGTTAATTAGGTTTTACGGCCTGCGAGCCGGTCCTCTTCTCAACTTGTGAGATCTTTCTATTTAGTATAGATGCTAGCTAGTATTATATTGAATTGATGATAGTCAAGACATGGAGAAGAAGAAGCCTAAAGAATTACAGGACCACATGATGGAGCATTCCACAAGGCTAAGGAGCGTGGAGCATTCCACAAGCTATGCAGCATGGACCAAAAGTTGGAGGCACATGGACATGAGCTTGCTATTTTAGGGTTCATAGATATTCTCATTGTCTTGGGAATATATTAGTCTAGGAGGCTATATCCATACCACCTTTTTTTGTGGATGTTTATTTATTGTCTTATTATTTATTGTTGGTTTATGGACGATGCATGCAAAATTGATAATAAGATAATTAACAACCCGAATCTTTCATTAGTGAGTGTGCCCAACTCGAAATAAGAAGATTAGTTGATATGGATCAACAAAATAATTAAAATTGAAAGGAAAATCCCTCAAATTTAAATATTGCGTTTTTCCATAAACACTCATCATGATCATGCTTTACCAAGCTCGTGCGTGCCAAAGCAGGGCGACTTGGTTTGTCATGATGTGATGCGATGGCACAAGCAAGTAATGTGTAATTGTTTGAGTAAGAGGTTGGAAGTAACTAGGTGATTTTAATAAGATTAAAAGCCTAGAAGCGACCAATTGAGATTATCTATGGGATAGATAAATAATGAGTTATTTGCCCAATAGAACCAAGAGTTGCATAAGAGTGCAATTGGAATTGTTCCTACCTAAATAACTAATTTTTGGGTGACTTGTCAAAGCAATCTCAAAAGAAGTGAAATATGGATCTTGGCACCCACTAGAAAATATAATGATATTTTCCGCATAGACATTCAGGGTTATTAATCTGAGAAAAATAGTGGGAGCTACGTTTAATATTCTAGCAATTATTAAATGTATTTTTTTGTTCACAAAATACTAAAACTTGTATATTTCTAATTTTGTAGAATTCCGATGGCAAACAATTCATCGAATTCATCACATTCCCTACGAGCCGTCCTTGAGAAGGACACGCTTTCTGGAACAAACTTTCTAGACTGGTACATGAACTTGAGAATTGTTCTCAAGCAAGAAAAGAAACTGTACACTCTAGAGGAAGAAGTTAATGCAGGTCCAAAAATTAATACCCATGCAGCCCTAAAGGCGCATCAGAAGTTCGTTGACGATGCTAATGTTGGAATGGGTGCCCTAGAGGCAATCTAATATTTAGTATGAACAATGTTATTGGCTAGAATATTCATTTATTATTTATTATGATATTTAATATAATGAATTCCTTAGATACAATGTTTTGTTTATCTTAATATCCCTAGTCCATTATATTGATTAATCGGACGATCAAATATAGACTAGTATGTGTGCAGATTGATATGGAGATATCAAGTCTAACACATGGGTATGCATAGGAGTAATGGCATACTGGATTTACCCAAAACGAGGAGGATACATTAGATTATGTTTAAGTCACAATCGCTTCTCGTAGTTCTAATATAATTGCAATCCTTAGACTTGAAATCACTAGATACTCTAGTTGTGAAATATCGTGCTTTGATGTTATCAAACGTTACACCATAACTGAGTAGCTATAAAGGTAGTTATCGTGCATGATAGGAAGCAAGCTTAGAGTTTGTAGTGATGTAGAGAGGATTTTTCCCTCCTACATAATGGGAGTAAATATCCACAGCCACTCGAGGGATGAGACTTATTGAATATCTGGCCAGACTCAGATAAACCAATATGGAGATATTGATATTATCTTCTTGCATAAGCATATTCCCAGGATCGAGGAACTATGGATTGAATATACTAGTGTGACTATTTATGTCTCGAGTCCAATCCGGATATGGAGACAAAGGAATAGTGCAATATGTGATATTAGGAACAATGGTTTGTCGGGATCACTGACTTATTTCTATTAGTTGGGTGCATGGATGTGTTGGTAGACACCGCTCCATGTTAGTAATTAATTACTACCAACTAAGTAGAAACCTATGGGGTCACACGTCAAATAGAGTTGAACTAGATTTGGGATTAATTAATATGATTAATTAATGAGAAGGATCACTTTGCAACACCTTGCAAACTTAGTAGGACTAATATGCAAGGAAGGGAATAATCCAAGTTCATGTAGAACTAGGAATGGCCTTTATTTAGTTAACAAGGAGTTGTTGGACTATATAAAGGATGCTCTAGCTTCCTTCCCACAACTAATGCTCATAACAAAAGTGAGTGGGAGAGAGAGAAAAAGAGAGAGCAAGAGACAAGCTAAGTAGGCCGAAGCCACCCTAGCCCGTCCCCTACCCATCGGCCACAAGAGAGGGCCTAACCCCTCTCTTGTCCTCGTTGCTTGAATCGTTCTTCCCTCTTCCTCCGGTCCGAATATTGATCTCACCTCTATACGTGGATCAACCGTAGAGACGAGGACAATATTCTTCGTGTGATCTCCCGAACCAAAAGGTACACATCTTCTATGACCTTCATCATGTTATGAATGTCTCTTCCTGTGATCCTTGGTGGGCTTTGAGTAGGAATTAATTTTTCTTTTATTCCGCTGCGTAACCAACGTCGAAACCCAACAGTGGTATCAGAGCCACAGGTCGTAGTGCATAACATGATTTTATGTGTTACGATTTCAGTTTATACACCGTATTGTTAATTTTACGTGAAACTGAAATTAATTGGCATAGTAGATGCAATAAACAAGACCTAATTTAATATGGGATGTGTAAATTAGTGAGATTGATCACATTGGATGTGTGGAATTTCAGATCAAGAACTACGGTTTGGGCACATGCTTAGAAAATGGGTTTTCAAGTATGGAAACAATTAAACTTGGGCATCAAGGCAAAGGGTGTTTTGGAAACAACCCAATAAGGAAGAAATTGTTTTTGGAAACAATTCCATGGGAAGGAGTGACTCCACAAGGGAACCGCCCCTCCCTTGCTTGCCGTCCAAGACACACGGCCCCAAGGGGCCGGCGCACCCTTGCGCACGGCCTAGCCGTGTGGGTTAGGGGCCGGCCAGCCCGTGCCTAGTGTGGCGGTTCTTTCGTTGGTTCGACCATTACCATGGTGAACCCCTTGGACCGTTTTGACCCTAGTATGTCCAAAACAACTAAAAATTGAACAAGCGCGTTAAAAATTGGTTTTAATTATATTATGTGCTTTGTTGCATGGTGAATGGATATGGCCTAGGTTGTGGATGTTTTATGTTTTGTGGTTTGGTTTACGGTCTGCGAGCTGATCAAATTAATGTAATAATTAATCAGGTTTTACGGCCTGCGAGTCGTTTTTCTCCTCAACATGAGAGGCTTTATTTATTTATTTATTTATTTATTTATTTATTTATTTATTCTAGATGTTAGGCTAGAATTATAAATATTTATATGATATCCAAGAGCATGGAGAAGAATACCGGAGAACCAAGAAGCCAAAACACGATGAAGACTCCCTACCCTAGGCGCGCGAATATGGTGGAGCACAGGGAGATGAGCTTGTCACTTTAGGGCAAATAGATATTATAATTGGCTTGATAATATCATAGTCTAGGGGCCATATCCGTGCCACGTTATTTTTCCTTTTGTGGATGTTTATTATTTATGTTTTGTTATTTATTTTTATGTGTATGGCGATACTAGCAAAACGTTAACAAGATAATAATAAACAAAGATGGTATTTATTGTGGATTGCCCAATCCAAATAAGTAGATCATGTTGATTGGATCAACCAAACAAATAACGACTATTAAATCCCTCAAATAAGATATTGCGTTTTGCCTTCTCTTGCCTAAACACCCTTCATGATCAGGGTCTATTAAACTCGGGCTTGCCAAAGCCAGACGATTTTAATTCACCATGATGTGTTGCGGACGACACAATCTAGTAATTTGTTTATGTTGAAGCAAGAGGTTGGACGCAAGTGGGTAAGAATCAATTGGATTGATGAACCTAGAGGCATGACAATTAGGCGTTATCTAAAGGATAGAGAATAAAGAGTTATTCACCTAATTGGACCAAGATTTGGATTGGATGCAATCAGAATGGTTCCTACCTAAATAACAAACTCTTGGGTGACTTGCCAAAGCAAGCTCAAGATGAAGTGAAAAAGGGATCTTGGACCCACTAGAAAATATACATGATATGTTCCGCATTAATGGGTGAGGGCTATTAATCCGAGAAAAATAGTGGGAGCTATATTTAATGATCTAGCCATTATTGAATATAGGTAAATTGTTTAAAATACTAAAATTGCACATTTTTCGTTTTGTAGAATTCCAAAATGGCAAACAACAACGCATCGACTTCATCCCTACGATATGTCCTTGAGAAGGACAAACTGTCTGGAACAAATTTCCTTGACTGGTACAGAAACTTAAGGATTTTACTTAAGCAAGAAAGTAAGCTGTACGTCTTAGACACTCCGATTCCAACCCCACCACAGGATGAGTCTGTTCTAGCAGATGTAAGGGCACGTCAGAAACATATTGATGGTTCTAATGACGTGACTTGCCTCATGCTCTGCACCATGACTGCTGAGCTTCACAAGCAGCACGAGAACATGGAGGCCGATGATATGATCTTACACTTGTAACAATTGTTTCAGGAACAGGCAAGGCATGAGTGATATGAGGTGTCCAAAACATTGTTCAAGAGTAGTCTTGCAGAAGGGAATCCAGTAGTTCCTCATTTACTCCGAATGATCGGGTACATTGAGAACCTTGAGAGACTGGGATTCCCACTTAGCCAATATTTGGCAACTGATCTAGTCTTGCAATCGTTTCCTGACAGTTATAATCAGTTCATCATGAACTATAACATGAACGAGATCAGTAAGACTCTGCCAGACTTGTTGAACATGCTGAAGACATCTGAACAGAGCAGCAAGAAAGGAAAGGGAAAAGCCATAATGATGGTGCATAAGAGGAAGGGCAAATGAGTTGCCTCTAATTCCAAAGGAAAGCGCAAGAAAGTTGCAAAATCCAAGGAAGCCCTAAAGCCTAGTGGAGGCATGGCTAAAGGTGAGTGTCACTACTGTAGCCAGCCGGGTCACTGGAGGATGAATTGCCCTAAATATCTGGAGGATAAGAAGTTTGGAATAGTGATTCCACCACCACCAGGTATTTATGTTATAGACATAAATCTTTCTATTTCTTCATCTTAGGTATTGGATACTGGATGTGGTTCTCACATTTGTCGAAATGTGCATGATTTGAAAAGTAGAAGATTGGCTAAAGGGGAGATAGATCTACGCGTCGGGAATGGAGCAAGAGTTACTGCATTAGCTTTAGGCGTTTATGAGCTATCTTTGCCTTTTGGACTTATTTTAGAATTAGACAATTGCTTTTATGTGGCTGCTATGAGTAGAAACATTATTTCCATTTCTTGTTTGGACGAGAAGGGTTTTTTCTATTTCAATAAAGGACAAGTGTTGTTCCATTTATTTTGATAGTATGCACTATTGTAGTGCGCATTTGTCTAATGGATTGTATATCCTTGATCTAAATAATCAAATCCATAACATAAATACTAAAAGGATTAAAACTAACGATTTAAATCCTACATATCTATGGCACTGTCGCTTAGTCCATATAAATGAGAAACGCATATCTAGACTCCATATGGATGGACTTCTAGACTCATTTGATTTGGAACATGCGAATCTTGTTTATTAGTAAAAATAACAAAGTCCCCTTTCAATAAGAAAGGTGAGAGGAATAGTGAGTTACAGGCACTCATACATACCGATGTATGTGGGCCGTTCCCAACGTCTGCCAGAGGTGGTTACACCTACTTCATTACATTCACTGATGATTTTAGTAGTTATGGATTTGTATACCTTATGAAGGCCAAATCCGAATCCTTTGAATTGTTCAAAGAATTCAAGAATGAAGTAGAGACGCAACTTGGTAAAAGTATTAAGGCTCTACGATCGGATTGTGGAGGAGAATACTTAAGCCAAGAGTTTGATGAATATCTTAGAGGGTGTGGGATAGTATCCCATCTCACTCCACCCGGAACGCCACAATGGAATGGCGTGTCCAAGAGGAGGAATCGCAAACTATTGGATATGGTGCGATCTATGATGTCCCAAACGGATCTTCCGATATCATTTTGGGGACATGCTCTAATGACGAAAGCTTTTACCATTAACCGTGTTCCATCCAAATCAGTCATGAAGACACCATATGAGATATGGACCGGGAAGCGTCCCATAGTGTCGTTTATGAAGATTTGGGGCTGCGATGTCTATGTAATGAGTTTACAAACAGACAAGCTCGGGCCCAAAGCGGATAAGTGTAAATTTGTGTGATATCCTAAGGAAACCAAAGGATATTATTTATACAATCCCACCAAGAACAAAGTGTTTGTTGCTCGGACCGGCGTGCTTCTAGAAAGAGAGTTTGTCTCTAAAGAAGCAAGTGGGAGGACTGTAGAACTTGAAGAAATTCAAGAACCACAAATCAATGAACCGATGATGGAACATGAGCAGGAACCGCAAGTTATTGCGGAGGAACCTGTTCAGGTAACACAGGAACTCCGTAGGTCAGGAAGAGTACGTCATGAGCCAGAGAGGTACGGACTTCTCGTGACTGAGCCCGATGACGTACCACTCATGGATGATGAGCCTGCAACCTACGGGGAGGCCATGAAAGGCCCACACTCCAAGAAGTGGCTAGAAGCCATAAGATCCGAAATGGATTCCATGTACACCAACAAAGTATGGACTTTGGTGGAACCACCCGAAGGGGCTCGGCCCATAGGGTGCAAATGGGTCTTCAAGAAGAAGACCGACATGGATCGCAAGGTAGTTGCATACAAGGTGCGATTGGTAGCCAAAGGGTATAGACAGATTCATGGTATTGACTATGATGAGACCTTTTCACCAGTCGTCATGACTAAATCCATTCAAATCCTACTTGCTATTTCAGCATACTACGACTATGATATTTGGAAAATGGATGTCAAAACAGC
This sequence comes from Linanthus parryae, assembly GCA_023055425.1. NCBI lineage: Eukaryota > Viridiplantae > Streptophyta > Magnoliopsida > Ericales > Polemoniaceae > Linanthus > Linanthus parryae. The sequence goes on along the minus strand of JALGPY010000007.1, from coordinate 79,454,702 downwards.
GTTCCTTTATGGGAACCTCCTGGAGGATGTGTACATGACACAACCGAAGGGTTTTGAGGATCCATAGAATTCAAATAAATTATGTAAGCTACAAAGATCCATTTATGGATTAAAGCAGGCTTCTAGGAGCTGGAATCAACGTTTTGATGACGCGGTCAAAGAGTTTGGCTTCATCAAGAACGAAGATGAGCCTTGTTTTTACAAGAAGGTTAATGGGAGCTCTGTAGTATTTCTGGTCTTGTATGTGGATGACATACTAATAATTGGAAACGACGTTCCTTCTTTGCAATCTGTTAAAGATTGGCTAGGAAAGTGTTTCGCAATGAAGGACTTAGGAGATGCAGCTTATATACTAGGTATAATGCTCTACAGGGATAGATCTAGAAAGCTGCTTAGCCTAAGTCAGAGTACATATATAGGCAAGGTGTTGAAGAGGTTCAACATGCAAGATTCCAAGAAGGGATTCTTGCCCACGTCGCATGGAGTCACTATTTCTAAGAATGATTGTCCTTCCAATGAGATTGAGAAGGACCACATGAGTAGGATACCCTATGCTTCTGCCATATGATCCATCATGTATGCCATGTTGTGTACTAGACCAGACGTATCATAGGCGTTGATTATGGTGAGCAGATATCAGTCCACTCCGGGTGAGAGTCACTGGATTGCTATCAAGAACATCCTAAAGTGAAGGACTAAGGATGCGTTCTTGATATTTGGAGGTTAGGAAGAGCTAAGTGTAATCGGTTACACTGATGCAAGCTTCCGAACCGACTAAGATGACTACAGATCGCAGTCTAGATACGTGTTTTGCCTGAATGGAGGAGCTGTGAGCTGGAAGAGTTCCAAGCAAGGGACAATTGATGATTCTACAACAGAAGCTGAGTACATTGCTGCTGCGGAAGCAATAAAAGAGGCAGTTTGGATATAGAAGTTTATCGCTGAGCTCGGTGTGGTCCCTAGCATCGTGGATCCGATAGAGTTGTACTGTTACAACTCTGGGGCGATCGCACAAGCTAAGGAGCCGAGATCACACCAGAAATCAAAGTATATACTTAGGAGATTCCATCTTATTCGTGATATGATTGAACTATGAGATGTGAAGATGTGAAAGATTCGAACGGATGACAATCTTTCGGATCCGCTCACAAAACCACTTGCGCAGCGAAAGCATGAAGGGCACGCGAGATCTATAGGCATACGAGATGCACCAGATTAGCTCTAGTGCAAGTGGGAGACTGTTGGAATGGGTGCCCTAGAGGCAATCTAATATTTAGTATGAATAATGTTATTGGCTAAAATATTCATTTATTATTTATTGTGATATTTAATATAATGAAGTCCTTACATACAATGTGTTGTTTATCTTAAACATCCCTAGTCCATTATATTGATTAATAGGACGATCAAATATAGAATAGTGTGTGTGTACATTGATATGGAGATATCAAGTCTAACACATGGGTATGCATTAGGAGTAATGGCATACTGGATTGACCCACAACGAGAACGATACATTAGATTAAGTTAGAGTCAGAATCGCTTCTCGTAGTGCTCATATAATTGTGAAAGTGTGTAATGTAGACTAAATACAGGACCTAAATACTCTAGAAGGGGGGGGGGGGGGGGGTTGAATAGAGTATGGAAACTTTTTGCAAACCTTAAAGTTTAGGTTTGAAATCTCAAGGCCTTGAGATTTTGTAAACTGTCTGAAACTCACTAAGGAAAAAATGTAAGCTTCAAGGCCTTGAACTGTGAAAAATACTAAACAGCTTTTAAACCCTAGTTTGATTTGAGTTGTATGCAGCAGATAAAAATCAAAAAGAAAAGTAAAGAACACAAAGCAATTTACAGAGTTCAGTCCCAATGGACCTAATCTCTGCCTGAGGGATCTAATCCCACCAGGATTGGGCAAACACTTCTTATTACTCACACAGAAACAGCCCTAGATCTTCAAGCCTAAGTGATTTCCCTTACACCTATACAGCTTGTGGTTCCAAACCTATCTAGTTCCAGCTACTGACTGTTGAGCTAACAAGAACCTCTTTTTGTTCACTTGAAAAACCAACCACTAGGTTAAGTGAGGTCTAAGATAAGATAGAGATACACAGATGAAGTACAAATGAAGAACACAGTATAAAGATAAAACTGTTGAAAGTCTGGAAGTGTTCTTCAGGAATGACTGGATTGATTTGATCTTCAGAAGTCTGGAATGAAGCTTGAATGATTATGTGTTTGAATGGATGATCTCCCACGAATTTGTCACACCTCTCAGAGTATTCTGCAAGCCTCTCCACTTCAAAAATTCAAACCAGTCTCTTTTATCCACAGCTGCAACTGATTGAGAGATTTTAGGATCTCAGTTCCTAAAAATCCTCCTTCTGTTTTCAACTTAAATTCAAACAGCTTCAGATGGATATCCGTTGGAGTTTGTTGAGATTTCTCCTGCACGTTTAACAAACCTGCAACAGCAAAGAATCACTGCAACAAAAAATCCAAACAACTAACAGTACTGAGACTATTTGGTTATACAGTTTCTGGTAAAACCGTTTAATAGATTTAGAACATCAATCTGCATATCCTCTAGAACAAATAAGATATGGAAAACAAGTTTAAGACACTTAGAAGTGAGTAAATAATCACAATACTAAGAGTCATAACCTGCAAGAAATAATCAATCAAGTTTTGTAAAAAAACTGTCACTAGCTCAAGGCATATCTCAAGGCCTTGGAGCTCTGAGCCTGTTTCACAATATTTCAAAAATAAACCCAGATAAATTTGATTCTTCCTGTTCTGATCATCTGCAATTGTGTTAGATTTATAAAAAGTACAAACCATAAATATATATACCATAAACCACTATTTGAATAATCAGATATCCAATTCTGCAACACAAAAATGTTAGAACACATAGCAGAATAAGCAGTCTCAAGGCTTTGAAAGTTCCTGACAATCTCAAGGCCTTGAGATGACTAACAAGCCTTTGATGCTAATGTCTTAGTCCTTTTGTCTTTCATCACTCAAAACAATTACCAATCAAAGCACATTCAGGGATCTTGACTCATCAATCTCCCCCTTGATGAAAGACAAAACCTACAGTCTTGTATAGATCTACCTGCCACTCATAAGCAAAAATTAACTAACCACAATCTGCAGATAAAATATATATAGAACCCAAACAGATAACAAAATACCACAGAATTATCACAGAAAAAACAAGCATTAACCAAAATAAGCCAACTTTTATTATTCACTGAATACTGCAAACAAAACACATAATACATTCTCCCCCTTTTTGACTTTCATCAAATAAGGTAGAAGAAATGTAGGATCATTACTCAGAGTTTAAAAATTAACTTAAAACAAAAACTAGCTAAAAAGTCAAGGCCTTGAGACAGAAGAGATAGAAGAGAATGAGAAAGATGGTCAAGGCTTTGGCAATCTCTGATCTTCACTTCTTCTTTGGTGTCTGGCCTTTCTCTGAGCCATCCCCAATTTCTTCCTCACTTGCAGCTTCTTCTGCAGACTGGTTACCTTCTTCAGCTTCAACTTCAGTGACCACTTCTTAGATTATGTCATCCACTTTCTTCTTAGCCTGTGCTGAATCTACCTCTGCAGCTGCATCAACACCTGTGTCTTTATCAGCATCTTCCTCATCAGTTTGCTCAAACAAGTCTTTTGGAGCTAGAACCACTGGAATTGGCTTCTTCTTCTTCTTCAGAAATTCTCCTAACTTCTCATCTGAATCCACACTGGTGTCATGACTAGTAGCAGAAGGTATCTTCTCCAGATTCAAGCCCTTGATGACAACATCCAACTTCCCATTCATAGTATTCATCAAACCCTTGAACTGATGAAATTCAGCTGACAGGTCAAAAAACCTTTGCCTGAGATCCTCAATCTCAACTTGCTGATCTTCTAATTTCTCAACCAGCAGAGAGCAATCCTCATTGGCTTGTCCTTTCCCAGATGCAGTCCCTTTAGGCTTCACAAACTCTTTCTCAGCAAGTTCCTCCTTTGACAAATCATAATAGAATTTCCAATGCTCTTTCCTAGTCTGAACTACCCCAATCCTCTGAAGTGCAGTCTCATCTATCAACCCAAAACCTCCAGTAATCTTTTCTTCTCCTTTCACAAGCACGTTAAAATACTCAAAGAAAAGAGGTAACAGGTTGGCATATGGAAGATGATGGTTTCTAGTCCTGGTTGCACAATAAATCATATGCTCCATCACAACTGTAGGCAGGTCTATCTCAAACCCTTGAGATATCAGATACATCAAAATCAGAACTTTATCAGTTACCAGCTTTCTTGAGTTCTCCCTGAGGACTACACTCCTCATCAAAATAGTTAATATAATCTTGGCTTCACAGTTGAGCACAGAGTGTGTCAACTGTTTTGGACCAGAGGGAACACCATCAACAAAGAACATCTCCTTTGCCTTATCTAAACACTCCTTCCGATCGGATAATCTCCAACATTGTATTTCCTAGGAATTCCCAAGACTTTGGCAAAAGTCCTATGATCTAACCTCAAATCCACACCAGCCACTTTAGATGTTAAAACCATTTTCTCATCACCTTCAGAAACCAAGTTCAGATAAAATAACCTAGTCAACCTAGGATAAGCCTTTGAACTAGGATTTAAAACTTTCCAAACAACAGTTTCCCTCAATTTCCTCATGTATTCTGTGTCCAGTTTATCTAACAACTCATCAGAAATCATACTACAGAAAGCCACTTTAGATGATGCATACCCTTGCATCCAAACTGTTCTAACTTCAGAACTAATAAACCACTCAGTTGGAAGTACATTCTTACCTTCATATCCTTTCTTAGTTGCAGCAGCAACTTGCTTAACCCTAGTCTTCTTCTTAGAGGGTTTGGCCTTCTCTTGTACTCCTTCAGTTGATTTCTTCTGGCTCTCCTGAGTTGACTTCCCTTTTTCCTCTTCAGAAGCCTTTTTCGTTTCTCCCCCTTTTTTCTTCTCTGACCTAGGTTGATCACCACCCTGAGTCTCCTGTTGTGGATCAACACTTGAACCTTCATCTCCCTTCTCTGTCCTTGACTTCTTTGCAGGAGGAGTATCCTCATGCAAACTCTGAGTGTTTTCTGAATCTGAATCAGAAATCACTATCTTCTCCTTCTTGTTTGCTCTTTTCTTGGATTTGCCAGAGGGCTTCCCTTGTTGCTGAATTCTGGCTGATTTGCGCTCCATTTTAGGGTTTAGGGTTTTGAGAAGAGAATGTGATTGAGAGAGAGAGAGAGAGAGAGAGTAGTCGCAGAAAATTGGAAGAGAATGTGAAGAAAAAGCCCTTACCTTCAGCTTAAGTAGGTTGAGAGGATGAGTCATAAAAGGACTCTGCAATATCTACATGCAAAAATAGAATCTTGAAAAATCTTTTTGGGATATTTTAGAAAATTCTTCGAGTAATTCAAATATTAAACAGTTATCCAAAAAGATAAGATATAATATTTGATGATCCATTTTTTTTTAAAAAAATATAGCAGATATTATCAAGACCTGGAGAACAATCTCAAGGCCTTGAGATTTTCTGCAGATTTGAGAAACTTCAAAGCTTTGAGCTATACTTTCAAGGCTTCAGAAAGTATAATCTCAAGGCTTTGAGATTTCAACACATATACACATATAGGTACTAATACTCCCCCTAAACCAATGCATCCTTGTTTAACATCCCCAATTCAAGCCTTAGAGATGAAAACCTATCATCTGGCAATGGTTTAGTGAAAATATCAGCAATCTGCATTGAAGTAGAAATAAAATTTAAAACAACATCACCTTGTTCTGCATGATCTCTAAGGAAGTGATGTCTCACATCTATGTGCTTTGTCCTTGAGTGCTGAACTGGATTCTTAGAGATTGAAATAGCACTTGTATTATCACAATGAATTGGCACATTTCTGAAGTTGTAGCCAAGATCTCTAAGTTGCTGAGCAATCCATAGCACTTGTGAGCAGCAAGCACCAGCTGCAATGTATTCAGCTTCTGCAGTTGATAATCCTACAGAATTTTGCTTTTTAGAATGCCAACTGATCAATGAAGATCCAAGAAATTGACAGCATCCAGAAGTACTTTTCCTGTCTACTTTATAACCTGCAAAATCTGCATCTGAATAGCCACTCAACATAAAATTAGTTCTTCTTGGATACCGAAGCCCTAAGTCTCTGGTTCCATTCAAATATCTAGAAATTCTTTTAACTGCAGTTAGATGACTTTCCTTAGGATCTGCTTGAAATCTAGCACACATAAAGACACTAAACATAATGTCAGGTCTGCTAGCAGTTAAATACAATAGTGATCCAATCATACCTCTGTATTCCTTCTGATTCACACTCTTACCAGTTGAATCTTTGTCTAAAGAGAGTGATGAACTCATGGGGGTCTTAAGCACCTTATACTGTGACATGTTGTACTTACTCAATAAGTCCTTGGTATATTTTCCTTGATGCACAAAAATTCCTTTCTTCATTTTTAATATATGAAGTCCAAGAAAGAAATTTAGTTCACCCATTAGGATCATCTCAAACTCCCTGCACATCAGACTAGAAAACTCTTTTGAAAGAGCATCATTAGTAGCACCAAATAGTATATCATATACATAAATCTGAACTACTAACAAGTCACTTTGTTGGTGTTTAATGAAAAGGGTTTTGTCTACTAATCCTCTTCTGAAATTGTTTTCAAGTAGAAATTTTGAAAGTCTGTCATACCAAGCCCGTGGAGCTTGTTTTAAACCATAGAGAGCTTTGTCCAGTTTATAAACATGATCAGGAAACTTTTCATCTTCAAAACCAGGAGGTTGTGCTACAAAAACATCTTCTTGTAAATATCCATTTAGAAAAGCACATTTGACATCCATTTGATAAAGCTTTATGTGATTGTGAGATGCAAAAGAAAGAAGTATTATAATAGCTTCTAACCTGGCCACAGGAGCAAAAGTCTCCTCATAGTCTATACCTTCTTCTTGTTATATCCTTGAGCTACCAGTCTGGCTTTATTTCTTACCACTTTGCCATTCTCATCAAGCTTGTTTCTGAAAACCCATCTGGTTCCAATAACTGACTTCTCTTTAGGTCTGGGAACTAAATTCCAAAGCTTGTTCCTTTCAAACTCATTCATCTCACTCTGCATTGCAATGATCCATTCTGCATCTTCCAGAGCTTCCTTGGTATTCTTAGGCTCAATTAAAGATACAAATGCACGGAAAGGACACAAGTTCTTTAACTGTCCTCTTGTTTGTGTTCCAGTTGATGGATCTGATATAATATTGTCAGCTGGATGGTCTGCAAGGTACTTAAACTTCTTTCTTGGTACCCAGATATAATATTGTCAGCTGGATGGTCTGCAAGGTACTTAAACTTTTTTCTTGGTACCCAGATATAATATTGTCAGCTGGATGGTCTAGAAGGTACTTAAACTTCTTTCTTGGTACCCAGGAGTATTCTCCTTCAAGGCTTTGAGTCCTTGAAACAGTAGAAGGAGCATCATAGAAAGTTTCAGCTTCTGTCTCAAGGCTTTGAGATTTTGGTTCAGCAGGAGGTTCAAGGCCTTGAGATTATGCTGATTGATTCTGTACAGCAGCTTTGCTTTTGTCTTCTTTCACAGCATCATCATCTGATTCATGCTTGTTCAAATCTAGTTTGCAAAACTTTCACTCAGAGAATCTTTAGTACTTTCATCAAAAATTACATGAATGCTCTCTTCCACAATCTTGGTTTTTCTATTATAAACTCTATAAGCTTTGCTAGTTTGAGAATATCCAAGAAATACACCTTCATCACTTCTAGCATCAAACTTACCAAGATTGTCTATACCATTATTATGCACAAAACAGATACAACCAAATGGCTTAAAATAAGAAACAGTAGGCTTTCTCCCTTTAAACAGTTCATTGGGAGTCTTTTTCAAAATAGGTCTAATCAAGCATCTATTCAGCACATAATTGGCAGTATTAACAGCTTCTGCTCATAAAAACTTTGGCAAATTACTTTCAAGCAGCATGGTTCTGGACATATCCTCAAGTGTCCTATTTTTCCTTTCAACTACTCCATTTTGCTGTGGAGTTCTAGGTGCAGAAAAGTTGTGTGACATGCCATGCTTAGCACAAAACAAATCAAAATCAAGTTGATCAAATTCTCTACCATGATCAATTCTAATGGATGCAACAGGTAAGTTTTTCAAAGTTTGAAGTTCTTTGCACAATTTAGAAAACTCAGATAAAGCTTCAGTTTTGTCTCTGATAAACATCACCCAAGTAAATCTAGAATAATCATCAATTATAACAAGCATATACCTCTTACCTTTTGGGGTCTGAACTCTCATAGGACCACACAAGTCCATATGCAGCAATTCTAAGGGTCTACAAGTACTTACAAAGTTCTTTGGCTTGAAAGAGCTTCTGGTCTGTTTACCCTGTACACATGCCTTACAAACCTCATCATCTCAAAATTTCTGTGATGGTAAGCCTCTTACTAAGTCCTTTGAGATGAGCTTATTTAAAGTACCCAAGCTTTCTGTGCCAAAGATTTGAATCTTCCTTCAAGGCCTTGAGGCATTTTAGCTTGTCACCTGCAACACTGTTAGTATTCATAGCATATAGATTATATGACCTAGGAGCAGTGAGTATGCAATCACCAGATTTCTCATCTTGCACCACACATTTTTCCTTGTCAAATACAGCTTTATAAACTTTATCACATAATTGAGAGATACCAAGCAAATTATACTTAAGTCCATCTACCAGATAAACATCAGATATAAAACTTGTAGAACCATTACCAATACTACCTATACCAATGATATTGCACTTTGCTTTGTCACCAAGTGTAATTGTTCCTCCAGATTTCTCTGTAAGTTCAGTAAAAAGAGACCTCTTTCCACTCATATGTCTAGAACATCCACTGTCTAATATCCATTTCTGATCTTTCATGGCCTTGGTCACATCCTGCAAAAACAAATCATTGCCTCAACAGGCTATTAGACCAAGTGCAGAACTTTGATTCATACTCAGAATCAGCCATATTAGGTGGCCTAATTCCTTTTGGAACCTAAATCTGCCTAACCTGTCCCTTAAGCTGATAAGGATAAGTATTCCTCATAATATGAGGTTCTGATCTTCTGAAGGGACAAGTTAATCTGACATGACCAATTTTTCCACAGTAATGACATTTTGGAGAATGTCTGCTACCAGATTTGACAAAAGTAGTTTGGCTTTTCTTTGGAAAATTTGGATTATAGCCAATCCCACTTTTATGAATTGATTTCAGACTTCCTCCAAGAATGAGATTTAGATTATGTTCTGAGCCTGTAAACTTAGCTAGGACCTTCTTGGATTCTTGAAGTTTCTCAGTCAAAGTACAGATATGTTGTTCTAAATTCTCAGAATGAGCTTTTAGATCAGCATATCTTTCAGTTAAAAGAGTGTTTTGATCAACAACCTCTTTTATCTGTGCCTTCAAGACTTTGAACCTGCTGTCCAAGGCCTTGAAGTCTTTTTCCATCTTTTTCTTAGAAACTTCAACAGTTTTGTTTGAAAATACAAGGTCCAGGTTTTCTTTTATCTGCTCATGAACTTTAATCTTTAAAGCAGAAATCTCATTTCTATAACTCTCTTCATTCAAAAACATACTTTTGAGAATTTCAGGAAGTACATCAGATGGACTAGCAAGTAAATGTTTTACCATGTCTTCAATGTGTCTGTCTGATGAACTTTCCTCATTATGCTTTGCCATGAAGCATAAGTTTGCTTGCTCTTCTTCTGTGTCTGAATCACTTGATGAATCAGAATCACTCCAGGAAGCCATCATGGCCTTCTTCCTTCTGTTGTCACCATCTTTTTTCTGAAAATTCATGTTCTTCTTCTTTTGTGGACAGTCCCTTACTAAATGATCTGCATCACCACACTAAAAACAATTCATTACTTTAGTTTTATGTGACTGTGATGAAGATTTACCTATGTAATCCTTGCTACCTGAGGGTCTTGATCTCTCTCTCTGTTGTAATCCCTGTTACCAGAGTTTCTTTTCTTTCTGATAATCCTGGCCAAGGCCTTGGAGATCAATGCTAAAGCCTCTTCATCATCAAGTTCCTCCTCAGTCTCAAGGCTTTGAGATTTTTCACTGTCTTTTGCCTTAAGAGCTAGGTTCCTGATATTTTCACTCAGATCACCTTCCACATCCTTCATAGACATTTCATGAGTGAGCAGCTTTCCTTGTAGATCATCTAGCTGAAGAAGACTCAAGTCCTGAGCTTCCTCAATGGCTGTTGTCTTTGGCTTCCACTTTGCTTTTGGCAAGCTTCTCAGAATTTTTCTGACCTTCTCTTCATTTGAGAACCTTTTTCCCAGGGACTCCAGGTTGTTCACCACATCAGTGAATCTTTTGAACATTTCCTTGATGGTTTCATCTGAATTCATCTTGAACAACTCATATTGCCTCAGAAGTATGTTGATTTTTGTCTGCTTAACCTGGCTGTTTCCTTCATATGTCACCACCAGTTTATCCCACACTTCTTTGCCACTTTTGCAGTTTGATACTCTTTTGAACTCATCTGCATTCAAAGCATAGTTTAGCAAATTCATAGCTTTGTAATTTTTTGATACCTTTTCCAATTCAGTGACTGAGAGATTTTCCTCAGACTTGACAGTTCTGACTCCATCAATTGTAGTGTAATACTCATGAGGACCATTTTGAACTATTGACCATAGTTCCATGTCTTGATCTATGATGAAAATCTTCATCAAGGCCTTCCAATGCATGAAATTGTCACCACAGAACAATGGAGGTCTGTTAGCAGCCCTTCCTTGTGAGAATCCACCATCTCCTACATTACTCATAGTCACCATATCGTTAGATCTAAAAACAGTGACACAAGCTCTGATACCAATTGAAAGTGTGTAATGTAGACTAAATACAGGACCTAAATACTCTAGAAGGTGGGGGTTGAATAGAGTATGGAAACTTTTTGCAAACCTTAAAGTTTAACAGGATAGCTTTGTGTGAGGTTTGAAATCTCAAGGCCTTGAGATTTTGTAAACTGTCTGAAACTCACTAAGGCAAAAATGTAAGCTTCAAGGTCTTGAACTGTGAAAAATACTCAACAACTTTTAAACCCTAGTTTGATTTGAATTGTATGCAGCAGATAAAAATCAAACAGAAAAGTAAAGAACACAAAGCAATGTACAGAGTTCAGTCCCAATGGACCTAATCTCCGCCTGAGGGATCTAATCCCACCAGGATTGGGCAAACACTTCTTATTACTCACACAGAAACAGCCCTAGATCTTCAAGCCTAAGTGATTTCCCTTACACCTATACAACTTGTGGTTCCAAACCTATCTAGTTCCAGCTACTGACTGTTGAGCTAACAAGAACCTCTTGTTTTTCACTTGAACAACCAACCACTAGGTTAAGTGAGGTCTAAGATAAGATAAAGATACACAGATGAAGTACAAATGAAGAACACAATATAAAGATAAAACTGTTGAAAGTCTGGAAGTGTTCTTCAGGAATGACTGGATTGATTTGATCTTCAGAAGTCTGGAATGAAGCTTGAATGATTGTGTGTTTGAATGGATGATCTCCCACGAATTTGTCACACCTCTCAGAGTATTCTGCAAGCCTCTCCGCTTCGAAAATTCAAACCAATCTCTTTTATCCACAGCTGCAACTGACTGAGAGATTTTAGGATCTCAGTTCCTAAAAATCCTCCTTCTGTTTTCAACTTAAATTCAAACAGCTTCAGATTGATATGCGTGGGAGTTTGTTGAGATTTCTCCTGCACGTTTAACAAACCTGCAACAGCAAAGAATCACTGCAACAACAAAATCCAAACAACTAACAGTACTGAGACTGTTTGGTTATACAGTTTCTGGTAAAACTGTTTAATAGATTTAGAACATCAATTTGCATATTCTCTAGAACAAATAAGATATGGAAACAAGTTTAAGACACTTAGAAGTGAGTAAATAATCACAATACTAAGAGTCATAACCTGCAAGAAAGAATCAAGTTCTGTAAAAAAACTGTCAGTAGCTCAAGGCATATCTCAAGGCCTTGGAGCTCTGAGCCTGTTTCACATCATTTCAAAAATAAACCCATATAACTTTGATTCTTCCTGTTCTGATCATCTGCAATTGTGTTAGATATATAAAAAGTACAAACCATAAATATATATACCATAAACCACTGATTTGAATAATCAAATATCCAATTCTGCAACACAAAAATGTTAGAACACATAGCAGAATAAGCAGTGTCAAGGCTTTGAAAGTTCCTGTCAATCTCAAGGCCTTGAGATGACTAACAAGCCTTTGCTGCTAATGTCTTAGTCCTTTTGTCTTTCATCACTCAAAAAATTACCAATCAAAGCACATTCAGGGATCTTGACTCAACAAATTGCAATCCTTAGAATTGAAATCACTAGATACTCTAGTTGTGAAATATCGTGCTTTGATGTTATTAAACGTTACACCATAACTGGTTAGCTATAAAGGTAGTTATCGGGCGTGATAGGAAGCAAACTTAGAGATCGTAGTGATTTAGAGAGGATTTGTCCCTCCTTCATAATGGGAGTAAATATCCACGGCCACTCGATAGATGAGGCTTAGTGAATGTCAAGCCAGACTCGGATAAATCGATATGGAGATATTAATTTTATCTGCTTGCATAAGCATATTCCCAGGATCGAGGAACTATGGATTGGATATATGAGTGTGACTATTTATGTCTCGTGTCCAATCCGGATATGGAGACAAAGGGATAGTGCAATATGTGATATTAGGCACAATGGTTTGTCGGGATCGTCGACTTATTTCTATTAGTTGGGTGCATGGATGTGTTGCTAGACACCGCTCCATGTTAGTAATTAGTTACTACCAACTAAGTAGAAACCTATGGGGTCACACGTCAAATAGAGTTGAACTAGATTTTGGATTAATTATTATGATTAATTAATGAGAAGGATCACTTTGCAACACCTTGCAAACTTAGTAGGACTAATATGCAAGGAAGGGACTAATCCAAGTTCATGTAGAACTAGGAAGGGCCTTTATGTAGTTAACAAGGAGTTGTTGGACTATATAAAGGATGTTCTAGCTTCCTTCCCACAACTAATGCTCATAACATAAGTGAGTAGGAGAGAGAGAAAAATAGAGAGCAAGAGACAAGCTAAGGAGGCCGAAGCCACCCTAGCTCGTCCCCTACCCGTCGGCCACAAGAGAGGGTCGAACCCCTCTCTTATCCTCGTTGCTTGATTCGTTCTAACCTCTTCCTCTGGTCCAAGCTAGTACTAGGAGAAGGAAGGATCTAGATCTCACCTCTAGACTTGGATCAACCGTAGAGACGAGGACAATATTCTTCGTGTGATCTCCCAAACCAAAAGGTGCACATCTTCTATGACCTTCATCATGTTATGAATGTCTCTTCCTGTGATCCTTGGTGGGCTTTGAGTAGGAATTAAAATTTTGTTATTCCGCTGCGTAACCTACGTCAAAACCCAACGACCAATGATGCGGCCTGCCTTATGCTTTGCACCATGAACTCTGAGCTTCGGAAGCAACATGAGAACAAGGCTGCATTTGATATGATCATTCACTTGAAGTAGCTCTTCAAAGAGCAGGGAAGGCATTATTCAAATGTCATATGTCAGAGGGAAACCCTGTGGGGCCTCACATGCTCTGTATGATCGGGTACTTAGAGAGCCTCACATGCCTAGGGTTTCTCGTGGGCCAAGAATTGGCGGCTGATCTCATCTTGCAATCGTTTCCTGATAGTTATGGACAGTTCATCATGAACTATAACATATGAGATCGTCAAGGGAAAGGGCAAGGCCATGATGATGTTTAACAAAGGAAAGTGCAAAAAGTTTGGTTCTACCTCCAGAGGGAAAGGAAAGTTAGTTGCCAAACCTAAGGAAACTGCCCTTAACTGCTGGTGGCGTTGCCAAGGGCGTGATTAAGGGTGACTGTTACTACTACAGTCAGCCTGGACACTGAAAGAGGAACTAACCAAAATACCTGGAGGATAGGAGGCTTGAAATAGTGATTCCAGCACCACCATGTATTTTTGTTATAGATGTCAATTTAACTATCTCTTCATCTTGGGTATTGGATACTGGATGTGTATCTCACATTTGTCAAAATGTGCAGGATCTAAAGAGAAGTAGAAGATTGGCCAGAGGGGAGATAGATCTGCGCATTGCGAATGGAGCAAATGTTGCTGCATTGGCCGTGGGCGCGTACGAACTGTCTTTGCCTTCAGGATTAATTTTAGAATTATATAATTACTATTTTGTGCCTGCTATGAGCAGAAATATTATTTCTATTTCTTGGTTGGACAATGAAGGTTTTGATATTTCAATAAAGGACAATTGTTACTCCATTTATTTTGATAGTATTCACTATTGTAGTGCGCAATTATTTAATGGATTATATATCCTTGATCTAATCAATCATGTCTATAATGTAAATACCAAGAGGATTAAAAAAAATGATTTAAATCCTTCTTATCTATGGCACTGTTGTCTAGGCCATATAAATGAGAAACGCGTATCTAGACTCCATAAGGATGGATTTCTAGACTCAACTGATTTTGAATCATATGAGACATGTGAAGCTTGTTTATTAGGAAAGATGACAAAGTCCTCTTTCAATAAGAAAGGTGAGAGGACTAGTGAGCAATTGGCGCTCGGGCATACTAATGTATGTGGGTCATTTTCCACGCCTTCCAGGGGTGGTTACGTCTATTTCAGTACGTTTACTTATGATTTCAGTAGATATGGATTTGTATACCTTATGAAGGCCAAATCCGAATCCTTTGTAAAGTTCAAAGAGTTCAAGAATGAAGTAGATAATCAGCTTGGAAAAAGTATTAAGGCTCAATGATCGGATCGTGGGGGAGAATACTTGAGCCAAGAGTTTGACAACTATCTTAGAGAGTGTGGGATCTTGTCCCAATTCACTCCACCCGGAACGCCACAATGGAATGGCGTGTCCGAGAGGAGTAGTCGAACACTGTTAGACATGGTTCGATCTATGATGTGTCAAAATGATCTTCCATTATCATTTTGGGGTTACGCTCTATTGTGTGTAGCTTTCACCATTAATCGTGTTCCATCTAAATCGATCATGAAGACTCCATATGAGATGTGGAGTGGGAGGCGTCCCACAATGTCCTTAATGAGGATTTGGGGCTACGATGTCTATGTAAAACGTTTGCAATCAGACAAGCTCGGGCTCCTTGGCGTGGACTAACCGCAGAGGCGCAAATGTGTTTATCTTAAATTTCCCTAGTCAATTATACTGATTAATAGGACGATCAAATATAGACTAGTATGGGGTTGGATTGATATGGAGATATCATGATCCAACACATAGGTATGTATTAAGGGTAATAGCATACTGGATTGACCCACAACGAGGAGGCTACATACATGTTATGTAAAGTCACAAGTGCTTCTCGTTGTGACAACGGTATTCTCATCCTTATACTTGAAGTCACTAGATCCTCTAGTTTTGGAATATTGTGTTTTGATATCGTCAAACGCTACACCGTGAGTGGGTAGCAATAAAGGCGCTTATCGGACACAATAGGAAGCAAGCTTAGAGATGGTAGTGATGTAGATAGGGTTTGTCCCTCCCACATAACGGGAGCGAATATCCACGGCCACTCGAGCGATGGTGCTTATAGACTGTTTGGACAGACTCAGATAAATAAATATGGGATATTAATTATCTGCATGGATAAGACTATTCCCATGATCGAGAAACTATGGATTGGATATACGAGTGTGACTTGTATGTCTCGTGTCCAATCTGGATATAGAGACAAAGGGATGATACAATACTGCACATGGTTTGTCAAAGTTATGAGTATTTCTATTAGTTGGGTGGCATGGATGTGTTGCTAGACACCGCTCCATGTTAGTAATCGTTACTATCAACTAAGTAGAAACCTATGGGTTCCCAGGCCATATGGATTAAACTGGACTTGAGAATTAATTAATATGATTAATTAAAAAGAATGATCAATATGCAACTACTTGCAAACTTAGTAGGACTAATTTGCAAGGTGAACTAATCCATGTAAGGATATGATTAGTATATGGTATTTTATATAGTTTGAAAGGAGTATGCAGATGGATATGCAACACAAATACTCTACAGGGGGGTGGGGTTGAATAGAGTATGCCTTTTCGAAAAACTTGTGGAGGAAAAGAGTTTTAGTTAAAGAGTAATGGAGTTCAAGGCCTTGAACACAAATTCAAGCCTTTGGAATGAGACACAATCTGAAATGAAACAGACAAGTCTTTTTCAAGGCCTTGAAAAGAGTTTCACACCCTTGAAAACAGACAAGTTTGAATGCTGCAAAAAACTAAAAGAACTGTAAATGCAAGAGACACAGTATTTATAGAGTTTAATCCACTTGGACATACGTCTCTACCTCAGGGATCTTCTCCCTGCAGGATTTTCAACTCAATTCTTATTAATCAACAGTTAAGCCCTAGATCTCAAGCACAGAGAATTGCCTTACTCTGTTACAGCTTGTGGTTCTCCCTAACATATCTAGTACCTGCTCTAGCTAACTGATTAACAAAGAATTCTCTATTGTTCACCTTGAACAATCCTTGAGAATGAAATATATGAGTATTAAAAAAATGATCTACAAATAAAGCACAATACAGAAGAACAATAGAGTGTAGAACTGCAGTGAAGAATGCAGTGAACTTCTGTGAGTTGGATTGTGAGAATGATGAACTTCTTTGATGCTTGTCAATCCAGAATTGTGTCTCTCTTTTTCTTGACCGTTGAGTTTTCTCTCTATTTTCTTCAAAATGAGCTTCATTTATACTGTTTGAAGCTCTGCAAATCTTCCCAGATTTTCATCAATAACTTCCTATTTTGTAGGCAACAAACTTTGACTCTCTTAACAGCTTTCTCCAATGGATAGCTGATCAAAATCTTCAGAGATATTGTTGTGATATTGTATTTAAAAATACTAAGAAGCTTTCATGAGTCTCTGATTGATCACATAATCATCTTCTCTAAGTATTTTCCTTCCTGCAAAAGCCAGATAACGAAACAAATCCTGCACATTTAGGAAATAAAATTTCCCTGCAAAACTGAGTCAAACTGATGGATTAAATCATGTTAGATATATCAAAACAGTTTGTCTTTCATCATCAAATAATAACACATAAAGTACAAGGGTGAGAGGGATATAATTAAATCAAAAGAGTTTAGAGAAACTCCCCCTTAGAACATGCATGCAGGTCAGACAGTTTCAAGGCTTTTGAACCCTGATTCAAGGCTTTGAAAACTGGTTCAAGGCCTTGAAATACCTAAGTATTTCAAGTCCATGAAACCTGTGACCTTACAATCTCCCCCTTGGTGAAAGTGTTGGAATAGATGCCCTAGAGGCAATCTAGTTTAGTATGAATTATTTGTGGCTAGAAATTCATTTATTAATTATTGGATATTTAATATAATGAAGTCCTTAGATTTACAATTGTGTTGATTATCTTAAATATCCCTAGTCCAGTATAATGATTAATAGGACAATCATCTATAGACTAGTCTGGGGTTGGATTGATATGGAGATATCACGATCCAACACATAGGTGTGCATTAGGGAATGTTGCACTGGATTGACCCATCTCCGAGAAGGCTACATACACGTTATGTTGAGTCACAAGCGCTTCTCGCGGTGCAATGGTATTGTCATCCTTAGACTTGAAGTCACTAGATATTCTAGTTGTGGATTATTGTGATCTTGGTAGCGTTAAACGCTACACCGTAACTGGGTAGTTATAAAGGCGTGTACTGGATACAATAAGAAGCAAGCTTAGAGATCGTAGTAGACGTAGATAGAATTTGTTCCTCCCACATAACGGGAGAAAATATCCAAGGCCACTCGAGGGATAGTGCTTATAGAATGTCTGGCCAGACTCAAATAAATCAATATGGGATATTGATGTTATTTGCACGAATAAGGCTATTCCCATAGATCGAGAAACTATGGATTGGATATACGAGTGTGACTTGTATGTCTCTTGTCCAATCCGGATATAGAGACAAAGGGATGAGACAATTACTTGTACAAATGTTGTCAAGATGACTATTCTATTAGTTGGCTAGAATGGATGTTTTGCTAGAGACCGCTCCATATTAGCAAATAGTTGCTACCAACTAGATAGAACCTATGGGGTCACACGCTATATAGATTTGAACTAGATTTGGGAATTAATTAATTGTTTTAATTAATTAGAAGGATCACTTTGCAAAACCTTGCAAACTTAGTAGGGACTAATTTGCAAGGAAGGGACTAAATTGAATTCTAGAAGGACTAGAATAAGTCCTTTAGGTAGTAGGCAAGGAGTTGTTGGACTATATAAAGGACCTTCCTTTCTTCCTTCCCACATAACTTATGCTCATAATTGAACATAACAAAGAGTGGGAGAGAACAAAAGGAGAGAGAGCAAGCAACAAAGGGACCCGACCGTCCCTTTGCCGCCGCCCGTCCCCGTCGGCCACAAGGAGGCCGAGACCCTCCTTTTGGGTCTCGTTTTGCGTGATTCTTCTTCCTCTTCTTCTTCCGGGCTAGCACCAAGGAATTGGGAGATCTAGGATCAACTCTAGGCGTGGATCAACCATAGAGAACGTGACACTATTCGCGTTTGAAGTCATCAAAGGAGAACCCTAAGGTGTGTTTATGATTTCTTACCGTTACCATCGTTATGTCTCTTGACTTGTGATCCTTGGAGGGTTTTGCATGGTTTTATGATTGTTTGTGTTTCCGTTGCGCATCCATGAATCAAAACCCTACAGTGGTATCAGAGCCACAGGTCTTAGAGCATAAACGTGGTTTATGTGTTACGTTTTAGTTGTTTTACACCTTAATTTGATTGTTTATCCCGTAAAACAAGACAAATCAAGAATGTGATGCAATTTGTCAATAATTAATCATAACAAGATCCAATTTTTTGCATTGGATGCATGAATTGGTGAGTTTGAGAAATTTTAGGATCTTAGATCTAGGATTTGGGCATCCTTGGGGAAGAATGAGTTCTCCCAAAACAAGGAAACAACCAAACTTGGGCACCAAGCAAGGGAGTTGTTTTGGAAACAACTCCCATAAGGAGGTTCGGCCCCCCTAGGGACCGCCCCCCTTTGCTTGCCGCCCAAGCTTGGCCGCCCTAGGGGCCGGGCGGCCCTAACCCGCGGCCTAGGCTTGTGGGTTTTGGGCCGGGCCGGCCCTAGGGCCTTGTGGTTCATCTTATAGGGCCCGGGCAATTTGATTGTTGGGCCCACGGACCGTTTTAACCCTAGAAATCCTAAAATCAATTAAAATTGACCAAGCGCGTTCAAATTAGATTTTAACTGTTTATGTGCAAATCGCATGGTGATTGGATATGGCCTTAGGATGTGGTTTGATGTGGATGTTTAATTTTGTGTTTGGTTTTACGGCCTGCGAGCTGATCAATTAATTGTAATAATTAATTAGGGTTTTATGGCCTGCGTGCCATTTTTTCTCAACTTGTGAGATTTATTTTATTTAGTATAGAAGTTAGCTAGTGCTAGATAAAGTAGATTGTTAGCCAAGATTGAAGAAAAGAAGCCCAAAGCCAAAGAAGCCACAAAAGATGGAGCATGGAGCATCCCACATGACTACGAAGGATGGACCAAAAGATAAAGACGCATAGAGATGTGTTTGTTTTAGGGTTCATAGATAATTACATTGGCTTGGAATTATCTTAGTCTAGAAAAGGCCATATCCACATCACGTTTAATTTCTGTCTTGTGGTTGTTTATTTTATTGTCTTATTATTGTGTGGTTGGTGTATGGATGATGCATGCAATTAGGATAATAAGATAATGAGACAACCCGGATCTATTATTTGGAGTTGTGCCCAAACTCAAATAGATAGATTAGTTGATATTGATCAACAAAACAATTAAAAATTGAATTTAAAATCCCTCAAAATTCAAATATTGTGTTCTTGCCTTCTCGTTATTTAAACACTCATTATCATCATTATTTATCAAGTTCGTGCGTGCCAAAGCATGGCGACTTGGTTCATAATGATGGAATGCGATGGCACGTAACAATGTGCAATTGTTTAGATAAGAGGTTGAACACAACTAGGCTATTAATTCGATTAAGAAACCTAGAGGCAATCAATTGGGATTATCCATGTGGATGGATAAATAAGGAGTTATTTGCCCAATTGAACCAAGAGTTGCATATGGGATGCAATTGGAATTGTTCCTACCTAAAATAGTCAAATTATGGGTGACTTGCCAAAGCAAGCTCATAAGGAGATGAAAGATGGATCTTGGCCCACTAGAAAATATAAGGATATTTTCCGCATTAATATCTTGAGGGTTATTAATCCGTAGAAAAATAGTGGGAGCTATATTTGATAAACTAGCCATTATTGAATATAGTCAAAAATTCACAAATACTAAAACTTGCGTATTTTCCTTTTTGTAGAATTCCAAATGGAAAACAACTCATCGAGTTCACAACATTCCCTACGATGTGTCCTTGAGAAGGACAAGCTCTCTGGAACCAACTTTCTTGATTGGTACAGAAACTTGAGAATTGTTCTCAAGCAAGAGAAGAAACTGTACGCAATAGAGGAGCATGTTCCAGAAGGCCCAGAGAACCAAACACCTGCTGCCCTAAAGGCATATCAAAAGCGTGTTGATGACGCTAATGATGCGGCCTGTCTTATGCTTTGCACCATGACTTCTGAGCTTCAGAAGCAACACGAAAACATGAATGCTGTCGATATGATCGAACATCTAAAGCATCTCTTCCAAGAGCAGGCGAGGGTAGAGAGGTATGAGGTCTCTAAGGCACTGTTCAAGTTTCATCTGGCAGAAGGGAACCCGGTGTGACCCCATGTACTCCGAATGATCGGGTACTTGGAGAATCTCGCCAGACTAGGGTTCCCAGTCGGCCAAGAGTTGGCAACCGATCTCGTGTTGCAATCGTTGCCCGAGAGTTATGGACAGTTCATTATGAACTATAACATGAACGAGATCGTTAAACCACTCTGTTGAGGACGGCTGAACAGAGCATCAACAAGGGTAAGGGCAAGGCCATAATGATGGTACAGAAAGGAAAGGGCAAAAGGTTTGCCTCTTCCTCCAAGGGCAAAGGCAAGTCAGTCTTCAAGTCCAAGGAACCTGCCCTTAAGCCTGTTGGTGGCATTTCCAAGGGTGTGACTAAAGGTGAGTGTCACTACTGCTGTCAGCCTGGACACTGGAGGAGGAACTGCACAAAATATCCGGAGGACAAGAGGCTTGGAATAGTGATTCCACCACCACCAGATATTTTTGTTGTAGATTTCAATTTAACTTTCTCTACATCATGGGTATTAGATACTGGATGTGGATCTCATATTTGTCGAAATATGCAGGATCTAAAGAGAAGTAGAAGATTGGCTAAAGGGGAGGTAGATCTGCGCGTTGGGAATGGAGCAAAGGTTGCTGCGTTGGCCATAGGCGTGTGCGAGCTATCTCTGCCTTCAGGATTAGTTTTAGAGTTAAATAATTGCTATTTTGTGCCTGCTATGAGCAGAAACATTATTTCTATTTCTTGTTTGGACAAGGATGGTTTTATTATTTCAATAAAGAACAATTGTTGTTCCTTTTATTTAAATAATATTCACTATTTTAGTGCGCAATTATTTAATGGACTTTATGTCCTTGATCTAAGCAATCCTGTCTACAACATTAATACCAAGCGGATTAAAATAAATGATTTAAATCCTGCTTATTTATGGCACTGTCGTTTAGGCCACATAAATGAGAAACGTGTATCTAGACTCCATAAGGATGGATTACTAGACTCATTTGGTTTTGAATCATATGAGACATGTGAGGCTTGTTTATTGGGAAAAATGACAAAGTCCCCTTTCAATAAGAAAGGTGAGAGGACTAGTGAGCAATTGGCGCTCATACATACCGATGTGTGTGGGCCATTTGCCACGCCTGCCAGGGGTGGTTATGTCTACTTCATTACATTTACTGATGATTACAGTATATATGGATTTGTGTACCTTATGAGGGCAAAATCCGAATCCTTTGAAGTGTTCAAAGAATTCAAGAATGAAGTAGAAAAGCAACTTGGCAAAAGTATAAAGGCTCTACGATCGGATCGTGGAGGAGAATACTTGAGCCAAGAGTTTGACGACTATCTTAGAGAGTGTGGGATCGTGTCCCAACTCACTCCACCCGGAACGCCACAATGGAATGGCGTGTCCGAGAGTAGGAATCGAACCCTATTGGATATGGTTCGATCTATGATGTGTCAAACCGATCTTCCATTATCATTTTGGGGCTACGCTCTATTAAGTGCAGCTTTCACCATTAACCGTGTTCCATCTAAATCAGTCATGAAGACACCATATGAGATGTGGAGTGGGAGGCGTCCCACACTGTCGTTCATGAGGATTTGGGGCTGCGATGTCTATGTAAAACGTTTACAATCAGACAAGCTAGGGCCGAAATCGGATAAGTGTAAATTTGTGGGGTACCATAAGGAAACTAAGGGATACTACTTCTACAATCCAACCGAGAACAAAGTGTTTGTTGCTCGGACCGGCGTGTTTCTAGAAAGAGAATTTGTCTCTAAAGAAGCAAGTGGGAGGAATGTAGAACTTGAGGTTCAAGAACCACAAATCACTGAACTGATTATGGAACATGAACATGAACCACAAGCAGTTGTGGAGCAACCTGTTCAGGTAACACAAGAGCTTCGTCGATCTAGTAGAGTGCGCCAGGAACCGGAGAGGTATGGACTTCTCGTGACCGATTCCGGTGACACGATGCTCATAGATGATGAGCCTACTACCTATGAGGAGGCCATGAATGGCCCTGACTCTCAGAAGTGGCTGGAAGCCATGAGATCCGAGATGGAATCCATGTATACCAAAAAAGTATGGACTTTGGTGGAACCACCCGATGGGGCGCGACCCATAGGGTGAAAGTGGGTCTTCAAGAAGAAGATCGACATGGATGGTAATGTGATTACCTATAAGGGCCGATTGGTGGCTAAAGGATTCAGACAGATTCATGGTATTGACTATGATGAAACCTTTTCACCAGTGGCTATGACCAAATCCATCCGAATCCTACTTGCGATTGCAGCATACCACGACTATGATATTTGGCAGATGGATGTCAAAACAACATTCCTTTATGGGAATCTCCTCGAGGACGTAAATATGATACAGCCGGAGGGTTTTGAGGATCCAAAGCAAGCCAACAAAGTCTGTAAGCTGCAATGATCCATTTATGGATTGAAGCAAGCTTCTAGGAGTTGGAATCGACGTTTTGATGAAGTGGTCAAAGAGTTTGGCTTCATCAGAAACGAAGATGAGTCTTGTGTCTAGAAGAAGGTTAGCGGGAGCTGTGTAGCGTTTCTGGTCTTGTATGAGGATGACATACTACTCATTGGAAACGACATTCCCATGCTGCAATCTGTTAATGATTGGCTAGGAAAGTGTTTCTCAATGAAGGACTTAGGAGAAGCAACCTGTATACTCAGTATAAAGATCTATAGAGATAGATCTAAGAGGTTGCTAGGCCTAAGTCAAAGTACATATATTGACAAGGTGTTGAAACGGTTCAACATGCAAGAATCCAAGAAGGGATTCTTGCCCATGTCACATGGAATCACTCTTTCGAAGAGTGGTTGTCCCTCCAATGAGATTGAGAAGGAACGCATGAGTAGAATCCCCTATGCCTCGGCCATAGGATCTATCATGTACGCCATGTTATGTACTAGACCAGATGTGTCATATGCCTTGAGTATGACAAGCAGATACCAATCCAATCCGGGTGAGAGTCACTAGATTGCAGTCAAGAACAAAGTACTTGAGAAGAACTAAGGATGCTTTCTTGATATTTGGCGGTGAGGAAGAGTTGCGTGTAAGGGGTTACACTGATGCAAGCTTCCAAACCGACAGAGATGATTTTAGATCACAATCGGGATATGTGTTTTGCCTGAATGGAGCATCGGTGAGCTGGAAGAGTTCCAAGCAAGAGACGGTAGCTGATTCTACAACAGAGGCTGAGTATATTGCTGCAAATGGCGCAGCAAAGGAAGCCGTTTGGATCAGAAAGTTTGTTTCTGAACTTGGTGTGGTCCCTAGCATTGCGGATCCATTTGAGTTGTTCTGTGACAACACTGGGGCGATCGCGCAATCGAAGGAACCCAGGTCGCACCAGAAATCCAAGCACGTGCTCAGGAAGTTTCATCTGATTCGAGATATTATCGATAGAGGAGACGTTCGGATATGCAAGATTCCTACAGATGATAATCTGTCAGACCCGCTTACAAAGCCTCTCACGCAGTGGAAGCATGAAGGGCACACTAGGAGTATGGGCATACGAGATGCGCCGGATTGGCTCTAGTGCAAGTGGGAGACTGTTGGAATAGATGCCCTAGAGGCAATCTAGTTTAGTATGAATTATTTGTGGCTAGAAATTCATTTATTATTTATTGGATATTTAATATAATTAAGTCCTTAGATTTACAATTGTGTTGTTTATCTTAAATATCCCTAGTCCAGTATAATGATTAATGGGACAATCATCTATAGACTAGTATGGGGTTGGATTGATATGGAGATATCACGATCCAACACATAGGTGTGCATTAGGGAATGTTGCACTGGATTGACCCATCTCCGAGAAGGCTACATACACGTTATGTTGAGTCACAAGCGCTTCTCGCGGTGCAATGGTATTGTCATCCTTAGACTTGAAGTCACTAGATATTCTAGTTGTGGATTATTGTGATCTTGGTAGCGTTAAATGCTACACCGCAAAGGCGTGTACTGGATACAATAAGAAGCAAGCTTAGAGATTGTAGTGGACGTAGATAGAATTTGTCCCTCCCACATAACGGGAGCAAATATCCTAGGCCACTCGAGGGATAGTGCTTATAGAATGTCTGGCCAGACTCAAATAAATCAATATGGGATATTGATGTTATTTGCACGAATAAGGCTATTCCCATAGATCTAGAAACTATGGATTGGATATACAAGTGTGACTTGTATGTCTCGTGTCCAATCCGGATATAGAGACAAAGGGATGAGACAATTACTTGTACAAAGGTTGTCAAGATGACTATTCTATTAGTTGGCTAGAATGGATGTTTTGCTAGAGACCGCTCCAGATTAGCAAATAGTTTCTACCAACTAGATAGAACCTATGGGGTCACACGCTATATAGAGTTGAAATAGATTTGGGAATTAATTAATTGGATTAATTAATTAGAAGGATCACTTTGCAAAACCTTGCAAACTTAGTGGGGACTAATTTGCAAGGAAGGGACTAAATTGAATTCTAGTAGGACTAGAATAAGTCCGTTAGGTAGTTGGCAAGGAGTTGTTGGACTATATAAAGGACCTTCCTTTATTCCTTCCCACATAACTTATGCTCATAATTGAACATAACAAAGAGTGGGAGAGAACAAAAGGAGAGAGAGCAAGCAACAAAGGGACCCGACCGCCCCTTTGTCGCCGCCCGTCCCCGTCGGCCACAAGGAGGCCGAGACCCTCCTTTTGGGTCTCTTTTTGCGTGATTATTCTTCCTCTTCCTCTTCCGGGCTAGCACCAAGGACTTGGGAGATCTAGGATCAACTCTAGGCGTGGATCAACCATAGAGAACGTGACACAATTCGCGTTTGAAGTCATCAAAGGAGAACCCTAAGGTGTGTTTATGATTTCTTACCCTTACCATCGTTATGTCTCTTGACTTGTGATCCTTGGAGAGTTTTGCATGGTTTTATGATTGTTTGTGTTTCCGTTGCGCATCCATGAATCAAAACCCTACAGAAAGACAAAACCTCAATTTGTTTGATTCTTAGTTTCTGCAAAAAATACTGATTAGCACACAATTCACACAAACAATAATAACACAGTAATTACAAAAGATCCAACTTATTAACGAACAAAAGCAAAAAACGAAAAGTAAGTTGCAGATAATCCTACTGACCAAAAGATAGGTCATCTAAACAGAAATAAAATCAAAACGACCTTAGATTTTTCTCCCCCTTTTGGACTTTCATCAAAAATAATGAGAAGATGTTGGATCAGTGTTTGGAAAATTTTGAAAATAAAACTTGAAAAGAAGAATGGGAAACAAAAAGAGTAGGAAAGATTAAGGGGTTGGGTCTTCATCTCTATCCTGATCTCCCTCTTCTTCCTCACTGTCTTCATCAGTCTTATCCTATTATTCTTATTCCTCTTCATTCTTACCAGAAGCAGTCACTTCTTCATTCTTGTCCTTAGTGGCAGTCTTGGGAGATTTCTTCTTCTTCTTATTCAGGGTAATCAGCAAATCATCTGAGTCAGGGCTGTCTACTTCATCTCCTTCCTGTGCAGCTTGTTCAACAACCACCTGCTTTCCTTTATCTTTGAATGGAGCAGCCTCTTCCTGGTTGGAATGTTCACTTGGCAAGTTCTTGTAAGAGCCATATTTCTTGGTACCTTCTTCATCCTCAGGGACATGAAAAAAAGTCATGCTTCTAAAGATGGTTTACACCATGTATTTGACTTGTGTGAGATCAGTCTCAAACCCATGCTGATTCTATTTGATCTCACTATTGTCCATCTCTTGACCATCAAGTCTCTGATGGATTGAAGACAAATCAGGAGGCTGAGATGTCTGGCTTGA
This sequence comes from Linanthus parryae, assembly GCA_023055425.1. Taxonomy (NCBI): domain Eukaryota; kingdom Viridiplantae; phylum Streptophyta; class Magnoliopsida; order Ericales; family Polemoniaceae; genus Linanthus; species Linanthus parryae. Next base: position 79,427,987 of record JALGPY010000007.1, on the reverse strand, counting down.
AGTAGGAGTCAAGGCCTTGGTCTTAACAAATTTCTTTGCATTCAGCTCTTCTTCAGTCAAATCTGAATACAACTTCCAAATATTCTCTTTGGTTTTAACTACCCAATCTTCTCAAAAGCTTTGTCATTCACCAGCAGTATGAATCTGAAGGTGTTGGAAGAACATAGTGAGCAAGTTTGCATAAGGCAAAGGATGATTTCTCTGATCTGTTTGACTGAAAAGCATGTGTTCCATTACATATTTCTGCAGATCAATGTCATATCCATGCATAATCAAATACATATTGTATAAAACCCTCTCAGTAACTAACTCCTTGGAGTGTTCCCGTGGAAAGATGCATCTCATAAGGATAGTGAATAAAACATTAGCCTCAACATTTAACATAGAGTGTGTTAACTGTTTGGATGATGCAGGAACATTGGGTAGAAAGAATTCTTCTCTGGCCAACTTCAAAGCTTCATTCTTGGGAGGGTAGTTCTGTGTGTCATACCTCTTAGGACACCCTAGGACTGATGCAAACTCAGCATGATCTAGTTCCATTGTAACTCCAGCAACTAAAGACTTGATAACTAGGTGTGGAGAATTCTTAAGTTTCTTCATGCTGAGATAGAAGAATTTGGTAAGTCTTGGATAGGCTAGCTGAGGGGGGTTTAGCATGAACCACAAAGAGCTTTTCTTCGACATGGTGATACAGTTCAGATTCATTCCAAGCAACATATGCATACTGATCAAACTGCAGAAAGAAATCTTCCTAGATGCAAAACCATCCAACCACTGACCTTTTGAAGTGTTTGAGATGAACCAAGATTCATCAGGAGCAGTGTTCTTTGAGTAGATCTGCAAAACTTTCTCCACATTGTCTTCTAACTGTTCCTCTGTTACCTTTCCTTTCCCCTTTTCAGCTTGAGTTGCCTTCTTCTTTTTCTTCAAATTCTTGGGGCTAGAGATCTCTTTTTCTGGTTGCTTCTCTGTAGCATCCTTCTCTTTCTTCTTCTTCTTCTTATCTGAGGAGGGAGTTGCATCCTTCTTGACTTTCTTCTTGGGTGAAGGAAGCTCTGAAACTGCCTCTACACTAGGAGTTCTAGAACAAGAGTCTCCACTAATCTCTTTAACTTCATCCACTGCTGACTTTCTCTTCTTCTCTGTATTATGTTTTGAACCTCCAGCCATCTTGATTCTGTCTGAGGCTCTTCTAGTGCTCATTAGGGTTTGGGAGTAGAATAGAGAGAGGTAGATTTGATACGGAGTGAAGGAGAAGAGAAGGAGATAAATACTAAAAGATTTTTATTTGAAAAGGAAACTGCAATATTTTTGTGATCTTAAAGATCTGTAATAATAAAAAATATTGAAATCTTTGAAGTCGTTAGAAATAAATAATTTTATACTATATTTGGCTGAAAAAGAATTTGAAAAAAGGTAGGGGCAATATTGAGCAAATATCTACAAAGATAGCACCCAATACTGAATGATCCAAAATTATTCATTAACCAGTTATTAGACTTATTTTCAAGGCTTTGAAAATAGTTTCAAGGTCTTGAAACGCTGTTAAGCTGAAACACATAAGACCAAAGCTTTGAATAGATTTTCAAGGCTTTGAAAATCAGTTCAAACCTTTGAAACTCATAAAAGCTTACCTTCCTTACCTGAAGCTCCCCCTAAACCAATGCATCTTTATTAAGCATGCCTAATTCCAGTCTTAGAGCTGAAAAACTTTCCTCTGGCAATGGTTTAGTGAAGATATCTGCAAGTTTCATGTTAGTAGAAACAAATTCAAGAACAATATCACCTTTCTCAGCATGATCTCTGATGAAATGGTGTCTGACATCAATGTGTTTGGTTCTTTAATGTTGAACTGGATTCTTTTTAATTGATATTGCACTGGTGTTGTCACATTTGATGGGAATACTTCTGAAATCAAATCCAAGATCCCTCAATTGTTGAGCAATCCATAATACTTGTGAACAACATGCTCCAGCAGATATATATCCAGCTTCAGCTGTTGATAAAGCCACTGAGTTTTGTTTCTTGGAGTTCCAACTGATCAGAGATGATCCAATAAATTGGCAAGTTCCAGAAGTGCTTTCCCTATCAACTTTGTATCCTGCAAAGTCAGCATCTAAAAATCCATGCAAAGAGAAGTTAGAATGTCTTGGATACCAAAGCCCTAAGTCTTTGGTACCATTGAGATAACTGAATATTCTCTTCACAGTACTTAAGTGTGATTCCTTTGGATAAGCTTGAAATCTTGCACACATACATACACTGAACATGATATCTGGTCTACTAGCAGTAAGGTATAGTAATGATCCAATCAATTCCTATACTCTTTTACATTGACACTCTTACCAGATTCATCTTTATCTAAAGACAGTGTAGAACTCATTGGATTCTTGATCTCTTTGGATTGAGACATGTTGTACTTGTTCAGAAAGTCCCTATTGTACTTGATTTGATGCAAAAGGATGACCTTATTCAATTGATGTATCTGAAGTCCAAGGAAGAAGTTCAACTCTCCCATCATGCTCATTTCATATTTCGTGCTCATAAGACTAGAGAATTCTTTGCATAAAAGATTATTAGTAGCTCCAAACAGAATACAAGTAAATCTTTCTCATGAGTCTTTATGAAAAGGGTCTTGTCTAAAAATCCTCTTTTGAAATCATTTTCAACCAGAAACTTTGACAATCTTTCATACCAAACCCTTGGAGCTTGTTTCAAACCATAAAGAGCTTTGTCAAGTTAATAAACATGATCTGGAAACTTATCACTTTCAAAACCAGGAGGTTGTGCACCATAAACTTCTTCTTGTAAGTAGCCATTCAGAAATGCACATTTCACATCCATTTGAAATAGTTTCATGTTTTAGAAAGATGCAAATGCAAGCAGAATTCAAATTGATTCTAATCTGGCAAATGGAGCAAAAGTTTCCTCATAATCAAAACCATCTTCTTGATTTTAACCTTGAGCAACTAACCTTTCTTTGTTTTTGATCACCTTGCCATTCTCATCCAATTTGTTTCTGAACACCAATCTGTCACCAATGACAGACTGGTTTGTAGGTGGAGGAACTAGGTTCCACACCTTGTTTCTTTCAAACTCATTGAGTTCACTTTGCATAGCTATAATCCAGTTTGCTTCTTGTAAAGCTTCCTTCAGAGTTTTGGGTTCTACAAGAGAAATGAAATCATTGAAGGCACAAAGATTTTTCAATTGTGATCTTATTTGTGTACCAGTGGTTGGGTCAAAGATGATGTTTTCAGATGGATGCGATGAAAGATATTTGAATCTCTTTATTGGAGACCATGCTTCAGGCTCTCCATATTGCTTCCCTGGTCTTGAAGTAGTAGCCTTATCATTCATCTCTTTCTGATAATCTTTGTTAAGGCTTTGATCTCTATTTTCAAGGCCTTGAGACCTGTTTTCAAGGTCTTGAATATGGCTTATGTTTCCTTCTGAACCTTTCTTGAACCCAAGAGAGTTCTCAGCTTCTTCTTCTGATTCATGCTTGTTCAGATTCAAGTCTGCAAAACTTTCACTCAAAGAACCATCATAGCTTTCATCAAAAATAACATGTATACTTTCTTCAACCAGCTTGGTTCTTTTATTATAGATTCTATAAGCTTTTCTAGTAAGAGAGTAACCAAGAAATATACCTTCATCACTTCTTGCATCAAAGTTGTCCTTACCATTGTTGCGGACATAACAAGTGCAACCAAAGGTTCTGAAGCATGAGATGTTTGGCCTTCGCCCTTTGAAGAGTTCATAGGGGGTTTTATTCAAGATAGGTCTGATCAAGCACCTGTTCAGAATGTAATTTGCTGTATTCACAGCTTCTGCCCAGTAATGTTTTGGCAGCATATTTTCTAGAAGCATTGTTCTTGACACATCTTCAAGAGTCCTGTTCTGTCTTTCAACAACTCCATTATGTTGAGGAGTTCTAGGAGCAGAGAAATTGTGAGAGATACCATGCTTATCACAGAACATATCAAATTATAATTTATCAAATTCTCTACCAAGATCACTTCTAATTGAAGCAATGGGTAGGTTTTTCAAGTTTTGAAGTTCACTGCAAATCTTTGAAAATTTAGAGAGGGCTTTAGATTTTTCTTTCAGAAACGTAACCCAAGTGTATCTAGAATAATCATCTACTATAACTAGCATATACCTCTTACCTTTTGGAGTTGGTTTCCTCATAGGGCCACACAAATCCATGTGAAGTATTTCAATAGGTCTAGAAGTACTTACAAACTTCTTTGGTTTGAATGAGCTTCTGGTCTGCTTACCCTAAGCACAATTGCATACTTCATGTTCTTTTAACTTGATAGATGGTAATCCTCTTACCAGGTCTTTGGAGATCAATTTTTTCAAGGTATGCAAGCTAATGTGACCAAGCTTTCTGTGCCAAACCCTTGAATCCTCTTTCAAGGCCTTGAGGCACTTTAAGCTTTTACCTGCAACTTTGTTAGTCTGAAAGGTATAAATATTGTTTGATCTAGAGGCTGTGAGAATGAAATTGTCTGATTTCTCATTTTGCACCACACACTTCCCTTTATCAAAGATAACCTTATTGCCATTATCACAAAGCTGAGATACACTAAGCAAGTTAAATTTCAAACCATCAAATAGATATACATCAGAAATAGAATTTTCAAAATCTGTACCAACTTTACCAATACCAAGAATGTTGCATTTGCTTTTGTCACCAAGAGTAATTGAACCTTCAGATTGCTCTTACAATTCTGAGAATAGAGATCTCTTTCCACTCATGTGTCTTGAGAAACCACAGTCCATAAACCACTTCTGTTCTTTGACATTGGTGACAACCTGCAAATACCAATCACTGCCTTACCGAGCTGTTTCACCAAGTGTGGAATTTGGACTCATACTCAGGATCAACCATGGTAGGTGGTCTGACCCCTTTAGGAACCCAATCTGTCTGACTTGTCCTTTAAGTTGAAATTGGAATGTGTTCCTCATTATATGAGGGTCTCTTCTTCTGAAAGGACAATTCATCTTTATATGACCAATCTTGTTACAAAAATCACACTTAGGAGAAGTTTTGCTTCCAGTTTTCACAAATCTGGTATTGTTATTTCTTGGAAAACTTGGATTGTATCCAATACCAGTTTTGTGTACAGACTTTGAACTACCTCCAAGATTCAAGTTTAACTTGTGTTTTGAGCCTGCAAGCTTGAATTTGACAAATTCAGATTCTTGAAGTTTCTCAGCAAGAGTAGTCTTTTGTTTATCTAATTCATCAACCTGGTGTTTCAGATTAACAAGGCTGGTACTCAGTAAAGAGTTCTCAGTGACTACTTTCTTGACATGTGTTTTCAAGTCTTTGAAACTGGTTTTCAAGGCCTTGAAATCACTGTCAGTTTTTTTCCCCAGAGATTTCAAGATTCTTATTCAGACAAACAAGTTATAAATTCTCTTTTGCTTGCTCATGAACTTTTTCTTTCAGAAGTATAATCTCTTTCAGATAATCGTCTTCATTTAAAAGCATTGTTCTAAGATAATCTGAAAGAGTATCTTTTGGTTTTGAAATCAGACAGTGTACCATTACCTCAATGTTCTTCTCAGAACTTTCATCATGCTTGGCCATGAAGCATAGGTTGGCATGTTCTTATTCAGATTCATATTCACTTGAGCTGTCTGAATCACTCCATGAAGCTATCATAGCTTTCTTTCTCCTGTCTTGGCCTTTCTTCTGAAAGTTCTTGCTTTTCTTGTATGGACAATCTCTTATCAAATGTCCTGCATCACCACACTCAAAGCAGTTCATGACTTTGGATTTATTCTGTGAAGAAGACTTACCTTTGTAGTCCATGCTACTGTAAGATCTGTTTCTTTCTCTGTTGAAGTATTTGTTTCCGAAGTTTTTCTTCATCTTGAGAATTTTGGTCAAGGCTTTGGAAATAAATGCAAATAGATCTTCATCATCATCATCTTCAGTTTCAAGGCTTTGAATTTTCTCATTCTCTTTGGCCTTGAGTGCTAACTTCTTGACACCTTCAGGTAGTTCTCCATCAGCTTCATTCATGGATATTTCATGTGTCAGGTTCTTCCCTTGTAGGTCATCAAGTTGTAGTGATGAGAGATCTTGAACTTCTTCAATGGTTGTTGTATTTGGTTCCCTTTTGGCATTTGGAAGAATTCTCAATATCTTCCTCTTCTTCATTGGAAATATGTCTTCCCAATGAATCAAGGTTGTTGACAATGTTTGTGAATCTCTTGAACATCTCTGTGATTGACTCATCTGCATTCATCTTGAAACAACTCATATTGCCTGAGATAGATGTTGATTTTGGTTTGCTTGAATTGACTGGTTCCTTAAACGGTCACCACAAGCTTATCCCATATTTCTTTGGCAGTCTTGCAGCCTGAAATCCTATTTAATTCATCAGTACTCAAAGCACAATACAAGATGTTAAAAGCTTTGTAATTCTTAGAAAATTGTTCAAATTCATAAGAGGAGAGTGAGTCTCCAGATTTGGGAGTTTTGATCCCATCTTTCTCTGTAAAGAGAGTGTGAGGTCCACTCTGAATAATGGTCCAAAGCTCTATGTCCTGATCAATGATGAACATCTTCATCAGGGCTTTCCAGTGAGCAAAGTTGTCACCACAAAATAAAGGAGGTCTGTTGGAAGCTCTTCCCTGTGAGAAACCACCATCACCTGCACTACTCATGATCACCAAATGGTTAAATCTTATACAGTGATAAAACTCTGATACCAATTGAAAGGGGACCATGCAGATGGATATGCAACACAGATACTCTCGAAGGGGGGGGGGGGGGGTTGAATAGAGTATGCCAACTTTTTGAAAAACTTGTGGAGAAAAAGAGTTTTAGTTCAAGAGCAATGGAGTTCAAGGCCTTGAACACAAATTCAAGCCTTTGGAATGAGACACGGTTTGAAATTGAACAGACAAGTCTTTTTCAAGGCCTTGAAAAGAGTGTCATACCTTTGAAAACAAACAAGTTTGAATGATGCAAAAAACTAAGTGTGTAAAAGAATTGTAAATGCAAGAGACACATGATTTTATAGAGTTCAGTCCACTTGGACCTACGTATCTACCTTAGGGATCTTCTCTCTGCAGGATTCTCAACTCAATTCTTATTAATCAACGGCTAAGCCCTAGATCTCAAGCACAGAGAATTGCCTTACTCTGTTACAGCTTGTGGTTCTCCATAACCTATCTTGTACCTGCTCTAGCTAACTGATTAACTAATAATTTTCGATTTTTCACCTTGAACAATCCTTGAGAATGAAATATAGGAGTATTACAGAAGTGTTCTACAAATAAAGCACAATACAGAAGAACACTAGAGTGTAGAACTGCAGTGAAGAATGCAGTGAACTTCTGTGAGTTGGATTGTGAGAGTGATGAACTTCTTTGATGCTTGTCAATCCAGAATTGTGTCTCCCTCTTTTTTTTGCCCGTTGAGTGTTGTCTCTAGTTTCTTAAAAATGAGATCCATTTATACTGTTTGAAGCTCTGCAAATCTTCCCAGATTTTCAGCAACAACTTCCTATTTTGTAGGCAACAAATTTTGACTCTCTTAACACCTTTCTCCAACGGATAGTTGATCACAATCTTCAGAGATATTGTTGTGATGTTGTCTTTATACATACTGAGAAGCTGTTATGAGTCTCTGAGTATTCACAAAATCATCTTCTCTAAGTACTTTCCTTCCTGCAAAATCCATATAAGGAAACAAATCCTACACATTTAGGAAATAAAATTTCCCTGCAAAACTGAGTCAAACTGATGGATTAAATCATGTTAGATATATCAATACAGTTTGTCTTTCATCATCAAATAGTAACACATCAAGTACATGGGTGATATGGATAGAATTAAATCAAAAGAATTGAGAGAAACGCCCCCTCAGAACATGATGGAGGTCAGACAGTTTCAAGGCTTTGAATCCTGGTACAAGGCCTTGAAATAGCTCTGCCTGTGAAACCTGATTCAAGACTTTGAAAACTGGCTCAAGGCCTTGAAATATCTAAGTATTTCAAGTCCATGAAACCTGTGACCTTACATAGTTAACAAGGAGTTGTTGGATTATATAAAGGACACTTCTAACTTATTTTCTCACTAAGCTCATACCATACATTGAGTGAGATAGAACAAAGCGAGGAGAGATCCAGACAAGCCTAAGCCGAAGCCTAGACTCTTCCGCCCCCCTCTACCCGTCGGCCAAGAAGAGGTCGAGCCTCTTTTTGTCTGCGTTTCGTGATTCTTCTTCCTTCTTCGACCGATTGCTAGCACAAGACATGGAGCAATCTAGATATTGATCCTAGACGTGGACTAACCATAGAGGTGCAAACACTATTTGACGTTTGAAGTCATTCAAGGAGACAAATAAGGTAATTGTTACTAGAACCTTTACTATCGTTATGATGTCTCTTCCTGCGATCCTTGGAGGGTCTTGTGCGGATCTCTATTATTGTTTTTCCGCTGCGTAATCTGTTACTAAATCCTACATAAATATCAAGATTAAGAAAGGAAGTGATTCAGAAAATAAACCCTAGTTTCGTTGAAGATTAAATCATACCCTAATCGTGTCAATAGACTAGGATCATCAACAGGTTCAAGAAACTAACATTCAGTTGATAAAATTAAAATCATACGCATGAAACAACGTCTAAACCTGTAAATTCATTCGTCTACATAAAACCCTAGGCTCTCATAGAGATGCCTAGAAAAAGAATTTAGCTAGTTGAAATCAATCTAGCAAAGCACGATAGTTTCTCCATAAAAAGATTAAGAGAAGAAGAAGAAGAAGAGAGAAAACCCAAACCCTAGATCATCAATGGATGTCTTGGCCTTCGTCTCTCTTCTTCCTTGAGTCCTCCTTCTCCTTGAGGCTTCTTTTTCCCCAAAGATACGTGAATGATCGTTATCCCCAGCCCTAAGGTCATTTAATACGTGATTCCCCTTACTTCTTTCCCAAAAGTTATTATAAATTGCATTGGAACCCCAAATTTTTGTATGCTGGTCGTCAAACTGGTCGTAGCATTAGTCGAATTGGCCTTAGGACCAGCAGAAGAGTGCATTGTTGCTATTTCTTCAAAAAATTCGAAGTCACTGGTCTTACTACCAATTTACTGGTCCTAGGACCGGTCTGGTAAAATTCTACTCTTTTTCTTCGCTTCTTTGGTCTTTTCTTCACCCGTCTCCTACTCCAACATGCTCTTGAGCCTTCTCGTCCTTCCGAAGTTCATTCCACCTCCAAATGCACATTCCCAAGCCTCCGGTTCCTGAAACGCACAACACGAAACAAATAACAGAAGATAAAATGTGACATCAAAATCTCAAAATTACATATGGAATGCCCCGATTACACATTTATGCTCAAACGCTCAAGAATGCTATATTTCTCTCTATTCGTAGCACGAAACTAAGATAATCAACCCGGAAAATACGCAAAATGATATAAAACGTGCAAGAAATATAACTCTAATAGAGAGTTATCAAATCACCCCACAATACCTTTTTGCGCGTCCTGGGAAAAATCAAATCTCACACTACATCTCAATCCACCGAATTGCATACAACTCAACTAGCCATGTGACACAAACAACACACCCACCCAATGCAAACTACATGACTATGTAATCTAACTCGGTTATAGAACAATGCAAGAATTAAAACTAAACACAATGTTTTTCTTTCTTGTGAGATTGGGCAATCTCGCTATCACTAACCAAAATCATCGAGCTCTCACAACTCTCTTTTGTAATTCACACAACCGCAAAAAGAACTTGAAAGTATGATGATCCTACTCACAAGCTCACTAAGGGGTCCCCAAACATCCACCAAACTCGAACCAAGATTGGGGCACGTCCTTTAGCTCAAAGGGTCTAGACATCCTAAGTCTTATGGTAGTCTTTCGTCGCCAAGTCATATGAGTTTTCAGACCCTCTTAGCCGTTATTGCATTGAATGTAAATTTTCCTGTGACGGGAGACACAACTCCGTGTAATACGGGTTGAATTTAATTTTCCTTTGAATCTCTAATTAGATTTCAATAAAATTCTCCGCGTGAACGGAGACAAATTGGGTTATTCACTGTATCTAGTCAATGAGAAGATTTTGATTTCTTTTGTTTTTCATTATCTTTTAATTTTTCAACCGAGCATTAGAGCAACTAAGAGTGGGATTTTTCGGCTAGCTCTTGAAACCGCCGTAAGGGATGGTGATGTAAACTCCCTAACTTCACTTATGCATGAGTAGCGTACCACATAAAACCAACTCTACACGAAGGTCCACCCCATATTTTAAGAGATCGCAAGTTTCCACATAAAAAAACTTTTCGACTACCCCAAAGACCAAATCCTCCTAGCACAATATAGGAACTTAAGGTATGCCCTCGTCTTCTTTCAACTTTTCTCTGATTACCTAGGACATCCTTTCGAGAAACCGGTGCACAGGATACTAAAAATTAAGGTTTTCCCTATTACGGCGCTTCCTATTCATTGAGACTCTTTCACTGAACTCTCTCAGGTTTCAAGCTTCATCAGTTTCCCATAACTCAATTTTTTTAGTTTTTTATGGATTCTATGTTTTTATATTTTTTTCTTTCTGTTCTCATATTTTCCTAAATTCTATATGCTTTTGGCCAACTCGATTAATGGCAAAGATTGGGTAGAGGAATCAATAATGTATACATGCTAACAATGCAGAAATTTAACCCTAACACAATACGAAAATTTATAAAAACACTCTACACTAACCACAACTACTGCAGAGTACTACACAACTAGATGTAACAAGGCTATGAAACTGACATGGCTAGCAAGCATGTACACAAACCCCCTACATTTGAGCGTTTCGTTGTCCTCAGCGAATTTAGAGATATAATAAGATGACTCATTGCTTGAATATGTAGGCAGTGGATTTTCAAAATTACTGCTCAAAACGGAGAAGTCGAGAGAGTAAAAGATACCTGGGGTTCTCGGAACTACATGGGCACCATGTCCGTGAAACTGCAACAAGAAGGGATCTTGTGGACTGTCGAAAGTTTCCCGCCGATGAAGATCACCAGATCAATCCCCAAGCTACATGCTACAATGTAGCTCCCCTAAGGTCGAGTGTGCCTCACACACTGGGATAGATTGCTCCATGTTGCGTGCAATGTGCACGAAAAATCCTCAACTCTCCACGAGTCTCCATGTGGGTCATATGTGCCATGGCACACTGGGGTAGACTTTTCGCTAAACATAAACTGCAAACACTAGATAACTCATCACTCTCTCTCTGAATCTCTAAAATTAGGTATGGAGAACTAAAAAGAAATAAAACAAATAATATTCTACTCTACATTGGGTTGCATCCCAAGAAGCGCTTGTGATTTAAGGTCGATGACTCGACCCGGTTACCTCAACCGAAAAGGATAGTAGATGCAGCTTTATCCCTCCACTTCTTCTTCTTCCACCATATCTTTTATGAAACTTCACGTGCACACTTGTGCTGTGTAGATGGTGGAAATTTATATAAGCTGACTCTTTTCATCTTGCAATTTATCTTTTTAATCAACTTCCACAAAGTGCCACTGCGCTCAAATGCATCTTGCTCCATAAAATCATCCAGTAGTACCTCTTTGGTGCCAGATGCTCTTTAAATGATCCATGCAACTCACCCCCACACTTGTTGGTTTCAAATTCCTCGACTATGGCATGTACGTCATCATTAAAATGGCCATAGAACACGAATTTGAAAACTCAATAGGATTGAGCATAATTGTTTCATCAGCTTCATCAGCGTCATCACACCACAAACTTCCAATGTCGGTGTCTTACCATTCATTCCAAGGATGTGAGGGCGCCAGCGGTCTTGGCTCGCAATACGGCAGGTCCTCCCATCTTGGGCACACAGGTCCACCCCAGTCTGAATCAGAGTCTGAGTCCCCATAATTGTGAGAGTCCGCAAATGGTTCCTGGACACTACAATCTTTGCTAGTCTCGGATATCTCTTCTTCCACTATTGTATCTTGCGATCCAGACTCTCTTTCTTGCTCAATCTTAGCCCAATATATCTTATGCATCTCTCGTACAACTATAAGCCAATGAGGTTCACCCGAATCTTCCGCTTGTGGCGGTAATGATGAAGGTTCAATTTTGAGGCTCACTGTCATGGGGCAAGGGCTCCTCTTGTGGCTCTTGAATACTTGATTCCCCTGCCACTGAAATTTTCTTTATTCGTTTCTTTATCCTCTCCATCATCTCCCTCACGTGTTCCATACCTATGACTGAATCCTATTGTGGCACTTGTGAAACCACAAACAAAAACTTGGCGGATGTCCTCCATAATACTGCGTCGTTCTGCCATACTCGCTGGTGAGTCTTCCTGGTGCTGATGAAGCTGGGGTGGAACTGAATTAAAATAACGACGAACTATTATTTTGTATTTTTTTATTTATTTAGAAAACAAATATGTAGAAACTAGGCGATCTTTAGATCACCTGGGACTGTAGACGAATTCCACTTTAGATACGTAACACGTCAATCCTATTCTAGTTAATCCAGGTAATTGCAATGATAATATCATGTCGGTCGCTTGTCATCCCACGTCTCGGTTGACCACAATATCCTATCAGGCTCATGTGTCTACCGGTCTGTTCTAGTAGGCTAACGACCTGCACGACAACGGGTTTTGTCGGTCCACCGCTGCACGAAACAGTCGAATCTGACCTACCGAATCTACCCACTAAGGCCAACCCTAACACTTCTCCTTTCGATCTTGGTGATTCGGGATTGTGTTCAAGTTCTCATTACAATTAGGCTAATAAGTCACTATCATGCACTCATCTAATTAACTAGCGTGTCCAGTTGATCACTCCTTTCACACTAAGTATTAAGCTCGGAACAAGAACATGTAACAAGAATAAATATCAACACTAAGCAAGGAATTGATTCAGAAAATAAGGCCTAGTTTCGTTGAAGATCAAATCATACCGTAATCGTGTCAATAGACTATGACCTTCAACAAGTTCAAGAAACTAACATTCAATTGATAGAATCAAAATCATATGCATGAAACAACGTCTAAACCCAAAAATTCATTCGTCTACATAAAACCCTAGGCTCTCATAGATATGCCTAGCAAAAGAATTTAGCTACTTGAAATAAATCTATCAAAACACGATAGTTTCTCCATAAAAAGATTGAGAAAGGAAGAAGAAGAAAGAAAACTCAAACCCTAGATCATCAATGGAGGTCTTGGCCTTTGTCTCCTCTTCTTCATTGCGTCCTCCTTCTCCTTGCATCTTATTTTCCCCAAATATACGTGAATGATCGTTCACCTCAGCCCCTAGGTCTTTTAATACGCGATTCCCCTCACTTCTTGACCAAACGTTGTTAAAAATTGCATGGAACCCCAAATTTTCGTATGTTGGTAGTCATACTGGTCTTAGGACCAGCGGAAGAGTGCACTGTCGCTGATTGCTTCAAAAAATTATAAGTCACTGGTCTTACTACCAATTTCATGGTTCTAGGACCAGTCTGGTAAAATTCAACTCTGTTTCTTCGCTTTTTTGGTCTTTTCTCCACCCGTCTTCAACTCCAACATGCTCTTGAGCCTTCTCGTCCTTCGGAAGTTCATTCCACCTCCAAATGCACATTCCTGAGCCTCCGTTTCCTGAGACGCACAACACGAAACAAATAACGGAAGATCAAATGTGACGATAAAAGCTCAAAATTACACACGGAATTCCTGGATTACACATTTATGCTCAAACGCTCAAGCGTGCTATATTTCTCTCTATTCGTAGCATGAAACTAAGATAACCAACTCGAAAAATACGCAAAACTATATAAAACGTGCAAGAAATATAACTCGAATAGAGAGTTAACAGTAGCCTCATCGGATTCTGGGTTGAAGAACCCGATGGGAACCGCCATCGGACGCCGTGATTTGGCGTTCTCTTCTTTCTTGGTCGTTCTTTCCATTTGCGATGGAAACCCGTTACCTCCTGATGTCGTAGAGCCACCTGTATAGCCAAGAAGTCACTGGGAAATCCGAAGGATCACTGGTGCTGGGCATGTGCGCAGCTGGAAAACTTAACCATTTTTGGAATGGGTAAAGCTCTCATTTCTTTTCATTTGTTGGGTATTGCATCAAAATGAACCCTAGGTCACGAATAACCCTTTTAGCAACCCCTAATCTGCCATGAATTGGTATAGAGCTGGGTTTGGTACGAATTTTCTTGTTTTTTTTTTTTTTTTTTTTCGTTTTAGCATATTGATGCCCTGTTTGTGGGCTTGTAACTTATTTGTTACTTGATATTTTGGCTTGATTCTTGAATCCGTAGATACCCTGCATGTTGAATTTGTGGTTCGATTCGACCTCTAAATCTTTTGAATCTATTGTTACAGTTGCTGCATGTGGTTGTTCTTCACTAGCAAAAATTATAATTTTTTGAAGTATTGAAATCCTAGTTTTTCACCCAATATTTGAACCTCTGTATCTCTCACTTTTCTTCATGAACTGAGCTTTTCTTTCTTCCTACTTGTAGACAGTAATGAGATCTTCAAATCCATATAATGTATGCTTCATGAATCCATACAAATCCCCCAAAATTTAGTTTCAAGTCACTGCATGTGGCTGATTTGCATTTGTTAGAACTCTACGTTTTTCTATGTGTTGCAAGCTCATTTTCACCTAACTTTGACTTGATTTATATCTTTTAATACTTGTAGTTTATGCAAGCTCCTATATGACCTAGAAACCTTGAATCACCATATTCAAGACCCTATCTTCACAAATTACCTATAGTTTTGATATAATTATCTTAGAAATTTGACCGGAAGAGCTTATTTCGCTCAAACTTCGACGTTTCCAAATCTCAATTCAAATGACTTCTCTAGCTTTCACATCCTCGAGAAAAGTTGTTCATATCATCGTTCTGAGTCTATGAATCATGTTTGACCCCCCAGGCACCCAAGGTTATCTTCATTGTGTGTGAGGGGCAATATGGCAATTTTACTTAAAAGGTTGTTTAGTGACCAAATGAGAACTTTGGATACTTAAACAAGTTCTAATAGATAATTAAAGGTTTTAGAACCTAATTTGGGTCAGAGTTGACCAAGTCAACCTTTGGGGTATTTTATGAAATTATGCTAATTTTTAGGGGCCTAAGTGTAATTTACAAAAAGTGGTGGATTTCAATTCTAAGTTCATATGGAAGAGTTAGAAGTCATTGTTTTTGCATGTTGTTGGTCAAGGTGGCAGCGGGCCGGGCTGTGACGGGTTAAGGCCGTGCCTTGGCGCGGCGGGCCGGGGACGTGTCGTGCCGGGTGTTAGGCCGGGCCGGGCTGGACGGAAGCTGAAACTTAACCCGGCCGTGCCCTGATCGCTTGCACGTGTCGACCCGTGCGGTGGGAAGGGTCGGCAGAGGTAATTTTTGTTTTTTTATTATTATAAAAAATATGTGTTTGTATAAATATTATTGCTAAAAATAACAAATCAATGAATATTAAAAAGAAAATGTAACAATTTATTAATTAACTTAACTTTTGATGTTACAAATGTTAGAAATAATGCATCACTATAATTGTGGTACATCCCAACTAGGTTGGCACCTACCCAACTATCTATCATTTGTATTTTTTTCTAAACTATAAATGTAGAAAAAAATAAGAAACATACATTTACTTGCTCTATTGTTTCTAAACTAACTTCATTCTTCTTCGTCGATGTCTTCGTAAATAACACCATCTACTTGGTCTATTGTTTTTCCCTCGGCATCGGCTTTGAATATTGCATTAGTGAGTTCGTCCTCTCCTCGGATATCTTGTGTTCTCATCTTGGCATCGTCCCAATCTTCTGTGAGAATTAGCACCTCCAACATCTTCGGCGTCAATCTTGAACGCTTCTTTGATAACACTCTTTCACCTGCACTAAAACCCGACTCGGATGCGCTACTTGAAACGGGAGGGGTTAGTACACCACGTGCTGGTAATGATAATACCGGGTAGCAATCGACAAATTTTTTCCACCATTTTAAAACATCTAGTTCGTTAACAATAGTGTCATAAGTGAAAGTTTGTAATGAAAGTAAAATAGTAGGATCTAAATACTATAGAAGGGGGGGGTTAAACAGAGTATGCTAACTTTTGCTAAAAAACAGTCTTTTAAAACTTGAGTAGAGTATGCAGTTGATATCTCAAAGCTTTGAGAAAGATTTGAGAAACTAGAGATATAAATGCAGAACACAGAGGCTTCAAAGCTTTGAGATTCCGAAAACTCCAAAGCTTTGGAACTTCCAGTTTAGACTGTAATGAAAATATAAATGAATTAAGCAGCAAGAACACAAGGATTTCACAGAGTTCAGTCACAATTGGACCTATTCTCTGCATGAGGGATCTTATCCCTCCTGGATTCCAACACAACTTCTTATTAATCACCCAGATTTAGCCCCAGATCTAAAGCCTAGGTGAGCTACCTTTCACCTATATAACTTGTGGTTCCCAACCTATCTAGTTCCAACTACAACCTGTTCAAACAATAAGAACCTCTTTGTTGTTCACTTGAACAACTAAAATTCTAAGCTCGTGAGGTTTAAGAACACAAAATGATAATATAAGTTTAGTACAATTGTGAAGAACACAGAATATAGATAAGCAATAAAGCTTGGAAGTGTTCTCCAATATGTGATGAATGATCTTGCTTCTGCAGTGTCAATGGCCAGATGAATCTGAAGATTTGAATGATCTGATCTCTCCTGTTTGCAGCACTCTTCAAATGTCACGATGATCAGTCTCAGCCTCTATGTCTCTCTTCAAATTCAAACCACTGATCTCCTTAAATAACAACCTGCAACAACCATAGTAATTTTAGGAACTAAATACCTAAAAATCCTCTTCCCTGATATGCTTCTTTCAATAGCTATGATTGGATAGCTATTTGATTGGTTTATGGACGTTGGAACTCCCAACACACGTGCATACACTCAACAAACAAGATCAAACAATATATAGACAAACTAGCATCAAGATCTGATCAGCAATATGCTAACAATTCATAAGAAAACTGAGCTAGGTTTTGTCTGAAAATAAACTTCAGCTAATACATCCAATCTGATGAATATATCATCAACACATTATCTAACAAGTATTAATAGACAATAATAGATCCATAACAAGTTTTGGATCCCAAATAAATAGCCCGCATACATAGATTTATTCAGATGAACTTAGCAGTGAAAAGTACTCAGTAAATCTCAAAGCTTTGAAGCTTTGTCTGCTAGTTCATCCGAATGAGCTTTGATTTCCAATCTAACTCAATCCTCCATATAATGTTAATCCATCCAAAACAAAAATTACTAATGCGTGCATGGTGTTATATATAGTCAGTTCATATCAAAAACAAAGACCTGCACAGAACAGTTAGTCACATGTATATATATGTACATATATATATAAGCATAGCTACAGTGCCTCAAAGCTTTGAAGCTTTGGCACTTAGAAATATTTCCAATATGTCCAGCCTGTGTTTCTGCCTTTCATCATCAAGGAATCTAAGCTCCTTCTGCATATTCATCCATGTATCAATATCAAAGAGATTTAGATCTATCAATCTCCCCCTTGATGATAGACAAAACACATTACTGAAATCCAGATTATGAATAAAGTTCCTGCAACTCAAAAACACATGTAATCCACCAATACCAGTAACAATATTAAACTGATGATTACATTTAAACACAATACATCACCTTAAAACATAATATAGCACCAAAAAAACTGCATAGCAATAACCAATCAGCATCCTACAAAGTAATTCAGCATCCTACCCATTTAACACAAAAAACACATAATCTTCTCCCCCTTTTAGACTTTCATCAAAAGATTAGAATTAATGTAGGATCTAGTTCAAAGTATTTTGAAGATAAAAAACAAATTTAAACAAAATTCAGGACTTGAAATAAAAATAAGACATAAAGAATAAGAAGGGTGGGCTTGAAGGCTTTGAATATTCAACTTCAGAATCTTTCTTTGCTGACTTCTTTCCAGGCTTAGCTTTTCCCTTTCCCTTGTCCGGAGCTTATTCCTGTTTCTCTTCAACTGTGTCAGCCTCTGAATCTCCTTCAGCTTCAGCTAGTTCTTCTCTTTGCTCACCTTGTTCAACACCTTCTTCACCCCGTGCTTCCTCAGTTTCAGCTTGCATTTTTTCAGTTACTTCATCAACAAGCTTATCCAAATCAGGAGCTTCCTTTTCAGCAGTCTCTGCAACTGTTTCCTCGTCACCAGCCTCATCCTCAGATTGATCGAAAAGATCCTTAGAAGTAAGAACAATAGAAACTGGTTTCTTCTTCTTCTTATGCTTCTTGAAAGCTTCTCCAAGTACTTCATCTGAATCAATGCTAGTTTCTTTGCTTTCTGAAGAGGGTATCTTCACTAGGTTCAATCCTTTGATAATGATATCTAGCTTATTTTTCACCAAACCTTTGAACTTGGTGAAACTAGTAGACCGGTTAAACAACCCTTGCCTCAGATCCTCCAATCCATCTCACAAAACTTCAACCCTATCCGGTATCTGAGAGAAATCCAAATTACCAGACACTTTGGGGTTGTAGCAGCTCTAGGTTTGATAAACTCCTTCTGTTTCAGCTCTTTAGCACTCAATTCATAATAAAATTTTCACTTTCCTTTGACAGTGTAAACTATCCCAATCCTTTGAAGAGATGCCTCATCTACCAACCCAAAATCAGTAGTAATATTCTCCTCATCCTCCAAAGAGACTCCAAAGTATTTTAAAAACAAAGGTAAAACATTGGCATGAGGCAGGGAATGGTTCCTAGTCCTAGTGCCACAATAAACCATATGCTCCGTCACAACAGTAGGTTGATCAACTTCAAACCCTTGACATATTAGATACATAAGAATCAATACCTTATTTATCACCAATTCTTTGGAATACTCCCTGAGAACTACACATCTCGTAATGATAGAAAATAAGATTTTAGCTTCACAGGTAAACACAGAGTGTCTTAACTGTTTTGGTTCAGAAGGGGTTCCCTCCAAGGAAAACAAGCATTTCCAAAATCTCCTTCATATCAGGGTGATCACTAACCTTTAATTTCTAGGTACTCCCCAAAATTTGGCAAACACCATGTGATCCAATTTAATATCAACACCAGCCACTTTTGATGTTAGAATTTACTTGTCACTACCATCCAATTCTTGAAATAAGTTCAGATAGAAAAGTCTGGTCAGCCTAGGGTAAGCCTCAGATGGTGGATTTAACAAGATCCCAAGAGATGATTTCCTCAAGTTCTTAATGTAGTCTAAGTCCAATAAATCCAACAATTTAGTACATATTAGACTACAGAAAGATACTTTAGTTGATGCATACCCATCCGTCCATACAGTCTTAACTTCTAAATTAACAAACCAAGAATCAGGCAGCAAGTTCTTACCAAAATTTTTAGTCTTATTGGTCTTTACTGCACTATGTTTCACTCTTTTCTTCTTTGGAGTTGCTTCACCCTTCTTCTCATCTGCTTTCTTCTCCTTTGAAGATGGCACACTCTTCTTTTCACCTTTCTCAACAACCACTTCCTTCTTCTTCTTGCTTGATTCTTCTCCCTGATGCTTACTCCCCTATTCTTTGTTCTTCACCACTTCTTCTGTTGCAGACTCAGATTCTAACTCAGCCATTGGTTCTTCTTGAACTTCCTTTCCCTTCTTGACCTTCTTTGAGGGAGGTGAAGTCTTGTGGACACTGGCTGTATCTTCTGAATCTGATCCATGAATGGTGATTTTCCTATTTTACTTCCTCTTTATCCTCTTGTTGGAAGTCTGACATTGCTTCTTGATCCTTCCAGACTTGCGCTCCACTGTGATTAGGGTTTGAGAGGGTTTGAGAGAGAAGAGAGAGAGAGAGAGAGAGCGAGAGAGACGAAGAGATAGAAGTTGAGAATAAGAAAAATAAGACATGAAGTTAGCTTAAGTAGGTATAAGAGTTTGATTTGAAAATGGATTTGCATGAAAAAGAGATTGCAAAAGATTTCATGAGATATTTTTAGATATTTTGTCAAAATCTCTTAACTTTTGAAATATTATGTAATTATATAAAAATATATTACAAAATAATTCATGATCCAATTTTTAAAAGAATGCATATCCACTTAATCAAAGCAGTGTAACAGTGGTTCAAAGCTTTGAGAAGTTTCAGATCAACACAGAAAGCTTCAAAGCTTTGAGGCATTCTTTCAAGGCTTAAGAAAGTATGATCTCAAGGCTTCGAGATTTACACAAATAATACACATAGAAATTAATACTCCCCCTAAACCAATGCATCATTGTTTAACATACCCAATTCAAGCCTTAGGTATGCAAACCTCTCACCTGGAAATGGTTTAGTGAAAATATCAGCTCTTTGCGTAGAAGTAGAAATAAAAGATAGAACAATATCACCTTTTCAGCATGATCTCTAAGAAAATGATGTCTCACATCTATGTGCTTTGTCCTTGAATGTTGAACTGAATTCTTTGATATAAAATGACACTTGTATTGTCACAGTTGATAGGCACATTTTTGAATTCATATCCAAGATCTTTTAGTTGTTGAGCAATCCATAAAACCTGAGAGCAACAAGCTCCATCTGCAATGTATTCAGCCTCTGCAGTTGATAGAGCTACTGAATTTTGCTTCTTTGAATGCCAACTAATCAGTGATGAACAAAGAAATTGGCAAAATCCAGAAGAGCTCTTTCAGTCTACTTTGTATCCTGCAAAGTCTGCATCTGAATAACCACTCAATATAAAATTAGATCTTCTTGGATACCAAAGCCCCAAGTCTTTGGCTCCATTCAAATATTTGAAAATCCTTTTTACAGCAATCAAATGACTTTCTTTAGGATCTGCTTGAAATATAGCACACATACATACACTAAACATAATATCTGGTCTACTAGCAGTTAGATACAGAAGTGAACCAGTCATACCTCTACAATCCTTTTGATTCACACTCTTACCATTTGTATCCTTGTCCAAGTATAATGATGAACTCATTGGGGTCTTAAATACCTTAAACAGCGACATGTTATATTTATTTAACAAGTAATTGGTTTATTTCCCTTGATTCACAAAAATTCCTTTCTTATTTGATGCACATGAGGTCCAAGAAAGAAATTTAGTTCTCCCAGCAAGCTCAACTCAAATTTCTTGCACATTAGACTTGAAATTTCTTTTGAAAGAGCATCATTTGTAGCAACAAATAGAATATCATCAACATATATATGTACTACTAACAAATCCTTTTCATGATTCTTGATAAAAAGAGTTTGTCTACAAGTCCTCTCTTGAAACCATTTTCCAGTAAAAACTTAGAGAGTCTGTCATACCAAGCCCTTGGAGCTTGCTTAAGTCCATACAAGGATTTGTCTAATTTGTAAACATAATCAGGAAATGTGTCACTTTCAAATATTGGTGGTTGAGCAACATATACTTCTTCTTGCAAATATCCATTTAGAAAAGCACAATCGACATCCATTTGAAAGAGCTTTATTTGATTATGTGATGCAAATGCAAGAAGTATTCTGATAGCTTCTAACCTTGCAACAGGGGAAATTTTTTCCTCATAGTCAATTCCTTCTTGATTATTTCCCTGTGCACGAGTCTTGCTTTATTTCTCACAACCTTACCTTTTTCATCAAGTTTATTTCTGAACACCCATCTTGTCCCAATCACTTATTGATTGTTTGATCTGGGAACTAAATTCCAGACTTTGTTCCTTTCAAACTCATTCAGCTCATTCTGCATTGCAATGATCCAATCTGCATCTTCTAGTGCTTCTTTTGCATTCTTGGGCTCAATAAGTGATACAAAAGCACTGAAAGCATACAGATTCCTCAGTTGACCTCTTGTCATAGTTCCGGTGGTTGGATATGATATGATTTTCTCTGCAGGATTATTAGATAAGTATTTGAACTTATTACTAGGTGTCCAAGTGTATGCTCCTTCAAGGCTTTGAGTTCTTGACACAGTAGAAGGGGCATCATATTTCATGTCAGTCTCAGTCTCAAGGCTTTGAGATTTTGGCTCAGCAGGGGGTTCAAGGCCTTAAGATTCTTCTGAATGTTTATGCTGCTAAGTTTTGCTTCTGTTGACATTCTCACTTTCATCATCAGCCTCATACTTGTTCAAATTGAGATCTGCAAAATTGTCACTCAGAGAATCATCAATACTTTCATCAAAAATTACATGAATACTCTCCTCTACAATCTTAGTTCTCTTATTTAAAACTCTATATGCCTTGCTAGTCTGCGAATAACCAAGAAAGACAGCTTCATCACTTCTAGCATCAAATACCAAGATAATCTTTGCCATTGTTATGCACAAAACAAGTATAGCCAAACGGCTTGAAATAAGCAACACTAGGCTTTCTGCCTTTGAATAATTCATAAGGAGTTTTCTTCAAAATAGGTCTGATAAAATATCTATTGAGCACATAATTGGCAGTATTAACAGCTTCTGCCCACATATACTTTGGAAAATTGCTTTCAAGTACCATGGTTCTAGACATGTCTTCAAGGGTCATATTTTTCCTCTCAACTACACTATTCTGCTGAGGAGTTCTAGGTGCAGAGAAATTGTGTGAGATTTCATGCTTTGCACAAAATAAATCAAAATAAAGCTGATAAAATTCCCTACCATGATCACTCCTAATAGATGCAATTGGTAAAATTTTTAATGTTTGAAGCTCTTTACAAAGCTTTGAAAATCCAGATAATGCTTCAGACTTATCTCTAATAAACATAACCCAAGTAAATCTAGAATAATCATCAACCACAACAAGCATATATCTCTTACATTTGGGTGTTTGAACTCTCATAGGACCACACAAGTCCAGATGCATCAATTCTAAAGGTCTAGAAGTACTTACAAAGTTCTTTGGTTTGAATGAACTCTTGTTCTGTTTACCTTGAGTACATGTCTTGCAAATCTCATCATATTTGAATTTCAGGATTGGTAATCCCCTTACCAGATCTTTTGAGATGAGTTCGTTCATGGTGTGCATGCTTATATGACAAATTTTTCTATGACAAAGCTTTGAGTCATCCTTCAAAGCTTTGAGACATTTCAGACTATCACCTGCAACTTTGTCAGTACATATAGCTTAAACATTATGTGACCTGGGAGAAGTTAGTATGCAATTGTTTGATTTTTCATCTTGCACCCCACATTTCTCCTTGTCAAAAACTACCTTATTTCCTTTATCACAAATACTCAATAAATTATACTTAAGACCATCAACTAGATAAACATATGAAATTGACCATGCATAGTTATTACCAATACTACCTATACTAATTATGTTGCACCTTGATTTGTCACCAAGTGTGATTGTTCCCTCTGATTGCTCTTTAAGCTCAGTGAATAAAGATTTATTTCCACTCATGTGCCTGGAACATCCACTATCCAAAATCCATTTCAGATCTTTCAAAGCTTTGGTGACATCCTACAAAATTCAATCAATGCCTTAACAGGCTATTAGAACAAGTGAAGAATTTTGACTCATACTCATAATCAACCATGTTAGGTGGTCTAATTCCTTTTGGAACCCAAATCTATTTCATTTGTCCGTTAAGCTGATAATGATAGGTGTTCCTCATTTAATGGGGTTCTGTCCTTCGAAAGGAGAATTTTAATTTTAAATGTCCAATTTTACCACAATAATGACATTTTGGAGAATGACTGCTTCCTGATTTTACAAATGTGATTTGGTTTCTTTTTGGAAAATTTGGATTATGACCAATTCCACTTTTGTATACAGAATGCATTATCCTCCAAGCATAAGATTTAACTTATGTTCTGAGCGAGCAAAGGTTGAAAGAGTTTTATTGGATTCTTGAAGCTCACTAGTCAATGAAGTGTTCTGTTGTTCTAAATCATCTGAATGACTCTTTAGATCAATATATTTATCGGTTAAAAGAGATTTTTGATCAACAACTTCTTTGACTTGTGATTTCAAAACTTTTAATCTACTGTCCAAGGCTTTGAAGTCACTATCAATCTTCAACTTAGTAGCTTCAAGACATTTGTTTTGAAAAACCAAATCTAAATTTTCCTTTTCTTGCTCATGAACTTTTACTTTCAAGGAATCCATCTCATTCCTATAACTTTCCTCATTCAAAAACAGGGTTTTGAGGATTTCACATCAAAAGGACTAGATAAAAGATTATTTACCATATCTTCAATTGGCTTCTCAGTAGAGTGGTCTTCTTGATGTCCAGCCATCAAACAGAGATTGGCTTGTTCTTCATCAAAATCTGAGTCTGAAGAGTCTGAATCACTCCATGAGGCTACCATTGCCTTCTTTCTTCTGTTGTCATTTTCCTTCTTAGGAAATTGCCTGCATTTGTTCTTTTGAGGGAAATCTCTTACCAGATGATCTACATCTCCACATTCACAGCAATTCATAACTTTAGGTTTATATGGATGTGAAGTGGATTTACCTTTTTGATCCTTTCTGGTTGAGGATCTGAATTTGTCTTTGCTGTTGTCCATGTTTCCAAAGTTTTTGTTCTTTTTCAGAATTCTGGGAAAGGCTTTGGAAATCAAGGCTAAGGCTTCTTCATCATCATCATCATCATCATCATCATCATCATCATCCTCCTGTCCAAGGCTTTGAGATTTTTCATTGTCCTTTGCCTTGAGTGCCAGGTTCTTGATGTTGTCACTCAAGTCACCATCTACCTCCTTCATGGAGATCTCATGAGTGAGCATTTTTTCTTGTAGATCATCAAGTTCCAGAATTCTTAAGTCCCGAGCCTCCTCAATTGCAGTTATGTTAGGCTCCCATTTTTCCTTTGGAAAACTTCTGAGTATCTTCCTGACATTTTCCTTATTTGAGAAAGCTTTTCCATGGATTCCAAGTTGTTCACAATAACTGTAAACCTTTTGAACATATCCTTGATGGATTCCTCAGATTTCATATTAAATAGTTCATACTGTCTCAAAAGGATATTGATCTTTGTCAGCTTGACTTGGCTAGTTCCTTCATAAGTGAGAGTTAGCTTATCCCATATATCTTTTTCACTTTTGCAGTTGGATATCCTGTTAAACTCATTTGCACTAAGAGCACAATATAATAATTTCAAAGCTTTGTAATTCTTTGATACCTTTTCCAACTCAGTGACTGAGAGATCTTCATCAGGTTTGACAGTCCTGACTCCATTGGTAGTAGTATAGAATAAATTTGGGCCATTCACAACAAGAGACCATATCTCCGTGTCTTGGTCTATGATGAACATATCATCAATGCCATCCAATGCACAAAGTTATCACCACAAAACAGTGGAGGTCTATTAGCTGTTCTTCCCTGTGAGAATCCTCCATCACCTACATTATTCATTGTCACAAGATTGTTAGATCCTTAAACAGTGACCCAAGCTCTGATACCAATTGAAAGTTTGTAATGTAAGTACAATAACAGGATCTAAATACTTTAGAAGGGGGGGGAGTTGAATAGAGTATGCTAACTTTTGCTAAAAGCAGTCTTTTCAAAACTTGAGGAGAGTATGCAGTTGATATCTCAAAGTTTTGAGAAAAATTTGAGAAACTGAAAATATAACTGCATAACATTGAGGCTTCAAAGCTTTGAGATTTGGAAAACTCCAAAGCTTTGGAACTTCCTGTTTAGACTGTAATGAAAAATATAAATAAAGTAAGCAGCAAGAACACAAGGAATTTACAAAGTTCAGTCACAATTGGACCTAGTCTCTGTCAGAGGTATCATATCTCTCCAGGACTCTAACACAACTTCTTATTAATCAACCAGATTTTGCACTAGATATCAAGCCTAAGTGAGCTACCTTTCACCTATACAGCTTGTGATTCCCAACCTATCTAGTTCCAGCTACAACCTGTTGAAACAATAAGAACCTATTTGTTGTTCAGTTGAACAACTAAACTTCTAAGTTTGTGAGGTTTAAGAAGACAGAATGATAATACAAGTTTGGTACAAGTGTGAAGAAAACAAGCAATAAAGCATGGAAGTGTTCTTCAATCTGTGATGAGTGATCTTGCTTTTGCAGAGTCAATGGCCTGATGAATCTGAAAATTTGATTGTTCTGATCTCTCCTGTTTGTATCACTCTTCAAATGTCACGATGATCAGTCTCCGTCTCTATGTCTATCTTCAAATTTAAAGTACCGATATCTTTAAATAACAGCCTGCAACAACTAGAGTGATTTTAGGAACTGAATAACTAAAAATCTTCTTCCCTGATATGCCTCTTTCAAAACCTATGCTTTGATAGCTATTTGATTGGTTTATGGGCGTTGGAATTCCCAACAACACTCCATACACTCAACAAGAAGATTAAATAATATCCAGACAAACTAGCATCAAGATCTGATCAGCAATATGCCAACAGTTCATGAGAAAAAACAGGACTAGGTTTTGTCTGAAAAAAACTCAGCTGATACATCTAATCTGATGAATAATATCATCAACACATTATAGAACAATTATTAATATACAATAATAGATCCATAACAAGATATGAATCCAAAAGAAATAGCCTACAAATACAGATTTAATCAAATGATCTCAGCAGTGAAGAGTACTCAGTCAATCTTAAAGCTTTGAAGCTTTGTCTGTTAGTTCACCAGAATGAACTTTTGATTTCCAATCCAACTCAATCTTGCAAATAATGTTAATCCACTCTAAACAATAATTAATAATGCCTGCATAGTGTTATATATAGAGTTGTATAACTCAATTCATATAAAAAACAAAGACCTGCACAAAACAGTCAGTCACATGTATATATATATATATATATGTGTGTGTGTGTGTGTGTGTGTGTGTGCATAGCTATAGTGCCTCAAAGCTTTGGAGCTTTGGTGCTTAGAAATATTTCCAATATGTCCAGCCTGTGTTTCTGTCTTTCATCATCAAGGATTCTAAGCTCCTTCTGCATATTCATCCATATATAAATATCAAAGAGCTTCAGATCTATCAATATCCTTGATGGATTCATCAGAATTCATCTTAAACAGTTCATACTGTCTCAAAAGGATATTGATCTTTGTCTGCTTGCCTTGGCTAGTTCCTTCATAAGTAACAATTAGCTTATCCCATATCTCTTTTGCACTCTTGCAGTTGGATATTGTGTTAAACTCATCTGCACTAAGAGCACAATATAATAAGTTCAAAGCATTATATTTCTTTGATACCTTTACCAGCTCAATGACTGAGAGATTTTCATAAGGTTTGACAGTGCTGACTCCATTGGTAGTAGTATAGAACAAGTTTGGTCCACTCACAACAATAGACCATAACTCCATGTCTTGATCTATGATGAACATTTTCATCAGTGCCTTCCAATGCACTAAGTTATCACCACAGAACAGTGGAGGTCTATTAGCTGCTCTTCCCTGTGAGAATCCTCCATCACCTACATTATTCATTGTCACAAGATTGTTAGATCCTTAAATAGTGACCCAAGCTCTGATACCAATTGAAAGTTTGTAATATAAGTAAAATAGCAATATCTAAATACTCTAGAAGGGGGGGGGAGTTTGAATAGAGTACACTAACTTTTGCTAAAAAAAAATAGTCTTTTAAAACTCGAGTAGACTATGCAGTTGTTATCTTAAAGCTTAGAGAAAGATTTGAGAAACTAGAGATATAACTGCAGAACACAGAGGCTTCAAATGAGATTCGGAAAACTCCAAAACTTTGGAACTTCCATTTTAGACTGTAATGAAAATATAAATTAAGTAAGCAGCAAGAACACAATGATTTCACAGAGTTCAGTCACAATTGGACCTAGTCTTTGCCTGAGGGATCTTATCTCTCCAAGATTCCAACACAACTTCTTATTAATCACCCAGATTTAGCCCTAGATCTCAAGCCTAAGTGAGCTACCTTTCACCTATACAGCTTGTGGTTCCCAACCTATCTAGTTCCAGCTCCAACATGTTGAAACAATAAGAACCTATTTGTTGTTCAGTTGAACAGCTAAACTTCTAAGTTTGTGAGGTTTAAGAACACATAATAACAATACAAGTTTAGTAAAAGTTTGAAGAACACAGAATAAAAATATGCAATAAAGCATGAAAGTGTTCTTCAATCTGTGATGAGTGACTTTGCTTCTGCAGTGTCAATGGCCTGATGAATCTGAAGATTTGAATGATCTGATCTCTCCTGTTTGTAGCACTCTTTAAATCTCACGATGATCAGTCTCAACCTCTATGTCTCTCTTCAAATTCCAACCACTGATATCTTTAAGTAACAACCTGCAACAACCAGAGTGAATTTAGGAACTGAATACCTAAAAATCCTCTTCCCTTATATGCTTCTTTCAATAGCTATGCTTGGATACCTATTTGATTGGTTTATGAACTTTGGAACGCCCAATAACCCTGCATACACTCAACAAACAAGATCAAACAATATCTAGACAAACTAACATCAAGATCTGATCAACATTATGCTAACAGTTCATAACAAAAACTGGGCTAGGTTTTGTCTGAAAATATGCTTCAGCTAATACATTCAATCTGATGAATATATCATCAACACATTATGTAACAAGTATTAATCGACAATAATAGATCCATAACAAGTTTTGAATCCCAAAGAAATAGCCAGCATACACAGATTTAATCAGATGAACTTAGCAGTTAAAAGTACTCAGTAAATCTCAAAGCTTTGAAGCTTTGTCTTCTAGGTTATCAGAATGAGCTTAGATATCCAGTCTAACTCAATCCTGCATATAATGTTAGTCCATCCAAAACAAGAATTACTAATGCATGCATAGTGTTATATATAGAATTCTATAACTCAGTTCATATAAAAAACAAAGACCTGCACAGAACAGTTAGTATATATATATATAAAGTGCCTCAAAGCTTTGAATCTTTGGCACTTAGAAATATTTCCAATATGTCCAGCCCGTGTTTCTGGCTTTCATCATCAAGGATCTAAGCTCCTTCTGCATATTCATCGATATATCAATATCAAAGAGCTTCAGATCTATCAATCAGTATGCTTAGTATTTAAGTACCTTTCCAATTCGGATACACAAGGGTCATAAGAAGTAGAACAATACGTGAATGTGGCAAAATCAAATATTGGATCAAATTCATTGCTTTGAGAAGCAGATGGAGACACATTTTGAGGTTGTATTTCTCCATGAAGCGAAAAATATTTGTCATATTTCCTTTGTAATTCAATAGTAACCTCCTCAATTGTTGGTTTTGGATAATACTCTCCCATGTTATGTGCTATTTCTTTAATCGCTTTTTCTATCGCTTGAAGTTTTGGGCATGGATCAAGATCCGCAGCTAAACAAAAAATCATTGTAATTTTTTGAAAATATTTAATATATTTAACATGCATTTCAATTGAGGCCTCTTTAAGTAGTTCATGATTCCTACATAAATCTATAATACTACTCATTTTCATCAATTAAAATGGTGCCCAATTAGTCATAGTATAATAACGCCCGATATTTGGTTAGTAGCATCGTAAAAATGTCGTAACACTTCCATCAACGCTCTTGCACCTTTCCAATCACTCATAGTAAGTTCAAGGTCGCCAGCATATTCTCTAATAAACCGCGTTATCACGCTCTCCTACCCTTTGCAATCCCTAATCAACAAATAAGTACCATTCCACCTACTAGGACAATTCACACTAAATTTCCTAACTTTTTTTGTTAGCAAGTTTACATGCTTCATCAAATTTCTTTTGTCGTTGGCTACTGCTACAAATATATAGAAGTGCGTTACGAATATTTTGAATTCTATGCGCTTGAGATTTCATACCATCCTTCACAATCAAGTTAATAATATGACAAAAACATTCATGTGGTGTAGTCGTTCTCCGGTATATGGAATTAAATTTTCTTTCAAAAGAGTCATAGAAGCACTATTTACTGATGCGTCGTCAAAAGTAATACCCATAATGCGGTTTGAAATTCCATATTCAAGAGAAATAACATATAAGCTATCACTAATATTTGTTGCGTTACGTAGATACTCTATTTGCCGAAATGCAAGAATTCGTTTTTGAAGAATCCAATTTTCATCAACAAAGTGTGCGGTAACACATATAAAACCACGATTAGTTCTACTGTGCACAAATCGGATGTGCATGAAATAGAGTAATTATTAGTTCTAAAAATATATAAAATTTAATTTTTCTATCCTTGAATTTTTTTAATAATGTCGGCTCTAGTAGTGTTAGGACTCACCATTGTAAAAGAGGGGTTAAAAGTGTTTTGTATCATTCTTTCAAATCTAACATTAGAAGCGGTGCTTATAGGCAACTCACTAGTGGCTATCCATAATGCAATTTCGGGTCTAGCTTTAGCGTGCGCATATTGGAATTTTTGCCCAAAATTTAATTGTGTTTGTGTACCACCTACACTCATATTTGGGACAAAAAGTCTATGTTTAGTTTGAAGATGTCTTCTACGAATACCGGTTCCATCTTTACTTTTAGTATAATTATTTTCACAAATATTACAACATATTCTATCACAAAGTCTACCTTCGAATATTATATTTTTAATCGTCATGAGTTGCCATATATAAGAATTTTTTTTAACCGTAGTGCCCGTACCCCTATTTTGTAGGTCTATTATCATCGTTTCTTCTAGCCATCGGCATACTTTGATCTAAGCTATCGTCATCTAAAAAATTAGTTTGGATATCAATTGAATGATCATGAAAAGTAGTATTTTGTTGATATGCTCAATGCGCTAACGGATCATCCATTTCTTCTTGCAAATGGCGACTAGTGGACATTTTTACAATAACACTAACTACACAATCATTAATACTACAACAAAAAAGTAATTACTAAAAATTAAAACTTACAAAATTTCCAAAGATGTAGTATGATCGGAATAGCTTGTAGGAGTGGAAGTGGAAGAAGCTTAAGGAGAAGAGGTAGAGCCGACAATTTGATCTTCAAAATTCGCCAAGTAGGAAAACTCCTACACTTTGAGAGAGCTTAGTAGAAGATGAGACAGAGTTTTTGTGGGAATGACTATGAAAAAATTCATACTAGTGTAGTGGTATTTATAGGATGAGTATATTTCCTTCTTTCCCTTTTTACCCGTAAAACTAGTCGTTTTATGGCATTTGGGAGGGTTAAAATGATCTTTTGTGATGTACATACTTGGAATTCCAGTTCTGCCCCTAAAAGCAGTCGTTGCTATTTAAAAAATGGGTGTGAAGATGTCATTTTGGGCTTTCTAGCCGTTGGCAACAAAAGACAGAAAAAAAAATAAAAAAAAGCAGGTTCTGCACGCGGGCCGACCCGTGCTTGCACGCACCGGGACCGACCCGCACGGGTCGAGAAATACGAAAACCTGAACCGCGCGTGCCCCGGTCTGTGCACGATAGCGTGCGGGCCGTGCTTGGGTCGGGCTCACAACATGGCGTGCTCGGGCCGTTTAAGAGGCGGGTCTTGCCGAGTCGTGCCATTTTAGCACGCGGGTCGGCACACATTGCGGCCACCAGTTGTTGGACCAGCATAAGTATAATTTGGGGTCAAGGCACAATAGTTTTAAAAACTAGATGGGATCGGCCGGCTCGACCAGTCGGACCAGTGAATCGGAGCTCGTCCGGTCCGGGTCGTATGTCGGACCGTACGTGCAAAAAACCTGTCAAAAACCGGTCAAAACCGCGGTTGGACCGCCGAACCACCAAACCGGCCACCCCAAAACGGTATGCTGGGTCCCAGTAAAATCTCGTAAAATCTACCAGTGCAGGAATCCAAACCTGTGACCAGAAGAAATTACACCAGCAAGTTAACCACTGAACCAACAATGGACTTGTGTACTGGGGAGGAACGAAAATATATATATTTAACTAATGAATTCCTCTCAAAAATCGTAACTAATATGTTTTTTAATTTTAGACTTTTTGTTCATTTTCTTAAGGAAATTTTGTTTATTTAATAAATCGTCACTTTGTAAAACCAAGTATGTATTTCTTTTTTCAATTAATTAATGATGTTTTTATTTTTCAAATAAATAGTGTTGTTTTCTATTTTTTGCTAATAAATAAAAATTATGAAGCATACAAGTCGTATGCTGCTTCAAATTGTGTGAATTTATATAGGTGACGGGACAAATGAACTTTGATGATGTCATATTGATTAATTTCACCTTTTATATCATATTTTTATTACACATATAAATAAAAGTAATATTTTTATGTTATTAAAAAAAATGTGCGGTTTAACTGGTCCGACCAGAAGTCGGACCGGTCCGATTGTGAACCAGTGTCTCACCGGTTTGATGGTCGGTCCAGTTTTGAAAACTATGCCAGACACAATAAGAAACTGTACTGGGCAATTTCGGAGTGTGAGGGCCGTTTTAGACAGTAAACTTGCATGACCTTCATTTCATTACATTCTTGCATACAACCTCATATAGAGGGTATATGTTAATAGTTTGTATACTTTACTTGTGTATATCCAGCGGGTGTTGAAGAACGTTCCCCAATAGACGTATGTGTTCGTATTGCTGCATTTACCGCGAGAAATGGATTCATATGAGACGAGCGTTGTAGAAGGAGTGCTAGCTTTGGTTTTCGCCTTTCTTGGATCAGTAGTAAGTACATATGTGCGATATTTTCTTAATCAAAGTGTGCATGCGTTTGATGTCTCGAATGAAAATTTTGTTAATTGTAAAAGTATGAGAAGCATGATTTGTACTCGAAAATTGTATGTATTATTTTATTGAATTCCTTTGAGAAGTACTGAAAAATTCACGTGAAAGTTTGATATTCCAATTTTGAATACGATAAAGTGAATATTTAAGAAAATTCTAATTAATTAAGGACGATGTACAGAGTTGTGTTTATTTATGGCTCCGGTCGGAAGCGCCAAGTGATCCTCCTATTACTTATGGCTACGGCCATCAAAGCAATGCTTCACATTATTGGATAGAACTTGAATGCTCACAAATCCGTCCCCGACGAGCCAAAACGTACCAAGGTATTGCGGCTAAGGGGTTTTAGAGCTTTAGAGTGCTACTTATACTTGTAAGGGTCACTACGGTATAGGGGTGTCGACACTTAAGGCCTTTTAGCTAATGTTGTGAGTGGGGATTGACGTATGGGATCCCTTAACGCTCGGGAGAAATTGGATTTGATAGAACCTATAAAGCACCATTTATGATTACTTTGTGTTCCCTCTGTCTACATCAATCCTGCTGGTGGCTCTAGGCATGCCTCAACTGAATTTAACTGTTAATTGAAGTTGAATGAAAGTAATAACTCTATCGATTCCGTTGGTGGCTCTAGATATGCCCCAACAAAAATAAGTAAAGTTGAAAGAAATTTGATACTTGTGAAGTAATACGTTTTTCAGTGACACAAGATTTGCAGGCGTACCGGTTTAAGAATATATTGAATACTCGTAGTTTATTAACATTTTAAAGTTGGACGGTTCTTGCTACGCGATTACTTATAATTTTTCAGAAATTCCCAAATCTATTAATTACTAATGTTTTAAATCTCTTGATTTATTTCAACTCACGCTTGTGTGCCACTCATTGCTTTTTATATCGTAGTGTGTATTTACTGAGTTTTTACATATTATTTTCAATATGTGGTGTCTGAGTTTGTTATTTCAAAACCTCAACAGGTTAGTGCAAGGCTTGATGGAAACGCGGATCAAAACTACGACGTCGAGCTTAAGATTAGATCACTTAGTTGATCACAATTGTTTATCGATAGTCGCATTAGCCCTGAACCGAGATCCCGGGTTGTTTCAGCTGGTATCAGAGCATTAATTCTCCGATTATTGTGACGTTCGATTTCCATCAGCAGTGAATAAGAAAGATAACAAGTCTTCAGAAACTTAAATTTATTTAGGATAACTCAATTAGGATATTAAGTAACAAGCCGTCGGGGAGTATGGGTACTTACATATTGTTAAAATTTCATTCTCGTACTTTCTAATTAGATATTAACGGTTAATTGAGATGTGATTCATGCAACATTTGTCTGCCTATTTACATGCGCATTTCTTAAGTCGCATATTTATTTATGTTTCTATATTATTTTGTCAACGAGAGAGTAACGACGCTTTGACTTAGAAGACATTGAGACAATTCTTTTCTTACCTACGAGCAGCAAATTTTAAGATAATACTTTGTTTTGTTTCATTTTGAGTTAAATTGACATGGTCATTTTCAAAATTTGAAAGTTTTAACAATAAGCTATTAAGTTTCTGAAATTGTGGGCTTGTCGAGCTACCAAATGCCAAGAGATATGGACCCCTTTGTTTACCAGTCTGCTGGCGTGACTCTTAATATGACGGTTCTATAAGTTGTACCCGCTGAGTAGACTAAGTTGGAAAATTTGAAACACATGCGAGTTGTGATGGAGAGGCACGTTGTATGACGACACATAGTGTTCGTTTTCCCCTTGAATGCGTGGAACATTTGAGGTGATTGGTTCATCTAATCCTATACTGATAAGACAATAAATTTATTGCAAATGAGACAAGAAAAATGATATATTAGTTTTGATCAAAGTGTTTGTCTAAAAGTTTTGAGATTTGTTAAAACGCTATAAAATTTTCGAATCACTTCTAAAATTGGTAACTTGTATGTTGGTATTGAACTTTCATAATTTTATTTTGAACTTTCACTTGTACTTATCGAATATGGAACCATATTGTGTCGCAAGCTTAGGCTGGTATGTAGTATAGACCCCGTCGTGCCGAGAGTGAGAATGAGAAATTTTTTTCAGTTAAGGTGTTGTTGGCCAACCAACCAGAGAAGCCAACTATTAAGAGCAGAACATCCGACGAGAGCGATTTATGTACTTGTCTGATTTAATCAAATAAACTTAGTCACTCTGTTGTATTTCATCTGCATTTCATATATATGGGTAGGTATATGATGAGATCTTTGGGAACGAAGATTCTTTTAAGGTGGGTAGATTGTAACACCGATATTTTTCAAGTTATCTCTAACTATAATATCAAGCCTTCTGGGGGAAATGTGTAGATA
Source organism: Linanthus parryae (assembly GCA_023055425.1). Taxonomy (NCBI): domain Eukaryota; kingdom Viridiplantae; phylum Streptophyta; class Magnoliopsida; order Ericales; family Polemoniaceae; genus Linanthus; species Linanthus parryae. The sequence continues at coordinate 79,392,976 of JALGPY010000007.1, read as the reverse complement.
AATTTTCATGTCTTTAAAGTTAAAACGTTGGAATGTTTGCAATTTCTGGAAGTTTTTACAATGATTTTGAAGCACTAGAAGTATTCGGGGAGGTAAAGGAATACCCTAAAATTAAGTAGAACATCTAATGCTAGTTTGTACCCCCAACTTTGGAAAACAACCCTTTCATCCCCCATGCATTCTTGCCACTTGTTCAAGCCAATTTTACACCTCACTAGGTGAGGTAGCAACACCTCCAACCTCCCTCTCCACCAGCACAATCAGGAAAACATCTTTTCTCTCTTCTCTTCATTCTTTCTTCTTCATTACTCATCTTCTACTTCCTTGTTATTGTACAACACCACATTGATCTCAACCACCACACCACCTCTTCATGACCTGCTACCACTGGAGGTTCATCACCACCTGAGGAGCAAAACACCCCGATCAATTTGAGGGTTCAATCAAAATCGAGAGAGGAAACCCAATTTGAAGGTAAAGAACCCCAGCTTTTCCTCGGCCAAATTCTTCATTTTTGTTGTCTTTCGATCTAAATGAACCTTGTTTTCGTGATTTGGGTTTGATTTCGTACTTGGAGAGCCCAAGATCATGCGCTGAATCGACGGTGTAGCCTCACCGAATTCTGGATTGAAGAACCCGACGAGAACCACCATCAGACGCCATGCTTAAGCGTTCTTTTCGTTATTGGCCGTTCTTCCCCTCCCCGATGGCAGCCCATGACCTTCTGACATTTTAGAGCCATCTTTATAGCCAAGAACTCACTGGGAAGTCCGAAGGAGCACCGGTACTGGGCATGTGGGCCGCCGGAAAACTCCATGGTTGTCGGAATGGGTAAAGCTCTCATTTCTTGTCATTTTTGTTGGGTATTGCATCAAAATGACCCCTAGGTCACGAATAACCCTTTTAGAAACACCTAATCTGCCCATAATTATTTTTGATCTGGGTTTGGTACGAATTTTCTTGGTTTTCTTTGTTTTTCGGCAGCATATTGATGCCCTGTTTGTGGGCTTGTAACTTCTTGTTACTTGATGTTTTGGTTGATTCTTAAACCCGTAGATATCCAACATGTTGTACTTCAACAATTATGTTGATTTCATCGTTCGATTCAACCTCTAAATCCTTTGATTCTGTCATTAAAGTTGCTACATGTGGTTGTTGTTAACTAAAAAACCAAAAAAAAAAAAAAAAAAAAAAAAAAATCGAAGTATTGAAATCCTAGTTTTTCACCCATCTTTAAACGTCGGTATATCTCAATTTTCTTGATGGATTGATCTTTTATTTATTACAAATTGAAGATGATAATCAGATCTTCGAATCCATATAATGTATGCTTCATGAATCCATACCAATCTCTCAAAATTTGACTTCAAAGTCAATGCATGTCACTTCAAGGCTCATTTTCACCTAACTTTGACTTGCTTGATCTCTCTCAATAATTAGAGTATATGGGAGCACCAATATCAATTAGAAACCTTGAATCATCATCTTCAAGACCCAACCTTCAGATTTCTCAAATTCACTATAGTTTGCATATAAATTATCTCGGAAATTTGACTGGAAGAGCTTATTTCGCTCAAATTTTGACGTTTCTAAATCTACGTTGAAACGAATTATCTAGCTTTCACATCCTTGAGAAAATTTGTTCATATCGTCGTTATGAGTCTAAGGGTCATGTGTGACCACCCGGGTACCCAAGTTTATCTAAATTGTATCTGAGGGGTAATATGGTATTTTCACTTAAAAGGTTGTCTAGTTACCAAATGAGAACTTTGGAGACTTAAAGAAGTTATAATACATAATTAAAGGTTTTAGAACCTAATTTGAGTCATAGTTTACCAAGTCAGCCTTTGGGGTCTTTTATGCAATTATGCCAATATTTAGGGGCCTAAGTGTAATTTATTGAAAGTTGTAGATTTCAACGGTAAGTTCATATGTAAGTTAGAAGCCCTTTTAGTTGCATGTTTTTGGACAAGTATGAGTATAATTTGGGGTCCAGTCACAGTAAGAGACTGCACTGGACAGTTTCGGAGTATGAGGGGCGTTTTGGACAGTTAGCTTGCACGACTCGCATTTCATTACATTCTTGCATACAACCTCATATAGAGGATATATGCTAATAGGCTGTATACTTTACTTCTGTATATCCAGCCGGTGTTAAAGATCGTTCTGCAATAGACGTATGTGTTCATATTGCTGCATTGACTGTGACACCTGGATTCATATGAGACGAGCGTTGTAGAAGGAGTGCAAGCTTTGGTTTTCGACTTTCTTGGCTCAGTGGTAAGTACATATGTGCCATATTTACTTATCAAAGTGTGCATGAATTTGATGTCTCGAATGAATATTTTGTTAATTGTAAAAGTATGAGAAGCATGATTTGTTCTCGAAAGTTGTTTGGAACATTTTATTGAACTCCTTTGAGAAGGATTGAAAACTTCACGTGAAAGTTTTATATTCCCATTTTGAATACGATAAAGTAAATACTTAAGAAAATTATAATTGATTTAGGGCGATGTACAGAGTTTTGTTTATTTATGGATCCGGCCAGAGACGCCAAGCGATCCTCCTATTATTTATGGCTACGGACATCGAAGCAATGCTTCACATTATTGGATAGAACTGGTGTAAGTTCAACGTTTATTTCAAAGGCTTGAAACTGATTTCAAGGCCTTGAAATTGAAGAGCATGAACTGAGGAGGAGTTATTACTCCTACTAGGTCATTGCCCGTGCCCGAGGGATCTACAAAAAAAAAACCAACATACGTCAGTTATAATGTGCATGAAACAAAATGATAACTTCATCTAAGAAACCGAAAGAATTTGTCATATGTTTTGAATTATCTCTTCAATTTAGTCCCATATCTAACACTTTTTTTGAGAACCAGTCCCAATATCTAACACAAACAACCCAACAGTTCCATTTAGTCTACCATTTTCGTAATGGTCTGGCACATATTATTTCCTTTTTGTGGTTTAGTCACTCAAAATTTTCTTTATCCTTACTGTAATTATTGGATATAGTCAACCCAAGTCTAGAGGCCATTATACTCACCAAGAATCAGGTTAGAAGCGCAATCGTTCATTTAGTTCAGGACATATATTTATTTTATTTTATAAGACTTATCTTTTTGTCGTGTACCGAGTTTGAACCAAGAACCTCAGGGAGGTGCTTTTAAATCTCTACTACTTGAGCTAGCAGCACCCATTTGCAAGTCATATTTGAAATAGCATGAATATAGTCTGTGCCTGAGCACTACTCCAAATAAAACTCGAGTATAGCATGAATATTTGACGCAGAAATCTTAATTTTGCGTCAAATATTTATTAGCTACAAACTGAGTGAATTTACAAATACAAAATTAAAACAAAATCTCAAACAGAATTTTGTATGGCCAAAAATAAATATGAAAGAGCATTGCTACACAGTACATACACTGTCCATAGAAGAGAATAATTATAATTTCAAGTACATGAATTCTAAAGCATGCTTTCATCTTTTTCTTCATCAATGTGCTCATTAGAAATTGTCAGAGTGATTCGTATGCTCCTATTTTTGCCAGTATATTTGGCAGGATATCATCGTAAACCCAAGAAGAGTCGGTACGATCATAAATATAACATTTAAAGATTAGAGGTATAAAGTAAAAAATTCAAAAATGGCGGAGGAGTTGAAAGAATTAAGATACATACCTCGAACAACATAAACGACCCTTTGATATTCATGCCCGAACTACCAACGCTGTTCAGATTAGAGACGCAACCAAACCAAACTGAAGCTAAATAAATCAAAAAGTACATATTAATTAACAGAAACAATTACCCTTGCTCTGCTCCCTGTTAAACCTTTAATCCTTATATGTTAGAAGTGTGCTCCCTGTTATACCAATACAGCCAAATAGGAAGCCACCTAGTCGATTTGGACAGCGCTGGGGTGTTTCACACCGCAAACATGTCATAGAAGACTTGAATCGAAACATCGCCAAAATAGAATATTATGCACACTAAACTAACATAAATCACCTTGACTCATTGCTCACTTTGATTCGTATATATGGATTATTGAAGCATCAAGTATTTAGACATAGAAAAAAATCATCTACCTTTACTCTACTCTGAAAGTTGTTTGATTTCTAAGAAGCAGTATAATAATCACCTGGAAAAATCATAATTCACTGAATTTATCTGAGAGGAACTGGGCATCAAAGAAACCACCGGAGACGGAACTCAATGCTTGATCCATCACCACGATCTGGTTGATTTCATTTTTGTCTTACAACATGGTTACTGTTTAAGGTGGTGAATTTAGCAATCCCAAAACGGGGAAAAGATAATTAAGGGTGTCCACTTCAAAATTTTATGCATACTCAGCCATGGGTAATCATTTTTTAACCAAGCAAACTTCTACATTACTTTTTTCCATAACCATATTCCCCGCATTGAAATAAACTTCCTGGCAGCACTATACTATAATTACCTGCTGGGTAGATTTCTCGGTTTCTCTGAGTCGGTATCGAGATCTCAGGCGAATAACGACGCTGGTGTTATGCGAATAATGGTTCCGGTGTTTCACTCTTTGAATAACAGATCTGTGCACATTAAAAAGTGTGATAAATTTCAATAACCTAACCATCGAACCACAAAACTCATAATCAGCAATACCCAACTTGAAGTATACATACCAGAGAAATTAATAACCCAAATTCATGAATACCCAGTAACCGGTACCTAAAATCAACAATACCCAGACAAAACACAGTTAAAATCGCGAAGGAAGCCTAACTGTAACCCATGAAATCCTACCAAAGTAGTGACCATGTAAAAATCTACAACATAATACATAACAAATATCCAATTTAAGAAATAATAAGAATAATACGCAAGGTTCTTCCACGTAGATAGCAGGCATCGGGGTTGTTCCACTTCCACCATTACCGTTGGGAAGAAGAGGGAGGTCGACCTCCTATGTCTTCGAGCGCTGCTACAACTGCTGATTGGGATGCTTACTCGTGGATCCAGCTATTGGCAAGAAAGGTAGTCTTCCCCAGTAGAATTCAATAGCTTCAAACACCCCATCGGACGACCAAAGAGTCAAAAAAAAAAAGAAATCAAAGAACCTGAGAAACAAAGATTGGAAAACATTGTGCAGAATTTGAATGATCTACGCATAACCTATTCATCAAGCAAACCAATGCTTCCGGCCTTCGAGTCTCTCATCAAGCAAACCAAAAAAACCTTTCTCTGTTTACGCTATCTTTACGTATATAGTTATAAGTAATTCTGTCATACCTAGTGTTAAGCAAGAAGATATCTTCTCAAGTAATTTACAAACGTCGTAATTGTTTTACTTATATGTTTGTTGAGTAAATCATATCCCATGTCCAATTCGCTAGTGATTTGAATAACCATGAGGAAAGAGACAATAGCCTCTCTTCAGAGGGTCAATAACCTCTCCTCAACAAATCATCAATTAGGCTAACAACAACTCAATGTATGGTAACAATGATCTGAATAAAAAAGCATAAATATGATCAAATTGCTACCAGATTAAATTCAGCACCACAAACAAAGCCGTTAAACAAAGCCCTTTCCTTTTTTTAAGCCTGATGCTTCTTTTAGAGGTCGGTTACCGCACTCAGAATTTGAGTTTGGAGAGTGCGGTAACAAACAAATTGAAATACTCTGATTAGCAGGTGGATCATAACATGACATGAACACCAATTCAAGCCGAAATAACCGTGGAGCTAGCCTTCATGTGGTGCTCAATTAACCAATAGCATTGATGCCTTTTCTATGAAAAGCACGACATGAACACCAATTCAAATAACCGTGGACTACAACATACATCAGTAACCAGCAGTGTACCACCACCGCCGCCAACCTACCCTTCAAGTTAATACTTCTCATACTGATCTTTCTTCCTTCCCTAACCTACTGATCCATCAACCTACCCTACTATGCTAATCTCTCTTCCTACTGAAAGAACAGACTCATATGTGTAATATCTAATAGGGTACCCTATCTAATAACTAAATCTGGTGAACCCTCATTGTGAATCTAATGTAGGCAGTTGGATAAGGTAAGGAGTCCTATAATCTCAACTGAATATTTTACATGCCATGAGTGGGAAATTCTTCAAGTTCAATCTGTCGATCTCTTTTCAATTGAACCGGGACTCAATCGTCTGATGGAGCTAAAGTGGCAATACTCCATATTTTGAGTATTTAGAGAACTTTGGACCAATGTTTATTGCAAGCATAAGTACCCATAGTTTCTTCTCTTCATAATTTGTAGTTTACCCGCCAATCAAACAATGCAGCTGATCGTCATTAGCTTATTCAAAGTTGCTTGGTCATTCTTTCCCGAGTAGCTTGATGTACGTATGTTCTATCATAATAATGAGAAAATTTTATGAACTTTTTTATAATTTTACACGACGATCAGCCAACATTACCATGAAGAGCATCCCTGAATATAATCAGCTGAAGGTAAAAAAAAAAAAAAAAAAAAAAAAAAAAAAAAAAAAAAAAAAAAAACCCTGCCAATGTCAACAGATTGGAATGACGCACGAACAACACCATGAATGTGAACATACAGCACTACATGAATAACCGTCGAAACAAAAGCTATACAGTGTGTGAAATATAAAATTCATCACAGAGAGGGGGTTCAATTTTTTGTTTGATAGCAGACTGCAGCAGAGGGACAAAAGCAACCTAAGTTACACAAACGAACAACGTCACAACCTGTCACCAAATCATTCAATTGACAATTGCCAGACATTGAATATGCAAGTAACCTTTTCTATACTGAGGGTGGATATAGAAAAGAATCGAAAGCCCCAATGAAGATTATAATTCAGGTTATGAAAGCAATACACTGGTACCTGTGTTTTAGACGGAAACAACGGCTGAAGACGGCGATTCTGGCGGCGACGACGACCCCTGCTGAGAACCGAAACAAATCTGTTAATGTAGTAATCCTTCGGTGATGGGCGGCATGTGGGAGAGACGAAGTGAGAGAGAGAGGGTAGCCATTTGCGGTAGAAGGTGGAGGGGTCGTGGGTGAGAGATTTTTTTTTTTAATTGCAACTTACTGGTAGGTTTTTTTTGCCCTAAAGTGGGTGAGATCAAGGGCTGGGGATGATTTAATCCAACGGCTGAAAAGACATTTTAAAATCAACCCATGCTGTTTTATAATATAGATGCTTCTCTAAACCCCTGCACTTGATCATACTATATTAGATGATGAAAGAAAAATTAACTATGTGATTTAACATGCCTTGATCTCATTATTTTCCTAAGTTATTTTGCAAGAACTATTGACTTATTCTGTGTATGCAGGATTAGTAAGTTTCATTAATTTGCAGAGATGCATCAATGGAAATCAATGCCTGCAGATTATGTGCTATTGTTAAGGAAGGTTGTTTGGAAATTCCTTAAGCTTGGAGATAAGATCAAAATCAAGTCAGAAAAGCAAGCAACTAGCTGTTGGTGTCAAGTTGTTGAGAGTTAAAAATATGTTGCATTCTTTTAGGGATTTTTGTTTGAAGGTTTCTATATATTCTGCATTTCAAATCAACAGAGTACACAATGAGAGATTCACGAACACAGAGCATTACACAGATTCAAACACTCTCACAGGATTGACAAGCAACATTGAGGAAGATCAAACACTCAATCAATCCATTCCAGTTCCCAGAAGAACACTTCAAGCTTCATAGCTTTACTGTTTTACAGTGTTCTTCACTTGATATTAATTTGTATATCTCTGCTATACTTCTTATCATTTGTTCTCGTGAGTTTTTCAAGAAGAAAAAACAGAGAATTCTTATTGTATTAGTTAGCTAGAACAGATACTAGATAGGTTAGGAAGAACCACAGACTGCACAAAGTAAGGCAAATCTCTGGGTCTGATAAATAAAAAGCTTATTGAAATCCTGGAGGGATTAGATGAGACGGAGAGGTAGGTCATTGAGGACTGAACTCCATATAATCAATGTGTTCATTTCCTTTACATCTCAGTTCTGCATGTGTCTTGTTAACTGGTTCAAAACAGGATTCTATTCAAAGCGTTAAAGACTATCAGTTACTTTTTCTCCGTCTGTTTTAAATTCAAGGGCTTGAAACTGAGTTCAATGCCTATCTCTTCACAATTTTTTTTAAAACCACACTTTTGGCAAATGATTTCATACTCTATACAACCCCCATCCTTGAGAGTATTTGATCCTGTTTTTGCATACCTACATACCGTCTTTTAATTGGTATCAGAGCTTGTATCACTGCATAGATCTAACAATCTTGTGATCATTAGTATGGTAGGTGATGGTGGTTTCTCACAGGGAAGAGGTGCTAACACACCTCCTTTGTTCTATGGAGACAATTTTGTACACTCGAAGGCCTTTATGAAGATGTTCATCCTTGATTAAGTCGACAATGAAATTTGGTCTGTCATCCTATATGGACCTCACAAGGTTTACACATAAAAGGATGGGAGTAGAACGTCCAAACCTGAGAACTCTCTCTCTACTTATGAATTAGAAAAACTTTCAAAGAATTACAGAGCTATGAATTTCATATATTTTACTTGAATGCAGATGAGTTCAATCGGATATCCACATGCAAGACTTCAAAGGAGATATGGGATAAAATTATGGTTACCTTTGAAGGAACCAGGCAAGTGAAGCAAACCAATATAAATATCTTCCTTAGGCAGTATGAATTGTGCTAGATGAATGGAGATGAATCCATCAAAGACACGTTCAAAAGATTTACAGATATTTTCAAAAACATGGAGTCCTTGGGGAAAGTATTTTTCAATGAAGAGAAAATCAGAAAGATATTGAGAAGTCTTCCCAAATTCAAATGGGAACCAAAGACCACTACCATTGAAGAAGCTCAAGATCTTTCCTCCCTCCAACTAGATGCTTTACAGGGAAAGCCACTCACACAGGAGATCTCCATGAGTGAAGATGATGGAGAATTACCAAAGAGTGTCAAGAATCTGGCATTCAAGGCAAAAGAGAGTGAAGAACCTCAAAGAATTGAAAAAAGAATAAGATGACGAGGAAGATCCTACTGCTCTCATTTCCAAAGCCTTTACAATGATTCTCAAAATGAAGAAATTTTTTGGAAACACGGACTTCAGTAGAGACAAATCCAGATCTTCTAGTAGCAAGGACTACAAACATAAGTCTGTTGGAATAGATGCCCTAGAGGCAATCTAGTTTATTATGAATTTATTTGTGGCTAGAAATTTATTTATTATTTATTGGATATTTAATATAATGAAGTCCTTAGGTTTACAATTGTGTTGTTTATCTTAAATATCCCTAGTCCAGTATAATGATTAATGGAACAATCATCTATAGACTAGTATGGGGTTGGATTGATATGGAGATATCATGATCCAACACATAGGTGTGCATCAGGGGTAATGTCGCACTGGATTGACCCATCTCCGAGAAGGCTACATACACGTTATGTTGAGTCACAAGCGCTTCTCGCGGTGCAACGATCCATTTATGGATTGAAGCAAGCTTCTAGGAGTTGGAATCGACGTTTTGATGAAGTAGTCAAAGAGTTTGGCTTCATCAGGAACGAAGATGAGTCTTGTGTCTACAAGAAGGTTAGTGGGAGCTCTGTAGCTTTTCTGGTCTTGTATGTGGATGACATACTGCTCATTGGAAACGACGTTCCCATGCTGCAATCTGTTAAATATTGGCTAGGGAAGTGTTTCTCAATGAAGGACTTAGGGGAAGCAGCCTATATACTCGGTATAAAGATCTATAGAGATAGATCTAAAAGACTGCTAAGCCTAAGTCAAAGTACATATATTGATAAGGTGTTGAAACGGTTCAACATGCAAGATTCCAAGAAGGTATTCTTGCCCATGTCACATGGAATCACTCTTTTGAAGAGGGGTTGTCCTTCCAATGAGATTGAGAAGGAACGCATGAGTAGAATTCCCTATGCCTCGGCCATAGGATCTATCATGTACGGCATGTTATGTACTAGAGCAGATGTGTCATATGCCTTGAGTATGACAAGCAGATACCAATCCAATCCAGGTAAGAGTCATTGGATTGCAGTCAAGAACATCCTAAAGTACTTGAGAAGAACTAAGGATGCTTTCTTGATATTTGGCGGTGAGGAAGAGTTGCGTGTAAGGGGTTACACTGATGCAAGCTTCCAAACCGACAGAGATGACTTTAGATCACAGTCGGGATATGTGTTTTGCCTGAATGGAGCAGCGGTGAGCTGGAAGAGTTCCAAGCAAGAAACGGTGGCTGATTCTACAACAGAGGCTGAGTACATTGCTGCAAATGGCGCAGCAAAGGAAGCTGTTTGGATCAGAAAGTTTGTTTCTGAACTTGGTGTGGTTCCTAGTATTGCGGATCCAGTTGAGTTGTACTGTGATAACACTGGGGCGATCGCGCAATCAAAGGAACCCAGATCACACCAGAAATCCAAGCACGTGCTCAGGAATTTTCATCTGATTCGAGATATTATCGATAGAGGAGGCGTTCGGATATGCAAGATTCCTACAGATGAGAATCTGTCAGACCCGCTTACAAAGCCACTCACGCAGTGGAAGCATGAAGGGCACACTAGGAGTATGGGCATACGAGATGCGCCAGATTGGCTCTAGTGCAAGTGGGAGACTGTTGGAATAGATGCCCTGGAGGCAATCTAGTTTAGTATGAATTTATTTGTGGCTAGAAATTCATTTATTATTTATTGGATATTTAATATAATGAAGTCTTTAGATTTACAATTGTGTTGTTTATCTTAAATATCCCTAGTCCAGTATAATGATTAATGGGACAATCATCTATAGACTAGTATGGGGTTGGATTAATATGGAGATATCATGATCCAACACATAGGTGTGCATTAGGGGTAATGTCGCACTGGATTGACCCATCTCCGAGAAGGCTACATACACGTTATGTTGAGTCACAAGCTCTTCTCGCGGTGCAATGGTATTGTCATCCTTAGACTTGAAGTCACTAGATATTCTAGTTGTGGATTATTGTGATTTTTTGTAGCGTTAAACGCTACACCGTAACTGGGTAGTTATAAAGGTGTGTACTGAATACAATAAGAAGCAAGCTTAGAGATCTTAGTGGACGTAGATAGAATTTGTCCCTCCCACATAACGGGAGCAAATATCCTAGGCCACTCGAGGGATAGTGCTTATAGAATGTCTGGCCAGACTCAAATAAATCAATATGGGATATTGATGTTATTTGCACGAATAAGGCTATTCCCATGGATCGAGAAACTATGGATTGGATATACGAGTGTGACTTGTATGTCTCGTGTCCAATACGGATATAGAGACAAATGGATGAGACAATTACTTGTACAAAGGTTGTCAAGATGACTATTCTATTAGTTGGCTAGAATGGATGTTTTGCTAGAAACCGCTCCATATTAGCAAATAGTTGCTACCAACTAGATAGAACCTATGGGGTCACACGCTATTTAGGGTTGAACTAGATTTGGGAATTAATTAATTGGATTAATTAATAATAGAAGTATCACTTTGCAAAACCTTGCAAACTTAGTAGGGACTAATTTGCAAGGAAGGGACTAAATTGAATTCTAGTAGGACTAGAATAAGTCCTTTAGGTAGTTGACAAGGAGTTGTTGGACTATATAAAGGACCTTCCTTCCTTCCTTCCCAGAACTTATGCTCATAATTGATCATAACTAGAGTGGGAGAGAACAAAAAGGAGAGAGAAGAGCAAGCAAGCTAGGAGCTCGCCGCCCCTAGCCCGCCGCTCGTCCCCGTCGGCCACAAGGAGGCCGAACCTCCTTGTTTGGTCTCGTTTTGCGTGATTCTTCTTCCTCTTCCTCTTTCCGGGCTAGCACCAAGGAGTGGGAGATCTCGAAATCAACTCTAGGCGTGGATCAACTATAGAGAACGTGACACAATTCGCGTTTGAAGTCATCAAAGGAGAACCTTAAGGTGTGTTATTGATTTCTCCCTTTACCATCGTTATGTCTCTTGACTTGTGATCCTTGGAGGGTTTTGCATGGTTACTTATTGTTTCCGTTGCGCATCCATGAATCAAAACCCTACAAAGTCATCTTCCCATGGAAATAAATCTAAATTAATGAATTGCTTTGAATTTGGTGATGCAGGACACTTGATCAGATATTTTCCTCACAAGAAAATTAAACACTTTCAAAAAGAAGGACAATGACATAAGGATGAAAGCTATGGTAGCTTCATGGAGTGACTCTGATTCTTCCAGTGAGTCAGAATCTGAAGAAGAACAAGCTAACCTTTCTCTTATGTCCAAGCATGATGAAAGCTCAGAAAAGAACAATGATTAATGGTGAATTGTATAATGTCTAAACCTACAGATGTACTTTCTTAAATTTTGAAAACTATACTTTCAAATGAAGAAGACTATTTAAATGATATCAAGTCTTTTGAAGGAGAAAGTTCATGAGCAAGCAAAAAAGAATCTGAAATTATTTTGCCAGAACAAGAATCTTGAAATTTCTCAGGAAAATAGTGACAAAGAATTCAAAGATTTAGAAACCAATTTCAAATCCTTGAAAACTCAAGGCAATGAGGTTGTAACTGAGAACTCCATTCTTAGTGACAAATTTGTTTCTCTAAGTCATCAGCATGATGAATTAGAGGAACATAAGACTCTCCTGACTAAGAAACTTCAAGACTCCAAGAATGATATGACAAAATTTGCTGGCTCAAAATATAATCTCAACTTGATTCTTGTAGGAAGTTTGCATTATGTTCACAAAGCTTGTATTGGGTATAACCCAAACTTTGTAAGAAAGAACAATACCAGATTTGTGAAAGAAAGTAATAGACATTCTCCAAAATGCCATTAATGTGGCAAGATTGATCATGTTAAAATGACATGTCCCGTTAGAAGAAGAGAACCTCGCATCATGAGTAATACATTTCCATTTCAACTCAAGGGAAAGGTAAGTCATATTTGGGTTCCTAAAGGGGTCAGACCACCAAACATGGTTGATCCCGAATATGGATCCAAATATCACACTTGGTCTAACAGCTGGATAAGGTAGTGAATGGTATTTGCAGGTTGTCTCCAAGAGTAAAGAGCATATATGGAATATGGATGGTGGTTGCTCCAGGCACATGAGTGACAATGAACTAAAATAACAATCAGAAGGAAAAACCACTCTTGGTGACAAAGGCAAATGCAACATCATAGGAATTGGTAAAGTTGGTAATGGTACTGAGACTTTATTTCAGATGTTTATCTTGTAGATGGTTTGAAGTTTAATTTGCTTAGTGTATCTCAACTATGTGATAAGGGCAAAAAGGTTATATTTGAAAAAGATAAATGTGTGGTGCAAGATGAAAAATTTGGAAATTGCATTCTCATTGCTCAAAGGTCAAACAATGTTTACTATTTTAATACTAACAAAGTTGCAGCAGAAAGTCTGACAATGTCTCAAGGCTTTGAAAGAGGATTCAAAGCTTTAGATAGAAATCTTTGACATATTAAAAAACTAGTTTCTAAAGACTTGGTTAGAGGATTGCCCTCCATGAAGTTGAAATATGAAGAAGTATGCAAGGCCTGTGCTCAAGAAAAGCAGACAAGAAACTCATTCAAGCCAAAGAACTTTGTAAGTATAACTAGACCTATTGAATTGCTTCATATGGATCTATGTGGCCCTATCTGAGTGCCAACTTCAAAAGGTAAGAGGTACATGCTGGTTATTATAGATGATTTCTCTAGATTTACTTGGGTTATGTTTCTAAGAGATAAGTCTGAGGCTCTGTCTGAACTTTCAAAGCATTGCAAAGAGCATCAAACTTTGAAATACCTTCCTATTGCTTCTATTAGAAGTGATCTTGGCTGAGAATTTGATCAACTAGAGTTTGATTTATTATGTGCCGAGTATGGTATTTCACACAACTTTTCTGCTCCTAGAACTCCTCCACAAAACGGTGTAGTTGAAAAGAAAACCATTACTCTTGAGGATATTTCAAGGACAATACTTTTGGATAACAAGTTTCAAAAGTCTTTTTGGGCAGAGGCTGTAAACACTGCAAACTATATTTTGAACAGGTGCCTGATTAGGCCTATTTTGAAGAAGACTCCTTATGAACTTTTCAAAGGGAGAAAGCCTAATATTTCTTATTTCAAATCTTTTGGATGTACTTGTTTTGTTCACAACAATGGTAAGGATAATGTTGGCAATTCGATGCCAGAAGCGATGAAGGTATTTTTCTTGGTTATTCCTTGACTAGCAAAGCATATATGGTTTAGAATAAAAGAACCAAACTCTTTGAGGAAAGTATACACATTTTTTTATGAAGGCTATGATGGTTTTTTGAGTAATGGTTTTGCAGACTTGAATCTGAACAAGCATGATTCAAAGAATGAAACAGATCGAGACAATGGTTCCAAGAATAACTTGCAGGAAAACATGAGAAATTTTCAAAGCCTTGAAAATAGGTTTCAAAGTCTTGAAACAGGTTCTCAAGAAACACAGAATGGTCAATCCACATCATCAAGATCTCAAGGCCTTGAAAAGATTCCTGGAGAACTAGAACCCTGGACACCATGAAAGAAGTTCAGATATCTGTCATCACATGCAGCAGAAAACATCATTTCTGATCCATATACTGGTACATAGACAAGATCTCAGTTAAAGAACTTGAGTGCTTTTAATGCTTTTGTCTCCCTTATAGAGCCTAAGCATGTGAAAGAAGCACTACAAGAAGCAGTCTATGATTGAGAGGTCTGGAATCTAGTTCCCGCTCCCAAAGATCATTCTGTGATTGGAACAAGGTGGGTATTCAACAAGCAGGATGAAAATGGTAAGATTATCAGAAATAAAGCAAGATTGGTAGCTCAAGACTACAAACAAGAAGAATGTATAGATTATGAGGATACTTTTTCTCCTGTATCCAGGTTGGAAGCAATTAGAATGTTACTTGCATTTGCTTCACGTAAGAACATCAAACTTTTTCAAATTTATGTTAAATGTGCTTTTCTAAATGGTTATCAGCAAGAATAAGTTTTTTTTCTCAACCTGGTTTTGAAAATGATGAGTTTCCAGATCATGTTGATAAACTTGACAAACGACTTTATGGTTTGAAACAGGCTCCAAGAGATCGGTATGAAAGATTGTAAAAGTTTATACTTGAAAATGGTGTCAAAAGAGGCTTAGTTGACAAAAATATTTTCATAAAGACTCTTGAGAAAGACAAGCTAGTAGTTCAAGTATATGTTGATGATATTTTGTTTGGTGCTACTAATGATTCTCTTTTCAAAGATTTCTCAAGTCTTATGAGCAGTGAATTTGAGATGAGCTTGATGGGAGAGTTAAGTTTCTTTGTTGGACTTCATATACATAAAATGAAGAAAGGAATTTTCTGCACCAGAATAAGTACTCCAACGATTTGTTGAAAAAGTATAACATGTCTCAATCCATGGCTGCCAAAACTCCCATGAGTTCCACACTATCCTTATACAAGGATCAAAATGGTAAGAGTGTGAACTAGAAAGAATTTAGAGGTATGATTGGTTCACTGCCCTATCTTACTGCAAGTAGGCCATACATCATTTTCAGTGTTTGTATGTGTGCTAGATCCAAGCTGATCCTAAAGAATCACACTTATTTTTTGTCAAAAGAATCTTCAGATATCTCAATGGTACCACAGACTTAGGTATTTGATATCCTAAACAGTTTAACTTCTCTTCGTGTGGCTATTCAAATGCTCATTTTGCAAGATATAAAGTAGACAGAAAAATGACATCAGGGTGTTGCCAATTCCTTATATCATCTCTGATAAGCTGGCATTCTAAAAAGCAAAATTCAATGGACTTTTCAACGACAGAAGCTGAATACATAGCAGCCGAAGCTTGTTGCTCACAAGTGTTGTGGATAGCTCAACAGATGAGAGATTTAGGTTATGACTACATTGTATCAGCTTTTGTGAATCGGAGAGTTACAACGAATTTTCTTCAACACTAGTGTAATCTCAATTATAAAGAATCCAGTACAACATTTAAGGACTAAGCACATAGATGTTAGACATCACTTCATCATAGATCATGTGGAGAAAGGTGATGTATCTTTCTCATTTGTGCCTACTAACATGCAGTTTACATATATCTTCACTAAACCATTGTCAGAGGACAGATTCACAGCCCTGAGATTAGAAGTAGGCATGTTAAATAAGTAAGCATCGATTTAGGGGGAGCAACATGTATGTTTTATATGTGTTTTTCAAAGCCCTGAAAATTCTATCTGCAGTATTACAGTTTTTCAAGTCCTTGAAATACTTTTCAAAGCTTTGAAAATAAATCTGTATAATATATAGTCAATGAATAGATCACCAATGTTGGGTCTTATCTCTGTAGATAATTTACTAACACTTTTTTCACCTTTTAAAATAAATCTTTTTCAGATCAGTATTATATTATTTCCTTCCACACGTCACACACATAATTTGAATTTCACAGAAACCTTCCTTCTTCAAATATTTGGGAATATTCAGTTTCCTTTTCAAACTCAAACACTTCAGTAGTTATCTTCCCTCTTCTCTCTATCGTTTATATCACTCCTTCCTCTCTTTTCTAAACCCCAAAATTCTAATGGAATCACGAAGAACCTATGAGAGAATCAAGATGGCTAGAGGCTCAAATTAAAGCTCCGGAAGAAGAAGAAGAAGAAGAAGAAGAAGAAGAAGAAGAAGAAGAAGAAGAAGAAGAAGAAGAAGAAGAAGAAGAAGAAGAAGAAGAAGAAGAAGAAGAAGAAGAAGAAGAAGAAGAAGAAGAAGAAGAAGAAGAAGAATTTTTAGCAATTAGTGGTGGATCCAATTCCAGAACTCCTAGTGCACCAATGCCACCCTCTCCTCCTTCAAAGAAGAAAAGAAAGAAATATAACGGGGATCATACTGCTACTTCCAGCAAGAAAAATTCAGATCCAACAAATTTTTATGAGAAACAGAAAGGTGTTCAAATTGGTAGCCCAAAGAAGGTGAAGAAAAAGCCTCCCAAATCAGATAAAGGGGGAGAGAAGCTCGCTGGGAAGGAGATTCAGGAATCAAAGAAGGACACTGGAAAGGAGCTTCAAATATACTCTAAGAAGAAATCCCCTTATGGTAAGAAAACTCTTTCTAGAAAGTTGTTTATTAGTCATTCTGCAAGAGGGACTTGGTTATTTGATTTTTCTCTACTCTTATAGCTTATTGTAGCTTGATCAGTACTAGCATGTTGAATGTTATGAATCTGGAATGCATAAGGAGATTGAAACATAGTTCTCTTTGGAAAATCCTTAACCCCTCTAAAGTTTCATATCCTAGGCATAACAGACTGTTTTATTTGAATATGAAACAAATCAATGCCTTGAGTTTAGCTATCTTTTTGAAGGTGGATGGTAAGGAAATGGAATTAAATCATGGTGAGTTTGCTAATGTGTTGGGTTGTCTAAAGAGGTACAAAAGATAAAATTACCCTAGCAATGTTGATTCTTTAAAGTTGGCTAAGGAAGAATTCTTTTTGCCTATTGTAGCTACTACATCAAAACAATTGACTCTCCATGTGTTAAATGTTGAAGCCAAGATTTTGTTTACCATTCTGATGAGGTGTGTAGTGCTTCAAAGACTAGATTACATTGAGAATGAATTGGATGAATTGAAGTAGGGTTAGTATGAGTTGGATACTGAGTTTAGACATATGAAGTATATGCTTGAAAGTGTCTTCAAAAGTATCAACTTGATCCATGTGGAAGAATAATTTTCACAATTTCCTAAAGGGTCAAAGAAGGCAGGATCTACAACGGATCTGTTTGATGAACATAGTACTGAGGATGAAGCTGATGGGAATAAGGGTAAGGAGAAACAGGCTGCTGGAGATAAGGATGCAGGGGCAATGACTACTGAGATTGAGAAACTTGATTAAGAGGACAGTGTGGACTCTGGGTTGCTACTCTAAGAGTTGAAGTAGAAGAAAAAGAAAGAGAAAGTTCCATCCATTGTCAGTTCAGCTAATCTATTTGAGTTTGATGTTGTGGCTGATGAGCCTGGTGAAGAAGTTGCACAAGAAGAAGAACAACAAGAATATGAGGAAGATGAAGAAGAAAGCGATCAAGTGGCAGCTGCAAAGCCTAAGGGAGATGAGGACCCAAAATCTTGATTCTAGCCTTTATTTCTTCTTTTCAAAGACTTGAAACTTCTTTTAGAGCCTTGAAATCATCCTTCCTCTTTGAAACATTTTCTTTCAGTCATTAAATTATCCAAAACAATTTGGTTTAAAATTTTCTCAATTTTTTGATGAAAGTAGAAAAGGGGGAGAAATTTAGGGGGATACTTCAATTTTTATCTGGTTTGGATAGTTTGGCAGTTGGTTTGTTGAACTGCTTAGTAATTTGTTTTTTGATTGGTTACTTGGTTTGGTTTTGATTAAGTTTGGTTTAGTTCTTACAACTGTTAGTAATGATATTTGGTTTTGATCTTATATAACTGCTTCTGCTATGCTACTAATGTCTATCTTTTGCAGAAAAACTGTTTAGACAGAATAATTGGTTTTGTCTTCCATCAAGGGGGAGATTGTAAGTTCACAGTTTATTTCAAAGGTTTGAAACTGGTTTCAAGGCCTTGAAACTGAAGAGCATGAACTGAGGGGGATTTATTACTCCTATGCTTCTCTAAACCCCTGCACTTGATCATACTGTATTAGATGATAAAAGACAAATTAAATATGTGATTTAACATGCCTTGATCTCATTATTTGCCTAAGTTATTTTGCAGGAACTATTAACTTATTATGTGTATGCAGGATTAGTAAGTTTCATTAATTTGGAGAGATGCATAAATGACAATCAATGTTTGCAGATTCAGTGCTATTGTTAAGGAAGGTTTTCTAGACATTCCTTAAGCTTGCAGGTGAGAGATCAGATCAAAATCAAGTCAGAAAAGCAAGCAACTAGCAGTTGGTATCAAGCTGTTGAGAGTTAAAAATATGCTGCATTTTTTAAGGGATTTCTATTTGAAGGTTCTGCATTTCAAATCAACAGAGTACACAAAGAGAGATTCACGAACAAGGGCATTACATAGATTCAAACACTCTCATAGGATTGACAAGAAACATTGAAGAAGATCAAACACTCAATCAATCCATTCCAGTTCCTAGAAGAACACTTCACAGCTTTACTGTTTTACAGTGTTCTTGACTTGATCTTAGTTTGTATATATTTTATGTTATACTTCTTTATCATTTTTTCTCGTGAGTTGTTCAAGAGGAACAACGGAGAATTCTTATTATATCAGTTAGCTAGAGCAGGTACTAGATAGGTTAGGAAGAACCACATACTACAGAGTAAGGAAATTTTGTGGGTCTGATGTATAGGCTTAGCTTTTGATAAATAAGAGGCTTGTTGAAATCCTGAAGGGATTAGATCCCTCAGGCGGAGAGGTAGGTCATTGAGTACTGAACTCCATAAAATCACTGTGTTCATTGCCTTTACATTTCAGTTCTTTACTTTTCTTGTTAGCTGCTTCAAATTAGGATTTTGTTCAAAGCGTTGAAAGGCTTTTCAAGGCCTTGAAAACCATCACTTACTTTTTCTCTGTATGTTTTGATTCAAAGGCTTGAAACTGTCTTCACTGCCTTGAAATACTTCTAGCTCTTCATACTTTGTTTTAAAACTACACTTTTGGAAAAAGTTTCCATACTCTATTCAACCCCCCCCCCCTTCTAGCGTATTTGATCAGGTATTTGCATACCTACATACTGTCTTTCAACTTGAATGTTCACAAATCCAACCCCGACGAGCCAAAATGTACCAAGTTATTGCGGCTAAGGGGATTTTAGAGCTATAGAGTGCTACTTATACTTCTAAGGGTCACTACGGTATAGGGGTGTCGACACTTAAGGTCTTTTAGATAATGTTGTGAGCGGGGATTGACATATGGGCTCCTTTAATGCTCGGGATAAATAGTGTTTGATAGACCCTAGAAAACACCCTTTATGATGACTTTGTGATCCCTCTATCTACTTCGATCCAGCTAGTGGCTCTGGACATGCCTCGATTAAACTTAACTGTTAATTGAAGTTGACTGAAAGTGATTACTCTTTCGATCCCTTTGGTGGCTCTAGATATACCCCCAAACAAAATAAATAAAGTTGAAAGAATTTTGGTACTTTTGGATTAATATGTTTTTTTAGTGAAACAAGATTTGCTCTCGTGAAATTTTACCGGTTTAAGAAGATAGTGAATACTCGTAGTTTATTAACGTTTTGAAGTTCGAAGGTTCTTGCTACGCGATTACTTATAATTGTTCAGAAATTATCAACTCTTTTACTTAATAATGTTTTAAATCACTTGATTTATTTCAACTCATTCTTGTGTGCCACACATTGTTTTTCATGTCGTAGAGTGTATTTACTCAGTTTTTACTGATTGTTTTTAAACTTTGGTGTATGCGTTTGTTATTTCAAAACCACCACAGGTTAGTGCAGGCCGGGATGGGAACACGGATAAAGAAGATGACATCGAGCTTAAGATTAGATCACTTAGTAGATCACAAACACTTTTTCCAAATTATACTTATTTTCGGAATATTTGCTGTATACATAAATTAAAAAGTAACATCTCTAAAAAATGTTCTAATTTTGGCTATCGATAGTCGCAATAGCCCTGAACCGAGGTCCCAGGAGGTTTCAGCAACCCCCTGGCTTTGAGAATCAGGATTGTCCCAACCATATATGTAGCCTCAACAAGGAAATTTACGGCCTCAAACAAGACCCCGGAGCATGGTACACAGAACTTTGTTCATTAATCCTTCATCAGGGTTTTGTTAACTCTCGTGCTGACACGTCCCTGTTCATCTACCATCAATCCGGAACCATTCTATACGTACTCGTTTACGTAAATGATATAGTCATTACTGGATCTGATGCATTGTCTTTTCATCAGTGTATCCTTGATTTATCTCGACGGTTATCACTGAAAGATCTTGGTAACTTATCTTAGTTTCTTGATATTGAGGTTTTCGAACATCCACGGGGTTTGATTTTGTCGGAGCAGAAGTATATTCGTGATTTCCTTCACCGTTTGGGCATGTCGTCTGCCAATCTTGTTCAGACGCCTATGGATTCTTGGCTGCTCTTACTGTTGACAGTGGTTAACCTCTCTCAGACGCTGTAGAATATCAGATGGTGTTTGGCAATATTCAGTATCTCTCCCTTACTCATGTTGATATTTCCTTTTGCTGTCATTCCTCTCTATCAGTTCATGCACAAGCCCACTACCACTCATTGGAATGCAGTGAAACGCCTAGTGCGGTATCTACATGGCACAACTGATCTTAGTTTGGTACTCTTTCGTGGTCCTCGAACTCTTTATGCCTCTGATGTTGATTGGCCAGAAGACAATGACTCCTACCTCCACCTCTGGCTACCTAGTGTACCTCGGTGGCTCCCCCATCTCCTAGAATTTCAGGAAACAATGCATAGTTTCTCGATTGTCTACTGAAGCTGAGTTTCACACTTTTACTGATGCTTATGCTGATATTTGTTGGCTTTCCTCTCTTCTGGCTGAGCTTGATGGTCCGTTTTCCTCTTCACCAATCGTTTACTATGACAACATGGGCACCAAATATGTCTGTTCAATCTAGTGTTTCACTCTAGCATGAAGCATGTTTCTCTTGACTTTTACTTTGTTCATGAACAAGTTCACGCTGGCATTCTTCGTGTTTCTCATGTTTTGTTAGCAGACAATCTTCCTGTTTGTCTCACGACGCCTCTCTCACAAGGGCCTTTTCTTTCCCGACGGTCCAAGATTGGAGTATCGACTAGATCCTCCATCGTACCGAGGCGTATAGGACATAGTAGTAAATAGTTAGATTTCGTAGTTATATTAGTATTCATTATCTCAGTTTATGTAAACTAGCGTGTATTAACTTGTTTATTATGAAATTTAATAATCATTTCATCAAGACTAACAATATCATTGAAATCACCCCCATATGATTTTAGAGCAGCAATTGTGATAGGAGCTAAGAGAATTCAACTGGTGATTTATCAATGAGTCTTCTATGGTCAAATAAACAAAAGTTGAACCGCCATGGAGGAGTGTCAGCACAATTTATTTTCACATGGATAAAGAAACTATAAAATTTGATACATCCACGTCCTTTGACCATAGAACTCCTAGCCCCCTAGGCTTTCCCACTGGATCCACCCATAAAATATTGACTAAACCACATGTATTGTACTTCTTATTCAGGAAAATGTGTTTTCTTAGTCTCACTGGTGAAGCATACTCTGAGAGTTAAGACTAATATGCTTCCTAAACTGTTGAATTATCAGGGATTCGCCAACTCTCTAACAATTCCAACTGAGTAGCGCCATTGGTCCCCTTGGGACCATTCTTGTCACCTCCACCCTTTCAGCATCAGTCTGACCATCCATCTCCAAACTTTTCTTCTTCTTTCCTCCCCCTGCTAATTCTCTGTACTCCACATCTACCTCCATCACATCTTCCTCCCTTATTTACAATGTCTTCTTCCCTTTGACAGATGACGAGTTTGATTGACTATCTTGAATCTTCACAAGCCTTTTCCCTTTTTTATTCTTCATGCGTTAACTTGATCAACTTCATTCCTTTTTAGTATTTATGAGCATCCCACCTTCGTACCCTCCTCATTCATCTTTTCTCCTTTTGCAACTACAGAAGAGACTGTAATTCGAGGATCACCCTTATCCAAAAAATAATTGGGATTG
The DNA here is from genome assembly GCA_023055425.1 of Linanthus parryae. NCBI lineage: Eukaryota > Viridiplantae > Streptophyta > Magnoliopsida > Ericales > Polemoniaceae > Linanthus > Linanthus parryae. The sequence goes on along the minus strand of JALGPY010000007.1, from coordinate 79,370,226 downwards.
GAATTAGTTGGCTTAGGCTGACTGGACGGCTGTGTTGACTCAATACTTCTAAGTGTGTTTTGAGAAGTAACTATTTAGAGTGATGAAAAACAAAGTATTTCTAAGGCTCCAAGGCCTTGAGATACTGATCAGAGCTTCAAAGCTTTGACAATTGTTTTTCTTATATAATGTGATCTGATAATCTTGTGATGCAGGTGTTTTATCTGATGTGTAAGATCAGAGATTTGTTGGAAATATCCTTGTTATCTCTTCTTTATATATCTAACACAATTGCAGATATCTTAATCCGAGTGAATCAAAGGTTTATGGTCTTAATTTTGAAAAACTGTGAAGTATGTTCAGAGCTCCAAGGCCTTGAGATGTGCCTTAAGCTGCTGACAATTTTAAATAATTAACTTGATTCTCTCTTGCATGATTTGATATTTTTTATTATGATTGTTTAATGACTTTTACAAGTCTTAAACTGGTTTATGATGAGTTATATGTTTTATATGGTAGTCAGGTTATTGATTTATTTATTTGATCTAGTTTTAATTCAGAAACTGGAAATCCAAACAGACTTAGTGCTGTTATATATTTGGATTTTGTTTGTTGCTGTGCTTAATGTTGTTGCAGTTTTTTCAAACGTGCAATGTAATCAAAACAAACTCCAACGGATATCTACTCAGAGTTGTTTTGATATTCAGTTAGAAACAATGAGGATTTTCAGGAACAGAGATCCTAAAATCTCTCATTCAGTTGCAGGGAGTGGATAAAGGACTGGTTTGAATTTTGAAAGGTAGAAGCTTACAGATATCTGAAAAAAAAGAGGAGTGATATTTTCGTGGAAGATCAGACAATCAATCCCTCACAATTTCAGGCTTCAATCACTTCTTTCAGAAGATCAATCATTCTAGTTTTCCTGAAGAACACATTCAGGCTTTCACAGCTTAATCTTTTACTGTGTTCTTCTATTGTACTTTAATCTGTTTATCTTCTGTATATCTCAAACCTGACAAAACCTAGTGGTTGGTTGTTCAAGTGAACAACAAGAGGTTCTTGTTAGCTCAACAATTAGTAGCTGATACTAGATAGGTTTGGAGCCACAAGATGTATAGGTGTAAGGGAGTTCACTTAGGCTTGAAGATCTAGGGATTTTCTGTGTGAGTAATAAGAAGTGTTTGCCCAATCCTGGTGGGATTAGATCCCTCAGGCAGAGGTTAGGTCCATTGGGACTAAACTCTGTAAATTGCCTTGTGTTCTTTACTTTACAGTTTTGCTATTTACTTCTGCAAGAAAATCAAATAAAACTAGGGTTTAATAATTGTTTAGAACTGGTGATAGTTCAAGGCCTTAAACCTTTCTGTTTGTCTTGGAAAGTTTCTGACTAGTCTTGCAAAATCTCAACGCCTTGAGATTTGAGTCTTTTATTTGTTCACTTAGTTAAATCTTGTGTTTTAACAAAAATTTTCCATACTCTATTCAACCCCCCCCCTTCTAGAGTATTTTAGTCCTTTATTTAGTCTACATTACAAACTTTCAAGCTGTAATATGAATGGGCCTTATGCACCCAAATTTTCTGATTGGCCCAATGAGTCTAGTTTTCCACCATCTTTATTTGAAATTAAAAACACGTTTAGTTTTTTTACACCCCACCACCAACTCTTTCTGGAACACAGTTACCAAAGCACACTTGCTTCCTATTTTTGGTATTTTCGAGACATCATCTTGCACCGAGATTATCACCTGAGTTTTCATCTACTTTGATGGCAGAGGACCACTGAGAAATTCCCTCGGATAACCAAGGATGCTGGAATTGGAAGCGATAAATTTTTTTACGCATGCCCATATGTTCTTCTCTGTGAGTTACCGTCATCCCTCACTGATTATTGACTTGAAGACCACATCTCCAAAGGAGATTGGTCGCCAGCTACCAAAAGCAGCCATGTCCTTGTCTACAGGCTCTTCCAAACAGGGGTTCAACTCATGGTCCATAACACGACATCTTTCACAAATTTTAGGAATGCTTCCATATCGAACTCCACCTTTGTTATGTTCTTACTTTGAATCTTAAGTTTTGCCTCCTTTTGAAATGGTTTTGAGACATCCGGAATCACCTTAAGCCTTACGAATTTGTCGTCCAATGTAGTTTTTTCAAAAACTCGACTTCCCGTAGCTCACCAAATTTTGCCCCGATCTTTTTAAAAACTTTATCTGTAAAAAACAAAATCGGACGGTGCTAGACCCGGACACAAAAATGTGACTTCTTGAAACTTTCCTCCGTAGTTTCTTCCGATGACTGCCACCTCTGAAGGACAATCAGGCTATTATTTAAAAAATAGGGTCTACCTTACATTATCCTCTCTTTTTCCTCCTTGGAGAAAAACTATTATATTTTCCCCTTCACATGCTCGATCTTCAGTCTTGATGGTTTACCCCACACCCCCGTTAAAGTCTTTCTTAGGACGAAGAGGGTTTTGGACCTTTGGTCTTTGGAAATAAGATCTTACCACTATGTGTCTTCTCTTTCTCTCCCTTTTGACTTTTACCACTATTCACTGAGTCACTTTGACCCGGTGATTTAAATAGCAAAACGAAGTAATCTTTTGACACTTCTTTCATGGTGTTGTAGAATAAGTGTTACTCTATAATGCCATGGAAAATTTATCAAAAAATTGTATCGTTTTGCCATTCAAATTACGGGTCAAAGTGACCCAACTACGAGTAAAAAAGTCAATAAGAGGAGAAAGAGAAGAAACGGAGTGATATTTATTAAGCCGCGCGAACATTCGTCCGCTCTTGAATCAATTCATCATTGCTCAGCTCAATCTTTAACTAGTCATTTGAATGGATATCCATCTGCTTCATTTCTTCAATAAGGCTAAGCTCTTCTTGTGCACTCATACTAGAGCACGTCTCACTTTGCCCGTTCAGGTATGTACTTGCGCAAGGACAAAACACCTTCTCTCTCTAGACTCTAGAAATCAAAGTTTTTAAAACCGAACCGGCCAAGGAACCGGTGAGGCACCGGTTCATGGTCGGACCGGTTCGATCGCGCGTTTATTTACATAACACATATTTCATTTTTTATTTAAAAAATAGTAAACATAATGAAAAATAGCCAAGAAAATACTTGAATATTTTAATTTGGACCTCATTTTAGCGTTGTAACATTTTTATAGTGACAACTATGTTTAAAAAAATAAACATAAATACAAAAATAACTAAATTATGGTCAATAATAAATATATTTTGAAGTTTATAATATATATATATATATAAATACTGATTGACATTAACAAATATATTTTGAGCTTTATAAACAATTAGCCATAACTTTTTAAAACCCATTTAAATTGTCTCTTTTTTTAAGAAACACATTTTCATTTTTAATAACAATTCTATGGGAGCAATAGACATTTATGGTTGTGAAAATATAAATTTATATGCTTAATTTAAATTTACAATAAAATACTATGACAAAACATAATAAATATACTGGAGGTCTTAAAAAATATGATAGATTTAGAAGAAACAATAAAAAGAAAAAAATAATAGAAATGTAAAAGTCAATGATAGTTTGTTCCTTATCATGCAAAAAAGAGATAAGTAATTTTATTGATCTCTTCAACCAACATAGTGGCGTTGGCCTGGTGGTAAGTGTGCCTTGCCTCTTTGAAGGTCTGCCGACCGGTTCGGCGGTTAAACCGCCGGTTTGGAAAACGTGGCCCGGTTCTTCTGCATGCCCGGTCTTATAACTGAACCGGACCGGTCATGGCCCGGTTTGCCGGTCCGACCGGTCGAATCGGCCGGTCCGGTCCTGTTCTTAAAACTATGCTAGAAATAACTTCACTGCAAGAAGTTTAACATGTTCGGTTAAATATCACAACTCAAAAGATGTATGTTACAATTCTTATATTAACTTAGATTATTATAAGCATTTTACTTTCAAGAATTGATAAATGAGTGGACTATCTTAACTGGCTATTGTATTAGACATATATAATGACGTGGATGACAAATATCACTACAAAAATCAAAGCACAAACAACACTAATTTTACGGCAGGATTGAAAATGTTGCACTTCTCAAATAAAAAAGAAAGAAAATGCTGCAATTAGGTAAGTATTAGCACATTAATATCGTTTCTGAGTCAACTAAACGAAGTTAAATTGTAAATTGCCGCATTTTAGTTTGTACTGGCATTAAAATTTTAATATCGCATTAGGGTTAAAAATAACATTAAAAATAAGGATAAACGACAATAAACACCCTCGAACTTAAGATAAAATACATTTTGGTCCCTAGTACTTACCATAAATACACTTTGGTCCCTTCCTAACTGAAAGACCTAATGAAGGGGCGACGGCGGCTTGGGCGGCAGTGTCGGGTCCAAGGCACAAAGAGAGAAAGAAAGAGATTAGGAGAGAGAGTAGGGCTCGAGCAGGTGAATAAAAAAAGAAGAAGGAAAGAAAGAAATAGAGGAGAAAAATCCATTTGGAAACTAAACTAATTCAATTTAGTCCAAACTAACTTTACACTACTTAAAAAAGTCCTCAACTTCAAATTAATTGACAATAGCTCCCTCAAAAGACTCTTTACTCATAATGACTCCCTTTAAAGTCTACAAAGTACTATTTTAACCCTATAATGTAAAACGGAGTATTGCATCCTTCCCTCCTTAAAAAGAGTTTCGTCCTCAAAGCTTAAACGATAAACCTTCTCCCTCAAAACAAATGCTCATCTTCCCATCTTAACAACAAACTTTTCAGCTAATGGTACAATACTAATAGTACTAAGAATATCAACTTCTATGGTACGCAAAATGCGAAAACATAAATGATACTCCTAAGGTAATGTGATGCCATGTAAGAAAACACGAAGGGTTACAATAGTACGTCAGAATCACTTTGACGATTTGATGATTGAAGATTTGAGCAGCTTTTGGAGAAGAAGAAGGAAGTTATTGACTTATCCACCGGAGACCCCAATAGCTTGATATCTCTTTCTCTATTAAGTTTCAACCATGAATCTTTCCATCGATTCTATGTGTTTTGATTCCATCATGAGTAGCTAAACTCATATGATTAGGGCTGATCTGGGTGCCTTGGACATGTTCTTCAAAGAATGATTTGACGATCTTTTGTATTCGACTTTTGCTAGATTAATTTTTTTGAATGTTTGTATTGAGAACCGATTGTCAGGAACGGTAGTTGGGAGCCCTATCTAAGAAGAACATAGTGATATGTGATGCTAGCCCAATGAAGTGACTCCCCTTAGTAGCGAAAGTAGTGACATGCGGGACACCTAGACTAATAAGCTAACATGAGACTTTTTAGGGGAACACAACTGCCGTATAAGTGTTAAAGACGCAAATCAACTATTCAAGATTCATATCATGTTAAGAATCCCAATAAGGCGCCCTAATCACATTTTTATTAATTAAATTAATTTTCTAATTTCAGTGTTTATTTTTAGGCAAAATAGTTTTAGCAAACAAAAAATGATCAAAAACCCCATCACACAAATTCATTTAAACTCTGCCCTTCAGTCATTTGGGTTCGATATAAACGTGATCCTTACTGTAAAAACTTGTTACTACGGATACCCTTAATTTGCGGTTAACACAAATTGCACCTAAGTAGCACTACTTCCTCAAATTAACTTTGTGGTTACAAATTGTTTCATTTCCTGGTCATGATTTATGGGTGATTCTAGTCGACACAAGCCAGCATATGAAAGTTGATTTTGTTGTTATATTTTGGTCTTCTTCTTCTTCTTCTTCTTCTTCTTCTTCTTCTTCTTCTTCTTCTTCTTCTTCTTCTTCTCATATTAGGACTGATGGCGAGTTGTGTACTTTGTTAGTCGGCTAAGGGCATAATATAATTTTATTTGAATTAGGGGCAAAGTATGTAAAACAAATTCAAATATTGGTTTCGCAGACGAAATATAACAAAAGGGTGCTTATGACCTATCCAACCCATGTAATTTTCCCCCTCCCCTCCCTCCATGGGTCCACCATTTCCCCTTCCCCTCACCCAAACTACTACTGATCTCCAACCAATTCTTCTCCTCCACCCAACAAAATTAATTTCAATATATATTTAATAATTTAAAAATAATTTTAACGTTTTTTAACCGTATTTTTAATTTTTTAATAATTATAATTGTTAACTATATTGATTTATATATTTATACTATACTTCTATCTGACAATGAAAATTCCAATTCGTTGAAGGTAATTTACTTATTGTCATCTATTATCTTCAATCGTTCCTTGAATTGGAGTATCAGATTAGGGTTTTTGCTTCTGAATATAGATGTGTCCTAGACCGAATTGTTCCCGCAAACTGAGTCTTGCAAGTGCTACTTCTACGAGAAATTGGGGAATTAAGGCCCAATTAGTTCAGGAGTGAGTCAGATCAGAGATTCAATGATGTTCTGCTTTGTCGGTTCTCAGACAAGGTGAATTTTCTCTTCTATATTAAAAAATCACAGTCGTTTTCAGGTTTTCTTTACAGTCCATGTTTATGCTTTTCCAGTACGGCTGAATCAAAGGAAAATGAGAAGAAACAACAACCCCCGGTGATCATCCTTCTTATGGTACGTTTCTCTATGAACCCAAACCTCTTTCGAGTGTTCTTTTAGCAGTGAAGTTATCAAACTGAGCTCATATATCTACCATTAATGGAGAAATCGAAGAAGGAAGCAGCAGAGAAGAAGAACAAAACGAAGAAGGTAAAATACTTTCTTATTCATGAAGAGTACCACATCGCCTCTTATAGGCTCAGTACCAACGGCCACAGTGGAGCAGCCAATTGGAGACTGACACGCATACAAGACCCATGTGATTAGTTAAAGTTTCTGAGTGTCAAAACGACACCGTTACATTAGGGAAATAGCATAAATAAAAGAAATAACATAAGAAGTAGAAAATACAATGTAACCCCAAACAGCTTCTTTGTAATTCTAATACTCCCCCTCAAGTTGGACAGGGGTGATGAAACACTTCCAACTTGCTGAGAAGAGATTGGAAAATTGGAGAAGACAATGCCTTGGTAAGAAAATCCGCAAGCTGCAGAGTGCCTGGAACATGATGAAGAGTGAGAACTCCCTTTTGAACAAGATCTCTTGTTGAATGACAATCAAGCTCTATGTGCTTTGTCCTTTCTTGAAATATAGGGTTATTGGCTATGTGAATAGCAGAATTTTTATCACAAAGAACCCTTGGAGGACCAGCTAAAACAATGTCAATTTCTTGAAACAATGAAAGCATCCATTGAATTTCACAAGAGACCAGAGCTAGACTTCTATACTCAGCTTCAGCTGAGCTCATAGCTACTACTTTCTACTTCTTTGACTTCCATGAGACAAGAGACTTTCCCAGAAAAACTAGATATCCACTTGTAGATCTTCTAGTTTCTAAACACCCACCCCAGTCAGCATTTGCATATGCTGTCAGGTGCATATCTTTTACAGCAGAAAAGTGTAGTTTCATGTGTAATGTGCCTTTCAAATATCTGAGAACATAGTTCAGTGCTGCTTGATGATCAGTAGTAGGAGCAGCCACATATTGAGACAATTTGTGCACAGCATAAGTCAAATCAGGTCTTGAATTGCATAAATATAGAAGCTTACCAATAATTCTTCTAAATGTGGTTGCAGATTCCTCTGTTAGGAGATCTCCAGAAACACTACTAAGATGAGTACTAGGCAGCATTGGAGAAGGTGAAGGCTTACTTTCCATGTACCCAAATTCCTCCAATATATTGATTGCAAATTTTCATTGACCCATGAACATGCCTGAGGAAGTTCTGTGAAACTCAAATCCCAGAAAGTAATGCAAGCTTCCAAGATCCTTGAACTTAAATTTTTGATCAAGTAGGGTCTTGAAGGAAGATATTTCAGAAGAATTATCACCAACTAAAAGAATATCATCCACATAAACTAGTAATAAGAGAAATGAAGTAGAGTGTCTTCTGAGGAAGAGTGTGTAATCACTCTTACATTGCTTGAATCCCATCTCTAAAAGAGTAGTTGAGAACTTAGAAAACGACTGTCTGGAAGCTTGTTTTAAACCATATAAGGCTTTCTTCAGCAAACAAACAGGATTGGAAACATTAGTTGAGATCATGTAACCTTCTGGCAAGCTCATATAAACATTTTCAGTGAGATCTCCATGCAGAAATGCATTGTTCACATCAAGTTGAACTAGATACCAATTATTCATGACAGCAAGTGCTATAATGCACTTGAGTGTAGGCAATTTTGAAACTGGAGAAAATGTCTCTGAGTAATCAATACCCTCCTTTTGGGTGTAACCTTTAGCCACTAACCTTGCTTTATGCCTTTCCAAAGAACCATCAGCTTTGAGTTTGGTCTTATAGACCCATCTTGAACCTATCACTTTCTGTTTATATGGCAAAGAAACAATCACCCAAGTGCCATTTTCTTCTAGAGCTTGTAATTCTGCTTTCATGGCATTTTGCCATTCTGAGTATGCAGAAGCTTCAACATAGGTGGTGGGTTCATTGGGACAAGAGGAGATGATGTTAAAAGTGGCTTTGGATCTTGGCTTGGTGAGAACAAAGTCTTTCAAATGAGAAGGCATTTTGCTGATTCTTGTAGAAGTTCTAGGAGTTTGAGTAGTGGTATTATGGTTATGTGTTTGAGTAGTATCAAGAGAGGGTGTTGAAGTAACAGGTGGTGGCATATCATTGATGTTAGCTTGTTGCTGGATATGTGAAGGTGGACAAGAAATTGGAGAAGGTGAAGTCACAGAAATGGATTCTGCAACATCGTTTGGCAAACAATAAGGAGTGTGTATATGTTGATATGAACTTGTACTCATATAAGGAAAGATTCCTTCATGGAAAATGACATCCCTGGAAATAATGAGTTTTTGATTAATTGAGTCAAAAACTTTATATCCTTTAATCCCAAAGACATAACCCAGAAAAACACACTTCAATGCTCTTTCTTCAAATTTTGTCCTCCCATGTTGTAATGTAGATGTGTAGCATAAACAACCAAAGACCTTCAATTGAGAATAATCTGGAATTTCGCCATAAATAATCTGAAAAGGTGATTTACCTTTTATTCTAGGAGAGGGAAGTCTATTGATCAAATGTGCAGCAGTTAATATGCACTCTCCCCAGAACTTTATAGGCAAGTTTGATTGAAACCTTAGAGCTCTAGCCACAGCAAGAAGGTGTTGAAGTTTCCTTTCTACTATGGAATTTTGCTCTGGTGTTGCAGCACAACTAAATTCATGCATGATGCCTTGAGTGGTATAGAAATCTTTCAATTCCAGTTCTGGAGCTTGATCACTCCTGATTTTCTTGACTGAAAGATTGAATTGTGTTTGAACAAACTTACAGAAACCTGGAATTGCTTGTTGTGCTTCAAATTTGAATTTGAGCAAATAAATCAATGTAGACCAAGATGCGTCATCAACAATGGTTAAGAAGAACTTGCAGCCATCATGTGTAGGGGTGTAATATGGACCCCATGTATCACAATGAATCAATCCAAACACTGTGCTGCAAATAGTGTTCTTCTTTGGAAATTTGAGTCTCTTTTGTTTTGCCAAAGGACACACTGTGCAACAGTTGTTGTTTGGCAATGTCCCACATCTCAAGGTTGAAGAAAGCTGATTCAACTTCTTATAAGAAGGGTGCCCCAGCCTCATATGCCAAAGATTGACTGATGGTGTGGGATCAGGTGCAAGAAGCAAGTTCACAGAGCTAGATTCAGGACTTTGAAGTAAATATAATCCATCCTTTTTATATCCAGAAGCTAAAAGGACTTTGGAGTGTGTGTCATGAATTGTGCAACTATCCATTTCACACACAAAACTGTATTTGCCCTTGCCGGTAATTTGAGAGATGGATATGAGATTGAATTTAAAATCAGGCACACATAAAACATTTTCCAGAATAAGTTAATCATTCACAATGACTTGTCCTACATGAGAAACCTTGATAGCTTTTCCATTTGCTAAATGTACTGAGACATTTTTGACTGGAATAGCATGCTGCATCAAATGCAAATGAGAGCACACATGATCTGTTGCTCCTGTGTCAATAATCCAAGTTCCAGAAGGCAAATGACTATGAGGCAAAGTAGTTTGCATAGAGTAGGTACTGAAAACCCCTCCTAAGAAATGACTACTGCTGCTAGAAGATTCATGTTTCATGAATAGAGGATTATCATATTGTGCATTAAGATGGGAAGCATCATAAGGACTTACTGAACCAGCCTCACTTGTAGCTCCTTTGATTCCCTGAAGTTGTAGCTGTGAACTAATTAGAGAAGCAATCTGCTGGCATTGAGCTGGAGTAAATTCCAAGGAGGTATTTCCCAGAGAATGACCAGTAGAACTACTCATGGAATTTTTATCAACTCCCAGAACAGCATTCACATTATTAACAACATTTTGCTTTCCTTTGGGTCTGTAATTAGGTGGATAACCATGTAACTTCCAGCATTTGTCTCTTGTGTGCCCTGAGCCATTACAATAAGTACAAGTGAGCTTGCCTTTTGAATGTGGCTTAGAAGTAGGATGTTGATGGAATTGAGTGTAATTTTCTCTATGTATTTCTGGATTTCCAATTGCTGACATGGCCATTCCAGGATTAGGCAAAACTCCATGATAATTAGCATTGAGAGCCATCTGATTCTCATGTTGTACAACTTTAGAGAACACATGATTAAGAGAAGGTGTAGGCTCCATAAGTAGTATTTTTTCTCTTACAGCTGAGTATTGATCAGTCAAACCCATAAGAAATTTCATTGTTCTTTCTTCTTCAAGAAGCTCAGAAAAAGCAGAAAGATGACCACATGTGCAGCTGGGTAGGCACTTATAATTCATCAATTCTTCCCAAAGAGTTCTTAACTTAGTGTAATAAACAGTCACACTCATGTCTCCTTGCTTCAAATCAGAAATCATGGTAGATAATTGATAGATTCTGGGCTTATTACCTTGAGAAAAACGCTCCAAAAGATCAATCCAGATCTCTCTGGATGTAGTGCGATATACTACACTAGCTGCAATTTTTGGGGAGATGGAATTTAGCAGCCATGAAATGACCATGCTATCGCATCTCCGCCAGATTTTAGCATGCTCAGATCCTGGATCTGGTTTGGGAATAGACCCATCTACAAATCCCAGTTTATTTTTGGCATCTAATGCAACATTCATAGAGCGTTGCCATGGATAATAGTTAGGTCCATTTAGAACCTGAGAAACCAGTAGATGTCCTGGATTGTCAGAGCTAGAGAGAAAATAAGGAGAGGAGGGATTAATACCTCCATTAACGCCAAATTCATGGTCACTAGTTGGAGTCGCCATTAGATCTGGTGAAAGAGAGAAAGTGTGACCCAGAAATAAACCAGGTCACTCGTCGAAGAAGAGAAGCTGCTGACGAAAGAAGAGCTCAGGTAAAAGATGCGTCCTCGCAACCTGGCTCTGATACCATATCAAACTGAGCTCATATATCCACCATTAATGGAGAAATCGAAGAAGGAAGCAGCAGAGAAGAAGAACAAAACGAAGAAGGTAAATACTTTCTTATTCATGAAGAGTACCACATCGCCTCTTATAGGCTCAGTACCAACGGCCACAGTGGAGCAGCCAAATGGAGAGTGACACGCATACAAGACCCATGTGATTAGCTAAAGTTTCTGAGTGTCAAAACGACACCGTTACATTAGGGCAATAGCAAAAATAAAAGAAATAACATAAGAAGTAGAAAATACAATGTAACACCAAACAGCTTCTTTGTAATTCTAATAGAAGTCTACTACCTTGACAGAGCTCCGATGTTGAATTCGCCGGAAAAAAACCTAAAATAGAGAGATGATTGGAGAAGAATGGAAGAGAGGGAGAATTGCAGAGAAAAATAGAGATTCAGAGAGATAGACTCGGAGAAGAAGAAGTTCAGATTGTATTCATCGATACCCCTTTCTGATACAGTTCCCTTCTATTTGTATTGCAACTATTACAACTATAACTAATAACAGAATTACCCCTACACTACACTTCTCTATTATAACTACCACAAAGTATGTCTTATTTGCGCTCAAGACCCCAGGGTCATGACATATCTCAAGTACATTATCAATCAGCAAGACCCCGTTGGGATGAAATGTGAAACGGTTGTCTCTAATCAAGCGTCATTTATTCCTGATATATGTTTATGTTAACTAATGGAAAGTTGGAAAGAAGTATTTGTATTGGTCTATCAGAAATGCGGCAACTAAGGAGGTAGAGTAGCACAACTGGATATGGAAAATTATGAGATGATCTAAAATGGACAATGTAGAAATTGCTTGGTAGGAGATAACCGTGTGCATCATATTGTATGCCCTTGAACAATTGGATGTGCCAGTAAGAAAGTGATCTGATTCAAGTTCTGAATTGAAGAAACTGGGAAAGAAAGGATAGAACTTTACTTAGTGTATGGGTTCTGAGATTGAGGTGTGTTACAGCATTCTTAGACAATATTTTTGATATTTGAATGAGGATAGAGCTTTACTGGGTTAGAAAGCCTTTGAGGTGTAGGCTTAAAGCAATCAACCAAATGATGGTTCATTTGCAAAGCTTTTTCAAATTGATTGGAACTTTTAGATAGTCTTACGTATATTGGTTTCTTCCAGTATTTTGTACATTCTTAGTGAAACATGTAAGTGGGAGAAATATTTCGTGTCTTCTTTATTGATTAGTGACATTTAAATATGTAATTTACAACACTAATTACAAATTGGTCCTAAACTAATTACAAATTAGTCCTACTACTATTACGCTCCTGCAGTCGAAACTGTAGGCGTGCCAACACTGAGACTGGAACGGAAGCGCTGGAACAAGGGCCGAGGAAGACCCTTGGTGAAGATGTCGGCGTACTGGTAATCGTCTGGAATGTGCAACACGCGAAGCTGACCCAAAGGAACCTTCTCACGAACGAAGTGTAGATCAATCTCAACATGCTTAGTGCGCTGATGCTGAACAAGATTACCAGAGAGATAGACAGCACTCACATTGTCGCAATACACGACTGTAGCTCGAGGCGGGGTGACACGAAGCTGAAGAAGTAAATTCCGGACCCACCAGAGTTCGGAGACGGCGTTAGCAACACCGCGGTACTCAGCTTCAGCACTAGAACGAGATACTTTGGCCTGTCGCTTGGACGACCAACTCAGAAGATTGTCTCCATAGAAGACACAGTAACTAGAAGTGGAGCGGCGCGTGTCCGGACAACCAGCCCAATCTGCGTCAGTGTAGGCGGTGTGGGAATCAGCAACGGAGGCAGAGAGACGGAGACCATACTCAAGTGTCCCACTGATGTAGCGCAAGATACGCTTCAGGGCATGAAAGTGCGGCTCACGGGGGTTATGCATGAAGAGACAAACCTGCTGAACTGCATACTAGATGTCTGGTCGAGTGAACGTGAGGTACTGCAAGGCCCCAGCAAGGCTGCGGTATAATGTAGGATCAGAAACCGGTGGGCCAGATGTAGCTGTGAGTTTACTTCCTACCTCAACAGGGGTGGCAGTAGACTTACAGGTCGACATAGAGGCACGACGAAGAATGTCGGTCGCATACTGATGCTGAGACAGGAACAGGCCGGACGAATCACGGGTGACAGCAATGCCCAAAAAGTGATGCAGTTGGCCCAGGTCAGTCATAGAAAACTCTCCAGAGAGCTGGGAGACAATCTGATCCAAGACAACCGAGACGAACCAGTGATGACGATATCATCCACATAGAGCAGGAGGTAGACGATGTCCGAGCCACGACTGTAGACGAAGAGAGACTCATCACACGAGCAACCAGAGAAACCGATACTCTGTGTGAGGACGGTGGCAAATCGCTGAAACCAAGCACGGGGATCCTGCTTCAGACCATATAAGGATTTGCGTAACCGGCAAACAAAGTCAGGATGGCGTGTGTCGCGGTAGCCAGGGGGCTGATGCATGTATACCGTCTCTGAGAGATCACCATGAAGAAAAGCGTTCTTGACATCTAGCTGACGGATAGGCCAAGAGCACGTGACGGCAATGCTGAGAACTGTACGGATGGTGGTCGGTTTGACAACCGAGCTGAAAGTCTCCTCACAATCAATCCCAACCATATGGGACTTCCCATTAGCTACCAATCGCTCCTTATAGCGCTGCAGACTACCATAAGCGCGAAACTTGTGGCGAAAGAGCCACATAGATCGCAGAACATTAGCCCCTGACGGGCGAGGAACCAGATCCCAAGTGTGGTTCATAACCATAGCTCCAAACTCATCATCCATGGCCGCTTTCCAGTGAGGATCCGACAAGGCTAGGATGGGGGATTTGGGAAGGGGCGAGATGGGGTCTGGTGGCTGGGCCGCTAAAGTGAGACGGGTGACTGGTTTGACTATGCCATGCATGGATCTGGTAGTCATCAGAGGAGAGAGATGGGGAGGAGAAGTGGCCACTGGGCTCGGTGTGGGTGACTCAGGGGGGTCAGGTAACACAGGCACAGAGGGTACAGGAGGAGGGCGAGTGGACACAGATCGACGTACGTAGTGCTGAGGAAAAGGTTCCACAAGGGTCCTGGACGGGGAAAACTATGTGGGTGCCCTAGGAGGAGTGGGTGAGGGTGTGTGTGCCACAGGGTTATGAGCACGATGAGTGAAAAGGGGAGACGGAAGACTTTCATCGGGATCAGACGTCCAGTGAACAGAGGGAGACACAGACCCAGGAGTGGAGAAAGGAAACACCGTCTCATCAAATGTGACATGACGGGAAGGGTGAACCCGACCAGTACTCAAGTCTAGACACCTGTACCCACGATGATAAAGAGGGTACCCTAGAAAGACACATCGAACAGAGCGTGGTGCAAGCTTCTGAGGTGAGGTGGCAGAGAGGTTCGGATAACACAAGCATCCGAACGTGCGGAGATGCTCATAGGATGGTGAGCGAGGGTAGAGGGCAACAGTAGGAATATTGTTGCCAAGGACTTTGCTGGGAAGAATGTTATGAAGGTAGACAGCAGTCAGAAGAGACTCAACCCAGAAAGAGGCTGGAAGAGAGGCCTGAGCTAGGAGGGCACGACTGATATCATTGATTCGACGAATCATGCGTTCAGCTTTGCCATTTTGAGATGACGTCTGAGGACAAGCAAATCGGAAGACAAGTCCATGAGTAATGGCGTGAGAGTGAAAAGCGCCATTATCGAATTCTCCACCAAGGTCACATTGAAAAGTTTTGATGGGTCGCTCAAATTGAGTTTGTACGAAGGTAGTGAATTGTTTAAATTTTGATATCGCTTCGCTTTTCTGTTTAAGTGGGAAAACCCAGAGAAAATGGGTATAGTCATGTAATAGTAGTAGGTAGTATTTGTAGTGCAATTTGCTTAAGACCGGAGATGTCCATAGATCACTGTGAACAATGTCAAATGGACTAGAAGTAGAAGACGTAGATGGTGAAAAAGGCAAACGCACGTGTTTACTAATTTGACAAGCATGACAAAGAGCTTCTGAATTATGTGTAACACCCCTATTTTTCAAGCCGACTCTAAGTGCAATATCAAGACTTTGGGGGCGAATTTGTAAATAATTTGTCACGAATTTAAAGTTTGAATTTTGGAGAGTTGGCGATATTTGGACGTTGTTAAGATGATTTTGAAGCACGAGAGATGTTCGGGGTGGTTGTGCAATTCTTAGAAATTAAGTAGAACCTCTAATTCTAATTTATACACTAAAGTTTGGAAAACTACACTTTCACCCCCCTTGCATGAATGCCACTTGTTCAGCCCAATTGGACACGTCACTAGATGAGAAGTCAACTCCTCCAACTCCCCTCTTCACCAGCATAATCTGAGAAAAAAAAAATCTCTTTCTCTCTCTCTCTCTCTCTCATCTTCATCATCTTCTTCTCCACCATGAAACCACCAACACCACCAAGGCAGCCACCTCTCCCTTCCTCCAAATCAAAAACTGCTCCTACCACAGTACCCCCTCGGTCTGCTGATCAAAACGCACAAATCAATTCAAAGTTTGATTGGGTATCGAGAGAGAAAATTGCATTCAAAGGTGAAGAACCCTAACTTTTCAATCTTCAAATTCTCTCTATCCGTTGATTCTCAGTTGTTGATTCTTGTTCCGTTGAGTTCGCGAGGTGAAGACGAAGCTAGGATGCCCAAAATTGAGCCGTAACTCACCGGTTCGACCCTTCGCCGGAAACTGGGCTTGAAACCCGACGGGGACGGCGGCGGACGACGGCTTGGTGGTTCTCTCCTTCTTTGGCCATTCCGTTCCCTCCCGACGGTTGCTCCGAAGTCGCAGCAGGTCGTGGACAACCCAGGCGAACCCAGAAGCTCCTGGGTACGCGCCGAATCGCCGGAAACCAAGCGGCAAAGTCGCCAGAAAACTCCATGGCCGACCAAACCATGGGTAAGCTTCATTTCTCCACCAAATTTCGCGTTCTATGCATCAAATTGCTCCCAATCATGTCGTGAACCTGTTTGAATGATCCAAATCTGCCCAGATTGTTGTTAGAGTCGAGTTTGATTTCATTTTTTACTCTTAGTTCGTTTTCCCGTCATGCATAAACAGCCCCTGTTCAAATGATCATATCTCTCTCAATTTTAATCCGTTTTGAGCGATTCAGGACTTTCTGGAAACCTCAGACAATTGGCTACAACTTTCGTGTTTTAAGTTTTGTCCAATTCTGTCTCTAAACCACCTGAAAATCGAGTTGAAGTTGCTGCTTTTTCTGTTGTTGAATCTGTCCAAGTGCAGAATTTTCAAAGTGTTGAAATCCTAGTTTTTCATCAACTTTGGACTCTTGTATCTTTCTCGTCTTTAATCCGTTTTCGATGATTCTTACCTTTCTGGAAAGCCTGGACATAGCTCTATAACTCTCATTCAGATTTGTTTGTTTGATTCCAAGTCTAATCCATCTAAATTTGGTCTTAAAGTGGGCTGGTTTGATGTGTTCTTGGCTGTGAGTGCTCAAAATTTTTCTAAGTATAGGATGCTATGGTGAAACACCCATTTTCTAACCCTTGTATCTTCTTCAAAACTTAATGAAATTTAGATCTGTTTTCTCCTATGTGTAGCTGGTATATAATACTTCAAATCATCGTCTCTGGGTCATGTTCAAATTTATAACGGATTTCTCACAAAACGAGCCTAAAGTTGCTAGTTTGAACTCGCGAAGCACAAGTGAATTTTTCTAAGTGTTGAATCGGAATTTTTGTTTAACTTTGAGTAGCGATATCTCTTTGAATACTTGGAGTTTTTAGGAGTTCAAATATGTTCTGGAATCCTTGAACTATCGTCTTCAAAACCCTGTTCTCAGATTTTCAAGTATCCCCCTCAATTGATTACAAATCAGCTCTAAAGTTGACTAGTTGAGTCGATTTTTCTTCTATATTTGACTTTTGAATTCGACACTCTAAATGACATTTCTAGCCTTAGTGTTCTTCACAAAACTTGCTCGTATTCATATTCTGAGTCTAAATATCAAGTTTGACCAAGTTTGACTTTTCGCAAACCCTAGTTTGACTGAACTGTATAGGAGGGGCAAAATAGTCATTTCACTTAAACTTTGAATTGAGGTTAGTTTAGTAACTTGGAGTTTGTCAGCATGTCTTGTATGCGTGTTTGGAGTACTTGTATGTAATTCTGGGCTAGGGTTGACCAAGTCAAATGTGGGGGTCTTTTTGCAGTTTTACTAAACTTCGGGGGCCTATGTGCAATTAATTAAAACTTCGCATTTGAACAAGTTAATGTTTTGAGACCAACAACCTGACTTAGAAGGATACTTGGAGCCTTAAGAACGAATTATCTGAATCGAGAGTTATCAAATCAATGGTGGGGGGTCTTTTTGCAATTTTACCAAACTTTAGGGGCCTAAGTGCAAATTATTGAAAGTTGTAGATTTCGTTGCTAAGTTCATATGGAAAAGTTTGGAGTAAATTCTCGCATGTATTCGGGCCAATATGAGTATAATTTGGGATCTAGGAAGTTTCAGACACTGTACTAAACGGTTTTGGAGTATCAGGGGCATTTTGGTCAAGTTAGTTTGCATGATCCGCATTCCATTGCATTATTTCATACAACCTCATATAGAGGGTAAATGCTAATAGACTGTATACTTGACTTGTTTATATCCAGCCGTTGTTGAGGACCGTTCCGCAAAAGACGAACGTGTTCGTATCGCTGCATTCACTGTTAGACCGGATTCACATGAGATGAGCGTTATATGAGTGCTAGCTTTGCTTTGCGCCTTTCATGGCTCAGAGGTAAGTACATATGTACGGCCTTTTTATATCAAAATCTGCTTATATGCTTGATGTTTCAAATGAATGTTTGTTATATGAAATAGTATGAGAATGCATGTTTTCCACCCGAAAGTTGTTAAACTATTTTATTCATCTCCTTTGAGAACTCTCGGAAATTACTTGTAAAATTTTGATATTCTGATTATGTTTATGTGAAAGAGAAGAAATAAAATACCTCTAATAGACTTAGGACGATGTACAGAGTACTGTTATTAATGGGAGGCGTCAAGCGATCCTCCATTTTCGTATGGCTAAGACCATTGAAGCAATGCTTCTTATTATTGGATAGAACGTCAATGTTCAAAAATCCGCCCCCGATGAGCCAAAATGTATCAAGATATTGAGGCCAAGGGGTTTATAGAGCTATAGAGTGCTACTTATACTTGTAAGGGTCACTACGGTATAGGGGTGTCGACACTTAAGGCCTTTTAGCTAATGTTATGAGCGGGGTTGACGAATGGGCTCCCTTAACGCTCGGGTGAAATAGGGTTTGATAGACCCTAGAAGGAACCCTTAGTAGTTATTTCGTGATCCCTCTGTTTACATCGATCCTGCTGGTGGCTCTTGACACGCCTCAGCTAAATTAAACTGTTGATTGAAGTCGAAATTCAAAATTGGCTACTTATTAACATTGTTTGTGGCTCTTGATATGCCCTTATTGATTTGAAATGAATTGTAAATCTTGGCTACTCATGAAGTACCATCGTTATCAGTTCAAATGAACTTGTTTACTCTGGATATTTTACCAACTACTCGTGGTTTCTCAATGTTATTAAATTGAGAGGTTTTTGTTACTCGTTTACTTCCAGTTGTTCCAAATTATCCAACATGATAGCTTTACTATTTAAATCTTCTAATTTTTTTCAACTCATGCTTCCGTGCCACTCGATGCTTTACATGTCGTAGTATGTATTTACTCAGTTTTTACTGATTATTTCTTCAAAACTGCGTCGGCATTTGCCATTTTAAAACCGCAGGTCGTCAATCAAAGAAGGGGATGGGAACGCTGGAACGAGACGAAGAAGTATAGCTTAACTCAGATCACTTAGTAGATCACACACGATTTGTTTTAGATTGTACTTAATATCGAAATTTTGTTATGTACTTTAACCGAAATGTAAACTTAATAGTTAATCATCTACTTTTGGAAGTCGATTGTCGCATTAACCCTGAACCGAGATCCCGGGCTGTTTCAGATGGTATCAGAGCATGGTTCTCCGGTTAAAGTGGCTTTTCGATTTCCATTAGTAGAAAATAAGAAGATAAAACGTTTTCAAAATTTAAAATTGATTAGGATAACCCAATTTGGCAATAAGAAGTAAACAAGCCGTCTGGGAGTTTGGGTACTTACGTATTGTTCAACTCGATTTGTATTTACTTGTTGATTAACTGTTAACTACTTATTGATATGTTATCTATGCGAAATCCACTTGTTAATTATATGTTGGTTATTCTATGGGCATGTTTAGTTGCTATATAGAAATGATTTATCATTGTTGTGTGATGCGTATCCGCGTTCCTTTGTTGATTATGTTAATTAGTCGACGAGAGAGTAACGACGCGTTGATCTAGAAGGCCATGAGACCAATCTTTTCTTACCTACGAGAGATGACTTTTATGATTATATTTTGTTTTTTTTCATTTTGAGTTTATTTGACACAGTCATTTCCAAATTAGACAGTTCAAACAATAAATTATTTAAAAAAAAAAATGGTTTTCCAAAATTATTTGGGTGTCGAGCTACCAAATGCCAAGTGATATGGACCACTTTGTTTATCAGTCCGCTGGCGCGACTCTTAGTACGACGGTACTAGAAGTTGTACCCGCTGTGTAGACTAAGTTGGAACATTTGAAACACATGCGAGTTGTGTTAGAGAGGCACGTTGTGTGACGACACATAGTGTTCTTTCTCCCTCGTATGCGTGGAACACTTGAGGTAATTGGTTTATCTAATCCTATACAGGTAAGACAATATTTTCAATGTGGCCGAGTTTCAAAAAGATGAGATATTAGTCTTGTTAAAAGTATTTGTCTAAAAGTTTCGAAATTTGTATAAATTCCAGCAAATTTTTGAGTCGCTTCTAAAATTGAGAACTTGTATGTTGTTATTGAATTTTCAAAATATTGTTTCGAACTTTTGCTTGTACTAGTCATATACGAAACCCTGTTGTGATGCGAGTCTAGGCTGGATAGTAATGTAGACCCGTAATAGACCTCGTCGTGCGGAGCGTAAGCTTGAGAAATTTCTGTCACTTAAGGTGTTTCTAGCTGACCATGTAAGGAAGCGATCTTTTGGGAGCAAAGCAACCGACGAGAGTTATTTATGTCCTTGTATGACTAAGTCAAATAGACTGAGTCACTGTGCTGCATTTTGTGTATATGGGTAAGTATAGAATGAGATCTTCGGGGACGAAGATTCTTTTAAGGTGGGTAGACTGTAACACCCCTATTTTTCAAGCCGACTCTAAGTGCAATATCAAGACTTTGGGGGCGAATTTGTAAATAATTTGTCACGAATTTAAAGTTTGAATTTTGGAGAGTTGGCGATATTTGGACGTTGTTAAGATGATTTTGAAGCACGAGAGATGTTCGGGGTGGTTGTGCAATTCTTAGAAATTAAGTAGAACCTCTAATTCTAATTTATACACTAAAGTTTGGAAAACTACACTTTCACCCCCCTTGCATGAATGCCACTTGTTCAGCCCAATTAGACACCTCACTAGATGAGAAGTCAACTCCTCCAACTCCCCTCTTCACCAGCATAATCTGAGAAAAAAAAAATCTCTTTCTCTCTCTCTCTCTCTCATCTTCATCATCTTCTTCTCCACCATGAAACCACCAACACCACCAAGGCAGCCACCTCTCCCTTCCTCCAAATCAAAAACTGCTCCTACCACAGTACCCCCTCGGTCTGCTGATCAAAACGCACAAATCAATTCAAAGTTTGATTGGGTATCGAGAGAGAAAATTGCATTCAAAGGTGAAGAACCCTAACTTTTCAATCTTCAAATTCTCTCTATCCGTTGATTCTCAGTTGTTGATTCTTGTTCCGTTGAGTTCGCGAGGTGAAGACGAAGCTAGGATGCCCAAAATTGAGCCGTAACTCACCGGTTCGACCCTTCGCCGGAAACTGGGCTTGAAACCCGACGGGGACGGCGGCGGACGACGGCTTGGTGGTTCTCTCCTTCTTTGGCCATTCCGTTCCCTCCCGACGGTTGCTCCGAAGTCGCAGCAGGTCGTGGACAACCCAGGCGAACCCAGAAGCTCCTGGGTACGCGCCGAATCGCCGGAAACCAAGCGGCAAAGTCGCCGGAAAACTCCATGGCCGACCAAACCATGGGTAAGCTTCATTTCTCCACCAAATTTCGCGTTCTATGCATCAAATTGCTCCCAATCATGTCGTGAACCTGTTTGAATGATCCAAATCTGCCCAGATTGTTGTTAGAGTCGAGTTTGATTTCATTTTTTACTCTTAGTTCGTTTTCCCGTCATGCATAAACAGCCCCTGTTCAAATGATCATATCTCTCTCAATTTTAATCCGTTTTGAGCGATTCAGGACTTTCTGGAAACCTCAGACAATTGGCTACAACTTTCGTGTTTTAAGTTTTGTCCAATTCTGTCTCTAAACCACCTGAAAATCGAGTTGAAGTTGCTGCGTTTTCTGTTGTTGAATCTGTCCAAGTGCAGAATTTTCAAAGTGTTGAAATCCTAGTTTTCATCAACTTTGGACTCTTGTATCTTTCTCGTCTTTAATCCGTTTTCGATGATTCTTACCTTTCTGGAAAGCCTGGACATAGCTCTATAACTCTCATTCAGATTTGTTTGTTTGATTCCAAGTCTAATCCATCTAAATTTGGTCTTAAAGTGGGCTGGTTTGATGTGTTCTTGGCTGTGAGTGCTCAAAATTTTTCTAAGTATAGGATGCTATGGTGAAACACCCATTTTCTAACCCTTGTATCTTCTTCAAAACTTAATGAAATTTAGATCTGTTTTCTCCTATGTGTAGCTGGTATATAATACTTCAAATCATCGTCTCTGGGTCATGTTCAAATTTATAACGGATTTCTCACAAAACGAGCCTAAAGTTGCTAGTTTGAACTCGCGAAGCACAAGTGAATTTTTCTAAGTGTTGAATCGGAATTTTTGTTTAACTTTGAGTAGCGATATCTCTTTGAATACTTGGAGTTTTTAGGAGTTCAAATATGTTCTGGAATCCTTGAACTATCGTCTTCAAAACCCTGTTCTCAGATTTTCAAGTATCCCCCTCAATTGATTACAAATCAGCTCTAAAGTTGACTAGTTGAGTCGATTTTTCTTCTATATTTGACTTTTGAATTCGACACTCTAAATGACATTTCTAGCCTTAGTGTTCTTCACAAAACTTGCTCGTATTCATATTCTGAGTCTAAATATCAAGTTTGACCAAGTTTGACTTTTCGCAAACCCTAGTTTGACTGAACTGTATAGGAGGGGCAAAATAGTCATTTCACTTAAACTTTGAATTGAGGTTAGTTTAGTAACTTGGAGTTTGTCAGCATGTCTTGTATGCGTGTTTGGAGTACTTGTATGTAATTCTGGGCTAGGGTTGACCAAGTCAAATGTGGGGGTCTTTTTGCAGTTTTACTAAACTTCGGGGGCCTATGTGCAATTAATTAAAACTTCGCATTTGAACAAGTTAATGTTTTGAGACCAACAACCTGACTTAGAAGGATACTTGGAGCCTTAAGAACGAATTATCTGAATCGAGAGTTATCAAATCAATGGTGGGGGGTCTTTTTGCAATTTTACCAAACTTTAGGGGCCTAAGTGCAAATTATTGAAAGTTGTAGATTTCGTTGCTAAGTTCATATGGAAAAGTTTGGAGTAAATTCTCGCATGTATTCGGGCCGATATGAGTATAATTTGGGATCTAGGAAGTTTCAGACACTGTACTAAACGGTTTTGGAGTATCAGGGGCATTTTGGTCAAGTTAGTTTGCATGATCCGCATTCCATTGCATTATTTCATACAACCTCATATAGAGGGTAAATGCTAATAGACTGTATACTTGACTTGTTTATATCCAGCCGTTGTTGAGGACCGTTCCGCAAAAGACGAACGTGTTCGTATCGCTGCATTCACTGTTAGACCGGATTCACATGAGATGAGCGTAATATGAGTGCTAGCTTTGCTTTGCGCCTTTCATGGCTCAGAGGTAAGTACATATGTACGGCCTTTTTATATCAAAATCTGCTTATATGCTTGATGTTTCAAATGAATGTTTGTTATATGAAATAGTATGAGAATGCATGTTTTCCACCCGAAAGTTGTTAAACTATTTTATTCATCTCCTTTGAGAACTCTCGGAAATTACTTGTAAAATTTTGATATTCTGATTATGTTTATGTGAAAGAGAAGAAATAAAATACCTCTAATAGACTTAGGACGATGTACAGAGTACTGTTATTAATGGGAGGCGTCAAGCGATCCTCCATTTTCGTATGGCTAAGACCATTGAAGCAATGCTTCTTATTATTGGATAGAACGTCAATGTTCAAAAATCCGCCCCCGATGAGCCAAAATGTATCAAGATATTGAGGCCAAGGGGTTTATAGAGCTATAGAGTGCTACTTATACTTGTAAGGGTCACTACGGTATAGGGGTGTCGACACTTAAGGCCTTTTAGCTAATGTTATGAGCGGGGTTGACGAATGGGCTCCCTTAACGCTCGGGTGAAATAGGGTTTGATAGACCCTAGAAGGAACCCTTAGTAGTTATTTCGTGATCCCTCTGTTTACATCGATCCTGCTGGTGGCTCTTGACACGCCTCAGCTAAATTAAACTGTTGATTGAAGTCGAAATTCAAAATTGGCTACTTATTAACATTGTTTGTGGCTCTTGATATGCCCTTATTGATTTGAAATGAATTGTAAATCTTGGCTACTCATGAAGTACCATCGTTATCAGTTCAAATGAACTTGTTTACTCTGGATATTTTACCAACTACTCGTGGTTTCTCAATGTTATTAAATTGAGAGGTTTTTGTTACTCGTTTACTTCCAGTTGTTCCAAATTATCCAACATGATAGCTTTACTATTTAAATCTTCTAATTTTTTTCAACTCATGCTTCCGTGCCACTCGATGCTTTACATGTCGTAGTATGTATTTACTCAGTTTTTACTGATTATTTCTTCAAAACTGCGTCGGCATTTGCCATTTTAAAACCGCAGGTCGTCAATCAAAGAAGGGGATGGGAACGCTGGAACGAGACGAAGAAGTATAGCTTAACTCAGATCACTTAGTAGATCACACACGATTTGTTTTAGATTGTACTTAATATCGAAATTTTGTTATGTACTTTAACCGAAATGTAAACTTAATAGTTAATCATCTACTTTTGGAAGTCGATTGTCGCATTAACCCTGAACCGAGATCCCGGGCTGTTTCATTATGCCTACTACAAGAAATGAAATAATTACTACGAAGCGAATCTAAAACTAGACGCCTGGGATGACAAAGGCGATTGTGCCAAACGGAAGCAGGAAAGGCAGCAAAAGAGACAGCAGACGACGGTGGTGGGACATACTGGAATGGATAGAGATCACCCGAACTCTTGCTCCTCTGTAAAAGAGCTCCCGATTGTAGGTCCTTACAGAAAAACCAAAAGGGTCAAACTCAACGGAAACATTGTTGTCAGTAGTGAATTGACGAACATAAACTAGGTTTTTGATAACGTTTGGGGTGATTAAGACATTTCTAAGGTGAAGGGAACGGGAGTTGGTGGTAAGGGTGTGATTGCCAGATCCTTTCACTTGAATGCTAGAGCCGTTTCCCACAAGTATGTTAGGAAAAGGACAAGATGACGAGAGAGAGGAGAGTATACCTGACTGCGGAGTGAGATGAGCAGATGCGCCGGAATCAAGATACCAAGTCTGATCCGGAACGTTGTGTGTCATGCCAGAGAACTGAGATCCCAAATCAGTAGCAGGCGGGTAGGCAGAAGCGACTGTGAGGCCCTGCTGAGAAGGTCCTGGACCAAGAATACCTGACGTAACTGTAGGCTGAGAGGGTCCTGACCGTGTCCAACCCAGTGTCGGGGGATAGGGGCTCGACTGAGCATTCGGGGATGACGATGCAGGACACCACACCCAGCTGCCGTGAAGGGAGGCAGGTGGGGCAGGGTGTTGCTGTGGATGCTGCTGAGTGCGTTGGCGACCTTTTCGACCAGACTGACGATGATTACTTTTGCCTTGGCGTGCTAGGGGAGGATCGGTGGTTTGCTTGAAGGTGGACATGGTCGATGATCACAATGAGACACAACAGAAACTTTCGGTGAAGAATTTGCCGGAGTAAACTCACAGTGATTATGCTACAATGATTGGCGCCCCTCTATCAAGTACCAATTTCCACCAGTAATGAATATATGGCCACCAAACAAAACATTAAGCAGCTAATAAGATAGGACCCACAAAGCAATCAAAAGCAAGCTTTGGTCACAATACCAAAAGCACTCAAAACACTATGCAAGTGAGTCTAAATCTGGTGTAGCACTCAAAACACTATGCACGTGGAACCCTAGTGGAACAGTGGAGCCGAGCCGAGCCAAGTGGAACTGGACTTGGCTTGTGAAGGTGAGCCGAGTGCACTATGTGTGGAAATAGTGCTTTATGTGCACTATGTGCGTGGATCACACGCGGGCAGACTGGTTTCACACACAGCGAAGCAGCAGGGGCACACTTTTGATACCGAGATCGGCCGACGAGGTTTCACACTCAAGAACAAGACTGGCCGACGACGTTGCAGGAAGAAGGACGACCGGTCGACGATGTTGCAGAGGGAACAGGAGATCGACCGGCAAGTTGAATCGATGTCAGGTTCGCTTGGGTTTTCTTCGGCAACTAAGAACAGAACCAGAGATGGGTTTTCTTCGGCAACTAAGAACAGAACCAGAGTAGGTTAGGGTAGCGACGATACAGGCAGAAGCGTGAGAGAGGGAGCACCAGGCGGCGGCGGCAGTGGACAGGAGGACGACGTGCAGCGGCGGCGGCGGCTAGGGTACTGCTGATCGCTCTGATAACATGTAAGTGGGAGAAATCTTCCGTGTCTTCTTTATTGATTAGTGACCTTTAAATATGTAATTTACAACACTAATTACAAATTGGTCCTAAATTAATTACAAATTAGTCCTACTACTATTAAAACAGTCATCTTTACGTTGTAAAGAAAGAGGAACGAACATCATGATTTGAACTCAGTGATATGAACATAATATCAGAACTTTTTGGTATGCATCATAATGTGCTTAGGCTTAGCTTTTAGTGTCAGGGGTCCAAATTTATAGCATTATGAAACATATCTAGATAAAAAGGCCTTGTACATGTAAAGACTTGCGTCATACTTTGAACTTCACAACTTTGGTGCAAGTGACTGAGGAGATTTAGACACAATCTTTTGTAATTTTCTTTATTTGGAAAAGTTCCGAAGTGTAATTTTTCTAACGTGCTAAATTTACTGAACGTGCTCCATGGGATTTCTGAGTAAGTTACCTGTCGATTTTTGTATTATTCCTCCTCTTTTACTCAATAAATCTGCTCTATAATTGCCCTCTCCCTCCTTACCTGCCTCTTAGTCCTCAAGATCATGTAACTCTCTCCCTCTATCCTGCTATGTGACCTTCTCTTTGGTGTAATAAATTAATAAAGATCACAAAGGTAATCTTAGTTCTTTTACTTTTTTGGACGATACACTAGTTTGAGAACCTCAAAGGGATTCAAATTTCAATTTCATTTCGTCCTACAAATAAGACCTCTCTTTTTTAGGCAGTGGTTTTGTAGTTAGAAGAATTTTCGTAGTTAGAAGAAATTTCACAGTAGAAGACACAACCACCATGCCAGCGGCCGCAACTACTTCAATCAATAACCACGACAGATCTGTAAACTCACACAAAACCTCCTTTAAAACCATTTCTGATTTGGTTTGAAGGCTTTCTTTGTTTGTTCCAATATCACCGCCGCCGCCTTGACACCAAAAACCTTAAGATCCATCAAATTGCAGATTCCTTAATATCATATGGTTTTGTACATAAAAGCTTGAATTCAAATAATTAAGTGAAAGGTAATTTGGTTGAAAGTGATCATGCATGTGCTGGTAGTTTCGGAAAGTAGATGTTATATATATACACACTTTTTTATTACGGAAGTTAGTTTTGTTTGGTGAAGAGGAAGTAGCTAATTCTACGTAAAGAGAACTCTCAGTGCTCAACAACTAGAATATATCCTGTAATTGTTGCAAATGGCCTTCCCTGTACTGCTCCCAAATTAGAAGATCTACCTCGACGAGATTCATCGTCAATCTCTGAAGCAGCATGGGTTTTTGATGGCGATGAGGTGCGTTTCCCACGGATATATATTGCTCTTGAGTTTACCTTTGCTTTTCGTCAACCTCCGAAAAGCAATAATGCTCTTAGAGGGTAAGGCAGTTAAGATTTGCTAAATTTTGCCTTAGGTGATGGGTTGATAGAGAATTATTGTTTGTTAACCTTTTCAATGTCGAGCTCTTACCTGCAGATCCCGTTCTTTCCTTTATATTTGGGTTTTGTGGCATATTTCTCAACATCTAGAGAGTCGGGGTCTCTATGTTCTATTTAATAACGATAGCACACTAAGTTTAGGGACTAAAGTGTAATTAGTGTTGTATTAGTTTTGTTTATATAATAGCGATAGCACACTTAGTTTAGGGAATAAAGTGTAATTAGTGTTGTATTAGTTTTGTTTATATTGCTAATCAAAGAAGAAGTCCGGGGAGGACAATTTGACAAACTTACATGGTATCAGAGCAACCATAACCGCCGCTGCCGTCGAACGCCTCCTTACCGTGCACTGCCGCCGCCGTGCCTCCGATCCGTGCCACCTGCTTCCACTCAGATCCGTCGCGCGCCACCGTGCACTCCCTCTTTCTCCTTCTTCCTGTCGCAATCTGCGACGGTGCACTCCCTCAGATCCGTCGCCCACTGCGGCGGTGCCTTCACTGTCTGATCGGCCTCGCCTCACCTCGTCCCTCATCCTCATCGGTAGTCCTCCGATCGCTCCTGTGTGTGCTGCAGTTGCCACAACCAGACCTCTCTTTCTCTCTGACGGTCACCTCCAGTTGCCCCCATCTTCTCCGCTTGCAACCGGTGATCTCCTCTGAGTTCTTCAATCACACGACGTAAGCTCTCCTTCCAGGAGCCTTCTTCGCAGTACCTCCCTCCCGCATCGTCGTCTTCTTCTGCTTCCCCTAGATCTGGAGAATTAACTCATCAAATACAATTTTAATCAGACTTTGCAATTGTTGTGTACTTTGATACTTTGGTCAAAGCTTGAAGCTCCTGATTTGGTTCGGTGGGAAAATTCCAAGTTTGTCTGGCTGAACTTCACTCTGATTGTGGAATTTTCTCCATCACCCACCCACTACCTTTTCCAAGTGTAGTGTTGGTAGTATTTGTGGTATAGTTTAATGCCCAAATTGCTCTTTTGTGGTCAGCAAGTCCACAAGAACAAAGTCATTTCAGATCAAGTCAAAATTCTGATTAATTTTACTTGACGAATTTGCAATGGCTGCTATCCCCTCACCATTGCCAGCAACTCTGAAGTCACAGGGTCGTCAGAGAAACGGTAGTCGTCGTCAGGCTAGCCAAATCGGATGCGGTCGCACTCAGCAGCAAAACGCCCCGCGTACCTCTCCTCACGGCAGTTGGGTGTGGTGCCCTGCCCCATCGTACCCGGGTGCACCATCGGGTCCTTCTCAGGCCGCCCTTGCAGCCATGTCAGGTATTCTTGGTCCTGGACCTGCTCAGTGTCCACAGGTTCTTGCTGCCACCGCCGGTTCGTCTCCCTCAGTTACTGCTTTGAGTTCGGAACTTGCTGGTATGACCCTTAATGCGCCGGATAAGACTTGGTACATGGACTCAGGGGCCTCCTCTCATCTCACATCTCAGACAGGTACTCTCTCGTCTGTCTCATCGCATTCTCCAATTTCTGATATGATAGTCGGTAATGGCATGAAAATTCCAGTGTGTGGTTCCGGTCAGCAGACTATTACTACCCTAGACCGTCCCCTACACCACAAAAATGTCCTTCTTGCTCCCAACATCATTAAAAATCTTGTCTCTGTCCGTCAGTTCACCATTGATAATAATGTTTCTATCGAGTTTGACCCGACCGACTTTTCTGTGAAGGATCTTCACTCGGGGACCCTTTTACTTCAGAGCAATAGTTCAGGGGACCTCTATCCTCTTATTTCCACCCCGTCCCCCTCTCCAACCCAGTCTCTTATCATTCTTACAGCCCCAGTGTGGCACAACTGTTGGAATAGATGCCCTAGAGGCAATCTAGTTTAGTATGAATTTATATTTGGCTAGAAAATTCATTTATTATTTATTGGATATTTAATATAATGAAGTCCTTAGATTTACAATCGTGTTGTTTATCTTAAATATCCCTAGTCAAGTATAATGATTAATGGGACAATCATTTATAGACTAGTATGGGGTTGGATTGATATGGAGATATCACGATCCAACACATAGGTGTGCATTACGGAATGTTGCACTGGATTGACCCATTACCGAGAAGGCTACATACATGTTATGTTGAGTCACAAGTGCTTCTCGGGTACAATGGTATTGTCATCCTTAGACTTGAAGTCACTAGATATTCTATTTGTGGATCATTGTGATCTTGGTAGCATTAAACGCTACACCGTGACTGGGTAGTTATAAAGGCGTGTACTGGATACAATGAGAAGCAAGCTTAGAGATCGTAGTGGACGTAGAGAGGATTTGCCCCTCCCACATAACGGGAGCAAATATCCTAGGCCACTCGAAGGATAGTGCTTATAGAATGTCTGGCCAGACTCAAATAAATCAATATAGGATATTGATGTTATTTGCACGAATAAGGCTATTCCATGGATCGAGAAACTATGGATTGGATATACGAGTGTGACTTGTATGTCTCGTGTCCAATCCGGATATGGAGGCAAAGGGATGAGACAATTACTTGTACAAGGTTGTCTAGATGACTATTCTATTAGTTGGCTAGAATGGATGTTTTGCTAGAAACCGCTCCATATTAGCAAAGAGTTGCTACCAACTAGATAGAACCTATGGGGTCACACGCTATATAGAGTTGTGCTAGATTTGAGAATTAATTAATTGGATTAATTAATTAGAAGGATCACTTTGCAAACCCTTGCAAACTTAGTAGGGACTAATTTGCAAGGAAGGGACTAAATTGAATTCTAGTAGGACTAGAATAAGTCCTTTAGGTAGTTAACAAGGAGTTGTTGGACTATATAAAGGACCCTCCTTCCTTCCTTCCTCATAACTTATGCTCTAGAGAGAACATAACAAGAGTGGGAGAGAACAAAGGAGAGAGAGCAAGCAACAAAGGAGGCCGACGCCCCCCTTGCCGCCGCCCTCGTCCCCGTCGGCCAAAAAGAGGGCCGAGCCCCTTCTTTTTGTCTCGGTTTTGCGTGATTCCTTCACCCTCCTCTCATTACGGGCTAGCACCAAGGAGATTGGAGATCTAGAAACAACCCTAGGCGTGGATCAACTATAGAGAACGTGACACTATTCGCGTTTGAAGTCATCAAGGAGAAGCCAAAGGTGTGTTCATGAATTCTTACCTTCACTATCGTTATGCATCTAGACTTGTGATCCTTGGAGGGTTTTGCATGGTTATTTGTTTGATTATGCTTCCGTTTGCGCGATCCATGAATCAAAACCCTACAGTGGTATCAGAGCCACAGGTCATAGAGCATAAACGTAGTTTATGTGTTACATTCTTGTTGTTTTACACCTTAAATTGTTGTTTATCGCGTAAAACAAGACAAATCAAGCATGGGATGCAATTTGTCAATAATTAGATCATAACAAGACCCAATTTTGTATTGGATGCATGAATTGGTGAGTTTGAGAAATTTTAGGATCTAAGATCTAGGGTTTGGGCATCCTTGGGGAAGAAGGAGTTCTCCCAAAACAAGGAAACAACCAAACTTGGGCTCCAAGCAAGGAGGTTGTTTTTGGAAACAACCTCCATAAGGAGGTTCGGCCCCCCTAGGAGACCGCCCCCTTGCTTGCCGCCCAAGATTGGCGCCCTAAGGGGCCGGGCGGCCCTAACCCGCGGGCCTAGCTTGCGGGTTTTGGGCCGGGCCGGCCCTAGGGCCTTATGGTTCACTTTGTTGGGCCCGGGCAATTGGATTGTTGGGCCCATGGACCGTTTTAACCCTAGAAATCCTAAAATCAATTAAAATTAACCAAGCGCGTTAAAATTGGATTTTAACTGTTTATGTGCAAATCGCATGGTGATTGGATATGGCCTTAGGATGTGGTTTGATGTGGATGTTTAATTTTGTGGTTTGGTTTTACGGCCTGCGAGCTGATCAATTAATTGTAATAATTAATTAGGGTTTTATGGCCTGCGTGCCATTTTTTTCTCAACTTGTGAGATTTATTTTATTTAGTATAGATATTAGCTAGTGCTAGATAAAGTAGATTGTTAGCCAAGATTGAAGAAAAGAAGCCCAAAGCCAAAGAAGCCACAAAAGATGGAGCATGGAGCATGGAGTATCCCACATGACTATGAAGGATGGACCAAAAGATCAAGACGCATGGAGATGTGTTTGCTTAGGGTTCATAGATAATTCCATTGGCTTGGAATTATCTTAGTCTAGAAAAGGCCATATCCACATCACGTTTAATTTCTGTTTTGTGGTTGTTTATTTATTGTCTTATTATTTGTGTGGTTGGTGTATGGATGATGCATGCAATTAGGATAATAAGATAATTAGACAGCCCGGATCTATTATTTGGAGTTGTGCCCAAACTCAAATAGATAGATTAGTTGATATTGATCAACAAAAACAATTAAAATTGAATTGAAAAATCCCTCAAAATTCAATATTGTGTTCTTGCCTTCTCGTTATTTAAACACTCATTATCATCATTATTTATCAAGTTCGTGCGTGCTAAAGCATGGCGACTTGGTTCATAATGATGGAATGCGATGGCACGTAACAATGTGCAATTGTTTAGGTAAGAGGTTGAACACAACTAGGCTATTAATTTGATTAAGAAACCTAGAGGCAATCAATTGGGATTATCCATATGGATGGATAAATAAGGAGTTATTTGCCCGATTGAACCAAGAGTTGCATATGGGATGCAATTGGAAATTGTTCCTACCTAGAAGTAGTCGAATTATGGCTGACTTGCCAAAGCAAGCTCATAAGGAGATGAAAAGATGGATCTTGGCCCACTAGAAAATATAAGGATATTTTCCGCATTAATATCTTGAGGGTTATTAATCCGTAGAAAAATAGTGGGAGCTATATTTAGTAAACTAGCCATTATTAAATATAGTCAAAAATTCACAAATACTAAAACTTGCGTATTTTCCTTTTGTAAAATTCCAAATGGCAAAAACCTCATCGAGTTCACAACATTCCCTACGATCTGTCCTTGAGAAGGACAAGCTCTCTGGAACCAACTTTCTTGATTGGTACAGAAACTTGAGAATTAATCTCAAGCAAGAGAAGAAACTGTACGCAATAGAGGAGCATGTTCCAGAAGGTCCAGAGAACCAAACACCTGTTGCCTTAAAGGCGTATCAAAAGCGTGTTGATGACGCTAATGATGCGGCCTGCCTAATGCTTTGCACCATGACCTCTGAGCTTCAGAAGCAACATGAGAACATGAATGCTGTCGATATGATCGAACATCTAAAGCAGCTCTTCCAAGAGCAGGCGAGGGTAGAGAGGTATGAGGTCTCAAAGGCACTGTTCAAATGTCATCTGGCAGAAGGGAACCCAGTGGGACCCCATGTACTCCGAATGATCGGGTACTTGGAGAATCTCGCCCGGCTTGGGTTCCCGGTCGGCCGAGAGTTGGCAACCGATCTCGTGTTGCAATCGTTGCCCGAGAGTTATGGACAGTTCATTATGAACTATAACATGAACGAGATCGTTAAACCACTGCCAGATTTGCTCAACATGTTGAGGACGGCTGAACAGAGCATCAACAAGGGTAAGGGCAAGGCCATTATGATGGTGCATAAAGGAAAGGGCAAAAAGTTTGCATCTTCCTCCAAGGGCAAAGGCAAGTCAGTTGCAAAGTCCAAGGAACAAGCCCTTAAGCCTGTTGGTGGCATTGCCAAGGTCGTGACTAAGGGTGAATGTCACTACTGTAGTCAACCTGGACACTGGAGGAGGAACTGCCCAAAATATCTGGAGGACAAGAGGCTTGGAATAGTGATTCCACCACCACCAGGTATTTTTGTTGTAGATGTCAATTTAACTGTCTCTACATCATGGGTATTAGATACTGGATGTGGGTCTCATATTTGTCGAAATATGCAGGATCTAAAGAGAAGTAAAAGATTGGCTAAAGGGGAGGTAGATCTGCGCGTTGGGAATGGAGCAAAGGTTGCTGCATTGGCCATAGGCGTGTGCGAGCTATCTCTGCCTTCAGGATTAGTTTTAGAATTAAATAATTGCTATTTTGTGCCAGCTATGAGCAGAAACATTATTTCTATTTCTTGTTTGGACAAGAAAGGTTTTATTATTTCAATAAAGAACAATTGTTGTTCCTTTTATTTGAATAATATTCACTATTTTAGTGCGCAATTATTTAATGGACTTTATGTCCTTGATCTAAGCAATCCTGTCTACAACATTAATACCAAGCGGATTAAAATAAATGATTTAAATCCTGCTTATTTATGGCATTGTCGTTTAGGCCACATAAATGAGAAACGTGTATCTAGACTCCATAAGGATGGATTACTAGACTCATTTGATTTTGAATCATATGAGACATGTGAGGCTTGTTTATTGGGAAAAATGACAAAGTCCCCTTTCAATAAGAAAGGTGAGAGGACTAGTGAGCAATTGGCACTCATACATACCGATGTGTGTGGGCCATTTGCCACGCCTGCCAGGGGTGGTTATGTCTACTTCATTACATTTACTGATGATTACAGTAGATATGGATTTGTGTACCTTATGAGGGCAAAATTCGAATCCTTTGAAGTGTTCAAAGAATTCAAGAATGAAGTAGAGAAGCAACTTGGCAAAAGTATTAAGGCTCTACGATCGGATCGTGGAGGAGAATACTTGAGCCAAGAGTTTGACGACTATCTTAGAGAGTGTGGGATCGTGTCCCAACTCACTCCACCCGGAACGCCACAATGGAATGGCGTGTCCGAGAGGAGGAATCGAACACTAATGGATATGGTTCGGTCTATGATGTGTCAAACCGATCTTCCATTATCATTTTGGGGCTACGCTCTATTAAGTGCAGCTTTCACCATTAACCGTGTTCCATCTAAATCAGTCATGAAGACACCATATGAGATGTGGAGTGGGAGGCGTCCCACACTGTCGTTCATGAGGATTTGGGGCTGCGATGTCTATGTAAAACGTTTACAATCAGACAAGCTAGGGCCTAAATCGGATAAGTGTAAATTTGTGGGGTACCCTAAGGAAACTAAGGGATACTACTTCTACAATCCAACCGAGAACAAAGTGTTTGTTGCTCGAACCGGCGTGTTTCTAGAAAGAGAGTTTGTCTCTAAAGAAGCAAGTGGGAGGAATGTAGAACTTGAAGAAGTTCAAGAACCACAAATCACTGAACCGATTATGGAACATGAACAGGAATCACAAGCAGTTGTGGATCCACCTGTTCAGGTAACACAAGAGCTTCGTAGATCTAGTAGAGTGCGCCAGGAACCCGAGAGGTACGGACTTCTTGTAACTGATTCCGGTGACACGATGCTCATAGATGATGAGCCTACTACCTATGAAGAGGCCATGAGTGGCCCAGACTCGCAGAAGTGGCTTGAGGCCATGAGATCCGAGATGGAATCCATGTATACCAACAAAGTATGGACTTTGGTGGAACCACCTGAAGGGGCGCGGCCCATAGGGTGCAAGTGGGTCTTCAAGAAGAAGATCGACATGGATGGTAATGTGATTACCTATAAGGGCCGATTGGTGGCTAAAGGATTCAGACAGATTCATGGTATTGACTATGATGAAACCTTTTCACCAGTCGCTATGACCAAATCCATCCGAATCCTACTTGCAATTGCAGCATACTACGACTATGAGATTTGGCAGATGGATGTCAAAACAGCATTCCTTTATGGGAATCTCCTCGAGGACGTGTATATGATACAGCCGGAGGGTTTTGAGGATCCAAAGCAAGCCAACAAAGTCTGTAAACTGCAACGATCCATTTATGGATTGAAGCAAGCTTCTAGGAGTTGGAATCGACGTTTTGATGAAGTGGTCAAAGAGTTTGGCTTCATCAGAAACGAAGATGAGTCTTGTGTCTACAAGAAGGTTAGTGGGAGCTCTGTAGCTTTTCTGGTCTTGTATGTGGATGACATACTACTCATTGGAAACGACATTCCCATGCTGCAATATGTGAAAGATTGGCTAGGAAAGTGTTTCTCAATGAAGGAATTAGGGAAAGCAGCCTATATACTCGGTATAAAGATCTATAGAGATAGATCTAAAAGGTTGCTAGGCCTAAGTCAAATTACATATATTGACAAGGTGTTGAAACGGTTCAACATGCAAGATTCCAAGAAGGGATTCTTGCCCAT
Source organism: Linanthus parryae (assembly GCA_023055425.1). NCBI lineage: Eukaryota > Viridiplantae > Streptophyta > Magnoliopsida > Ericales > Polemoniaceae > Linanthus > Linanthus parryae. The sequence goes on along the minus strand of JALGPY010000007.1, from coordinate 79,334,296 downwards.
GTCACATGGAATCACTCTTTCGAAGAGTGATTGTCCTTCCAATGAGATTGAGAAGGAACGCATGAGTAGGATTCCCTATGCCTCGGCCATAGGATCTATCATGTACGCCATGTTATGTACCAGACCAGATGTGTCATATGCCTTGAGTATGACAAGCAGATACCAATCCAATCCGGGTGAGAGTCACTGGATTGCTGTCAAGAACATCCTAAAGTACTTGAGAAGAAATAAGGATGCTTTCTTGATGTTTGGCGGTGAGGAAGAGTTGCGTGTAAGGGGTTACACTGATGCAAGCTTCCAAACCGATAGAGATGACTTTAGATCACAGTCGGGATATGTGTTTTGCCTGAATGGAGCAGCGGTGAGCTGGAAGAGTTCCAAGCAAGAGACGGTGGCTGATTCTACAACAGAGGCTGAGTACATTGCTGCAAATGGCGCAGAAAAGGAGGCTGTTTGGATCAGAAATTTTGTTTCTGAACTTGGTGTGGTCCCTAGTATTGCGGATCCAGTGGAGTTGTTTTGTGACAACACTGGGGCGATCGCGCAATCAAAGGAACCCAGATCGCACCAGAAGTCCAAGCATGTGCTCAGGAAGTTTCATCTGATTCGAGATATTATCGATAGAGGAGACGTTCGGATATGCAAGATTCCTACAGATGATAATCTGTCAGACCCGCTTACGAAGCCTCTCACGCAGTGGAAGCATGAAGGGCACACTAGGAGTATGGGCATACGAGATGCGCCAGATTGGCTCTAGTGCAAGTGGGAGACTGTTGGAATAGATGCCCTAGAGGCAATCTAGTTTAGTATGAATTTATATTTGGCTAGAAAATTCATTTATTATTTATTGGATATTTAATATAATGAAGTCCTTAGATTTACAATCGTGTTGTTTATCTTAAATATCCCTAGTCAAGTATAATGATTAATGGGACAATCATTTATAGACTAGTATGGGGTTGGATTGATATGGAGATATCACGATCCAACACATAGGTGTGCATTACGGAATGTTGCACTAGATTGACCCATTACCGAGAAGGCTACATACATGTTATGTTGAGTCACAAGTGCTTCTCGGGTACAATGGTATTGTCATCCTTAGACTTGAAGTCACTAGATATTCTAGTTGTGGATCATTGTGATCTTGGTAGCATTAAACGCTACACCGTGACTGGGTAGTTATAAAGGCGTGTACTGGATACAATGAGAAGCAAGCTTAGAGATCGTAGTGGACGTAGAGAGGATTTGCCCCTCCCACATAACGGGAGCAAATATCCTAGGCCACTCGAAGGATAGTGCTTATAGAATGTCTGGCCAGACTCAAATAAATCAATATAGGATATTGATGTTATTTGCACGAATAAGGCTATTCCATGGATCGAGAAACTATGGATTGGATATACGAGTGTGACTTGTATGTCTCGTGTCCAATCTGGATATGGAGGCAAAGGGATGAGACAATTACTTGTACAAGGTTGTCTAGATGACTATTCTATTAGTTGGCTAGAATGGATGTTTTGCTAGAAACCGCTCCATATTAGCAAAGAGTTGCTACCAACTAGATAGAACCTATGGGGTCACACGCTATATAGAGTTGTGCTAGATTTGGGAATTAATTAATTGGATTAATTAATTAGAAGGATCACTTTGCAAACCCTTGCAAACTTAGTAGGGACTAATTTGCAAGGAAGGGACTAAATTGAATTCTCGTAGGACTAGAATAAGTCCTTTAGGTAGTTAACAAGGAGTTGTTGGACTATATAAAGGACCATCCTTCCTTCCTTCCTCATAACTTATGCTCTAGAGAGAACATAACAAGAGTGGGAGAGAACAAAGGAGAGAGAGCAAGCAACAAAGGAGGCCGACGCCCCCCTTGCCGCCGCCCTCGTCCCCGTCGGCCAAAACGAGGGTCGAGCCCCTTCTTTTTGTCTCGGTTTTGCGTGATTCCTTCACCCTCCTCTCATTCCGGGCTAGCACCAAGGAGATTGGAGATCTAGAAACAACCCTAGGCGTGGATAAACTATAGAGAACGTGACACTATTCGCGTTTGAAGTCATCAAGGAGAACCCAAAGGTGTGTTCATGAATTCTTACCTTCACTATCGTTATGCATCTAGACTTGTGATCCTTGGAGGGTTTTGCATGGTTATTTGTTTGATTATGCTTCCGTTTGCGCGATCCATGAATCAAAACCCTACAACAACCGTCTTGGACATCCTGGTCGCCACGTCTTAGATCAACTTAACTCTAGTCATTCCTTTTCTTGTACTAAAACTGAGCAGACCGGATTGTGTCATGCATGCCAACTTGGCAAACACGTTAGACTTCCCTTTGCCCCTTCACAATCTTTTAATGTGGCTCCGTTTGACATTATTCATAGTGATATTTGGACATACCCTGTTGCTAGCAAATCAAATTTCAAGTATTATCTTCTCTTACTTGATGATTACTCGCATTTTCTATGGGTCTTTCCATTAAAACTCAAATCGGATGCCTTCACTCACTTCAAACAATTCCACACGTATGTGCATACCCAGTTTTCTCGTAACATCAAGAGTTTTCAATGCGACCTTGGGGGAGAATTCGATAACCTCGTATTTCGCGAGTTCACCAAGTCCAGTGGTCTTGTTTTTCGATTTTCTTGTCCGCAAACGTCTCCTCAAAACGGCAAGGCCGAACTTATGATATGTCGTATCAATGACATATCTCGTACCCTTCTCTCTCAGGCCTCCATGTCTCCTCGCTTGTGGGTTGAGTCTGTTCTCACTGCTGTCTATCTCCACAACATTCTCCCCACCAAAGCTCTCAACGGTGATATTCCTACCACCATTCTCTATCATTGTCTTCCCACCTATGATCATCTTCGTACATTTGGGTGTCTGTGTTTGTAACACCCCAACCTCTCAGAGCTGGGAAATCTACCCAAATACCCCCAGAATCGTAGGAGTGTCATCCGCTAAGGCACGGGAATGCCCCAGCAAGGAGTCAAAACCCTAACGGTTCTGTTACGAGACAGAATTAAAGAAACTGAAACTTAAATCAAACTTACTATTATACATTGTGGACTACTAAGTGATTGACTATATCCCCAGATTCCCACGTACTCACCTGAAAAGATAGAAAATAGCCATACAAGTTAGAAAATATGACAAGTAGTATAGTACAAAAAAAAAATATAAATAGATTCCAAAATAAACCAACTTTAAAACTTACAGACGCTCAAGCTAGGACCCCTTCACATTACCACATATACCACATATAGAGTACCAGTACCTTGTAACTGAAGGAGTCATCAATCATCCATAACCATACCACTCTTATACGGAGGATTCCAAATTCCACCACCCAGAGGGTAGTGAAGACCAGATTCACTTCCGACAAGGAAGGCAAATTAATCCACCAAGACAAACTAGACCTTAAGTGTGCACACCCCCTACTGGACATTAGTCCAGAGAGTAGTACTAGTTGCCTACTATGTCCGAAGACAGTTCCCAGTTGTCGGAAGACAACGCAATGTCCGAAGACGAATCCCAGTTGTCCGAAGACATCACAACGTCCGAAGACGATTCCCAGTTGTCCGAAGACAACACAACGTCCGAGGACGACCATACCACCACATATCACAACTTGTAATCATACTGATCATATAAGTGCTATCATATAAGAGAACACGTGTAACAAAGCAAGAATACATATGCATACCTGATATCCAGCCTAGTTTGCTGATTTAGCAGAGCTGATTTCATAATCCACCAATCACTATTCCATTTCAGCATATATGCTATTAACACTTTCCTCTAAGGGAGGAGGAATTGACAATGCAGATGTTATGCTGATCGTCCCACAAGGATTATTATTTGGCCCCTGACAAACCAGTCTCTTCTATACGGTCCCTGACTGTGCTTGGACCTCCCAATGATACTCAATAAAATATATAAACATGCAAATGTGATTCATAGCCCCTCCTGATACTCTATGTATTGAATTCTAAAACTTTCACCTAATTGCACTTAGATCTCCACATTTCAGTAAAATTACATAAAAGCCCCTGCAGTTGACTTTTAGTCTTTTTCAGCCCATATAGGTGTAGAGTAGCTCCAACGGTTATGAAACTGATACAGAGGCATGATATCATGCCTATAGTCAGGATTTGGCTATTTAATTCAAATTATTGCAAAATTAAAGATTTGCCCCTCCTATCCAGCTTAGCCCAACTAAGGTATACCAGAAAGTCAGACTTAGTCAAACTTGACCATTGGACTTGAAACTTTATTCTGAACAACTTTCCAGAAGGGTATTTTAGTCAATTAGCTCATCTGACAAGTCAAATTAGAAGGTCAAAGCAATATTCTAAACCGGTCAACTTTACCCTCAATTTTTGGTCAATTAAGAAAGAATATTGGGAATATGAAAATAGGGTCTTGTAGATTGTATTACCATGTTTCCATAACATATTCGATTTCTTCCATATACAACATAAACAAGGAGATAAGTTCGGTCATAGTTGGATACAAATTCATTCTCCAATACTTAGAATATTTCACGAATGATTTCACCGTTTCAAGGTAGTTACTTCGAGCTTGATTTCTGAGCAATCCGTTAACAAAATGGAAAATTCTCATCTAAGAGATATAAATTTTATCAACTAGCTTCTCATAAGAGAAAGCAGAACTAGATTTGGTAAAGTATCGAAAAAGTTATGATAGTTCAATTAAAGATGCTTCAACCCTTAATTCTAACACTTCACAAATATTTAGGTTCCCATGTTCTTGAGTTCTAAGCTGCACTTTTCCAGCCCAAATTCACATAGATTGAGGGGAGATTTTGAGTGATTCAAATCATGGATTCTTAGTTCTCACACTCAGCTTCTCATAGAAGGAACACAAGGGTTCGAATATCCAAGTAATGAGAAAGATTTCAAGCTTTAAAGTTTGTTACATTTACTGGATGTCACTAACTTTTACAGCAACTTCATTTAAAATATGAAGTGGTAGGCGTGTGAACCAGGCCAAAGTATTGATTGATTCTTGTATCCCTATAGTGTTTGGGATTCCAGGAAGAAAGGTTATGATAACCGGTTTAGATTTGAGTACGTTACAGGGTTCACTAGATGAGATAAACCACACTACTAACAAATTGTAGCAGAGCTTGTGCCTCCAGTTTCAACAACAATTTCAGTCACCTTAGAGTCTTAGTTAGAAAAGAATATCAATTGGGGATTGAAGCTAGCAACATCATGAGAACAGAGCAACAAAGTTCATCTCATTTGGCAGAGAAATGAGAGAGATATGTGTTCTCGAACTCAGCACCAAACACATGGTATAAACAGTCAGTTAGATGATCATCACATTGCAGCATTTTGAGTTGATTTACATGATATTTTGAGCTCGAATTGCGCCGAGTAATTCACATGAAGAGTGTAGAGGAGGGTTCAGGGAATCCCTAGCACCCAGAATCAAGCCAAATCATCAACCCGATAAGGAGTAATGACTCCCACAACATGGCCCAGTACATCACCGAAAAAAACGACCCTGTGATCACTTTAAACCACACCAAATCATGTTCTTTTCCAGGTGGAGTGTTACTAATGCATACAGGGGGTAACAGAGGTCACCATGAGAAAATTTTCAGCACAAACGAAGCAAGAACACAGGCCTACGCTGCATCTGGCAGCAAGCGCAGAAACCGGCGAAGGTTTGCCGGAAAAAGAACAAACTCGATCCAAAAACCAGTTCTGGGTTGTTTTTAATGCATCACACAGTCAAACAAAACCCCAAAGATCACTACCCAATGATTTACAACGAGAAAACACGCCATAAATGAGACTTACAGAAGGTCCGACGAGCTACTGCAGAATTCGACGGAATTAACCCAGTTTCCGGCGATCGTCCCAGTTTCCGACTAGCTGAGGGTCGAGCTTATGCTCCTTGGAAACGCAGAGACCTCAGAAACAAGAAGGAGGAGGTTAAACCCACTGAATTTCAAGGCCAAAATAGAATTTGATCAAAACCCCGATTAGGGTTCATAGTCTTACCGAGTTCCTTACTCTCTCAAATCACGTCCGATGAACTAACTGAATGAGGGCTTTTGCTCCATAGATCACCATGAACTGACACCTATAGAAGGTTTGGCTTTGGCGTGAGATTGGTGCTGGAACAGTTGTGGCTTGGGTGTTCTTGATGGTAAGGATGAAGATGAAAAAGAGCTGGTTTTTTTGCTCCCCCAAAAACACCTCCATTTTTTTGATTCAGCTATGTTTTTATACCTAGCAGGTGTGATTGGCAAGTGACACCTCACATGATGAGGTGTGACTAGAGGGGTTAGATGAGTGACACCTCAAGGGGTCCAAATGTATTTTTTTTTTTTTAAACTCCAAGGACAATTTTTGATATAATTTATATATTTTGAAAAATTACAAAATAAACCCATAGGTTATAGTATTCTATTCAAATTCCTCTTTAGCAAGAATCTTTACCATATCATTTGGTATCGAGATTCACATTTTGACCCCAATATTCTATAGTATTTCATTTAAACCACTTAAAATTTTCAGGGTGTCACATTCTACCCCCTTAAAAGAATCTTCGTCCTCGAAGATCTTATACCCTTCCATAGCCGTTCTGATCCCTGTCAAATTCTATCGTCTTGTAACATTACGCGAATCCTTTTTAGTGGTGATCCAGTCGTTCATGAAATGTCCTTTATTATATCCATTTTCAGCTCGCGTCGGCTAAGATGGTTTCATTCTCCACAGTTCCTTGCTAAATTTAACCGATGTCGGCTCAATACTTAAAACCACCATAATTTCTCCCGAACTACCTTGGTACAAATTTCTTTGAGCGTCAGATAGCTCACTCCGTCCTCAACCAGACCCTTAGTGAGACCTCTTCAATTATTATTACTCCTACTGAACCATTGTACTCCTTGATTTGATGTGTTGACCACCCTTGACTTAGCCATAACTGATAAATACTCGTGACTCTATACCCTTACTTCATTGTACGTTACTCTGTAACTCCAATGTTTCTTTTCTCTGTATAACAACTCGAGATAGTTTATTCCCTCCCTTCAGTGTCTTCACATGTTACCCTACAATTTCCTAGTTTTCCCAACCTCCTTGATATAAATCCCTTTGATGACCTTAGGATACCATAATCAAGCTTATAATATTTCCTCTTAACCCTATCTTGCTCTTATACACACCCACAACAATCATCGATAAATTTATGAAACTGCAGGAAATTACAAGTCTCTTCCAACCCTACCTGAATTCCACATTCCCAGTTACATTCATTGACACTCCATTCTCGATAATAATTTATCCCATACCTAGCTTACCCCTGTAAGTTCAACCTTTCAAAACTTATTAAGTTCACTATCCTGCTATTTGTACTTCCCCTGTGGGTTACAATGAGCGATCAATCCGCCTTTACTGCAACAGTTTACTCATACAATTCCCCCCTCTTCCACCCTGATCCTGCAAATTTTCTGCAACATCATGTCCTTATATTTCTGGGAACATAGTCCCTCCCTAAGAAATTTCTCTGTATGACCTCTATATATCCTTCTCAGTACTCTTATATCCCTCAGTCCATCACTTCAGTGTCGAAACGATTCTCATTTCCTTTCTTTTATTGTGAACATCACCCAGCTTAGGCCACCTTTAACGAGATTTTTGAGTCTTGGCTACCTAATATGTTTTCTAGTATTTCCTTCAATGTTCTTGGATACGATTATCTTCAATTCTTAATATCGATTGGTTTTACTGCCATACTTAATTGTCTCACTTAAGACTCAACTTCCCATTCTAACTTATCGTAACCATGTCTTCCCATTCTAACTAGGATGCCGACAATGTCACCCAAATTGACCAATTACTCTAGTCATGCCAAGTTGTTGTGTAACAATCACATGTCGACTTCCCGATTACCAATACAAGTAACCAAATGCAATAATAGTGCTATACCAGTACAAATAATGTAACATATGCCAACCTTTTACTGAATTTTGTACATATCAGTATCGGTATCATCAACACATTATTTCCACACCCACTGTCATTTCTCCGAATAATACAACTCTTCTCATTATGCAATGTAATGCAATAACTATGAACCACAACCTGAGGTTCCAACCATGTAGGCCTATCTGGCCAAGATATTCACATATAGCACTCTCGTCAGTGCACTCCCCAACCACCCTATTCCAATTTTAGTCTTTTTTCCTATCCAGTTTTAATATTGAAAAAATGTGTCCACTTATTAGTTGAGTTTCTAATTCTGTCTTTTTCACAGAACCAATGCTCTGATACCATCTGTAACACCCCAACCTCTCAGAGCTGGGAAATCTACCCAAATACCCCCAGACTCGTAGGAGTGTCATCCGCTAAGGCACGGGAATGCCCCAGCAAGGAGTCAAAACCCTAACGGTTCTGTTACGAGACAGAATTAAAGAAACTGAAACTTAAATCAAACTTACTATTATACATTGTGGACTACTAAGTGATTGACTATATCCCCAGATTCCCACGTACTCACCTGAAAAGATAGAAAATAGCCATACAAGTTAGAAAATATGACAAGTAGTATAGTACAAAAAAAAATAATATAAACAGATTCCAAAATGAACCAACTTTAAAACTTACAGACGCTCAAGCTAGGACCCCTTCACATTACCACATATACCACATATAGAGTACCAGTACCTTGTAACTGAAGGAGTCATCAATCATCCATAACCATACCATTCTTATACGGAGGATTCCAAATTCCACCACCCAGAGGGTAGTGAAGACCAGATTCACTTTCGACAAGGAAGGCAAATTAATCCACCAAGACAAACTAGACCTTAAGTGTGCACACCCCCTACTGGACATTAGTCCAGAGAGTAGTACTAGTTGCCTACTATGTCCGAAGACAGTTCCCAGTTGTCGGAAGACAACGCAATGTCCGAAGACGAATCCCAGTTGTCCGAAGACAACACAACGTCCGAAGACGATTCCCAGTTGTCCGAAGACAACACAACGTCCGAGGACGACCATACCACCACATATCACAACTTGTAATCATACTGATCATATAAGTGCTATCATATAAGAGAACACCATACCACCACATATCACAACTTGTAATCATACTGATCATATAAGTGCTATCATATAAGAGAACACGTGTAACAAAGCAAGAATACATATGCATACCTGATATCCAGCCTAGTTTGCTGATTTAGCAGAGCTGATTTCATAATCCACCAATCACTATTCCATTTCAGCATATATGCTATTAACACTTTTCCTCTAAGGGAGGAGGAATTGACAATGCAGATGTTATGCTGATCGTCCCACAAGGATTATTATTTGGCCCCTGACAAACCAGTCTCTTCTATACGGTCCCTGACTGTGCTTGGACCTCCCAATGATACTCAATAAAATACATAAACATGCAAATATGATTCATAGCCCCTCCTGATACTCTATGTATTGAATTCTAAAACTTTCACCTAATTGCACTTAGATCTCCACATTTCAGTAAAATTACATAAAAGCCCCTGCAGTTGACTTTTAGTCTTTTTCAGCCCATATAGGTGTAGAGTAGCTCCAACGGTTATGAAACTGATACAGAGGCATGATATCATGCTTATAGTCAAGATTTGGCTATTTAATTCAAATTATTGCAAAATTAAAGATTTGCCCCTCCTATCCAGCTTAGCCCAACTAAGGTATACCAGAAAGTCAGACTTAGTCAAACTTAACCATTGGACTTGAAACTTTCTTCTGAACAACTTTCCAGAAGGGTATTTTAGTCAATTAGCTCATCTGACAAGTCAAATCAGAAGGTCAAAGCAATATTCTAAACCGGTCAACTTTACACTCAATTTTTGGTCAATTAAGAAAGAATATTGGGAATATGAAAATAGGGTCTTGTAGATTGTATTACCATGTTTCCATAACATATTCGATTTCTTCCATATACAACATAAACAAGGAGATAAGTTCGGTCATAGTTGGATACAAATTCATTCTCCAATACTTAGAATATTTCACGAATGATTTCACCGTTTCAAGGTAGTTACTTCGAGCTTGATTTCTGAGCAATCCGTTAACAAAATGGAAAATTCTCATCTACGAGATTTAAATTTTATCAACTAGCTTCTCATAAGAGAAAGCAGAACTAGATTTGGTAAAGTATCGAAAAAGTTATGATAGTTCAATTAAAGATGCTTCAACCCTTAATTCTAACACTTCACAAATATTTAGGTTCCCATGTTCTTGAGTTCTAAGCTGCACTTTTCCAGCCCAAATTCACATAGATTGAGGGGAGATTTTGAGTGATTCAAATCATGGATTCTTAGTTCTCACACTAAGCTTCTCATAGAAGGAACACAAGGGTTCGAATATCCAAGTAATGAGAAAGATTTCAAGCTTTAAAGTTTGTTACATTTACTGGATGTCACTAACTTTTACAGCAACTTCATTTAAAATCTGAAGTGGTAGGCGTGTGAACCAGGCCAAAGTATTGATTGATTCTTGTATCCCTATAGTGTTTGGGATTCCAGGAAGAAAGGTTATGATAACCGGTTTAGATTTGAGTACGTTACAGGGTTCACTAGATGAGATAAACCACACTACTAACAAATTGTAGCAGAGCTTGTGCCTCCAGTTTCAACAACAATTTCAGTCACCTTAGAGTCTTAGTTAGAAAAGAATATCAATTGGGGATTGAAGCTAGCAACATCATGAGAACAGAGCAACAAAGTTCATCTCATTTGGCAGAGAAATGAGAGAGATATGTGTTCTCGAACTCAGCACCAAACACATGGTATAAACAGTCAGTTAGATGATCATCACATTGCAGCATTTTGAGTTGATTTACATGATATTTTGAGCTCGAATTGCGCCGAGTAATTCACATGAAGAGTGTAGAGGAGGGTTCAGGGAATCCCTAGCACCCAGAATCAAGCCAAATCATCAACCCGATAAGGAGTAATGACTCCCACAACATGGCCCAGTACATCACCGAAAAAAACGACCCTGTGATCACTTTAAACCACACCAAATCATGTTCTTTTCCAGGTGGAGTGTTACTAATGCATCCAGGGGGTAACAGAGGTCACCATGAGAAAATTTTCAGCACAAACGAAGCAAGAACACAGGCCTACGCTGCATCTGGCAGCAAGCGCAGAAACCGGCGAAGGTTTGCCGGAAAAACAACAAACTCGATCCAAAAACCAGTTCTGGGTTGTTTTTAATGCATCACACAGTCAAAAAAAACCCCAAAGATCACTACCCAATGATTTACAACGAGAAAACACGCCATAAATGAGACTTACAGAAGGTCCGACGAGCTACTGCAGAATTCGGCGGAATTAACCCAGTTTCCGGCGATCGTCCCAGTTTCCGACTAGCTGAGGGTCGAGCTTATGCTCCTTGGAAACGCAGAGACCTCAGAAACAAGAAGGAGGAGGTTAAACCCACTGAATTTCACGGCCAAAATAGAATTTGATCAAAACCCCGATTAGGGTTCATAGTCTTACCGAGTTCCTTACTCTCTCAAATCACGTCTGATGAACTAACTGAATGAGGGCTTTTGCTCCATAGATCACCATGAACTGACACCTATAGAAGGTTTGGATTTGGCGTGAGATTGGTGCTGGAACAGTTGTGGCTTGGGTGTTCTTGATGGTAAGGATGAAGATGAAAAAGAGCTGGTTTTTTTTGCTCCCCCAAAAACACCTCCATTTTTTTGATTCAGCTATGTTTTTATACCTAGCAGGTGTGATTGGCAAGTGACACCTCACATGATGAGGTGTGCCTAGAGGGGTTAGATGAGTGACACCTCAAGGGGTCCAAATGTATTTTTTTTTTGAAACTCCAAGGACAATTTTTGATATAATTTATATATTTTGAAAAATTACAAAATAAACCCATAGGTTATAGTATTCTATTCAAATTCCTCTTTAGCAAGAATCTTTACCATATCATTTGGTATCGAGATTCACATTTTGACCCCAATATTCTATAGTATTTCATTTAAACCACTTAAAATTTTCTGGGTGTCACAGTGTTACCCTAATCTGACTGCTGTGTCTCCCCACAAGCTTGCCCCGCGGTCCACTCGATGTGTGTTTCTTGGTTACCCTTTGAACTTTCGTGGTTATCCATGTCTCGACATCTCTACTGGTCGCATTCACATCTCTCGTCATGTCACGTTTGATGAGCATGTCTTCCCGTTTGCCACACCGGGTTCCGTGTCACTTCCCGGACATACTGTCTCTGACCTTGATGATGGTCTTCCTCCTATAGATTTGTCCGGTCATACTCACAACCCATCTGCTCCCTCTAAGCTAACCCCACCCTTCCCTCTTCACTACACTCGTCGCCCGGCCGTACCTCCTCCTGCTGCCTCGACTCCACCTCATGCTCCTCCACCTCAGGCTCCTCCTCAGCCTCCTGCCTCCCCACCTATCACAGTCTCCCAGCTATCTCCAGCACCAGATTCTCCTAACCCACCGGCTCCACCCCTCTCTCCTCAGATGAGAACCTGAGCCCAACACGGTATCCATAAACCCATCTCCCGTCTCACCCTTCATGCTCAATCTCCCACTACTTTGTCTCCCTTGCCCAAATCCCATGTGTCTGCCCTTTCGGACCCACACTGGAAAGCTGCAATGGATGATGAGTTTGAGGCCATGATCACGAATCAGACTTGGGAGTTGGTTCCTCGCCTGTCTGGGGCAAACATTCTTCGGGCTCTTTGGTTATTTCGTCACAAGTTTCGGGCAGATGGTACTCTTCAGCGGTACAAGGCTCGTTTAGTGGCAAATGGCAAGTCTCAGTTAGTGGGGGTTGATTGTGATGAGACTTTTAGCGCTGTGGTCAAACCGGCCACCATTCGCACTGTTCTCACTAATGTTGTCTCGCATGCTTGGCCCATTCGCCAGTTGGATGTCAAGAATGCGTTCCTACATGGTGATCTTGATGAGGTTGTGTATATGCATCAGCCACCGGGCTATCGGGGATCCCCGTCATCCGGATCATGTCTGCCGGTTACGTAAGTCCCTGTATGGGCTGAAGCAGGCACCTCGTGCATGGTTTCAGCGCTTTGCTACTTTTCTCACCGACTCTGTGGGATTCTCCTGTTGTAGATGTGATGAGTCTCTGTTTGTCTACATTCAGGGATCAGATATTGTGTAACTCCTCCTCTACGTTGACGATATCATCATTACAGGGTCCTCTCCTACAGTTGTGCAGGAGGTTATCTCTCAGCTTTCGACTGAGTTTGCTATGACCAATCTTGGACCTCTACATCATTTTCTGGGCATTGCTGCAACAACCCCCTTATCCGGCTCGGACAAGACCGGGAGGGCGATGCTAAAAGTAACGGCAGAAATCAAAAGCATAACATCCCACTTATTTATTACATAACATTAAACATCCAAAAGTCATTAGTTATTACATAAGCCTTTCCATAACTACTACATAAGGTGAGCTAGCCAACTACATCACTACTCGTGCTGAAAACCGTCTACGTGAGTCCCGTACCCTGCTATGCCATAGTCCTCAGCTCCTAAGCCTGCGGTGGGAAGGAAACAGGAACCGCAGTTTCAAAGTCAGTACAAAAGACTGAGTAAGCGACACCCAAGCATGTAAAACAGATGAAGAATGAATATCTTTTCTTTTGCAACAACTCAGAACAGGAAATGAATAACAGGAATAAAATAACTTTTCTGAAACAAAAGCTCAACTGAAACTTTTACTAAACTTCTTTCTTTTATAATATCCAAAACTCAGGAAAACTGTATTATTAATCTGTGTTGATATGGGGAAGATCTACTATACTATCACTAGCAGCCATGACCTTAAGTGCCGGCACCCCCCTAAGACTCCTCGCGGCCAGAGAGGTGAGTACATGGAGCGACCCGGCAGGTTGCGACCGGGTTAAAATAAGCGGGTCGAGAGGACAAAGCCAACACGACCAATCTAGATAAAAGAAATCACAACGATCCCCGCACAACTCTTTCCACTTTAATTAAATATGCATTGATGATATTCGTGTGACAGTAATAAACAGAGCAACTTCTGAAAATATAAGAACGTCACAATTTAACATGAAAATAAACAATAAATATTTTGAGACGAATATAAAAGCTAAAACGAGACACGAAAGGAACTAGGCTCGCAAGACTTGGCATGTTCACTTACCTTTCTTTTCGTAGCAAAAGCACGTCCTAGCAGTGGCTCGGGCCTATAAAGACGTCACCTACAAATCGTGTCTTCTACGTCAACAAATATCCAAGTAAAATGCTATAAATCCTAAAAGAGTGTTTATTTCAACTTAAACCCCACTATTTATATTTCTATTGTTTTATTGCCCACTTATAATTTCCTATAAATAAAACAACTCATCTATTTTTAAACGACTATTATTATTATTATTAAAAGTGATTAATAAAATTATGAGCTATAGAAATTATACTTAAGAATTAATTTGAATTATAATGACAAAGTGATTCTCGACTATTATATTTTTAAGAAAACTATACACGACACTATAATATTTAGAAAAGTCTAATTTTACAAGTTTAATAACTAATGTTATAGACTTTGCGATTAAACAATATTTAATAAAAACTTTTACAAAAACGTTTCTATTTTAGTTTCAAACAGCTTGTTTACTATTTCTTTAACCGAATAAATTTTCCGAGACAAAAAGCTACTATTTTTAGATATTATCTTTAAACCCAAAATTATTATTATTATTAGTATTATTATTATTAATATTTTTATTTTTAGCTAAAAGTGTAATTTAATTATATAAATTCTAATTTGTAATAAAAATCAACAAATACTCTAAATTATATTAAAACAGTTATATTAAAAGACTCTAGTCACCCTATAGTTTCTGAAAACATCAAACAGCCCCCTTATAACATGTTAAAATATTTCTGAAAATTACACTTTGACCCCTTTTTTAAGAACAACTCACTTTAGCTCTTCAAATCTTAAATCTAGCTACCAAGTTTGGATTTTGATTATGTAGAATGACTAAACAGAGGGTATAGCACATACCTAGGCCAAAAATGGCCGGAAACCGTTGAGATACGCTTCGGGTCGAAGTCTCGAATCGGAGTCGTCGGACTTTGAAGCTCACCGCCGGCTTTTATGGCTTCTTTGGCCGGTTCTGAGCCTCCTACTGAGCTGGTCGGGGTCCAAGGATTCTGCTGGGATCAAGGGAGCACGATGGGTGCTGCCGAACCACTCCGGTGGAGCTCGCCGGAGTTTGGCCGGCAAAAATGGAGGTCCGGGCGGCGACCAAGCTTCTGCTGCTGCTGGGACTGCTTTCCTTGGGCTCTGATTCAGGTCAAGGGTGTGCCAAGATCGACCAGAGAGGTCATATAAGGCAACGGGGAAGAGAGAGAGGGAAGTGGGTTTGCTCGGTTTCTTGCCGCCGGAAACAATGGTGGCAGCGGCGGAGGGGTGGCTGCTGCCACTCTGTTTCAGCTGATGTTGTTGTCTTCGAATAACAGAGAGTGAGAGAGAGAGAGAGGGTGGTGCAGAGAGTGGAGGGAGTGAGGGGCTTCCTTCTCGGTGGTTACCCGTCGGCGGCATAGGCGGCCTTTGGCTGCTATTTGGAGCTGCTGCTGCTGCTCTGTTTGAAACAGAGAGAAAGGGAGATGAGGGAGAGAGTAAGAGAGAGAGCAAGCAGGGGGACGTTGGTGCCGGTGGGTGGTTCTTGCCGAGATTTGGCTATGGTGGTGATGAGTGTGGTGGTGATGGGGGTGGAGTTGTGGTGGCTGCTGGTGCTCAAGCCAGGGGAGGGAACTGGGTTTTATAAGGCAGCTTGGGGCGGTGGTGTTGAAGGCGGTGACTGTGCCTTTGCCGTGAAGGCAAAGGAGATGGAGGCGGTGGAAGGTAAGCTTCGGGAAGAAGATGAAGTTTTAACTTGCAGGTGTTGATTTCAAATAATACTTGTTAGAAATGATAAGGTGTGGGTGAGTGTACTAGTGACTAGGGTGATTGGGTGTAGCCTACGCGCTTTATTTCGCGGTGGTCGTACACGCGCTATCAATCTAAAAATTTAAATAAAAGCCCGCATATTTATTTTCGAATATTTTTCTAACAATTTCCAAAATCTCACCCAACTTATTTGTTTGTTTATTTTGCAACTAAATTCTTATTTTAGTCTTCTAAAATTAATTCAATATTGCTAATATAATGTTTTTCTAAAATCTCACAAAGATTTATTAGCTATAAAATCGGAAATAGTCTGCCCAACTTTATTTTTCTCATTTAATTTCTTATTAAAATTTTAAAATCACTATTTTACCCTTTCTATCTAGACGGGGTATTACAATTGCTGTCACTCGGACTGCTTCTGGTATGGTTCTCTCACTGCGTCAGTATGCCTCTGAGATTCTGCAGCGTGCATCGATGGTGGGCTGTAAGCCGTTAGCACTGCGGTTGAGACTGGTTCCAAACTCAACGCGGGTTCCGGACCTTCGGTTGATGATCCCACTCTCTACTGCAGCTTAGCAGGTGCGCTTCCGTACCTTACCTTCACTCGTCCGGACATCTCTTATGCTGTTCAGCAGATCTGTCTCTTCATGCATGATCCTCGAGAGCATCATATGCGCGCGTTGAAACGCGTGCTTCGCTATGTGGGTGGCACGCTTGATTTCGGGTTTCACATCTCGGCTACTGCCTCTACGGGTCTCACGGCATACACGCATGCTGAGTGGGCTGGTTTCCCGGACACGCGTCGCTCCACCTCTGGTTTCTGCACTTTCTTCTGAGATAACCTTCTTAGCTGGTCGTCCAAACGACAAGCTACTGTCTCCCGTTCTAGCGCCGAGGCCGAGTACCGTGGCATGGCCAACGCTGTTGCGGAGCTCTGTTGGCTTCGCATTCTTCTTCTTGAGCTTAAGGTTCGTCCTCCGAAGGTCTCACTCTGCTATTGTGACAATGTTAGTGCAGTATACTTATCGAGTAATCCGGTTTAGCATCAACGCACGAAACATATTGAGATCGATCTTCACTTTGTCCGGAAAAAAGTTCGTCTCGGCCAACTTCGGGTTCTTCATATTCCCGCTGATTTTCAGTATGCGGATATCTTCACCAAAGGTCTGCGGCGTCAGTTATTTGAAAGGTTCCGCTCCAGTCTGAACGTTCATCATTCTCCCGCTCCGACTGCGGGTAGGGCAGAGCACGGACCGGGTCGGCCGGGTAAAAGTTGTATTTCTGCCCCGACCCAATGATGACGGGTTGGCCAATTCCGAACCCAAACTCAATCGAGTAACCAACATACCCAAACCCAATCGAACTTTTCGGTTCGGACCGGTTCGGACCGGTTTAGACGGGTTGAATTAATTTAAACTTCTACTAGTAAATTGAAATGGACTGAAAAATAAAAACAAAATTACAATTGAGACTAATCCATTGTACCATTGTACCATTACATGCCCGCAAAGTTACTTGAAGCAGATGAGAGAATACATAATATTACATTTACAAATTCCGTTACACAACTCGGTAAAACATCCAACAACATACATCCACAAAATACAGAATAACAAGTCGGGCTTCTCTGACGATCAACGATTATGCTTTCAAAATACAACGGATAGCAACACAATTTACAGCGTGCGCTGCAACAAAAGAACAACGGAATGCGTATTAGTGAAGAGAATAATAATATAGTGCTATGGAAATGAAGAATGACAATGGACGAGAGTTGTAAACATTGAATGCATCGAGGATCCTCGCACTCGTGCTGAATGCAAATTCCGAAGCTACGGTCGGAACTGGAATTACCAACACATCCTTGGCTATTTTAGAAATACGTGGATACTTAGATTCATTACTCTTCCTTGTAGAAGCTGGTTTCGGAGCAGCCCCAACGATTATTACTGGATTGCTTTCTTCAAAACTTCCATCTTCAATTGTGAGATCAGTGATATCATCCTGTCAGGTGTCAGCAACACAAACAATCAATGTAATTAGTGCATATAGAAATATAATGGAACATAATTAGAACAAGTAGAAATATAATGGAAGAGGCTAAAGTGGCAAGATGTTGAATCTGATATCAAACACTCAACAATAACTTTGCAATCTGAAAAAATGGCTAGAGGAGAGAGATTTTTGAAGTAGCCCAGATCAGTGCCTTTCTAAAGCAGCTGAAATGATGGAGAACATAGAAATCGGAACTCAAAAGAAACACTAAGGAGATGAAGCAAAATGGGATCCAATATTTACTAGAATCAGTATATTTCAGAAAATCCCCATTAACCATTGAATATTCAATTAATGAAACATGGAACCGCAAAAGTTATGAACTTTGATATGAATCAGCTTGGGGTTTATACAGATCCTCTAAATTTCAAATAAGAATCAGCACATCTTCAATATCATTCATCTCTATGGAGTTTGAAACTCAGTCATTCATAAACTGAATCAAAAGAGTCAAACTTGTAGTCACTAAATTCAGAATAAAAGTTATGACATTTGATATGAGCTTTCAAGTGAAGAAGAGATTTTGAGACCAAGATTCATTAGAAAAGTATTAGTACAGAATAATGGTAACAAGGTATCATGTTGAATTAATTATGCAGAGCATAAAGATTAGTTTAGCACAGAATAAGAGCCTCAGTGGAGTAGTATTTGATGGACGAAACATCAGTAGCTTATTCAAAGAATGCAGTTCCTACTTCCTACTATATAACTTCAAGCAAATTGCTATCAGACACTAATCTAACAACTTAGAAACCACTCAGGCATGCATCTTTTTAACTGGTCACCTAGTCAATCTTAACTAACTATAACTACAGCCCAACATTCAGCACATCACAACAGATAAAGAAACGTGAAATCCATGTTGATTCTTAACTCAAAAGAGATAAATCATTGAAAATCCTCTGAAAAGAACACACACTAGCAACTAATTAACAGGGAGAAAGTTGCAAACATAATTTCATCCAACTTAGTGACTTACCATGTCAATTCTGTTGATGGAAAGATGATTTGAAGAATACAAGCACCGGAACTAACCAAGGAATCAACCGTAGAACGAAGTATGCTGGCCCAAAATCGATGTCAGACATGAAAAGTAAGTGAGTTTATCATTTGATTCAGTTATCAATCGATGTCAGAGATGGGTGATGGACCGATGAAGGATGAACAGATGAAAACTTACCGCGGAGGCGCGAAGGGATATAGATCTAACGGATTTAAGCCTTGAAGGCGCCGATGGTGGGTGACTTCTTGCCTGGGTGGCTCAACTCAGTGGGTTCTTTGCATCTCTCGTTTGGTTGGTGGTAAACATTTTCCTGTAAAATGTTTTCCCTTGTTTTGATGTTTGGTGCTGTTAGGTTGGAGGTAAATTATTTGCCTCTAATTTTTTTCCCTCAAATGATGTAAAATGATTTACACATTTCAAATCCGTAAGCCATTTTCCGGAGAGCGAAGACTGAAGAGTACAACAACTCATACTAACACTTCCACAACCAATAACCACCATTACCACCTTCCTCCACCACGACCCATCTCCACCACCCACCTTCACCGCCACTCATCACTGCCACTGCTGTCACGACACACTATTTTGGCAAGTGTCAACCAAAAACGAGAAAATAATTGCGAAGAAAACTTTTTCACCCAATATTTTACGCGTAGAATATTTTCCCTTGTAAATTGTTTTGCTGTAAACCAAACAGAGCCTTAATTCAATTTATGACAAGAAGTGTAGCAGATATCTCTCCGCAGCAAATACATTGATCTACTGAGGCCTTTGAGTATTGAGTGAAGTTGCATTATTTTTTGATTGTTTGTGCTAAGTAGTTGATGCATTAATTTACTGAGGCATTATTGAGTAAAGTTGCATTTTAAAGAATTGAACATTTGCTTACATGCCTATATGCAAGGAGGTCAAAGAAACTGAAGGTCCAAAAGCCTCTGGAATCTGATTTGGACTTGCTTTCTAATCTTTGAAATATGAAAAATCTGTATGTTGGTTGACCACTAAAATGTATGATGGTTTTGACAAACTGGGAACAAGACCAGTTGAAAACTCACGAATCGATTTATACAATAGGAAATGCTTAGAAAATATTAATTGTGTTGCAGTATTGTCTTATGAGTTGTAATCTTTACATGTCCCAGTTAAGATGTGATTTATAAAACAGCATGGATTTTGAAATTTGCCTGGTTAATCTGTTGTCATTTTGTAGGTGTTCTTCACGTAGTGAGCATATACAGTATGTGAAGAATACAAGGGCGTACAAGCCCGGTTCTAATTGTCCTATTCAAGAATCGCTCTATCGAACATTTACATCCAATGTTTTTTAGTATGTTGGCAACTGAGATGATTAGATGTTAACTCAAAACTATGTATTAGTTCTAAATGCCGATATTTATATAATTTACAATTATTATAATTTACTTTTCACCAAATTTGACCTTCATGATTTGTATACATTGTGCTATGACTCACAGACTTCCTTGAAATAATGATCTGACATTTTTCTTGAAATTATGATGACTCATTTACTTTATGAAAATAATGATATAACTCACACACCTTATGTGTGTGTACATGTAGTATAATCTACGAACTTTCTAAACAATGCATTTAGGGAAGGATAGTATCTTAACAGCCCTCCTGAATCCTTGTTTACAAAGATACAAATTCAGAAATGTTCCCGCGTGGAAATAGAAGGATTGAACTAATTGAACATTGACGGGCAAAGTTTTGAAAGTTGAAACTATTCCGAGCACCTTTCACATTGCAGGGACGGAAACAATTTCCATGAACTCTTTGTATTCTACAATAGCAGACAACGTCGTAGGCAGCAAATAAGCTTCAATATCAATACTCCCTTCTTCTGCCCCAGGAAAAAGAGTCGCCTTAGAATATCTCTTGTTACCCGGACCGCTTCTAACTGCCACCGGTTTCCCCCAACCAAAGTCGTTTCCATACACATTAAACCGAGGAGAACTGCTGGTGATAGTTATACTTTCATCCCACTTAGTATTAGGAGGATAGCCAATAAGTAGTGGATTCTCTATCCAAGACGCCTGAAAATTCTCAACTTTGTCCTTCGTGTACTGAGCTATGACTTTGTTTATCTCACCAGCTATCCAACCCAGCCCGCCATCTATCAGCTGCTCCTTCTTGGCAGATACTGCGGTGAACTGAACCGCGTTCCCAAAATACCCTTCTCCCAAAAGTGGTCCCAACCTCCGCCTTGCCCCTATAGCAACTACCAATTTAGGTAGCTCGTTGGTGTCGAGTCCTTGGCATCTCACCAAGGAACGCCAAAAATGAGCAAGCACAGCCTGCAGAGATGAAATTGTTGCACCACCACAAGTTCTATTACTAGTCTCAGCATTTGCTTTCTCTTTTAGGGATAAGATTTGTTGTCTGGAAAAATGGAAAAATCTTTCTTCCATTTTGGGAAAATCCGTCTCAGCACCAGTTACTGACAGGTTCATCGTCCCTGGTCTGTAAGGAATGATAACGGGAAACTTAATAGATCTGTGAAATGTTGGCGTCAATGAGATCTTGTCCGTTCCAGAACGGGATATCTCTGACCAGGAGTTGAAGAACATCCAGAAAGAATGACCGTCGGCTACTGTGTGATTCATGGTCATGCCAATGAAGAAGCCATCCGCGAGCTCGGTTACTTGTACTGCAAGCAACGGCTTCGACACTCCCTCGTAGTTCAAAGCCCCATTTTGGGGAAAGAATGAGTCGACAATCTGGGGTACGTACACGGGATCGATGATAGCACTGACTGTAACGTTCTCAGCCACCGCGTGGACAAACTCAGCTCCTGCGTTGTTGCAGACCACAGAGAAGGAAGATTTTCCATGGTTGTGGTGGACGAGGTGGAAGCGCCCGGCGAGGAGAGGGAAATGATCGAGAGTGCGAGATAAGGAAATTCTGAGGCTATCTAATACTAGACTTGTGAATGATCCACTAGGAGGAGGAGGTCGTGGTTTGAGGAAGAGAAGGCCCTTTTGGATTGGAGAAACAGGTAGAAGTTGGAGATCCCATGGCAGCAACTCAATCACTTCAAGTGATGGGGGAGTGGAAAACGGTAGTACTGAGCTAGTAGAAATCAAACTGACTCCTCCTGCCATGTCCGTTAGATCCAAAATGATGTAAATAGATCTGATTGAACGCTGCTTTTGCTACTACTTCCCTAACTTCTGTTATCAAATTTTAATGTGGAAATCCAAGTGGAAAAAATAATCTATCCAACTCAAATCATTCACTGTATTAATCAGTACTCGGATACGGAACTCTGGTGCTACTAGAGCATCAACATCATCTACAAATTAACAATCACGTGAACATCAATCTGGATTCTGGAGTAAGGGAGGCACTTAAAAAGGTCCAAATGAAAAATCCGACCAGGAATGTGTAGATTACCTTTACAAGAGACTGGTAATCCAGATCAATTTGAGTCGGAACTGACCGTCCGATCTTTCTGGAGAAGCAGCTGTTGGTCGCCCCAAAACTTCACCCTGGATTGGTTGTATTTTTAGATTACTTCTCTTACAGGTACGGATGAAGCCTGTCTCTCTCTCGCTTGTTGTTACCACATGATAGTCAAACTGTCTTTTGAGACTTCCAAATCCTAAAATCTCTTTCACGTCATGGCGGGCCCATCGCTCCTTTTCTTTTTTTCTCCTCCTCTTCTCTGTTTGAGAATATTCGTGAACAATGTGTTATTCATGTGCATGGCGGGCCAAAGGCAAAGGCAAAGTTGTAATAATGCCTTTGATATAATCCATAGACCATAGTCAAAGGCAAAGTTTTAACAACCGGACCGGCCATCGGACCGGTGAGACACCCGTTAATGGTCGGACCGGTGGTCGGACCGGTTCAATCACACATTTATTTAATAATATATATTTTTTAATTTTTATACAAAAATAGTAAACATGATAGAAAATAGTCAAAAATATACTTGAATGTTTTAATTTTGAAGCTTATTGAGTGTTGTAATACTTTTATATTAATAGCTATGCTTCTTCGTTTTTAAATGGTAGTAATAGCTAAACAACAAAACACACATAAATAACTAAATTATAGTCAAACAACAATATATTTTGATGAAATATAAGTAACGCACAATTACGTTCAAAATAAAATAAACATTTGATGAAATCTCAAATTTATTTCATAATATGACCTTATTAGAGTTTTAGAAACAATATTACAACTTAATGTAGTTAAGACTAAAGATTTGGTTGATATATTAACATTTGCAATTTCTGAACAAAGTGGCTGATGGCCTAGTGGTTAAGACTGCACTGAGATGTGCCCTGCGTGATGGGTTTGATTCCAAGAAAGCACATTTATTTTTTGAAATAAATCAACCAGTGGTCGAACAACCGGTTCACTGGTTCACGCAAGAACCTTGCAGTTTTCACCAGTTCTTGACGGGTTCCTTCATAGGTGGTCTAGCATGCTAACCGGACCGGTCATGGTCCGGTTCACCATTCGAACCGGACCGTCCGGTCTGGTTTTTAAAACTATGGTCAAAGGTACCCGCTACCCACTAGTATAATCTTTAGTTTTGCTAGATGCGAAGGAAGCACCGTCTGGCGTCTGGTCATTGGTCTGTAGTAATAAAAAAATCTTAGGTTTGACAAAGTCTTGTTAATTTTTTATTTTATTTTTCAAATATTAATAAATAACAAAACAAATTTGAAATTTCTATTAGAGGATATGATATGTAGGGATGTGGCTCACGGCGGGATTAGGGATGGCAACGGGTCGGATCCGGATCGAACCATGCCCTTCCCGATCCAGATTCGACCAGGGGAAATTGGATTCAAATCCGGTCCAGATTTCGTTCGGATCCTCACTGGATTCGGATCATATCGAATCGGTTTTCATTCAACTGATCCAAATCCGATCCGTAGATCCATATAGTACGTGATCGGATCGGATCTGGCTCGGTCTGTAATAAAATATAAAAAATAACATAAAACGTAAGGTATAAGTTATGTTTGGATCCATATAGTACGCTTATGCATGTTCATAAGTTATGAAGCCTAAAACAAAAAGAAAGAGTTTTGTAGGTTATAGTTACTATTGTATTATTGTTGGAAGTGTAATAGGGGGATATTTGTAGGGGGCGGATTCGCTCAGGTTACAAAGTATACAGTTTTTGTGCCGTTCGGATCTAATGGCCCATATTCGACCACCTTGCGCACATATCCTCAAAGTTGTAGCACACTAACATTCCTCTCCCACATTGTCCACGCACCTTGGTGCCATGTTTCTCTCATCGACCAGCTACCTCTTCCATCTCCTCTGTTTTTGAGTTAACTTCTCTCTCCTTTTTGATCGAACTGTAAATGGGACATCGTCAATCGGAAAAGCAAAACCCCATTAACAAAATCAAAGGAGACTTTCGTGAAGTGAGCCACTTCTAGGAACCCAATTGTTTCCTCCACTGCCCACCCGGGAACAAAGAAATGTATGATAACAATCAAAACTGGACCAGAAGAAGGGAAGAAGAAGAAGAGAATAGAAAGAGAAAAGAAATTGAAAACAAATGCAGAAAACTTATAGAGTATTGAAAATTTGCTGATTAATTCGGAGACGATATCGAGCATAGAATCGATGTCCTTAAGGCTTATTTTCCCCTTACGGTACCGCTTGTTATGGAGAAAACGCCTCGCAGGATAATCGCCTCAACCGTGCAGTCTGTCAGTTCACTCGCTGCACCCTTCGAACCGCAATGGTATGGAAACTCTCTCTGGAAAGTGTAAGGATTTGCAAGAATATTGGAGATGTTTTGGAATCTTGTAAGTGAGAAAAAAGGTTGGGGAAGCCTGCTATTTATAGCAGTACGTTGGAAGGAGCAGTTGTTACCGTTCGTGACAATTGGAACGGTTGCAACAGTTCATTCTGAATGGTAAATCCGTTTGGTGAAGTCCAGAGATTGAAAAATTAATTCTAGAGTTGGTTTTGGGTCCAAAAATTTATGTATCGGCTTGACTAACAAATCAGCCCAACCCACACCACACCTCGCCATGTCACGGCCCGTGCCCAAACCCGAACCCGAGACCGAGACCGAGCTGAGCTGGCCGGCCGGACGCGGCGGCGGCGCGCGCGCGCGTGTTGTTGTTCAAACTTTGTCTAGGTCCTCCCTCCCGCACAAAATGTGCTCCACCCAAAGGGCGTTCCCTTAAGGTGCTACCTTGGAATAGTTATGCAACACTATGTTGCTCTACATGAAGATGCTGGGCACTTTTCTTCAAGTGTTCCCAACATATCTACACCCCACTTTCACACATGAATTTTTTATTCATCCTAAAACTATTTTGGATGAAAAAAAGTGGTAGGATTATCTCCTAGTTCCAAGGATTTCATAGCCACTTTCGGTTTCCCAAACCGTTAACCCGACTCGTCGAAAACCGGGTTGAAAGTCGACCCAAAATAGATGTTTTTCCAACAATCCCCCACATGAATGATAAAATTGGAATAAGAGCCGGATTATCAGGGAAGAGAGAAAGAGCTTCCAAGCGAACGATAATCGCATGAGAAAGGTAGTCAAAGACCTTGAACCTCTCCTAATGGAATACTATCGGATATACTGGATTGTTAGTGGTGAAACACCTTGAACTGCTTTCTGTAGTGTATACCTCGACAATTGTACCCACACGCTTATCATCCTTCCATATTAGGTTCTCATTGTTGTGTTCGTTTTGGCCCTGGAACACTTATTCCTGCTTTCGTGAGTGGTCTTAGAGAATCTAGCCTCGTCATTCTCCTACAACCGGACGCCAGTTCCCACTCATATAGGTCAGTATCATAAAGAGTATCTTTACATACTCCACTTGGTTTAATCCCCCAAGGTATGAGCTCATTAAGAGCTGATCGCTTATCCTTACCAATGCAAGCGTCACTCGGTGTCGCCCTAGGAATGAGTTTGGAAATAAAATTTTCTACACTGACTATATTTGCACAGTAGTTAGGTTGTCCCTTTTGAATCTTGTTCTTGGGATCTCCAGTCATCTAGGTTGGGTTTTCTGTTACGTGAAACTCGGTGAGATAGGCTTCAATCCCATTCCCCTCGACGAACTAAAAACTTGCTCTCTATTGATCCTTTGGTCAGCCGGTCCGCTAAGTTTTCCTAACTTTTCACATAATCGATCGATATAATTCCGTTCGAGAGCAATTGTTTGATGGTATTATGTCTACGACGTATATGTCTAGATTTACCATTGTAAATGGTGCTTTGGGCCCTCCCGATTGCCGATTGACTATCGCAATGAATGCAGATAGTTGGCACTGATTTTGGCCACATAGGAAGTTCTTCTAAAAATTGGCGAAGCCACTCGGCTTCCTCTCCGGTCTTATCCAATGCAATGAATTCCGATTCCATTGTGGATCTTGCAATGCAATTTTGTTTATAAGATTTCAAAGACACGACTGCACCTCCAACGGTAAAAACATACCCACTTGTGGACTTGGAGTCCAATGTGTCCGATATCCAGTTGGCATCACTATACCCTTCCAGTACCGCAGGACACCTATCCAGTGTTTATCACTTGGATTACTAGTGAATCGACTTAACTTCCCAATTGCTTGAGCAATATCGAGCCTTGTACAATTCATGAGGTACATTAAACCCACAAGGAACTTCCCACAATGAACCCACAATGAACCCACAATGGAGTATTGAAAGAGCATAACATGTTAGATGAGAGAGGCAGGGGCGCGTGGGCATAAGAGAGAAGGGTTAGTGTGCTGCACCTTTCTTGATGTGCGTAACGTGGTCAAATATGGGCCATTAGATCCGAACTGCACAAAAACTATACACTTTGAAACTCTAGCAAATCCGCTCCAATATTTGTAAAGTACACATACACGTCAGATCGGATCGGTTCAGAACCCGGCGGATCTGCCCTCAGATCCAAATTCGATTGGGTCTGGCTTTCCGGATCAAAATCCGGTTCATTTGCAATTGGATCGGATTCGAATCTGATCCATTCGGCTCGGATCGCTCGGATTTTGGATTGGATCGGACCATATTGCCATCCTTAGTCGGGATATGAACAAAGATAAGAATGCTGTCAGATGAACCCTGATAAGATATGCTGCCTGTCTATGTCCGGGTGCTGTCGGATATGATGCATGATATGAAATACCATGTTTGGGTAGTATAGGATATGAATATGTGTCAAAATGACTATAACAGCCTCGGTACTGTCACCTTGTATAAACAATGTATATTACAAAGTGGAATGAAGTTTTTTTGGAAGGAAAGTGCATTATTATTATTATTTAGGAAAGAAGAGGACTCTTTGTTTTTGAGAAATTGTTTTTGTCGTCAATCAGGTTTGAACCCCGCGACGTCATGCAGGGGCTTCCAACGATCTACCACTTGAGCTACCACCCTAGCTGCAGAAGGGGCATTATTATTTTGTAAAAATGTATAATTTCTTCAATCAAAATTGATTAAAGTTTTTTAAAATAAATCAAGTCAAACAAATCACATATTATATAAATAATAAATAGTACCACATGATTTTCTTAGAGCATGTCATTTTCATCAATTATTTTTTATTGAAGAAATATACAATAACTATATTCTAATTTTTGCGAATATTATTTGTAATTGTGTGATGACTTGTATTTCATTTTCTTATAAAAACCTATATTAATTGAGTTCTTATAAGTAATTGTTTCACTTATGTGTGTGTGTGTATATACATATATATATATATATATATATGGCAAAGTAAAGAAACTTAGATTACACAAACATAGGAGACAAAGTTCACATGAAAACAGGAACAACCAAAACCAAAACAAATGGCATTAAGGAAGCCCCTAGCAGCTACCTACAGACTACACATTGTTTTTAAGATTGTGATTAACCAAAACACAAGATAAACAACACAACTTTGAGCTAATTGTCATCAGGTCTTGCAGCTTCCTTCTCAATTTCCTTGGCCACTTCAGCTCCCTTCCTTGAGTCGTTGCATGCATCAGATGAATAATATTGAAGACACACAGGTTATTGATGTGCACCTTCAAATACAAAAAGTTTCTGTTATGCAGTGAATCAATAGTAGTAACAATGGCATCCAAAATAGCTTTGGGAATATCTTCCGTGGTATTTCTCTTATGAGAAAGGACCATTCTCCCATTACTCAAAGCCTCCCAATACACTGTCTTGCTTTTCCTTCTCTTTGTAGGCCAAATGAAGATCTCTGTTTCCTGCATTGAACAGGTAGTTCTTTAGAACCTGATGGGATCAATCCATTCCTTTTGCATTGCAGTATCTTTTTGGGCGTGTGTATGCCAAGTTTCAAGGTTGACTTGCAAGGAGTTTGGATCTAAAAATAGGCGAAGTGGTATCCATATCAACCTCAAGATCTTCCCTGCTAAAAACCAAAGAGTTTCTATGCTTCCAAATAGACCATGTGATTGCACCTAGCTAGCAAAGTTTCTTAGGAATATCCTGCATGCCTGTGTTGATCAAGATATCAAGGAGGAAATGTGGGAAGGAGGAGTAAGAAGGGACAAGGATAGGAGATACTGACCACAAAATTTGGGAAAATTTACAGTGAAGGAAAAAATGATCAATACTCTCCTCATGAGATTGACAGAGGGTACATAGTTTACTTAAATAAGCATTAAATTTACTAATTTTAAGGTTGGTTGGAAGCTTTCCATTGATGGATTGCCACAAAAAGAAGAGGATTTTGAGGGGCAGTTTGAGGCACCAAAAATTTTTTCATGGGAAGTTCAGAATGATACCCTTCCACCCTATCTCTTTGGACATTGCAAGACTCTCACAAAACTCATTTCTAACAAGTTGCATGTAGGCAGAAGCAACTGAAAATTCCCCTGAAACAGAGAAAGACCATCTAAAGGTATTCGACTGATCCGTTCTAGGAATGGAGGAGATTTGTCTTTGAAGCCATGGAGGTAACTGCCCAAGTTTTTCAGACTTCCAACATCTTCTACCACAATTCTCCCTCTGGATCCATGAGTCTACCTTTTCATCCTCCCTGATATTTCGACTCATAAAGGTGGAAAGAGGAGGAGTGTCAGGTATCCATTTATCCCCCCTTTACCTTGATCATGTCCCCCCTCCCAACATCCCACTCAATACCTTGCCTAATCAGAGATGTAACGGAGGAGAAACTCCTCCAAACTTTAGATGGGTTTTGATATGTTTTCCTACTGAGAAAGTCTTTTATCTTGCAATACCTAGATTGGAAGTAACGGGATATCAGGCTATTTCTATCAGTTGCTATTCTCCAAGCCTGCTTAGCCAGCAGAGCCTTGTTCATAAGAGAGGGAGCTTTAATATTCAGCCCACCCATCTCATGTGGTCTGCACATGTGCTTCCACGAGACCCAGTGGGTAGTTATTCTATTTTAACCCTTTCCAAATGAAGGAAGCCATAATGTGATCAATCCTATTTATGCTTTTTTGAGGAAATATAATATTAGAGAAAGGGTAAACGAGAAGGCTTGTAAGGACCGATTTGACAAGGGTAGTTCTTCCAGCCCTATTAAGACAACATCCTTTCCAACCTGCACATCTATCTTCAACCTTAGCTAGGGTTTGATTGATGATCTCATCCGTATTAAACTCCATAGATAGTGGAAGCCCCAAGTACTTACCCATGTGATCCTTTATGTCAATATCAAGTTGAGAGGCTAGCACCATCCGTTTATGGAAGGATTAATTTGGGCTAATTGTTAAGGCTGATTTAGAAAAATTCAATTCTTGGCCAGATTGAGTGCAGTAATCATTAAATATTGTGCTCAGATTCTGACCACTTTGGTCATCAATTCTGAATAAGAAAATTGAATCATCATAAAACTGCAGATGGGTGACAGACGCGCCATTTGGCGAATACTGAATTCCTTTAATGAGGTTGCTCTCCTCAGCCTTGACTAAAGCCCAAGAAAGGGATTCGTTGGGTTTTGAAGTAGGTAACACAGTGAATAACAAAAATTTAATTCATACTTCAATGCCCACCACGGATCGTCAGGAGGAGACATCATAACATGATAAGAGACATAGTATTGTGTACCTTTTGATCTGTGAGATCACACGAAGAATGATGTCCTCGTCTCTACGGTTGATCCACGTCTAGAGGTGAGATCTAGATTCTTCCTTCAAACAAGTGCTAGCTTGAACCCGGAGGAAGAGGGAAGAAGATCAAAGCAACAAGGAACAAGAGGAGGTTCGGCCTCCTCTTTGAGCCGACGGGAAGGGGGGCGGACGGGCTAGGGCCCTAGCTTTGTCTTTCTCTCTCTTTTGCTCTCTCCCACTCTCTTTGTTATGTCTAATAACAATTTTTGTGGGAAGGAAGCTAAAGCCTCCTTTATATATTCCAACAACTCCTTGTTGTTTCCATAAAAGAGTTTCCTAATTCTAGATGAACTAGAATTATTCTCTTCCTTGCAAATTAGTCCTACTAATTTTCAAGGTGTTGCACAATGATCCTTATATTAATTAATCAATGTTAATTAATCCCAAATCTTGCTCTACTCTATTTGACGTGTGACCCCATAGGTTTCTATATAGTTAGTAGTAACTCTTACTAACATGGAGCGGTGTCTAGCAACACATCCATGCCACCCAACTAATTGAAATAGTCAGTGATCCCGACAAACCTCTTGTGCGCAATATGTTATATTGGACTATCCCTTTGTCTCAATATCCGGATTGGACACGAGACATAAATAGTCACACTCGTATATCCAATCCATAGTTCCTCGATCCTGGGGATATGCTTATGCTTGCAGATAACATCAATATCTCCATATTGATTTATCTGAGTCTGGCCAGACATTCAGTAAGCCTCATCCCCCGATTGGCCGTGGATATTTACCGCCATTATGTGGGAGGAACAAATCCTATCTACATCACTACGATATCTAAGTTTGCTTCCTATCACGCCCGATAGCCATCTTTATGATTACCCAGTTACGGTGTAACGCTTGATTACATCAAAGCGCAATATTCCACAACTAGAGTATCTAGTGACTTTAAGTCTAAGGATTGCAAATATATTAGCACTACGAAAAGCGATTGTGACTTGACATAATCTAATGTACCCTTTTCGTTGTGGGTCATCCAGTATGCCATTACTCCTAATGCATACCCATGTGTTAGACTTGATATCTCCATATCAATCTACCCACATACTAGTCTATATTTGATCGTCCTATTAATCAATATTGTGGACTAGGGATATTTAAGATAAACAACACATTTTATCTAAGGACTTCATTATATTAAATATCACAATATATAATAAATGAATATTCTAGCCAAAACAATGTTCATACTAAATCTTCGATTGCCTCTAGGGCATCTATTCCAACAGTCTCCCACTTTCACTAGAGCCAATCTGGTGTAACATCCCCATCCTAGAGTGTTGGAGAACTGCCCTTGTATCCCCAGACTCTCCGGAGATGTCCTCCGCTAAGCACGGAAATGCTCAGCAAGGAGTCTAATCCTAACGGCTCTGGAACAAGACAGAATTAAAGAAACTAAACATAGAAGTATCTTCTATCATAGCTTGCATATACTGGTGTGTCAATTCTCTAAGTGACAGACTACAACCCGGTCTCCCTCGTACTCACCTGCCAAGTAAAGGAGGCAGTGACGTCACGACATCAATTTATAATGACCAAGATAGATTGCATAATGAAATAGACATATTAGATTTAAAATGTGCAACATGTACTTGTATAGTATATGTCCCAGTAACTTGACCCAAAACAAGTAGTAATGAAAATGTTATACCAGTAAGTCAGTTTATCCGTTAACCACATTTAGGATAAATTCTTATTCATTTCCCCATTCCTGTACCACTCATTAATCCACCAAGACAAACTAGACCTTAAGTGTGCACACCCCCAACTAGATCGTCAGTCCAGAGGGTAGTACTAGTTGCCTACCAGTCGGGAGCTAGCAATGTACCGACTGAGCCCATAGGCCATGAATGTAAAGCCCGAAGAACGGGTCCCATATTTTTGTTAAGCGCGTAGAACGGGTCTCATAAATATATCAAGCCCGTAGTCCGGGTCCCATAAATAATTTTCCTTATAGAGGTCTAGGGTACAGGAATCAGTTGTTAAATAAGTATACTTACCTGTTTATGTTCATATATATATGTCCAAGCTCAGCAACTTGTTATTTCCTGATTTCCGTGTCTTATACTCATAGACATTTACATACAAGTATTCCATTATTCTTCAATAGCAAATACGCATTCATATGCTTACCCGGTAGCCTGCCTAGTACTCCTGATCATCGCTGCAGATACTGTATCATGTTAAAATCTACACATACATATGTACATTCACTTATTAGTACACATCCTCATTATTGAAGTACAATGCATATGCAGTATCTTGCTACTGTCTAGTTTAGTGTTACTATTTTCCCCCATTCCCCCTAAAGTCTAAGCCTTATCAGTACAATCCCTGACTGTCCTTGAGCTCCTTAGTTATTTCTAACCGACAAGTCACAAGAGTTACTAAGTCTCAAAGTTGTCCACTTAAGATTGCCTCTCAAGTACTGACTATTTACACCAAAGTCTTTGAAGTTTGTCTAAATTACATTTTAGTCCCTCGTGGAGCCTAAACTCCTCAAATTAATCTAATTATTCTCAACAGTATGAAATCATCCTAATTAACATTCTCAGGTAGTCACAGAGTTCGGAACTACAACATTAAGATATTTTGCACTCAGGCCCCTGAAGTTTAGCAATAATTGCAAAAGGACCCCCATACTTTTGACTTAGCAATTTTTAAACCAAAATAGCCTATTGTAGTTCCAAATATCCACGTATGTCGTATAGATAGCTTTAAGACATCGATTTCAATTCAGTACAACTTTTAAGTGAAATTACAAGTTCGCCCCTCTTAAACAATTTTGATCCACGTAGAGCTTTGTAGGGGTTCAACCTGTTCAAGCTGGCATAAAGATAGAGGATAACATTATAGGAAAATCTGTACAAGAGTGTGGGGCCCTTAATAGTCATTTGAATGACAATTTTAGAAGAGAAAAGTTTGACGGGCTGAGCTTAAACAGTCGACTTCAAGCCTTGTTTATTATGAAATTAGAAAGAGCATGAAGAATCTGAAAGTATTGATCTGAAGAGGGTAAAACAAGTATTATGGATCATACTTGAGCTCATGTGGGTTTGGAGTATTCAAAGAGATATAGCATCACATAGTTAGGAGGAATCAAGCGAAATCCACATACATTGTCAAATTAAGATTTAGCAAATTGCTAGACATTTCATAGCCACTTTGATTTAGATTTTCGGGCCCCCTAAAGGTAAGATTGACAGAGACATTCAACGAAAAGTTTTAGAGGAATATAACATGAGTGCACAGAACCAAACAACTCTACAATCCAAGAACTTAAGAGAGAATTTCAAAATTTCAAAGTTGGTTGCAAGTTTCTTGTCCATATTTTAACAAGTTGCTGCACATTTTTCAGCAGGTTTATGGGGAGATTTGAGAGAGTTAAAGAGACACTCAAGTCATTTACTCCACCCATGTTTATAGCCTGACCAACTGGGAGCAGCCAGGTCAAATTCTCAGGTCATATGGTTAAGATTTGAACAAGATACTGATCAGCCA
Source organism: Linanthus parryae (assembly GCA_023055425.1). NCBI lineage: Eukaryota > Viridiplantae > Streptophyta > Magnoliopsida > Ericales > Polemoniaceae > Linanthus > Linanthus parryae. The sequence goes on along the minus strand of JALGPY010000007.1, from coordinate 79,300,639 downwards.
ACAACCTGTAGTTTTAGGAACACCCTCACTGCCTAGTTTTTTTCTTCCAACTCCAGGCTTAGTTACAAGTGTGTTGGAGCTTCGCTAATTTCAAGAAAACTATACCAACTTGTAGTATTAGCCTGTGGGAACATGTAGGTTCAAGTTTCAGCTTATTAGCCTGAGAATTGAGTGAGTTATGATATTACAAGATGGAGGTAACACACAGTTTCAATCTTGCGGGTTCTTGGCTGCACTTATACCCCAACTTCCATATTCAACTTCTGATAAACTCAAAATAATCTAAGAGATATTACCAATTAAATTTGGACAATATCAAGCCATATTCCATATGTAGCCATATTTTCATCTTCACATATTACAACCCCTTTTGCAGACAATTTTAATCCAAATTTTAGGGAACTTGGAGATTGATCAATTCCCACAGATTCAATGAGATTGTAGAGCTATTTTTGGTGTTGATACAGAAGAAAGAACTAGCTTAAAACAGAAAAATATGAGAAAGTTATAGATATTCCAAGATTGCACAAAATGTAGGTTCAAGAACATAAAAGTTCAAAACAACATCCTGAAACACTTTTGAACTTAGATTGGTGGTACTGGAAGTTTGATTTGAATCAACTCATCCACCTAGGGTTGTAGTATTATCCTCAAATAGCATTTAGGGTCAAATAGCAAGTCTATTAATTCAGAATAGAGGGCTGTACAGTTCTCCCAAAATCGACATAAAACTGGGTTATGATGAACTGCCAAGAACAACATGTTCTATAGCAGACTTTCCCCAAACATTAAGTGCAGATTCAGGGGGTTAAGAGTAAGAATTAATTCAATCTTTCAACATGAAACTTATAGAGTGATGTGCAAGGAACAACAACATCAAATCTCACCCAAAAACATGGAACAACGAAGGAGAAATGGTGGTATTTACAGGGAAACTAAACCCGCCGGAAAAATGAGAGGTAACCGAATCAAAGCTTATTGAATTGTGTTTCTGTGTGGTTTGAAGGTTTTAAACATGATCTAGGGATTCTGAGAACCACGAAAATGCAAAGATAATTGAATTCGGCGAAGGAAATAGCGACTTACCAACCTCTCCAGCCGCCTTCGCCCGTTTCCGGCAACCACTACCCAGAATCCAGCGACCCGTAACGGCAACATAGATTCATGGTCGAAAATTGACATTCCCAGATGCGCCTGTGTCTATGCTCTCTTGTCTCACCACCGTCCTCCAAATTGGTAGAGAGCTTTTTCATCCCTAAGTCTCCTAGTCCATTCAGCAGCAGCAGTTCATGGTGAAGAGGTGTGGTTGTGGTTGAGCAGTGCTGATGGTGGTGGTGAGGTGGTTGGTTGCTGAAAAAGAAGAGGAAGAAGATGATATTGAAGGAGTAGTTTCTAGAATTGAAAGGATGGAGATGGTGGTGCCACCTGCACATGTGAGGTGTCCATTTGATAGGACGGGTGGAAAAAATGTATGGAGGGTGTGAATTTGTTATTCTCATAAAATTGGGGGGGGGGGTGTACATGTAATTTAAGATAAATAATGTTGTCCTCAATTTTCACTTTCAGCCCTAACTCTCTTTTAACAATTGTCTCAAGAAAATTCGCAATTCCAGTGGTTCCACTCCAGTAGTTCCACAATGGCCAGGATTAGTCGGAAACTCAATTTTAAGAAATTATATATCCGCCCCCACATTCTTAATATTTTCATAATTATCTCTACTTGAATTTCCCATTCCTAGTTATTCTTTGATGCAAAAATGTCAGCAAGCACTGCTGGACAAGTGATTTTTGTAGGGTTTTGAATCATGGATGCGCAACGGAAACACAAACAATCATAAAACCTTGCAAAACCCTCCAAGGATCACAAGTCAAGAGACATAACGATGGTAAAGGAAGAAATCAATAACACACCTTAGGGTTCTCCTTTGATGACTTCAAACGCGAATTGTGTCACGTTCTCTATGGTTGATCCACGCCTAGAGTTGATCCGAGAATCTCCCAAGTCCTTGGTGCTAGCCCGGAAGAGGAAGAGGAAGAAGAATCACGCAAAACGAGACCCAAAGGAGGGCTCTCGGCCTCCTTGTGGCCGACGGGGACGGGCGGCGGGCTAGGGGGCGTTCGGCTCCTCTAGCTTGTTGCTCTCTCTCCTTTTGTTCTCTCCCACTCTTGTTATGTTCAATAATGAGCATAAGTTGTGGGAAGGAAGGAAGGAAGGTCCTTTATATAGTCCAAAAACTCCTTGCCAACTACCTAAAGGACTTATTCTAGTCCTACTAGAATTCAATTTAGTCCCTTCCTTGCAAATTAGTCCCTACTAAGTTTGCAAGGTTTTGCAAAGTGATCCTTCTAATTAATTAATCCAATTAATTAATTCCCAAATCTAGTTCAACTCTATATAGCGTGTGACCCCATAGGTTCTATCTAGTTGGTAGCAACTATTTGCTAATATGGAGCGGTCTCTAGCAAAACATCCATTCTAGCCAACTAATAGAATAGTCATCTTGCCAACCTTTGTACAAGTAATTGTCTCATCCCTTTGTCTCTATATCCGGATTGGACACGAGACATACAAGTCACACTCGTATATCCAATCCATAGTTTCTCGATCCATGGGAATAGCCTTATTCGTGCAAATAACATCAATATCCCATATTAATTTATTTGAGTCTGGCCAGACATTCTATAAGCGCTATCCCTCGAGTGGCCTAGGATATTTGCTCCCGTTATGTGGGAGGGACGAATCCTATTTACGTCCACTACGATCTCTAAGCTTGCTTCTTATTGTATCCAGTACACGCCTTTATAACTACCCAGTTACGGTGTAGCGTTTAACGCTACCAAAATCACAATAATCCACAACTAGAATATCTAGTGACTTCAAGTCTAAGGATGACAATACCATTGCACCGCGAGAAGCGCTTGTGACTCAACATAACGTGTATGTAGCCTTCTCGGAGATGGGTCAATCCGGTGCAACATTCCCTAATGCCCACCTATGTGTTGGATCGTGATATCTCCATATCAATCCAACCCCATACTAGTCTATAGATGATTGTCCCATTAATCATTATACTGGACTAGGGATATTTAAGATAAACAACACAATTGTAAATCTAAGGACTTCATTATATTAAATATCCAATAAATAATAAATGAATTTCTAGCCACAAATAATTCAAACTAAACTAGATTGCCTCTAGGGCATCTATTCCAACAGTCTCCCACTTGAACTAGAGCCAATCTGGCGCATCTCGTATGCCCATACTCCTAGCGTGCCCTTCATGCTTCCACTGCGTGAGCGGCTTTATAAGCGGGTCTGAAAGATTCTCATCTGTAGGAATCTTGCATATCCGAACGTCTCCTCTATCGATAATATCTCGAATCAGATGAAACTTCCTGAGCATGTGCTTGGACTTCTGGTGCGATCTTGGTTCCTTTGATTGCGCGATCGCCCCAGTGTTGTCGCAAAACAACTCGACTGGATCCGCAATGCTAGGGACCACACCAAGTTCAGAAACAAACTTTCTGATCCAAACAGCTTCCTTTGCTGCGCCATTTGCAGCAATGTACTCACCTATGTTGTAGAATCAGCTACCGTCTCTTGCTTGGAACTCTTCCAGCTCACCGCTGCTCCATTCAGGCGAAACACATATCCCGACTGTGATCTAAAGTCATCTCTGTCGGTTTGGAAGCTTGCATCAGTGTAACCCCTTACACGCAACTCTTCCTCACCGCCAAATATCAAGAAAGCATCCTTAGTTCTTCTCAAGTACTTTAGGATGTTCTTGACTGCAATCCAGTGACTCTCACCCGGATTGGATTGGTATCCGCTTGTCATACTCAAGGCATATGACACATCTGGTCTAGTACATAACATGGCGTACATGATAGATCCTATGGCCGAGGCATAGGGAATTCTACTCATGCGTTCCTTCTCAATCTCATTGGAGGGACAACCACTCTTCGAAAGAGTGATTCCATGTGACATGGGCAAGAATCCCTTCTTGGAATCTTGCATGTTGAACCGTTTCAACACCTTGTCAATATATGTACTTTGACTTAGGCCTAGCAACCTCTTAGATCTATCTCTATAGATCTTAATACCGAGTATATAGGCTGCTTCCCCTAAGTCCTTCATTGAGAAACACTTCCCTAGCCAATCTTTAACAGATTGCAGCATGGGAACGTCGTTTCCAATGAGTAGTATGTCATCCACATACAAGACCAGAAAAGCTAAAGAGCTCCCACTAACCTTCTTGTAAACACAAGACTCATCTTCGTTTCTGATGAATCCAAACTCTTTGACCACTTCATCGAAACGTCGATTCCAACTCCTAGAAGCTTGCTTCAACCCATAAACGGATCGTTGCAGTTTACAGACTTTGTTGGCTTGCTTTGGATCCTCAAAACCCTCCGGCTGTAACATATACACGTCCTCGAGGAGATTCCCATAAAGGAATGCAGTTTTGACATCCATCTGCCAAATCTCATAGTCGTGGTATGCTGCAATCGCAAGTAGGATTCAGATGGATTTGGTCATAGCGACTGGTGAAAAGGTTTCATCATAGTCAATACCATGAATCTGTCTGAATCCTTTAGCCACCAATCGGCCCTTATAGGTAATCACATTACCATCCATGTCGATCTTCTTCTTGAAGACCCACTTGCACCCTATAGGCCGCGCCCCATCAGGTGGTTCCACCAAAGTCCATACTTTGTTGGTATACATCGATTCCATCTCGGATCTCATGGCTTACAGCCACTTCTGAGAGTATGGGCCATTCATGGCCTCCTCATAGGTAGTAGGCTCATCATCTATGAGCATCGTGTCACCGGAATCGGTCACGAGAAGTCCATACCTCTCGGGTTCCTGGCGCACTCTACTAGATCTACGAAGCTCTTGTGTTACCTGAACAGGTTGCTCCACAACTGCTTGTGGTTCCTGTTCATGTTCCATAATCGGTTCAGTGATTTGTGGTTCTTGAACCTCTTCAAGTTCTACATTCCTCCCACTTGCTTCTTTAGAGACAAACTCTCTTTCTAGAAACACGCCGGTCCGAGCAACAAACACTTTGTTCTCGGTTGGATTATAGAAGTAGTATCCCTTAGTTTCCTTAGGGTACCCAACAAATTTACACTTATCCGATTTAGTCCCTAGCTTGTCTGATTGTAAACGTTTTACATAGACATCGCAGCCCCAAATCCTCATGAACGACAGTGTGGGACGCCTCCCACTCCACATCTCATATGGTGTCTTCATGACTTATTTAGATGGAACACGGTTAATGGTGAAAGCTGCACTTAATAGAGCGTAGCCCCAAAATGATAATGGAAGATCGGTTTGACACATCATAGATCGAACCATATCCAATAGGGTTCGATTCCTCCTCTCGGACACGCCATTCCATTGTGGCGTTCCGGGTGGAGTGAGTTGGGACACGATCCCACACTCTCAAAGATAGTCGTCAAACTCTTGGCTCAAGTATTCTCCTCCACGATCTGATCGTAGAGTCTTGATAATTTTGCCAAGTTGCTTCTCTACTTCATTCTTGAATTCTTTGAACACTTCAAAGGATTCGGATTTTGCCCTCATAAGGTACACAAATCCATATCTACTGTAATCATCAGTAAATGTAATGAAGTAGACATAACCACCCCTGGCAGGCGTGGCAAATGGCCCACACACATCGGTATGTATGAGCGCCAATTGCTCACTAGTCCTCTCACCTCTCTTATTGAAAGGGGACTTTGTCATTTTTCCCAATAAACAAGCCTCACATGTCTCATATGATTCAAAATCAAATGAGTCTAGTAATCCATCCTTATGGAGTCTAGATACACGTTTCTCATTTATGTGGCCTAAACGACAGTGCCTTAAATAAGCAGGATTTAAATCATTTATTTTAATCCGCTTGGTATTAATGTTGTAGACAGGATTGCTTAGATCGAGGACATAAAGTCCATTAAATAATTGCGCACTAAAATAGTGAATATTATTTAAATAAAAGGAACAACAATTGTTCTTTATTGAAATAATAAAACCATCCTTGTCCAAACAAGAAATAGAAATAATGTTTCTGCTCATGACAGGCACAAAATAGCAATTATTTAATTCTAAAACTAATCCTGAAGGCAGAGATAGCTCGCACACGCCTATGGCCAACGCAGCAACCTTTGCTCCATTCCCAACGCGCAGATCTACCTCTCCTTTAGCCAATCTTCTACTTCTCTTTAGATCCTGCATATTTCGACAAATATGAGATCCACATCCAGTATCTAATACCCATGATGTAGAGACAGTTAAATTGACATCTACAACAAAAGTACCTGGTGGTGGTGGAATCACTATTCCAAGCCTCTTGTCCTCCATATATTTTGGGCAGTTCGTCCTCCAGTGTCCAGGCTGACTGCAGTAGTGACACTCACCTTTATTCACACCTTTGGCAATGCCACCAACAGGCTTAAGGGCATGTTACTTGGACTTGGCAACTGTCTTGCCTTTGCCCTTGGAGGAAGAGGCAAACCTTTTTCCCTTTCCTTTCTGTACCATCATAATGGCCTTGCCCTTACCCTTGTTGATGCTCTGTTCAGCCGTCCTCAACATATTGAGTAAATCTGGCAGTGGTTTCACGATCTTGTTCATGTTATAGTTCATAATGAACTGTCCATAACTCTCGGGCAACGATTGCAACACGAGATCGGTTGCCAACTCTTGGCCGACCGGGAACCCTAGTCGGGCGAGATTCTCCAAGTACCCGATCATACGGAGTACATGGGGTCCCACCGGGTTCCCTTCTGCCAGATGACACTTGAACAGTGCCTTAGAGACCTCATACCTTTCTACCCTCGCCTGCTCCTGGAAGAGCTGCTTCAGATGCTCGATCATATAGACAACATTCATGTTTTCGTGTTGCTTCTGAAGCTCAAAAGTCATGGTGCAAAGCATAAGGCAGGCCGCATCATTAGCGTCATCAACACGCTTTTGATACGCCTTTAGGGCAGCAGGTGTTTGGTTCTCTGGACCTTCTGGAACATGTTCCTCTATTGCGTACAGTTTCTTCTCTTGCTTGAGAACAATTCTCAAGTTTCTGTACCAATCAAGAAAGTTGGTTCCAGAGAGCTTGTCCTTCTCAAGGACAGATCGTAGGGAATGTTGTGAACTCGATGAGTTGTTTTCCATTTGGAATTCTACAAAAAGGAAAATATGCAAGTTTTAGTATTTGTGAATTTTTGACTATATTCAATAATTGCTAGTTTATCAAATATAGCTCCCACTATTTTTCTACGGATTAATAACCCTCAAGATATTAATGCGGAAAATATCTTTATATTTTCTAGTGGGCCAAGATCCATCTTTCATCTCCTTATAAGCTTGCTTTGGCAAGTCACCCATAATTTGACTACTTTAGGTAGGAACAATTCCAATTGCATCCCATATGCAACTCTTGGTTCAATTGGGCAAATAACTCCTTATTTATCCATCCATATGGATAATCCCAATTGATTGCCTCTAGGTTTCTTAATCAAATTAATAGCCTAGTTGTGTTCAACCTCTTATCTAAACAATTGCACATTGTTACGTGCTATGACATTCCATCATTATGAACCAAGTCGCCATGCTTTGGCACGCACGAACTTGATAAATAATGATGATAATGAGTGTTTAAATAACGAGAAGGCAAGAACACAATATTTGAATTTTGAGGGATTTTTAAATTCAATTTTAATTGTTTTGTTGATCAATATCAACTAATCTATCTATTTGAGTTTGGGCACAACTCCAAATAATAGATCCGGGTTGTCTAATTATCTTATTATCCTAATTGCATGCATCATCCATACACCAACCACACATTAATAAGACAATAAAATAAACAACCACAAAACAGAAATTAAACGTGATGTGGATATGGCCTTTTCTAGACTAAGATAATTCCAAGCCAATGGAATTATCTATGAACCCTAAAACAAACACATCTCCATGCGTCATGATCTTTTGGTCCATCCTTCATAGTCATGTGTAATGCTCCATGCTCCATGCTCCATCTTTTGTGGTTTCTTTGGCTTTGGGCTTCTTTTCTTCAATCTTGGCTAACAATCTACTTTATCTAGCACTAGCTAACTTCTATACTAAATAAAATAAATCTCACAAGTTGAGAAAAAAATGGCACGCAGGCCATAAAACCCTAATTAATTATTACAATTAATTGATCAGCTCGCAGGCTGTAAAACCAAATCACAAAATTACACATCCACATCAAACCACATCCTAAGGCCATATCCAATCAACATGCGATTTGCACATAAACAGTTAAAATCCAATTTTAACGCGCTTGGTCAATTTTAATTGATTTTAGGATTTCTAGAATTAAAACGGTCCATGGGCCCAACAATCAAATTGCCCGGGCCCAATAAGATGAACCACAAGGCCCTAGGGCCGGCCCGACCCATAACCCACAAGCCTAGGCCGCGGGTTAGGGCCGCCCGGCCCCTAGGGCGGCCATTCTTGGGCGGCAAGCAAGGGGGGCGGTCCCTAGGGAGGGCCGAACCTCCTTGAGGGAGTTGTTTCCAAAACAACTCCCTTGCTTGGTGCCCAAGTTTGGTTGTTTCCTTGGTTTGGAAGAACTCCTTCTTTCATAAGGATGCCCAAACCCTAGATCTAAGATCCTAAAATTTCTCAAACTCACCAATTCATGCATCCAATGCAAAAATTGGATCTTGTTATGATTAATTATTGACAAATTGCATCCCATGCTTGATTTGTCTTGTTTTACGCGATAAACAATCAAATTAAGGTGTAAAACAACTAAAACGTAACACATTAACCACGTTTATGCTCTACGACCTGAGGCTCTGATACCACTGTAGGGTTTTGAATCATGGATGCGCAACGGAAACACAAACAATCATAAAACCATGCAAAACCCTCCAAGGATCACAAGTCAAGAGACATAACGATGGTAAAGGAAGAAATCAATAACACACCTTGGGGTTCTCCTTTGATGACTTCAAACGTGAATTGTGTCACGTTCTACATGGTTGATCCACGCCTAGAGTTGATCCGAGAATCTCCCAAGTCCTTGGTGCTAGACCGAGAAGAGGAAGAGGAAGAAGAATCACGCAAAACGAGACCCAAAGGAGGGCTCTCGGCCTCCTTGTGGCCGACGGGGACGGGCGGCGGGCTAGGGGGCGTTCGGCTCCTCTAGCTTGTTGCTCTCTCCTTTTGTTCTCTCCCACTCTTGTTATGTTCAATAATGAGCATAAGTTGTGGGAAGGAAGGAAGGAAGGTCCTTTATATAGTCCAAAAACTCCTTGCCAACTACCTAAATGACTTATTCTAGTCCTACTAGAATTCAATTTAGTCCCTTCCTTGCAAATTAGTTCCTACTAAGTTTGCAAGGTTTTGCAAAGTGATCCTTCTAATTAATTAATCCAATTAATTAAATCCCAAATCTAGTTCAACTCTATATAGCGTGTGACCCCATAGGTTCTATCTAGTTGGTAGCAACTATTTGCTAATATGGAGCGGTCTCTAGCAAAACATCCATTCTAGCCAACTAATAGAATAGTCATCTTGACAACCTTTGTACAAGTAATTGTCTCATCCCTTTGTCTCTATATCCGGATTGGACACGAGACATACAAGTCACACTCGTATATCCAATCCATAGTTTCTCGATCCATGGGAATAGCCTTATTCGTGCAAATAACATCAATATCCCCATATTGATTTATTTGAGTCTGGCCAGACATTCTATAAGCACTATCCCTCGAGTGGCCTAGGATATTTGCTCCCGTTATGTGGGAGGGACGAATCCTATTTACGTCCACTACGATCTCTAAGCTTGCTTCTTATTGTATCCAGTACACGCCTTTATAACTACCCAGTTACGGTGTAGCGTTTAACGCTACCAAAATCACAATAATCCACAACTAGAATATCTAGTGACTTCAAGTCTAAGGATGACAATACCATTGCACCGCGAGAAGCGCTTGTGACTCAACATAACGTGTATGTAGCCTTCTCGGAGATGGGTCAATCCGGTGCAACATTCCCTAATGCCCACCTATGTGTTGGATCGTGATATCTCCATATCAATCCAACCCCATACTAGTCTATAGATGATTGTCCCATTAATCATTATACTGGACTAGGGATATTTAAGATAAACACACAATTGTAAATCTAAGAACTTCATTATATTAAATATCCAATAAATAATAAATGAATTTCTAGCCACAAATAATTCATACTAAACTAGATTGCCTCTAGGGCATCTATTCCAACAATTTTCACAACACAAAATTTTAATTTATTATAATTTAACCCCCTATAAATTTTTTTAAGGTGTTACATCTGGCGCATCTCGTATGCCTATAGATCTGGCATACCCTTCATGCCTTCGCTGCGCAAGAGGTTTCGTGAGCGGATCTGAAACATTGTCATACGTTGGAATCATGCACATCTTCACATCTCCTTGATCGATCATATCACAAATAAGATGGAATCTCTTAAGTACATGCTTTGATTTCTTGTGTGATCTTGGTTCCTTGGCCTGTGCGATTGCCCTAGAGTTGTCACAGTACAACTCTATGGGATCCACAATGCTAGGGAACACATCGAGCTCAGTGATAAACTTCTTTATCCAAACTGCCTCTTTTGCTGCTTCCGCAGCAGCAATGTACTCAGCTTCCGTTATAGAATCAGCAACTGTCCCTTCCTTGGAACTCTTCTAGCTCAGCTCCTCCATTCAGGCAAAACACGTATCCAGACTGCGATCTGTAGTCATCTTTGTCGGTTTGGAAGCTTGCATCAGTGTAACCCTTTACGCTTAGCTCTTCCTTACCTCCAAATATCAAGAACACATCCTTAGTTCTTCTCAAGTAATTTAGGATGTTCTTCACATCAATACAGTGACTCTTACCCGGAGTGGACTGGTATCTGCTCACCATACTCAACGCGTATGATACGTCTGGTCTAGTACATAACATGGCGTACATGATGGATCCTATGGCCGAAGCATAGAGTATCCTACTCATGCAGTCCTTCTCAATCTCATTGGAGGGACAATTATTCTTAGAAAGAGTGACTCCATTCGACATGGGAAAGAATCCCTTATTGGAATCTTGCATGTTGAACCTCTTCAACACCTTGTCTATATATGTACTTTGGCTTAGGCTGAGCAACCTTCTAGATCTATCCCTATAGATCTTTATACCAAGTATATAGGCTGCATCTCCCAAGTCCTTCATTGCAAAGCACTTTCCTAGCCAATCTTTAACATATTGCAAAGTAGGAATATCAATGCCAATGATTAGTATGTAATCCACATACAAGACCATAAATACTACAGAGCTCCCACTAACCTTCTTGTAAACACAAGTTTCATCTTCGTTCTTGATGAAGCCAAATTCTTTGACTGCATCATCAAAACGTCGATTCCAACTCCTAGAAGTTTGCTTTAATCCATAAATGGATCTTTGCAGCTTACAGACTATTGGCATTCTCTGGATCCTCAAAACCCTCCGGTTGTGTCATGTACACATCCTCGAGGAGGTTTCCATAAAGGAACGCTGTTTTGACATCCATTTGCCAAATCTCATAGTCGTAGTATACTGCAATAGCAAGTAGGATTTGAATGGATTTAGTCATGGCGACTGGGGAAAAGGTCTCATCATAGTAAATACCACGAATCTGTCTATACCCTTTGGCTACCAATCGCCCCTTATAGGCAATTACCTTGCCATCCATGTCGGTCTTCTTCTTGAAGACCCACTTGCACCCTATGGTCCGAGCCCCTTCGGGTGGTTCCACCAAAGTCCATACTTTGTTGGTGTACATGGAATCCATTTCGGATCTCATGGCTTCTAGCCACTTCTTAGAGTCTGGGCCTTTCATGGCCTCTCCGCAGATCGCAGGATCATCATCCATGAGTGGTACGTCATCGGGCTCAGCCACGAGAAGTCCATACCTCTCTGGCTCATGACGCACTCTTCCTGATCTACGGAGTTCCAGTGTTACCTGAACGGGTTCTTCCACAATTACTTGTGGTTCCTGTTCATGTTCCATCATTGGTTCAGTGATTTGTGGTTCTTGAAACTCTTCAAGTTCTACAGCCCTCCCACTTGCTTCTTTAGAGACAAACTATCTTTCTAGAAACACGCCGGTCCGATCAACAAAAACTTTGTTCTCGATGGGATTATAGAAATAATATCCTTTAGTTTCCTTAGGATATCCCACAAATTTACACTTATCCGCTTTGGGCCCGAGCTTGTCTGTTTGTAAACGTTTTACATAGACATCGCAGCCCAAAACCCTCATAAACTGCACTATGGGACGATTTCCAGTCCATATCTCATATGGTGTCTTCATGACTGACTTGGATGGAACACGGTTAATGGTAAAAGCTGTCGTCATTAGAGAATGTCCCCAAAAGGATATCAGAAGATATGTTTGAGACATCATAGATCGCACCATATCTAATAGAGTGAGATTCCTCCTCTCGGACACGCCATTACATCGTGGCGTTCCGGGTGGAGTGAGATGGGATACTATCCCACACTCTCTAAGATACTCATCAAACTCTTGGCTTAAGTATTCTCCTCCACGATCCGATCGTAGAGCTTTAATACTTTTGCCAAGTTACTTCTCTACTTCATTCTTGAATTCTTTGAACAATTCAAAGGATTCAGATTTGGCCTTCATAAGGTATACAAATCCATATCTACTGAAATCATCAGTGAATGTGATGAAGTAGGTATAACCACCTCTGGCAGGCGTGGGGAATGGTCCACATACATCGGTATGTATGATTGCCAATAACTCACTAGTCCTTTCACCTTTCTTATTGAAAGGGGACTTTGTCATTTTTCCTAATAAACAAGATTCACATGTCTCATATGATTCCAAATCAAATGAGTCTAGAAGTCCATCCTTATGGAGTCTAGATATGCGTTTCTCATTTATATGGCCTAAACGACAGTGCCATAGATATGTAGGATTTAAATCATTAGTCTTAATCCTTTTAGTATTTATGTTATAGATTGGACTATTTAGATCAAGGATATATAATCCATTAGACAAATGCGCACTACAATAGTGCATACTATAAAAATAAATGGAGCAACACTTGTCCTTTATTGAAATAGAAAAACCCTTCTCGTCCAAACAAGAAACGGAAATAATGTTTCTGCTCATAGCAGGCACATAATAGCAATTGTCTAATTCTAAAATAAGTCCAGAAGGCAAAGATAGCTCACAAACGCCTACAGCTATTGCAGCAACTCTTGCTCCATTCCCGACGCGCATTTCTATCTCTCCTTTACTCAATCTTCTACTTCTTTTCAAATCCTGCACATTACGAAAAATGTGAGAACCACATCCGGTATCCAATACCCAAGATGAAGAAATAGAAAGATTTACGTCTATAACATAAATACTTGGTGGTGGTGGAATCACTATTCCAAGCTTCTTATCCTCCAGATATTTAGGGAAATTCCTCCTCCAGTGACCCGGCTGGCTGCGGTAGTGACACTCACCCTTGGACACGCCTCCACTAGGCTTCAGGGCTTCCTTGGATTTCGCAACTTTCTTGCGTTTTCCTTTTGAAGTAGAGGCAACTGACTTGACCTTCTTCTTATGCACCATCATTATGGCTTTGCCCTGACTTTGTTGACGCTCTGTTCCGCTAGCATGTTCAATAAGTCAGGCAGAGTCTTACTGATCTCGTTCATATTATAGTTCATGATGAACTGATTATAACTGTCAGGCAAAAATCGCAAGACAAGATCAGTAGCCAAATCTTGGCCCAATGGGAACCCCAGTCTCTCAAGGTTCTCTATGTACCCGATCGTTCGAAGCACATGAGACCCTATTGGATTCCCTTCTGCAAGACTACTCTTGAATAATGCTTTAGACACCTCATAGCGCTCATGCCTAGCCTGTTCCTGAAAAAATTGTTTCAAGTGTATGATCATATCATAGGCTTCCATATTCTCATCTGCTTCTGAAGCTCAGGAGTCATGGTACAAAGCATGAGGCAAGTCACGTCATTAGAATCATCAATATGTTTCTGACGTGCCCTCACTTCCGCTAGAATAGACTCGTCTTGTGGTGGTTCTGGAATTTGAGTTTTCAAGACGTACAACTTCTTTTCTTACTTAAGGACAATCCTTAAGTTTCTGTACCAGTCAAGGAAATTTGTTCCAGACAGTTTATCCTTCTCAAGGACAGATCGTAGGGATGAAGTCGATGCGTTGTTGTTTCCCATTTGGAATTCTGCAAAACGAGAAGTGTGCAATTTTAGTATTTTGAACAATTTAACTATATTCAACAATGGCTAGATCATAAAATATAGCTCCCACTATTTTTCTCGGATTAATAGCCCTCACCAATAATGCGAAAAATATCATCATATTTTCTAGTGGGTCCAAGATCCCTTTTTCACTTCTTTTTGAGCTTGCTTTGGAAAGTCACCCAAGAATAGGTTATTTAGGTAGGAACCATTCCAATTTCATCCCATGCAACTCTTGGTCCAATTAGGTGAATAACTCTTTTATTCTTTATACCATGGATAACACCTAATTGTCATGCCTCTAGGCTCATCAATCCAATTGATTCTTGCCTAGTTTCGTCCAACCTCTTGCTTCAACATACACACATTACTAGCTTGTGTCGTCCGCATTACACCATGGTAAATTAAAATCGCCTTGCTTTGGAAAGCCCGAATTTTAATAAACCCTGATCATGAAGGGTGTTTTGGCAAGAGAAGGCAAAACGCAATATTTAATTGAGGGATTTTCTTTTAATTTGTTTGGTTGATCTTATCAACATGGTCTACTTATTAGGATTGGGCTATCCACAATAAAAGACCAACCATGTTTATTATTATCTTGTTATTGTTTTCGCTAGTATCGCCATACACACAAAATTAAATAACAAGGCATGAATAATAAACATCCACAAATATAAAAAAAACGTGGCATGGATATGGCCCCTAGACTAATGATATTATCAAGCCAATGATAATATCTAATTGCCCTAAAGTGTTGAGCTCATCTCCATGTGCTCCACCATAGCTGCGCGCCTAGGGATGACTTCTTTGTCTCTTGGCTCCTTCGGTTCTCCGGTCTTCTTCTCCATGCTCTTGGCTATCATCTAAATATTTCTAATTCTAGCCTATCATCTAGAATAAATAAATAACAAAAGCCTCACATGTTGAGGAGAAAAAGACGACTCGCAGGCCGTAAAACCTAATTAATTATTACATTAATTTGATCAGCTCGCAGGTCGTAAACCAAACCACAAAGCAATAAACATCCACAATCCTAGGTCATATCCATCCACCATGCAATAAAGCACATATTACAGTTAAAACCAATTTTTAACACGCTTGTTCAATTTTAATGAAATTGGGTAATTAGGGTTACAACGGTCCAAGGGGTTCAAGCCAACAAGGGGCCCGAACCCCTAGGATCGCCGCCGCCACAAGGCCCAGCCCAATGCCGCCCGCCCCATTGACCCGCGGCCTTCTCTTGGCGTGCAAGGGAGGGGGCGGACGGCTAGGGTTTCGGCCCTAGTCTTACTTCCCTTCTTCCTTGTTGCCCAAGCAAGATTGTTTCCTTATGGATTTAATTCCATAAATTTGTTTCCATAACTGAAAACTCCTTTTCAATCATGTGCCCATGAACCCTAATTTTTCAAGAACCCAATTTTACACATCTTATGTGATTAAACTCACCAATTCTAACATCCAATTTTAAATTGGATCTTGTTCTATTGAATCAAATTCAATTTCGCATCTACTATGCCAATTATTTTCAGTTTTCGCGTAATAAACAATAAAACGGTGTGTAAACTGAAATCGTAACACATACATCATGTTTTGCTCTACGACCTATGGCTCTGATACCACTATTGGGTTTAACAAAAATTTAATTCCTACTTCAATGCCCACCACGGATCGTCAGGAGGAGACATCATAGCATGATAAGAGACATAGTATTGTGTACCTTTTGATTTTTGAGATCACACGAAGAATGATGTCCTCGTCTCTACGGTTGATCCACGTCTAGAGGTGAGATCTAGATTCTTCCTTCAAACAAGTGCTAGCTTGAACCCGGAGGAAGAGGGAAGAAGATCAAAGCAACAAGGAACAAGAGGAGGTTCGGCCTCCTCTTTGAGCCGACGGGAAGGGGGGCTAACGGGCTAGGGTTTCGGTCCTAGCTTTGTCTTGCCCTCTCTTTTTCTCTCTCCCACTCTCTTTTTTATGTCTAATAACAATTTTTGTGGGAAGGAAGCTAAAGCCTCATTTATATATTCCAACAACTCCTTGTTGTTTCCATATTTCCTAATTCTAGATGAACTAGAATTATTCCCTTCCTTGCAAATTAGTCCTACTAAACTTTCAAGGTGTTGCACAATGATCCTTATATTAATTAATAATTATTAATTAATCCCAAATCTAGCTCTACTCTATTTGACGTGTGACCCCATAGGTTTCTATATAGTTAGTAGTAACTCTTACTAACATGGAGCGGTGTCTAGCAACACATCCATGCCACCCAACTAATAGAAATAGTCAGTGATCCCGACAAATCTCTTGTGCCCAATATGTTATATTGCACTATCCCTTGTCTCCATATCCGTATTGGAAACGAGACATAAATAGTCACACTAGTATATCCAATCCATAGTTCCTCGATCCTGGGAATATGCTTATGCTTGCAGATAACATCAATATCTCCATATTGATTTATCTGTGTCTGGCCAGACATTCAATAAGCCTCATCCCTCGAGTGGTCGTGGATATTTAGCCCCATTATGTGGGAGGGACAAATCCTATCTACATCACTACGATCTCTAAGCTTGCTTCCTATCACGCCCGATAGCCATCTTTATGATTACCCAGTTACGGTGTAATGTTTGATAACATCAAAGCGCAATATTCCACAACTAGAGTATCTAGTGACTTCAAGTCTAAGGATTGCAAATATATTAGCACTACAAAAAGCGATTGTGACTTGACATAATCTAATTTACCCTTTTCGTTGTGGGTCAATCCAGTATGCCATTACTCCTAATGCATACCCGTGTGTTAGACTTGATATCTCCATATCGATCTACCCACATACTAGTCTATATTTGATCGTCCTATTAATCAATATAGTGGATTAGTGATATTTAAGATAAACAACACATTTTATCTAAGTACTTCATTATATTAAATATCACAATATATAATAAATGAATATTCTAGCCAAAACAATGTTCATACTAAATCTACGATTGCCTCTAGGGCATCTATTCCAACAGGATTCAGCTGTTAGGACAAAAAGGAAGGGGGAGAGAGGGTCTCCATGCCTTAAGCCACAACCTGGGGTGAAGTACTCAGAGATAGAGCCATTTATATTAATTTTTAAGGAAGAGGTGGTGATGCATCCCATAATCAATCTAATGAAGGCACTAGGGAAACCAAATCTACGCAAGGTTTGCTCAAGAAAGTCCCACCTGACTCTATCAAAGGATTTTTTCATACCAATCTTAAGACTGCCAAAAGCCTCATTGTTTAGATGACTTGCTTTAGATATGAACTGCATAAGGTCTGAGGCTATGGAGGTATTGTCCTGGATTAATCTTCCAGAAACAAACCCGGATTGGTTCCATCTGACAATATGTGGGATGACCATCTTGAGCCTATTTTCAAGTACTTTTGCAATAATCCTATAGATCACATTAGTAAGGCTTATTGGTCTGTAGTCTTTTACTGAATCTGGGTTGTCTCCCTTTGGAATTAGAACAATAATAGTTTTGTTTGTTTCTCTTAGCATGTACCCAGAGTTCAAGTAGGAAAGAACCGCAGAAATGGTAGAGGTTGAAACAATTGGCCAGAACTTCTGAAAGAAAATGGGTGGGATACAATCTGGCCCTGAGGCTTTCAAAGGACTCATGGCAAACACTGTCTGAGTTACTTCCTTTACAGTAAAAGGCTTTTAGAGGACATCCACATGTTTAGAGTCTAAGTCAATCCCAATGCGATTGAGAATAGTAAACTCATGACAAGAGCTGCTTTCCCTTGAAGATTGGAAGATGCCTTTGAAATAAGAAATAAATTCATCTTTTATTTCCTCTTAGTTCATTATGCATACCTCTCTTCTGGCTTCCTCAATCCTATTTGGCAATGAGACATTGTGCTTTGCCCACTGACTGATAGTTTTAACTCCTATCTTTAAATGTTGTTGAAGCTTGAAGAGAGGGGAGCCAGGAAAATCAAGAGACCGAATGAACATCACATGATCATGGAATGCCAGGTGATTTGTCCACCAAGATTAAAACTTGTACATTCTTCTAGTCTGGGCTTGCCTAGGTTGTGTTCGAACCAGGACTGGGCAATGGTCAGAAGAGAAGAACCCTATTTTTGCTGGAGACTACAAGGGAAGGCATTAACCCAAGCTGGGCTAATCCAAGCCCCATCCAAACGCTCTAAAGTTGGTTCCGAAGTCACTCTATTGTTTGTCCAAGTAAACTACGACCCAATATGATTTAATTTGAAAGTATGTAATGTAGGTGTAAACAGGTATATAAATACTCTAGAAGGGGGGGGTTGAATAGAGTATTCTAGCTTTTGCCAAAACACAAGTTTTTGAAACTTAAATAGATCAAACTGTTGATATCTCAAAGCTTTGAAAAAGATTTGAGAAGCTTGAAGATATAACAATAGAGTATATAGGCTTCAAAGCTTTGAGACTTGGAAGGCTCCAAAACTTTGAAACTTCCAATATAAACTGAAAGTAAATGCAGCAAAAGTAAATCGCAAATACACAGAGATTTTATAGAGTTCAGTCACAATTGGACCTAGTCTCTGCCTGAGGGATCTAATCACTCAAGGGTTCAAACACAACTTCTTGTTAATCACCCAGTTTTAGCCCTAGATCTCAAGCCTAAGTGAGCTACCTTACACTTATACATCTTGTGGTTCCCAACAAATCTAGTTACCGGCTACAACATGTTGAAACAATAAGAACCTATTTTTGTTCACTTGAATATCCAAACTTCTAAGTTTAGTGAGGTTTCAGAAATGAAGAATAGATAATAAAATTAAGTACAAGAAGAAGAACTCATAATAGATAAGCTGTTTAAGCCTGGAAGAGTTCTTCTGAGTTTGAATGATCTTCAGTCTGTTGGAGAGTTGAATCCCCGAATGATTTGAAGAGCTGTATGAACTTGATCTTCCCAATAAGTTTATCTCTTCAACATCACGATCTCTCTCACTTCTAACTCTCTCAAATTTAAATTGCTGATCTCAGTCTGCAACTGACTTGAGAGAATTCAGGAACAGAATTCCTAGAATATCTCCTTTCTAATAAGCTTCAATCAACAACTTTATTTGAATGAATTGCTGATCTGTTTATGGACATTGGAGTGTCCAAAAAACCTACATATACTCAGCAAACAAGATCAAACAAATAACAATACAATCTAGCAAAACGATCTGCTTAAAATAGCAGCTATCGGTTCATGAGAAAAATATGCTAGAGTTGTCTGCTGACAGTTACGAGTTAACAAATATATTCAATCTCATGAATATATCAAGTAACTAATATAGAACACACAATAATAGACAATAATCAGCTTATATCAAGTTCTAAGTATCACCGAATCCACCTGCATACAGTAAGATAACTATACGAAGTTAGTAGTAAAGAGAAACCTGAATATCTCAAAGCTTTGAAGCTTTGCTTGCTAACTTCACCAAAATGAACATTGGATTTTCAATCCAACTTAGTGTTGCAATAATTAAATTAGAACATAGATTACTAAAAATATTCATATAATTAATCCAAATCATAACCAAAACCTGCACAAAAACAGTTAGATAATTCAGCTTATAGTAACTTCTACAGTAACTCAAATCTTTGAAGCTTTGATACTTAGCAATTTCTTTTGCTTGTTTTTATGGATTTCATCATCAAATAGCTAAACTCTCTGCCTTTATATTCACAACATAATGTCTAGGAGCTTCAGACTTATCATAATTCAATCAGTCCCCACCTTCCCAAATAGTCACGTAGAATTTCAGCGCCTTGATCCATGTTCCCGTTTGGTCCTGCTTTATCGCTAGATGAGAGAATTTGGTTGAAATCTCCCAACATAAGAAATGGGAGAGTACAACGATCTATAAGTGAATCAATCTCTTCCCAAATAATCTCCCTGTCCCGCACAGCTGGCTGACCATACATATGGCCGACTAAACAATCCCCTATGATCTGAAGACCGATTCTAAGGAGAATAAAATGGCTGGAAGAGAAAATAACATCCACCAATAAAGAGGGTTTCCATCCTACCCACAAACCCCCAGATCTACCCACGGGTCAACCCCAAACGATTGAAACCCTAGTTTTCTAAGCTTCTTATTTACAAATTGGACAGAGTGCTTTGTTTCTAAAAGAAACAAGATTGAAGGGTTAAACATTTTGGTCAACTTAAAAACATCACGAACTGCAGATTTTTAACCAATCCCTCTGTAGTTCCAAGCTATGGCATTCATGGCGATTGTGGAGGTTGTTGAGGGACAACCTGCCTAAAACCACTGAGATTTTGAAGGGAAAATCCACGGTTCCAACTCTCACAGTTTAGAAACAAAGACTATGTTATGTTTTCATTATTAAGAACCTCTTTATTATCTATTTTAGCATTATTATTTAGAAAACAAAGTATGCAAATACCTGGTGGGTTCACAAGGTGTTGGACAGGGGATAAACGTGATTTCTTACCCTGACTGCCTCCATCCTCCATCCTCCACTGCTTCCTTTTCCTCGGTGGAACCACGCTTACTTGCTCTTCAAACTCAGTCTTGTCTCCCTGCTCTGTCTTTTTGTGCACTGGCTCTTCTGGGTTCTTTGCCTTCTCAACTCCTTCCTGTTCATCGTCACTAATAATGATAACTTCTGGTGTGTCTCTCTCTTCTGTGTTCTTGCCTTCAATACTTGGAATGAGCGCTTCCAACATGTCCAACTTTCTTTCCATGATTTCCTCCATCGCTTCTTTCCCCAATTCCCACTCTAAGTCACCATCACTTGACCACCCCTCAAATTCAGGTATCGCCATTCTAACGCCGGCCATGTTTCAATCGGCTCCTCATCAACAACATGAATAATCGCCACACAATTTTCCTTTTTGTCATATGAATCTCCAACTTTATCTTCAATCTCCATGCGTGTTTCTTCATTATCAGCTTGTTCCTTCTCCTTCTGATCTATAATCTCCTCTTGGACAATGATCGCCATGCATGAGCTCTCCCCCTTTTCCATTTTGGTCAAACACTTCCGAGAGATGATTTGCTTTCCTTTTAAATCCACCTCAACTGGAATACCTATCACTTTCTCTTCTCCTTGAACCAATTCATCCACCTTTTTACCTGGAGTTCCCAGCCGTCCCCATTCATTCAACTCGGGAAGCAGCGAATCGTCATTTTTATCTTTTGTGGGTCCCTCCACAACTCTTCCCGAAACGACCAGAGTCTCAACCGTCGCATACGTACTTTGATTTTCCTCAAATCGGTCATTTTCCCCCAACCGGTCCGCCGGAATCTCTCCAGTCGCAATTAATGAGCGCAACCTTAATGTTGCTTGTTGCAACACCCCCAAGGTTGAGACAGGTTCATTTAATCTCATTGCATGGTTTGGTGGCGGTGAGTGAGGGGTCAGTGGGGATTGGACCGAGGTTGGAGAGTTGAAAGATGCAGATGTAGTGGTAGATTCATCAGAAGATGAGGAGCCTCATGAATTCACATTAAACACCATATTCTGGTTGTTTCCTATAAAAGGGGGTTGGATTGGTTGGAGTGGTTCGTTTAGGTCATGGACCATCAATTTTGTAGATCTGTTAGGGCCAAAAAGGCGAAAAGCCCTAAGTCTTGGTGTAAACGGGGGGTGTTGATGTTCGATCATAGCGGGTACCACATTACCGTACCCTGCTTCCTGATACCTCTGGTTTAGGTTATCTACCACCATCCAATCTTCCCAGTCACAGCTAGTAATCTTATGCCCAATTCTTCCACACTTTAAACAAACTTTAAAGATTCTCTCATACCTGAAAAATAGCCACGTTGGTGCTCCATCCAGCAGATGAAGAAAAGCAAGCGGCATCAAGGGTTGATGCGGGTCAATTCTGATGCGGATCCAGAAAAAATCCATGTTCACCACACGTTGTTCGTTCCAGTCGATTTCCAAGATCTCTCCAGCCAGTTTCCCAAGATCCTCAGCTAACTGGAATACAAAGTATTCCATTGGCACACCGTGAACTTGCATCCAAACATCTGTGGTTGGGAACTCCACATCGGCCAGAACTAAGTTTGGAGTCCTCTCCTATAACATTAGTGCCTTCCCCCTTATAGACACTAAACTTTCTCTAATCAAAGCCTCTTTATCCTGCAGATCCAGACAATGAAACAGGTAAACGTTTTGCTTTCTCTCCACTACCACCATATTTAGTGTACCCCAGCTTGCATGCACTTCCTCCTGGACCACAGTTGAAGGCGGAGGGCTCTCATCCATGAACTTCCCACTGAAAGTGTTGTGCCAAATGTTTCGTAGTGATGAAACGAGAACTGGGTTAACATACATTGTAGGACCTTGTCTTGGTAGAGGAATGAAGTTAGGATCAAAGATTTGGTAGTCTGGACTTGAGTCTGGTGAATTGTGATCCATTAGAAGTGTTAAACTAGATAGACAAAAACAAACAAACCCTAATAATGAGATGAAACTAAAACACAAACCCTAGACCCTAAGACCTCTATACGAACCCTAGAATGAACCTAATTGGTGGACCAGAGTGGCATGCAAGACTAGAAGAAACACTAGCTAAAGTGCAATCACACCGACCAAATGTTAACCACAGTTAGGCCCTAAACTGCAGTTAAGCCATGCAAGAAGCTCCCAAAAACCCCCCTTTTAGCTTTTCAATTCTGAGCTGCCGGTTGCAGTAGCAGTGATTGAAACAACCCGGGAACCTATGGTTCCTCGCTAGTACAACTTAACGAAATCCAAGAGTGCTTTTATTGAAATGAAAGTAAAGGAGAATCCCTCCTTACATTATTAAACAAAAAGTTAAAAATGTCTTAAACCAAATGAAGCATCTACTAAATTGTTTGCTAGCATGGTACCACTCCTTAGCTTGTGCGCGTTTCCACCCCAGCTAGCTTATTCTTGACCTGCGGGTTTTGAAATAGCGATAGCCAACCGCAGTAAATTTTAATTAGTAAAAACTAAGTAAGCACATACTACAATGAGTAAAACAAGAGTTTTGGCTAGAAAAAACATGATTATAAGAATATTTAAAATAACGCGAGTATAAAATGCATGATTGAGAGAACTTTAGAAGTAAGCCGGATATAAAAGAGTACCACTTTCATTTATTAGTTTGGCCGAGGCATGAAAACACAGCGGGTAACGTATGTCCACAGAGAGGTCACGATGCAATATATAAAAAGGTACGTCTTGGGACATCGCCCGTCCCAATTCACCAAGAGCGTTAGAAGGTAGCCCAACGCATACCCCACTCGAACCATACAATAGGACCTTAAATGTCGACACCCCTATGCCGCAGTGACCTACGTCAGCATAGGTAGTACTCTATAGTTTCACGCCATATAAAACCCCGTGACCGCATCACCTCAGTGTATGTCGATCAACCATGGGGGCCGTGTATGTAATATCCTATGTATTATCACCCGAAGGATCGCCTATGAGCGTCCTTGGCCGTATTAGCCTTCACGCACATCCTCTGTACATCGCCCCATATCCATTATCGTTCATTAAATCCAAATTTTCAATTTGTTTCCAATATAACATTCTTTCCAAAATTGTCTTTACAAAAATCATAAACTTTGAAGTAAACTTTTGAAGAGTAACGCACGATATGTCAAAATTCATTATAACTCACACCAAAGCACATTTTGATAGTTGATGACATTGTACATATGTACTTACTTGGAAAATGGAGAGGGAACTTCAAACACAAGCAGCACGGAACTTAGTAGTAGGGGTCCTCAACGAACTCTCCTCCTACGAACTCGGAATCTACAATAGCACATAATCCTATATTAACAGATATTCATCACACGACAAGTTGCAATTAGATTGTCCTATATGAAATGCAAGTGTAACCCCCTTACTCCCCGAAACAGTTTATATAAATTTGTTAGTTATAAACATAAGTTTAGAAAATATGTTTGATTCAACGTACAAGATAATTAACTGTGAGAATTCAATTTGCGGTATATGGAAAAAGGGCTAACTAGTTGTTAAGAACACAAAACATTATACTTATATTTAATAAACAATTATTTTAAATTTGATTATAAAATTGTATATATACAAATCTAGAAAAAAAAGTGTCAATATATTTCATAAGATATAGAAAAACTAGTTTGCATTACACTAAAACAATTTAATAAGTATTTCGATAATATATACTCCCTCCGTCCCACCCAATTATTTAAAATTTCCTTTTCGGGACGTCCGAACCAATTCTTTTATCTTTCCTAAAATGTCAACTTTTTACAATGAAAATACCATCTTACTCTTTAAAAAAGTAACATTTTGCAGTTAAAATACCATCTTACCCTCACTTATTGGGGCTACTATGGCCTTTTCGCAGCCTTTTTAATAAAGCAACCCACCCAGTTTTTTCAAGAACTGTGTGGGACGGAGGGAGTATAAGTAAGACAATTTGTTAAGAGATATATAAATACCCACAAAGTTAATAACATACAAATGGTCACCCCACTGTTTCATAATATACATGATAAACCCCCCCCCCCCAAGTTCATACTACCTCCAACTTTCCCAACACCGTCCATTTCACTTCTTCCCCAATTAGACTTACTGTAACAATAATGTTCAAGAATCTAAAACCCACTGTAGTCATCATTATCACCCACTGTACATTTTAAAACTACTAACCAAAATGAACAACAAGAACCCACTTGAAAGTGGAAGTTAGAAATTGAAACTAAAATTGATAACAGTGGGTTCAGAAATTACCGAATGGGTGAAACAAAAGGGCGATGAAGGCGGCGGTGGTGAGCTTCCGGCTGCTGGGTTCGCCGAGGAAAGAGGGGAACGTACGATGGTGGCGACGACGAGGAGCAGAGGGGCGGAGAACGGCGGGTCGGCCGGGGTTGTCTCTGCCGGACCTGGGTTCGGCTTTTGCCGGGCTTGGGTTCGGCCGGAATTTGCTCAGCAGCGGCATCGGGCGCTGGGTTCTCTCCGGCAGCACACGCAGAGAGCGCGCGCGCGTGCGAGAGAGAGAGAGAGAGAGAGAGAGAGAGAGAGAGAGAAGCAAAGGGCGAGGGAGAACGGGAGAGAACTGAGAGAGAGGGGAAGCTTGGATCAACCCAATTGAAATTGTCATTCGACGAGAGGAAATCTCGGGTCCGATTTGGGATGATAATTGGCGAAATTGGTGCCAAGATTTCGTCTTTGACTCGAGTGGCATGAATCCGGGTTGAAATTGGGTGAGAAGGAGGTAAGAACTGACCTTTCCATGGAGAAATCGCCGGAAAAGCATAAGGGAACATCTCCGCTTCAAAATGTTACGAGGAAGTAGATGATAGGAGGTTGTTTACTGTGTGTCTGGAGTACCACTAAGCGAGTTGGTTCGCTACGTAATAAAACTAAAAGTTACACTTTTGGACACGCTTAAAACATTGTGCGACACGTTACGCTTCACCAACCAACTTACACTCCACTAGCTATAACAAATGGCATCTTACAAACAATTGCTTTTGATAAAATAACAATAATAATAATAATAATAATAATAATAATAATAATAAATAATAATAATAATAGAAAAGTTATTTAATAAAAGAAATATATCTTTGTAATATCAAAAAATGGCCCAGAATATTCACTATACTCCTAAAAATACCCCCGAAAATACCGGGGTATTACAGTGATGGCTAAAAGCAGTAGCTTTAGCTTCTCATGATGAGTACAGTCATGCTTAATGATGGATAGGAGCAGCTGGAAAACTCGTGTGATGGTCTTCAGAGACCTTCTTCTCTCGAGCCTGTCAAAACCTGTGAGACAAGTCACCGCCAACGTTCCGAGCCTCGCAAAGTAATGATGAAAGAAGACTTTGATGTAAATTGATGGAAAGATGAAAACAAGAAAAGAAGGAAATGGTAAAATATTTGGTAATCAGAGATGTGTGGAAGATGAACCGATTGTAGGGAGAGAAACTAGAGAGAAGCTCTACCCAGAGCACTAAGTAACCCCACTTAAAAATATTATTTTGTTAAATTTTTGAACATATTTTTTGTATAGTGTCCTACGGGAACATGCAATTTACTAGTAAAACAACAACATCAGACGTACTCATGTTTGTTCTTTTATTCGAGCAAGGCACACACAAATCCAAAATATAATTTGGTAAATTCAAAACTACGCCAATAGAGAGATGATGGACTTTAGTGGAGATCGGGAGATGATGCTAGGGAAATATGCAATATCACAATTTTATTTTTATTGTAACACCCCGACCTCGGGGAATGGACTACTACACCAAGCTCCCCAGGGGTGCCCTCCACCTTAACGCATAAAGTCTTGGCAAGGAGATGATCAGATAGTTCTGTAGTCAGAGTGCAGGAAAAGAAACACAACCAAAGCAATATTTACATACCTTAATCCGTCTAACACACTTACAAATTCTAATATTACAGTTAAACAAAATACATAGACTCCTATAGATTTCCCCTCCTATCCCGCCGTCTCACCTGGAACCAACAAAAGGATTAAAGCAAATATCAATAAGCAGGTTTGTTTAACGAGATAGCAAATAATTAAATATAAAGAACATATATTCACTTACTACTAGTGGTTCCATCCTGTTGATTATTTTTACATCACTGCATTACAGGCATTAAGGTATTCCTCTTTTGTTACTAGTTTCCGAGTATCTTCCATTTTTAATATTCCACCAAGATAAACTAGACCTTAAGTGTGAACACCCCCTACTGGATCGTCAGTTCAGAGAGTACTACTAGTGTCCTACCAGTCGGGATTTAGCAGTGTACCGACTGAGCTCGTAGGCCATGAATGTATAGCCCAAAGAACAGGTCCCATAATTGTATCAAGCACGTAGAACGGGTCCCATAAATGTATCAAGCCCGTAGACCGGGTCCTAAAAATGCCTGCTACCGTAGCAGACATACGTCCGGAGATTGGCAAATTCTGGGTCCGTAGACACCACATTTTGCATGTCATTCCCCACTTGGGTGATCATGATTATATTCAAATATTTTAAAAAACAACAACAAGGCATATAAAACTCTTACTTGACCTCCTAAGTATTGGGTTAATCCGAGCTACCTCCTAGAGATCCTATAAAAATAATCAGAATTAACCCCTGGTCACTATTCGTTATTCACTTCCTTATGGTTTTTAAAACAACACAACTTTGAGTCGTGCCTGGATTCCCTAGCCCAGATTTATACTATTTATAAATATCGCCCCTTAGGAAATGCATTGCATATTTCGGCAAGATAGCCCCCACAAGTTGGGCAACTTGGCATTTCTTCTTTCATAGGTTAAATAACACTTGGGACCCCTTAAGTTCAATAAAAGAGCCTTCTATCCCCTTAAGCTCAATAAAGGACACATTGGCCCCATAACTGAGGATTCTTACATCAATACATACACTCAATTTTAACTAGTCTTGGTACCATTCTAAGGGTCAACACCTCCTAAAATGGCATACCACCAGCCCATTAACAAAAAAATATGATCAAACACTCCCATATATGTCCATTAAGGCCATTTACACAAATGACACAACCAAGACCAACCAAATTCAAATATGACTACTTGATACCCACTCCTTATTCATTCCCGAACCTTGAAAGTAAGCTTAGCTAAAAGTAACAAGTAGGATTTAAGAACACTCCTGAACATGCCACAAAATCACCCAACCCTAAGTAAAGTAATATAAATTTCAAGAGATGAACTATACAGCTAATGATCTTGGTTTAATAGTATATTTTTTTTATAGAGCAATTACTTTACATTCTCTAAAATGTTCAAAACAGTGACTTAGAGACCTAAATTCACCCAGCTAGGACATGATTTTTAACCCACCAGAGACTTGGAGATGGCATCCCTAGGTACATGGAGCACTAAGGATTGCCATGCAGCCAATAAGAAAAATATTTGGGGAAGAGAAGATGGGCTGGAACTTGACAGAAATTAGCAGAGTTGCCGACAACTCAGGCTGCATTTTGCAGCTGATATGGGGGCAAAAACAACCACTGAAACATTGAAAATTGAGGGTTGCAAACAGGGTAACATGAAATAAAAGTTGTCAAGGATTTGGAGAGCCAATTGGATTCCAAAACTTTGCCAAGACCAGCGGCACAGGGGCTTTTCAGAGAGCTGAAGCTTCACAGTTTTAGAGTTTCAGAAAACGAACACCACCAGTTTAATATGTAAGGGAATGATCACAGGACCATCACCAGCCCCTTTACCTACTGGATCGATAGAAGGAAGCCCCATGAACCCCCACCCAAATTCCTAGAGCTTGACATGAAACAGAAAGGCCGCAAATTTTCCAAGAACAGGGGGTCATTTCTCGCCGGAAAACGCTAGCTGCGAGCTACTAAACGAGAATCCAACTCTAATATCGGCTAGTTTCAGGCTCTCAAACACACTCCTCAACATGCAATGACTCAACCAAGACATGCAGAAGCAAAAATACTGGAGGTGAAGGAGATACCTTTCCTCCGACGAGTTTTTTTTGCAGTGTCCGATGAAACCAAAGCAGAATCCGACGATGGAAACGAAACCCGACGAATCAACCACTCCGACTTGATGCCATAGACTCCTTGAACCTTCAGGAGAGTGATTCAGAGATTTAATTGGGTCAATTTGCTGGTTAAGGAGAGAATTTTGAGAGATAAAGAGATCGAGTTCTTGAAATCCCTTACCGAATTCGAACCGAAAAGAAAATATAGTTGCTAGCTGGTCTGTGCCTTCTTATCAAACGGTAATGGAGAAAATGCAGTTGCAGTAGCTCACGCAGTAATGTGAGGGAAAGAGAAAATAGAAGTGGAGTTAGGGATGAAGAAGAATGAATGGGAATGGGAGAAGAAATGTAAGGGTGGTGGTGATGATTCACCATATGGTGAATGGCATGGGTGCCACCTAAGAGCACATTGAAATTTCTAGATTCTACATGATAGTTCATGCATGGAAAGGAAGGTTGGAAAAAGCTCTAGGTTATTTTGCCAAACGAGAACAGAAATGGACAATGGATAGTGATTGCTCCAGACACATGAGTGGGAAGAGTTCTTTCTTAACTGAACTAAAAGAAAAATCGGGTAGACTGAAATTATATTCAAGTTGTACTGGTGAAGCTCGGATTTGGAGAAAGACTGATTTCTCTTATGATGGAATGCGTAACAACTATAAGATACTCGTTTTTCCGCAACAGGGAAGTTGTGGGTAATCTTACACTCTTCAGAGGTCTTCGACAAGGCTGTCCATTGTCACCGTACCTATTCCTTCTATGCACGGAAGGCCTATCTCATTCACTATCCGAAGCTAGCATAAAATCAGTCATCACCCCAATGAAGGCCTCCCAAACAGGATCCTCGGTTTCACATTTACTCTTTGCGGACTATAGCATATTCTTCACAAAAGCTAATGAAGGTGAAATCTTGTCTCGGTTACAAATCTTGCAGGATTATGATAAGGCGTCGGGACAAATGATCAATTTAGACAAGTCTGCAGTGATGTTTTCTAGCAATGTACCGCATGAAGACCATGTTAAAAATTTTCAAATAGCGGGTGTTCAGTTAATCCCGGTGTTTGATAAATACCTTGGGCTACCATCTAAGGTAGGACGCGCGAATATGGTTACCTTTGCTGGTATCCCTGAACGAGTAAGTGCATTGCTGAATGGGCGGAAAGAAAAGCACTTATTGATCCCCTAGAAAGGAAACACTCATCAAGACGGTCATACAAGTGATCCTGAATTACTCAATGCCTTGTTTCCTTCTTCCGAAACAACTGTGTGAAAATATCAAAAGTATAACTAGAGATTTTTGGTGAAAGAAAAGCCGCGAGGGAAAATGGATTTGTTGGGTAGCATGGGACCGGGTGAAGCAATCTAAAGAAGAGGGTGGCGTGGGTTTTCGGGATATACATTCTTTCAATATTGCTCTCTTGGCAAACAAGGATGGCGCATACTTGTTAACCCGAATTCACTCTTGACTCGCTTGCTAAAAGAAAAATATTTTCCTAATACGGATTTTTTGGCGCCTAGAATTGGATAAAATTCGTCGCAAACATGGCGCACAATAATGGAAGGACGGAGGGTGCTTGAGCTCGATTCTTATATCCAAATTGGCAATGGCTTATCGAAAAAAGTCTTCGACCATCGTTGGATTCCTAGGCCATTAAGTTTCAAGGTAAGCACTTCTAACCCGAACAACTATAATGTGCATGTTTCAGACTTTATTAGTGCTAAAACCAAAGATTGGGACAAAAACGGACTGGTGGATTTGTTAAATCAAGTTTATTGTGATGTCGTGTGAAAGATATACTGCCCATCAATAACCAAGTGGATAGTTGGAGATGGTTTTTTGATAAGTTGGGTAATTATACGGTAAAATCGGTTTATTTTTTAGCGGCGGAGATACCACGAGGAGATCTCAGAAGTACACGAGGTTAGTCAAGCACAACTAGGCCCAGCTATTGGAAAAGACTATGCAGCTCGGACGTTCACCGATTCGCCATATTTACGGTTTGAAGATTGGGTCATGGGTCACTCCATACTACAGAATCTTCTCAAGAGGGGCATGAAGATCAATCCCTTGTGTTCATGGTGTGGGAAATGTTAGGAAACTAACTAACATATGTTCATGGGGTGTAAGAAAGTGAACTGCATATGGGAAACAATCCTCGACAATGACTCTCGACACATGATCCACAATAAAGTCCGCAGCTAGCTAGAATGCTCCCTGGACTCTCTCAAAGAGGACAGAAGAAGCTTTTCGTAATCGCTATATGAGTTGTTTGGCGGAGCCGCAACCTGAGAATTTTTTGGGGTATATGCAATTCTACTGAAGCCATGATAGGGAGAATCTTAAAGCTCCGGGATGAGCTTAATTCTGTCAAATTATAGCAGTAACCGTCATTGGCTTTGCCTCACCATGTTCCGCACCCACGAAATACTCTACAAGTACCGATGGAGTGGGAACCGCCTCCCGTGGGTTGGGCCAAGTTAAATACGGACGGGGCTTGCAAGAGAGGGGAAATGACACCGGTTGGGGTCTCAATTAGGAACCATCTCGGAGCTCCGATTGCAGCCATGGCAGATTCGGTTCACAAAACCGATGATCGTGGGGTGGCGGAAGGTTCAGCGATAAGGGAAGCTTTAACTTTTGCATGGAGGCTTGATCTTCGACGGATAGAAATTCAAACAGACCTCCAATGTATCCCAGAGTATCTCTCACATGAAACACCGACTGATCGTTCAATGTTGGGGGCCATCATGCTAGATTGCAAAGTGATGCTTCAACGTTTTATAGAAACAAAGTGTAGCTGATGCCCCAGGAATGTAAACTCCCAAGCACATCGTTTAGCACAGTTTGGTCTTACATTAGACACCCCAAAAGTGTGGATTGGAGTTTTACCAAGTTGGGCTACTGCTTGTAACCGAATTCTCATGATCAATGAAAACCGAATTCCATTAAAAAAAACCCTAAATTTGAACACCTGAAGATGAGAGCTATATGAGTTATTGCTCGTGACATGAAGTTACTACAAACATTATGACCCGAAGTCATAAAACATTATCATTAGATCTTTCTAATTACACTTCCATGAAGATGTCACATTATGTTTTATTATATTTTTTCGTATCTGTATTATGTAATTTTTCCTCTGAGTATTTTTTTTTCGTTTACTTATTGTTATTTCATATATAACTTCCACAAAAGTTTGTAGTCCATATCATTTTACGCGACAATATATTTAGTCGCGAGGAATAACTAAAATATTTTTGACTTAACATTGGGACGACGTTTCGGATAAAAATAATAGTTCTATGTAACTAAGTAAATAAGAAATTAAAATATAATTTACATAAACGCGAATAGGAATTTACTAAATTGTTTTAGGATAACCTTATTCGGGAAATAATATATAGTAATAGTTCGAAAGAAATAATAAAATCTCAGAAATATAGCTTTAGTAAACGGTGAATGATTTGTAAACAAAATAAAGAAAATTCAGGAACATCTTATTTTACATTTTTTTAAAGGTTACATAATATTTCTAGATAACTTTGAAATAAATATTGATTGTGAGAAATTACACATAATTTTTTTTTTGAAATGAGAAATTACTCATAAATTAAAGTAACTATAATATAATTAAAAGATTAATTTAATTCATAAACAAATCTTATTCAAATTAAATGAGTATTCTTTTTAAAGTAAATTAGTAAGAATAACTATATTATCAAAAATAATTATGAACAAATAGTTAATTATTAAGCTTAAAGAAAAGTAAAGTAAATATAGTATAAACTAGTTTAATTTACTTAAATACCCTTACAAAAATTATGGGGCATTACACTTCTTCTTCCATAACCTTCTGCCCAAATACACGCCAAGAAAACAAAGTTGGAAACCTTAGTGACCACAATGTTATATGCTTGTCTTTGCTTAAATCGGACCTAGCCACAATTGGTTCGCCCTTCGTCTTCCATACCCTTATTAGAAATTTACACCATTTCCATTAGGTTAGTTATTAAAATGCCCAATTTCTTGAGTCATTTATTCTTTGAGGAGATGAAAGATGAAGATGAAGAGTTAATATGGTTGAGAGAAAATGAGAGGGTTAGACTATATAAAGGTGGGCATTTAGGTCTTTTATACGAGTTAACAGAAAATCACCCCTTATCGCACAAAAATAAAATCACAAGGTGGTATATTGTAACCCCTAACTATAGGGGGTAAAGTGAATTACCCATTTTATTTATTCTTTTATTTGAATGAGTTAATTTACACTTTTAGTTAGTAACGTTGTAATTGAAATAACTCTTTTAAGTATAATTATAAGTTTGTTTTTGGAACCAAGCATGATTATAAGTTATTCACATATATTTCAAAAAAAAATCTAATTTATTTATTTAGCTAACTAGTTTAAGATTTTAACTTTTGCATAGAATATTAACAACAACAACAATCATCATGTCGGGTTGGACGCACTACTTAACTATCAAGTGCACCACACTTTTTTTTTTTAATCAATGTTAAGAACTTTATACTAAGATTAAATAGTACAAGCAGATTTTGGAACGCTAAACTCCACATGTAAGTATTCACCACAACAGAGAACCTATAATTTAAGTTACGACCTAAGGGTGAGTTATGTATGACTTTTTAAACTTTTAAGTCAACATTTCAGTTGTTGTAAAAAAAAATTGTGACATAGAAGTTCATAAAGATGCATGTATGTGGTGAAAATAATTATGCTGTTAAAAAGTTAGTGATGCAACACTTTTGTTTGTTAGTAAAAATTACTACTTTATATTTTTTATATGTATTAATAAAATTAGGATAGGTCTAATTAGATGTCGTAGAATGTTAATAAGAAAAAGTTCGGGGTAAATTGATCATTTTTATTGTTTAGGAAAAAAAGTTCAAGAGAAGCTAATGAAACCTAACTTTTTTTATAATTGAGTTTTACACTACAAAGTCAAAAACCAAAATCTAAAAGTTGTCACAGAAAAAGTCATACCAAACTCTACAGAAACTTTCAAAATAAATTAAAAGTCCAAAGTAAATTAAAAGCGGAAAAATAAGTCATACTAAACCAATCCAAAATAAACCAAAAAACTATTGGGCTACAAACAAAACACTAAACACAACCAACGCCCAAACGGAACTAAGATACAAATGGGCTATAATAACACACTGTACAACACATAAGCCCGAAACAGAATAGCGTAATCAAGGCCTAAATCAAAATTTATGACCCACACTGATAAGACCAGAAATGCCCTAATCACCGCCGCATTCTCTCTGCAACAACCGACACAAGCAACACGTGGAACGATAGACGCGCTACTCCGTATAGATAAAGCTGAAACGTACCCTAATTCAGATTCAGAAACGTGTCTGTACCAAAAATCTCTCTTTTTCAGAGCATCTCAGTTCTAGGGTTCTCCTTCTATAGCCGCTTCGGCGGCGCCGCTCAGCTCTTGGCGTAGAGTTTCTACTGCCGCAGCTTCGGAATATGGTAACATCCGCTCTCAATTTCTTATGTTCGCACTGTTTACAGATTGGATTCATTCTCAATCCCACTGCTTGAAACATCAACCTCAACTGACCTTACCCGATCAGTTGACGGTGCCATAGTTCAGTTTGAATCGATGCTTTTAACGCGACCCTTGCCTTCTATCACACGATTCACTGAACCCCGAACCTCACTTGTTCGATCAGAGCACTATTCCACCGCCCTTTCTTTGTTCGCCAAGTTGGTCCGGTTGGGATCGGGCTTGATCAGGCCTGATCTTTACACACTCACAGCCGCCATCAATTATTACTGCCGTTTGAATCGAGTTGCCATAGGTTGGTAACTCGGTTATGAACCAAACGTGGTAACCTTTACTACTTCGATCAATGGCCGTTGTGGATGTGGTCAGTAGCTCTTGCCATTCAGCTCTTTGACGAATTAGTGCTCAAAGGCTATCATCTCAATTTAATAACTTGCAATACTATCATCAATGGATTGTGCAAGACTGGCAGAACAACTGATTCTATTCACATGCTGAGAAGGTTTGAAATTACTCGAGGATTTGCTTTTCTGTACGGAGAAGCAAATAGATGAGGCTGTCAATATCATTTCAGAAATGATTGGGGGATCTCCAACGGTGGAACCAAGTGCAAGGTTGCTGAATCGAATGGAGGTGTTCCCAGCTGCTGTTACGTACACTAGTATCGGTGGCGGCTTATGCGATGCAGAACAAGTTAGAGAAGCTCTTTTTCTTGACAAGATCAAAGGCCAAGGGCTGTCTTACGATGCATTCACATACTCTTGTGCAAAATTCAGAAAACCTATCCTTGTAATATCATAGTCAATGGACTCTGTAAAGAAATTTTTGATGAAGCAAGTGTGTTATTAAAGTCGAATAAATTCTGTGCTTGCCAGATTGTTATTCATATTCATTTTTTTTTTTTTTTTTTTTTTTTTTTCTTTTTTTTTTTTTTTTTAATGAAGTTCATATTCAATAGTTGCTGATGTGAGTTTAAAGAATAACAAGGTGTTCTTGGCAGTTAAAGTTCTTGAGACCATGTGTAAGAGGGGAATTCAAGTTGGTACAGGAACAATAAAGATTTTGTTTAATATGCTGTTGGTTAAAAGGTTGCTTGTATTGGAATTACCTTGTTTATATAAGGTTTTCATTTTTTGATGCTTGGTGTTTGCATTATGCTAGTAGAAGGAATTTTAACAAAACTGAACGCATAAGTTACGATAAACATCATTGTATTCTGGCAGGAGAAATGGAAGTGATTGATTGAGGGCTGAAATCAACATGTAATTTCGTTATATCTCTCATTAATGCATTTACTTTTGTAATATTATCTCTGTGTGCCGTGTATCATAAAGGCCTGGAATTGTTTGTGCACTAGAATTTCCAATGATATATGTCCAAGCCTTAATCAAACCAGTTCCGGCAGTACATTCCCAAAAATATGTCTCTTAGACATTATGGTCGATGCGTTTGTTAAGGTCGGCACCTCAGTTTCTCAAGTCATTGCATTTCTGTAGTCACTCTTGCGACACTAATACTGGATGTTTGATGACTGTCAACAAAAGGAGGGTAACTCTTTCTCTTCTTTTTTAAATTTTAGTGATACGTATTCAGACTTAGTCTTCGCCTATTGCAATGAGTACCAGAAATCCCAAGGCATAAATAAGGATAAGCAGTTTTGCATTCAGGCATGGATGTATAACAGTTGGTTGAATTGGTACTTTCTGTTTCATTGTATTGCATTTACTTTGGAAGTTTGGACGCAGGGTTCTATTTTATTGGTGCAGTATCTTAAGAGGACAATCATGGGACATGCGCGAACAACGAACTTTGGGTATTTTTCTAATCTCGCTCTAACTTTGTGATATGACTGACTATCTATGTATCTGGCTAGTATTTTGTGGTTGTTCACCGATATCCAAAAGATTAAGAACCTGTGACAGATGCCTTAGAGGACTCGAATCAAGAGTCTAGTTGTGAACCATAGGTCATCACATACATCTCCTGACTCTGATCTTTTTACCAATGGAGTTGTGGCATCATGAATAGGTTCCATGTCCATTTCAGACCAAGGCATTCTAGTCACAGTATCCGTTTTTGCCACTCTCTAGTCCTTTGTATGAGTGATCACTTTGGATACATTTTTCCTCTTTGAAAAATTTCAGGTGAAAGGTTCCCTTAATTCCCTTCTTGTACTTTCCACTCCAGTTGGTTGTGTCATGTCATTGTTAGTAAGATTATGTTATCTCCTCGTGCTATGGTTCATACATTATTGGCGATATTATTAGTTAGCCTATTGGAATCAAACCGTTGTTTCAAAGAAGCTTTAACATTTATCTCTGAACTTTCTTCTTTTGTCACCCTTATATATCCAACGCATAAACTTGTATGTCCATCCATGTTGTCTTAGAGTCCATTTAAGCAATCAACACAAACAGCACCACCAAACCGCCTGTCGTACTTGCTAACCATTTAACCAATCCCTTTTTCGCTCCTGATTGTTGATAATCCTAGTTTGGTTTGTTTCGTATCTGGTGAAAGCCGAGTCACTGCCATCAGTCCATCACTGCGAGTCAAACCATTATCAAAGAGGGCCCACAACCACTGGCGTCCTTGTTGCCTCTTTGTTGCCCCAAAAGTATTTGAGTTGGCTTCCCGCTCGTGTTTGTGTCAATATTTGGTCTAGACCTCATTTGGTTTGTTTCATATGCCAGTTAAACCATTATCACATAGCACAAACAACCACTGCCTCTGTGTTGCCACCCCCCCCCCCCCCCCCCAAGTCTTTTATTTGGCTTCTCATTCAGTTTGTAACTAATTGACCTTAACTCGAGCTTAACTTGCATTGTAAATTTTGGTGTGACTCAATCCACTGTGTTGATTGATTCAAGTGTTTCAGGAAGGTGTTTGTGATACTGAAACTGGCGTAATAGTGGGAAAATTTCAGGAATGCATTTTAAATCATTAAATAGCTAACTGACTGATAAATGAGAGATCCAGAGATTAAAGGAGATAGCTAGGTGAAGATTTTAGGAAACCGGGATTCTGAGTGGGTCTCCAAGACAAAGAATAGTTGCTTTTTCCTCAGTGTGATGTCCTAGGAGCCAGGGCTTAGGCAATATGCCTTACATTAGAGATAGGGAGATTTGGTCTGTGATTGGAGTGGTTGGTGTAGACATGGTGGTTGTTGGGTCGTGTTGTGGAAGGCTGGAAGCAGTGCAAGTGGTGTTCTAGACAGTAGGCAATAAGTGTTCTTTTGCAGCGGCTTGGTGGTAATGGTAGTTTAGTGGTCGTTGAGGCGGGCAGGGGGTGGTTGAGCAAGCTGTATACCAAGCAAGAGGGAGAGAATTTCTGTAAAAGGGTAAAATATGTGTCTTTTGGGATGTTCATAGGCATGATGGCAAAAAGTTGCAAATCATTATGCTTGCAGAACGGACGGATTTGGATATGCACAGGATACAAATAGTATTCTTCAATGAATTAGACACAGGCAGCATTGCATGCAGCATTAGTGTGGGCTTCTAATGTCTAAGAATGTTGATCAACATCTTTAAAACAGAAGATAAATGTTAGTTGTATTGTGTTCAAGTATAATACGATTACATCCTAGTATAAAAAGTTTCTTCAAACACAATTCTGTAAACATTCAAATCCAATCTCACAAAGCGCGGACATTTTGATCCAAATCCTACATGGTCAAAAATGGATGAGCTGGTTCTGCTTTATCCGAACTGAAATTGTAAGTGGGATCAGATTATGAGGAATTTCCCTGTCATGTCTGGAAGAAAGGCCTAGAACCGATAAATTCAATAGTAGGTGGTATGTTCCATTTTGTGTAGCTATGCAACTCCCAGACACTAGAACCACGGTCTATGCATGTCATTGGGGGGGGGGGGGGGGGTTGATTCCTCTGGCAAATTAGCTTTATACTAGGTGTTTAATCTTCTACTTGACACGTTCTATAAGTTAGATGTCAAAGGACTGCATTGGCCTTATCAGACATGGGCAGTAGTGGAAACTATGAAGCCAGTTTAATGAGTATACTCTCCTAACCTTGTAAAAGATGCTCTCAAGTTGGATAGTTTAGATGGTACTTTGCAAGTTTCGTGATGAACTGCTACTCTTAGCGGTTGTAGCAATGTTTCTTGCTGCTTTAGACACTCCTATGTTAACTTGAATCGACATGAGTGGCATTACATTAGTTTCATATTGAACTAGAAGTAGTGATGATTACTCATGCACTTTAATCTATTATTTTTGGTTTGTAAGTGAACTATTTGAAGGGGTTTTTTATGGACCTACAAGGAAACAAATATGTAGTAAACTATCCGTCGTTAAATTGTTTGATATTGAGAATATGTTTTGTTACATAAATACAAGTATTTAACTATTGAAAGAAAGAACTCTCGATTACTATCTCCGTTATGACTTAGTATATTTACAGCCTCGAGCTATTTTTGTTGCATATTTCTGGAATGTATCTTGATTAAGAATCATATTTTATCTTACAGATTTGTTTTAAAGACTTGTTTGAATGGTGCTAGTCTTCTTTGCAGGAAATACTCAAGTCTTGATTGTACTCTTGACGATTTATTTAGAACCCTGGAGTTCCACCTCAAAAGCAATTGACAGTGACGGGAATCCAAGATCTTATTGACCACAAACAACTACTTGGCAATGTTGAGACAAACAACAATCCTCAACGTGATAACAATACTTTTGCTAAGCAATGAGCATGTGGCTAGCAGCGGTTATGATGATCAATGTGTAAGTTCTATCTCTGCTATGCTCAGGACTTTGGATTTTGCAAGGAAAATATAACAAAATGGAAGTGATCAAGGGAAAGACTCAAAAGTCATTCATTGAATTCATTGTGCACAAATTTCTTCATTTTCAGTAGGTTCAAAATAGTAAAAAGTGGCAGAATATTTTTTTCCTTCGTTATAAAGATATATGATTCCAAGATTCTTTTTTCTTTTTCCAATATTCCCATTCATTTCTTTTTCTTTAAATTTCTAGCAAAATCCATGCTTCCATTATTAGAGAGTAACAATTTCTTGGCTAGATTTGCCTGTAACTTCTTGTTTGCACCATGCTTATTTTCCCTCTTGCTATTGAGTTTAGATTTGTCAGGTTTCTTAATTTCAGAGCAGAATTTTTCAAAGTGGCAATTGTTGTTATTTGAGCAAGATTCAACTTTGAATGCAGAAGATGGACTTCTAGAGAAAACGGTGCTTACTTCTTGGCTGATCTGGAAAATGAGAAATGTCTATGTCTTTCAACAAGATAAGATTAAACCATTGCAGGTAACTTCCTCTGTAGTAAGACTTCTAGCTGAATATGGGAAGTATTATGGTGCTATGAAGAAGGCTAACAAAGTTACAGTGCCTAGAAATGACTCTTCCAACTCTCAGGAGTGGAAACCTCCTGAATCAGGTAAATTAAAATGTAATTTTGATGCCACACGGGACAGTAAGAGCTCTGTGATGACTGGGGGATGGATTGTTAGAGATCATAATTGATGTCTTGTTGACTCTGGGTGGATAAAAAAATGTTGTTACTTCTGCGATGGTTGCAGAAGCTATTAGTCTAAGGGAAGCTCTTCATCAAAACAGAAGTTCTGCTCACATCATGTGTTTTGAAGGTGTTTGCAAATTGGTGTGTGATTTGGCCAATTCTGTTGGAAAGGGTGGTTGGGAATTACAAGAAGTTATGGTGGATATTAGGCATCTGGTTAGTATGTCTAATGGGCAAGTTCACTGGGTTCCTAGAAGCTCAAACAAAGTTGCTGATTTAATTACTAATTGGGTTAAAGATTGTAATGGGGATAGTAGTGAGTTATTAGTTAGCAGTAATTTTCATAGCTTGTTAGCTAGTGATGCTAGTTCTGTTTCTTTATAATTTATTTCTTCTTAATACAATTCTGGTTGACCAAAAAAAAAAACATAGAAACAAAGATACCAAGATTAGAGCTGTCAAACGGACAGGTTGAACCCGGGTATTAACGGGTTGAAGCAAAACTAGACTCGGCCCGCCCAATCCATTTAACATTTTTTTTTAATTGGGTAGGTTATAATTGGTCAATACAAACCCGAACCCGCATATTTGGCCCGTTTAGTCAAAAACTACTTTCAATATTACCAACATACTAGCTATCACCACCACTCCACCATCATCTCTGCCCGGTCCTTATTTACTGCACCATGGCCCCAAAAAAGGCTGGTGATGAGACTCCCTAACATGGCTACTTGAAAATTTGGTTCAGAGTTTCTTAAATTAGTAAAATATATCATTGATATTTTGTATTGTAAATACATTCTTTTTATTTCGTATGGTTTTGAGGACTAGGAATTGTATTGGTGTATGGGTACTATTTTCACATGGGTCTTTAAGTCTGCGATTTTTTATTGCACCTCTAATTTGCCTTCTATATTAACATTTCGGTAAATTGCTTTCGTATACAAAGTTGTCGTCTCAGTCTTTGTATATGAAAGTAAGA
This sequence comes from Linanthus parryae, assembly GCA_023055425.1. Taxonomy (NCBI): domain Eukaryota; kingdom Viridiplantae; phylum Streptophyta; class Magnoliopsida; order Ericales; family Polemoniaceae; genus Linanthus; species Linanthus parryae. The sequence continues at coordinate 79,259,813 of JALGPY010000007.1, read as the reverse complement.
TTAAAGGTTAAGCTATTCAACATTTTGAATGTGAAAAATATGAAAAGGATCAAGATATATTTTAAAGAATGAAAGCTTGAAACTCAGTTTGATGATAGAGATTGGACAAAATAATTTCTTTAAATGCCCCATTTGGTAAGTTTATATGCACAGTACATATGAAGAAAGACTTGGAAATTACAAGTTTTCTCCGGCTCCTTCCCTTTAGAAGTCTGTTTCTGGAACAGAGTCTTGGTCTCTTGGTCTTCTGGTCTATTAACATCTAGACAGTCTTGTTCTTAACAGATGTTGAAATGAGCTAACAGTCAGGGGACTCTCTTTTTCTCTGGACTAATAACTATTAATCTTCTATGTCAATTGTGGTTTGGCAAATATTCTTGTCTTGAAAGTCATTAATAAAGATGGTTTAACCATTCAATTTACAAATGTCTGCATTCAAAAGGATGAAGCATAGTGTTGCTGAATACTATCAGACCTACTCTAGTCTCTGAGAAGGCGGAGCATTCCATGGTAGGAACATTGGTGGTGAACCTGGAATTGAGTCTCTTCACCAATTGGATTTAAGTAACTTGTTCAATGCAACACTTCATTGAATCGTCACCATGTAGAAGTAAAACATATGATATGGCAACATATTCTCGCATTCAATTCATCCATTCTAGGTCTGCGCACAATCTCTTCTAACACCTCTACCCACAATCTCTGCTAACAATCATCTTCTTCCTGTCAAAATCTCTTGCAGGTGTCCGCGGCTTACAAGGTGCAGCGACCTCGGTAATCATTGTTGATGCACATTGGACATGAAAATTGGTTACCCAGCAGTTCTTTCTTGGAGCATTTAAAAGGTACTTGGATCCCTGGATTCTGCACTATTCTCCCAAATCGAAAATGCAAAACTGAGCTTCAAAAGGGTCTCATCTTACTCATTTCAACTGTAAGTCTGTGTCTCACTCCCATTTTGATCTCGACTCCTTCACCACATACTGGTTGTGCTTGTCTTGTCGATGTTAATTATGTATTATGTGTTAGTTTTAGTTTAGCCGCTTTTGTGTTTGAGAGGAAGACTTATGGGATGCTGCAACCTGTTTGCTTCAAAGCCACAATGATAAATACCATTTCGCTGGTTAGAATCTTATGGAATACTCCATTTAGGTAAATGTGGGTTATGTTAGATCAATGTAGTTCTTCTTCCCACTAGCTTATTTTTTTGTGATACCTAGTACTTAATTTAGGACATCTAGATCTCTACATTTATCTATGTTAATGTTTCTTTTTAGGCTGACCTGAAATTTATCTCTTTTTAAAAGGGATGCTGAACATGTTGGTCTATGGTTTGGAGGCTCACTGTACAATATCATCTGTATTAGCAGAATTCAGAATAAACTCAAGTTTAAAAAATAAGAAATAATTGGAAAGTGTGTATACACAAGTTAGGAGATCCTCTCAGATATACAAACGAAATAAGGTTACACGCGTTTGGTTGGAAGACAACAAAAGACGGACAAGGGTGATTTCATCAAACTGCAGCTGCTTGTGGTAGTCAGGATATATTGTCTATATGATGAAGGCGACAATGACGGTGATGTCGTCCACTTTTCCCCCTCTGTGATCGAATCCTGCGTCCCTTGCATTCAAGGAAAAGGGAGTGTCTGCAATCTTGTCGAATGAGTTGTACAATGCCAGATTTGCTATGAACAAGGCCAAGTCCTCAGGTCCATATTGTGTTATACCTTGACCGATGATTTCTTCAATCTCAGACGCAAACATATTGTCCAACAGACCATCTGTACCGGCCACAATCATGTCCCCAACCTCGACTTCAACTTCCAACTCTTGTGCAATTCTAGGGTTGTCTTTTGTAATACCCAACTGATAAGGGCAATTGAATCTCCATTGCTGCGTCGGTGATAGGTAGACGGCTCTACCGTCCCTGAATATCATGAATCCACTGTCTCCTACATTGGCTGCTCGAAGGGTGCGACCGCAGAGAGTAACCAAACAAGCAGTTGAAGACCCTTGTGAAGTTGTGTCATTGTAAGCTAGTTGTAGAACTTCTTTTGGATCCACCACATTCTTCTGATGATGATGATCAAGAGCGATAAGGCAATTCGTCATCAACTCCCGGGCATACTCCCCTGCGTCAATGCCCTTTTTCCTCCAGCCACCCACGCCATCTGCAACACCAAAAGTCTGTCTTTCCATACTAACAAAGTGGCTATCTTCTCCCAGTGGCCTCTCAGAGTCTTCTTTGGGGAGGTACATCGAACCAGCGACCATCTTCAAGCAAGAACCACGAGCAGTAATGGGTAAGCACCTTGGTCTGAGAGAGTTTAGAATTATACAGAAATCATCCTCGTCTTCGTCGTCGTCATCATAAGGTACTGGTACCCTAGGGCGTTGTGTTTGATTAGGGTTCGTGAGATATTGCGTGTAACTGTTGTTTTGTGTGATTAGGGTACTCTTGGAAGTTGTGCGTGATCGGTCGACGGCGGAGACTTGGCCACTTTGATTCTCCACCTTGATGCACCTCATAACCCTTTGATTCCCCCACTTCAACGGCGGCATCGTGAAATTGTGCAGCCGCTTCGATCTATCCGAACCCATATTCATAACCTTCTTCACCATTGATCGAAACAATCACCCCTCACAATGCCCAGCTCTCTCCCTCTCTGAATGACAATACTCTGTTTCCTAATGTAAGAAAACAGAGCGCCGTCGAAGATCTCTCCGGTGAGGTGTACCTCAATCCTGCGCTAAAGTGCGCCAGGGGTAACGTGCGCACTCAGCTTGGGGGGTAATTTCGCGGGTTACGACGTTGTTGCTGCGAATCACTTCTGATCGGCAGGAGAAGAAGATAATGCTTGCTGCTAGTAGAGAGATAGAGAGGAAGGAGATGGTAGAGGTGTTTCCATATATATAAACAGATTTGAGCGGTGATTGTCTATTTTAATTGGGGCTCAAGTAAGAAGTGGGTTCTGTTTCATTAATGTTTGACCCGTAATATACCTGACGAAGCCCCATTTTTTGAGCTCTACTTAACGTTCTAGCCTTCTAGGTCTAATCTCAAAAATAAAAAACAAAAAAAAAAAAAAAACAAAAAGAAAAAAAATCCAAAAATCTGAGGCAGTTTTTTTAGCTGATCCACAAAACATTATTAAAGTAGAGCTGACCCACGATCAATGTGGGCTTAGTCCTGTGTAATTACTTTGCCTGTTATTGGGTTGAAGTCCTCTGTATAGTTTCGGACTTTAATCTATATTGTGTTCTAGATCAACTTTTACTCCACAACATCACGAAAAATTATCAAAAAATTATATTAATTAGTTATCAAAATCACCTGATTAAAGTGACTCAGTAATTAGTGGTAAAAATCAGAATGAGAAGAAAGAGAAGAATCATAGTGGTACTTGGAAGTTTATGAAATTACATGTGAAAGAGGAAAGTTGAGAAAACAAAACAGAAATGATTGTGATTTCATCTAGAAAGGATTGTAGTTCGATTTAAAATATGATAAACCGCCACACCCTAAGATTTACAAAGAACAAGGAGTTACATCCACTCCAAATACCTGACAACAAAATTATCATAGCATGACATTAAATGCTTCAAGAACAAAAGGCTTGGTAATACCATGAAATGCTCGTCCCAACCTTCCAATTATTCTCTAAGATTTGTCCATAAAAAGAATGAAATCTTTAGAGGTTAACAAAAAAATCACGGAAAAAAAGGTTACCGAAAATGTATTTGTAGCCCATGCAAGAGGTCGTTAGCAGTACGCTATATTATAATTGTTCTTTTTTACAAATTTATATGATAATATACAAAAGAATAAAAGTGTCGTGTTATAACGAGGGTGTGGAAAACAAGAACGAATAAACAAGAAGAGATCAAGATTGATACATGAATTTAACGTGGTTCACTAACGCATCCGTTAGCTATCTCGACAGCAAAGAAAACAACTTTTATTTATGAGAGAATACAGCTCAATACATCTACACTGCTATAAGATACCTCTAGGCTCTTATATAGTGCCCAAGAAATCCTAAACCAAAAAGAAACAACATACTGCAGGCTTGATAGAATGTTGCTTTCGGGCTACTTCTTCCCCCTCCCCCTGTTCGTCAATACATCCACGCTGCTATAAGATACCTCTAGGCTATTATATAGTGCCCAAGAATTCCTAAACCAACAAGGAAACAACATATTGCAGGCTGGATAGAATATTGCATTCGGGCTCCTTCATCCCCCCTCCGGTTGGTCACTCACCTGGCTAGGGGTGTCTCTGATCATGCCCTTTGTTGGTCTCTCTCCAGGTGACTCAGACTCGGGTATCTCGGTTTCGGTTCTAAAAGATGTGGATCTTTGATTCAGCTTTATGGGCTTTGTTCATCATCAGAGGCACGTGGGTGTGCGTGCTGACCCGATGGTGAAGCTTGCATACAAGCTAAATTTCCTTCGAGGTCAGCTTCGCTGGTGTAATTTGGAGGTTTTTGGGGATGTGGCACAACGACTATGCTCTCTTCAGGATGGCTTGCTTCGCTTTGATGCGAGGATTCGGTCTAGGGTGTAGGGTTTTGATTCATGGATGCGCAACGGAAACAATAATTAACCATGCAAAACCCTCCAAGGATCACAAGTCAAGAGACATAACGATGGTAAAGGAAGAAATCAATTAACACACCTTAGGGTTCTCCTTTGATGACTTAAAACGCGAATTGTGTCACGTTCTCAATAGTTGATCCACGCCTAGAGTTGATTTCTAGATTTTCCAATCCTTGGTGCTAGCCCGGAAAAGAGGAAGGGGAAGAAAAATCACGCAAAACGAGACCGAAACAAGGAGGTTTCGGCCTCCTTGTGGGCCGGCGGGAAGGGGGCGGCTAGCTCCTTGGCTTGCTTGCTCTATCTCCTTTTGTTCTCTCCCACTCAAGTTATGATCAATTGAATCATAAGTGTGGGAAGGAAGGAAGGAGTGTCCTTTATATAGTCCAACAAATTCTTGCCAACTACCTAAAGGACCTATTCTAGTCCTACTAGAATTCAATTTAGTCCCTTCCTTGCAAATTAGTCCCTACTAACTTTGCAAGGTATTTCAAAGTGATCCTTCTTAATTAATTAATCCAATTAATTAATTCCCAAATCTAGCTCAACTCTATATAGCGTGTGACCCCATAAGTTCTATCTAGTTGGTAGCAACTATTTGCTAATATGGAGCGGTTTCTAGCAAAACATCCATTCTAGCCAACTAATAGAATAGTCATCTTGACAACCTTTGTACAAGTAATTGTCTCATCCCTTTGTATCCATATCCGGATTGGACACGAGACATACAAGTCACACTCGTATATCCAATCCACAATTTCTCGATCCATGGGAATAGCCTTATTCGTGCAAATAACATCAATATCCTATATTGATTTATTTGAGTCTGGCCAGACATTCTATAAGCACTATCCCTCGAGTAGCCTAGGATATTTGCTCCCGTTATGTGGGAGGGAGAAATTCTATCTACGTCAACTACGATCTCTAAGCTTGCTTCTTATTTTATCCGGTACACGCCTTTATAACTACCCAGTTACGGTGTAGCGTTTAACGCTACCAAAATCACAATAATCCACAACTAGAATATCTAGCGACTTCAAGTCTAAGGATGACAGTACTATTGTACCGCGAGAAGCGCTTGTCACTTAACATAACGTGTATGTAGCCTTCTCGGAGATGGGTCAATCCAGTGCGTCATTACCCTTAATGCACACCTATGTGTTGGATCATGATATCTCCATATCAATCCAACCCCATACTAGTCTATAGATGATTGTCCCATTAATCATTATATTGGACTAGGGATATCTCTACTATATAAAAGATTGAAGAAGTTCCTAACCAAAAGTTGTTCCTAACCTTTTCAAAGTACCTAAAATACCCCTAGCAACTAACTAAATGTCTTCATGTACTCTAGCTCCTGGTTCATTGATCGGCGCTGCATCTCTTAATCTTCCAACGAAACGACACCTCAATTCTTCAAAACCAACATTCAAAACTCATGAAAACGAAGATCTCATACGTCTCCTTCCAGACCCAATTGTTCATAAACTTCCATCACAACACCATCAGACCTAATCTAATCTGTAACGGAGAAATACTAGGGAATCCATCAAACAATTTAGAGTACTCTTTGCATCTCACTCATCCAAACAACCTAGACAACGTTCCTGAGATAATATGGAGACGCACTGGCTGATTGCAATCAATAGAGATAAGCGGGTTACGTTTGTGTTCGTGCTTCATCGAAAGTTCAGGAAAACCCTACTATGATTCCATCATTTATATCTCTATGTTGAATCCGTTTATTTGGTCCGCTCCCACAACAAGTTTGCTAAATCGTCGGCGTGACCATCTTGGGCATGTTCTGCTTCCATTCTTTTGCAATTTTTATACTAATGATTGATTTCTTTCATCGGTTGGGATGATGTAGTTTCTCCAGTTGCAAATTCCATGCTTTCGACTCTCCTCCAGGTAATGATGGTACACAGTTTTAACAATTGATACTTTCACAGTTCTTCTGCACCCTCCCTTGACAACTTTTTTGGCATTGTGTTTGGCGATTTTCTGACTGCACAAACAAATCATCTTCTTCCGTACACTCACTCTTGATATCAGTTACTACATAACTTCTGCTATTATAGCCCTATTAAAAGATCTGATATTAAATTTCGTTACTGCACGCCCAGATGACAAACAAACAAACAACAACAACAACAACAACAACAAGTTCATCCTGGCCCCAAATACCAAAATAATCACACTTTTGCGGCTTAGTTAGTTTGGTATATGGTAAAGTAGGCCAAAAAGACCTTTGATAAAACAATGTCCCTACAAATGGAATGGCCTAATCCTTCAGGTTTATCATATGGCCATCAAATTCTGCCTTGCACACTGATGTACCTATTGTTGTTCAGTTAAATGTTTGATAGATAGTTCAAAAGAATGACCGCCCTTACAGAGTATAATCTATCCAACACAGTGGCAAAAAAGAAAAAATGTGTAATCGGAATGATACCTGAGAGGCTGTGAAGCAATCCAAATTCTCCAATTATTAAAAAATCCATCTAGAGTTCTTTCTTCGTTCTTCATATACGTGGTGAACGCAAGCATTACATTAAAGATTAACAGTCGGTCGTGTGAAGGCAGGGTTATGTTGGCTCAATGTCAGCCTAGCATCACAGATGATGTGGGTTTGTTCATTGTTCCTCTACCATTTGCCTCTTTTTCTTCAATCTGTCTGTGGAGTACTTCTAGCAATTTATTTACTTCAATTCTTTTGCCATTAAATAATAGGATTAGCCGTTATAACATGTGCTGGTGCTGGTGTGAGATACTGCCCCTTGATTTTCACCTTCCAAATTTGTATGCACCTTCTAAAATATATCAACAGTTAACTATTATGAAGTACAACTGAACCTTAAACTTATATGATTTCTTATTCCTTTGAAAGGAAAGACTCTAAAGAATATAGAAGAATTGTTGAATACGGGACATCAAGCTCTAACTACGGCGAATGGTTTTATGAGTAGGAGCTCAGATTTGTTGATACGACATTGTAATAACACAAGCATGTAAGAAATCACAAGAACCACCAGCATATATGCTATAATGAGGAGATTCTTAAATCAAGGACTCAATAGGAGAATTGACCGACCAGAATTTGATAAAATGGTTTATCTGACATGTTAGAAATCAGGACATCGTATTTTTTTTCCGTCGACAGATTTGATGAATGATTGTGGTGCCTTTTTTCCTATACTGGTTGTTCTTCTTGTGGTGGCAGTGGTGGGTTTGATAGGTATGGTGAAGGTGTTGATGAAGTGGTTTTTTAGAATGTATTGGTCATGACTCATCAGTTCTGGTTTAGACGATCATGAAGATGGTAGGTACTGATAATCATGTCATGTTTTGGGTTGGTAGTAACTTGGTAGCCGGAATAATCGTCAACTGTGTTGTGAGATAGTAGAGATAGACAAGAGTATACGGACTCCTATCACAATTTAATGTGATAATAAGGTGATAACTATTCAGGCGAATTGATGGATTTTCAATCCCTAAATAAAGTACATAGTTTTCGTAAATGAGACATAGTCAGTTATGTCGTAGTTGATAGGGAACAACAGTGGAAAAAACAACTAAAGCTGGAGTAGTATATCAAAAGAAGACATATGTGGCTTTGATGAAGCTGTGGAATATGCATTTCAATATTTTATCGAAGTAGCTTGGTTGCTGACACCCCTGGCCTGTGCATGAACATAAGGCTGGTTTGGAAATTACTAACAATTTTAACATGCCTTTAATCCAAACTGATTTATAATGGCTACCTTTTAGATGAAAATTACTTACTTCTAGAAACATAACAACTATGAGTACCTCCTCGACAAGATTCAAATTGCTTGCTGAATGGTTGGCATTTTGTCAGATGAAGAAAGTGTAATACATGCTGAATGAGATTCAAATGATGTAGCTAAGAGGTTAAAATTACTTCAGAAGAAAGTTTTCGGGGGTTGGTTAGTGAACTATATCTGTTGCAATACAAAAAACTTCTGAATATGTAGACTACCAGTATTTTACTGTAAATATTATGTTCCACGTGCAAAGCACGTGCTCTGCCTACTAGTTTTAGATAAATAACACAATTGTAAATCTAAGGAGTTCATTATATTAAATATCCAATAAATAATAAATGAATTTTCTGGTCATATACAAATTCATACTAAAACTAGATTGCCTCTAGGGCATCTATTCCAACAGTCTCCCACTTGCACTAGAGCCAATCTGGCGCATCTCGTATGCCCATACTCCTAGTGTGCCCTTCATGCTTCCACTGCGCAAGTGGATTTGTAATTGGATCTGACAGATTCTCATCTGTGGGAATCTTGCATATCCGAACGTCTCCTCTATCGATAATATCTCGAATCAGATGAAACTTCCTGAGCGCGTGCTTGGATTTCTGGTGCGATCTGGGTTCCTTCGATTGCGCGATCGCCCCAGTGTTGTCACAGTAGAACTCAACTGGATCCGCAATGCTAGGAACCACACCAAGTTCAGAAACAAACTTTCTGATCCAATCAGCTTCCTTTGCTGCGCCATTTGCAACAATGTACTCAGCCTCTGTTGTAGAATCAGCCACCGTCTCTTGCTTGGAACTCTTCCAGCTCACCGTTGCTCCATTCAGGCAAAACACATATCCCGACTGTGATCTAAAGTCATCTCTGTCAGTTTGGAAGCTTGCATCAGTGTAACCCCTTACACGCAACTCTTCCTCACCGCCAAATATCATCAAAGCATCCTTAGTTCTTCTCGAGTACTTTAGGATGTTCTTGACTGCAATCCAGTGAATCTCACCTGGATTGGATTGGTATCTGCTTGTCATACTCAAGGCATATGACACATCTGGTCTAGTACATAACATGGCGTACATGATAGATCCTATGGCCGAGGCATAGGGAATTCTACTCATGCGTTCCTTCTCAATCTCATTGGAAGGACAACCACTCTTCGAAAGAGTGATTCCATGTGACATGGGCAAGAATCCCTTCTTGGAATCTTGCATGTTGAACCGTTTCAACACCTTGCCAATATATGTACTTTGAATTAGGCCTATCAGTCTCTTAGATCTATCTCTATAGATATTTATACCGAGTATATAGGCTGCTTCCCCTAAGTCCTTCATTGAGAAACACTTCCCTAGCCAATCTTTAACAGATTGCAGCATGGGAACGCCGTATCCAATGAGTAGTATGTCATCCACATACAAGAACAGAAAAGCTACAGAGCTCCCACTAACCTTTTTGTAGACACAAGACTCATCTTCGTTTCTGATTAAGCCAAACTCTTTGACTACTTCATCAAAACGTCGATTCCAACTCCTAGAAGCTTGCTTCAATCCATAAATGGATCGTTGAAGCTTACAGAATTTGTTGGATTGCTTTGGATCCTCAAAACCATACGGCTGTATCATATACACGTCCTCGAGGAGATTCCCATAAAGGAATGCTGTTTTGACATCCATCTGCCAAATCTCATAGTCATGGTATGCTGCAATCGCAAGTAGGATTCGGATAGATTTGGTCATAGCAACTGGTGAAAAGGTTTCATCATAGTCAATACCATGAATCTGTCTGAATCCTTTAGCCACCAATTGGCACTTATAGGTAATCACATTACCATCCATGTCGATCTTCTTCTTGAAGACCCACTTGCACCTTATGGGCCGCGCCCCTTAGGGTGGTTCCACCAAAGTCCATACTTTGTTGGTATACATGGATTCCAGCTCGGATCTCATGGCTTCTAGCCACTTCTGAGAGTCTGGGCCGTTCATGGCCTCTTCATAGGTAGTAGGCTCATCATCTATGAGCATCGTGTCACTGGAATCGGTCACGAGAAGTCCATACCCCTCGGGTTCCTGGCGCACTCTCCTAGATTTACGAAGCTCTTGTGTTACCTGAACAGGTTGCTCCACAACTGTTTGTGGTTCCTGCTCATGTTCCATAATCGGTTCAGTGATTTGTGGTTCTTGAACCTCTTCAAGTTCTACAGTCCTCCCACTTGCTTCTTTAGAGACAAACTCTCTTTGTAGAAACACGCCGGTCCGAGCAACAAACACTTTGTTCTCGGTTGGATTGTAGAAGTAGTAACCCTTAGTTTCCTTAGGGTACCCCACAAATATACACTTATCCGATTTTGGCCCTAGCTTGTCTGATTGTAAACGTTTTACATAGACATCGCAGCCCCAAATCCTCATGAACGACAGTGTGGGACGCCTCCCACTCCACATCTCTTATGGTGTATTCATGACTGATTTAGATGGAACACGGTTAATGGTGAAAGCTGCACTTAATAGAGCGTGGCCCCAAAACGATAATGGAAGATCGATTTGACACATCATAGATCGAACCATATCCAATAGGGTTCGATTCCTCCTCTCAGACACGCCATTCCATTGTGGTGTTCCGGGTGGAGTGAGTTGGGACACGATCCCACACTCTCTAAGATAGTCGTTAAACTCTTGGCTCAAGTATTCTCCTCCACGATCCGATCGTAGAGCCTTGATACTTTTGTCAAGCTGCTTTTCTACTTCATTCTTGAATTCTTTGAACACTTCAAAGGATTCGGATTTGGCCCTCATAAGGTACACAAATCCATATCTACTGTAATCATCAGTAAATGTAATGAAGTAGACACAACCACCCCTGGCAGGCGTGGCAAATGGCCACACACATCAGTATGTATGAGCGCCAATAGCTCACTAGTCTTCTCACCTTTCTTATTGAAAGGGGACTTTGTCATTTTTCCCAATAAACAAGGCTCACATGTCTCATATGATTCAAAATAAAATGAGTCTAGTAGTCCATCCTTATGGAGTCTTGATACACGTTTCTCGTTTATATGGCCTAAACGACAGTGCCATAAGTAAGCAGGATTTAAATCTATTATTTTAATCCGCTTGGTATTAATGTTGTAGACATGATTGCTTAGATCAAGGTCATACAGTCCATTAAATAATTGCGCACTAAAATAGTGAATATTATTCAAATAAAAGGAACATCAATTGTTCTTTATTGAAATAATAAAACCATCCTTGTCCAAACAAGAAATAGAAATAATGTTTCTTCTCATAGCAGGCACAAAATAGCAATTATTTAATTCTAAAACTAATCCTGAAGGCAGAGATAGCTCGCACACGCCCACGGCCAACGCAACAACTTTTGCTCCATTCCCAACGCGCAGATCTATCTCCCCTTTAGCCAATCTTCTACTTCTCTTTAGATCCTGCACATTTCGACAAATGTAAGATCCACATCCAGTATATAATACCCTTGATGTAGAGACAGTTAAATTGACATCTACAACAAAAATACCTGGTGGTGGTGGAATCACTATTCCATGCCTCTTGTCCTCCATATATTTTGGGCAGTTCCTCCTCCAGTGTCCAGGCTGACTGCAGTAGTGACATTCACCTTTTAGTCACACCTTTGGCAATGCCACCAACAGGCTTAAAGGCAGGTTCCTTGGACTTGGCAACTCACTTGCCTTTGCCCTTGGAGGATGAGGCAAACCTTTTGCCCTTTCCTTTCTGCACCATCATAATGGCCTTGCCCTTACCCTTGTTGATGCTCTGTTCAGCTGTCCTCAACATATTGAGCAAATCTGGCAGTGGTTTCACGATCTCGTTCATGTTATAGTTCATGATGAACTGTCCATAACTCTCGGGCAACGATTGCAACACGAGATCGGTTGCCAACTCTTGGCCGACCGGGAACCCTATCTGGGCGAGATTCTCCAAGTACCCGATCATACGGAGTACATGGGGTCCCACCGGGTTCCCTTCTGCCAGATGACACTTGAACAGTGCCTTAGAGACCTCATACCTCTCAACCCTTGCCTGCTCTTGGAAGATCTGCTTCAGATGCTCAATCATATCGACAACATTCATGTTTTCGTGTTGCTTCTGAAGCTCAGAATTCATGGTGCATAGCATAGGCAGGCCGCATCATTAGCGTCATCAACACGCTTTTGATACGCCTTTAGGGCAGCAGGTGTTTGGTTCTCTGGACCTGCTGGAACATGCTCCTCAATTGCGTACAGTTTCTTCTCTTGCTTGAGAACGATTCTCAAGTTTCTGTACCAATCAAGGAAGTTGGTTCCAGAGAGCTTGTCCTTCTCAAGGACAGATCGTAGGGAATGTTGTGAACTCGATGAGTTGTTTGCCATTTGGAATTCTACAAAAGGAAAATATGCAAGTTTTAGTATTTGTGAATTTTTGACTATATTCAATAATGGCTAGTTTATCAAATATAGCTCCCACTATTTTTCTACGGATTAATAACCCTCAAGATATTAATGCGAAAAATATCCTTATATTTTCTAGTGGGCCAAGATCCATGTTTCATCTCCTTATGAGCTTGCATTGGCAAGTCACCCATAATTTGACTACTTTAGGTAGGAACAATTCCAATTGCATCCCTTATGCAACTCTTGGTTCTATTGGGCAAATAACTCCTTATTTATCCGTCCATATGGATAATCCCAATTGATTGCCTCTAGGTTTCTTAATCATATTAATAGCCTAGTTGTGTTCAACCTCTTATTTAAACCATTGCACATTACTAGCTTGTGCCATCGCATTCCATCATTATGAACCAAGTCGCCATGCTTTGGCACGCACGAACTTGATAAATCATGATGATAATGAGTGTTTAAATAACGAGAAGGCAAGAACACAATATTTGAATTTTGAGAGATTTTAAATTCAATTTTAATCGTTTTGTTAATCAATATCATCTAATCTATCTATTTAAGTTTGGGCACAACTCCAAATAATAGATCCGGGTTGTCCAATTATCTTATTATCCTAATTGCATGCATCATCCATACACCAACCACAAAATAATAAGACAATAAAGTAAACAACCACAAAACAAAAACGTGATGTGGATACGGCCTTTTATAGACTAAGATAATTCCAAGCCAATGGAATTATCTATGAACCCTAAAAGCAAACACATCTCCATGCGTCTTGATCTTTTGGTCCATCCTTCATAGTCATGTGGAATGCTCCATGTTCCATGCTCCATCTTTTGTGGCTCCTTTTGGCTTTGGGCTTCTTTTCTTCAAGCTTGGCTAACAATCTACTTTATCTAGCACTGGCTAATAACTATACTAAGTAAAATAAATCTCACAAGTTGAGAAAAAAAAATGGCTCGCAGGCCATAAAACCCTAATTAATTATTACAATTAAATGATCAGCTCGCAGGCCATAAACGAAACCACAAAAAATTAAACATCCACAACAAACCACATCCTAAGGCCATATCCAATCACCATGCGAATTGCACATAAACAGTTAAAATCTAATTTTAACGCGCTTGGTCAATTTTTATTGATTTTAGGATATTCTAGGGTCAAAACGGTCCATTGGGCCCAACAATCCAATTGCCCCGGCCCAAAAGGTGAACCGCAAGGGCCTAGGGCCGGCCGGACCCTAGCCCACGCGGCTAGGCCGCGGGCTAGGGCTGCCCCGGCCCCTAGGCCGGCCTTGCTTGGGCGGCAAGCAAGGAGGGGTGGTCCCCCAGGGGGGCCGAACTTCCTTTGGGAGTTGTTTCCAAAACAACTCCCCTGCTTGGTGCCCAAGTTTGGTTGTTTCCTTGTTTGAGAAGAACTCCTTCTTCCCCAAGGATGTCCAAACCCAAGATCTAAGATCCTAAAATTTCTCAAACTCACTAATTCATGCATCCAATGTAAAAACAAGGTCTTGTTATGATAGATTATTGACAAATTGCATTATATGCTTGATTCGTCTTGTTTTACCCGATAAACAACAATTTTAAGGTGTAAAACTATCAAAACGTAACACATAAACCACGTTTATGCTCTACGACATGTGGCTCTGATACCACTGTAGGGTTTTGATTCATGCGCAACGGAAACAATAATTAACCATGCAAAATTCTCCAAGGATCACAAGTCAAGAGACATAACGATGGTAAAGGAAGAAATCAATTAACACACCTTAATGTTCTCCTTTGGTGACTTCAAACGCGAATTGTGTCACGTTTTCAATAGTTGATCCACGCCTAGAGTTGATTTCTAGATCTTCCAATCCTTGGTGCTAGCCCAGAAAGAGGAAGGGGAAGAAGAATCACGCAAAACGAGACCAAAACAAGGAGGTTTCGGCCTCCTTGTGGGCCGACGGGAAGGGGGCGGCGAGCTCCTTGGCTTGCTTGCTCTATCTCCTTTTGTTCTCTCCCACTCAAGTTATGATCAATTAAATCATATGTGTGGGAAGGAAGGAGTGTCCTTTATATAGTCCAACAAATTCTTACCAACTACCTAAAGGACCTATTCTAGTCCTACTAGAATTCAATTTAGTCCCTTCCTTGAAATTTAGTCCATACTAACTTTGCAAGTGATCCTTCATTATTAATTAATCCAATTAATTAATTCCAAAATCTAGCTCAACTCTATATAGCGTGTGACCCCATAGGTTCTATCTAGTTGGTAGTAACTATTTGCTAATATGGAGCGGTTTCTAGCAAAACATCCATTCTAGCCAACTAATAGAATAGTCATCTTGACAACCTTTGTACAAGTAATTGTCTCATCCATTTGTCTCCATATCCGGATTGGACACGAGACATACAAGTCACACTTGTATATCTAATCCACAGTTTCTCGATTCATGGGAATAGCCTTATTCGTGCAAATAACATCAATATCCTATATTGATTTATTTGAGTCTGGCCAGACATTCTATAAGCACTATTCCTCGAGTGGCCTAGGATATTTGCTCCCTTTATGTGGGAGGGAAAAATTCTATCTACGTCCACTACGATCTCTAAGCTAGCTTCTTATTGTATCCGGTACACACCTTTATAACTACCCAGTTACGGTGTAGCGTTTAACGCTACCAAAATCACAATAATCCACAACTAGAATATCTAGCGACTTCAAGTCTAAGGATGACAATACCATTGCACCGCGAGAAGCGCTTGTCACTTAACATAACGTGTATGTAACCTTCTCTGAGATGGGTCAATCCAGTGCGTCATTACCCTTAATGCACACCTATGTGTTGGATCATGATATCTCCATATCAATCCAACCCCATACTAGTCTATAGATGATTGTCCCATTAATCATTATACTGGACTAGGGATATTCAAGATAAACAATACAATTGTAAATCTAAGGACTTCATTATATTAAATATCCAATAAATAATAAATGAATTTTCGAGCCATATACAAATTCATACTAAAACTAGATTGCCTCTAGGGCATCTATTCCAACATAGGGATGTGTCTACTGTGGAGGTTTTTAACAGGACTCGTGATGCTCTTTCAGAGGCTTATCGTCTCGAGGAGTCTCTCCTTTGACAGAAATCGTTGGTTAGGTGGTTGAGGGAAGGCATCGAAACACTACCTTCCATGCCTCTATCAGGGAGCGCCACCAGCAATCTCAATCTTTTATGTTTGCCTGGACGATGGGAGTGACTCCTCTAATATTCAGGTTCTTGGGCGTACTGCGGTTCTGTACTTTTTGGGTATCCTTTCTTCGTTCCTCACGCAGGAGATAGGAGATTTTCTGGACCCGATTCTCTCTCTGATCACCATGAAGATGAACTAGATGCTTACTTCTATTCCTTCTCCTGAGGAGATTCTGTCAGTGGTGTTTTCCATGAGTCTGGAGAGCGCTTCAGGTCCGGATGGTTTCACCGGTGAGTTTTACTTTTTCTGTTGGGATACTATTGCGGTTTATGTGATTGATGCGGCGCAGTCCTTTCTTCAGGGAGGTATTATGCCCAATTCATTCACCTCGGCGAACTTGACGCTTGTTCCAAAGGTTGCTATTCATTGCTATTTTGCTTATCTTCGTCCGACTATGTTGTGTAACTTCTCGTACAAGATTCTATTTCTTATCGTTTAGGTTCGTGCTCCCTGAGATTATTTCTCTGTACAAGACTGGATTTGTTCCGGGACGGTCGATTCATGAGGATGTTCTCCTTGCCCAGGAGGTTCTCTCAGATGCTATGAAGAAAATCACGGGATGTAATGTGGATGTTAAGCTGTACATGCAGAAGGCTTATGACCATGTTAGCTGGGACTTCCTTATTGTTGTGTTGCAGCATTTTAGCTTCGCGCATGATTTATGTTGCTTGATTAGGGCATGTTTGTCTAACCATTGGTGCATTATCAGTTTGCAAGGTCATTTGTTCGGTTATTTCTGTCCAACATAGGGAGTTCGTCAAGGTGATCCTCTTTCTCCGGCTTTGTTTATTATTACGCAGGTCGCATGATGCTTTGAGTACAGCATGGAATATTTCATCAAAAAAAAAAAAGAGTACAACATAGAATAGGGCTATAGAGGTGGGCCGCGTCTCGCCTTTTTACTGCTTCGGGAGGGTTTATCTCCCCTCACACTTATTGTATGCAGACGATTGTCTCATGTTTCTTAATGGTTCTAAGTGCTCCATTCGAGGAGGGGGGGGGTGGGGGGAGGGAGAGGGTGTTGGCTGAGTACGACGCAGTGTTAGGTTAGCTAATTAGTCCACAAAAAAGTAATTTTTTAGTTTCGGATCGGTTCCTCGGCAAAGACGTAATCGAATTGCTACTTGGCTATGTTCCCTTTCAAGGATTTCCTGAATACGTGTTTAGGCGCTCCTATCTCGTGGAGGAGGCCTCGTATTGTAGATTTTCAGGGTTTGATGGATAGAGTACCACAGAGGGTTGATGGATGGAAGGCCAAATTCCTTATGGCGGGAGGTCGGCTCACACTCATGAGTAGTGTTTTGGCTTCCGTTTCCGTTCACATTCTTTAGGTGCTTCTGGTTCCGAAGGGGGTCCTAAGCAGGTTGCATTCCCACTTCACAGATTTTTTCTAGAGCTCGGGTGATAGGATTCGGAGGCATTAGATTGGTTGGGACAGCTCTCTACTGCTAGAGAGGAGGATGGTTTGGGCCTTACGTTCTTGGCTCACATTGGTGTGGCGCTTCATATGAAGCTTTCCTCATCATTCTTTCAGGGAACGTCATTTCTGGCTCGTTTTTGGCATTATCTCTATGGTTCTCCCCAGGATAACATATCGGGGCGTCATGGTAGCATTTTCTCGAGGATGATCGTGTGGGATCTTGGGATGATTTAGCAGTATGCTTTTCTGGCAGGATACAAATAGTATTCTCCAATGAATTAAACAGAGGCAGCATTGCATGCAGCATTAGTGTGGGCTACTAATGTCAAAGAATGTTGATCAACATCTTTAAAACATAAGATAAATCTTGTATTGTGATCAAGTATAATAACATCCTTGTATAAAAAGTTCGTTCAAACACAATTCTATAAACATAACTGATCAAATCCAATCTCACATAGCGCGGACATTTTGATCCATATCCTACATGCTCAAAAGTGGATCAGTTGGTTCTGCTTCATTCGAACTGAAATTGTAAGTGGGATCAGATTATAAGGAATTTCCCTGTGTCAAGTCTGGAAGAAAGGCCTAGACCCGATAAAGGCGGTATGTTCCATTTTGTGTAACTATGCAACTCCCATACAGTACAACCACGGTCCATGGATGCCATTTGTGGGGGCGGGGGGGGGGGGGGGGGGGGGGGGGATTAATCTGACAAATTAGCTTTATACTGGGTGTTTATTCTTCTCCTTGACAAGATCTATAAGTTAGATGTCAAAGGACTGCATTGGCCTTATCAGACTTGGTCCGTAGTGGGAACTATGAAGCCAGTATAATGAGTATACTCTCTGCAACTTGTAAAATATGCTTTCAAGTTGGATAGTATAAATGGTACTTTGCAAGTTTCGTGATGAACTGCGACTCTTACCGGCTGTAGCAATTTTTCCTGCTGCTTTAGACATTCATTGACATGAGTGACATTACATTACTTCCATTTTGAACTATTGTACATGCATTTTATTAATATTTATTTAGGTTTGTAAGTGAACTATTTGGAGGTTTTTTTTATGGACCTACAAGGAAACAAATGATGTAGTAAGCTATCTCCCATTAATTTGTTTGATATTTAGAATATATTTTGTTACGAAAATATATAGAAGTGTTTAACTATTGAAAGAAATAACTCTCGATTACTATCTCCGTTATGACTTTGTATATTCACAGCCTAGAGCTGTTTATGTTGCATATTTCTCAGATATCTCTTAAGGAAACATATTCCATCTTACAAATTTTTCTAATGACTCGTTTGAATGGTGCGAGTCTTCTTTGCAGGAAATATGTATGCATACTCAAGTCTTGTTTGTACTTTGTACTCTTTACAAGTCTTCTAAGACTCCTTCCCTTAAGAAGTCTGTTTTTGAACAGAGCTTGGTCTTCTGGTCTATTAATCTTCTTTGTTAACTGTGATTTGGCAAATATTCTTGTCTTGAAAGTAATTGATCTATATGGACTCGTTGGAAACAATTTTACTTTTGCATTCTTGTTTGAGGTATAAATGGTCAGTCAGTGGGCTGCAGCCAGCCAGTATCACAAAATGTTTTATGGTCACAGTCTCACAGAGATGATTTAACCATTCAATTTACAAGTAAGCATTCAAAAGGATGAAGAATAGCATTCGTGACCAGCCTTACAAGCCTTACACGACATTCATTTCACAGAAATCTTCTCCTCGCCATCTTCACAAGATGGGATCATGCTGCCAGCCTTTCTGAGATCTGCGTCTAAAGGCCTTGACTTTAGCCTCCACAATAGAAACTGCTTCCTTGACTAAATTCGTTAGCATTTATGGACAAAGAAAGTGGATGTAGCATAATTTCGAATGGCATCACTTGTCATTGTATATTCGCGCAATTTTATTTTAGTTACATCCAAGAATACCATCTGACGTACTCTAGTCTATTTAAGAAGGCGGAGCATACCACGGTAGGAACCTGGTGGTGAACATGGCATTGAGTTTCTTTATCACTTGGATTAAGCAACTTTTTCAATGCAACACTTTATTGACCATGTAGAAGTAGAACATATGTTATGGCAACATATTCTCACATTCAATTTACCATTCTAGGTCTGCAACTGCAACCCTTGTAGTATTGTTTTTCTTCTAACAGCTCTAACCACAATCACTGGTAACAATCATCTTCCTCCTGTCAAAAGCTCCATTGCAGGAGTCCGTGGCATACAAGGTGTCGTGACCCCGGTGATCGTTGTTGAAGCACATTGGACTTGAAAATTGGTTAACCTATTTCGTTCTTGGAGCATTCAGAAGACACAATGATAAAATGCAAAGCTGGCATCAGAAGGGTCTCATCTTACTCATTTCAACTGCAAGTCTTATGGGATGCTGCAACGGTGCAACCTGTTTGATTCAAAGCCACAATGATAAAATACCATTTTGCTGGTTAGAATCGAGCATCAGTTGTATATGTTCTGCTATCAACTGACGAAACCACCAGGCACAATCATAAGGAATACTCCATTTACGTAACTGTGTTTTATGTCAGATCGATGTAGTTTTTCTTCCCACTAACTTCTTTTTCGTGAAATTTATCTCTTTTAAAGGGATGCCGAACATGTCATCTTATGGTTTTGTCATTTGTGGCTAACTTTACACTATCATCTGTATTAACAGACTACAGAACAAACTCGAGCTTCAAAAAGATAAAATAAAAATATGAAATTGGCAAGTGAATTTATACAAGTTACGACATCCTCTGAGATATACAAGCAAAATAAGGTTACACGCGTTTGGTTGGAACACAACAAAAGAAGGACAAGGGTGATTTTGTTGCTTGTGGTAGTCAGGATATATTCTCTATATGATGAAGGCGACAATGAAGGTGATGTCGTCCACTTTCCCCCCCTCTGCGTCCGAATCCTGCATCCCTTGCATTCAAGGAAAAGGGAGTGTCTGCAATCTTGTCGAATGAGTTGTACGATGCCAGATTTGCAATGAACAAGGCCAAGTCCTCAGGTCCATATTGTCATCTACCTTGACGGACGGATGATTTCTTCAATCTCAGATGCAAACATATTGTCCAACAGACCATCTGTACCGGCCACAATAATGTCCCCAACCTCGAATTCAACTTCCAACTCTTGTGCAATTCTAGGGTTGCCATTTGTAACACCCAACTGATAAGGGAAATTGAATCTCGATTGATGCGTCGGTGATTGGTATACGACTCTACCGCGTCGGAATGTGATGAATATGTTGGGTCTCCGACCTCACGATTGCCGTCGCCGGCCTGGATTTGGCCGGAAAACACACAGGAATCGGAGATTGACCTCCGATTGATAGAAGAAGAAGGAAAGAGGAACGAAAGAGAAATTGGGGAAGAAATTGTATTTTGCATAAAAACTGAACAATTCAATTACAACCGCAACTTAAATAGCTAAGGGGTGGAAATGTAATATCCGAAAGTAACTAACGACTTCTCCACGTCAGCATCTTCTGATCTGGACGGACCAATCATCGAACAGAAGAATGCTGAGGTGGCCTAACGGACGTCCCGCTCTTCCATACGACATCGTTCGACTTAATGTAAAAGAACCCAACGTCTAATTCAAACGAAGGGTTGAGATTGATCATCTCAACCCATCCAACGATATCTTCTCACCCGGATTACACGACCGAAGTTTATAAAGGAGTTAACTTTCGTCCTATTTATACAACCACAGTTTAGAGGTGATTGCAAAATAGTCCCTACTCTAAGAGCACCTGACAAGTACCTTCCCCTAGAAATGCAGCTTGTCCTCAAGCTTGAAATGAAGGAAACTGCTTCTTCAATTGGTAGTTGAAACAGCCCGGGATCTCGGTTCAGGGTTAAAGAGACAATCGATAACCAAAAGTAGAATTATGCTATTAAGATTACATTTCGCTTAATGTACATAACAAAATTTCGATAATAAGTACAATTTAAAACACAACATTTGTGATCTACTAAGTGATCTAAATTAAGCTATACTTCTTCGTCTCGATCCGCGTTCCCATTCCCCAAACTTGATTGACGACCTGCGGTTTTAAAATGGCAAAAGCCGACGCAGTTTTGAAGAAATTGATCAGTAAAAACTGAGTGAGTACACACTACGACATGTAAAGCAACGAGTGGCACGGAAGCATGAGTTAAAACAAATAAGAAAATTTAAACAGTAAAACTATCATATTGGAGAATTTGGATCAAATTGAAGTAACCGAGTAACAGAAACCTCTCAATTTAATAACTTTGAGAACCGCGAGTAGTTGGTAAAATATCCAGAGTAAACAAGTTCATTTGAACTGATAACGATAGTAATTCATGAGTAGCCAAGGTTTACAATTCATTTCAATCGATTAGGGCATATCAAGAGCCACAAACAACATTAATAAAGTAGTCAATTTCTAATTTCGACTTCAATCAACAGTTTAATTTAGCTGAGGCGTGTCAAGAGCCACCAGCAGGATCGATGTAGACAGAGGGATCACGAAATAATCACTAAGGGTTCCTTCTAGGGTCTATCAAACCCTATTTCACCCGAGCATTAAGGGAGCCCATTCGTCAACCCCGCTCACAACATTAGCTAAAAGGCCTTAAGTGTCGACACCCCTATACCGTAGTGACCCTTACAAGTATAAGTAGCACTCTATAGCTCTATAAAACCCTTGGCCTCAATAACTTGTTACATTTTGGCTCATCGGGGGCGGATTTTTGAACATTGACGTTCAATCCAATAATAAGAAGCATTGCTTCAATGGTCTTAGCCATACGAAAATGGAGGATCGCTTGACGCCTCCCATTAATAACAGTACTCTGTACATCGTCCTAAGTCTATTAGAGGTATTTTATTTTTTTCTCTTTCACATAATCAGAATCAGAATATCAACATTTCACAAGTAATTTCCGAGAGTTCTCAAAGGAGATGAATAAAATAGTTTAACAACATTCGAGTGGAAAACATGCATTCCCATACTTTTTCATATAACAAGCATTCATTTCAAACGTCAAACACATACACACATTTTGATATGAAAAGGTCGTACATATGTACTTACCTCTGAGCCAAGAACGGATAAAATCAAAGCTAGCACTCCGGCTATAACGCTCATCTCATATAAATCCGGGTCTCACGGTCAATGCAGCAGCACGAAATAATACGCCTACTTGGTACGAGCACAACGACTGGATAGAAACAAGTCAAGTATACAGTCTATTAGCATTTACCCTCTACATGAGGTTGTATGCAAGAATGCAAATGGAAATGCGGGTCATGCAAGCTAACTTGACCAAAATGCCCCCATACTTTGAAACTGTCCAGTACAGTCCCTGACTGTGCCTGGACCCCAAATTACACCCATACTGGCCCAAAAACATCCAAGAATGACTCTTAACCCTCCCATATGAACTTAGAATCGAAATCTACAACTTTCAATAAATTACACTTAGGCCCCTAAAGTTTGCTAAAATTACAGAAAGACCCCCACCATTGATTTGATAACTCCCGAGTCAAATACTTCCTTCTTGAGACTTCAAATATCCTTCTAAGTCAGGTTGTTGCCCTCAAAACATTAATCTAGTCTCAAGTAGTTCAAGTGTGAAGTTTTAATTAAATGCACATAGGCCCCTGAAGTTTTGTAAAACTGCAAAAAGACCCCCACATTTGACTTGGTCAACCCTAGCCCATAATTACATACAAGTACTCCAAACACGCATACAAGACATGCTGACAAACTCCAAGTTACTAAACTAACCTCAATTCAAAGTTTAAGTGAAATGACTATTTTGCCCCTCCTATACAGTTCAGTCAAACTAGGGTTTTTGAAAAGTCAAACTTAGTTAGGGTTAATATTTAGGGTCAGAATAACATTACGAACAACTTACGTGAAGGATGCTAAGGTTGAAGATGTCGTTTACGACATCGAATTGGAAATTCAAGATTGAGAGAAATCGACTCAACTAGTCAACTTTGTGGCCAATTTATGATCATTTGAGAATCAGATTTGGAAATCCGAAAGCAGGTACTTGAAGATGGTAAATCAAAGATTCCAGAACATATTTTAACTTCCAACAATTAAAAACACACAAAAAGCTATGCTTGTTCAAAGTTGGGTAAAAATAATGATTCAACACTTAAAAAATTTCAAGTGTTTATTATAAGTTCAAAGTAGCAAGTTTAGGCTCGATTTGTGAGCAATCCGTTATAAATTTGAAGGTGACCCAGAGACGAGAAAATGAAGTATTATGTGCCATCTTCACAGAGGAGAAAGAAACACAAGATTTCATTTAGATTTGAGGAAGTTATAGATGTCAGAAAATGGGTACTTCAACATAGTTCTATACTTTGAAAAATTTCAGCTTTTAACGGTTCAAAAACACATCAAACCAGCCCACTTCAAGACCAAATTTAGATGGATTAGACTTGGAATCAAACAAACAAATCTGAATGAGAGTTATAGAGCTATGTCCAGGCTTTCCAGAAAGGTAAGAATCATCGAAAACGGATTAAATACGAGAAAGATACAAGAGTCCAAAGTTGATGAAAAACTAGGATTTCAACACTTAGAAAAAATTATGCACTTGGACAGATTCAACAACAGAAAACGCAGCAACTTCAACTCGATTTTCAGGTGGTTTAGAGACAGAATTGGACAAAACTTAAAACACGAAAGTTGTAGCCAATTGTCTGAGGTTTCCAGAAAGTCCGGAATCGCTCAAAACGGATTAAAAACGAGAGAGATATGATCATTTGAACAGGGGCTGTTTATGCATGACGGAAAAACGAACCAAGTGTGAAAAGTGAAATCAAACTCGAATCAAACCGAAATCTGGGCAGGTTTCAATGATTCTAATGCATTATAGAGGTTCTAGGGATGATTTTGGTGCAAGAAACTCGAAAAACGGCGAAGAAATGAGGGAGAACCGAAAGTTTACCTTCACCATGTCTCCCATGGCTTTTTCCGGCAACAATGGTGGATCCCGGCGAAAGTCTCAGCACAACCCGGTGATTCAGCCAAGTTTGAGCCTGCTATATGGGTCTAGGTTAGTCAGAGGCCTCAAGAGAGCTAGAAGGAGCGAAAATAGGTGACCAAGAACAAGGATTACCGAGCTCTCCCGTCCATGGTTGTTGCCGGCGGCCAAACACAACCCAGATTCCGGCGAATTGGGTTCTCCGGTGAATTGGGAGTCAAGATCATACTCCCTACACTCGTCCGAACCTCAGGAGGATGCAAACAACAATTAATTTCGCTGGAAATTAACAGAAAGGGGAGAAATCATCGAAGAACGTTCTAGGGTTCTTTGGGACTCAAACCTGAGTTGTCTCTCGTTTCTCCTCGATTCCACGAATTGATTGAGGGGTTTGACTCCTCAAGTGATGGAGATACTCCCACAGCAGCAGCTCGGTGAAAGGAGGGCTGGTGGTGGTGTTGTGGTGGAGTTGATGGTGGTTGTTCTTGAGGGAAGAAGAAGATGATGATGAAGATGTGAGGTGAGAGAGAGATTGTTTTTTTTTTTCTCCGATTATGCTGGTGAAGAGGGGAGTTGGAGGAGTTGACTTCTCATCTAGTGAGGTGCCTAATTGGGTTGAACAAGTGTCAAGCATGCAAAAAGGGGGGGGGGGGTGAAAGTGTAGTTTTCTAAACTTTAGTGTACAAACTAAAATTACAAGTTCTGCTTAATTTTGGATAACTACATAACAACCCCAAACACTTCTACCGCTTTAAAATCATCCGAACAACTTCCAAACATTGCTAACACTCCAAAATTCAAACTTTAAAGTCGTGACAAACTACTTACAAATTCGCCCCCAAAGTCTTGATATTGCACTAAGAATTCTCTCGGAAATTAGGGGTGTTACAGTAGTAGTCCTCCCAAGTGGCTTCTGAGGGTGACAAATTCATCCATTGGACAAGAACTTTAAACTGTGGATGAATTACCTTGTTTAGCCAACCTTCTATCCAGGATTGCCACAGGTTCAACCAAAAACTGACCATCTGGTCCCAGAGCATGGAAATCAGGTAAAGAGGAGTAGTTACCAACTGCTTTCTTCAACTGAGACACATGGAACACTGGATGCACCTTGGATTGATCTGGTAGCTTTAGTTTGTAGGCCACCTTACCAATCTTCTGTAATACCTGAAAGGTACCATAAAACCTGGCAGAAAGCTTATAGTTAGACCTGAGCTGCACTGAACTTTGTCTATAGGGTTGCAGTTTGAGAAAAACCCATTCACCTACTTGAAACTCCCTCTCTGTTCTATGTTTGTTGGCATAGTGAGTCATCCTCTCTTGAGCTTTGCACATATTATCTTTCAGCAGATGCAACAATCTAGTCCTGTCTTGAATGAACTCATCAACACTTGCCACTCCAGACTTGTTTAACTGATGACAGTTGTAGTGGAGGGGCTTAAAACTATACAAGGCCTCAAAAGGGGTAAGTTGTAAGGCAGTGTGGTAGTTTGTGTTATACCACCACTCAGCAAGGCTTAACCATTTGACCCACTTCTTAGGCCTATCTCCTGTAAGACACCTTAAGGCATTGGTTGCGTCTCTCACTTTCGCCATCTGTTTGAGGATGGTATGCAGTGATGTACTTGAGTTATGTCCCCATAAGTTTGAACAAGGTGTTCCAAAACTGACTGAGAAAAATGGGGTCCCTGTCACTCACATTAGAGCTGGGTAATCCATGTAACTTGCAGACTTGCTGGAAAAAGACCTCAGCAACCACTTCAGCATTGTAAGGGTGACTCAAAGCAATAACATGGCCATATTTAGTAAACCTGTCAATAACAACCAGTATAGTAGTACTCCCTTCAGCTTTAGTGAGTCCCTCCATAAAATCCATGGCAATGTCAGTCCAGGGTTTGTTTGATACAGGTAGGGGTTGGATTAATCCCATATATGGAATATGCTCTTCCTTCATCCTTTGGCACAAATCACACCCTTGCACCCAAGCCTTCACTTGAGCCTTCAGTCCTACCCAGTCAAATACCATTTTGACTCTCTTGTAGGTTCCCTGCACCCCTGAACACCCTCCTACACCTGTATTGTGAAGCTCTTAAATAATGTGCTTTCTTAATTCAATATGATTACCTATATATATATCAGTCCCTCATGCTTCAAAACTCCATCTTGTAGCTTGTAATTAGGAATCGAATCTGCATCCACAACCAAAGAAGCTATATTTTCCTTAACTTCCATGTCATTTTCATAACTCATCTTGACTTCTTGTAACCATTTTGGAGTAGTATTAGAAATGACAGCACAAGAAGCCTCCTCTTCACCTACTTTGGAGTGTTTTCTTGAGAGAGCATCAGCCACCTTATTGTCTTGACCCTTCTTGTACTGAATATCATACTGTAGGCCTAAAAGCTTTGAAATCCACTTATAATGAATTACTGTAGTTAACTTCTGCTCCAATAAGTATTTTAAATTGTGATGGTCAGTCTTGATTATGAACTTGTTCCCTTCAAAATAAGGTCTCCATCTAGAAATGGCATGTACAAGTGCCAAAAGCTCCTTCTCACAAATAGAGAGACCTAGATGCCTTGGGGATAGAGCCTTGCTAAAGTAACCTAAAGGCCTATTCTGTTGCATCAAAAAAGCCCCAATTCCATCATAACAAGCATCAGACTCCACTATAAATTCTTTGTTGAAATCAGGTAGTGCTATCACAGGTGCTTGTACCGTAGCTTGTTTTAATCCAAGGAAAGCTTCAGTAGACTCAGATGTCCAACTAAAGTTTCCCTTTTTGAGTAACTGAGTGAGTGATCTTGTCAATGTGCCATAACCCCTAATGAACCTCCTGTAGTAACCTGTAAGACCAAGGAATCCTCTGAGCTCCTTAATTGTTCTAGGAATAGGCCAATCCTCCATTGCATTGAGCTTCTTAGGATCTGTTTGAACACCTTCTTTGCTGATGATATGTCCTAAGTACTCTACAGCTGCCATTCCAAAGGAACATTTGCTGAATTTGGCAAATAATTGATGACTTCTCATGAGTTCAAAATCCACCTTCAAATGTTGTTGATGCTCACTCATGCTCTTACTGTAGATTAAAATATCATCAAAGAAGACAAGTACTATTTTCCTCAGATGTTCCCTAAAGATGTCATTCATCAAACTCTGGAAAGTAGCTGGAGCATTGGTGAGCCCAAAAGGCATCACTCTAAACTCATACAAACCCTCATGTGTTCTAAATGCAGTTTTGTACACATCATTGACAGCCATTCTCACTTGGTGATACCCTGATCTGAGATCCAGTTTTGAAATTTTTTTAGCTCCTCTGAGCTCATCCATTAACTCATCAATGACTGGGATAGGGAATTTGTTCTTGATAGTTATGTCATTTAGTCTCCTATAATCCACACAAAACCTCCATGTGCCATCCTTCTTTTTGACCAATAATACTGGAGCTGAGAAAGGACTGGTACTGGGCTGTATTATCCCATTTTGGAGCATTTATTTTACCATTTTCTCAATCTCATTCTTTTGCAGAA
Organism: Linanthus parryae; assembly: GCA_023055425.1. Taxonomy (NCBI): domain Eukaryota; kingdom Viridiplantae; phylum Streptophyta; class Magnoliopsida; order Ericales; family Polemoniaceae; genus Linanthus; species Linanthus parryae. The sequence goes on along the minus strand of JALGPY010000007.1, from coordinate 79,231,828 downwards.
ATGGATACCTGTATGGTCTTAATGCCACTGGTGCAGCTCCTTCTGTTAAGGGTATTTGGTGGTCATGACTTCTGGGTGGAGGCAATTGATTTGGTTCTTCAAATATGTCCTTATACTGCTCAATCAGGGGTTGTAGCTCATAGGGCACTGCTGATTCAGTGTTAACTGCTCCAATTGTGTATAACTGAGCAGAGATATAGTGCTGATTATGGCTGCAGTACTCTTGTATTATGTGTAATTGTTCCTATTGCAATGTAGCCTGTCCTTGTTGAGCTGACAACACTATTTCTTGGCCATCCAATTGGAATCCAAATGTCATCTTGTTAAAATCAAGAGAGATGGGACTCACCTTCTTCAGCCATTGAGCTCCCAGAATTACATCACACCCTCCCACGGCCAATACTCTGAGATCAGTGGTTACCCAGCACTTCTGTAAGTCAATAGTGACCTCTGTACATACTGCAGTGCTGCTGAGCTTACTTCCATCAGCTACTGCCACCTGCATTTCACTAGTGTTGTAACTGTCACATTGTACCCTCTTAGTTGTGCTTTTGTCAATAAAGTTGTGTGTACTGCCAATGTCTATTAGGATGTGTACCAATTTGCCTTGTATGTACCGCTTCAGCCTGATAGTTTCACTATTAGTGCAACCAGACATGGCATGAAGTGATATGCTCAATGGTAGTTCTTCTTCTGAGGTGTTTGTAGTGCTGTCCTCTTTTCTTCCACCAACTTCATTTGCAGCCTCAGTGATGGTTTCCTCCCCTTCATCCTCATTTCCAATGAGCAAATAGAGTGATTTCTTGCTGCATTTATGACCTGGAGTATATCTCTCATCACAGTAAAAGCATAACTTCTTATTTCTTTTCTCCTTCATCTCTGCTGCACTTAGCCTTTTGAAAATGGGAGAGCCTTATTTGTCGTGTAATTCTTTATTGTGAGTGTTAGTAGTACTGGCTCTAGTCTTTTCCCAACCACCATGTGTTGTTGGATGAGGAACCTTGTTACCAATTTTCCTTGACATGTGTTTCTCCAAGGAACTGACATGACCTTCTTCCAGTCTAGCAATGGCTTTGTCTTGAGACAGAGTTCTGGGGAAATGTAGTTGAATTGCTTGTTGTAAGTCTTCTCTAAGACCACTGAGAAAACATTTTACAAAATACATCTCATCAGCCCAGGGTTGTAATGCCTTGATCCTAGGTCTTAAGGCTTCAAACCTTGATTGTTACTCAGCCACAGTAGTATGTTGCATAAGCTTGTTAAATACTCCCAGTATGCTCTCATGGCCAGGCTCAGCAAACCCCTCACAAATTTTCCCACTAAACTGACTCCATTTCAAATTTTCCAAGCTAGCAAACTCGGATCTAAACCAGGAATCAGCCTCACCTTCCAAATGTAATGAAGCCATAACTAGCTTTTGGCAATCATTCATTTTATAAATGAGAAAGTATCTATCCACTTTTTGAAGCCAACCTAATGGATCAACTCCTGCAAACCTTGGAAATTCAATTTTAGGCATAGGTATGTTTCAATTAGAGAAATTTTTGATGCATGCAGACTGTTCTTCAGTGTGTACTTCTCTAGTATGACTACTACTTCCTTCAGTTTTCTTACCTATTTATAGTGGAGTCCTACTATCTCCATTCACAACCTCTGAGTAGCTAGACATTTTCTCCTTATCTCTCTGATTCGCCAACAGGTTATAGCAGTTGGTGATTTTCTTAAACTGATCATCGAATCGTTTTTGCATGGAGTTTAGTCCCTCAGTTAGGTCACTTTTCAATTCATGACTGAAATGTTGAAATTAACTGTGCATACCTTCATCTAACTTGACGAACTGCACGTGAACTCCTTCTAGCATCTCACCGTAGTCGTTGAGTCTCTCCTTCAGCACCATAACCTTCGCATAGGCGTCCATGGAGATGAGATTGTGGCTTCTGGTGTTAGGCATTTCAAACCAAATTCAGTAGCCTAACCAGGCTCTGATACCAACTTGTGGGGTCTCTGACCTCATGATTGCCGTCGCCGGCCTGGATTTGGCCGGAAAACACACAGGAATCGGAGATTGACCTCCGATTGATAGAAGAATAAGAAGGAAAGAGGAACGCCAGAGAAATTGGGGAAGAAATTGTATTTTGCATAAAAACTGAACAATTCGATTACAACCCAAGCTTAAATAGCTAAGGGGTGGAAATGTAATATCCGAAAGTAACTAACGGCTTCTCCACGTCAGCATCTTCAGATTTGGACGGACCAATCACCGAACGGAAGAATGCTGAGGTGGCCTAACGGACGTCCCGCTCTTCCATACGACATCGTTCGACTTAATGGATTTGAACCCAACGTCTAATTCCCACGAAGGGTTGAGATTGATCATCTCAACCCATCCAACGGTATATGCTCACCCGGATTACACGACCACAGTTTATAAAGGAGTTCACTTTTGTCCTATTTATACAACCACAGTTTAGAGGTGATTGCAAAATAGTCCCTACTCTCACAGCACCTGAAAGAATCCACTGCCTCCAACATTGGCTGCTTGAAGGGTGCGACCGCAGAGTGTAACCAAACAAGCAGTTGAGGACCCTTGTGAAGTTGTGTTATTGTAAGCTAGTTATAGAACTTGTTTTGGATCTACCGATTGGTGTTCACTATGAAGATGAAGAGCGATAAGGCAATTAGACATCAACTCGCGAGCATACTCACCTGCGTCAATGCCCTTTTTCTTCCAGCCGCCCACGCCATCTGCAACTCCAAAAGTCTGCTTTTCCAGACTAACAAAGTGGCTATCTTCTCCCAGGGGCCTCTCAGTGTCTTCTTTGGGGAGGTACATGGAACCAACAACCATCTTCAAGGAAGAAACACCAGTATTAATGGGTAAGCAGCTTGGTCTGAGAGATTTTAAAATTATACAGAAATCATCCTCGTCGTCACCGGAAGGTAGTGGTACTATTGGGCGTTGTGTGTGATTAGGGCTCTTGAGAAATAGCGTGTAACTGGTGTTGTTGTGTGTGATTAAATTTGTGTGTTATCGGTCAATCCTCCTCCTCCTCCTCGGGAGCAGACCTCTCTGGAGTTGTGCAGGTGATCCCTTCCGATCGACGGTGGAGACTGGGCCACTCCGATTCTTCACCTTCATGCACTTCTGAACCCTTTGATTCCCCATTTCAAATGTCAAGTAATTGGCAAGGCCAAGGACTAAAGTGAAAAGCATGTTAAAGTGATGACCTATAATTAGGACTGAAGTGAACTCAGTCCTGAACTAATGACCTGAAATAACTTGTAGCAGCTACCGTAGGATGTGGCGGGGAGATATATCTGGACCGTTGTGTAGGATTAACTGTTGGGTTTGAACAAGTAAGTGGGACGTCGTCGTTTGAGCATGAGGTGGTCAAGGACGGTCCAGTTGTCAGAATGGCGGGTGGTGATTGGTGAAATTGTATCATCAGCGCAGATGTGGCAGCTGAGTCAGAGTGGCCGTTACCATCTTTTGTTAATTCGGTTCAGCCCCTGTATTTGTTTGTATTCGTAATTGGAACGAACTGTATAAGTGTTCTTCCTTTCCATTTTCTAGGGTTATGAAATATTAGAATTCTAAAATCAATTCCCACTCTTCACTCTCAATTCATCTTCCCTCTCAATTCTCTCGAATTCTCACCGAATTCTCTCCGATCAAGGTCAGGCAACCTCCGGTTCCTGAAAAATTGGTATCAGAGCCTCTCTTCCCTCTGCGTACTCTAGGAAATGGGGCAAAGGAAACCAGCGGCGACCGTAGAAATGGAAGCCATGGATGGAGTCATAGGCCACTTACATACGGTTGATGAGGCAATTATGGAGCTACGACAAGAGTATAATGAGCTCCGTCATGGTCAGGAGGAGCTCAGGCATGGACATGACCTAATACATGGTCAATTAACACAGTTGAATCAAATTGGGGATCTGAGGCAAAGTCATGAGGAACTCAAAGAAGAGCTGAAGAAACAGACGAACTCTATGAATCTCATGGCTAACAGCAAAGCAAAGGAGCGAATGGAGGTTTCAAATCCAACTAACAAAACACCAGCAAGCTTGTTAGGAAAAGGAAAGTCTCAAATTCATACTATAGGTACTCATTTCAACCCTAGAAGAAGTGAAGGTTGAGGAGCTGCCTAATGAAGTAACCAGGCCTTCTAATTATGTAATGCCTATCCCTAAGATTGAGTTTCCAAAGTTCACTGGTATAGATCCCTTGGGTTGGATATTGAAGGCTAATAGGTACTTTCAGCTTCATAACTTGAGTGATTTATAAAAACTCATACTAGTGTCGCTTAACTTGAGTGATGTGGCTGAAAGTTGGTTCAGTGCTGAATTTGAATCTCTTGAAGAGGTCACTTGGAAAGAGTTTTGTGAAATGGTGTGTGTAGAATTTGTAGAACCAGGACATGAAATTGTACTAGCAGAATTGTAGAAGTTGGAACAAAAAGGAAGTGTGTCTGAGTACCAAGCTCAGTTTGACAAACTCAGACCTAGAGTTAAAGCTCTTTTTCCCTGGGCTGATGATAACTAATTTATGAAAACATTTCAGGGAGGATTGAAACTGGAAATTAGGAGTCAGGTGAAGCATTAGCACCTAGCAGCCTAGCCCAAGCCAAAGCCATGTCCGAATTGAAAGAAGTGTATTACAATCACCAGCATCAAAATGTAATACAAACTGTGAGCAGTATGATGAAGAGTAGTTCCAAGAGCACACAACTCAAAACCGACACTCCTTTTGTGGCTGAAAAGAAGAGTGTAGAATCTCCTGCAGTACCATTTAAGAAACTCACCAAGAAGAAATGAAAGCCAGAAGAGCTAAGAACCTATGTTACTTCTGTGAGGAATCCAATGTACCAGGTCACAAATGCAAGAGACCTCAAGTGTTTCTCATTTCTGGGGATGAGGACTTCGAAGTGGAAGAATGCGAGGAGCAAGCATGAGTTGCACAAGAGGAAAAAGTGAGCAACATCACTGAGACACCTGAAATGGAGATCTCTCTTCATGCTATGAGTGGTAATAGTGGTGCACAAACTATTAGGTTACAAGGTTTTGTGGGGAAACAGAAGGTACACATACTCATAGATTCAGGGAGTACACATAACTTCATAGACAGAGATACTGCATCAAGAATTAAGTGTGTGACCATTCCTAGTAACTCCATGAAGGTCACTTTAGCCAATGGCAGCCAAATTGTAAGCTCAGGGGTGTGTCCCAAGGTGAAGCTGAAACTCCAAGGACATGTGATAGAAGCTGACATGAGATTCATACCTCTTGGGGGTTGTGACATGGTATTAGGGCTGCAATGATTACAGGAAGTCAGTCCTGTGGAGTTAGACTTCAAAGAGATGACTGTTACAGTTAACTTGCTTGGCACCTCGGTACAATTCAAATCTCACAGAGGTGAGTGTCAATTTAAAGCTGCTAATTACAATGCTATCCAAGCCTACTGTGCAAGAAATGAAGGGGTTACTGTGGGGCAGCTTTATAGTATTACCATAACTGACCCCAAAAAAATTACAGAGTTGCCCATGAAATTTCAACAGATCTTGGAACAGTACCAGACAATATTTGAAGAGCCAAAATCATTACCACCTCAGAGGAGTCATAATCACCACATTCCACTCAAACCAGGTGCTCAACCAGTCTGTTTGAGACCTTACAGATATCCTCATGTGCAGAAGACAGAGATTGAAAATCTGGTTCAAGAAATGTTGGAGAATGGAGTTATACAGCACAGCTCTAGTTCATTTTCTTCCCCTTTGTTGTTAGTAAAGAAAAATATGGCTCATGGAGATTCTGTGTGGAATATAGGGTTTTAAATGAGATCACTGTCAAGGACAAATTTCCAATTCCTATTATTGATGAGCTACTAGATGAGTTGAATGGAGCTAAATTCTCCTCTAAATTGGATTTGAGGTCTGGTTACCACCAGGTTAGGATGGCAAAAGAAGATACACACAAAACAACATTCAGGACCCATGAGGGGTTGTATGAATTTAGGGTTATGCCCTTTGGATTGACTAATGCCCCTGTCACTTTCCAAAGTTTTATGAAAAAAGTCTTCAAACCATACCTCAGAAAGTTCTTATTGGTCTTCTTTGATGATATATTGATATACTGTTAGACTGCAGATGACCATTTGCAGCATTTAGAAACTACCTCAAAGGTAATGTTACAAAATGAGCTTTATGCTAAGTTGTCTAAGTGTTCATTTCTGCAAACCACCATTGAATACTTAGCCATCTGATCAGTAGTGAGGGGGTGCAGACATACCCTACCAAGATAGCAGTTATCGTGTCTTGGCCTAGACCTCAAACCATCAAAGCTATGAGGGTTTTTTTAAAGTTAACTGGTTATTATAGGAGGTTTGTGAAAGGTTATGGGATGATGGATAGGCCCCTTACAGCTTTATTGAAGAAGGGTGCACTTGGTTGGAATGAGGAAGCTCAGGGTTCTTTTGAAGCTCTAAGGGCTGCTATGAACTCCACTCAAGTTCTAGCCTTGCCAGACTTCACAAAAATGTTTGTGTTAGAGATAGATGCCAGTCATTACGGGATTGGAGTTGTGCTAATGCAGGAAGGCAGACCCCTGGCCTATTTCAGTAAAGCTCTGGCTGACAAGCATTTGGGATATTCTACCTATGACAAGGAGTTACTAGCAGTGGTCCAAGCAGTGTCCAAATGGAGGTCTTATTTGGAGGTTAATAAATTCCAAATCAGAACTGATCACTACAGTCTCAAATTCTTGATTGAGCAGAAGATTAGCACTCTATTACAGCAGAAATGGGTGAGTAAACTTATGGAATTGGATTATGAGATTGTATTCAAGAAGCGAAGAGAGAATGTGGCTGCTGATGCATTGTCAAGAATGGTTGATGAAGGGCAGTGTCTGGCCCTCACTGTGGCTGTTCCTAAATGGATAGATGAAGTGATCAAATCTTATGAGGAGGATGATTGAGCTGTGAATCAGCTAGTTCAGCTCACTGTTGACCCCAGTACAAGCACTGAGTTTCAGATACATGATGAATTGCTCAAGAAAGGACCATGTATCTATGTGGGATCTGTACTCCCTCGAGGTCAACTCTTGTTGCTGAAATGCATAATAATGGGATGGGGGGTCATTCAGGAGTTAGGAGTACATTTAAGAGGTTGGCTGCTGTATTTTTTTGGCCTCAAATGCACAAGGAAGTCAAGGATTGGGTAAGTAATTGTGACACTTGTCAAAGAATGAAGAGTGAGCATGTTTCTTATTCTGGTCTTTTGCAGCCATTACCTATTCCTAACAAACCCTGGATGCACATCAGCTTGGATTTTGTGGAAGGATTTCCTAGGTCTGCAGGGAAGAATTCCATATTGGTGGTGGTGGATAGATATTCCAAATATGGGCATTTCATAGCTTTCACTCACCCCTACACAAACTCTGCCATAGCTCAGATCTTCTTGGATCATATTCACAAGCTTCATGGTCTTCCATAAACCATTGTCAGTGACAGGGACAACATTTTCCTCAGCCAGTTCTGTAGTGCTCTCTTCAAAAATTTGGGTACTAAACTTCATTACTCCACTGCATATCAACCACAAACAGATGGCCAGACTGAAAGACTCAACCAATGCCTTGAGATTTATCTCAGATGTGTATCTTCTGATAGACCTCACTGTAGGAATAGATGCCCTAGAGGCAATCGTAGATTTAGTATGAACATTTTTTTTTTGCTAGAATATTCATTTATTATATATTGTGATATTTAATCTAATGAAGTCCTTCGATAAAATGTGTTGTTTATCTTAAATATCCCTAGTCCACTATATTGATTAATAGGACGATCAAATATATACTAGCATGTGGGTAGATTGATATGGAGATATCAAGTCTAACACATGGGTATGCATTAGGAGTAATGGCATACTGGATTGACCCAAAACGAGAAGGATACATTAGATTATGTCAAGTCACAATCGCTTCTCGTAGTGCTAATATAATTTCAATCCTTAGACTTGAAGTCACTAGATACTCTAGTTGTGGAATATTGTGCTTTGATGTTATCAAACGTTACACCGTAACTGGGATCGGGCATGATATGAAGCAAGCTTAGAGATCGTAGTGATGTAGATAGGATTTATCCCTCCCACATAATGGGGGTAAATATCCACGGCCACTCGAGGGACTAGGCTTATTGAATGTCTTTCCAGACTCAGATATATCAATATGGAGATATTGATGTTATCTGCAAGCATAAGAATATTCTTAGGATCGAGGAACTATGGATTGGATATACGAGTGTGACTATTTATGTCTCGTGTCCAATCCGATATGGAGACAAAGGGAAAGTGCAATATAAGATATTGGGCACAAGAGGTTTGTCGGGATCACTTACTATTTCTATTGGTTGGGTAGCATGGATGTGTTGCTAGACACCGCTCCATGTTACTAAAAGTTACTACCAACTATATAGAAACCTATCGGGTCACACGTCAAATAGAGTAGAGCTAGATTTAGGATCAATTAATATTGATTAATTAATGGAAGGATCATTGTGCAACACCTTGCAAACTTAGTAGGACTAATCTGCAAGGAAGGGAATAATTCTAGTTCATGTAGAACTGGAATAATTCTAGTTCATCTTCCCTCTCAATTCTCTCAAATTCTCACCGAATACTCTCCTATCAACCTCCGGTTCCTGACATCAAACCCGGCGGCATCGTGAAATTTCGCAGCCGCTTCGATATATTTGAACCCATATTCATAACCTTCTTCACCATTGATCGAAACAATCACTCCTCACAATGTAAGAAATTTCTGTATATTCTCTCCACGAGAAGGGGAACAGAGCGCTGTCGAAGGTCTCTGCGATCTCCGATGAATTATACCTCAAGCCTGCGCTAAAGTGCACCAGTTGCTACTGCGAATCACTTCTGATTGGCAGGAGAAGATAATGCTTGCTGCTAGTCTCGAGAGATAGAGAGAGGAAGGAGATTGAAACCGAAGGAGATGATCACATGGGTGTTTCCATATATAAAAACAGATTTGAGCTGTGATTGTCTATTTTATTTGGGGCTCAAGATTAGTGGGCTCTGTTTAATTAATGTTTTTGACCCGTAATATACATGAGGAAGCCCCATTTTTGTAAAGTGAACCCCTTCATGAGGTCCCGAGTTCAAACCCGGTTGACGACAAAATCAATCTCTAAAAAGATATATGATAAACCGTCACAACCCTAATATTTACAAAGAACAAGGAGTTACATCCACTCTAAATATCTGACAACATAATTATCATAGCATGACATTCAATGCTTGAAGAACAAAGAGGCTTGGCAATACCATGAAATGCTTGTCCCAACCTTCCAGTTATTCTCTGAGACTTGTCCATAAAAAGAATTGTAAACACATCATCTTTAGATGTAAAAAAAAAAGATCACGGAGAAAAGGTCACCGAAAATGTATTTTTATTCCATGAGGTCGCTAGCAGTAAGATATATTATAATTGTTCTTTTTTACAAATTTATATAATAGTATATAAAAACATAAAAATGTCGTGTTATAACGAGAGTGTGGAAAACAAGAACTAATAAACAAGCAGAGATCAAGATCGATACATGAATTTAACGTGGTTCACTAACGCATCCGTTAGCTACCTCTACAACAAAGAAAACACATTTTATTTATGAGAGAATACAGCTCGATATATCCACACTAATATAAGATACCTCTAGGCTCTTATATAGTGCCCTAGAACTCCTAAACCAATAAGAAAACAACATATTGTAGACTGTATAGAATGTTGCATTCGGGCTCTTTCTTGCCACACCCTCCACCCCCCACCCCGTGTTGGCCACTCACCTGGCTAGGGGTGTCTCTATTCATGGACTTTTTCGAACTCTCTCTCCATGTGACTCAGACTCGGGTATCTCAGTTTCCATTCCCTAACATGTGGACCTTTCATTCAACTTTTCAGGTCTTTGTTCGTCATTAGAGGCAGGTAAATATGGATACTGACCCGATGGCTTGCTCTCTTCAGGATGGCTTGCTTTGTTTGGATGCGAGGATTCAGTCAAGGGATGTGTCTATTGTGTAGGGTTTTAACAGGATTTGTGATGCTCTTTAAGAGGCTTATCGTTACGAGGAGTCTTTCCTTTGAGAGAAATCGATGGTTAGGTTGTTGAGGGAGGGGGACCGTACAATTGCCGTCCATGCCTCTATCAGGGAGCATCGCAAAACTCTCAGTCTTTATGATTGCCTGGATGATGGGAGAGACTCCTCGAATATTTATGTTCTTGGGCGTACTGCGGTTCAATACTTTTAGGGTATCCTTTTTTCGTTCCCCACGTAGGTGATAGGAGATTTTCTCGACCCGAATCCCTCTCTGATCACCATGCAGATGAACTATATGCTTACTGCTATTCCTTCTCCTCAGTAGATTCGGTCAGTGGTGTTTTCCATGAGTCGGGAGAGCACTTCAGGCCCGGATGGTTTCACTGGTGAGTTTTACTGTTCTTGTTGGGATATTATTGCAGTTGATGTGGTTGTTGTGGTGCAGTCCTTTTCTCAGGGAGGTATTATGCCCAATTCATTTACGCCGAACTTGACGTTTGTTCCCAAGGTGGCTATTCCTTGCTATTTTGCCAATCTTTTAATGATTAGTTTGTGTAACTTCTCGTACAAGACTCTAGCTAAGGTTATTTCTAATCATTTGAGGTTCGTGCTCCCTGATATTATTTCTCCCTCTCAGGTTGGTTTTGTTATGGGACAGTCAATTCATGAGAATGTTCTCCTTTGCCAGGAGGTTTTCTCAGATGCTATGAAAAATCAGGGGAGGTAATTTGGCTATTAAGCTGGACATGCAGAAGGCATATGATTGTGTCTGATAGGACTTCCTTATTGTCGTGTTGTTGAATTTTAGCTTCGTGAACTATTTTTGTTGCTTGATTAGGGCATGTTTGTCTAATAATTGGTGCACTATCATTTGCAAGGTCATTTGTTCGGTTATTTCCATCCGACTAAGGGAGTTCGTCATGGTGATCCTCTTTCTCCGACTTTGTTCATTATTACGCAGTTCGCATGATGCTTTGAGTAGAGCATGGAACAGGGCTATAGTAATAGGCCGCGTCTTGCCTTTTTACAGATCCAGGACGGTTTATCTCTATAGGATTTTGATCATGGATACGCATCAGAATAAACAATGATTTATCCATTCAATACCCTCCAAGGATCACATGAAGAGAATTCATGACGATAGTAAAGGATTCATAATAAGTACCTTGTGGGTCTCCTTTGATGACTTCAAACGTGTCTAGTGTCACGTCTCTACGGTTGGTCCACTCCTAGGATTGAGATCTAGATCCTCCAAGTCCTTTGTTCTAGCTAGGAATGATGGAGGAGGAAGAATAAATCACGCAACGGAGACCAAGAGGAGGGTTCGGCCTCCTCTCTTGGCCGACGGGTAGGGGGCGGATGGCAAGGGGCTTCGGCCTCTTGTTTGTCTTGCTCTCTCCTTGCTTCTCTCCTACTCAACTTATGTATGAGCATATGTTATGAGGTAAGGAATCTAGGAGTATCCTTTATATAGTCCAACAACTCCTGGTTACTACATAAAGGCCCTCTCCTAATCCTACTTAAGTTCGGATTAGTCCAACTTGCATATTAGTCCTACTAAGTTAGCAAGTTGTTGCGATTTGATCCTTCTAATCAATTAATCATATTAATTAATTCCCAATTCTAGCTCAATCCATATGGCGTGTGACCCCATAGGTTTCTAGTTAGTTGGTAGTAACTATTTACTAGTATGGAGCGGTGTCTAGCAACACATTCATACCACCCAACTAATAGAAATAGTCATCCGACAAACTTTGTGCAAGTATTGTCTCATCCCTTTGTATCAATATCCGGATTGGACACGATACATACAAGTCACACTCTTATATCCAATCCATAGTTCCTCGATCCTGGGAATAGCCTTATTCGTGCAAATAACATTAATATCCTATATTGATTTATTTGAGTCTAGCCAGACATTCTATAAGCACTATCCCTCGAGTGGCCCAGGATATTTGCTCCCGTTATGTGGGAGGGACAAGTTATATCTACATCACTACCATATCTAAGCTTGCTTCTTATTGTGTCAGATACGCGCCTTTATGACTACCCAGTCACGGTGTAGCGTTTGACGCTACCAAAAACACAATATTCCACAACTAGATGATCTAGTGACTTCAAGTCTAAGGATGAAAATACCAATGTAACCGGGAGAAGAACTTGTGACTTTACATAATATGTATGTAGCCTTCTTGGAAACGGGTCAATACAGTATGCCATTACACCTAATGCATACCCATGTGTTGGATTGTGATATCTCCATATCAATCCAACCCCATACTAGTCTATAGATGATTGTTCTGTTAATAAGTATAATGGACTAGGGATATTTAAGATAAACAACACATTTATAAATCTAAGGACTTAATTATATTAAATATCTCAATAAATAATACAATGAATATTTTAGCCAATTTATTGCTCATACTAAACTAGATTGCTTCTAGGGCATCTATTCCAACAATCTCCCCTTCCAGTTATTGTATGCAGAAGATTGTATCATGTTTCGTAATGGTTCTAAGTTCTCCATTAGGGGGGATAAGAGGGTGTTGGTTGAGTACGAGACAGTGTTAGGTAAAATGATTAGTCCACAAAAAATTAATTTTTTGGTTCCGGATCGGTTCCTCGGCAGAGACTTAATCGGATTGCCTCTTGGCTAGGTTTCCCTTCCGAGGATTTCCAGAATATCTATTTAGGCTCTCCTGTCTCGTGGAGGCGGCCTCGTATTGTGGATTATTAGGGTTTGGTGGATAGAGTACGACAGAGGGTTGATGGATGGAGGGGATGTTGGTTTTAGATGCCCTAGAGGCAATCTGTTTTGTATGAACTATATTTTCTAGAATTATCATTGTATTATTTATGGAGATATTTAATATAATGAAGTCCTTAGATTGCAATTGTGCTGTTTAGCTTAAATACCCCTAGTCCATTATATTAATTAACGGGACGATCAACTATAGACTAGTATGTGGGTAGATATGGGGATATAAGTCTAACGCATGGGTATGCATTAGGAGTAATGGCATACTGGATAGACCCACCGCGAGAAGGCTACATTAGATTATGTCAACGTGACAAGCGCTTCTCGTAGTGCTAATGGTGTTGTAATCCTTAGACTTGAAGTCAGTGGATACTCTAGTTGTGAAATATCATGCTTGATATTATCAAACGTTACAGCGTGACTGGGTAACTATAAAGATAACAATTGGGCATGATAGGAAGCAAGATTAGAGGTGGCAGTGATGTAGACACGATTTGTCCCTCCTACATAATAGGAGTAAATATCCACGACCACTCGAGGGGTAGAGCTTACGGAATGTCTGGCCAAACTCAGATAAATTAACATGGAGATATTGATGTTATCTGCATGGATAAGCCTATTCCCAAGATCAAGAAACTATGTATTGGATATACGAGTGTGACAAACATGTCTTGTGTCCAATCCAGATATAGAGACAAAGGGATAACACAACACGGTAACATTGGGCACAAGGTTTGTCGGGATCACTGACTATTTCTATTAGTTGGGTTGCATAGATGTGTTGCTAGACACCTCTCTATGTTTGTAATACTTACTACCAACTAATTAGAAGCCTTTGGGGTCACACATCGTATGGATTAAACGGGATATGGGTATTAGTTAGTTGGACTAATTAATGAAAGGATCATAACGCAACCACAAGCAAAGTTAGTAGAACTATTTTGCAAGTGGACTAATCCATGTAAGGACATGATTAATATTGGGGCAATTATGTTATTAACTATGTAAAGGAACTCTAACTTGTTATTTGCTCATCTAAGTCATTATTGAGAGAAACATAACAAAGCAAGGAGAGAGACAAAGTAGGAGCTTGAAACCCCCTACCCGTCCGCCCCTCTCACGCCGTCGGCCTCCCTAAGCGCGGCTCGTGCCTCGTTTTGCATGATACTTTCCTCCTTTCTCCCGTTGCTAGCACTAAACGGTAGGAAGGACTCCAGTTGAAGATCCAAGGTGTGGATACTCGTAGAGACGAAGACCCAAATTCTTCGCACAAACTAAGGTACACATGTTTCTACCCTAATCATGTTATGATTGCTTGCCTATGATCCTTGGAGGGGTTTGAGCAAGATTAAATGTTTTTTTATTCCGCTACGTAACCTGCATCAAAACCCTACATTTTGGTTCTTGAATTTCTTCAAGTTCTACAGTCCTCCCACTTGCTTCTTTAGAGACGAACTATCTTTCTAAAAATACGCCGGTCCGGGCCACAAACACTTTGTTCTCGGTTGGATTGTGAAAATAATATCCTTTCGGTTCCTTATGATATCCCACAAATTTACACTTATCGGCTTTGGGTCCGAGCTTTTCTGTTTGTAAATGTTCTACATGGACATCGCAACCCCAAATCTTCATAAACGACACTATGGGACGCTTCCCAGTCCATATCTCATTTGGTGTCTTCATGACTGATTTGGATAGAACACGGTTAATGGCGAAAGTTTCAGTCCATAAAGCATGTCCCCAAAATGACATCGGAAGGTCTGTTTGAAACATCATAGACCGCACCATATCCAGTAGGGTGCGATTCTTCCTCTCAGACATGCCATTCCATTGTGGCGTTCCAGGTGGATTGAGTTGGGACACAATCCCACACTCTCTAAGATAGTCGTCAAACTCTTGACTCAAGTATTCTCCTCCATGATCCGATCGTATAGCCTTGATACTTTTGCCAAGTTGCTTCTCTACTTCATTCTTGAATTCTTTGAGCAATTCAAAGGATCCGAATTTGGTCTTCATAAGGTATACAAATCCATGTGTACTGAAGTCATCAGTAAATGTGATGAAGTAGGTGTAACCACCCCTGGCAGGCGTGGGAAACGACCCACACACATCATTATGTATGTGTGCCAGTAACTCACTAGTCATATCCTCTTTCTTATTGAGAGGGGAATTTTTCATTTTTCCTAATAAACAAGACTCACATGTCTCATATGATTCCAAATCAAATGAGTCTAGGAATCCATCCTTATGGAGTCTAGATACGCGTTTATTGTTTATATGGCCTAAAAAAAAGTGCCATACATAAGTAGGATTTAAATCATCAGTTTTAATCCTCTTAGTATTTATGTTATAGATGGAATTATTTTGATCAAGGATATACAATCCATTAGACAAATGGGCACTGCAGTAGTGCATACTATCAAAATAAATGGAGCAATCCTTTTATTGAAATAGTAAAACCTTTATCGTCCAAGACAGAAATAGAAATAATGTTTCTACTCATAGCAGGCACATAATAGCAATACAAGGCTATCTCCCCTTTAGCCAATCTTCTACTTCTTTTCAAATCCTACACATGTCGACAAATGTGAGATCTGCATCCAGTATCCAAAACCAACAGGAAGAAATAGAATGAGTGAAATCTATAACAAAAATACCTGGTGGTGGTGGAATCACTATTCCAAGCTTTTTATCCTCCAGATATTTGGGGTAATTCCTCCTCCAGTGACCCGACTGGCTACAGTAGTGACATTCACCCTTAGCCACGCCTCCAGCAGACTTCAAGGTTTCCTTGGACTTAGCAACTTTCTTCCTCTTCCTCTTAGAGGTAGAGGCAACTCCCTTTCCATTCCACTTATTAACCATTATTATGGCCTTGCCGTTGCCTTTATTGATGCTCTATTCAGCTGTCCTTAGCATGTTCAAAAAATCTGGCAGAGCTTTGTTGATCTCATTCATGTTATAGTTCATTATGAATTGACTATAAATATCCAGCAACGATTGCAGGATGAGATCAGTTTCCAACTCTTGGCCGAACGAGAAGCCTAACCTCTCGATATTCTCTGTGTACCCGATCAACGGAGTACATGAGGGCCGACTGGGTTCCCCTCTACGAGACTAAACTTGAGTAGTACTTTGGATACTTCGTACCTCTCATGTCGGGCCTGCTCTTGGAAGAGCTGCCTCAAATGTACGATCATATCGTACGCCTCCATGTTCTCGTGTTTCTTCTGAAACTCAGAGGTCATGGTGAAAAGGATGAGACAAGTCACATCATTAGAATCATCTACATGTTCTTGATGTGCTCTCACGGAAGCTAGGACAGTGTCATCTTCTGCTGGTGCTGGAACATGATTGTCTAAGACGTACAGTTTCTTTTCTTGCTTAAGAACAATTCTTAAGTTTCTGTACCAGTCAAGGAAGTTTTTTCTAGACAACTTGTCCTTCTCAAGGACATATTGCAGGGAAGTGGATGCATGTTGATTGTTTGCCATTGGAATTCTACAAAACGATAAATATGCAATTTTAGTATTTTGAACAATTTAACTATATTCAATAATGGCTAGATCATCAAATATACCTCCCACTATTTTTCTCGGACGAATAGCCCTCAACATTAATGCGGAAAATATCATATATGTAATACCCCGTATTTAAGTAAGGGGTTATTTGGTTATTTCGGAAAAATATGTGAAAATTTAGAGAAATTAGTATTTCAAACATATCAATGACTTTTCTTAATTTTAGAGTATAATGGTGTTAATTGACATCTATGATGATATCAATTTTGAAATTGGGGTTATTTTGTAGTTTTTGAAACTTGGATGATACTATACGAAACTTATTTGTATACTTGAGATATACTTGTAGTTTTCTAAAATTTGATTTTAACATTTATATACATAGTGGTGTATTTGAAATTTTCTGGAAAATTTCTTATTTATGAAAATTAACTTATATGTGTGAGCTATTAATTGAAAATTATCTTTTCACCCCTCAATTTTTGGCACTTCTCATTTATACCCCTCTTGCATATGGAATTTTGTAGTTATCTTAAATTTCTTGTATTTGCATGTCAACCCTCATTCTCTTGGTAATCCAATTCCTACCTCAACTATGGTGTTGGGAGACTTTTTAATTGCATTTTTTTACCCCTTAATTTTTGGCTATCAATTCTTTAGCCCCATCCACAACTCCTCTAATTTTGTTCTAATTACAACCAACTACCCCCTCCATCACTTTGGTCAACACCAATAAAATAATTCATTCTTATTTCTACTTCTATTAAAATAACACTACTTATGAAAATCTACACATGTACACACTCTTATACTTACACCAACTCACCATCACTCATCCCATTCATCACAACAACTTCCCATCAACTTTTAGTTTTCACAAAGTAACCTCTCATTTATCAATATTATATTTTTTTTACCCCAACCAGCAATTCATCTATTGATTATTTATAATCAAGTTCCCCCTCAATTATTTTTGGTCAACTCTACTAAAATATGGAGATGTTTTTTTTTTACAAGCATCTCACATTTTGCTCTACTAATACATTAAGAACACTACACCCATTATATTCAATCTTTTTTTCTTCTATCACTCCCATCTCCATCAACCTCTCGTTACTACCTTCACTTTGTATCAACTTCTTTTGGGAGATTTTTCACCACCAACCTCCACCATCAACCCCATTTCTTTCTTCCACAATTCTTCACATGTTTTTCTCTCCAAGAGCATTCACACAAGCTCTTTTCTCTCTCTCAAAACTCCATGCCCGTTTTTGGGTGTTGACTTCACAAAAACTTCATCAAAACTCAATTTTATAATCTCCAAATCATGAAAAACTTGAGTCCAACCTTAATATCATCATGGAGGGGGGTTATTCCACCATTCTACTCACGGATTGAAGCCCAATTTCACCATTTCTCTCCAATTTCTTGAATCTTGGGGTAAATCTTCCTTCTAGTCTTGAATTCATACATGCATGTTTATGTTTTTCTTTGATTGATGAAATTTCACATTAGTTTTCTTCATCTCCATGCTTGATTCTTAATTTCCATGGATAGATCATGTGATTGACTCCAAAATCTTGACTATTTCATGAAACTCACACTAAAACCCATATGCACTTTGTAAATTTCTTGGTAATTACACTTGCATGTCAAGAAAATTTGGTCATTTGTGTCAAGAGCATGTGAAAAATCTTACTTCATGCCTAAAATGATGTTATTTGTGTGAAAATCAAGTCTCCATAAGTTGCATGTATCTTTTGAACCAAACTTGTTGATTTTTAGGAAAAATGCATATTGACACAATCTGACATGTTTGTGAAAAACGTATATTATATCCAAATTTTGTCTCTGTGAAATTTTTAACTCTTGCATATTTTGAAACTAGACTCAGAGGTGGTCAGTTTGAGAAAAAAACCAACTCCATAGCCATTTTGGTTAGGGAGATATGCTCATTTTAAGTTGCATGTTTTCTGAAACTCTGTTTCAGTACGAATCTTGTCATTTTTATTAAAAAACCCATTTTCAGAAACCTATGGCATCTCTTCTTTCTTGTGATTAAAGTAGACACATAGGGGATTCATTCTCGAGAATATGAGCTTTATTTATATTCTCCAAGTGGTAGTAATCCCCTTGAAAAGTTGAAAGTGTTTGCAAAACTCTTCTCTGCATAGCAGTGTTTGTTATTTTTGTAACTTGAGTTTTATAATAGCTATGCATGATTTTATTGATTTTTCTGAAATTAGACACATGTAGGTTCTTCATACATTAATTTAAAAATTTTAGGAGATGATTTGATATGGTAAATATGGCTCCAAAGTCAGAGCTACAATTCTGTCCAGAATTGTAGTTTCACATTTTTTAGAAAACTTGAATTTTTTTAACTTCTAGGTGTTTTGTTGGAATTATTTTGATAATTAAACATCTTTATATGTTCATTAGTGACATATAGGACTATGTGACATGTAGGTTTTCATTGTTATTATGCATGTGTAAATTGGTTATAACGAGTACGTCATACGTGTGATTGTAGACATCGACCCTGTAGGAGAGAGCGGTTGTCGTCGGAGTGCTAGGCTTAGTTTCTTGATTTTGATTATGCTTCATCTCAGTGGTAAGTACATATGTACGACCTTTTCATATCAAAATGTGAGTATGTGTTTGATTCTTCAAATGAATATTTGATATATGAAAAAGTATGAGAATGCATGTTTTCCACTCGAATGTTGTTAAACTATTTTATTCATCTCCTTTGAGAACTCTCGGAAATTACTTGTGAAATGTTGATATTCTAATTTTGTTTATGTGAAAGAGAAGACATAAAATACCTCTAATAGACTTAGGACGATGTACAGAGTACTGTTATTAATGGGAGGCGTCAAGCGATCCTCCATTTTCTTATGGCTAAGACCATTGAAGCAATGCTTCTTATTATTGGATAGAACGTTAATGTTCACAAATCCGCCCTCGATGAGCCAAAATGTATCAAGATATTGAGGCCAAGGGGTTTATAGAGCTATAGAGTGCTACTTATACTTGTAAGGGTCACTACGGTATAGGGGTGTCGACACTTAAGGCCTTTTAGCTAATGTTGTGAGCGGGGTTGACGAATGGGCTCCCTTAACGCTCGGGTGAAATAGGGTTTGATAGACCCTAGAAGGAACCCTTAGTGAGTATTTCGTGATCCCTCTGTTTACATCGATCCTGCTGGTGGCTCTTGACACGCCTCAGCTAAATTAAATTGTTGATTGAAGTCGAAATTAAAAATTGACTACTTTATTAATGTTGTTTGTTGCTCTGGATTGCCCTAATTAATTGAAATGATTTGATATGCTTTGGCTACTCATGAACTAAGTTATCCTCTTAAATGGACTTGTTTACTCTGGTTATGTTACGAACTACTCGTGGTTTCTCAATGTTATTAAATTGAGAGGTTTTTTTTACCCGTTTATTTCCAGTTGTTCCAAATTCTCCAACATGATAGCTTTACTATTTAAATCTTCTAATTTGTTTCAACTCCTGCTTCCGTGTCACTCGTTGCTTTACATGTCGTAGTATGTATTTACTCAGTTTTTACTGATTATTTCTTCAAAACAGCGTCGGCATTTGCCATTTTAAAACCGCAGGTCGTCAATCAAGTTTGGGGAATGGGAACGCGGATCGAGACGAAGAAGTTTAGCTTAAGTCAGATCACTTAGTAGATCACACACGATTTGTTTTAGATTGTACTTAATATCGAAATTTTGTTATGTCCTTTAACCGAAATGTAAATTTAATAGTTAATAATCTACTTTTGGTTATCGATTGTCGCGTTAACCCTGAGCCGAGATCCCGGGTCGTTTCAATATACATTTTATAGTGAGTCCAAGATCCGTATTTCACCTCTACTTGAGATTGCTTTGACAAGTCACCCAAGAATTGGTTATTTAGGTAGGAACCATTCCAATTGCATCCCATGCAACTCTTGATCCGATTAGGTAAATAACCATTTATTTCGATTAGGTAAATAACCATTTATTCATTATCCATTCAATAGATAACACCTAATTGTCATGCCTCTAGGCTCTTCAATTCAATTGAATTTGCCCAGTTGCGTCCAATCTCTTACTTCAAAAACCACACATTACTTTCTTGTGTCTCCGCAACACACCAAGGTGAATCATACTCGCCTTGCTTTGGCAAACCCAAATTTAATGGACCTTGATCACGTAGGGTGTTTAGGTAAGAGAAGACAAAACATAATATTTCTATTGAGGGATTTAAACCGTCATTATTTAATCGTTTGGTTGATCTCATTAACATGATCTACTTATTTGGATTGGGCAATCCTCAATAAAAGATCAAACTTGTATATCATTATCTTGTTATGATTTGCATGCATCAACCATACATCCAAATAAATAACGAGACGTAACACAAAATTAAAATAACGTGGTATGGATATGGCCCCTAACACTAAGATATTACCAAGCCAATGATAATATCTATAATCCCTAAAGTGACAAGCTCATCTCCATGTGCCTCCACCGTGGGCGCGCCTCCTAGGTGTGCAAGTCATCCATCGTCTTTGTGGCTTCTTGGTTCCTCGTTCTTCTTCTCCATGCTTGTTAATGATCGTAAATTTCACATTTTAGTATGTTATTGAACTCTTGATAAGTTACTTTTTTATGTGTAAATTGTGTATTATAACCCTATTTCTAGACTTATGCTCTCTCTAGTAGTTTTGGTTGTTTTTCTCTCATTTTATAGGTGAAGACGTGCTTTGAAACGCGAGAGGCGAGCTAGGGGGAGCTTAAACGATGAATTAAGAAGATTTGGAGGCGAAAAGAAAATGAAGAAGGGGTTTGGAGGACTTAATTAGAAGATTATTGAAGATTTGAGAGGCCAAGATTGAAGACAAAGCAAGTCGTGAGGTCAAGTTGCAAGTCAAAAAGGAAGTCAAGGGCCTAACAGAAAATATTTCAGCAGAGTTGGGGCTTAAATGCAAGATTCTAAACATTTTAATGGCTGTTTTGAAGAATTCCTAACAGATTAAGGGTCCCGGTGCACTTATTTCAAGTGCTGAGGGGCATTTTAAAGTCCCCAGCAAACTAGAGGGGCCTCTTTGCAATTTTGGGTGAATAGCTCATACCAGCGAGCTAGAGTCTTCTCTCTCCCCGATGGAAAACACGGAAGAAACCAGAGAAGCCATGAACGAAGCTTCCAAGCTTCGACCAGCCTTCAAAGCCGACCCAAATCAACACGAAATCAAGCCAAATTGGTCCCAATATTCTCCTCGTCCAATTCTCTACCTAACCCACCCCTCAATTCGGCCCAACACGAAGAAATGAAGAAACCCCAAATCTTACCAGGGGTTCATGAAGTTCTTCAAATCGACGAATGAGATGGTCTGTGATCATTTGGACGGTTTAGATGATTTCTTGGAGGCCACGAAACCTAGAAGAGAGGTCTATATAAACACAAGAGTGAAGAAATTGGGGCTCTCCTTTTCAGATCCTTCGGTCACAATACACCACAAACGGTCCTCTGTTTTTCCATCTCTCTCTCTCTCTCTCTGACTTGACCCATTTCATGGTTTTTTCTTCAGTCTCGGAGCTCTCTTTTGAACTAACTAAGGGCTAAAAACACAAGTAGAGAGGGAGAGAAGGGGTCGATTTCTGGGTTTTGTGAGCTGCTAGATGCTCTGTCATTCTCTGTCCTACTTTTGTTCTTGCTATTCTAGGTACTGCCACAGTAGCAGCAACTTGAGTTGGTAATTGCTTTGCCATTAGAAGCTGAGTTTGATAGTTTCTTCATTTTGGTAGCTTAGTTTTGTACTTAGAAGTGATTATTACATAGTTTTGTGTATTGAATCAAGTTGTGAGGTTGAATTGGTGAAAACAAGTGTTGGATTCATGTATGATGAATGAAATGATATTTCTCTTTAGCTCTCTTGAATCAGTAATGTCTAGCTAATTCAATTTCTTGGGTTATTGGGGAATATCTAGTGCCTCAATCCTCAAATTGATTCAAGTTGAACTTCAAGGATGATTGGGTTGTATTGGGTTCACTTGAATGCTTAATGCAATGGTTGGATTTCTCTAGTTGATGTATTTGATGCATTGAATAGGTAGATGTGAGAATACTCTTGACTCGTTTGATTTGAGGTTGAAATTGACTAAGAGGAACTCGTCAATCCTAAATTTGAGAAATTGAGTTCTAGTTAGGTTATTTGAGTGAGAATTTACAAATCTCATTTGTTGCTTGATCATTCATGTGGAAACACCTATGTTTGTTTACATATGTTTCATGCTTGAAACACATGAAATTTGGAAATCTCATTTGAATAGCCTCTTTAGTGCTTGAATAGCATGTAAGGATTTTACACTTCATTTGTGGCGAGTTTGAGTGCAATAAGCAATCTATTCTTGACATACTTGTCTTGTGGGATGCTACATGTAGTTTGAGAACCGGGCTTGAATCTAATGGGAGGATTGGTCACTAGAGAAACCGATGATCCCAAGCCCCTCTCTGCTTGTCATTTCAATTCTTTCTTAGTTGTTTAAATTAGCGAATTCTCAAATCTCAACTTGCTCCATCAATTAGTTTTGGTGGATTTGATAGCTTGGCAAGCTCTAAAGCCATTGAGAACTTGTGTCACTTGCTTTAGTTAGTCATTTTCTACTTTCTATTTCTTGTATAGTAAGTCATTATCTAAACCTCCTCTCCTCGTGGATTCAACTCCGGTCTTACCGAATTACTACTTGTAGCGATATCCTATACTTGGGATTTTGAACGAACAAGTTTTTGGCGCCGTTGTCGGGGCGAGGCTAAGCTTTAGATTTGATTTGCTTTACTTAGTTAGTTAGTAGTTTTCTTTTGACATTTTCTCTAGTTGTTTGTGGTTTATTAAGACCTCTCATCTACTTGCTTGGAAAAAATGTCTAATGAATATGTTAATTTTGGTGAGAGGTTGCCTAACATTCCTTCACATCCTTACTACTATGCATTTACTAGTCATGAAAATTATTCTAGGGAATACATGCGTTTCATACGTGAGCGTGCTTACAATAATGGTGATTATTTTCCTAAAAATGATTATTCTTGACATGATAGTAGGTCACATGCACACATATCTCATGCTTTTTGTGCACAATCACCACCCTCATGCGAGACTACACTTGAGCAGTGCCTTGGATACCTCGTACCTCTCATGCCAGGCCTGCTCTTGGAAGAGCTGCCACAAATGTACGATCATATCGTACGCCTCCATGTTCTCATGTTGCTTCGGAAGCTCAGATCTCATGGTACACAGCATGAGACAGGTCACATCATTATTGTCATCTACAATATTTTGATGTGTCCTTATGGCAACGAGTACATCATCATCAGGTGGTGGTGCTGGAATGGTTGCATCTAAGATGTACAACTTCTTTTCTTGCTTAAGTAAAATCCTTAAGTTTCTATACCAGTCCAGAAAGTTGTTCCCAGACAACTTGTCCTTCTCAAGGACAAAACGCATGGATGGTGTCGATGATTGATTGTTGTTTTCCATTGAAATTCTACAAAACGAGAAATATGCAATATTAGTATTTTGAAAAATTTAACCATATTCAATAATTGCTAGATTATCAAATATAGCTCCCACTATTTTTCTCGGATTAATAAGCCCTCACCATTAATGCGGAAAATATCATATATTTTCTAGTGAGTCCAAGATCCATATTTCACTTCTTCTTGAGCTTACTTTGGCATGTCACCCAAGAATTAGTTATTTAGGTAGGAACGTCTTTCCAATTGCATCTTATGAAATTCTTGGTGCAACCGGGCAAGTAATTCCTTATTTATCTATCTCATAGATAATCCCAATTGCATTGCCTCTAAGTTATCAAGCCAAGTGAAAACACTTAGTTACGTTTAACCTCTTATTTAAACAACCACACATTACTTACTTGTGTCGCCGCATCACATTATGGTAAATTAAAATTGCCTTGCTTTGGCAAGCTCGAGACTAATAGAGCCTGATCATGAAAGGTGTTAAAATAAGAGAAGGCAAAACGTAATATTTCCTTCGAGGGATTTAAATGTCATTATTTAATTCATTTGTTTGATCCCATGACATGATCTACTTATTTGGATTGGGCAATCCACAATAAAAGACCATCCTTGTTTATTATAATCTTGTTACGTTTTGCTTGTATCATCCATACACAAAACAAATAACAAGACATAAATAATAAACATCCACAAAATAAAAAAACAACCTGGCATGGATATTGAAACAACCCGGAACCCCGGTTCCTTGCTAGCACAACCAAACGATAATTTAAAAACACATTTATTTAAATAAAACCGGAGAAAACCCTCAAACAATAGTTTGATTGAAACAAAAGACATTGTTCAAATCTAAATTGAAATTATAAAAATTCTTCCTAGATAAATGACAAATATCCTAGCTGCCTGATCCTAGATCCAGCTTACGTGTGCGCGTTTCCCCGACTTTATTCATGAACTGCGGGTTTTCAAATAGCAACAGCCGACCGCAGAAAACGTTTATCAGTAAAAACTAAGTAAGCATACATCACAACATGTAAAACAGAGTTGGCTAACAGAAAATTAGAACAACCACATTTTAATCATATCTTTGGTTGAGGCGTAGCCTACGAGCCCCAACAGGTACGATGTATACAGAGAGGTCACAATGCAATAAATATTGAAATAGGAGTTCTTCTTGGGATATCACAGTCCATCCCAATTCACTCCGGACGTTAGTAGATAGCCCAACGCTACCCCGTCCAAACCATACTAATGAGACCTTAAGTGTCGACACCCCTATACAGTAGTGACCTACACATGCATAGGTAGTACTCACAGTTTCCACATCTTTAAATAAATTAATGGGTATGAACCCTAAGGAGTATCGTCCTCCGTCAATAGCCTTCACAACATCCTCTGTACATCGTCCGAATTTCATTATCGTATATTCATCATTCTTCCAATATCTCACACGAGTATATAAGTTTGAATAACCACATGCTTTTCAAATCAGATTCACAGTATTGAAATAACTCACACAAAACATCACATTTTGATAGTTGAAGGTGTTGTGCACATATACTTACTTGGAAAGAGAGATCGTGACACGAAAGCAAACAACCTCCTAGTACTCGTAGTATGGATCCTCCACAAATTCACCGTCTATGAACTCGGTGTCTACAATAGCAGATATTTCCTAATTAACACTCAATTTTCACGACATAGTGCATACAAATCCTATATGAAATGTGTATGACCCCCATATTAAACTCCCCCAAAAACCGTAACATAATATTTTAAAAGAATATATGTTTATACCTATATGTATATAATAAAAAGGTTCGTAACTAATTAAACTTCTAAAATCATTTATTTATTTAAGAAGCTAGATTTGCTTTTCATTAAGTAAAAGACAACAATTTAATTTAACAATTACCTATAAAAGTACAATACTTTGTTTATTTTCTTAATAGAAGAAAATTTAGTAGTCTCCTTAACAAAACATGCTAAAACGATTTAATATAGGTTTGTAATAATAAAGATTCTTTAAACAATAGAACTTTGTATTATATCTCATTATTTATGCATATAGTGAAACAAAATTACTAACAAGACTAAATTAAGTTTATATCATAAATTATTATGATTAGGTTTTTCCTAAAAGACCAAGCTCAACCCATTGTTTTCATATTGTGCACATTAACCCAAAATTTTTACCATAGCTTTCATTCCCCCCTTTCTTCCCTAGTAGCTAAACCAACTAATATTAAATAACAAAAAGAAAAAAACAAAACAAAAGTAACAGAAGAAAGAAAGAGGGAGATAGAGAGTCGGGTTGTACCCAACAGAGGAGGCGGGGACGACGACGAGGGTGAGGACAGACGGCGGCGATCGCACGGTGGTGGTCGCACGGTGGTGAGGACGGAGGCGGAGCCGGCGCTGGGTCGGACGGCGCTAGGCTTGGTCGGTTTTCCGGTCGGGCTTGCTTCGGCGACGCGAGACAGAGAGCGAGAGAGATTGAGGGAGAGCTCGTGAGCGAGATTGGTGTGGGTTTTCTCAGAAGTTCAGGTAGGTTTAAATAGGCGGTGATTGTAGAATTGGAGGAGGAAGAGGAGACCGACGGTTGTGGAGTTCGGGTGTGAATCGGGGTTCGGTTTTGGGCGAGATTCAATCCGAGTTGGGTCAAATTCGTGCTTGGGTGTGATACGGAGTGAATCGGGAGGAATTCCCGGCATAAATGGTGGCGTGGTTGTGAATGGCGGAGAAATCGCGGGCGACAGAGTCTCCTTTACGAAGGAGAATTTTGGGGAGGATGAAGGAAGAAGTGATCCGGTGTGGTGCGGAGCACCGGGTCCACGGTGGTTGACACGTAATGATTAATTAACACGTGACGTTCGGACACGTTAAAAAGAAGTTACACGACCCACAACTTTTAATAACTAAAAACTTATCTAATTTTATAACTGTTACTAAAAACAATATATGAAAATAAAAAGTACAAAAATATTATTTTTCTTAACTTATAATTATGTATAAAAAATAACATGTATAACACCTAAAAATTAAGAAAACTACTTTTTATAAATCCTATTAACGGCCCAAAATATTCAATAATATCCTAAAAAGACCCCCAAAAATTACGGGGTATTACAGATATGGGCCCTAAGACTAAGATATTACCAAGCCAATGATAATATTTATATTCCCTAAAGTGACAAGTCATCTCCATGTGCTCCACCATAGCTGTGCGCCCTAGGATGGGAGTCTTCATCGTCTTTGTGGCTTCTTGATTCTCCGGTCTTATTCTCCATGCTCTTGGCTATTATCTAATTTATCTAATCATAGCCTAGCATCTAAAATAATTAAATAAATAAAAATCACATGTGAGAAGATGATCAACTCGGGGGCCGTAAAACCCAATTGACTATTAAATTTGATCCGCTCGCAGGCTGTAAACCAAACCACAAAAAGTAAACATCCACAACCTAGTTCATATCCATCCACCATGCAACAAAGCACATAATACAGTTAAAACCTATTTTTAACGCGCTTGTTTAATTTACTTGAAATTGGGTAATTAGGGTCAAAACGGTCCAAGAGGTCCAACCATAGCATTAGCCGAACCCCATGGACTGCCGCACGCCACCAAGCCGACCCGGCCCTAGGCCACACGGTCCAACCGTGCGCCTTAGGTTGACTGCCCTAGGTGGTCGCGGCCTTGCTTGGCGCGCAAGGAAGAAAGTGGGGTGGTGGCTAGGGTTTCGGCCCTAGCTTCCTTCCCCTTCCTTCCTTATTTCCCAAGTTTGGTTGTTTCCATAATTTTGTTTCCATAACTTTAAAAACCGCTTTTCAATTATGTGCCCAAGAATCCTAATTTTTCAAGAACCCAATTCATCACATCATATGTAATTCAAACTCACTAATTCATACATCCTATGTAAAATTAGACCTTGTTTGGTTGAATCATATTCAATATGCATCTAATATGCTGATTAATATCAGTTTTTGCGTAAAACAACATATACGGTGTAAAACTGAAAGCAGTAACACATAATATCATGTTATGCGCTACAAGCAGGCTCTGATGCCACTGTTGGGTTTTGATGCAGGTTACGCAGCGGGATAACAAAAAATTAATCACGTGGAAACCCCTCAAAAGATCACAGGCAAGCAATCATAACATGATTAGCGTAGAAACATTTGTACCTTAGTTTGTGTGATCACTACGAAGAATTGTGTCTTCGTCTCTACGAGTATCAATACATTTGATCTTCAACTGGAGTCCTTCCCACCGTGTAGTGCTAGAAACGGAAGAAAGGAGGAAAGGACCATGCAAAACGAGGCAAGACCCGCGCCTAGGGAGGCCGACGGCGTGAGAAGGGCGGATGGGTAGGGGGTTTCGGCCTCCTACTTTGTCTCTCTCCTTGATTTGTTATGTTTCTCTCAATAATTACTTAGATGAGAAAATAACATGATAGAGTTCCTTTATATAGTTAATAACTCTTTTATTAACTACATTCTTGCCACAATACTAATCATGTCCTTACATGGATTAGTCCACTTGGAAACTAGTCCTACTAACTTTACTTATGGTTGCGTTATGATCCTTTTATTAATTAGTCCAACTAATTAATACCCATATCCACTTTAATCTATACACGGTGTGACCCCATAGGTTTCTACTTAGTTGGTAATAACTATTACGAACATAGAGTGGTTTCTAGCAACACAACTATGCCACCCAACTAATAGAAATAGTCAGTGATCCCGAAAAACTTTGTGTCCAATCCAGATATAGAGACAAAGGGATAACACAACACGGTAACATTGGGCACAAGGTTTGTCGGGATCACTGACTATTTCTATTAGTTGGGTTGCATAGATGTGTTGCTAGACACCTCTCTATGTTTGTAATACTTACTACCAACTAATTAGAAGCCTTTGGGGTCACAAATCGTATGGATTAAACGGGATATGGGTATTAGTTAGTTGGACTAATTAATGAAAGGATCATAACGCAACCACAAGCAAAGTTAGTAGGACTATTTTGCAAGTGGACTAATCCATGTAAGGACATGATTAATATTGGGGCAATTATGTTATTAACTATGTAAAGGAACTCTAACTTGTTATTTGCTCATCTAAGTCATTATTGAGAGAAACATAACAAAGCAAGGAGAGAGACAAAGTAGGAGCTTGAAACCCCCTACCCGTCCGCCCCTCTCACGCCGTCGGCCTCCCTAAGAGCGGCTCGTGCCTCGTTTTGCATGATACTTTCCTCCTTTCTCCCGTTGCTAGCACTGAACGGTAGGAAGGACTCCAGTTGAAGATCCAAGGTGTGGATACTCGTAGAGACGAAGACCCAAATTCTTCGCACAAACTAAGGTACACATGTTTCTACCCTAATCATGTTATGATTGCTTGCCTATGATCCTTGGAGGGGTTTGAGCAAGATTAAATGTTTTTTTATTCCGCTACGTAACCTGCATCAAAACCCTACATTTTGGTTCTTGAATTTCTTCAAGTTCTACAGTCCTCCCACTTGCTTCTTTAGAGACAAACTATCTTTCTAAAAATACGTCGGTCCGGGCCACAAACACTTTGTTCTTGGTTGGATTGTGAAAATAATATCCTTTCGGTTCCTTATGATATCCCACAAATTTACACTTATCGGCTTTGGGTCCGAGCTTTTCTGTTTGTAAATGTTCTACATGGACATCGCAACCCCAAATCTTCATAAACGACACTATGGGACGCTTCCCAGTCCATATCTCATTTGGTGTCTTCATGACTGATTTGGATGGAACACGGTTAATGGCGAAAGTTTCAGTCCATAAAGCATGTCCCCAAAATGACATCGGAAGGTCTGTTTGAAACATCATAGACCGCACCATATCCAGTAGGGTGCGATTCTTCCTCTCACACATGCCATTCCATTGTGGCGTTCCAGGTGGAGTGAGTTGGGACACAATCCCACACTCTCTAAGATAGTCGTCAAACTCTTGACTCAAGTATTCTCCTCCATGATCCGATCGTATAGCCTTGATACTTTTGCCAAGTTGCTTCTCTACTTCATTCTTGAATTCTTTGAGCAATTCAAAGGATCCGAATTTGGTCTTCATAAGGTATACAAATCCATGTGTACTGAAGTCATCAGTAAATGTGATGAAGTAGGTGTAACCACCCCTGGCAGGCACATAATAGCAATACAAGGCTATCAAAATAAATGGAGCAATCCTTTTATTGAAATAGTAAAACCTTTATCGTCCAAGACAGAAATAGAAATAATGTTTCTACTCATAGCAGGCACATAATAGCAATACAAGGCTATCTCCCCTTTAGCCAATCTTCTACTTCTTTTCAAATCCTACACATGTCGACAAATGTGAGATCTGCATCCAGTATCCAAAACCAACAGGAAGAAATAGAATGAGTGAAATCTATAACAAAAATACCTGGTGGTGGTGGAATCACTATTCCAAGCTTTTTATCCTCCAGATATTTGGGGTAATTCCTCCTCCAGTGACCCGACTGGCTACAGTAGTGACATTCACCCTTAGCCACGCCTCCAGCAGACTTCAAGGTTTCCTTGGACTTAGCAACTTTCTTCCTCTTCCTCTTAGAGGTAGAGGCAACTCCCTTTCCCTTCCACTTATTAACCATTATTATGGCCTTGCCGTTGCCTTTATTGATGCTCTATTCAGCTGTCCTTAGCATGTTCAAAAAATCTGGCAGAGCTTTGTTGATCTCATTCATGTTATAGTTCATTATGAATTGACTATAAATATCCGGCAACGATTGCAGGATGAGATCATTTCCAACTCTTGGCCGAACGAGAAGCCTAACCTCTCGATATTCTCTGTGTACCCGATCAACGGAGTACATGAGGGCCGACTGGGTTCCCCTCTGCGAGACTAAACTTGAGTAGTACTTTGGATACTTCGTACCTCTCATGTCGGGCCTGCTCTTGGAAGAGCTGCCTCAAATGTACGATCATATCGTACGCCCATGTTCTCGTGTTTCTTCTGAAACTCAGAGGTCATGGTGAAAAGGATGAGACAAGTCACATCATTAGAATCATCTACATGTTCTTGATGTGCTCTCACGGAAGCTAGGACAATGTCATCTTCTGCTGGTGCTGGAACATGATTGTCTAAGACGTACAGTTTCTTTTCTTGCTTAAGAACAATTCTTAAGTTTCTGTACCAGTCAAGGAAGTTTTTTCTAGACAACTTGTCCTTCTCAATGACATATTGCAGGGAAGTGGATGCATGTTGATTGTTTGCCATTGGAATTCTACAAAACGAGAAATATGCAATTTTAGTATTTTGAACAATTTAACTATATTCAATAATGGCTAGATCATCAAATATACCTCCCACTATTTTTCTCGGACTAATAGCCCTCACCATTAATGCGGAAAATATCATATATGTAATACCCCGTATTTAAGTAAGGGGTTATTTGGTCATTTCGGAAAAATATGTGAAAATTTAGAGAAATTAGTATTTCAAACATATAAATGACTTTTCTTAATTTTAGAGTATAATGGTGTTAATTGACATCTATGATGATATCAATTTTGAAATTGGGGTGATTTTGTAGTGTTTGAAACTTGGATGATACTATACGAAACTTATTTGTATACTTGAGATATACTTGTAGTTTTCTAAAATTTGATTTTAACATTTATATACATAGTGGTGTATTTGAAATTTTCTGGAAAATTTCTTATTTATGAAAATTAACTTATAAGTGTGAGCTATTAATTGAAAATTATCTTTTCACCCCTCAATATTTGGCACTTCTCATTTATACCCCTCTTGCATATGGAATTTTGTAGTTATCTTAAATTTCTTGTATTTGCATGTCAACCCTCATTCTCTTGGTAATCCAGTTCCTACCTCAACTATGGTGTTGGGAGACTTTTTAATTGCATTTTTTTACCCCTTAATTTTTGGCTATCAATTCTTTAGCCCCATCCACAACTCCTCTAATTTTGTTCTAATTACAACCAACTACCCCCTCCATCACTTTGGTCAACACCAATAAAATAATTCATTCTTATTTCTACTTCTATTAAAATAACACTACTTATGAAAATCTACACATGTACACACTCTTATACTTACACCAACTCACCATCACTCATCCCATTCATCACAACAACTTCCCATCAACTTTTAGTTTTCACAAAGTAACCTCTCATTTATCAATATTATATTTTTTTACCCCAACTAGCAATTCATCTATTGATTATTTATATTCAAGTTCCCCCTCAATTATTTTTGGTCAACTCTACTAAAATATGGAGATGTTTTTTTTTTTTACAAGCATCTCATATTTTGCTCTACTAATACATTAAGAACACTACACCCATTATATTCAATCATTTTTTCTTCTATCACTCCCATCTCCATCAACCTCTCGTTACTACCTTCACTTTGTATCAACTTCTTTTCGGAGATTTTTCACCACCAACCTCCACCATCAACCCCATTTCTTTCTTCCACAATTCTTCACATGTTTTTCTCTTCAAGAGCATTCACACAAGCTCTTTTCTCTCTCTCAAAACTCCATGCCCGTTTTTGGGTGTTGACTTCACAAAATCTTCATCAAAACTCAATTTTATGGTCTCCAAATCATGAAAAACTTGAGTCCAACCTTAAAATCATCATGGAGGGGGGTTATTACACCATTCTACTCATGGATTGAAGCCCAATTTCACCATTTCTCTCCAATTTCTTGAATCTTTGGGTAAATCTTCCTTCTAGTCTTGAATTCATACATGCATGTTTATGTTTTTCTTTGATTGATGAAATTTCACATTAGTTTCTTCATCTCCATGCTTGATTCTTCATTTCCATGGTTAGATCATGTGATTGACTTTAAAATCTTGACTATTTCATGAAACTCACACTAAAACCCATATGCACTTTGTAAATTTCTTGGTAATTACACTTGCATGTCAAGAAAATTTGATCATTTGTGTCAAGAGCATGTGAAAAATCTTACTTCATGCCTAAAATGATGTTATTTGTGTGAAAATCAAGTCTCCATAAGTTGCATGTATCTTTTGAAGCAAACTTGTTGATTTTTGGGAAAAATGCATATTGACACAATCTGACTAGTTTGTGAAAAACGTATATTATATCCAAATTTTGTCTCTGTGAAATTTTTAACTCTTGCATATTTTGAAACTAGACTCAGAGGTGGTCATTTTGAGAAAAAAACCAACTCCATAGCCATTTTGGTTAGGGAGATATGCTCATTTTAAGTTGCATGTTTTCTGAAACTCTGTTTCAGTACCAATCTTGTCATTTTTATTAAAAAACCCATTTTCAGAAACCTATGGCATCTCTTCTTTCTTGTTATTAAATTAGACACATAGGGGATTCATTCTGGAGAATATGAGCTTTATTTATATTCTCCAAGTGGTAGTAATCCCCTTGAAAAGTTGAAAGTGTTTGCAAAACTCTTCTATGCATAGCAGTGTTTGTTATTTTTGTAACTTGAGTTTTATAATAGCTATGCATGATTTTCTTGATGTTTCTGAAAGTATACACATGTAGGTTCATCATACATTAATTTAAAAATTTTAGGAGATGATTTGATATGGTAAATATGGCTCCAAAGTCAGAGCTACAATTCTGTCCAGAATTGTAGTTTCACATTTTTTAGAAAACTTGAATTTTTTTAACTTCTAGGTGTTTTGTTGGAATTATTTTGATAATTAAACATCTTTATATGTTCATTAGTGACATATAGGACTATGTGACATGTAGGTTTTAATTGTTATTATGCATGTGTAAATTGGTTATAACGAGTACGTCATACGTGTGATTGTAGACATCGACCCCGTAGGAGAGAGCGGTTGTCGTCGGAGTGCTAGGCTTAGTTTCTTGATTTTGATTGTGCTTCATCTCAGTGGTAAGTACATATGTACGACCTTTTCATAACAAAATGTGCGTATGTGTTTGATTCTTCAAATGAATACTTGATATATGAAAAAGTATGAGAATGCATGTTTTCCACTCGAATGTTGTTAAACTATTTTATTCATCTCCTTTGAAAACTCTCGGAAATTACTTGTGAAATGTTGATATTCTACTTTTTTATATGTGAAAGAGAAGACATAAAATACCTCTAATAGACTTAGGACGATGTACAGAGTACTGTTATTAATGGGAGGCGTCAAGCGATCCTCCATTTTCTTATGGCTAAGACCATTGAAGCAATGCTTCTTATTATTGGATAGAACGTTAATGTTCACAAATCCGCCCCCGATGAGCCAAAATGTATCAAGATATTGAGGCCAAGGGGTTTATAGAGCTATAGAGTGCTACTTATACTTGTAAGGGTCACTACGGTATAGGGGTGTCGACACTTAAGGCCTTTTAGCTAATGTTGTGAGCGGGGTTGACGAATGGGCTCCCTTAACGCTCGGGTAAAATAGGGTTTGATAGACCCTAGAAGGAACCCTTAGTGAGTATTTCGTGATCCCTCTGTTTAGATCGATCCTGCTGGTGGCTCTTGACACGCCTCAGCTAAATTAAACTGTTGATTGAAGTCGAAATTAAATTTTGACTACTTTATTAATGTTGTTTGTGGCTCTGGATTGCCCTAATCAATTGAAATGATTTGATATGCTTTGGCTACTCATCAACTAAGTTATCCTCTTAAATGGACTTGTTTACTCTGGTTATGTTACGAACTACTCGTGGTTTCTCAATGTTATTAACTTGAGAGGTTTTTGTTTCCCGTTTATTTCCAGTTGTTCCAAATTCTCCAACATGATAGCTTTACTATTTAAATCTTCTAATTTGTTTAAACTCCTGCTTCCATGTCACTCGTTGCTTTACATGTCGTAGTATGTATTTACACAGTTTTTACTGATTATTTTTCAAAACTGCGTCGGCATTTGCCATTTTAAAACCGCAGGTCGTCAATCAAGTTTGGGGAATGGGAACGCGGATCGAGACGAAGAAGTTTAGCTTAAGTCAGATCACTTAGTAGATCACACACGATTTGTTTTAGATTGTACGTAATATCGAAATTTTGTTATGTCCTTTAACCGAAATGTAAATTTAATAGTTAATAATCTACTTTTGGTTATCGATTGTCGCGTTAACCCTGAACCGAGATCCCGGGTCGTTTCTGATGGTATCAGAGCATCGATTCTCCGGTTAAAGTGACTTTTCGATTTCCATTAGTAGAGAATAAGAAAGATAACACGTTTTCAAAATTATAAAATTGACTAGGATAACTCAATTTGGAAATTAATGAAGTAAACAAGCTGCCGGGGAGTTTGGGTACTTAAGTATTCTTAAACTCGATTTGTACCGTACTTGTTGATTAACTGTTAACTGCTAATTGGTATGTGCTCCATGCGGAATCTACTTGGTTATTTATATGTTTGTTATCCTATGAGCATGCTTAATTGCTTTATAGAAATGATTTATCATTGTTGTGTGATCTGTATCCGCGTTCTCTTTCTTAGTTATGTTATTTTATCGACATGAGAGTATCGCCGTTTTGACTTAGAAGACCTTGAGACCATTCCTTTCATACCTTTGAGTGTGACTTTTAAGATAATACTATGTTTTTGTTTCATTTTGAGTTATTTCGACTTGGTCGTTTCCAAAATTAGAAAGTTTTGACAAAAAAAAAAAATAATATTTAAAAAAAAAAATAGTTTCGGAAAAAAAATGTTGGATGTCGAGATACCAAATGCAAATAGGTGTGGACCACTTTGTTTAGCAGTCCGCTGGCGTGACTCTTAGTACGACGGTACTATGAGTTGTACTCGCTGTGTAGACTAAGTTGGAACATTTGAAACACATTCGAGTTGTGATGGATAGACACATTGTGTGACGACACATAGTGTTCTTTTCTCCCTCGTATGCGTGGAACACTTTAGGTGATTGGTGTATCTTATCCTGTAAAGGTAAGACAATATTTTTAATGCGGATGAGCCAAGTAAAATGACATGTTAGTTGCGATCAAAGTATTTTGTGTCTATAAATTTCAAGATTTGTTTAAACGCTAGAAAATTTTCGAAGTGGCTTTCTAAACGTGGTAACTTGTGTGTTCGTCTAGACCTTTCAAAATTTGGTCCCGACCTTTTACTTGAGCTAATTGTATTTGAATCTCTAGTATAATACGAGGGAGTGGGGATGTAACCGACCGAGAGCGCGATTCCCGTTAATTAAAGTGTTGCATGTGTATTAGCATTGCATACAAGCTTCATGTGCATTATTTGCATTCTCTTGAAGTATGTTCGTAATTTCATTCAAAAAAATTCTTAAGCTTCGGGGACGAAGCTTCATTTTAAGGGGGATATAATGTAATACCCCGTATTTAAGTAAGGGGTTATTTGGTCATTTCGGAAAAATATGTGAAAATTTAGAGAAATTAGTATTTCAAACATATAAATGACTTTTCTTAATTTTAGAGTATAATGGTGTTAATTGACATCTATGATGATATCAATTTTGAAATTGGGGTTATTTTGTAGTTTTTGAAACTTGAATGATACTATACGAAACTTATTTGTATACTTGAGATATACTTGTAGTTTTCTAAAATTTGATTTTAACATTTATATACATAGTGGTGTATTTGAAATTTTCTGGAAAATTTCTTATTTATGAAAATTAACTTATATGTGTGAGCTATTAATTGAAAATTATCTTTTCACCCCTCAATTTTTGGCACTTCTCATTTATACCCCTCTTGCATATGGAATTTTGTAGTTATCTTAAATTTCTTGTATTTGCATGTCAACCCTCATTCTCTTGGTAATCCAATTCCTACCTCAACTATGGTGTTGGGAGACTTTTTAATTGCATTTTTTTACCCCTTAATTTTTGGCTATCAATTCTTTAGCCCCATCCACAACTCCTCTAATTTTGTTCTAATTACAACCAACTACCCCCTCCATCACTTTGGTCAACACCAATAAAATAATTCATTCCTATTTCTACTTCTATTAAAATAACACTACTTATGAAAATCTACACATGTACACACTCTTATACTTACACCAACTCACCATCACTCATCCCATTCATCACAACAACTTCCCATCAACTTTTAGTTTTCACAAAGTAACCTCTCATTTATCAATATTATTTTTTTTTTACCCCAACTAGCAATTCATCTATTGATTATTTATAATCAAGTTCCCCCTCAATTATTTTTGGTCAACTCTACTAAAATATGGAGATGTTTTTTTTTT
The DNA here is from genome assembly GCA_023055425.1 of Linanthus parryae. Lineage (NCBI taxonomy): Eukaryota > Viridiplantae > Streptophyta > Magnoliopsida > Ericales > Polemoniaceae > Linanthus > Linanthus parryae. Next base: position 79,194,685 of record JALGPY010000007.1, on the reverse strand, counting down.
TTTACAAGCATCTCACATTTTGCTCTACTAATACATTAAGAACACTACACCCATTATATTCAATCATTTTTTCTTCTATCACTCCCATCTCCATCAACCTCTCGTTACTACCTTCACTTTGTATCAACTTCTTTTGGGAGATTTTTCACCACCAACCTCCACCATCAACCCCATTTCTTTTTTCCACAATTCTTCACATGTTTTTCTCTTCAAGAGCATTCACACAAGCTCTTTTCTCTCTCTCAAAACTCCATGCCCGTTTTTGGGTGTTGACTTCACAAAAACTTCATCAAAACTCAATTTTATGGTCTCCAAATCATGAAAAACTTGAGTCCAACCTTAATATCATCATGGAGGGGGGTTATTCCACCATTCTACTCATGGATTGAAGCCCAATTTCACCATTTCTCTTTAATTTCTTGAATCTTGGGGTAAATCTTCCTTCTAGTCTTGAATTCATACATGCATGTTTATGTTTTTCTTTGATTGATGAAATTTCACATTAGTTTTCTTCATCTGCATGCTTGATTCTTCATTTCCATGGATAGATCATGTGATTGACTCCAAAATCTTGACTATTTCATGAAACTCACACTAAAACCCATATGCACTTTGTAAACTTCTTGGTAATTACACTTGCATGTCAAGAAAATTTGATCATTTGTGTCAAGAGCATGTGAAAAATCTTACTTCATGCCTAAAATGATGTTATTTGTGTGAAAATCAAGTCTCCATAAGTTGCATGTATCTTTTGAACCAAACTTGTTGATTTTTGGGAAAAATGCATATTGACACAATCTGACCAGTTTGTGAAAAACGTATATTATATCCAAATTTTGTCTCTGTGAAATTTTTAACTCTTTCATATTTTGAAACTAGACTCAGAGGTGGTAATTTTGAGAAAAAAACCAACTCCATAGCCATTTTGATTAGGGAGATATGCTCATTTTAAGTTGCATGTTTTCTGAAACTCTGTTTCAGTACCAATCTTGTCATTTTTATTACAAAATCCATTTTCTGAAACCTATGGCATCTCTTCTTTCTTGTGATTAAAGTAGACAAATAGGGGATTCTTTCTGGAGAATATGAGCTTTATTTATATTCTCCAAGTGGTAGTAATCCCCTTGAAAAGTTGAAAGTGTTTGCAAAACTCTTCTCTGCATAGCAGTGTTTGTTATTTTTGTAACTTGAGTTTTATAATAGCTATGCATGATTTTCTTGATGTTTCTGAAAGTAGACACATGTAGGTTCATCATACATTAATTTAAAAATTTTAGGAGATGATTTGATATGGTAAATATGGCTCCAAAGTCAGAGCTACAATTCTGTCCAGAATTGTAGTTTCACATTGTTTAGAAAACTTGAATTTTTTTAACTTCTAGGTGTTTTGTTGGAATTATTTTGATAATTAAACATCTTTATATGTTCATTTGTGACATATAGGACTATGTGACATGTAGGTTTTCATTGTTATTATGCATGTGTAAATTGGTTATAACGAGCACGTCATACGTGTGATTGTAGACATCGACCCTGTAGGAGAGAGCGGTTGTCGTCGGAGTGCTAGGCTTAGTTTCTTGATTTTGATTGTGCTTCATCTCAGTGGTAAGTACATATGTACGACCTTTTCATATCAAAATGTGTAAATTGGTCCCAATATTCTCCTCGTCCAATTCTCTACCTAACCCACCCCTCAATTCGGCCCAACACGAAGAAATGAAGAAACCCCAAATCTTACCAGGGGTTCATGAAGTTCTTCAAATCGACGAATGTGATGGTCTGTGATCATTTGGACGGTTTAGATGATTTCTTGGAGGCCACGAAACCTAGAAGAGAGGTCTATATAAACACAAGAGTGAAGAAATTGGGGCTCTCCTTTTCAGATCCTTCGGTCACAATACACCACAAACGGTCCTCTGTTTTTCCATCTCTCTCTCTCTCTCTCTGACTTGACCCATTTCATGGTTTTTTCTTCAGTCTCGGAGCTCTCTTTTGAACTAACTAAGGGCTAAAAACACAAGTAGAGAGGGAGAGAAGGGGTCGATTTCTGGGTTTTGTGAGCTGCTAGATGCTCTGTCATTCTCTGTCCTACTTTTGTTCTTGCTATTCTAGGTACTGCCACAGTAGCAGCAACTTGAGTTGGTAATTGCTTTGCCATTAGAAGCTGAGTTTGATAGTTTCTTCATTTTGGTAGCTTAGTTTTGTACTTAGAAGTGATTATTACATAGTTTTGTGTATTGAATCAAGTTGTGAGGTTGAATTGGTAAAAACAAGTGTTGGATTCATGTATGATGAATGAAATGATATTTCTCTTTAGCTCTCTTGAATCAGTAATGTCTAGCTAATTCAATTTCTTGGGTTATTGGGGAATATCTAGTGCATCAATCCTCAAATTGATTCAAGTTGAACTTCAAGGATGATTGGGTTGTATTGGGTTCACTTGAATGCTTAATGCAATGGTTGGATTTCTCTAGTTGATGTATTTGATGCATTGAATAGGTAGATGTGAGAATACTCTTGATTCGTTTGATTTGAGGTTGAAATTGACTAAGAGGAACTCGTCAATCCTAAATTTGAGAAATTGAGTTCTAGTTAGGTTATTTGAGTGAGAATTTACAAATCTCATTTGTTGCTTGATCATTCATGTGGAAACACCTATGTTTGTTTACATATGTTTCATGATTGAAACACATGAAATTTGGAAATCTCATTTGAATAGCCTCTTTAGTGCTTGAATAGCATGTAAGAATTTTACACTTCATTTGTGGCGAGTTTGAGTGCAATAAGCAATCTATTCTTGACATACTTGTCTTGTGGGATGCTACATGTAGTTTGAGAACCGGGTTTGAATCTAATGGGAGGATTGGTCACTAGAGAAACCGATGATCCCAAGCCCATCTCTTCTTGTCATTTCAATTCTTTCTTAGTTGTTTAGATTAGCGAATTCTCAAATCTCAACTTGCTCCATCAATTAGTTTTGGTGGATTTGATAGCTTGGCAAGCTCTAAAGCCATTGAGAACTTGTGTCACTTGCTTTAGTTAGTCATTTTCTACTTTCTATTTCTTGTATAGTAAGTCATTATCTAAACCTCCTCTCCTCGTGGATTCAACTCCGGTCTTACCGAATTACTACTTGTAGCGATATCCTATACTTGGGATTTTGAACGAACAAGTTTTTGGCGCCGTTGTCGGGGCGAGGATAAGCTTTAGATTTGATTTGCTTTACTTAGTTAGTTAGTAGTTTTCTTTTGACATTTTCTCTAGTTGTTTGTGGTTTATTAAGACCTCTCATCTACTTGCTTGGAAAAAATGTCTCATGAATATGTTAATTTTGGTGAGAGGTTGCCTAACATTCCTTCACATCCTTACTACTATGCATTTACTAGTCATGAAAATTATTCTAGGGAATACATGCATTTCATACGTGAGCGTGCTTACAATAATGGTGATTATTTTCCTAAAAATGATTATTCTTGACATGATAGTAGGTCACATGCACACATATCTCATGCTTTTTGTGCACAATCACCACCCTCATGCGAGACTACACTTGAGCAGTGCCTTGGATACCTCGTACCTCTCATGCCAGGCCTGCTCTTGGAAGAGCTGCCACAAATGTACGATCATATCGTACGCCTCCATGTTCTCATGTTGCTTCGGAAGCTCAGATCTCATGGTACACAGCATGAGACAGGTCACATCATTATTGTCATCTACAATATTTTGATGTGTCCTTATGGCAGCGAGTACATCATCATCAGGTGGTGGTGCTGGAATGGTTGCATCTAAGATGTACAACTTCTTTTCTTGCTTAAGGAAAATCCTTAAGTTTCTATACCAGTCCAGAAAGTTGTTCCCAGACAACTTGTCCTTCTCAAGGACAAAACGCATGGATGGTGTCGATGATTGATTGTTGTTTTCCATTGAAATTCTACAAAACGAGAAATATGCAATATTAGTATTTTGAAAAATTTAACCATATTCAATAATTGCTAGATTATTGTTGATAAATGGAAAGTGCATATTTTAGTAGGTTATTGAACTCCTCTTAACTTGCTTTTATATGTAATTTGTGTGTTATATCCCTCATTCTAGACTTATGCTTGCTCTTGTAGTTTTGGTTGTTTTTCTCTTATTTTGTAGGTGAAGACGTGGTAGGGAAAGCTTAAATGATAAAGGGGAGGAGATTTAGGCTAAGAGGCGTGAAGAAGGAATTAGAAACGCTTGATTTGAAGATTCAAGAAGCTAATTTGAAAGAAAAGTGAATAAAGAGACCAAGATTGAAGATAAAGCAAGTCAAAAGAAGCAAAAGTCAAGGTCAAAGTTACTTTCGAGGGCCAAAGAACGAAAAATTCATCATTTTGGGGAGAAACATAATTTCCCGAAATTAAGAGGGTCCTAATGAAGAAGATCTAGCATGTAGGGGAAGATTATGGGTCAAATTTGGAAGCTCTAAGTAAATGAGGGACCAAAGCGCAAAGAAGAAGAGTCATCTTCTTCCTCAATCCCGTCCAAAATGAACCATCCACCATGAAAGCTCCATAGAAACTTCGTTTGAGCTCCAAATTGTCCGAAATCGGTCCCAAATTGACCCCTAAACAACCCTCTATGATCCCCACCTCTTCTAGACCTCCTTAAACACCCAAAACAACCCCGAAATCACCCAAACCCGAAACCCACATAAACCCACTTCATAGCCACGGTTTAACCTTCAATTACCCCTTCCATACTCCACCAAATCGACTCAAATCAAGCCCAAAACACTCTTCAAACCATTATCTACCTATTTGAACCACCAATTCGGCCCCAAACCCAATAAATCGAAAAGCTCTAAGTTCTAGGGTTCATATGGACGAATTGGGCATTCAATGATGGGGATGTTAGAAGCTCAATTGGACGGTTATGATTGATCCTTGGAGGCTAAGGAACCTATTCCAAGCTTGTATTTAAGCTAACAATTTGAGGAATTGGGGCTCTCTCTCTCTTTGCTCCCCTCTTGAAGGAGGCCGAAAATTTACTTTCTCTCTCTATCCCTCTCGGTTTTGGCCGATTTTTGAGTTGTTCTTGAGTCTCTAAGCCTTGGGTAGGAGCCAAGAACAACCAAGGAGGAAGAGAGAACGAATTTGAGCCAAGTTTCATTGTTCTTCATTGATACTCATATGGGTTCTTCATTGTTCTTAGCTTGTTCTTCATTTTTTTGGGTTACTTGGCTACTTTTAGTTGCAATTGAAGAATAGTTTGTGTATTCTTGAGTTTAAGCTTGAATCTAATGAAAATATTCATGAGTATGCTTGATATCTCTTGTGTTGCTTGGCTCTTGGATATGAGTAGCTAGACTAATTGTTGGTTGAAGTTGATGAATCTAGGTGTGTTGGGTGTGGATTCAATTGTTAAATCAATGAGTTGAGAAGTTCCTCTTGTGATTCATGACTCAACAAGTGTTGGAATACAAATCCGATTTGTAGCTTCATCTTGTATGTGGATTCATGCTTGAATACACATACTTGATAGTTGATACAACTTAGTTTTGGATTCCAATAGTGTTCCTCATGAATCATACTTGGATTTGACATTAGAATCCACACACCTCCTTGTAATATCATTTGGGTGTTGGATTCATGCACAACACTCCTAGATGATTCAACTAAGACCAACTATTCTCTCAATTCTACAAACTTTTTTTTTCAAGTTTTAGATTCTTTTTAAGTATTTGCTTAGTTTCTTTAAATTGTTCAACAAAACTCTTGCTCCATCACTTGAGTGGTGGATTCAAAGCTTGGCTAGCTCTAAAGCTTTTGAGAAACTCGTTTTGTTAATTTAGTTAGTTGCTTAGTAAGTTTACTAGTTAGCTTAGAGTGTTTAATCTCTTTCCCAATCCTTGTGGAAATCGACCCCGTTCTTACTCGGGTACTACTTAGAACGATATTCCTATACTTGGGAATTATCGTGAACAAGTTTTTGGCGCCGTTGCCGGGGATTGGTGCTAAGAGACTCACTCTTTAGTTTTTTTCTTGTTTTGCTTGTTTTTATTTTTTTTAGATACGCTTGAAGAAAATTCCGGGTTCATTTTTGAGCTTTGGAACAAAACAAGCGAAAAGTAAAAAAAATCACAAAAACATACTCTTAGTTTTTGTTCATCTATTAGTGGTAGTATTAGCTTAGCCCCTTCCAAAGATTTAAGCTTACTTGATAGCCTTGAAATCATGGAGGAAGATGATGGGCATAGTAGCAACAACGAAATGATGCCATTTCGTACACTTAGAGATTTGATGCATCCACCTAGGCAAAGTTCACCTTCTTGCTTTGTGGTTCCTTTGAATGAAAGAAATTTTGAAGTTAAACCGGGTACAATCCAACTCTTACCCAAGTATCATGGCTTAGAGGCCGAGAGTGCCTACTCTCATCTTAAAGATTTTTGTGACATTGCCTCAACGGTTTATCGTAATGGTGTTTCTAGCAACACTATCAAACTTAGGTTGTTTCCTTTCTCTTTGAAGGATAAAGCCAAATCATGGCTTCACTCCTTGAGACCTAGGACGATAGGCACTTGGGAAGACTTGGAGAAAGAATTTCTCAAGAATTTTTTCCCCACTTACAAGACTAATGCCATAAAAAGGCAAATTGTGACTTTTTGTGTTAAGGAGGGAGAGCCACTTCCCCAAGCTTGGGAACGCTTCAAGGATCTCCTCATTGCTTGTCCTCACCATGGATTTGAGGTTTGGAGATTGATTAGCTCCTTTTATGAGGGTTTGCCGTCCAATCACAAGCACACAATTGAGTCGATGAGTGAGGGAGATTTCTTTTCAAAAGGTGTAGATGAGGGGTGGGAATGTATAGATGAGATTTGTGAAAAATTCCAATCTTGGGACATCAATGAGCCTTCAAAAGAAGTGTCTTCTAAGCCTAAAAGTAGCATGCATTACCTTAAGTCTAAGAATGAGGCATTGTGCTCTTTTTGTAGTGATTCACACGAGTTAAGCGATTGTCCTGACTTCCTAAGAGCCCAAGAGCTTATGGGTGAACAAGTAAATGTGCTCAATTCCAACAATTATGGGAAGTCATATGACAACTCGCCATACTCGGCCACATATAACTCCAATTGGAGAAATCATCCTAATTTCTCATGGAGACAAGGCCAAGATACCCAAATGAACCCCTCAAGTTCTACCTATGTCCCTCCTAACAAGAGGAGTGTTGAAGAAAATTTAGAGCAATTTATGGCTAACCAAAACCAAACAAACCAAGATTTGAGAAATGCGTTGGCTAGGTTGGAGTCTACCATAAATGCTCAAGAGAGGGAAAAATTTCCATCTCAACCTCAACAAAATCCAAAGGGCCAAAGTTTTAACCATGTGGAACATGCTAAGGCCATCACCGTTTTGAGAAATGGGAAAGTTGTTAACAATGGACTTTCAAGTGGGGAGTCCAATGAAAATGAGGGAGAAGAAGAGTGTGAGAAGTGTGATGACCAAGAGAGAGTTGTCGACTCACAAGAGTCACAATGTAGTCTTGACAAGGGGAAACAAGTAGTGGAAGAAAGTGAGGAAATTAAGGTTCCTCCACCATTTCCCCAAAGACTTTTAGCCTCTACTAAGAAAGCTAGCAACCAAGATATCCTTGAGACATTCCAAAATGTCAAGATTAACATCCCTCTCTTGGATGCTATCAAGCAAATTCCGGCTTATGCCAAGTTTCTCAAGGATCTTTGCACTTTCAAGAGAACTCTTCAAGTGAGAAAGAAGGCTTTTCTCACCGAGCAAGTGAGCTCAATTCTCCAAAATAATCTCCCTCCCAAGTATAAAGATCCGGGCTCACCTACTATTACTTGCACAATTGGAGATCATAAAATTCATAATTCTTTATTAGATTTGGGTGCAAGTGTAAACCTCCTTCCATACTCGGTGTATGAGAAGTTGGGGTTGGGTGAGTTGAAACCCACAAGAGTGACTCTACAATTGGCGGATAGGTCCATTAGAGTCCCTAGAGGTATCATTGAGGATGTCTTGGTTCAAGTGAACCAATGTTACTATCCGGTGGATTTTATAGTTTTAGACACCTCCCCTTTGGCTAGTGGCACATCATCCATTCCTATTATTTTAGGAAGACCATTTCTTGCTACTTCTAATGCAATAATAAATTGTAGAAGTGGTATGATGAATATTACATTTGGCAACATGACGTTAGAGCTTAATATTTTTAATGCATGTATTCACCCAAGATCGCAAGATGATGATGATGTATGTGAAATAAGTTGGGTTGAGTCATGTGTTGAAGATGTTTATACTATTGCTACATGTTCCAATGGAATAGATGAGATTATTTTGCAAGATTTAGAATTTTTATGTGAAGAAAATAGAATTTTCTCATCATTGCTCATGAGTGAGGAATTTAATGTGGATGATTGGGTTAGTCTTGTTAGTAAACTTGAACCTGTGAAGCCTCCTAGAGAGTCTACTCATGAGCATTCTTGTAGTGATATTGATTTACATGAGAAAATGGAGTTACCTTCCATAGTAAGGGAACCTCCTACTTATGATTTGAAACCCCCTCACTTAGAATTGAAAAATACATTTTTAGGGGTTGATGATAATCTTACATGCATGACTAGTGAGCATGACTTGTTTTGTGATGACTTAGAGGACATTCAAGGAGAACCCCCACCACTAGAGATTGTGGATGAATTTTCAAGTAAGTTGGGGGGTTCAAGTGTTGGTTGTGAAATTTTCGAAGTCTTATTTCATATTTCCCCTATTGATTTTGATGAAAATAAATTTCATGTTGTGAAAGGAAAGTGGGGAAGAATCTTGGATGAAAGTGTGAAATTAAAGAGTGAGAATTTTTGTGTTCATATTTTAGAAATGGATCATAAGCTAGAATTTTGTAGTGAAAATGTTCTTCTCATTGAAGGTATTAAGTTAACTAGTGGTAAAGATCCTCCTCTTGAATTCTCTCATGACAATTCTCTCATTTTACATTCCCAAGATGAGTCAAGTTTTTCTATCGAAATGTGTGATGTCTCTTGCACGTTCTTTGAAATGAGCATTTTGAAGAATTTATTTGGAAAACAAGAGAGTGCTACTTTCATTAAGAAGCAAACACTCAAATCCTTACATTTTGATTTACTTGATCCGGGTATTAGTTTTCCAATTTTTGTGCTTGAGATATTAGAGAAAGTGAAAGGAAAAATGAGAATGCAAAGAATGAAAGAGGGTTGCCTTGACCCTACTCGAGCTCATAGTCATAGGCAAGCTTGCCTAGACTACAAGAAATTAAAAGTTCCATGAATTGACTTATTCCATTTAGAAGTCACAAGTTGTAAATAAATAAGTTAGATTTTCTCTATTTCTTGCATTTTTTTCTAACATTTTGTAGGTTGCTCATGGAGGAGGATTTATGCTTGGTGGCCAAGAAAGCAAAAAACGAGGTCCATCTATCCCTTGTCTCTTATATGAATTTGTATGCTCTTCCATTGATCTCACACATTGAGGACAATGTGCTATTTTAGTTGGGGGGTGGAGTAGATTTTATTTCTTGTTTAAATGGTTACAAGCATGCTTTTTCTTCATTAGTGATTTACATGAAAAATAAAAAAAAATGAAAAAAATGAAAATCCAAAAAAATTGAAAAATTGAAAAAATGTGTGAATCTTTCATGAGAAGCATCACTCTTTCCCCGTGTCAAACCATAGATTTCTTTTATTCTTCTTTCTTTGGTAGTTTTGTTTTAACCTTTCATCTTGAGTCTAGATTTTATAGCTTTATTGAGTCTTAGGAAGTTATAATTGAGTCACTTATTTGAAAAAAAAAAACAAAAACAAAAAAATGAATGAAGAAAATGAAAAAAGAAAAATGAGAAAAAGTGAAAAGGGGGAATTTTAGGAAGTTAGATGTTTTCAAATAATGAAATTTCTTAGTCCATGTTCTTTTTATTTTTATTTAGAAAGGAATTCTTTGCTTATACTCAATACATCTACACCAATATCCCACATTCCGCGACATCATGCGTTCTCACAAAGCGACACACTAAATTTACGTTTCATGTTTAAGTCCTTCAAGCTAAGTTGATCACATAAACTTTGACGTCTTCTACTTTTGATAAAGGGTGCATTTTCTAAAGCTATTTGAACTTTAAAAAAAAGGATTTTACTCTATTCGTTTTTTGCGGTGGAAACTTGTAGCCCATTGGAGTGGTGGTTACCAATGACACCCCATGCGATGTCTAAGAAATAGAGGGGTGTCCGGGGATAATGTTACGTCAGCACCTAGATAGCTCCCTTGGTTTAGCTTAAAAAGCCCACTCGCTTGTATATTCCTCTATTTTGTTGTGGGTCTTGGAGAGCCTTGGATTTGAGGTTAAAAAAAAATAGAAAGAAAGAAAAAGAAAAAGAAATCATGATAAATTGCACCATCTACCAAAAATCCACAAAAGGATCATACAAGCCCACAACCACATCTCCCCTTCTTAAAATTTTTTGTTCAAAGCTTTGGAGGTCCATCATATATGGGTGCTTTTGAATGAGTATGAGAATGTCTAGTTTCATGTGATCCTTATTTTTGAAGGCATACTTTCTCGCAAATTGGACTTAATTAACAAGTTTTGTGGATCGCATGAGTCACCTTCTACCAAACACCGCCCACATTTGTATGAGTATATGCTTAGACGTCAATAGGTTTCTTTCTCAATCTTCTTGGACTTTGAGAGTTTATTTGAGGAAACATTTGTGCATTCTTCTTTTTCTCCCACCAAAAAAATTAAAATTATCTAGTAACTCTTAGTATTTTATTTCTTTGAGTTCTCACTTAGGATAGATAATGTGTGTGTGCGTTTTTGTAAATATTTGAGTCTACTTTAGAATTGAGTCAAGCCTTGTCTAGTTGAGTGTGTGTCTCTCATGATTGGTTCTTCACTAGTTCACTACTTATATCGCTCTCTTTGCTCGAGGACGAGCAAAAGGCTAGTTGGGGGGGTGTGTTGATAAATGGAAAGTGCATATTTTAGTAGGTTATTGAACTCCTCTTAACTTGCTTTTATATGTAATTTGTGTGTTATATCCCTCATTCTAGACTTATGCTTGCTCTTGTAGTTTTGGTTGTTTTTCTCTTATTTTGTAGGTGAAGACGTGGTAGGGAAAGCTTAAATGATAAAGGGGAGGAGATTTAGGCTAAGAGGCGTGAAGAAGGAATTAGAAACGCTTGATTTGAAGATTCAAGAAGCTAATTTGAAAGAAAAGTGAATAAAGAGACCAAGATTGAAGATAAAGCAAGTCAAAAGAAGCAAAAGTCAAGGTCAAAGTTACTTTCGAGGGCCAAAGAACGAAAAATTCATCATTTTGGGGAGAAACATAATTTCCCGAAATTAAGAGGGTCCTAATGAAGAAGATCTAGCATGTAGGGGAAGATTATGGGTCAAATTTGGAAGCTCTAAGTAAATGAGGGACCAAAGCGCAAAGAAGAAGAGTCATCTTCTTCCTCAATCCCGTCCAAAATGAACCATCCACCATGAAAGCTCCATAGAAACTTCGTTTGAGCTCCAAATTGTCCGAAATCGGTCCCAAATTGACCCCTAAACAACCCTCTATGATCCCCACCTCTTCTAGACCTCCTTAAACACCCAAAACAACCCCGAAATCACCCAAACCCGAAACCCACATAAACCCACTTCATAGCCACGGTTTAACCTTCAATTACCCCTTCCATACTCCACCAAATCGACTCAAATCAAGCCCAAAACACTCTTCAAACCATTATCTACCTATTTGAACCACCAATTCGGCCCCAAACCCAATAAATCGAAAAGCTCTAAGTTCTAGGGTTCATATGGACGAATTGGGCATTCAATGATGGGGATGTTAGAAGCTCAATTGGACGGTTATGATTGATCCTTGGAGGCTAAGGAACCTATTCCAAGCTTGTATTTAAGCTAACAATTTGAGGAATTGGGGCTCTCTCTCTCTTTGCTCCCCTCTTGAAGGAGGCCGAAAATTTACTTTCTCTCTCTATCCCTCTCGGTTTTGGCCGATTTTTGAGTTGTTCTTGAGTCTCTAAGCCTTGGGTAGGAGCCAAGAACAACCAAGGAGGAAGAGAGAACGAATTTGAGCCAAGTTTCATTGTTCTTCATTGATACTCATATGGGTTCTTCATTGTTCTTAGCTTGTTCTTCATTTTTTTGGGTTACTTGGCTACTTTTAGTTGCAATTGAAGAATAGTTTGTGTATTCTTGAGTTTAAGCTTGAATCTAATGAAAATATTCATGAGTATGCTTGATATCTCTTGTGTTGCTTGGCTCTTGGATATGAGTAGCTAGACTAATTGTTGGTTGAAGTTGATGAATCTAGGTGTGTTGGGTGTGGATTCAATTGTTAAATCAATGAGTTGAGAAGTTCCTCTTGTGATTCATGACTCAACAAGTGTTGGAATACAAATCCGATTTGTAGCTTCATCTTGTATGTGGATTCATGCTTGAATACACATACTTGATAGTTGATACAACTTAGTTTTGGATTCCAATAGTGTTCCTCATGAATCATACTTGGATTTGACATTAGAATCCACACACCTCCTTGTAATATCATTTGGGTGTTGGATTCATGCACAACACTCCTAGATGATTCAACTAAGACCAACTATTCTCTCAATTCTACAAACTTTTTTTCAAGTTTTAGATTCTTTTTAAGTATTTGCTTAGTTTCTTTAAATTGTTCAACAAAACTCTTGCTCCATCACTTGAGTGGTGGATTCAAAGCTTGGCTAGCTCTAAAGCTTTTGAGAAACTCGTTTTGTTAATTTAGTTAGTTGCTTAGTAAGTTTACTAGTTAGCTTAGAGTGTTTAATCTCTTTCCCAATCCTTGTGGAAATCGACCCCGTTCTTACTCGGGTACTACTTAGAACGATATTCCTATACTTGGGAATTATCGTGAACAATTATCAAATATAGCTCCCACTATTTTTCTCGGATTAATAAGCCCTCACCATTAATGCAGAAAATATCATATATTTTCTAGTGAGTCCAAGATCCATATTTCACTTCTTCTTGAGCTTGCTTTGGCATGTCACCCAAGAATTAGTTATTTAGGTAGGAACGTCTTTCCAATTGCATCTTATGGAATTCTTGGTGCAACCGGGCAAGTAATTCCTTATTTATCTATCTCATAGATAATCCCAATTGCATTGCCTCTAAGTTATCAATCCAAGTGAAAACACTTAGTTACATTTAACCTCTTATTTAAACAACCACACATTACTTACTTGTGTCGCCGCATCACATTATGGTAAATTAAAATTGCCTTGCTTTGGCAAGCTCGAGACTAATAGAGCCTGATCATGAAGGGTGTTAAAATAAGAGAAGGCAAAACGTAATATTTCCTTCGAGGTATTTAAATGTCATTATTTAATTCATTTGTTTGATCCCATGACATGAACAACTTATTTGGATTGGGCAATCCACAATAAAAGACCATCCTTGTTTATTATAATCTTGTTACGTTTTGCTTGTATCATCCATACACAAAACAAATAACAAGACATAAATAATAAACATCCACAAAATAAAAAAAACAACCTGGCATGGATATTGAAACAACCCGGAACCCCGGTTCCTTGCTAGCACAACCAAACGATAATTTAAAAACACATTTATTTAAATAAAACCGGAGAAAACCCTCAAACAATAGTTAGATTGAAACAAACGACATTGTTCAAATCTAAATTGAAATTATAAAAATTCTTCCTAGATAAATGACAAATATCCTAGCTGCCTGATCCTAGATCCAGCTTACGTGTGCGCGTTTCCCCGACTTTATTCATGAACTGCGTGTTTTCAAATAGCAACAGCCGACCGCAGAAAACGTTTATCAGTAAAAACTAAGTAAGCATACATCACAACATGTAAAACAGAGTTGGCTAACAGAAAATTTGAATAACCACATTTTAATCATATCTTTGGTTGAGGCGTAGCCTACGAGCCCCAACAGGTACGATGTATACAGAGAGGTCACAATGCAATAAATATTGAAATAGGAGTTCTTCTTGGGATATCACAGTCCATCCCAATTCACTCCGGACGTTAGTAGATAGCCCAACGCTACCCCGTCCAAACCATACTAATGAGACCTTAAGTGTCGAAACCCCTATACAGTAGTGACCTACACATGCATAGGTAGTACTCACAGTTTCCACATCTTTAAATAAATTAATGGGTATGAACCCTAAGGAGTATCGTCCTCCCTCAATAGCCTTCACAACATCCTCTGTACATCGTCCGAATTTCATTATCGTATATTCATCATTCTTCCAATATCTCACACGAGTATATAAGTTTGAATAACCACATGCTTTTCAAATCAGATTAACAGTATTGAAATAACTCACACAAAACATCACATTTTGATAGTTGAAGGTGTTGTGCACATATACTTACTTGGAAAGAGAGATCGTGACACGAAAGCAAACAACCTCCTAGTACTCGTAGTATGGATCCTCCACAAATTCACCGTCTATGAACTCAGTGTCTACAATAGCAGATATTTCCTAATTAACACTCAATTTTCACGACATAGTGCATACAAATCCTATATGAAATGTGTATGACCCCCATATTAAACTCCCCCAAAAACCGTAACATTATATTTTAAAAGAATATATGTTTATAACTATATGTATATAATAAAAAGGTTCGTAACTAATTAAACTTCTAAAATCATTTATTTATTTAATAAGCTAGATTTGCTTTTCATTAAGTAAAAGACAACAATTTAATTTAACCATTACCTATAAAAGTACAATACTTTGCTTATTTTCTTAATAGAAGAAAATTTTGTAGTCTCCTGTTAACGACATAAAATTGCATGTTTTAGTATGTTAATGAACTCTTCACAACTTGCTAATATGTGTAATTTAGCTATTTTATCTCTCTTTCTAGACTTATGCTTGTCGTTGTAGTTTTGCTTGTTTTTATCTTATTTTGTAGGCAAAGACGTAATTTAGAACGCAAGAGGCTAGTTGGGAAAGCTTGAATGAGGAATTGAGAGGCTTTGGAGGGGCCAAGAGAAGTGAAGAAGGATTTAGAGGGGCTTATATTGAAGAAATCAAGTGAAAAAGATGCCAAAATTAAAGAAAATGCTAGTTAAAGGCTAAATTGCAAGTAAAAAGTGATGTCAAAGGGGCATATTTGAGAAGAAATTAACGAAATTGGGGCTAAAGTGTAGGTTTCTAAACGATTTAAGGGCTTAAGCATTGTGTTCCTAACGGAGTGGGGGTGAAGTTGCAGTTTACTCAAATGTTTTAAGAGAAAAGGGGGCCTTTTAAAGATACCAGCAAACAAGAGGGGGTCTTTTTTTATTTTCCTCAATTTAACAGCTGCAACGCAGCTGTATCTTCTTCCTCGCGACGCTAAAACAGAGGAACACCATGGAAGCTTCGACGAAGCTCCAAACAACCCTCAACCCGTCCTCAAATCGCCACCAAATGGCTCAAAATCGGTATCAAATCAATCCCCAGCCCAAGACCTATCCACTGCACCCATCAATTCGGCCCAAAACGAAGAGAACAAGAAAGCCCCAAATCGCTAGGGTTCATGAGAGCAAGATAAGATCGACGATGGAGAGGCATAGAGGTCAATTGGAGGGCATGGATTGATCCTTGGAGGCTACGAAATCCACCTCTCAAGTATATATAACACAAGATTGAAGAAATCGAAGGCTCTCTTCTCTCAGACCCGACTGTTCACAGTGCTCTGTTTTTGGGTTCGTCCGTCTCCTCTCTCTCTCTCCGATTTCTCCTCGTTTATGGGTTGTTCTTGAGCTCATCAAGGGCCAAGCATAGAGAAAGAGGAAGAGAGGGAGAGAGGAGGTAGTTTCAGTACGATTTTGGACTATGTGGGGCTGCTGTTCTTGAGCTGTTTCTGATGCTCTGTTTTTTTTGGCGATTGTTCTGGGTTTATTAGCAGCAGCAGTCGCAGTAGCTTGCAGCAGTTGGTTGAGTGATTTGGAAGCTTAGTTCTTCATCTTCCTTCATTTCCTAGCTTAGTTTTGATTATTGCTTTGTGTTTGTGGCTATTGTGCTCTTGGTGATGTGTAATTTGAACCAAGTTTTGAGGAAGAATTGGTGATAACTTGTGTTGGATTCAAGTATGATGAATGAAATGATAATTTTCTTTACTTCTCTTGAATTTATACTCATGTTTAGCTAATTCACTCGCTTGGGTGATTTGGGACTATCTAGTGCCCTAATCCTCTCATTGATTCAAGTTGGACTTCAAGGATGAATGGGTTGAATTGAGTAGCTTCAATACGTAGTTTAATACTTGAATTTTTCATGTTGGAGTATTTGATGCATTGAATAGGTAGATGTGCGAATGTTCTTGACATGTTTGATTCGGAATTTCTCTTGCGTTGAAGTGACTCGTTAATCCTAACTTTGAGAAATTGAGTACTAGTTAGGTGATTTGAGTGAGAATTTAGGAATCTCATTTGTGGCTTGATCTTTCATGTGGAAACACCTATGTGTGTTTACATATGTTTGATGCTTGAGGCACTTGATATTTGGAAAATCTCATTTGAATCGCTTCTTTAGTGCTTAATTATCGTGTGTTAGAGTTAGGCACTTCATTTGTGGCAAGTTGGATTGCAATGAGCAATCGATTCTTGAGGCACTTGTCTTGTGGAATTCTACATGTGATATGAGAAACGGGCTTGAATATAATAGGGGATTGGTCACTAGAGAAACCGATGATCCCTAGCCCCTCATTACTTGTTATTTCACTACTTTCTCGAATCGTAGTTTTAGTAGTTGTTTACTTTGTTCTTTAAATTCTCAAATCTCAACTCGCTCCATCAATTAGTTTTGGTGGATTTGATAGCTTGGCAAGCTCTAAAGCCATTGAGAGAAGTTGCTTTTATCGTTTAGTTAGTCGTTTTCTAGTTTTGCAAGTCACTCTCTAATCCTCCACTCCTTGTGGATTCGACCCCGTTCTTACTCGGGTACTACTTAGAACGATATTCCTATACTTGGGAATTATCGTCAACAAGTTTTTGGCGCCGTTGCCGGGGAGAGGCTAGGCTTTAGATTTGATTTGCTTTCTTAGTTAGTTTGTAAGTAGTTTGTTTTTGACATTTTCTCTAGTTGTATTGTGGTTAGTTAAGCTTGTGAGATTCAAGAGGGCTTGTGAAATTTATCAAGTACCTCTCATCTACTTGCTTGAAAAAAAAATGTCTCATGAACATTTTGGACTTGGTGAGAGGCCTAGTGTTCCTTATTACTATGCATTTACTAGTCATGAAAATCATTCTAAGGAATCAATGCGTTCCAAACGTGAGCTTACTTACAATAATGGTGATTATTTTCCTAAGAATGATTATTCTTGGCATGATAGTAGGACACTAGATTACACATCTCATGCTTCTTGTGCACAATCACCTTCCTCAAACACTTACATGTTTTTGAACTCTCATGATTCTTGCACTTATCAATATAATGATATGATGTGTGAATCAAGAGAACTTAATCATTTTGAGAGGGAATCACTTGTGAATGATGAGCTAAATATGCCTATAAGTGATTCTCTAGAGGAGACATTTCAAAAATATCTCCAAGGCACAAAAGAACTAAGAGATTCAATAAGAGAAAAAAGAGAATCACAAAGTAAACTTGAAGGCTCATTTAGAGAAGTAGAAGGATCGTTTTGTCACTCGATTGATAAAGTGGAATCCTCATATTCACAATCGCATGATAATGAGTCTCTTGCATATAGTACTTACTCTTCACAAAACTCGCCATCATATGAGTCTCAAGTTCTTATTCACACACATCACGAGCTTGCTCAAGATCAAATTTCGGATGATGTGTTTGATGATGGAGTTGTTGCCACTAGGATAGGTGATTGTATTCATTTCTCATTTTCACAATCTAAAGAAGCATGTGATAGTGATATTGGTAGTGAGATTGATCTTTTTGATGATGACTCTTCAACTCATGACATGAGTGAAGCCATTTTGGATGACTCTCATAGTGACACTTGTGAGGAGGAGTCGCAAAATGAAAATCACTCATGTGATGAGTTAGAGGTCAAATTTGATGCTACCACTAGTGAAGGGAATGTAGACTTGTCTTGTGCTCAAGAAGATCCTAGTACTTACCGGAGTTCCTATGATCTTGATTGTGACGAAAATGAAGTTTTATTGGGAGGTACTCCGGTTAGTATTGATATGTCTAATGAAGATCCGGGGAGGTATGCTCGTATTTGTGAAGAAATAGAATTTTGCTTAAATGCTCCCTTGGATTCTATCATTATGGAAGATGTGCCTAAGGGTTTGGATGAGGCTTCAAGTTCTCAAATTATTTTAACTCCCACTTGTGAAGCCCCATCCCCAAATCCATATGACTTATTTAAAAGTGATGAGATGGAGGATTCACAAGTTGCCGCCGTCTCTCAAGTTTTGATTTCAAGTAAAAATTTGGCGACTTATGAAGACCCATTCTATGATTCAATTAGTTTGAGGATTTCAAACCCTTTTCTTAAGTTGATGCATGATATAACAACTTGCCCTAACTTTATTGTTAGATTTTGCTTGCATCTCTTATTCATCTTTTGTGTCTTGCCCCTACTTCTCCTTTCTATTCTAATTGATGAATCAAAATTTTTAAAGGAGAAGTACTTTTCTAAGAATGAAGTAGGGGCATGGCATGGAAAGAAGTTTCCAAGATTGGGGGTGGGATAGCATCATTTTCTTTGTTCCACCTCCGTAGTTGTAAATAAATAAATTAATTTATCTCTATTTCTTGCATTTCTTTTCTATGAACATTTCGTAGGTTGCTCTTGGAGGAGGACTTGTGCTTGGTGGCCAAGAAAGCTAAAATGAGGTCTCTTCTATCCCTTAATTCTTGCTAAAATTTGTATGCTCTTCCATCGTTCTCACACATTGAGGACAATGTGACATTTTAGTTCGGGGGTGGGAAGTAGATTTTATTTCTTGCTTAAATGGTTACTATCATGCTTTTTCTTCATTAGTGATTTACATGAAAAATACAAAAAAATGAAAAATTTGAAAAAAATCATAAAAATTAAAAAAATTAAAAAATTTGAAAAACTGTGTGAACCTTTCATGAGAAGCATCACTCTTTCCCCGTGTCAAACCATAGGTTTTTATTTTCATTTCTTTGGTAGTTTTATTTATTTTAACCTTTCATCTTGAGTCTAGATTTTATTCTCTTATTTGATAGCTTTATTGAGTCTTAGGAAGTTATAGTTGAGTCACTTATTTTGAAAAAAAGAAGAAAAAAAAAATTGGAAAATGAAAAATAATGAAAAAAAATTGAGAAAAGTAAAAAAGGGGGAATTTTAGGAAGCTAGATGTTTTCAAATAATGAAATTTCTTAGTCCATGTTCTTTTTATTGTCATTTTAATAAGGAATTCTTTGCTTATACTCAATACATCTACACCAACATCCCACCTTCCGCGATATCATGCGTTCTCACAAAGCAACACACTAAATTTACGTTTCATGTTTAAGTCCTTCGAGCTAAGTTGATCACATAAACTTTGACGTCTTATTACTTTTGATAAAGGGTGCATTTCTAAAGCAATTTGAACTCTACAAAACGATTCTTCTCTATTCGTTTTTGCGGTGGAAACTTGTAGCCCATTGGAGTGGTGGTT
Source organism: Linanthus parryae (assembly GCA_023055425.1). NCBI lineage: Eukaryota > Viridiplantae > Streptophyta > Magnoliopsida > Ericales > Polemoniaceae > Linanthus > Linanthus parryae. Next base: position 79,175,034 of record JALGPY010000007.1, on the reverse strand, counting down.
ACCAATGACACCCCATGCGATGTCTAAGAAATAGAGGGGTGTCCGGGGATAATGTTACGTCACCACCTAGATAGCTCCCTTGGTTTAGCTTAAAAAGCCCACTCGCTTGTATATTCCTCTGTTTTGTTGTGGGTCTTGGAGATCCTTGGATTTGAGGTTAAAAATAAAATGTTAATGCTATAAATATCAAAAAAAAAAAAAAAAAAACCATGATAAATCGCACCATCTACCAAAAATCCACAAAAGGATCATACAAGCCCACAACCACATCTCCCCTTCTTAAAGAATTTTTGTTCAAAGCTTTGGAAGTCCATCTTACATGGGTGCTTTTGAATAAGTATGAGAATGTCTAGTTTCATGTGATCCTTATTTTTGAAGGCATACTTTCTCGCAAATTGGACTTAATTTAACAAGTTTTGTGGTTCGCATGAGTCACCTTCTACCAAACACCGCCCACATTTTTATGAGTATATGCTTAGACGTCCATAGGCTTCTTTCTCAATCTTCTTGGACTTTGAGAATTAATTTGAGGAAACATTTGTGCATTCTTCTTTTTCCCCCACAAAAAAAATTAAAATTAGCTAGTAATGTTTAGGATTTTATTTTCTTTGAGTTCTCACTTAGGATAGATAATGTGTGTGTGTGTTTGTAAATATTTGAGTCTAGTTTAGGATTGAGTCAAGCCTTGTCTAGTGAGTGTGAGTCTCTCATGATTGGTTTTTCACTATATTTCAACTCATATCGCTCTCTTTGCTCGAGGACGAGCAAAATGCTAGTTGGGGGGTGTGTTAACGACATAAAATTGCATGTTTTAGTATGTTAATGAACTCTTCACAACTTGCTAATATGTGTAATTTAGCTATTTTATCTCTCTTTCTAGACTTATGCTTGTCTTTGTAGTTTTGCTTGTTTTTATCTTATTTTGTAGGCAAAGACGTGATTTAGAACGCAAGAGGCTAGTTGGGAAAGCTTGACTGAGGAATTGAGAGGCTTTGGAGGGGCCAAGAGAAGTGAAGAAGGATTTAGAGGGGCTTATATTGAAGAAATCAAGTGAAAAAGATGCCAAAATTAAAGAAAATGCTAGTTAAAGGCTAAATTGCAAGTAAAAAGTGATGTCAAAGGGGCATATTTGAGAAGAAATTAACGAAATTGGGGCTAAAGTGTAGGTTTCTAAACGATTTAAGGGCTTAAGCATTGTGTTCCTAACGGAGTGGGGGTGAAGTTGCAGTTTACTCAAATGTTTTAAGAGAAAAGGGGGCCTTTTAAAGATACCAGCGAACAAGAGGGGGTCTTTTTGTATTTTCCTCTATTTAACAGCTGCAACGCAGCTGTATCTTCTTCCTCGCGACGCTAAAACAGAGGAACACCATGGAAGCTTCGACGAAGCTCCAAACAACCCTCAACCCGTCCTCAAATCGCCACCAAATGGCTCAAAATCGGTATCAAATCAATCCCCAGCCCAAGACCTATCCACTGCACCCATCAATTCGGCCCAAAACGAAGAGAACAAGAAAGCCCCAAATCGCTAGGGTTCATGAGAGCAAGATAAGATCGACGATGGAGAGGCATAGAGGTCAATTGGAGGGCATGGATTGATCCTTGTGTTGGAATTGTGACCTAGAGGCAATCAATTAATTGTGACATTTATGGATTTACGATTCATTATGTTATCGATATGGAGATATGTTAACATGAATGAAGTCCTTAGAATATAAGTGTTATATTCTTAAATATCCCTAGTCGATTATAATGATTAATAGGACAATCATCTATAGACTAGTATGGGGTTGGATTGATATGGAGATATCATGATCCAATACATGGGTATGCATTAGGAGTAATGGCATACTGGATTGACCCATCTCCGAGAAGGCTACATACATGTTATGTTGAGTCACAAGCGCTTCTCGCGGTGCAATGGTATTGTCATCCTTAGACTTGAAGTCACTAGATTATCTAGTTGTGGATTATTGTGATCTTGGTAGCGTTAAACGCTACACCGTAACTGGGTAGTTATAAAGGCGTGTACTGGATACAATAAGAAGCAAGCTTAGAGATCGTAGTGGACGTAGATAGAATTTGTCCCTCCCACATAACGGGAATAAATATCCTAGGCCACTCGAGGGATAGTGCTTATAAAATGTCTGGCCAGACTCAAATAAATCAATATGGGATATTGATGTTATTTGCACGAATAAGGCTATTCCCAGGATCGAGAAACTATAGATTGGATATACGAGTGTGACTTGTATGTCTCGTGTCCAATCCGGATATTGGGACAAAGGGATGAGACAATTACTTGCACAAGGTTTGTCATGATGACTATTCTATTTGTTGGCTAGAATGGATGTCTTGCTAGAGGCCGCTCCATATTAGTAAATAGTTACTACCAACTAAATAGAACCTATGGGGTCACACGCCATATAGGGGTGAACTAGACATGGGAAATAATTAATTAATATGATTAATTAATTAAAAGGATCAAATCGCAACAACTTGCTAACTTAGTAGGACTAATATGCAAGTTGGACTAATCCATGTATAGACATGATTAGGATTTGCCAAGGTGGCCTAATTCATGTAGAGACATGATTAGGATTAATTTGCAAATAGAACTAATCCATGTATTGACATGATAAGGACTATTTTGCAAAAGGGGACTAATCCGAACTTGAGTAGGATTATGAGGGGTTCTTTATGTAGTAGGACAAGGAGTTGTCGGACTATATAAAGAACACTCCTAGCTTATTTTTCTCTCTACACACCACACATCTATTTGATAGAATAAACGAGAGAACAAAGCAAGGAGAGAGCAAGTCCCAAAAGAGGGCCGAACCCCTTGGGACCGCCGCCCCTCTACCCGTCGGCCTACATGGTGGTGCCGCCCACCTTGGCTTCCCTCGTTTTGCGTGATTCTTCTTCCTCTTCCTCTTTCCGGGCTAGCACCAAGGATTGGAAGATCTAGATCTCACCTCTAGGCGTGGATCAACCGTAGAGACGTGACACTATTCGCGTTTGAAGTCATCAAAAAGAACCCAAAGGTGTGTTTATGATTTATAACCCTTACCATCGTTATGTCTCTTGACTTGTGATCCTTGGAGGGTTTTTCATGGTTTTATGTTTGATTATGCTTCCGTTGCGAAATCCATGAATCAAAACCCTACACCTTGGAGGCTACGAAATCCACCTCTCAAGTCTATATAACACAAGCTTGAAGAAATCGAAGGCTCTCTTCTCTCAGACCCGGCTGTTCACAGTGCTCTGTTTTTGGGTTCGTCCGTCTCCTCTCTCTCTCTCCGATTTCTCCTCGTTTATGGGTTGTTCTTGAGCTCATCAAGGGCCAAGCATAGAGAAAGAGGAAGAGAGGGAGAGAGGAGGTAGTTTCAGTCCGATTTTGGACTATGTGGGGCTGCTGTTCTTGAGCTGTTTCTGATGCTCTGTTTTTTTTTGGCGATTGTTCTGGGTTTATTAGCAGCAGCAGTCGCAGTAGCTTGCAGCAGTTGGTTGAGTGATTTGGAAGCTTAGTTCTTCATCTTCCTTCATTTCCTAGCTTAGTTTTGATTATTGCTTTGTGTTTGTGGCTATTGTGTTCTTGGTGATGTGTAATTTGAACCAAGTTTTGAGGAAGAATTGGTGATAACTTGTGTTGGATTCAAGTATGATGAATGAAATGATAATTTTCTTTACTTCTCTTGAATTTATACTCATGTTTAGCTAATTCACTCGCTTGGGTGATTTGGGACTATCTAGTGCCCTAATCCTCTCATTGATTCAAGTTGGACTTCAAGGATGAATGGGTTGAATTGAGTAGCTTCAATACGTAGACATGTATTTTAGCCGATAGTCAACATGTTGGGTTATCTTGGTATTTAAGAAGAAAGTTATGGTTAATTTTGTGAAAATGAAACATTTAAATGCTCATAGTTATCATATCAGTGGCAAAGTGCCACCTCCTGCATATTTTTGTGAGTTTGTGACTCACCCCCATTGCTAGTTAGGGGCTATCCATATGATTACGTGGTTTTTATTCCATCGTTTAATACTTGAATTTCTCATGTTGGAGTATTTGATGCATTGAATAGGTAGATGTGCGAATGTTCTTGACATGTTTGATTCGGAATTTCTCTTGCGTTGAAGTGACTCGTTAATCCTAACTTTGAGAAATTGAGTACTAGTTAGGTGATTTGAGTGAGAATTTAGGAATCTCATTTGTGGCTTGATCTTTCATGTGGAAACACCTATGTGTGTTTACATATGTTTGATGCTTGAGGCACTTGATATTTGGAAAATCTCATTTGAATCGCTTCTTTAGTGCTTAATTATCGTGTGTTAGAGTTAGGCACTTCATTTGTGGCAAGTTGGATTGCAATGAGCAATCGATTCTTGAGGCACTTGTCTTGTGGAATTCTACATGTGATATGAGAAACGGGCTTGAATATAATAGGGGGATTGGTCACTAGAGAAACCGATGATCCCTAGCCCCTTATTACTTGTTATTTCACTACTTTCTCGAATCGTAGTTTTAGTAGTTGTTTACTTTGTTCTTTAAATTCTCAAATCTCAACTCGCTCCATCAATTAGTTTTGGTAGATTTGATAGCTTGGCAAGCTCTAAAGCCATTGAGAGAAGTTGCTTTTATCGTTTAGTTAGTCGTTTTCTAGTTTTGCAAGTCACTCTCTAATCCTCCTCTCCTTGTGGATTCGACCCCGTTCTTACTCGGGTACTACTTAGAACGATATTCCTATACTTGGGAATTATCGTCAACAAGTTTTTGGCGCCGTTGCCGGGGAGAGGCTAGGCTTTAGATTTGATTTGCTTTCTTAGTTAGTTTGTTAGTAGTTTGTTTTTGACATTTTCTCTAGTTGTATTGTGGTTAGTTAAGCTTGTGAGATTCAAGAGGGCTTGTGAAATTTATCAAGTACCTCTCATCTACTTGCTTGAAAAAAAAAATGTCTCATGAACATTTTGGACTTGGTGAGAGGCCTAGTGTTCCTTATTACTATGCATTTACTAGTCATGAAAATCATTCTAAGGAATCAATGCGTTCCAAACGTGAGCGTGCTTACAATAATGGTGATTATTTTCCTAAGAATGATTATTTTTGGCATGATAGTAGGACACTAGATTACACATCTCATGCTTCTTGTGCACAATCACCTTCCTCAAACACTTACATGTTTTTTAACTCTCATGATTCTTGCACTTATCAATATAATGATATGATGTGTGAATCAAGAGAAGTTAATCATTTTGAGAGGGAATCACTTGTGAATGATGAGCTAAATATGCCTATAAGTGGTTCTCTAGAGGAGACATTTCAAAAATATCTCCAAGGCACAAAAGAACTAAGAGATTCAATAAGAGAAAAAAGAGAATCACAAAGTAAACTTGAAGGCTCATTTAGAGAAGTAGAAGGATCGTTTTGTCACTCGATTGATAAAGTGGAATCCTCATATTCACAATCGCATGATAATGAGTCTCTTGCATATAATACTTACTCTTCACAAAACTCGCCATCATATGAGTCTCAAGTTCTTATTCACACACATCACGAGCTTGCTCAAGATCAAATTTCGGATGATGTGTTTGATGATGGAGTTGTTGCCACTAGGATAGGTGATTGTATTCATTTCTCATTTTCACAATCTAAAGAAGCATGTGATAGTGATATTGGTAGTGAGATTGATCTTTTTGATGATGACTCTTCAACTCATGACATGAGTAAAACCATTTTGGATGACTCTCATAGTGACACTTGTGAGGAGGAGTCGCAAAATGAAAATCACTCATGTGATGAGTTAGAGGTCAAATTTGATGCTACCACTAGTGAAGGGAATGTAGACTTGTCTTGTGCTCAAGAAGAGCCTAGTACTTACCGGAGTTCCTATGATCTTGATTGTGACGAAATTGAAGTTTTATTGGGAGGTACTCCGGTTAGTATTGATATGTCTAATGAAGATCCGGGGAGGTATGCTCGTATTTGTGAAGAAATTGAATTTTGCTTAAATGCTCCCTTGGATTCTATCATTATGGAAGATGTGCCTAAGGGTTTGGATGAGGCTTCAAGTTCTCAAATTATTTTAACTCCCACTTGTGAAGCCCCATCCCCAAATCCATATGACTTATTTAAAAGTGATGAGATTGAGGATTCACAAGTTGCCACCGTCTCTCAAGTTTTGATTTCAAGTAAAAATTTGGCGACTTATGAAGACCCATTCTATGATTCAATTAGTTTGAGGATTTCAAACCCTTTTCTTAAGTTGATGCATGATATAACAACTTGCCCTAACTTTATTGTTAGATTTTGCTTGCATCTCTTATTCATCTTTTGTGTCTTGCCCCTACTTCTCCTTTCTATTCTAATTGATGAATCAAACTTTTTAAAGGAGAAGTACTTTTCTAAGAATGAAGTAGGGGCATGGCATGGAAAGAAGTTTCCAAGATTGGGGGTGGGATAGCATCATTTTCTTTGTTCCACCTCCGTAGTTGTAAATAAATAAATTAGTTTATCTCTATTTCTTGCATTTCTTTTCTATGAACATTTCGTAGGTTGCTCTTGGAGGAGGACTTGTGCTTGGTGGCCAAGAAAGCTAAAATGAGGTCTCTTCTATCCCTTAATTCTTGCTAAAATTTGTATGCTCTTCCATCGTTCTCACACATTAAGGACAATGTGACATTTTAGTTCGGGGGTGGGAAGTAGATTTTATTTCTTGCTTAAATGGTTACTAGCATGCTTTTTCTTCATTAGTGATTTACATGAAAAATACAAAAACATGAAAAATTTGAAAAAAATCATAAAAATTAAAAAAATTGAAAATTTTGAAAAAATGTGTGAACCTTTCATGAGAAGCATCACTCTTTCCCCGTGTCAAACCATATGTTTTTATTTTCATTTCTTTGGTAGTTTTATTTATTTTAACCTTTCATCTTGAGTCTAGATTGTATTCTCTTATTTGATTGCTTTATTGAGTCTTAGGAAGTTATAGTTGAGACACTTATTTTGAAAAAAGGAAGAAAAAAAAAATTGAAAAATGAAAAATGATGAAAAAAAATTGAGAAAAGTAAAAAAGGGGGAATTTTAGGAAGCTAGATGTTTTCAAATAATGAAATTTCTTAGTCCATGTTCTTTTTATTGTCATTTTAATAAGGAATTCTTTGCTTATACTCAATACATCTACACCAATATCCCACCTTCCGCGATATCATGCGTTCTCACAAAGCGACACACTAAATTTACGTTTCATGTTTAAGTCCTTCAAGCTAAGTTGATCACATAAACTTTGACGTCTTATTACTTTTGATAAAGGGTGCATTTCTAAAGCAATTTGAACTCTACAAAAAGATTCTTCTCTATTCGTTTTTGCGGTGGAAACTTGTAGCCCATTGGAGTGGTGTTTACCAATGACACCCCATGCGATGTCTAAGAAATAGAGGGGTGTCCGGGGATAATGTTACGTCACCACCTAGATAGCTCCCTTGGTTTAGCTTAAAAAGCCCACTCGCTTGTATATTCCTCTGTTTTGTTGTGGGTCTTGGAGATCCTTGGATTTGAGGTTAAAAATAAAATGTTAATGCTATAAATCTCAAAAAAAAAAAGAAAAAAAAAACAATGATAAATCGCACCATCTACCAAAAATCCACAAAAGGATCATACAAGCCCATAACCACATCTCCCCTTCTTAAAGAATTTTTGTTCAAAGCTTTGGAAGTCCATCTTACATGGGTGCTTTTGAATAAGTATGAGAATGTCTAGTTTCATGCGATCCTTATTTTTGAAGGCATACTTTCTCGCAAATTGGACTTAATTTAACAAGTTTTGTGGTTCGCATGAGTCACCTTCTACCAAACATCGCCCACATTTGTATGAGTATATGCTTAGACGTCCATAGGCTTCTTTCTCAATCTTCTTGGACTTAGAGAATTAATTTGAGGAAACATTTGTGCATTCTTCTTTTTCCCCCACAAAAAAAATTAAAATTAGCTAGTAATGTTTAGGATTTTATTTTCTTTGAGTTCTCACTTAGGATAGATAATGTGTGTGTGTGTTTGTAAATATTTGAGTCTAGTTTAGGATTGAGTCAAGCCTTGTCTAGTGAGTGTGAGTCTCTCATGATTGGTTTTTCACTATATTTCAACTCATATCGCTCTCTTTGCTCGAGGACGAGCAAAATTCTAGTTGGGGGGTGTGTTAACGACATAAAATTGCATGTTTTAGTATGTTAATGAACTCTTCACAACTTGCTAATATGTGTTATTTAGCTATTTTATCTCTCTTTCTAGACTTATGCTTGTCTTTGTAGTTTTGCTTGTTTTTATCTTATTTTGTAGGCAAAGACGTGATTTAGAACGCAAGAGGCTAGTTGGGAAAGCTTGAATGAGGAATTGAGAGGCTTTGGAGGGGCCAAGAGAAGTGAAGAAGGATTTAGAGGGGCTTATATTGAAGAAATCAAGTGAAAAAGATGCCAAAATTAAAGAAAATGCTAGTTAAAGGCTAAATTGCAAGTAAAAAGTGATGTCAAAGGGGCATATTTGAGAAGAAATTAACGAAATTGGGGCTAAAGTGTAGGTTTCTAAACGATTTGAGGGCTTAAGCATTGTGTTCCTAACGGAGTGGGGGTGAAGTTGCAGTTTACTCAAATGTTTTAAGAGAAAAGGGGGCCTTTTAAAGATACCAGCGAACAAGAGGGGGTCATTTTGTATTTTCCTCAATTTAACAGCTGCAACGCAGCTGTATCTTCTTCCTCGCGACGCTAAAACAGAGGAACACCATGGAAGCTTCGACGAAGCTCCAAACAACCCTCAACCCGTCCTCAAATCGCCACCAAATGGCTCAAAATCGGTATCAAATCAATCCCCAGCCCAAGACCTATCCACTGCACCCATCAATTCGGCCCTAAACGAAGAGAACAAGAAAGCCTCAAATCGCTAGGGTTCATGAGAGCAAGATAAGATCGACGATGGAGAGGCATAGAGGTCAATTGGAGGGCATGGATTGATCCTTGGAGGCTATGAAATCCACCTCTCAAGTCTATATAACACAAGCTTGAAGAAATCGAAGGCTCTCTTCTCTCAGACCCGACTGTTCACAGTGCTCTGTTTTTGGGTTCGTCCGTCTCCTCTCTCTCTCTCCGATTTCTCCTCGTTTATGGGTTGTTCTTGAGCTCATCAAGGGCCAAGCATAGAGAAAGAGTAAGAGAGGGAGAGAGGAGGTAGTTTCAGTCCGATTTTGGACTATGTGGGGCTGCTGTTCTTGAGATGTTTCTGATGCTCTGTTTTTTTTGGCGATTGTTCTGGGTTTATTAGCAGCAGCAGTCGCAGTAGCTTGCAGCAGTTGGTTGAGTGATTTGGAAGCTTAGTTCTTCATCTTCCTTCATTTCCTAGCTTAGTTTTGATTATTGCTTTGTGTTTGTGGCTATTGTGCTCTTGGTGATGTGTAATTTGAACGAAGTTTTGAGGAAGAATTGGTGATAACTTGTGTTGGATTCAAGTATGATGAATGAAATGATAATTTTCTTTACTTCTCTTGAATTTATACTCATGTTTAGCTAATTCACTCGCTTGGGTGATTTGGGACTATCTAGTGCCCTAATCCTCTCATTGATTCAAGTTGGACTTCAAGGATGAATGGGTTGAATTGAGTAGCTTCAATACGTAGTTTACTTGAATTTCTCATGTTGGAGTATTTGATGCATTGAATAGGTAGATTTGCGAATGTTCTTGACATGTTTGATTCGGAATTTCTCTTGCGTTGAAGTGACTCGTTAATCCTAACTTTGAGAAATTGAGTACTAGTTAGGTGATTTGAGTGAGAATTTAGGAATCTCATTTGTGGCTTGATCTTTCATGTGGAAACACCTATGTGTGTTTACATATGTTTGATGCTTGAGGCACTTGATATTTGGAAAATCTCATTTGAATCGCTTCTTTAGTGCTTAATTATCGTGTGTTAGAGTTAGGCACTTCATTTGTGGCAAGTTGGATTGCAATGAGCAATCGATTCTTGAGGCACTTGTCTTGTGGAATTCTACATGTGATATGAGAAACGGGCTTGAATATAATAGGGGGATTGGTCACTAGAGAAACCGATGATCCCTAGCCCCTCATTACTTGTTATTTCACTACTCTCTCGATTCGTAGCTTTAGTAGTTGTTTACTTTGTTCTTTAAATTCTCAAATCTCAACTCGCTCCATCAACTAGTTTTGGTGGATTTGATAGCTTGGCAAGCTCTAAAGCCATTGAGAGAAGTTTCTTTTATCGTTTAGTTAGTCGTTTTCTAGTTTTGCAAGTCACTCTCTAATCCTCCTCTCCTTGTGGATTCGACCCCGTTCTTACTCGGGTACTACTTAGAACGATATTCCTATACTTGAGAATTATCGTCAACATCTCCTTAACAAAACATGCTAAAACGATTTAATATAGGTTTGTAATAATAAAGATTCTTTAAACAATAGAACTTTGTATTATATCTAATTATTTATGCATGTAATGAAACAAAATTACTAACAAGACTAAATTAATTTTATATCATAAATTATTATGATTAGGTTTTTCCTAAAAGAACAAGCTCAACCCACTGTTTTCATATTGTGCACATTAACCCAAAATTTTTACCATAGCTTTCATCCCCCCCTTTCTTCCCTAGTAACTAAACCAACTAATATTAAATAACAAAAAGAAAAAAACAAAACAAAACAAAAGTAACAGAAGAAAGAAAGAGGGTGATAGAGAGTCGGGTTGTACCCAACAGAGGAGGCGGGGACGACGACGAGGGCGAGGACAGACGGCGGCGGTCGCACGGTGGTGGTCGCACGGTGGCGAGGACGGAGGCGGAGGCGGAGCCGGCGCTGGGTCAGACGGCGCTAGGCTTGGTCGGTTTTCCGGTCAGGCTTGCTTCGGCGAAGCGAGAAAGAGATCGAGAGAGATTGAGGGAGAGCTCAGTGAGCGAGGTTGGTGTGGGTTTTCTCAGAAGTTCAGGTGGGTTTAAAAAGGCGGTGATTGTAGAATTGGAGGAGGAAGAGGAGACCAACGGTTGTGGAGTTCGGGTGTGAATCGTGGTTCAATTTTGGGCGAGATTCAATCCAATTTGGGTCAAATCGTGCTTGGGTGTGATACGGAGTGAATCTGGACGAATTCCCGGCATAAATGGTGGCGTGGTTGTGGATGGCGGAGAAATCGTCGGCGACAGAGTCTCCTGTACGAAGGAGAAGTTTAGGGAGGATGAAGGAAGAAGTAATCCGGTGTTGTGCGGAGCACCGGGTCCGCGGTGGTTGACACGTAATGATTAATTAACACGTGACGTTTAGACACATTAAAAAAAAGTTACACGACCCACAACTTTTAATAACTAAAAACTTATCTAATTTTATAACTTTTACTAAAAATAATATATAAAAATAAAAAGTACAAAAATATTATTTTTCTTAACTTATAATTATGTATAAAAAAATAGGGTAAAAGACACTTTTCACCCCTTTGTTTTGGTGAAAAGACACTTTGGTCCCCTGACGTTTGGACAATTCATCACACCACCCTTGGAACTAACAAAGGCTGGCGGAGGACTAACGGACCTCATAAAAGACCATTATACCCTATGTAATCCATCAAAATTACTACACACCCTAACCCACCCCACCCACCCCACCAACTTATCTGTATTCTATTACCTCATTCACCCTTTTTTTTCTCTCTCTCTCTCTCTACCTTATCTCCTCTTCCGCCAATACTACCATCTATTTCAGTTTCAGTCGGCGACACGTCCACCTCCGCATCTACCTCCGGCGCCAGATCCACCTTGAACAGCTCCCAACAGTTCCATCCCCATCGCTGACCCAACCCGCCACAACCACCGTCCATATATGGCGTCAGGGACGATGGTGGTGCCGACGCCGCCACCAGCTTCCAGATCGACGTCGCTGAGGTCGACGGTGCCGCCTCTTCTGAGTTTTGTCAACGTCGATTCGCTGTTGGATGACGATTGACTAGTTGTTCGTATTTTGTGTATCTCCAGGTAGTGCCAATCCTCCAAAACAATTTACTGTAACCAAAACCAATCTCTCTCTCCCTCCCCGTCCATGAAACTGAGAACTAAAATACGATTCGTAAAATTTTCCTCAAATTGAACCCTAAATCCCCCACATTTGTCTATATTTTCCTTGACTCCACATCCAATTCTCTTCCCGAACCCCACCACCAATCTCAAATTGAAATGGATATGGGAACTGTGAGAGGCTTCGACAGAGACCCAAGAATAATATCAAATTTTGTTCCATTTGTGCTGATTGGGTCTGGTTTGTTTGAGAGGAATAGAGATAAAGAGAGAGAGAGACTAATACTCTAGTAAATTCCATCAAATTTTGATTATGCAACTTTTTCCAATTCTTATCTGTTCCAGCGTAGCTCTCCTTTACTATACCTTCGCCATTTGACTAGGAGTGTTGATTCGGTATTCCCATAACATAATTTGAATTGAAGTTCTTGATTTGAGTTGGGGGTGGCGTTCGTGGTCGATTGTCAGATACAGAAGGTGATATTGGCGAGGAATGTAGTGCTGGTAGTAGTTGTGAATTGGAAAGGATTTTGTTGTGGTGATTGTGTTATTGTTCATAGATTGGAAGATTGGAAGAAACCAAAAACAAGAACACCAAGATCATATTTTTTGAAATTAAGAAAACCAATAACATAAAAAACATGGAACATGGGCAAGGGAAAAATTGTCATAAAAATGTGAAAAATTTGCTTCATATACGGAACTTGACAGAAGGGTGCTGAGTGTCCTAACATTTTTCCGTTACAAGGGTGGTGTGATGAATTGTCCAAACGTCAGGGGACCAAAGTGTCTTTTCACCAAAACACTGGGGTGGAAAGTGTCTTTTACCCTAAAAAATAATATGTATAACACCTAAAAATTAAGAAAACTACTTTTATAAATCCTATTAATGGCCCAAAATATTCAATAATCTCCTAAAAATACCCCCAAAAATTACGGGGTATTACATCACACATCCCTTAAAACAAAGCTTCGTTCCCGAAGCTTAAACTAACTTCCCAATAAAATGTATGCAGTTCTAAATGCACAAGTAATATCAAGACGTGGAATACGAAACAGGACGGTTATTGAAATGTACGGCTGTTAAATCACATCTTCCTTAAAATGGTCGAAAATGTGTGGGTAACGCTTTTGCATCTCTTCTTCGGCTTCCCACGTTGCTTCTTCAGTGAGATGGTTCGATCAAAGAACCTTAACCAACGCTGTTGACTTGGTACGGGTTTCCCTAGTCTTTCGATCTAAGATTTTTATTGGCTGCTCTTCATATGTGAGGGATGGATCAAGTTCAACAGGTTCGGGATCAAGGATATGGTTCGGGTCATGGATATAAGGTTTGAGTTGAGAGACCTGGAAAACATTATGGAATCGACCTAGGTTATTAGGAAGATTAAGGCGATAGGCTACCTCTCCGATTTGATCCAAAACTTCATAGGGTCCAATGAATTTAGGACTTAGCTTTCCTTTCTGGTTAAAAAGCATAACCCCCTTTGTCGGAGAGACCTTTAGGAACACTTTGTCACCAACCTTAAATTCAAGTGGTCTTCTCTTTGTATCCGCATAAGACTGTTGCCGATGTTGCGCCGCCTTCATCCTTTGCTGAATCATCCAAATCTGGTTCGTCGACTCCTCTATCATTTGAGGTCCTAGAATGACTGTCTCACTAATGTCGCTCCAACTCAAATGTGTCATACACTTTCTTCCATACAACGCCTCATAGGGTGCCATGCCTATGCTAGCATGATAGCCGTTGTTATAAGAGAATTCTATAAGTGGTAACTTTTCCACCCATGAACCTCCAAAGTCCAAAATGCAAGCTCTTAGCATGTCTTCTAGTGTCTAAATCGTCCTTTCGGATTGTCCATCCGTTGCTGGGTGAAAAGCTGTACTAAATCGCAACTCAGTTCCCATAGCTTTCTGCAACTCTTTCCAAAAGTGAGACAAGAAATTTGGGTCCCTATCCGAAACGATTGAACTAGGTACTCCGGGTAATCTTACAATGTTTTTAATGTAAGCATCAGGTCTCTTCTCCATATCCCACGTGTCCTTCATGGGAATGAATCTAGCCGTTTTCGTCAGTCGATCGACTACCACCCAAATCTGGTTGAGACCATTTGTTGAAACGGGCAAGGTCGTAACAAAATCCATTGAGATGGAATCCCATTTCCACACTGGTATTTCTAAGGGTTGCAACATCCATCCTGGTCTCTTGTGCTCTAATTTGACATTCTGACAAGTCAAACAACGAGATACAAAGTCTGCTACTTCCTTCTTCATACCCTTCCACCAAAAATTCTTCTTTAGATCTTTGTATAACGTTTCTCCTCCTGGGTGTACCGAATATGGCGTGTTATGAGCTTCCTTCATAATCTTCACCGTCACTTCCGCACATTTCATTGGTACACACCACCTTCCTTTGAACTTTATTCTTCCGTCTTCTTCTACTTTGAAGTCAGTTGCTTCGCCTTTATTGATCTTCTCTTTAATCTTTTGTAGAAAAGCATCCTCCTTCTGAGCATCCTTTATTTCCACAAAGATATCCGGTACTATTGTCAAATTGCACAACATGTTAGACGTGGATCCTTATGTGCAAACCTGAATCTCCAACTTTCGTAACTCCTCGTAAAGTTTCGGTGGTAACACCCACATTGCATTTGCCGTATGATCCGTCTTTCGGCTCAACGCATTCGCTACTACGTTGGCCTTTACTTCGTGGTATTGGATCTTAACATCGTAATCCTTTACTAACTCTAACCACCTCCTTTTTCGCATATTCAGCTCCTTTTGCGTGAATATGTACTTCAAACTCTTGTGATCCGTGAAAATCTTACACGTCGTACCGTAAAGGTAGTGCCTCCATATCTTCAGTGCAAACACGATAGCTGCTAACTCCAAATCATGAGTGGGGTACTTCTCTTCGTAAGGCTTCAGTTTTCTGGAAGCATAGGCAATCACTTTGCCATCTTGCATCAGAACGCATCCTAGGCCATGCTTCGAGGCATCACTATATACCTAAAATTATCCTCCTTTAGTAGGTTAGGTCAAGACAGGTGCTGACGTTAACCTATCCTTCAAAGTTTTGAATGCTTCCTCACACTTGCTGTCCCACACATACTTGCTCAACTTCTTCATTAATGTAGTCATGGTTTCGCTATCTTAGAGAAATCCTTCACAAATCCTTGATAGTAACCCGCCAATCCTAAGAAACTTCTTATTTCCGTCACGCTCTTTGGTGTGGGCCAGTCCTTTACTACCGAAATCTTCCCTGGATCCACAGACACACCTTCCTTGGATATAATATGCCCTAGGAAAGGCACTCTATCCAACCAAAATTCGCACTTTGACAATTTTATCTTCCCTTAGGGTTTCCAATACTTCTCTCAAATGTTGCTCATGTTCTTCTTTCCCTTTTGAATAGATTAGAATGTCATCGATGAAAACAACAACAAACTTATCCAGGTACTTCTGAAGAACTCGGTTCATCAGCTCCATAAATGCTGCTGGAGCATTGGTGAGACCGAATGGCATTACAGTAAATTTGTAGTCCTCATATCGACTCCGAAATGCTGTTTTAGGAATATCCTGTTCAGCTATCCTCAGCTGGTGATATCCTGACCTTAAATCGATCTTCGAAAAGGTATCGGCTAAGTCGTCGATCCTAGGAAGTGGGTATCTATTCTTAACGGTTACACCAGTTAATTCCCGGTAGTCTATGCAAAGTCTTAGACTCCCATCCTTCTTCTTCACGAACAAAACTGGTGCTCCCCAAGGTGATACACTAGGTCTGATGAATCCTTTGTCTAATAACTCCTTGAGTTGCTCTTGTAATTCCTTGAGTTCGGCTGGTGCCATCCTATATGGTGCCTTCGATATGGGTCCAGTCCCTGGTACTAAATCAATAGAAAAGTCTACAGATCTCTTTGGTGGCATTCCTGGAAGCTCTTCCGGAAAGACGTCTGGAAATTCTCTCACTATTGGAATATCTTCTAACTTTTCCCCTTCTTTCTCCTAATCGTGGATCGTAAAGAGGTATGCCTTATACCCTTTCTTCACATAGGATAGGATGGATAAGGCTGACACAATTTGGATTTTGGGTCCGTTGGTTATACCCCTATAGGATAGGCATTCACCTTTTGGGCCACGAAGTCTAACTTTTTGGTTGGCACATTCTATGGTTGCTTTGTATTTGCTAAGCCAGTCCATACCTAAGATGACGTATAGATTTCTTAGATCGAATAGGATCAGGTCAGAAGGTAGCTTGACTCCTAAGATTTCTAGGTTGATTCCAGGATACATGGTTTTACAAGGTGTGATTTCTCCACTAGGGTAGAAATGGTAATAGATATTGGGGTAGGAGTTGGCAAGTCTAACTTCTTAGCAAAAGTAGATGATATGAAAGAAAATGTGGCTCCAGAATCAAATAAAACTAAAGAAGGGGTGGAATAGATTAGGAATGTATCAGTCACCACGTTGGCTTGCTCCGCTTGAGTCTGATTCATAACATTGATAGTCCCAGCTGTGCTACGGGCTGCGGCAGCTGGTGCTGTAGGAGCTGCTGTTCTTGCAGTCACGGATCCAGCAACACTTACTTGTGGCTTGTTGTTATAGTTGTTTCCTCCTTGCCCATAATGGCCTTGGTTGTTCTTTCCTCCATTGTTGTACCCACTGTTGTTCCTCCGGTTGTTATTGCCTCCATTGTTGTAGCCATTGTTGTTGCCTCCATTGTTGTAGCCTCCTTGGTTATATCTATTATTGTTTCCACCGTATTTTTTGTTTCCACGGTTGAATCCTCCATGTCCACCCTGATTTCCGCCGATGTTACTTATTGCGGTTCTTGCTCGGCATTCATACCTTCGATGACCTAGTTTACCACAATTAAGGCAGTTCACCCTTGCACCAGAGCTGTCTACTCCTGGGTGGTTTCTGCCACACCTCTTGCAGTGGTAAGTCCTTACGTGGCCATGTCCACCTTGGCCTTGGGTTTCAAATTGGTTGGTGGGGGTTGGGTTGGGACAAAACCTCTTATCTCCACTATCATTTCCTGTACTGCGATTCTGTGATCCAGTTGCTTATGGTGTCTCGATCTTTCTTTTCTTAGTCTCCTCATTGTTCTCGTCAATCAAATTATGGGCGTTTTGAGCTGCCCCATAAGCATCCCTGAGGGTGTCGAATCGGATCGCAATCAAGGCCATTCGAAGTTGGAAGTTTAAACCTTCTATAAACCTCTTGATCTTCTTTTCCTCTGTCGGCACCCTTCCAAAACTCATCAGCTCCATGTATTTCTGATAATCATAAGGGTGTCACTTCCATGTTTCAAGTTCATGAATTCTTTGAACTTCCTATCCTTGACATGGTCAGGATAGAAACGTTCTCGTATCGCCGTTTTCAACTGTTCCCAGCCAAATCCCTGCTGAGCAAGAAGTTCTTCTCCCTTGGCTGAACACCAGTCGTCAGCCTCTTTCTTGAAGTAGAAGTGGCTACTCCAACACGCTGATCCCCAGAGCAGCGCATAGATACTAGGACTTTACTGAAGTCCCTGATCCAATTTTCCAAGGTAGTGGGGTCATCCGTCCCATAAAAGAAGTCCGGGCGGAGTTCAGCTACCTTGCTCATAACACTTCCCCCTCCGTTGTGGGTATTCTGTAGAATTTGGGTGAGAGCTAGAGTTGCCTGCCGCATCTCTTGGAATTCTACTGGGTCCACAGGTGGAACTTGTGCGCCTTGTTGACCTTGCTGACCTCCTTGATTCATGGTTCCTACTTGTCTTGAACGACTCCTGGTATAATATTGCATGGTACCTTATAAATGTGATCTTACTTAATACCATTCTGACGTATGGCATTCATACACGCAAAACATAGGCTTAAAATAATCATGCAACGCCATATGGAGTGTCTCCAAGTCCAAAGTTTGGTGGAGCGGGTGCGGGTAGTGCGACCATATGAGAAGTGACAAGAGAGTCTCCGAAGTATTCTAAACCCACGCGTACACTTATATTCTTAACAAAATTAATCTAAATAATCTAAAATAGTCAAACCACATTGATCACATATGAAGAGAAGTTATCACTGTAAAATCCATAACACACAACAGTCCTCAAATCGAGGAATCAGGGAAACTCAATAGGGTAGCTAAGAATACATCTAAACTATTCCATAACCCCGACTTGTTTGAGTTTTATTGCGAATTTTAGTTATCCCTTATCCATTTTAAATTTCTGAAAAATAGTTGATTAAATTTTATATTTAGTGGAAGTCCTAAGGTAGCACTAGCGTTGGAAGCAGGCTCTGATACCAACTGAAACAACCCGGAACCCCGGTTCCTTGCTAGCAGAACCAAACGATAATCCAAAAACATAATTATTTAAATAAAACCGGAGAAAACCATCCAACAATAGTTTGAATGAAACAAAAGACATTTTTCAAATCTAAATTGAAATTATAAAAATGCTTCCTAGATAAAGGAGAAATATCCTAGCTGCCTGATCCTAGATCGAGCTTACGTGTGCGCGTTTCCCCGACTTTATTCATGAACTGCGGGTTTTCATTAGCAACAGCCGACCGCAGAAAACTTTTATCAGTAAAAACTGAGTAAGCATACATCACAACATGTAAAACAGAGTTGGCTAATAGAAAATTAGAATAACCACATTTTAATCATATCTTTGGTTGAGGCGTAGCCTACGAGCCCCAACAGGTACGATGTATACAGAGAGGTCACAATGCAATAAATATTGAAATAGGAGTTCTTCTTGGGATATCACAGTCCATCCCAATTCACTCCGGACGTTAGTAGATAGCCCAACGCTACCCCGTCCAAACAATACTAATGAGACCTTAAGTGTCGACACCCCTATACAGTAGTGACCTACACATGCATAGGTAGTACTCACAGTTTCCACATCTTTAAATAAATTAATGGGTATGAACCCTAAGGAGTATCGTCCTCCGTCAGTAGCCTTCACAACATCCTCTGTACATCGTCCTAATTCCATTATCATATATTCATCATTCTTCCAATATCTCACACGAGTATATAAGTTTGAATAACCACATGCTTTTCAAATCAGATTCACAGTATTGAAATAACTCACACAAAAATCACATTTTGATAGTTAAAGGTGTTGTGCACATATACTTACTTGGAAAGAGAGATCGTGACACGAAAGCAAACAACCTCCTAGTACTCGTAGTATGGATCCTCCACAAATTCACCGTCTATGAACTCGGTGTCTACAATAGCAGATATTTCCTAATTAACACTCAATTTTCACGACATAGTGCATACAAAACCTATATGAAATGTGTATGACCCCCATATTAAACTCCCCCAAAAACCGTAACATAATATTTTAAAAGAATATATGTTTATACCTATATGTATATAATAAAAAGGTTCGTAACTAATTAAACTTCTAAAATCATTTATTTATTTAAGAAGCTAGATTTGCTTTTCATTAAGTAAAAGACAACAATTTAATTTAACCATTACCTATAAAAGTACAATACTTTGTTTATTTTCTTAATAGAAGAAAATTTAGTAGTCTCCTTAACAAAACATGCTAAAACGATTTAATATAGGTTTGTAATAATAAAGATTCTTTAAACAATAGGACTTTGTATTATATCACATTATTTATGCATATAGTGAAACAAAATTACTAACAAGACTAAATTAAGTTTATATCATAAATTATTATGATTAGGTTTTTCCTAAAAGACCAAGCTCAACCCATTGTTTTCATATTGTGCACATTAACCCAAAATTTTTACCATAGCTTTCATTCCCCCCTTTCTTCCCTAGTAGCTAAACCAACTAATATTAAATAATAAAAAGAAAAAAACAAAACAAAAGTAACAGAAGAAAGAAAGAGGGAGATAGAGAGTCGGGTTGTACCCAACAGAGGAGGCGGGGACGACGACGAGGGTGAGGACAGACGGCGGCGGTCGCACGGTGGTGGTCGCACGGTGGCGAGGACGGAGGCGGAGCCGGCGCTGGGTCGGACAGCGCTAGGCTTGGTCGGTTTTCCGGTCGGGCTTGCTTCGGCGACGCGAGACAGAGAGCGAGAGAGATTGAGGGAGAGCTCGTGGGCGAGATTGGTGTGGGTTTTCTCAGAAGTTCAGGTAGGTTTAAATAGGCGGTGATTGTAGAATTGGAGGAGGAAGAGGAGACCGACGGTTGTGGAGTTCGGGTGTGAATCGGGGTTCGATTTTGGGCGAGATTCAATCCGAGTTGGGTCAAATTCGTGCTTGGGTGTGATACGGAGTGAATCGGGAGGAATTCCCGGCATAAATGGTGGCGTGGTTGTGAATGGCGGAGAAATCGCGGGCGACAGAGTCTCCTTTACGAAGGAGAAGTTTGGGGAGGGTGAAGGAAGAAGTGATCCGGTGTGGTGCGGAGCACCGGGTCCACGGTGGTTGACACGTAATGATTACTTAACACCTGACGTTTGGACACGTTAAAAAGAAGTTACACGACCCACAACTTTTAATAACTAAAAACTTATCTAATTTTATAACTGTTCTAAAAACAATATATGAAAATAAAAAGTACAAAAATATTATTTTTCTTAACTTATAATTATGTATAAAAAATAACATGTATAACATCTAAAAATTAAGAAAACTACTTTTTATAAATCCTATTAACGGCCCAAAATATTCAATAATATCCTAAAAAGACCCCCAAAAATTACGGGGTATTACAGATATGGGCCCTAAGACTAAGATATTACCAAGCCAATGATAATATTTATATTCCCTAAAGTGACAAGTCATCTCCATGTGCTCCACCATAGCTGTGCGCCCTAGGATGGGAGTCTTCATCGTCTTTGTGGCTTCTTGATTCTCCGGTCTTATTCTCCATGCTCTTGGCTATTATCTAATTTATCTAATTATAGCCTAGCATCTAAAATAATTAAATAAATAAAAATCACATGTGAGAAGATGATCAACTCGGGAGCCGTAAAACCCAATTGACTATTAAATTTGATCCGCTCGCAGGCTGTAAACCAAACCACAAAAAGTAAACATCCACAACCTAGTTCATATCCATCCACCATGCAACAAAGCACATAATACAGTTAAAACCTATTTTTAATGCGCTTGTTTAATTTTAGTTGAAAATGGGTAATTAGGGTCAAAACGGTCCAAGAGGTCCAACCATAGCATTGGCCGAACCCCATGGACTGCCGCACGCCACCAAGCCGACCCGGCCCTAGGCCGCACGGTCCAACCGTGCGCCTTAGGTTGACTGCCCTAGGTGGTCGCGGCCTTGCTTTGCGCGCAAGGAAGAAAGTGGGGTGGTGGCTAGGGTTTCGGCCCTAGCTTCCTTCCCCTTCCTTCCTTGTTTCCCAAGTTTGGTTGTTTCCATAATTTTGTTTCCATAACTTTAAAAACCGCTTTTTCAATTATGTGCCCAAGAATCCTAATTTTTCAAGAACCCAATTCATCACATCATATGTAATTCAAACTCACTAATTCATACGTCCTATGTAAAATTAGACCTTGTTTGGTTGAATCATATTCAATATGCATCTAATATGCTGATTAATATCAGTTTTTGCGTAAAACAACATATACGGTGTAAAACTGAAAGCAGTAACACATAATATCATGTTATGCGCTACAAGCAGGCTCTGATGCCACTGTTGGGTTTTGATGCAGGTTACGCAGTGGGATAACAAAAAATTAATCACGTGGAAACCCCTCAAAAGATCACAGGCAAGCAATCATAACATGATTAGCGTAGAAACATTTGTACCTTAGTTTGTGTGATCACTACGAAGAATTGTGTCTTCGTCTCTACGAGTATCAATACATTTGATCTTCAACTGGAGTCCTTCCCACCGTGTAGTGCTAGAAACGGAAGAAAGGAGGAAAGGAACATGCAAAACGAGGCAAGACCCGCGCCTAGGGAGGCCGACGGCGTGAGAAGGGCGGATGGGTAGGGGGTTTCGGCCTCCTACTTTGTCTCTCTCCTTGATTTGTTATGTTTCTCTCAATAGTGACTTAGATGAGAAAATAACATGATAGAGTTCCTTTATATAGTTAATAACTCTTTTATTAACTACATTCTTTCCACAATACTAATCATGTCCTTACATGGATTAGTCCACTTGGAAACTAGTCCTACTAACTTTACTTATGGTTGCGTTATGATCCTTTTATTAATTAGTCCAACTAATTAATACCCATATCCACTTTAATCTATACACGGTGTGACCCCATAGGTTTCTACTTAGTTGGTAATAACTATTACGAACATAGAGTGGTTTCTAGCAACACAACTATGCCACCCAACTAATAGAAATAGTCAGTGATCCCGAAAAACTTTGTGCCCGATGTTACCGTGTTGTGTTATCCATTTGTCTCTATATCCGTATTAGACACGAGACATATTTGTCACACTCGTATATCCAATCCATAGTTTCTCGATCTTGGGAATAGGCTTATCCATGCAGAGAGCATCAATATCTCCATATTGATTTATCTGAGTCTGGCCAGACATTCCATAAGCTCAACCCCTCGAGTTGTCATGGATAATTACTCCTATTATGTAGGAAGGACAAATCATGTCGACATCACTGCCACCTCTAAGCTTGCTTTCTATCATGCCTGATTGTGTTTATAGTTACCCAATCACGGTGTAATGTTTGATAATATCAAAGCATGATATTTCACAACTAGAGTATCCAGTGATTTCAAGTCTAAGGATTACAACACCATGAGGACTACGAGAAGCGCTTGTGACGTTGACATAATCTAATGTAGCCTTCTTGTGGTGGGTCTATTCAGTATGCCATTACTCCTAATGCATACACATGTGTTATACTTGATATTTCTATATCAATCTACCCACATACTAGTCTATAGTTGATAGTCCTATTAATCAATATAATGGACTAGGGATATTTAAGACAAACAACACGATTGTAATCTAAGGAATTCATTATATTAAATATCTCCATAAATAATACAATGTGATTCTAGCAAATAAAAGTTCATACTAAACAGTTTGCCTCCAGGGCATCCAACACCAACAGGTCCATCCATCAGATTGATGTTAAGACAACTTTTCTTCATGGTGATCTTGAAGAGTTATTTATATGGATCAGCCTGGGGGTTTTGTTGCATCAGGCAATGAAAGGAAAGTATAAAAGTTCATCCGGTCCCTATGAGACTTGAAACAAGCTCCCACGGATCGACTGTTGGCACTGAAATTTTGACGGGTGTCATTCAAAATCAAAATAAATGCCAAAAAAAATTAAATTTCAAGACACGCTAAATATGACTAAGCCCCAAGTAAGTTCAAACTCAAAAAGCCTGTCTGGATAAGATATCAGATACGCTGACAAGTCAAGCATCAGGAGATAAGTTGATCTCCAAAATATTCTCAAATCGTGGGAGATAAGTTGTTATCTCCAGATACACCAAATATCAGGAGATGACGTACGTATCTCAGGTGGTTAGCTTGGAGGCTCTACATATAGGAGGTTCATCACAAGCACTAGGGGGACTTCTTTTCTGGAGGCGGAGAGACACAGAAAAAGAGAGAGAAGAAAGTAACGACAAGAAGCAGATCACCCACACCACACGCTACAAACTTCGACTCCTACGTCGGAGAAAGCCGAGGTCGGAGTTCCAGGAGGCGAGGACCCAAACACCGGAGCCAAGTCTTCCAAGACGATCAATGGCGTCAAACTGGTAAAGGGTTCCAAAACCCCAAAATATCCCCCCCGCTCTCTCTCTCTCTCTCTCTCTCTCCCATTCGTATACTCTGTAAATCAAACCCTTCAAAGGAAGATCCACATATATTTGTTTCGATTCATATAAGTTGTATCAATTTGGGTATCAAACCCGTACAAATTTAATAAAATTGTTGATTATGTTTCTTTCTTGTTCTTGCGTATTTGTTTAATTTTTGTTTCATTAATCAGGGGTTCTTTTAGATAAGGTAAAACTTAGGAAGTTAGGATCCACTCAAAACAAAAAATATTTGTTACAAAGATTTTTAAACCAAAATCTTATAAATTAAAGCTTCTTAAAAATCTGTGTCTAACAAATTGGCACGCCCAGTGGGACCATTTCTTCCCCTCATCTTTTGAAAAAAAAAAACATCTATAAGAAAATTTTAAGTTTTTGCACTTTTCTGTGACCCTACTAATAAATCTTTTGTTTGGTCTCAGGCTACAGGGTGCTACGATGGGAATTCCACCAAGGCCAGTAATCAACCTCTGGAAGGAGAAACTCCTGACACCCGCTCCGGCTACGCAAGAACGGCGAAGCCCTCACCTGCCCTATGTACCCAAAGGGGCGGCACCCGTCCAGACCCAAGAACCAACCTGTAAGCAGGCTCGTGCACAGGGATTGGTCACTCAACGCGTGAGGGGTTCTCATGAACTTTCTCCCCACCGAGTGGCTTCTCCTGGTAGAAACGAGACCTTGCTTAAAAGGTTTGAGCCTTTGGTCGAAGAGGTCAACTGCCTGGTTGAGAGTGCCAAATTCCTTTCTGGGATCTGGAAAGCAAAAAGAATTAATGACTTCTTGACCTTAGCCAAGAGGGCTGAGAAGGCGGTTATCTTCGCCATGGAGATAACCGTTGTTGGCACCATGCCAAATACCGTTGCCAACATGATCAAGGAGGCAGAAGAGGCCAAGGAACTCGCCGCAAAAGCAGGAGAAGAGGCCTCCGAAGAAAACTGCAGGATCATAAGAGGAATCGGAAAGAAAGTGATGTCACGTGAAAATCCACTGGCGATTAAAGATTTACCATCGCCGGTAAAAAATTACAAGGCTTCGAAGGGGCTGTCCACATCGGGATCCCCCTTGTTGGTCAAAACTCCAAAGGCTTTCAAGGGCCTATCCACTTTGGATTCGCCCTTGTTGGTCAATAATTCCATGGCTTCCAAAGGCTCGTTGGGCATAAGCCACTCGGTTCTCAAGGTTTCAGCCTCCCGAGGCTTAGTTCCCGAGGTAATGAATTACCCGGTGGCACTAAATAAGCCATTACCAGTGAAAGAAAATGTAGCGCGGATAAAAAGCACTGCATTTGAATTTGTCTCGGCCATGCCTGTAGGCCTACGGGCCAAGCATGGAAAAATCCATGCTTTGGGAGAAGACCTCCGAGCTCCGGAGGCTGAAGGTCTAGGAGACCGTGAACGTGAGTCTCCTGTATTCACCCTACCCGGAGAACGCAATAAAGACAAAATGAAGGGGGTTCAAAATTCAATCTCAGCTCCAGTTGGGGGACAAGTGGTGTCTGTAAAGTCAGGCCGCATCACGAGATCCATGACCCGAAATATCGAGGCACTAGACTTAAATGGTATAACAAATCCCTTATATCAGGAGGGAGACGTTAGTTCATCAACGCTTGCACCAAAGGAAGCTGTATCCGTAATGATGACGGATATTGAGGATGATCTAATCTCTCGGGCCGTAGAGGAGAAATTCGCTATCTTCCAGGCGCAAATGGAAAAGAAATTCAAATAAATCGAGGCTATGTCACAGAAAATAAAAACTCTGCAAGCACAACTCCTGGAAGCCGGCAGTGCGACAAGCCAAGGGGGTGCGAGACCGCAGGAGAAACCACCCATGGCTTCGGGACCAACACTCAACAATACACCGACGAATAGTCACTTGGGGGTACCTCCCGTAACGGCAAGAGTGCCACAAGCCAACACACAGTCTGGGGATGGTGGTGGTCTCCAACAAGGACTACAAGACTTAAGTCTTAATAGCCTAAACCCGACCTTATTATCACTGATCGAAGAAATGGTAGAAAGTCAGGTCCAGAAAGCTAAAGAGAAAGAAGATGGACTCTCCGACGTGATCACAAAGCCTTACCCATCATGGGTGGATAAGGTGACGCTCCCCATTGGCTATCCCCAACCCGAGTTTAGGATGTTCAATGGAACCGGAGATCCAAGACAACATTTGGCACACTTCCTCTCCAGGTGTCGGCCTATAGCGCAAAATGAAGCCTTTTACTTACAGCTACTCGTTCAATCACTGGAAGATGCTGCCTTCACTTGGTACTCGCAGTTACCCGAAGGCTCCATACCAAGTTGGGACTCGATGACCAAAGAGTTCCTGAAACACTTCTGTAACACCCAAAGACGGGTGGGGGTTCCAGAATTGATTGAGACGAAACAACGTGACAATGTGACGGTCACTGACTTCATTGCTAGGTGGCGAGCATTGACCTTTGCATGCCCTCAGAAGTTCACCCAAAAGGAGCTCATAAGGATGTGCCTCAACAATCTCAGGCACGAACTATCAACCTCGTTGATGGCTCAAACTTTTAGTGGCTTCAACGATCTGTGCACAAAGGCACATGACATGGAGCTCCATCTCAGCAAGAGAAGAAGGTCCAGGTTCTCAGACAAAATTGAGTCCTCAACAGCTGCGTTGGTGGAGATGAAGAATTCTCCAATGGTCATTGGGACAAGGAAACCCGAAATCAAGAAATTTTCCATAAAGGAAAGGTTGGAAAAGAAATACTCCTTTTCCGATGACTTGGTGGATGACTTGTTCGAGGACCTTGTTGAGCAAAATTTGATCTCTCTTCCAGAAGCCAAAAGGCCTAATGAAGTAGGGAGGACGGACAATCCCAAATATTGTCCTTACCACCGCTTAAGTGGTCATTGCCTAAAGGACTGTTTCGTACTCAAAGACAAGATCCAAGAGCTATTGGATTCGAAGACAATTGAGTTGCCCCCATCAGAAAGGGTGAGTTCAAATCCGATCACTGTCAATGAAGAAGGTTGGACTGTTTGTCAGCCAAGAAAGATGAAGAAGAAGCAAAATGTCGGGTTAAAGACAGAAACAGTTCCCTTAGTCTCACGAAGAAAGGGACGCTCCAAGAAAGTTAACAGGGTTGAAACTCACCCAGAACCTGTGGAGCAGTATGAGCAGACACCTCCGGCTCCAATTGCTCTGGAAGAATTCATGCCATCCAAGTACCATACATCTGAGAGAGTGAGGAACTTGGAGGAAAAAATGAATGCTCCAATCGTAATGTCCTGTTTCACGATCACGACCAAGGACAAAACTCCCATATAAGTAGGTCGGGAGTCCAAACAAGGTGTTCCCGACACTCCTCCTGAGCTCAAGCATGTTCATATGGATTTTTGCATGAATGCCCCGAGGCGGCTCCGCGCCCCTAGTGGCAATAAGATGGGAAACCAAAATAAAGTTCGAAGATGCTTATGGTTTGGGGAGGAAGAAACTAAGTCTTCTCCAAACTCCAGGATGCAAAAAGTACTCTCGGAAGGTAGAGCCTTGAATGATGGAGGGTCAGATCTTAATTACTCTCCAAAAGTACCAAACCCAAACGACATCTCCAAGGTTTGTCCATGCAATGTCATAACTGTTGGTGTGAACTTCATTGGGAGAACTGTTTGTGTCGAAAGAGATCCGAAAGACTACGATAAAACAATTATGGATTCGTGGACCGGGAGACGATGTGGTTCAAATATCAATAGCTCTAAGGGAAGATCTCTCCGAGATACCTCACATTGCAAGAGGAAACCCGTATCCATGTTGGGTGAATCAAGTCCCATTCCCAGTTTGGTATGTGATACCCATCTTTCCAACCTACAGCGGAGTCGGATGCCCGAAGCGTCATCTCACCCGTTACCTCGCTGCATGTGGGAACATAGCAAGCAACCAGGCTTTGCTCATGCGACAATTTGTCCTCTCTTTGGAAGCGCGTGCCGAAGATTGGTACTTTAGTCTCTCAAGAAATTCCATCCCGAACTGGGATACCATGGTGAATAAGTTCTATAAGAGGTTCTATGACCCCGGACGGCTGGATGATGCCCAATCTTCAACTGCGTCCGTGAACATGGTGCAAATCAGTGAGGAAACCAAGGATGAGAAGCAAGTTATTGCTAGGGCATGCCCCACGTTTCTCACATACAAGAGGCGTGCGCAAGTCGGTCCATCCAATGATACCCAAGAGCCAAAGATAAGGGAAGTCCAAGGTGAAGAGGAACAAGTGAAGTACGACGTCCTCTCACACCTCAAGAAAATCCCATCACTTTTGAGTGTGTATGACGCCCTTAGGATGTCGCCTGAGTTGCGGAAATCCCTTATATACGCCTTGTCCAAGCCAGAAGACTTCCATGGAACGGTCGCCGAGGCTCAAGAAAGGGTGACCGCGTGCATGTCCACTATTTCATTTGGAGATAGTGACATGTGTGCTGAAGTAAGGAAACACAATAGACCATTGGTCATTACTGGGCACGTATCCGGTGTCAGCATCTCACGAGTCATGGTGGACGGAGGGTCCGCGGTGAACTTGTTACCAAAAAGAGCTCTAACTCTTATGGGCATTAAGGTCTCTCATCTCCAACCAAGCCACTTGATCATCCAAGGGTTCAACCAAAATGAACAAAGACCCTTGGGGAAGATAAGGCTGGAGACGAGATTCGGAGAGATATAAGACAATACAGAATTCCTAGTGATAGACGTGGACACATCCTACAATGTGTTGTTAGGACGTCCCTGGGTGCACGACAATGGTGCAGTGCCCTCGACATATCACCAGTGTATTAAGTTTCCCCTACCCCCACAAAGGTACGAAGGGATGATTGTGGCGGATCGAGACCATTTTGAAGGTGTTGGGGCGTATTATGCTGATGCACGCAGTTACGAGAAAGACCTCCCAGAAGAAGAAACGAAGGAGGATGTCGAAGTTATGGTGCAAAATCCATCTCCACGAAGGACCTTTCGGTATGTCCCTAAGTCAGAAAGAAGACCAGGGGAAAGTGCTTTGACACTTGTAAGCATGGCTGTGGACTTAAAGAGTGAATTCACTCTCCCGTTAAGAAAGACGGAGTGCACTATGGTAGAAAGCTACAACAGGTTTGTTGTTCCTGCAAGGGGTCAAGAATCCAAACCAATCACATTCCACGCATTGGGTGATATGGATAGAAAGATCCAAGATGATGCTAGCATCAGGACCCTGGGTGCTCAGCCCCTTAAACGCAAGTTCAGCAACAAGACTACTCGAATGCTGATGAAAGTTGGCCTAAACCCTGAGAAGGTATATCAAATGGCTTCTTTTGAAAGGATCCTTACACCATCTCAAAGAAAATCCGTAAGGGAGGGAAGACCCATATTAGCGACGAAAGACGGTCTTGGGTATGTTCATCCCACTCTAAAAAATAAGGCCAATGTAAGCATGATTGTAGTACAAAATGACCCCTTACTGAGGGAACAAGAAGCGCACCCCGCGCCTTCGGAATTTGAGGAAGGCGGGCAAGCCACGATGATGAGCTCCGACAGGTAGACTTGGGGGAAGGTGGAGATAGACGTCCAATCTTCATAAGTGCTTCTTTAAAAGAAGAAGAGGCTCAAAAATACGTGTCTTTTGTGAAGGAGTACCGTGATGTCTTTGCCTGGAGCTATGACGAAATGCCCGGTCTAGACCCCGAAGTCGCAGTCCACCGACTTGCTGTCTGCCCATAAAAACAACCAGTCAAGCAATCACAAAGGCGGACTCGACCAGAGGTGACAGCTCAATTAGAAGCTGAAGTTGGTAAACTTATCAAAGCTGACTTCATTAGAGAAGTCCAATATCCGACTTGGTTGGCGAACATTGTGCCAGTAAAGAAGAAAAATGGTCAAATCAGGGTATGCATAGACTTTCGAGATCTCAATGAGGCATGCCCGAAGGATGATTTCCCTTTACCCATGACAGAGTTGTTAGTCGATGTAACTACCGGGTACGAGAGAATGTCCTTCATGGACGGTTACTCTGGCTATAATCAAATTCAGATGGCACCCGAAGATGAAGAACTCACCACCTTCAGAACCCCAAAGGGAGTTTTTTGTTACAAGGTGATGCCTTTCGGATTAAAAAACGCCGGCGCCACCTATCAGAGGGCTATGACCATAATCTTCGGGGACATACTTCATGACATAGTGGAGTGTTATGTAGATGATCTCGTGGTAAAAACTCGTAAGAGAGAAAACCATCTCAAAGATTTAAAAGAGATCTTTGACCGGCTGAGACGTCATAACCTTAAGATGAACCCTCTAAAATGTGCATTTGGGGTTTCATCTGGGAAATTCCTAGGCTTTGTGGTGCGCAGCAGAGGAATTGAAGTGGACCCTTCAAATACTAAGGCCATTATCGAGATGCCTCCACCCAAGAACCTCACCGAACTCAAGGGACTGCAAGGGAGATTGTCTTATATCATAAGGTTCATTTCAAACCTAGCTGGAAGGTGCATGCCATTCTCTAGATTAATGAAGAAAGGGGTCCCTTTCGAGTGGGATCTGACGTGTCAAAACGCGTTTGACGAAATTAAAAAATACTTGGTCAATCCTCCAGTACTCATGAGCCCCGTAAAAGGAAAGCCCTTGCTCCTGTACATCACGGCTCTTGATCATTCCCTGGGCGCGTTGTTGGCTCAGCACAACGAGCAAGGAAAGGAAAATTCCCTCTACTATCTCAGTCGAACTCTCGTGGGGGACAGAAATTAATTATAGCCCCATTGAGAAAATTTGTCTGGCATTAGTGTTCGCACTCCAGAAGCTAAAGCATTACGTGTCTGATCACGAAGTCAAATTGATCTCGAAAGTTGACCCCTTGAGACATATATTGTCTCGTCCAGTTCTAAATGGGAGGATTGCAAAATGGGCAGTGCTTCTTCAGCAGTTCGACCTGGAGTATGTCCCTCAGAAAGCAGTGAAGGGTCAAGCCTTAGTAGACTTCCTAGCAGCTCATCCTATACTTGATGATTCTCCTCTAGCCACAGACCTTCCTGACGAAGATGTGATGGTGGTCTAAGTCCAGAGGGGGTGGGAGATGTATTTTGATGGAGCTTCGAGGAGCCCGGATGGAAAGAGAGAGGAAGAAACAAAAAACAACAAGTCCGGTATTGGAATTGTTTTCTTCACTCCTGACAAGGCCGTCATTC
Source organism: Linanthus parryae (assembly GCA_023055425.1). Lineage (NCBI taxonomy): Eukaryota > Viridiplantae > Streptophyta > Magnoliopsida > Ericales > Polemoniaceae > Linanthus > Linanthus parryae. The sequence continues at coordinate 79,144,059 of JALGPY010000007.1, read as the reverse complement.
CACACTCCTTCCCGCTAACTAAAGGATGCTCCAAAAATGAAGCTGAGTACGAAGCCCTAATCGCTGGACTAGAATTAGCTCTCCAGATACCCATTGATGAGCTGACTATATATGGGGATTCGGAGTTGGTCATCAAGCAACTGCGAGGGGAAAATGTTGTTAGGAAAGCAAGCCTCACCCCATACCACGAAAGGGCAGACCATCTACTCTCACAATCCAGAGAGATCCACTTGTTCCATGTAAAGCGAGGGATAAACTCGCAAGCCGATGCTCTGGCTAGGTTGACTGCTTCACTGACACTCCCGGACAGTAAGACAATTACCGTGACAGTGGGAGAGAGGAGAGTCTTGGAGCCCCTCATGGAAACCCCAACTGTTGAAGTGATGACGCTCTCTGCTAAGAATGATAAAGATGAGGAAGACTGGAGAGACGTGTTTATACACTATCTTCGAGATGGAAGGCTTCCTGAAAACAAGGCAAAAAGAAATGAAGTGAGACGACGTGCATCAAAGTTCATCATGCTAAAAGATTTTCTTTGCAAACGATCGTTGGATGGGATTTGCCTTCGATGTGTTGCTGGAAAGTCCATTCATGAAGCCATGACCGAAGTACACGCTGGAGTTTGCGGTGCCCACCAAAGTGGACCGAAATTGCACGTGCAACTCAAGCGTTTGGGGTACTACTGGCCAAATATGATTGCAGATTGCATCAACTTTTCCAAAAGGTGTCAAGTGTGCCAGTAGCATGGAGACTTCATTCACCAGCCTCCTGAGCCCTTGCACGTCACTACAACATCATGGCCATTTTCCGCTTGGGGTATGGACATAATTGGGCCATTTGTCCCTCCATCATCCAGGGGGTATATATACATCTTGATGGCCATAGATTATTTCTCCAAATGGGCGGAAGCTGTAGCCTTAAAAGACTTCAAAATTTCTACTGTCTCTGAGTTCATAAGGACCCACATAATCTACCGATTTGGGGTGCCAGATAGGATCATGGCAGACAACGGGCAACCGTTCAGAAGTGATGTTTTGTACAAATTCTACGCCAAATACAACATAAAGTCAAACCATTCCACAAGGTATCATGCACCCGCAAATGGTTTGGTCGAGGCGTTCAACAAAACCTTGAGTAAAATCCTTAAGAAAATGGTAGATAAAAACAAGAGAACATGGCCAGAAAAGTTGCAGGAAGCGTTATGGGCTTACCGGACATCCCACAGAACCACTACACAAGCAACGCCATATTCACTTGTTTTGGGGGGTGAGGCGGTTCTACCACTCGAAGTTCAAATACCCTCACTACGAGTGGCTGTGCAGGAGTCCCTCACCGAAGGAGAACATGCAGAAGTACGATTGGCTGAGTTAGAAACTTTGGATGAGAGAAGGCTACACGCCCAACAAAACTTGGAAGCATATTAACAAAGGATGGCCAATGCTTTCAACAAAAAGGTACGCCTACGTTCTTTTAAAAAGGGTGACTTAGTCCTAATGGTCCGAACACCTATCATTGTGACTAGGAGGACGAAAGGGAAGTTGGAGCCTAAGTGGGAAGGACCATATGTGGTTGAAAAAGTCTACTCAAATGGAGCATACTTACTCATCACAGAGGATGGTGAAAGAATGTTACCACCAACCAATGCAAGGTTCCTGAAAAGGTACTACCCCTGAATGATGTCTCGAAGAGGGGGTGAGCGCATGAGTAGCTCATATGCAAAGTCCACTGGGGTGAAAACCCGAGAGGGCGGTCCAGTCCAAATCAAGGACAAGTAAATGACCTGCAAGGTTGAAAACCCGAAAGGGCGGCCGTGCACAAATTAAGGTATAAAAAAAATAAAAAAATTACCCCATTTGAAATACGCTCGACTTGATCCCGGAAGGGTACGTAGGCAGCTTGATCTCATTTCAAGTTCAGTCCACCAAACAAAAAATTCACCCCAATGAATTTCAAGTTCAGTCCACCAAACAAAAAATTCACCCCAATGAACTACGTTCGACTTGATCCCGAAAGGGTACGTAGGCAGCTCGAATTCAAAAATCGAGTTCAGTCCACCCCATACCAAAATATCATTTTCCCCCAACAAGAAACTGTGAAATTCCATGTGTTCTTTTCATACTTAGCGAAAAATAAAAAATTTATTACGCAAGGAAGACAAAAGGGCATATGGAAAGGATATGATGTTCTAATTATGACAAAGCAAAGCATCACTAAAATGTTTTGCAAGCAATCAAAGCAGAGAAACAAAAATAATCCCACACAAAAAGTCCAAAGTACTAAAAAAATAAAACAAATGAAATGCGGGGAGTTCTTTAGTCCTCAAGAGCTAGCGCCTCAGCGGCCTTGTTAAAAGCCTACTGTTGAGCGGTGGTATCTAGAGCCATACCATCCGTGGGGGTGATCTCCTCCTCCAGCTGAGCAACTTTCGCCGAAATCATGTCGACATGGGTGGCCATGTCGGATTCCTCTTCCTTCTTCTTAGACATCTCGACTATGAAACGTTGAAGTGCCTTTTCACAATCAGCAATATTTTCTCTCACCTTCTGGAGAGCTTCAGACTTGGACACTAGCTCTAATTTGGTTTTTTCCAAAAGTTGGCATTTTCCTCAATATTTGAAGAAAGATGCTCCGCTTGATAACACGACATGGAGATTCGGATGAAATTTGTGACTTTGAGAAAAAGGGGTGCTAAGTCTACATGCATTTGTCCCAAATGTGTGAAGGCTTTGTTTGCATCTTCAATCATCTTCGGGAAGTTGTTGGAAGTTGCGCACTTTTTTAGCTCCCTGGTAAGAGCCTCCCATATGGTCTTTGAGACCCATTCCTCCGTAACACGCTTCAGGGGCAAATTTTCAGCAATAGGTGCGGGCTCCTTTAGGTCGGACAATAAAGTCTCCATGTCACTCCCAAGGGACGGGGAAGTAGAACTATTCCCTGCACGACATGCTATTGTGTTAAAGACAATAGAGAAGGAGTACATAAAAGCCTTTAGAAAGTATAAAGATAAGTATACCTCGTGAAGGGACCGGAATGGAGACTGCCAAAGAGGTGTCACGTGTACCGCCAAAGTTGACAAGAGCCTTGCCTGCAAAAAATGATAATAATAAAATAAAAAAAAATAATAAAAGTCGTGGAAGATATGTGAAGAAGTAATACGTGAGCACGCAAAATGACGCTCACTTGGTGAAGGAGTAGGAGTAGGAAGATCTGATGAGTTAAAGTCCAGACGAACTCTCACTTTGTTCCCCCTCAAATTCTCTGAAAGACCTAGCAAAAATGGGCAACGTGTTAGAAGGAGATGAGCAATGATAAATGCAGAAAAAAAAATCTTTGAGTGTACCTGTCTCACGGGTCGGACCACTTGACTGCACCTCCATGTCTGGAGAATCATCGGATAATGGATTGTTGTCATCGTACATGTCATCATCATCATCATCATCATCATCATCTCCATGACTTAACACTTGAGTCTTCTCAGAATCAAGTGACCGAGCAGGGGTATTGTTACTCTTGATCCTCACAACATCGAGCACACTAAGGCAATGCCCACCACTACCAAATAATTCCATGACATCATCTGTGGTTTTTTCACTAAAGAAATCCAATAAATAACTTGAGAATTTGGTCTCAGAAGGAGTCAAGTTAAAAGAAGGAGCCGATGGGATACCAACACCTTTCCTCCGCACAAGCGACGCTTGGAATTCCGCGGTATATGCTGTTGGGTCCACGCCAGGAGTCACTTGCTCAAAAGTGATTGATCTATCGTAAAACTTCAAGCACACGTTGTGAACAAGTTGCAATAGTTTTCGTGAAAGAGCAAGGTGGTCGCTTGAAAATGGGGAGACAACTTGTAATTGGTACTCGCCATATTCACTACTACACTTGGTTAAAGAGCTACAAGAATCCGGGGCTTCGGCATTGATGCGATCACGCATAACCAAGTCAGAACCCACCCTGCTAGACTCTAGAAACTCTTCCTCTTGAACCTTTCCTTTCGCCTTTGGCTTAGGAACATGCTGACGTTTTGGGCGAGATCTCGAATTGCCTATTTGAGGTCTCTTCCGAGTATTAGGCTCCTGCTTACCAGAACAACGCAATACCTGAAGAGCGGAGAAGGTGGATGCCACCCACCAAGATCCATAAGGCCTGGTGACATATAATTCTGTGGGATTAGGATTCTTCGCGGGAAAGGTGATCGTTTTATCGTTTGAAAAGGTGTTCATCATGTTAAGACAATGACTATAAAATGTATCAGGGTTAAAACTCTCGGGTTTAGAAAGCTTACGGCAAGACACCATGATATTCGCGAGATCCTTAGGGCACGCTTGACTAAATGCAAATTGTCTAGCATAGCGGTTCGGGGCGTAAGGTTCAGCAATAAAAGTTGAGCCACTCCTACATGTGAACACCCCAGGATGCAAGCTGATCATGTAACCGCGCTGACTGGTTGAAAGCTTAGGGGTATCAGCAAAGGTATCAGGGAATTCAGGCCTTGGGATGGCCGCAAATAGTATCGCATTCAAGTATTCAAACAAGGAATGTGCTTCATAGCGCCCGTTGTCGAACTTGTAACCTTCTTGACCTCTGATAGTGCCCAAGAAAGGTATGAAGTCATCCTTCGGCATCATGGGAGGTGGCTCGAGCTTTTCACGAGAGTATGTCTGTGGAAAGTACATGGAGACCCACCCTAAGAAGTAATGAAAAGGGCCATGGATAGTCTTCTTGCCCGGCGAAAGAGTTTCCGAAATCACTTTGAAAGAGCGGTACAGGTGGGCCAAAACAGATACAGCCAAACTGTACTTAGTCCCCTTAGTTGCAATCTTAGACGCCGGATAAAAAGTTGATGGTCGTACCTCGTTCTTATTGGTAGGAAGCACAAAACCACTAAGCCAACATGCAAGGCAACCGGTAAGAAAGGTGTCAGGAGTGATGTTGTCTCTACGGCGATATTTGCCCCCATCACTTTCAACAAAACAGTCGAACCAGTTCATAAACTTTTTCGACGAACTATCGTGAGCATAAATGCGGAACAAATCCTGACAAACAGTTGACGTTTCAGTATACAACGAATCGTTGTCTGGGCTAAACTCGTCATAAAACTCTCCCATGATGGGTAGGCCACTAACCCGGTGAAGATCCCATAGCGAAATCCCTACCTCCCCGTATGCAGCATGAAAGGAGTTAGTGTCCGGAAACCATCTCTCCAAGAAGGCTTTAAGAAAATGAGTACTGCGCTGATATGAATACATAGAGATATAAAAAGCCATGAAAATCTCAGCTTGCCCGAGAAAAAGCGAATTATCGAAGCACACCCCCTTAACCCAAAACTGCCATTCTGAAGATCGAAAGAATCCGCTAGTTTGCTGAACGCCAAAGGTTGAATCCCAATTCAAATATTTGTTATTCATTGTCTTGTGAAGCGTTTCGAAGAGGCTCGGTGCGCCGGTAGGCTCGGTTTCCTCTTGGTGAAACGGACGAAGAAGACCAGGCCGTTCGGATCCACTCTGCGTAAAAAGCCCGGACTTGGCATAGGAAGAGCACGATCGACTAATCCATTAAATTAAGTTATAATCTTCGTGAAAAGGACCAATGTTTATTGGAAGGGTCAACAGACGAATCAGTGGAGGATGCCTCTCAACCCTACTCCCAGTTCTGTCATTGGGATCATCTTCGTTGAGTTTCCGAAGGTTCTCGGTCTTGAAAAACTCAAAATCAGCCATCGTACGCAAACTGTTGCAGAAAAAAAGGGTTAGATACATATAAATGTAACCCATAAGCACAATACCAAAATGACCATACATCCGTAGGGATGAAAGCCGCAACCAAACACACGTCAGGATGAAAGCCGAGCAAATGCTTGACCAAACACCCGTTGGGATGTAAGCCACGACCAAACATCCGGAAGGACGCAAGTCGTGTGTGTGTGCGACCGTACATCCGTAGGGATGAAAGCCGCAACCAAACACCCGTCAGGATGAAAGCCGAGCGAATGCTCGACCAAACACCCGTTGGGATGCAAGCCGTGACCAGACACCCGGAGGGATGCAAGCTAACGTCATGCGCGACCAAACTTCCGGAGGGATGAAAGCCGCAACCAAACACCCGTCAGGATGAAAGCCGAGCAAACGCTCGACCAAACACCCGTTGGGATGTAAGCCGCGATCAAACATCCGGAGGGATGCAAGCCGATGACGTGCGCGACCAAACACCCGTCAGGATGAAGGCCGAGCGATTTCCCGACCGAACACCCATCAAGATGCAAGTCGGCATTATAAGGTCACAGATTAAAAAAAAAAAAATCTATGAACTTAAATGTGTATGGCTACATGAAAGTCATACCTGTTTGACTGTAACAATTCGCGAAAAGGTAAACGAAATTGGTGGCGACCAAACAGGCTTGATGCAGAGAAACTCTGAAGAAAAAAGAAAAAACAACTGAGTATTTTCGGTAATAAGAAACAATATGAACTTAAAGTGTATGGCAAAGTATGAAATCCATACCTGTTTGGTAAGAGGAAAATAAAATTGACGGCGACGAAAAACCACCTGATGCAAAGAAAATGCAGCGTTAATAAACTTATGAAGCGACTTTATTCCTAGCTCAAAAATGGGGTTGCGGTTTCCTTTGAAATTTCTCAACTCAAGCAAATTAAGACTACCAAATTTGTAATTAAAATAATCACACGATGCCATGAGAAGGAAGAATGGAAATTAATGAAAAAGTGGTCGAAAGTGATCAAAACAGTCACTATCTCTATGGCAGGATGGCGAAGCATGTGTGTTCTCATCACACTTGTGAAGCATGCATGTTCTCATCTAAATAGAGTGCCATTTTCAATCAAGTGGACCCAGGGACCAAACAATTGGTACTGGTTAAAGAGGTCTTGCGAAGAACGAAACGAAGCGGCTGCTTGATGCCCTGAGTCCCACATAACTCCGCTATGGCAACACGGAATCGTTGCGAACGAGGGACGACCCTGAAGCCTCCCTGGAGAGCGGAAATCCGAGATCACGAAAAATAATACAAAGTTCACATGAAATTTTCTTGGCAGTATATGCATGTGGATCCAAGCAAGTTATCGGGATACGAGAAAAATCGGCTGAAACTGATAGATTAATCTCACATGATTTATTTGGATCAGTTATAAAGAACAGTTTGATAAAGTTCTTGGGGCAGCATACATGCCTAGCCTCGTGGATTTCGCTGATTAGGTCGATATGCTCGTGTTAAGGAACGAAAACAAAGAATGAAACGTACCAGAATTTAGACCGCCGAATTGCAAGAAGTTCACAATGATCCTCGTGAAAGCAATTCTGAAGTTCGAAGCAGACAAGTTTCGATGTACAGGACCAAAGAGCGAGAGAAAGGGCTACGGATGGAAGCGACGAGCTCATGTATGGAAGGACATATCAGATTGCATGGTCCATAAGATTCAAATCTACAGATTGGATGACGAAGGGCTGTTCAACGAAGAGAGAAGAAATTCGAGTTCACAAAGTCTCGGAAACTTACATGGAAATATATACAATTTCTTTTTGACTTTTGCCTTCTATACAAAGATGGTGAAAAGAGGAGGTTAAATCAATCAAAAAAAAGAGACAAAAAAAAATATGAGTCCCCGGCTTACAAAAACAGGGGGCAAAGAAGGTGGTACCGGCTTTAAATCATAAAAGTACCACACCCATGTCACCTTTAAAGTTGTGTTCATGGTGCATATGGGTAACGTGACATCGTGTGATCTCTCAATCACAAGGTAGGAATGCATGGAACCAAGCGGCCAAGGGAGAGGGAGATTCATGAAGAATTAAAAAAAAAAATGATGAAGATATACCTCTGGGAAGATGAATTACGCCAAAGCACAGCAACACCGCAAAGTCGTCGACGAGCTACGGAAGAACGGAAGAACGAGACAAAATATGTTATGAAAATAAAACGGGGTTAATAAACATGTTGACATGAAAAGGATGACCAATTGATTACCTGAAGGTAAATTTGAAAGGGACATTACCTGAAACGGCAGCGGCAACGAGTCTCGAGCAGAAGAAGCAACGACGTGAATAGAAAAAGCTATCTTCTAGACACCCTAGTTTATAAAAAGGAGCCTACTTCTAGAAGGACTTCAACTGTGCTTTGAGTCAATCCAAAAAAAATAACAAGGACTCTTTAGACCCCTTGAATTGATAAGTCGGTGATTCATGCATTCACGTGCATACATAATCCTGTTTCTTTTGGCTAAAATGTAGGCTTCAAACATAAAAGGGAATGAGAAGCCCACATACGTAACTGAAAACAAGGCTAAAATTAAACAAAAAAAATAAAATAAAAAAAAATAAAAAATAACAAGGGCTAAAATCTGCACCTATACATGCATTTAACGTGCTAAAAATTCACTAGACTAAAGCCCAAAAGCAAGTCTAGTAAAGTCGAGTCGAACACCCGAAAAGGCAACATAGCTAAAGTAAAGTGCACAAATTGCTATATCAAATGTCGCCCGGCTTAAAACCAAGACGGTCAGCCCAAGCGAACCGCGATCCAAATCGCTATGTCAACTGTCGAACGACGAAGAACATAACGGTCAGACATCAAATCACAATTGATATCGCAAAGAAGACAAAGTGCCAAGTTATCGTGATTCGAGCAAGGGACCAAAGCTCCTCTTACACGAATCACGAGTGGGTTTGTTGGCACTGAAATTTTGACGGGTGTCATTCAAAATCAAAATAAATGCCAAAAAAAAAATTAAATTTCAAGACACGCTAAATATGACTAAGCCCCAAGTAAGTTCAAACTCAAAAAGCCTGTCAGGATAAGATATCAGATACGCTGACAAGTCTAGCATCAGGAGATAAGTTGATCTCCAAAATATTCTCAAATCGTGGGAGATAAGTTGTTATCTCCAGATACACCAAATATCAGGAGATGACGTACGTATCTCAGGTGGTTAGCTTGGAGGCTGTACATATAGGAGGTTCATCACAAGCACTAGGGGGACTTCTTTTGTGGAGGCGGAGAGACACAGAAAAAGAGAGAGAAGAAAGTAACGACAAGAAGCAGATCACCCACACCACACGCTACAAACTTCGACTCCTACGTCGGAGAAAGCCGAGGTCGGAGTTCCAGGAGGCGAGGACCCAAACACCGGAGCCAAGTCTTCCAAGACGATCAATGGCGTCAAACTGGTAAAGGGTTCCAAAACCCCAAAATATCCCCCCCGCTCTCTCTCTCTCTCTCTCTCTCTCTCTCTCTCCCATTCGTATACTCTGTAAATCAAACCCTTCAAAGGAAGATCCACATATATTTGTTTCGATTCATATAAGTTGTATCAATTTGGATATCAAACCCGTACAAATTTAATAAATTTTTTGATTATGTTTCTTTCTTGTTCTTGCGTATTTGTTTAATTTTTGTTTCATTAATCATGGGTTCTTTTAGATAAGGTAAAACTTAGGAAGTTAGGATCCACTCAAAACAAAAAATATTGTTACACAGATTTTTAAACCAAAAGCATATAAATTAAAGCTTCTTAAAAATCTGTGTCTAACATCGACATAAAAAGTTTGATGAAACTGTGTTGCCATTCGTTTTTATTATTAATGAAAGTGACAAGTGTGTCTACACTAAAGTTAAGGGTAGTGAATGTGTGATCTTATGCCTATATGTGGATGATATTTTATTTTTTGGAACCAATATTGAGATTATTAATGAGACAAAAGTTTTCTTGAAGAGGTATTTTGAGATAAAAGATATGGATGAGGCTAGTGTGATTCTTGGACTAAAGTTGACTCAGTCAGCTGAGGGAATAACCTTATCTCAGTCTCATTATATAGAGAAATCTATACTTGAGAAATATGATTATTAACAGTGTAGAATTGCTAGTACACCCTATTATCCTGAAGTTGCCTTAGTCAAGAATTCTTCAGGTGTACCTGTGTCTCAATTAAGGTATTCTAAGATTATTGGGAGTTTGCAGTATCTTGCTAACTATACTAGACCAGATATTTCATACTCTGTGTCTACAATGGCTAGATATACTAGCTGTCCAAAAAGAACTCTTTCGGATGCTCTTGATAGAGTGCTTAGATATCTGAAAGGCACAATGTACCTAAGTTTACACTATAGGAGATTTTATGGTGTACTTGAGGGGTACACTGATGCAAGTTGGATAGCTAAGAAGTCTGGTTCCAATGGAGTGACTAGATATGTGTTCACCTTGGCTGGTGGAGCAATATCCTGGAAGTCGACCAAACAGAGTATTGTAACTCGGTCTAATTTTGCGGCTGAGTTGTGTGTGCTTGATGCCACAGGGACGGAGGCTGAATGGTTAAACGGACTTATGTCCGCTATACCTGTAGTAAGCAACCCACTTCCTGCTATTGCTATTCATTGTGATAGTCGAATGACTATCGACAAGATTAGCAGTAAAAAGTATAATTCTAAAACAAGGAGGCACATCCAAGTTAGACTGAAGTCTATAAGGGGTTTATGTTCTGATAGGATCATAGCTGTTGAGTTCATAGGAACTCAGAATAATACAGCTGATCCTTTGACTAAAGGACTGGAACCAGCAGTGGTCTTTTAGTCGAGGTTGGGGATGGGACTGACAACCCATCAAAGTTCATCAACAGCGGAAATCCAATACACATGAGAGGAGATCCCTCGAAAGTGTATTCAATGTGGCAATAACTAGCTGTGAGGATGAACAGGTAGTACATTTGGTACATAGATGATACATTTGTATCGGAGTCTATCCCATGTAAACCTAAAAGGTACTGACACTGCCAGTGTAGCAAGAGTTATTCTAACTCTAAATGGGGTCAAGTATTTTGACGAGATGGTGGCAGTCATCTCTTGAGATGCCCAGCTAAGCGAATGTAATTGTACGGTCACAATTAGAGGAAAGGGTTAGTCCTTGAAGCATTCAAAGAACACGATCGAGACAAGACCATTAATGTCTCAAATCCGTAGATTGGCACCATAGTCTTTGACTTTTCGTTGTTTATGGAGCATGATTACACCAGACGGATTAAGATTCAAGGTGAAACATTCCATCTGAATCCGGTAGTCATCGAGTAGATGACTTAGGAGGGTTCAAACCCGGAAGGGTACCGACTCTGAAAACCAAGTCATGATGAGCATCATGTATACATTTTTGTATGGATTCGCGGGGGATTGTTTGAAAATGGAATTTCGGAGCACTATTTTGTGTGATCCTGATATTAATTTCAGGTTTTAAACAATATGGAAATTGTTTCTCTTAACAGGGACTGAAATTTTTATGTGTGGATCTAAGTCATTTTCTTAGTGTAATCCATAGAGAAATTGAAGTGAATTTGGTAGCTTGAAAGAGCTTGAAACCAAGAAAGCAAAATAGTCCCACATAGATACTCACAAAGAAGGTTGGTGGCTTTATATGATATCACACACAAGAGTAGTGTACAACTACTAAGGCGTGTGGTGGTCCATGATGTTCTTGTGTGCCCCGCGAGCACACACACGCGCACTGCCGCCGCCTCGCCTCGGGTCGGGTCGAAGGGCGATTTGGGCGAAATGTCTCGGCGTCTCGCGTATGCGAGACGACCTGGCGTGGGGCTATAAATCAGTTTTGATTCAATTATCAATTGCTTTTGTATACAAAGATTCCGTCTGAGTCTTTGTATATATGAAAGTAAGTTAAAGGTTAAGCTATTCAACATTTCGAATGTGAAAAAAAAAATGAAAAGTATTCAAGATATATTATAGAGTATGAAAGCTTGAAACTCAGTTTGATAATAGAGATTGGACAGTTTAATTTCCTTAAACGCCACATTTGGTAAGTTTATATGCACAGTAAATATGAAAAAAGACTTGGAAGTTACAAGTCTTCTCAGTTTCTTTCCCTTTAGAAGTCTGTTTCTGGAACAGAGTCTTGGTCTTCTGGTCTAGCATCTAGACAGTCTTGTGAATAGCAGATGTTGAACTGAGCTAACACTCAGCGGACTCTGTTTTTCTTTGGACTAATAACTATTATTCTTCTATGTCAATTGTGGTTTGGAAAATATTCTCGTCTTGAAAGTCATTAATCTATATGGTTTAACCATTCAATTTACAAATGTCTGCATTCAAAAGGATGAAGCATAGCATTCCTGAATACTATCTGACCTACTCTAGTCTATCTAAGAAGGCGGAGCATTCCATGGTACGAACCTTGGTGGTGAACTTGGTATTGAGTCTCTTTACCACTTGGATTAATTAACTTGTTCAATGCAACACTTCATTGAATCGTCAAAAGGGTCTCATCTTACTCATTTCAACTTTAAGTCTTTGTCTCACTCCCATTTTCATCTCCAGTTCTTCGCCACATACTGGTTGTATTTGTTGATGTTAATTATGTATTATGTGTTAGTTTTTAGTTAGCCACTTTTGTGATTGAGAGGAAGACTTATGGAATGCTGCAACCTGTTTGCTTCAAAGCCACAATGAATACCATTTTGCTGGTTAGAATCGAGCATCAATTGTATATGTTCAGCTATCAACTTACGAGACCACCAGGCTGAATCATATGGAATACTCCATTCACGTAACTGTGGTTTATGTCAGATCGATGTAGTTTTTCTTACTAACTTCTTTTCCGTGATACCTAGTACTTAATTTAGGACATTGAGAGCTCTACATTTATGTTAATGTTTCTTGTTAGGCTGACCTGAAATTTATCTTTTTTAAAAGGGATGCTGAACATGTCCTTTTATGCTTTTGTGCCTCACTTTACACTATCATAGTATCTATCATCTGTATTAACATACTTCAGAAGAGACTCGAGCTTCAAAAAAATAAAATAAAAATAAAAATTTGCAAGTGTGTTTACACAAGTTACGATATCCTTCAGATATACAACCAAATAAGGTTACACGCGTTTGGTTGGAACAAAACGAAAGACAGACAAGGGTGATTTTGTCAAATTGCAGCTGCTTGTGGTAGTCATGTTTCTCTCTATATAATGAAGGCGACAATGACGGTGATGTCGTCCACTTTACCCCCACTGTGTTCGAATCCTGCGTCCCTTGCATTCAAGGAAAAGGGAGTGTCTGCAATCTTGTCGAATGAGTTGTACAATGCCAGATTTGCTATGAACAAGGCCAACTCCTCAGGTCCATATTGTCTTATACCTTGGCCGATGATTTCTTCAATCTCAGACGCAAACATATTGTCCAACAGACCATCTGTACCGGCCACAATCACGTCCCCAACCTCGACTTCAACTTCCAACTCTTGTGCAATTTCAGGGTTGTCTTTGGTAACACCCAACTGATAAGGGCAATTGAAACTCCATTGCTGCGTCGGGGATAGGTAGACGACTCTGCCGCGCCTGAATATCATGAATCCACTGTCTCCTACATTGACTGCTCGAAGGGTCTGACCGCAGAGAGTAACCAAACAAGCAGTTGAGGACCCTTGTGAAGTTGTGTTATCGTAAGCTAGTTGTAGAACTTGCTTTGGATCCACTCCAATATTCTTCTGATAATGATGATGAAGATCAAGAGCGATTTGGTAATTCGACATCAATTCCCGGGCATACTCCCCTGCGTCAATGCCCTTTTTTCTCCAGCCGCCCACGCCATCTGCAACTCCAAAAGTCTGATTTTCGAGACTAACAAAGTGGCTATCTTCTCCCAGGGGCCTCTTCTTGTCTTCTTTGGGGAGGTACATCGAACCAGCAACCATCTTCAAGCAAGAACCACCACTAGTAATGGGTAAGCACCTTGGTCTGAGAGAGTTTAGAATTATACAGAAATCATCCTCCTCGTCGTCGTCATAAGGTAGTGGTACCCTTGGGCGTTGTGTTTGATTAGGGTTCTTGAGATGTCGCGTGTAACTGTTGTTGTGTGTGATTAGGGTACTCTTGGAAGTTGTGCGTGATTGGTCGACGGCGGAGACTTGGCCACTCTGATTCTCCACCTTGATGCACCTCATAACCCTTTGAATCCACCACTTCAAACCCGGCGGCATGGTGAAATTGTGCAGTGGCTTCGATCTATCAGAACCTATATGCATATAATCTTCTTCACCATTGATCGAAGCAATCACTCCGGCAGAGGTGTTTCCATATATGAACGGATTTGAACGGTGATCGTCTATTTTAATTTTTAATTCGGGCCCAAGTAATTAGTGGGTTCTGTATAATTAATGTTTGACCCGTACGAAGCCCATTTTTTGGAGCTTTAATACTATCTTTTTTTTGAGCTTTAATACTATCTTTGGTTTAGGGAAAGAATTTTATTATGAAGCCACACAGGAACCAACCCAATCTTTTTCTTTTTTGCAATGATAAAAAAAAAAAAAAAAAAAAAAAAAAAAAAACCAATCATTTTCTATTACATCAAAAGCCCAAACCGGTGGACTTCTGTAAAGATAGTATTGTGGAAAGAACACTTTTTTTTTTCAAAAAAGCTTCATTTATTTAATACTAGGCTGAATCCGAAACGCATAAGTTATACAAGCTTGTAGGGCAAACATTGGCCCAATACATAGTACTAGAACAGATCAGACCAATTTTTGCCAACTAGTGGGCAAGGGCATTTTCGACTTTTCGGCACGACCTAACCCTACCATATGTAAGTGAGGCGATGGTGTTACGGACTCCATTCAATGTTCTCGCAGCTTCTGAAGTTCCCACCGTCATCTATCTTCTTCCCACCTTTGAAATTAGGGTTTGAGAGTCTGATTCGATTATCATCGAAACAAACCCACGATCTCACGCCTTCTGAATCGCCATATTCATTGCAAAAGCTTCTGCTATCGTTGACTTCCAAGAGTAGGGAATTTGGAAAGCCATACCCATCACAAAGTCTCCATTACTATTTCTTATCACTGCACCAGCACCAGATCTCCTTGTTTCAACATCAATAGCAGCATCAGCATTCAATATTAAGACAGAAGATGGAGGAGCAATCCATTTCGCTGGCGATTGATCTTTTTCAGTCCCTGCATGTGCCAATCCCAAATCAAATTTAAGAGTTTAACAGTTTCCAGATAATTTTTTTTATTTTATCTTGAATTTTCAAATTCCAATCAAATTCCAAGAACAGTCTGAGTTGTCTTGAGAAGTTGAAGTCAAGTCAAGAAAAAATTATGGGCAAATCTCATTCAAAGCAACATAGTAAGCTGATTTCACAGTATAAATGCCATCTGTTGTTTGAGACCACACATACTTACCCTGGTTCAGGGGGGAATGCAGAGGGATTTGAATAATTGCATTTGCCTCTTCGTTAGAAAGATTTTGAAAAATCAGATGTTGAGTCCACGTAAAGTAAGGATTTATAAGAGTAGCAACATAGGCACGGTTTGGTAAAGTAGGATAACTATCGGGTTCACGACCTTTGCCTATTAGTATCCATCAGTGATGATAAATAATGGTAAGAAGGCCATTACCAATACCTTGACGCACACCTTTGAAAGTAATATTTCTAGCTTTAACGAGACCTTTCCAAATATAAGAAGAATTAGAAATTTACTCAACTGAAATAATGTCAGAGTGATGGTAATACTTTCCTTTAAGAACTCTAGCTAGAAGGCTGCTAGGATTTTGCAGGATACGCCACACTTGTTTTCCTAAAAGGGCAAGATTAAAAGCGTGCAAATGGCGAAAACCCAAACTACCAACAGATTTGGAGTTACAAAGTTTATCCCAGGAATTACAATGAATATATTTTTTTCTCTAAATCATTTCCCCACCAAAAACGCGCAAAAAGTTGTTGAATTTCTGTAAGAGTAGTGATTGGGATTAAATAAACTGACATGATATAGGTGGGGATAGCTTGGACAACATATTTTATGAGAATTTCCTTACCCGTTGGAGAAAGTAATTTTTCTTTGTACCCCGAGAGTTTGTTCCAAACTTTTGTTTTAAGACAATTGAAAATAATTTTTTTATTACGCCCTGTAACAGTAGGTAAACCAAGGTACTTATCATGAGAATTTGAGCTTGGGATTTCTAAAATTTGAGAAATAGTATTTCTGTTTTCATTAGGAACATTTGGGCCAAAAACAATTTTTTTATCATTATTAATCATTTGACCTGAACCTTCACATTATTGGAAAAGAATGGATCGGATTAATCATTTGACCTGAACCTTCACATTATTGGAAAAGAATGGATCGGATAGAGATATAATTATTAATAGAAGCTTTGGAGAAAAAAATACTGTCAACAGCAAAAAGAAGATGGGTAACACTAGGAGAGCCCATTCAAGCCTTAACTCCTTGGAGGAAATTATTATTCGAAGCATAATTAATTAAAGCGGATAAACCTTCCGAGCAAATAACAAAGAGATAAGGGCTAAGGGGGTCTCCTTGACGAATACCTCTACTAGGGCGAAACAAATTTGTTTTTTTGACCATTAATGAAAATAGAAAAGGAAACTGAGGTCACACAAGTCAATATCCTATTCGTAAAAGATATAGGAAAACCTAATTTTAGTAAAATTTGTTCCAAATAGGTCAACTCAATTCTATCGTAAGCCTTGGCCATGTCTAATTTTAGAGAAAAAGAACCCTCTTTACTCTTTTGACTATTAATGGTGTGGAGAGTTTCTTGAGCAATAATGGAGTTGTCCGAAATTTGACGGCCTTTGATAAAAGCGGATTGAGAAGGATCAATAGTGTCGGGTAAAATCAGCTTACTACGGTTCGCAATTGTTTTGGAAATAATTTTATAAGAAACATTGCAAAGGCTTTCTGCTTCCTTGGGTTGTTTTGTGGGTTCGAGAGAGAGAGAGAGTTGAGAAAGATATGAAAGACACAGAGGAAGCGGAGGAAGAAGAAGAAGAAGAAGAAGAAGAAGAAGAAGAAGAAGAAGAAGAAGAAGAAGAAGAAGAAGAAGAAGAAGAAGAAGAAGAAGAAGAAGAAGAAGAAGAAGAAGAAGAAGAAGAAGAAGAGGAGAGAAGAAAGAGAAAATAAAAACAATTAGAAAAAGACCATATGTAAGTATGAATTATGAAAAGTATCTTTTTGTCAACCGTATGATAAGTCTAAAATGCCCCGCACTTATCGAACGGAAAGTTAAAGGTCTTAGTCAATTTGTCTTAATTGTCAGCTTTTTACAAAGTGTCGAGATGTTAAACGACAAAACTCATACTGCATGTATCTACGTGTTAGCGACCAATACTGCAAGGGGGTGATAACTCCGTTTTCGGAGTTATTTTATTGCTTATTTTGCCACATTTTGTATGCTTATAATGGAGAATTTGGCGTCTTGTCGAGTAAATCATGCTTTAATTTGTGAAAACGAGTTTGTATGTTAAATTTGAAATACGGGTGTTTTCTGCATCGTTTTTCGTGCTATTTATCATATGTTGTCATATTTGATCTTCCCGGGGTGTTCGTGTTGTGATTTTGAGGGCTGGAGCACGTGAGGAGCAAGTGGAAAGAGAAGACGAACTTTGAAAACTAAGGTGAGCTCGAGATTTGAGGAAGAAAGCGAGAGATGAAGGAACAAGAGCTAGAGAGGCTTGTGAGAAAATGATACAAGTATTGACGCGTGAAGAGTGCTCAAAATGGAGGATCAAGCAAAGATCGATGCTCGGGAGATGATTCGGAAGTACGAGAAGAGACTCGGAGAGAGGCTGAAAGTCACACGACTTGTAGGACAAGAGTAGGTTGCTGGAAATTAGCCAACAAGTCGCACGACTTGTTGGCAGAGGTCGCAGGACTTGTTGAAGGTCGGGCAGATTACTGAATTTCTCACAACAAGTCGCACGACTTGTTGACAGAAAGTCACACGACTTGTTGGATGCTGCAGAATTTTCAAAGTGTTGGGAACAAGTCGCACGACTTGTTGAAACAAGTCACACGACTTGTTCGTCGGCAGTAGATTTTTGGAAACACTTTGGGGTTATTTTTTAATTTCTTGTAACTTGTTCTAAACTCTTGAGAACGTATTGGAGAGAGTTAGGGCTGGTTTTATCGGTATTCGAAGGTAGGAAACTCTTGGAGCTTTTGGATCATTCGTTTGGCTTCTCAAACTCTATTTCTACTCTAGTTTTGCTATTTAGATCATAAAATTTTGTATTGTGATCATGTTTTGGAGTAGCTAAACACTTTTATCGGGATATCTCGTAGAAAACTAGGGTTTATCACTACGTTTGGTGATTTATGGATTTGCTCTCATGCAATTATGCTTAATTGATGATTTTTTGTTTAGTTATGTGTATTTTATACTTTTCATCTATCTTTTCTATTAGTAGACGTATTAATAAGATTGAGTTAGGTCATGAACGATAGAGGAATCTACGTTTGTTGCCCGGAAAATTGAAATACACATTAGCCGTATTTAGGGTTGAGGAATCTTGCTAGTTAGCTAAGAACAAAGAGTAGATTAAACATCGTAATGCATGCTTAAACTTGAGTAGACTAGAGGAATCATCTGTGAGAGTTTAAGTATAGTTATTGGTTGAGACATCTTCAACATAATTATGCTCGTTTGACTAGAACAAAGAATCATCCTGTTAGTAGAACGTAAATCCATCGTAGTGTGAAATACCTAGTGATCCGTAGAGATATCCTGACTTTGCCCAACTTTGAGAAACAACTAAATCAACTCGTGCTTATTAATATTGAATTAATTCATTGAATTATTTGAGATACTTGTTCTTTTAAATATTAGTAGAATTAGAAACACAAATCAACGCGCTTTACCCACATAAGGTGAAAAACCTATAACTAATTAAATAAGAAGTCTCTTGGGTTCGACAACCCGGATTACCGGATTATTATTACACACGACAACTGTACACTTGCAGTTTAAATCGTGTCAAGTTTTTGGCGCCGTTGCCTGGGACTTCAAATAAATTAGTTATTATTTTTCTCTTTAGGGATTTACTTTTTTAGTTTATAACCGTTACTCACCTATTTTCTGTGTGTGATTTGTGTTTTCAGGTTTGATTTACTTGGTGCATGCCCGTTCGAGAGACGAGTCTTTGCATCCAGTACTTGAGGATCCAGAATCGTTATTGCGTGCAGAACGTAGAGACAAGAGGAAAGAAAATTCAGTTCAGATGGATGAGCAAATTAGAGCTGAGTTTGAGAGATTCCGGAAGGGCTTGCAAGATGCGGAAGCAGCTAGAGCTGCAGCTGTGGAAGATGCAGCAAATCGAGCAAGGGAGACTGAGGAACTCATAGCTCAGTTGATCGAGAAGCAGGCTGCAATGGCACGCTTGAACCCTCCAAATCCACAACAACTTCCTGGTGCGGGGGTAGTTGATAGAAACAAGTGAGGAGTTAATGGTAGAAACAATGGTGGTAATGGGAATAATGGGGGACATAATCGGAACAATAATGTCCAGAATACCGCAGAGCAAGTCAACAATGTTGAGGAGGATGAGCGTCCTTTGGTGGATTACTTCAAAACTACACCGCAGGGGTATGACTCCACTTTTTTCAGGCCTCAGATTAACGCCGCGCATTTCGAAATACGCCAACCATTGATCAACATGGTTCGGGATGAATGCTTATTCACTGGATCCCCAAGTGATGATCCGCATCAACACTTTCTCAATTTCGAGCAGATTACCTCCACTATGTATGATCAAAGAGTTCCACTCGAGACGATAAAGGTCATGCTTTTTCCCTTCTCCTTATCGGCAAAGGCAAAGACATGGCTTATGGAACTTCCAGGAGGCAGTATCGTTACATGGGCATATTGTTGCAAGGAATTTCTCAGGAAGTATCTTCCGCCATCCAAGGTTGCTCAACTGATGGCTGATATAACAAAATTTGCGCAACAGGAAGATGATTCTCTGGGAGACACGTGGAGAAATTTCAACCAGCTCCTTCGCAGATGCCCCACTCACGGAGAGCCATGGTACAAACTTCTGCACTATTTTTATAATGCCCTAGACAAAGAGACTGCAAATGAACTGGATATGATGGCTCAGGGAAATTTTATGGGCCTGGGGTTACAGAGATGCCGGGATCTGCTGGATAATGTAGCAAAACGTGAGTCCACGAGGTCTGAGACTCGTAGAAACAAGAAATCAGATGGGGCATTGGATAGTAAGATTGAGTCCATGGTGGAACAAAAATTTGAACATAATATGGCAGTGATGACTTCGGCCTTCAAAAATATGAATCCATCGGCAGAGGTGAAATCAGTGGGAGAGATGGTAGCAGATGCAAATCAGGGTATGGAGATGGTATTGAAGACGTGAACTACATGGGTCAACCACGACAGCAACAATTGTCAAACACTTATCATCCAAACAACCGCAACCACCCCAACTTCAGCTATGCCAATCCAAATAGTGGATTATATGCGCCGGGTCAAAGGCCAAGTGTCCCATAACAAGCTCAAAGACAGGTTCCATAACAGCAGGCCCCACAATCAGAAGAACAAGATACAAACACGTTGTTGAGGAAACTGTTAGCTAGAAATGATAAAATAGAGAGCATGATTGTCGCGATGGAAGCCACAATGAAGAGCCATGAGACACAGATTTGCCAGATAGCCAATCAAAATACTCGACTTCCACCCGGTATGTTTCCCTCGAACACAATCACTCCACCTGAGCAGTTGAAGGCTATCACTACTCGTAGTGGGCTCACCACTGAGGATCCTCCATATCCTACCCACGCGCGAGCTGAAGCAACAAAAGCAACTGAAAAGGCTTTGAGTGAAGAAATTCCCGTGCCTACCCTGATTCCCCAATCAAAGGACACAAGTAGGAAGTCGGAGGAAAAGCAAAAGCCAAATGAGTACAGCATGCGTGTGCCATACCCGCAGAGACTGAAGAGCCAAGTGGATGCTAAGAACTTCAAGAAGTTTGTGGATATCTTCAAGAAGTTACATATTAATATCCCTTTCGCGGAGGCCATCTCACAAATGCCGAAATATGCTAAATTTCTCAAGGAACTCCTTTCCAATAGGAGGCGCATGGATGATTTTGAAAATGTGACCTTGAATGAAAGAAGATGAAAGATCCGGGGGGTTTCATCATTCCTGTGACATTGGGAGATGCGTTCCATGGTAGGGCATTGTGTGATCTTGCCGCAAGCATAAATTTGATGCCAACATCAGTATTTGAGCAACTTGGTGTAGGGGATCCAAAACCTACTCGTATGTGTTTGCAGATGGCTGATCGTACTGTCAAACGCCCAAGGGGTTTTTTGGACGATGTACTAGTGAGAGGTTAAGGACTCATCTTCCCAGCTGATTTTGTGATCCTAGACATGTAGGTTGACGATGATGTTCCCCTTATCTTGGGCCGCCCATTCCTGGCCACGGGGAGGAATATCATTGATGTTGCCTATGGAGAGTTGACGATGCGGATTAACGATGACAAGGTGGCATTCAATGTAGTTGAAGCTATGAAGTTCCCCGCGTATGCGGTAAGTGAGCAGTGTTTGGGTGTGGAGGCATTCAAACCGGATGAGGAGGAAGACATATTATTGGAGAGGCTATATGAAGAACTTTCTCTACTTGATTCTAGCGAAAAATAGCAAGTTATGGAGACTCACTGGCGCCAGCCCCTACCCCTCTTTAATCAGGGAAGCAGGAAAATTCTTACTCCCTCTCTTATTACTGCTCCTATTTTAGAATTAAAGCCTTTACCTGTTCATTTCAAATATTTATACTTGGGATCTAATGAGATTTTTCCTGTGATTATGTCTGCATGTTTGGAAAGGGAACAGGAGGAGCAACTTCTCAAAGTATTGCAGGAAAGGAAAGCAGCTATGGGATGGACCATTGCGGATATCAAGGGGATCAGCCCCACAGTTTATCAGCACAAGATCCGACTCATGGAAGATAAGAAGCCGGTAGTTCAATATCAGCGCCACCACAATCCTCACATGCAGGAGGTGGTGAAGAAAGCGGTGCTTAAATGGTTGGAAGCAGGCATCATCTACCTGATTTCTCACAGCACGTGGACTAGCCCGGTGCACTGTGTTCCTAAGAAGGGAGGTATTACTGTGGTGGAAGGGGAAAAGGTGATCAGATTTCCACTCGTACTGTTACTGGGTGGAGAGTTTGTATGGATTACCGCAAACTCAATGATGCCAAACTGAAGGATCACTTTCCCTCCCATTTTTTGATCAGATGCTTGATAAGCTGGAACATCATTCACATTACTGTTTTCTGGATGGGTACTCCGGCTACAACCAGATAGCGATTGAGCCAGCAGACCAGGAGAAGACGACATTCACTTGTCCTTATGGGACCTTTGCTTTTCGACGCATGCCATTCGGGCTATGCAACGCACCTGCTACGTTTCAGAGATGTATGATGTCGATCTTCTCAGATATGATGGAGCAGAATTTTTAGGTCTTCATGGATGATTTTCTCTCTATAGTGATGGGTTCGAAAACTGTCTACAGCAGCTAGCTCGGGTTCTTGACAGATGCATTGACACCAACCTAGTGCTCAACTGGGAGAAGTGTCATTTCATGGTGACCGAGGGGATAGTTTTGGGGCACAAGATTTCAAGCAAAAGTATTAGAGGTGGACCGGACAAAAATTGAGGTTATTGAGAAGCTTCCTTACCCTACCTCTGTAAAATGGGTAAGGAGTTTCTTGGGACATGCAGGATTTTACTGGCGATTCATCAAGGATTTCTCGAAGATCACAAAGCCTCTATCTGGTTTGCTAGAGAAAGATGCAGTCTTTGATTTTGATGCAAAGTTCAAGTCAGCTTTTGATGTGCTCAAAGAGAATTTGATTAGCGCGCCCATCGTCACCACACCAGACTGGACTTTACCGTTTGAGCTCATGTGCGATGCTAGTGACTATGCGGTGGGAGCAGTTCTGGGACAGCGGAAAGATAAGGTAGCTCATGTCATTTATTATGCTAGTCGAACTCTTAACGATGCACAGGTTAATTATGCCACCACGGAGAAAGAGATGTTGGCTATCATATTTGCGTTGGACAAGTTTTGTCCATATCTTGTGGGTTCTCAGGTGACGATTTTCACGGACCATGAAGCTCTCAAATATCTTCTCACCAATAAGGACGCCAAGCCAAGATTGATTCGGTGGGTTTTGTTGATGCAAGAGTTTGACGTGGTGATCAAAGATAAAAAGGGGGTAGAGAATGTTGTTGCAGACCATTTGTCACGACTGGAGAATGAAAAGCATGAAGAATTGCCAGTCAGAGAGGATTTTCCAGATGAGCAGCTTATGGTCGTGGTTGCAGCTGTTCCTTGGTTTGCTGACTTGGCAAAACTCAACATTGTGCCCAAATACATGACCTCTCACTAGAAAAAGAAGTTCTTTGAAGATGCGCGACGATACTTTCGGGATGATCCATATTTTTTCAAGATGGGAGTAGATAATGTGTTGTGAAGATGCGTGGCACCACCGGATACGTTGGATATTCTCAGAAATTGCCATGAATTGAATTGTGGGGGACATTTTGGTAAGACACGGACTGTGGCTAAGGTAATTCAAAGTGGTTTCTATTGGCCTTCTTTACATAAGGATGCTCATCTTTTTGTGCTGTAGTGTGACCGGTGTCAGAGAACCAGCAATATTTCCAATCGGAATGACATGCCTCAGAATTTTGTGTTGGAGGTTGAGCTGTTTGACGTATGGGGTATAGACTTCATGGGGCCATTCCCCTCTTCACTTGGTAATCTTTACATATTGCTGGCTGTTGATTATGTAACCAAGTGGGTAGAGGCAATGGCTTGTCCCAAGAATGATGGTGCTACTGTTGAGAGATTCGTGCGCAAGAACACATTTAGGCGGTTTGGGACGCCCAGGGCAACTATTAGTGATGAAGATACTCCTTTTTTGAACAAAGTCTTTGTTAATATTTTGAGCAAGTACGGGGTAAAGACACATAAGACATCACTAGCCTACCATCCGCAGTCAGATGGGCAAGCTGATGTCTTATGGAGAGATTAAGGGGATTCTAGAGAAGACAGTCAATCCGGGACGCAAAGACTGGTCCTTATATCTGGATGACAGTATATGGGCTTATGGGACTGCATACAAGACCCCTTTGGGCATGTCTCCCTATCAGCTTGTGTTTGGGAAGTCATGCCATCTCCCGGTGGAACTTGAGCACAAGGCGTATTGGGCATTGAAGAAGATCAACTTGGATGCGAAGCTCTCAGGTGAGCAAAGGACACAGGCGTTTCTAGAGCTTGAAGAATTTCGGTTGATGGCTTATGAGAGTGCAAAAATCTATAAGGACTGGACAAAGCAATGGCACGAAAAGCACATTATACCGCGAGACTTCAAGGTAGGACAGAAGGTATTGATCTATAATGCACGATTGAAACTTTTTCTGGGCAAGTTGAAGTCAAGGTGGAGTGGTCCGTTCACAATTACAGAGGTTTACCCATGGGGATCGCTTGAAGTGGAAGCTGAGAATGGGAATCGGTTCAAGGTGAATGGACAGCGAGCAAAGCCGTACGTGGACATGACTTTCATTAGGGTGATTGAGCGCCTCAAAGCAATTCCCGCTATCTAAGCTCATTTGAGGTAACTGGGTTGGGCCGTCGACCTTAAATTACAAGCGCTTGTTGGGAGGCAACCCAACCTATTTATTACTTTTTTGTAGATTTACATACTGTTTTGTTATTTTTATTCTTTACATTTATTTGAGAGGTGCGAGAGAGTGGATTTAATGTTTTCAATGAATATAGTGATGGGTTCGAAAACTGTCTACAGCAGCTAGCTCGGGTTCTTGACAGATGCATTGACACCAACCTAGTGCTCAACTGGGAGAAGTGTCATTTCATGGTGACCGAGGGGATAGTTTTGGGGAACAAGATTTCAAGCAAAAGGATTAGAGGTGGACCGGACAAAAATAGAGGTTATTGAGAAGCTTCCTTACCCTACCTCTGTAAAATGGGTAAGGAGTTTCTTGGGACATGCAGGATTTTACTGGCGATTCATCAAGGATTTCTCGAAGATCACAAAGCCTCTATCTGGTTTGCTAGAGAAAGATGCAGTCTTTGATTTTGATGCAAAGTTCAAGTCAGCTTTTGATGTGCTCAAAGAGAAGTTGATTAGCGCGCCCATCGTCACCACACCAGACTGGACTTTACCGTTTGAGCTCATGTGCGATGCTAGTGACTATGCGGTGGGAGCAGTTCTGGGACAGCGGAAAGATAAGGTAGCTCATGTCATTTATTATGCTAGTCGAACTCTTAACGATGCACAGGTTAATTATGCCACCACGGAGAAAGAGATGTTGGCTATCATATTTGCGTTGGACAAGTTTTGTCCATATCTTGTGGGTTCTCAGGTGACGATTTTCACGGACCATGAAGCTCTCAAATATCTTCTCACCAATAAGGACGCCAAGCCAAGATTGATCCGGTGGGTTTTGTTGATGCAAGAGTTTGACGTGGTGATCAAAGATAAAAAGGGGGTAGAGAATGTTGTTGCAGACCATTTGTCACGACTGGAGAATGAAAAGCATGAAGAATTGCCAGTCAGAGAGGATTTTCCAGATGAGCAGCTTATGGTAGTGGTTGCAGCTGTTCCTTGGTTTGCTGACTTGGCAAAACTCAACATTGTGCCCAAATACATGACCTCTCACTAGAAAAAGAAGTTCTTTGAAGATGCGCGATGATACTTTCGGGATGATCCATATTTTTTTAAGATGGGAGTAGATAATGTGTTGCGAAGATGCGTGGCACCACCGGATACGTTGGATATTCTCAGAAATTGCCATGAATTGAATTGTGGGGGAAATTTTGGTAAGACACGGACTGTGGCTAAGGTAATTCAAAGTGGTTTCTATTGGCCTTCTTTACATAAGGATGCTCATCTTTTTGTGCAGTAGTGTGACCGGTGTCAGAGAACCAGCAATATTTCCAATCGGAATGACATGCCTCAGAATTTTGTGTTGGAGGTTGAGCTGTTTGACGTATGGGGTATAGACTTCATGGGGCCATTCCCCTCTTCACTTGGTAATCTTTACATATTGCTGGCTGTTGATTATGTAACCAAGTGGGTAGAGGCAATGGCTTGTCCCAAGAATGATGGTGCTACTGTTGAGAGATTCGTGCGCAAGAACACATTTAGGCGGTTTGGGACGCCCAGGGCAACTATTAGTGATGAAGATACTCCTTTTTTGAACAAAGTCTTTGTTAATATTTTGAGCAAGTACGGGGTAAAGACACATAAGACATCACTAGCCTACCATCCGCAGTCAGATGGGCAAGCTGATGTCTTATGGAGAGATTAAGGGGATTCTAGAGAAGACAGTCAATCCGGGACGCAAAGACTGGTCCTTATATCTGGATGACAGTATATGGGCTTATGGGACTGCATACAAGACCCCTTTGGGCATGTCTCCCTATCAGCTTGTGTTTGGGAAGTCATGCCATCTCCCGGTGGAACTTGAGCACAAGGCGTATTGGGCATTGAAGAAGATCAACTTGGATGCGAAGCTCTCAGGTGAGCAAAGGACACAGGCGTTTCTAGAGCTTGAAGAATTTCGGTTGATGGCTTATGAGAGTGCAAAAATCTATAAGGACTGGACAAAGCAATGGCACGAAAAGCACATTATACCGCGAGACTTCAAGGTAGGACAGAAGGTATTGATCTATAATGCACGATTGAAACTTTTTCTGGGCAAGTTGAAGTCAAGGTGGAGTGGTCCGTTCACAATTACAGAGGTTTACCCATGGGGATCGCTTGAAGTGGAAGCTGAGAATGGGAATCGGTTCAAGGTGAATGGACAGCGAGCAAAGCCGTACGTGGACATGACTTTCATTAGGGTGAGTGAGCGCCTCAAAGCAATTCCCGCTATCTAAGCTCATTTGAGGTAACTGGGTTGGGCCGTCGACCTTAAATTACAAGCGCTTGTTGGGAGGCAACCCAAACTATTTATTACTTTTTTGTAGATTTACATACTGTTTTGTTATTTTTATTCTTTACATTTATTTGAGAGGTGCGAGAGAGTGGATTTAATGTTTTCAATGAATATAGTGATGGGTTCGAAAACTGTCTACAGCAGCTAGCTCGGGTTCTTGACAGATGCATTGACACCAACCTAGTGCTCAACTGGGAGAAGTGTCATTTCATGGTGACCGAGGGGATAGTTTTGGGGAACAAGATTTCAAGCAAAAGGATTAGAGGTGGACCGGACAAAAATAGAGGTTATTGAGAAGCTTCCTTACCCTACCTCTGTAAAATGGGTAAGGAGTTTCTTGGGACATGTAGGATTTTACTGGCGATTCATCAAGGATTTCTCGAAGATCACAAAGCCTCTATCTGGTTTGCTAGAGAAAGATGCAGTCTTTGATTTTGATGCAAAGTTCAAGTCAGCTTTTGATGTGCTCAAAGAGAAGTTGATTAGCGCGCCCATCGTCACCACACCAGACTGGACTTTACCGTTTGAGCTCATGTGCGATGCTAGTGACTATGCGGTGGGAGCAGTTCTGGGACAGCGGAAAGATAAGGTAGCTCATGTCATTTATTATGCTAGTCGAACTCTTAACGATGCACAGGTTAATTATGCCACCACGGAGAAAGAGATGTTGGCTATCATATTTGCGTTGGACAAGTTTTGTCCATATCTTGTGGGTTCTCAGGTGACGATTTTCACGGACCATGAAGCTCTCAAATATCTTCTCACCAATAAGGACGCCAAGCCAAGATTGATCCGGTGGGTTTTGTTGATGCAAGAGTTTGACGTGGTGATCAAAGATAAAAAGGGGGTAGAGAATGTTGTTGCAGACCATTTGTCACGACTGGAGAATGAAAAGCATGAAGAATTGCCAGTCAGAGAGGATTTTCCAGATGAGCAGCTTATGGTAGTGGTTGCAGCTGTTCCTTGGTTTGCTGATTTGGCAAAACTCAACATTGTGCCCAAATACATGACCTCTCACTAGAAAAAGAAGTTCTTTGAAGATGCGCGACGATACTTTCGGGATGATCCATATTTTTTCAAGATGGGAGTAGATAATGTGTTGCGAAGATGCGTGGCACCACCGGATACGTTGGATATTCTCAGAAATTGCCATGAATTGAATTGTGGGGGAAATTTTGGTAAGACATGGACTGTGGCTAAGGTAATTCAAATCGGTTTCTATTGGCCTTCTTTACATAAGGATGCTCATCTTTTTGTGCAGTAGTGTGACCGGTGTCAGAGAACCAGCAATATTTCCAATCGGAATGACATGCCTCAGAATTTTGTGTTGGAGGTTGAGCTGTTTGACGTATGGGGTATAGACTTCATGGGGCCATTCCCCTCTTCACTTGGTAATCTTTACATATTGCTGGCTGTTGATTATGTAACCAAGTGGGTAGAGGCAATGGCTTGTCCCAAGAATGATGGTGCTACTGTTGAGAGATTCGTGCGCAAGAACATATTTAGGCGGTTTGGGACGCCCAGGGCAACTATTAGTGATGAAGATACTCCTTTTGTGAACAGAGTCTTTGCTAATATTTTGAGCAAGTACGGGGTAAAGACACATAAGACATCACTAGCCTACCATCCGCAGTCAGATGGGCAAGCTGAAGTCTTATGGAGAGATTAAGGGGATTCTAGAGAAGACAGTCAATCCGGGACGCAAAGACTGGTCCTTATATCTGGATGACAGTCTATGGGCTTATCGGACTGCATACAAGACCCCTTTGGGCATGTCTCCCTATCATCTTGTGTTTGGGAAGTCATGCCATCTCCCGGTGGAACTTGAGCACAAGGCGTATTGGGCATTGAAGAAGATCAACTTGGATGCGAAGCTCTCAGGTGAGCAAAGGAAACAGGCGTTTCTAGAGCTTGAAGAATTTCGGTTGATGGCTTATGAGAGTGCAAAAATCTATAAGGAGTGGACAAAGCAATGGCACGAAAAGCACATTATACCGCGAGACTTCAAGGTAGGACAGAAGGTATTGATCTATAATGCACGATTGAAAGTTTTTCTGGGCAAGTTGAAGTCAAGGTGGAGTGGTCCGTTCACAATTACAGAGGTTTACCCATGGGGATCGCTTGAGGTGGAAGCTGAGAATGGGAATCGGTTCAAGGTGAATGGACAGCGAGCAAAGCCGTACGTGGACATGAATTTAATTGGGGTGATTGAGCGCCTCAAAGCAATTCCCGCTATCTAAGCTCATTTGAGGTAACTGGGTTGGGCCGTCGACCTTAAATTACAAGCGCTTGTTGGGAGGCAAACCAACCTATTTATTACTTTTGTGTACATTTACATACTGTTTTGTTATTTTTATTCTTTACATTTATTTGAGAGGTGCGAGAGAGTGGATTTAATGTTTTCAATGAGTGTGTGCAGGAATTCTAGGTTGAAGGCCTATTTCGGATCCCCCTTCTTGATACGCGAGTGAAGAATTGCACGATAAATCGAGAAACAGCAGACTAAAGCGCGTATCGGGATCCGGAATGAAGAAATAAAGGATTGACGCCATTCCGACACTCACTCAACACACACACCTGGGGATGTTCACATTCCCGGACTCCCCGTCTTGATATACGCAAGGAAAACATAAAGAAATCGAGAAAGCTAGCACAATGACACGGATTACGAGGCAAATTTTTGAAGAAAGGACTGCAAGCTGAATTGAACAGTTCCATAGTGTGGGGGTGGTCGAGAGCTTTCTGTGGACAGGTGGAACGCGTATATCAG
This sequence comes from Linanthus parryae, assembly GCA_023055425.1. NCBI lineage: Eukaryota > Viridiplantae > Streptophyta > Magnoliopsida > Ericales > Polemoniaceae > Linanthus > Linanthus parryae. Next base: position 79,114,487 of record JALGPY010000007.1, on the reverse strand, counting down.
AGTCCGGACGAAGAAGTTATGCCAAAAAGGATGTTTAGCAGATAAAAGGCGTCGAAAAGCATCCATGAGTGCCAAACAGTTCTTTGGAAGGGTAAAATTGAAGAATAAAGGATTCCCCGGACATTGGGAATCTTTTATAACATAAATGGAGTTTCGAGGTCGAGGAGATCCATGAAAAAGAAAAGGAATGAACAAAACGGCGAAAAAGGTTGCTAAAGTAGCGAAAAACATCCGAAAATGGCGAAAGAGGTAAAAATTGTGGGCTACGGATCTAAATTGTGAAACGGCGTGTCGGGACCCAAGTGTGGGTGTAAAATTATCATGGTTGAACTTGGTTCAAGCTACTACATGGTCAAAAATCAGAAAAAGACGCGTCGGGAGAAGAGCTGAAAATGTACAGAGCTACAACAAGTCGCACGACTTGTTGCCTAATGAAGGAGTTTCATCTTTGTTTGGGGGGGGGGGGGGGAGGGGGCTGGTTTTGCAATTCTTGAGAATTAGTTTAAAAGAAGAGAGGGGGGGGGGGATTTTGTCTTTCCCCTAAAATTTCAGTATCAAATAACTCTCACCACCGTCCCTCCTCTCCCATCGCCTGCTCCTCCAACGCCAAACACCCGACCACCGCCTCTACTCCCAACCACGCCATCACCCGAAGCTCCGAACAAAGCCAGGACGCCACCACCATTGACAAACCCAGCCGCTGCTCCTCTGTTCAGAACCCGACACAGTCAGAGAACCCGACGGCCAAACCTCTCTTCGCCGCAGCATTCAACAACAGTCGTGGTCGCTGCACAACACCGGAGGGAGAGAGAGAGCTAGGAGTTGTTGAGGCTCTCAGATTGGGGGCTGTTTGGTTGACGATTTTGAATAAGAAAAAAATCTAGGGTTCTTGACCAAAATCTGAAATTGGGGGTTTCTGGTTGAGATTCAATCTTGGGTAACGAAGAAGATATCGACGGGGACACCGCGAGGAGCAAAATGCACTACTTGATTGGACACTTTGAAGAAAAATTTTCCGACGACCAAATCGGTCTTTCTTGTCGAAAGAATCTGATTTTTTTGTGCCCGTAAGACTAGCTCCGAGCACATAGGTACACTCTTCTCTCTCTCGCAATTAAATTTCATCGATTCTTAGGCACAATTGAGTAAAATCCCGTTTTTATTTTGTTGCGGTTAGTAGCGTGCTTGGGGGCGATTGACTAGTGTCCTTAGGATTATATGTTAATTGCGTAATTGTTTCCTTTTCGCATACACATCCTGACACTGTGCACGTAGCATAAATTACTTGCAAAATTTTCTTGCTTTCTGGTGTCGATGTCGAGTACGCAAAGTAAAGGTAAAGCCGTAGCTAGAGGAAAGGGTGAGAATACAAGCAAAAATGTGTCTAAAGGGCAAAATAAAAAGAGAAAAGTAACGAGTGATAGTGAGGATTATGATCCTGAGTCGGACATCAGAGAGACGAGAGGGGAATACTCAGACTTAGAGACTGCCACCTTTTGGGTTTCGGCGGCCATGGTTTCCCCATGTTCCCCTGACCAAGCTGAGTTGGCGAGAGCGGAACCTCAGGTGTTACCGGACGCAGATAATGAGATGTCTTCGAGTGTCACCAATAACTTTGACCTTTACTCTGGCGTGTACTGCGACCTTAGGTTCATTTGTGCTGATGCCCATGCTAAGTACAGAGGGGACGACTGTGTGTTCAATGGGCTGAATGTCGAAAAACATTTCCCGGTTCACGATGACTTGCCCAAAGAGATTCTCGATTTCAGGGAAGCCGAGAATTTCGAGGGTGGTGTAATATCATAGATGGGAACGTGAGTTCAGAACTCGTGTGGGAAATATACGCGAATGCACAGTTTTGGGGAACAGCAGAGGATGCGGAGGTAAATGATCCTAGGGTGATCAATGCTCGTAAAGAGAATCTTGTCTTCTCTCCCACCATCATAGCCGAAACCCTAAACTGGCCACCCATCACTGAGCGTTGTCACTTTGAGGTCACCATGGAGATGGATGTTAATGAATTAGTAGCACTTGTGTCTGCGTTTGCTTTCGGTGACGTAACAGGACAGTATTGGGTTAATCATCGGAGCAAGGACGTGAGAAATTGTACGGTTCCAGCCAACCGTTTGATTCTTCAAGCTCGTTGGTGAGTGGAAGTCATAGAGTATTGGGTCGAGGGTGTGTCGGCTCAGACTAATGTCCGTTTTGAGTGGGTTGTCATGGCTATGTGTTGGTTCCAGGGTAAACGGTTGTTTCGAAGCGCATTTACCGGAGTTTTAGAGCTAGGCTGAGAGTGTCTAACCATCGGGCAACTGGGTATGGTTATTTATTGCAGCGTATGTCTTCGAATGCCGGTGTTAGGCGATTTAGCTTTGACAGAGACCGTGGGCCTGAGCCCCCGCGAACATGGCACATGGTGCCTGACGCCAAGAAAGATGAGGTAGTTGTTGAGAGCAGCCTAGCCCCACCTAAAAAGGGGGATAAGAGGGGTGGAAATGGTAAAGCCCCGGCTGCGAGTGGAGAGACGAGTTCAGCTGGTTCGGTGAGTGCTAGCCTCGATGCCACCCTTAAAGCTTTGCAACAACAGATAATTGCTCAAGATAAAAAGAATGATACTAGATAGCTGACATCGGAGGCTAGATGGGAGGCGCTTGAGAAGCGCATGGACGCGGCTGAGAAGAAAGCCTAGTCACGGTCCATGCATGTGAGCTGCAACCAGCGCCAACTTGGCGAGAAGCTGGATAGGCAGGATGAGTAATTACACGCGCTTGGACAGACTGATGGTGTGACACTAACTCCTAGTCCTTCAGATGGGAGATACCAGTCGAGCACCAACTCCGACGACTCAGACACCGAGTAGATCCGGTGGCCCTCGCATTGGAATGCTGAGTTCCCTTGATTGAGCATTATATTCGTTGGGGACAACGAAGTATTCTAGTGTGGGGGTGAGTTGTACTTTTTTCTAGCCAGTATCGAGTCTTGCATTCACCTGTCACATGTAGATTAGTTTTTTGGCTATGTCCTTATTTTTCATTTTATTATTCACATTCTGTTTGCACATTTATTTTATTTAGTCATCCCACCCATATCGAGTAGTTAATCGAGTAGACCGTGCATATAGTGTTTATATAAAAAAAATAAATAAAAAAAACTAGAAAGTTGAAAAATCCTAAAACTTTCAAAATTTTGAGAAAGGGCAATCAAAAGAAGCTGAAAACTTGGTAAAATCGAGGAGTGTGAGGAATTTAGGCATAGGGCGTGACTTGCGACCGAGAGAGACAATGTGAGTTCCCCTTAGTACGTATAGAGAGACTTTCTTTACGGGAGTGTCCGCCTATTTTTATACACTTATTTTATTTTCAAATCTAAAGTGTGCGCCTAGTTTTCTTACAAGAGTTGAGCTAGGTGTGAGCTAAACAAGCCGAACATTCATGTGTGCGTCTTACGTAGTCGCCAGCCCGCCTCGTAGTGGCACACGAAACAGCTGTACGAGGTCGTGTATTAGAGCACTCACTGCTTATAGAACTCACCTTGTAGGACCACTAAAAAACCCGATTTGAACCTTGGATTATTTGCTAGCCTCTTTACCTAGGGTGACTATTCTTGGCCTTCATCATACATTGTTTAGAATCACCATTCTAGTGCGTCACGAGGGAGTTGTAGTTGAGGGGGTTCGATGAGGGAGTACTTCGTGATATACTTATGTGAGTCCTACATGATCGCTTGTGCTTCATTTGATATTTTCGAGGGGAGGCGAGGGTGAGTGAGTAGGCTTGCGCACTTAGGTGTGGCGGTGTTCCATGTCATTACACCATGGACACAGTTGTGGGGAGTCGTGAGTACGTGACATCTAATATGCACAAATTGGGTTGGGTGATTTAACTGGTGGGTCGTGCTAGGTACCGGATCTCATTCATTGTGGTGTAGGAAGTTTGATTGGATTAGGCACGAGACTTACATTTTTTTTACTACTTGAGAGGGGACGTGACTACAATCGAGTGTGGGGGTGTCGACTTTTGACCACAGATATCAAGATTGAGCTTGGGACAACTCCATCCCCACACATGTGCTTTGATTTGTTTGCGACTTTGTTTGGTGGCACCATGTACTTCATAGAGTTAGGGGAAGATGAATTTTATATGTGATACTCATTCATTGGATTGTTTGTTTTCTTCCCCTAACATATTCGTTTGACTACTCTTGGAAGACCACTCGTACATTTGAAAGGATTGTGTTGATTGTGGAATTTTATATGAAAAAAAATGAGAGAAAAAAATCAGAAAAAAATAATATAGAAAAAAAATAAAAAAAAGAAGAAAAAGCAAAAAAAAAAAGAAAGAGAAAAAGGAGAGATGGAATAAAGGAAGGAAATTGAGCTTAACGGAAATCGAGTGGTGGAAGCTACTATTGTTGTAACGACGGTTGATATTTCGTGCACGACGCATACCGGTGGCCACGGGGATCGTAATTGTACCGGGGTTTGAGGGGATCGATGGACGGGGACGGTGAGTTTTTGGTTCGGTTTCTATCAATGGGTGAGGGTGTGCGAGATATGGTATTAAATGTGAGAATGTGACGCTTAGGACTTGTTTTATCATCGTTATCTTTTTTTCCCTAAGCCTCAACGTTCTAAACCGTTAGTGGAATAGGAGCTCGTACCTTGGATGTGGCTTAGCCTAGCGTAGCCTCTTACTTATTGGCACACGCGAAGAGGTAGGATACTCTTATACTTAGTAAGGCTAGGTTCTCTATACAATCTAAGGGAAATTATCGTTATCGCATTTAGTCTCAATTCACGCCTTGCCCCTAGATGTTTCATCATTCCACGATAACGGGTTGAAGCTAATTGAGATTGCCCGATCTCACGAAAAAGAATTTTTTTTTGTTATTTTAATATTTAAATTGTCTATATTGCATTCGCATGTAGTTGCATTGTGTATAATCGAGTCGTGTCGGCTAGAAAAAGGAGGGTTGGTGTTTTGATCTTCTCATTGAAATTGTATGCAAGTGGCGTAGGAAAAGTATGCAATATTAATTGGTAAAGTATGCAAGGTGAATTGGGGATCGTATGCAAAAGTTTGGTTGAGAACTAAGGAAGTTTGAGTTGAAAATGTAATTCGTGACTTGAGATTTGCTCGGGGCGAGCAAAGTGTAGTGTGGGGGTAGTTGATAACTCCGTTTTGCAGAGTTATTTTATTGCTTATTTTGCTACATTTTGTATGCTTGTAATGGAGAATTTGGCGTCTTGTCGAGTAAATCATGCTTAAATTTGTGAAAACGAGTTTGTATGTTAAATTTGAAATACAGGCATTTTCTGCATCGTTTTTCGTGCTATTTTATCATATTTTGTCACATTTGATCTTGGGGGGGTGTTCGTGTTGTGATTTTCAGGGCCGGAGCACGTGAGGAGCAAGTGGAAAGAGAAGACGAACTTCGGAAACTAAGGCGAGCTCGATATTTGAGGAAGAAAGCGAGAGATGAAGGAAATGGTGCTAGAGAGGCTCGTGAGAAGATGATACGAGTATTGACGCGTGAAGAGAGCTCAAAATGGAGGATCAAGCAAAGATCGATGCTCGGGAGATGATTCGGAAGCACGAGACGAGGCTCGGAAGGAGGCTGAAAATTTTGGCTAGGGAAACAAGTCACACGACTTGTTTATAGCAAGTCACACGACTTGTTGGACAAGAGCAGGTTGCTGGAAATTAGCCAACAAGTCGCACGACTTGTTGGCAGAGGTCGCAGGACTTGTTGAAGGTCGGGTAGATTACTGAATTTCTCACAACAAGTCGCACGACTTGTTGACAGTAAGTCACACGACTTGTTGGATGCTGCAGAATTTTCTAAGTGTTGGGAACAAGTCGCACGACTTGTTGAAACAATTCACACGTCTTGTTCGTCGGCAGCAGATTTTTGGAAACACTTTGGGGTTATTTTTTAATTACTTGTAACTTGTTCAAAACTCTTGAGAACGTATTAGAGAGAATTAGGGCTGGTTTTCGGTATTCGAAGGTAGGAGAACTTGCTTGGAGCTAGGAGAACTGGCTTGGAGCTTTTGGATCATTCGTTTGGCTTCTCAAACTCTATTTCTACTCTAGTTTTGCTATTTTGATCATGAAACTTTGTATTGTGATCATGTTTTGGAGTAGCTAAACACTTTTATCGGGATATCTCGTAGGAAACTAGGGTTTATCACTACGTTTGGTGATTTATGGATTTGCTCTCATGCAATTATGCTTAATTGATGAATTTTTGTCTAGTTATGTGTATTTTTTACTTTTCATCTATCTTTTCTATTAGTAGATGTATTAATAGGATTGAGTTAGGTCGTGAACGATAGATGAATCTACTTTTTTTGCCCGGAAAACTGAAATACACACTAGCCGTATCTAGGGTTGAGGTATCTTGTCAGTTAGCTAAGAACAAAGAGTAGATTAAACATCGTCATGCATGCTTAAACTTGAGTAGACTAGAGGAATCAGCTGTGAGAGTTTAAGTATAGTTATTGGTTGAGACATCTTCAATATAATTATGCTCGTTTGACTAGAACAAAGAATCATCGTGTTACTAGAACGTAAATCCACCGTAGTATGAAATACCTAGTGATCCGTAGAGATATCCTGACTTTGCTCAACTTTGAGAAACAACTAAATCAACTCGTGCTTATTAATCTTGAATTAATTCATTGTATTATTTGAGATAATTTTTCTTTTAAATATTAGTACAATTAGAAACACAAATCAACGCGCTTAACCCACATAAGGTGAAAAATCTATAACTAATTAAATAATAAGTCTCTTGGGTTCGACAACCCGGATTACCGGACTATTATTACACACGACAACAGTACACTTTCAGTTTAAATCGTGTCTGGGGGTTATATGTCAACAGTTATATTTTTTTCAATTTGACATTTGTTTTTCAACCGTGCAGTAGAGCTTAAAATGTGTGGTCTTTTTGGAATTTTCTTGTGAAACCACCGTAAGGTATAGTGGTGTACGCTCGTCAACTTCACTTAGGATGAGGAAACGTACCACCATATAGCCGAATCAACACGAAGACCTACCCTATATTTCAAGAGTTCACAAGTTCCCACGTGACACTGAATATTCAACTACGCAGGGACCCAATTTAATTAGCACACTAGAGAAAACATAGGTATACCCTAATGTGTTAACTTTCCAAATTTTCTAAAACCCATGACATCTCTTCCTGAAACCCGTGCAAAAAATACTAGAGATAAATTCTTCCTACTACGGCGTTTCCTAATCTCAAAAACTCAATCATCAATCTCTCTTCGAATTCAAGATCCTAGATTGCAATTTTTCTCAATTTTTTTTTGAAATTTTTAGGGGTTTTCTTTATTTTTTTAATTTTTTTTCTCTAACTTCGGCAAGAATGGGTACTTGAAGACCGCCAAAAAAATTAAGAAAAATATTGCAATTCTTAGTGGTTATAGTCTATGTTTATGTATATGAAAGTAAGATTAAAGGTTAAGCTATTCAACATTTCGAACATGAAAAAATATGAAAAGTAGTCAAGATATATTACAAAGTATGAAAGCTTGAAACTCAGTTTGATAATAGAGATATGACATTTTGATGAAGATGTTCATCATAGATCAGGACATGGAGCTATGGTCAATTGTTGTTAATGGTCCCAATACTTTATATACTACCTCTGATGGAGTCAGGACTGTCAAACTAGAAGAAGATCTCTCAGTTACCGAACTGGATAATGTATCTAAGAATTACAAAGCTTTGAACTTATTATATTGTGTTCTTAGTGCAGATGAGTTCAACAAAATATCAAACTGCAAGAGTGAAAATGAGATCTGGGATAAATTGATTGTGACTTGTGAAGGAACAAGCCAAGTCAAGCAGACTAAAATCAATATCCTTTTGAGGCAGTATGAATTGTTCAAGATGAATTCTGATGAATCCATCAAGGACATTTTCAAGAGGTTTATTGACATAGTTAAGAACTTGGAATCCTTGGGAAAAGCTTTCTCAAATGAAGAAAAAGTCAGAAAGATCCTAATGATTTTTCCTAAAGCCAAGTGGGAACCAAAGACAATTGCTATTGAGGAAGCACATGACTTAAGCATCTTAGAGCTGGATGATCTGCAAGGCAAACTACTCACTCATGAGATTTCTATGAAGGAATTGGATGGTGACATGAGTGAAAACATCAAGAACCTGGCACTCAAGTCAAAAGCTAATGAAAAATCTCAATTCTTAAAGCAGGATGATGATGATGATGATGAAGAGGCTTTAGCCTTGATCTCCAAAGCTTTGGCCAGAATCTTGAAGAAGAAAAAGAACTTTGGAAACGAGGACGACAGCAAGGACAATCCAGATCCTCTAGTATCAAGGATCAAAGAAGGTAAATCTTCTTCACATTCTTATAAATCTAAAGTAATGAATTGATTTGAATGTGGAAAAGCAGATCATTTGGTAGAAGTTGTCCACAAAAGAAGAAGAACATGCAATTTCCTAAAAAGGAAAACGACAACAGAAGAAAGAAAGCAATGGTTGCCTCATGGAGTGATTCAGAAAATTCAACACACTCATATTCTGATGAAGAGCAGGAAAAACTTTGTCTTATGGCTGAGTATGATGATTAAAAGGGATCAGACAAACCTATTGAAGATATGGTCAAGAATCTTATGTCTAGTCCTTCTACTAGTCATGAAATCCTCAAAAGTATGCTATTTAATGAGGAACGCTATAGAAATGATATTGATTCTTTGAAAGTAAAGGTTCATGAGCATGCCAAGGAGAACTTAGACTTGATTTTTCAAAACAAATGTCTTGAACCTACAAATTTGCAAATTGATAGTGACTTCAAAGCCTTGGACAGCAGGTTTAAAGCTTTGAAGGCACACGTCAAGGAAGTTGTTGATCAAAACTCTCTTTTAACTAATACGCATGTTGTTCTAAAGAATCAGTCAGATGATTTAGAGCAACATAAAACTTCATTGACTGAGAAGCTACAAGAATCTAAGACCGTTTTATCAACCTTTGCTGGCTCAGAACACACGCTCAATCTCATGCTTGGAGGAAGTATGCATTCTGTCTACAAAAGTGGAATTGGTTATTAATCAAACTTTCCAAAAAGAAACCAAACCACATTTTTAAAATCATGAAGAAGACATTCTCCAAAAGTGTCATTATTGTAAAAAAATTGGACATATTAAGTTGACTTGCCCATTTAGAAGGAGAGAACCTCACATAATAAGGAACACTTATCCTTATCAGCTTAAGGGACAAGTTAGCCAGATTTGGGTTCCAAAAGGAGTCAGACCACCTAACATGGTTGATTCTGAGTATGAATCCAAATTCTACACTTGGTCGAATAGCCTGTTAAGGCACTGATTGAATTTTGCAGGATGTCACCAATGCTTTGAAGGATCAGACATGGTTTTTGGACAATGGATGTTCCAGGCATATCTGTGGAGAGAAATATTTATTCACTGACGTTAAATAGCATTCTGGATGAACAATCACACTTGGTGACAAAGCAAAATGCAATAATTGGTATTAGTAGCATTGGTAATGGTTCTGCAAGTACAATTTCTGATGTTAATTTGGTAGATGGTTTGAAATATAATTTTCTTAGTATATCTCAATTATGTGATATAGATAACTTATATTTGACAAGAAAAAATGTGTGGTGTAAGATGATAAATATGGAAATTACAAGGTCACATAATACCTATGCTTTTAGTGCTAACAAAGTTGCAGGTGAAAGTCTGAAGTGTCTCAAAGCTTTGAAGGAAGACTCAAAGCTTTGGCATTAAAGATTGGGACATTAACATGCATACTTTGAACAAGATCATCTCAAAAGACTTGGTAAGAGGCTTACCAAACCTAAAGTTCAAAGATGATGATATTTGCAAGTCATGTACCCTAGGTAAACAGATCAAGAGTTCATTCAAGCCAAAGAACTTTGTAAGTACTTTCAGACCTTTAGAATTGATGCACATGGACTTGTGTGGTCCTATGAGGGTTCAGACACCCAAAGGTAAGAAATATATGCTTGTTGTGGTAGATGATTATTCTATATTTACATGGGTTATGTTTATTAGAGACAAGTCTGAAGAATTATCTGAATTCTCAAAGCTTTGTAGAGAGCTTCAAACTTTGAAAAACTTTCCTGTTGCATCTATTTGAAGTGATCATGGTAGAGAATTTGAACAGCTTGATTTTGATTAATTTTTACAAAGCATGGTATCTCACACAACTTTTCTGCACCTAGAACTCCTCAGCAGAATGGAGTAGTTGAGAGGAAGAATAGGACACTTGAAGATATGTCTAAAACCATGCTACTTGAATGTAATTTGCCAAAGTATTTGTGGGCAGAAGCTGTTAGCACTGCCAATTATGTGCTAAATAGACGATTGGTTACACCTATTTTAAAGAAAAATCCTTATGAACTTTTCAAAGGCAGGAAGCCAAGTGTTTCTTATTTTATGCCTTTTGGCTATACTTGTTAAGTGCATAATAATGACAAGGATAATCTTGGTAAGTTTGATGCTAGAAGTGATGTAGGTATGTTTCTTGGTTATTCTCAAACTAGCAAGGCTTATAGACTTTTCAATAAGAGAACTAAGATTGTTGAAGAGAGAATTCATGTGATTTGTTATGAGATTACAGATGATTCCTTGATTTAAAGTTTTGAAGATCTCATCTTGAATAAGTATAAGGTAGATGATCATTGTGAAAAAGAGAAAAGAAGCAAAACTGTCATGCAGGAACAATCAGAAGAATCTCAAGGCTTTGAACATCCTGCTGAGTCAAAATCTCAAAGCCTTGAGACTGAGATTGACAGAACATATGATTCTTCCACTACTGTTTCAAGATCTCAAAGCCTTGAAGGATAATATACCTGGACACCAAGGAAGAAGTTCAAATGCTTATCAGATCATCCTGCAAGGAACATTATCTCAGATCCAACAACTGGAACACAGACAAGAGGGTAGCTAAAGAATCTTTGTGTATTTAGTGCTTTTGTATCTCTTATTGAGCCTAAAAATTCAAAGGATGAACTTGACGATGTAGATTGGATCATTGCAATGCAGAATGAGCTAAATGAGTTTGAAAGGAACAAGGTTTGGAACTTGGTTCCAAGACCAAAGACTCAATCTGTTATTGGAACCAGATGGTATTCAGGAACAAACTTGATGAAAATGGCAAGGTTGTAAGAAAAAAAGCCTGACTTGTGGAACATGGATATAATCAAGAGGAAGGAATTTTTTATGAGGAGTCATTTTCTCCTGTTTCCAGGTTAGAAGCTATCATAATACTTCTTCCATTTGCATCCCATGAACATATAAAGCTTTATCAAATGGATGTTAAATGTGCTTTCTTGAATGGATACTTACAAGAAGAAGATTTTGTTGCACAACCACCTGGTTTTGAAGATGATAACTTTCCTAATCATGTTTACAAACTACACAAAGTTCTTTATGTGGTTTAAAGCGAGCTCCAAGGGCTTGGTATGATATGCTCTCAAGTTTTTTACTTGAAAATGGTTTTAAGAGAGGTATAGTAGAAGAATCATGAAAATGGTCTGTTAGTAGTACAGATTTATGTTGATGATATACTATTTGGTGCTAATAATGATGCTCTTTTAAAAGAGTTTTCTAGTCTAATGTGCATGGAATTTAAAATGAGCTTGATGGGAGAACTCAATTTGTTTCTTGGAGTTCATGTTCATCAAATGAAGAAAAGAATGTTTGTACATCAAGGTAAGTATTCCAAGGACTTGTTAAAGAAGTAGGACATGTCTTAGTCCAAGGTATTGAAGACTCCAATGAGTTCATCTCTGTCCTTAGAAAACGACACAAGTGCTAAGAGTGTAAATCAAAAGGAATATAGAGCTATGATTGGTTCTCCTTTATATTTAACTGCTAGTAGACCATATATTATGTTTAGTGTATGTATGTGTGCAAGTTTTCAAGCAGAGCCTAAGGAAAGTCATTTGACTGCTGTTAAGAGGATTCATATATTTGAATGGAACCAAAGACTTGGGGCTTTGGTATCCAAGAAGAGATAATTTCTTGTTGAGTGGTTATTCAGATGCAGACTTTGCAGGTTACAAAGTGGATAGAAAGAGTACTTCTGGATGCTGTCAATTTCTTGGTTCATCATTAATCAGTTGGCATTCAAAGAAGCAAAATTCAGTAGCCTTGTCAACTGCAGAAGCTGAATACATTGCAGTTGGTGCTTGTTGTTCTCAAGTGCTTTGGATTGCTCAATAATGAAGGGATCTTTGATATGATTTCAGTAAGTGTGCCTCTTAACTGTGATAATACAAGTGCCATTCCAATATTAAAGAATCCAATGTAGCATTCAATAACTAAGAATATAGATGTGAGACATCATTTTATAAGGGATAATTCTGGGAGAGGTGATGTATCTTTATCTTTTATTTCAACCTCTATGCAGATAGCTGATATTTTCACTAACCTTTGCCAGATGAAAGGTTTGCAACCCTAAGGCTTGAATTAGGTAAACTAAACAAGGATGCATTGGTTTAGGGGGAGTATTAGTTCTTACTTGTATTATTTGTGAAAGTCTCAAAGCCTTGAGATCATACTTTCTTAAGACTTGAAAGTATGCTTCAAAGCTTTGAAGCTTTCTGACAGCCTTGAAGTTTCTCAAAGCTTTGAGCCACTATTTCAAAGCTGTGAGTAATATGTTGCGTTATATTATTTAAAAAATTGGATAATGAAATATTTTGTGATATATTTTTAAATAATTGTAGAATATTCTATATGTTTAGGGGATTTTGACTAAATATCCCAAAAATATCTCAATCAAATCTTTTTAAATCAATTTTGCACGCAGTCCTTTTTCATTCCAACTCTTCTACCTACTTAAGCCAACTTCATGGATTATTTATCTCATTCTTCACCTCTTTCTCTCCGTCTCTATCTCTCTCTCAATTTATTTACTTGACCTTCTGAAACCCCAATCCCAATGGACCAAAAATCTGAGAGGATTAAGCAGCAAGGTCCGAATTCTAGTAATAGGGTGAAGAGAAAGGCTAACAGAAAGATGACAGATCAAGGATCAGATTCAGAGGCTACAGATAGTATTCAAGATACCTCCCCTCCTTCAAATAAGATCAATAAGGGAAAATTAGTTGATGAAGAGGTTCAAGAAGATGAACCTGAATATGAGAAGAAGACTGTTAAGCACAGTGTTATGAACACCAATAAAGCTGCTGTATAAGGTAAGCACTTGTTGCCTGAATCTTGGTTCATTAATTCTGAGGTTAACTCTGTTTGGATGGATGGTTTTCTTCAAAGATAGCTTTTTTTTTGTCCTATAAGTGATGATTTGTTTGAGAAATTAGACATATACTACATTAAGAGTTTGAGAGATTCTTCTACTGGAAAGATGTTGAATCCACCCTCAAGATATTGATGGCAATGAGAGTTATGTTTTAACTTCAAAAGTTACTGGAATTGATATGAGGCTAGATCATAGGGTTTTCTTCAAAGTTATGGGCATTCTTAGGAAGTATAGGATTCATGAGAATCCTGAGAGAAAGGAGTGTTTGGAGAAGGCAAGAGCATTGTTTTTCTTTGAGGGAACACCAACTGGACCCAAGCGTTTAATACATTCAGTGTTGAACTGCGAAGCCAAAATTCTTTTCTCATTTATCATGAGGCGTGTTGTTCCCAGAGAGAACTCCAAAGATTTGGTGACAGACTAAGTTTTGATCTTGATGTATCTGATTTGTCAAGGATTTGAGATTGATTTACCCACTGTTATCATGGAACATATGGTGTATTGTGGAACTAGAACCAGGAATCACTCATTCCCTTGTGCTAATCTGTTGCCCTTTTTCTTTAAACACTTTGGAGTTTCTTCTAAAAATGAGGAGAAGATTACAAGTGGTTTTGGGTTGGTGGATAAAGCTTCACATCAAAGGATTGGTGTAGTCCGGATTGTTAAAGGCAAGTGGAAGTTTTATTCTGAATTGTCTGCAAAGGAATTAAAGGAGAAGGAGTATATAAAACCTAGAGAAGCTACATCATGAAAATCTTCTGGTAGTGTGGATTGTTCTCACGTTATTGATAGAGTTGAAGTACTCGAGAATGGGGTTGAAGATCTCAGACAAGGGCTTTTTGATTTGTCTACTGATTTTGTGAAGTTCAAGGGTTTGGTGAACTCAAAGTTAGATGTGATCATCAAAGGTTTGAACATAGAGAAGATACCATCTTCAAAAAGCAGAGACACTGGGATTGATTCAGATGAGATTCTTGGTGAAGCTTTGAAGAAGAAAAAGAAAAGAAGAAGATCCCAATAGTTTTTACTTCCAAGGAATTATTTTAACAATCTGATGAAGAAGCTGGTGAGAGCAAGCTGGTGACGAGGAATTTGGTAATGAGGATGCAGGAGATGAAGAAAATGCTGAAGGAGAAACAGAGAAGAATAATGCTACAATTGAGGAGGTGATTGCTGAAGTGGTTGCAGATGTAGAAACTGAAAATGTGGGGGAACAAGATAAACAGATGGAAGAACAAGCTGATGCTGGACAAGAAACATAAGCTAAAACTGCTGAAGAAGCACAAGTGGAGACCGAGGCAAAGGATAAAGAAGAACCTAAAGGTGGAAAGAAGACTAACAAGAAAGGTTCAAAAGTTGGAACTTCAATTCCTTGAAGAAATTCTTTTCTAGACCTTTCTATCTTTTTTTTCTTTCTTCTGAGACCTGAAGTTTTAATTGTTTCTTTTTAAAAACCTATAAACATGATCCTATATTTATTCTACTCTTTTGATGAAAGTAAAAAAGGGGAGAATTTATTTTTGATTATGCGGCTATGTGTTAGTTTTATGTAATAATTTTTGGAGGTATACTGTAGGATGTCGGTTTATGTTCTTATTCTATGCAACTGGTTTGTCTTTAAGATCTTGTGTGTTGCGTTTTTATGAAACAAAGTGTTATATGCTGTGATTTTATATAGTCTAATCTTCCTGCGGTGTTTGAGTTGCAGGAAATCCGGGAAATCTTGGATAATCAATAATATTTGTTTTGTCTTTCATCAAGGGAGAGATTGATAGATCAGAAGCTCTTCAGTATTGAATGAGTTCATAAACTTAGGGGGAGCTTTGGTTCCTAGATGATGAAAGCCAAATCAGAAGTTGAGAAACAACACTAAGTAACAAAGCTTCAATGCTTTGGCATATTGTAGTGTTCATATGCTTATATTGTGCTTATTTGTTTCTGTGTTTGCAGGACTACTGAATTTGATTGGAGAATGAGTTTATCATTCACTAATGAATTATGCAGATATTATTGAGTATTATTTTGGCTGGTATAACACATGTTGCAGGTTTGAGCATCAAGGCTCACACCTGTGAACTAGCAGTCAAAGCTCGAAAGCTTTGAGATTTTTCTTATGATTGTATTCTTTAAGTTCACTTAACTGATCTGTGTATGCAGGCTGGGTTACTTGGATTCAAAACTGAGTATTGAGTTATTGTAACTCTTTATCACTTATTTTATATTGAATCATTGTGATATCTACTCAGTTGATTTTAGAAACTGAATTGAATCAAAGGCCAAATAAGCCCAGTTTATTAGGAAATGTCTGTCTGTGATAGATCAGATGTTGTTGCTATTTTGTCTTGATAATATTTTTTCTTTTTTGCTGAGTGTGTTTAGGTTTTTTGGCCGTTCCAAAGTTCATAAAAAACTCAGATAGCTATCCTAGCATAGCTGTTGAAAGAAGCATATATGGGGAGAGAATTTATAGGAATTCAGTTCCTAAAATCTATCAGAGTTGTTGCAGACTGTTGATAAAAGTTGAGTTTGAATTTCAAACAGACATAGATACTAAGAGAGGATGATCAACGTTGGATTTGAAGAGAGTAACAAACAGAATAGATCAAGTTACACGACTCTTCAAAAAATCAGGCAAATCAACACTACACGAATTGAAGATCATTCATCAAATTTGAAGAACTCTTCGAGGCTTCATTAGCTCATTCTTTAGGAGTTCTTCTACTTGTACTGAATTGTATTATTCATTTTATCTTTCCAAAACCTCACAAAACTTAGTAGTTTGGTTGTTCAAGTGAACAACAAGAGGTTCTTATTGTTTCAACAGATTGTAGCTGGTAACTAGATAGGTTGGCAACCACAAGATGTACAAGTGTAAGGTACCTCACTTGACTTGAGATCTAGGGCTAGATCTGGCTGATTAATAATAAGTTTTGTTGAAATCATGGAGGGATGAGATCCCTCAGGCAGAGACTAGGTCCAATTGTGACTGAACTCTGTAAAAATCCCTGTGTCCTTGTTATTTATGATTGCTTTTCAATACAGTAAAGAACAGGTAACTCCAAAGCTTTGGAGGATTTCCAATAGCAACAATTATATCTCTAGCATCTCAAACCTTTTCAAAGCTTTGACATGTCAAATGCAAATCTACTTAAAGTTTCAAAAGACTGTTTTTGAGCAAAAATTTCTCACACTCTATTCAACCCCCTCCCCCTTAAGAGTATTTGATCCTGTTTCTTTATTTACATTACAAACTTTCAGTTGGAATATTGTTGTCCTAGAGATTTAGTGTATCATAGATACCATACTGAAATTATAGGTATGTAGTGATCCTTTCCAAGGTTACTAGTGAAACGACTATGTTTTCCAACTGCTTGCGCGATGTCTGGCATTGTACAATTCATAATGTACATAAGCCTTGTGATTATTTGAGCATACTCTTATTTCTTGATAGCTGTCAACGATTTTTGGCGAGATGCATGCTCACATCAACTAGTGTCTTTAGTGGCGTGCTGTTAGTTTGCTCAAACTTCTCGAGAACTTTTCCGATATAGTAATATTGAGTTAGCGCATAGCCATTTGGAGTTCCAGAAGTTTTTATTCATAGAATAACATCGAATGGCCCTAAATACTTCATATCAAATGATGTGGACAATAAATTTTGGCTAAATTGCACCGGAGGTACCCAAAGTTTGCCAAAACGAGCAAGTAGGTACCCAAATTTCAAAATCGAGCACCACAGGTCTCAAACTTTGGATTTTCGAGCAAGTAGGTACCCTTCCGTTAACTTTCCGTTAACTTTGGACGGAAAATTCTAAAAAGACTTTTGTACCCCTTATTTTCACCTTCAATTTTTTTTTTAAAATACAAGTTTTGCTAAAAATCTAAAAAAGTAAAAAATATATATAATAATAATTTAATAATTTGAAATATGTAAGATAATACAATATATTTATCAAAATTATATATTCTTACATCATTTCAAGATATGAAATATGTTTTTATTTACACATATCCAACAATCTTCAAGTCTTTAATTTTTTAATAGTGTTTAAAACGAATCTCAAATTTCATATATTTTTTAAGAAACGCATAAACTATCTTTGTACATTTTATACAATAGTCTCTTTTACATTTGCATGAAAAATACAAATCATTACAATAAAAAAACTACTCAAGAATGTATGTTATCAACTATTGTGTAAGTTGTTAAAATGTACAAAGATACTTGTATGTTATTGTTTTATTAATAAATACATGTGAAATTATGAAGCTTTAAGATTTTTTTTAAAAAGTTGTTAAAAAAAAAGTTAAAGACTTTAAGATTGACGGATTTATGTTAATGAAAATATTTTTCATATTTTGAAATGATGTAAAAATATGTAATTTTGATGAAATATATTGCATTATCTTACATATATCAAATTATTAAATAAATGTTGTTGATTCTTTTTTTTAGTTTTTTAGTAAAACTTGTATTTTAACAAAAAAAAAATATGAGGTGAAAATAAGGGGTACAAAAGTCTTTTTATAATTTTCCGTCCAAAATTAACGGAAAGTTAACGGAAGGGTACCTACTTGCTCGAAAATCCAAAGTTTGAGACCTGTGGTCCTCGATTTTGAAATTTGGGTACCTACTTGCTCGTTTTGGTAAACTTTGGGTACCTCTGGTGCAATTTAGCCATAAATTTTTGGTGGCACGTATTATTGTCTCGTTACTTCCCAATATAAACATGTAATCTACATAGAGACATATTATGGAGTATCCACCATTCACAACTTAAGAATATACACATTTATCACATTTGTTAGTACCGAAACCGTTTAGCGTCATAATTACGTCAATATTTCATGACATTGTTAGGGAATGATTTAATCCATATAAGGATTTTTAGAGCTGGCAATATCTCATTTCCTGGAAATCAAAACCCTTGCGGTTATTCCATGTATATTTCATCTAATTCTCCATTAAGAAATGTCGTCTTGACATCCATTTGATGGATTTCAAGATTAAACATTGCTGCAATAGAAATCAACATACGGATGGACGTTATCGTAGTTACCGGTTAATAAGTATCAAAGAAGTCTATTCCATTCTTTTGCTTATAACCCATGCCGACTAGCCTTGCCTTGTATTTGTTTGTGCATCCGTCGGGTTTCAATTTACGATTGAAGACCCACATGTATGTGGTAAGCCCACCAACTCCCACGTACTGTTGTGCAATATGGATTCTATCTTTCCTTTTAACGGCTTCCTTTAAATAAATAGCGTCCACACTTGCCATTGCTTCCTTGTAGGAAGTAATACCATTTTCAAGAAATTGTACAAAGGCCTCAATGGAGGTTACAACCAAACAAAGCCTTGCAGAATGTCGCACATCCAAGAAATTGTAACCAGAGCTTCTTGGATGTCCGCTGGATGGTTTAAAGGTTTTCTTCAAATCTCTGCAGGCTCGGCAATGGCGGTGGTCGATGAAAGTAATCGCCCCACCGTGTTTCCATGAACAACGGCCCAGAACCGCTCAAAACTCTTTAATCTCTCTGAAGGTCGCACTAGACTGGGAAGTCTCAGCAGTCGGCATGACATGCGCTTCACATCACAATCGTTCACTTCACATTCGAGGGAGACGAAGCATATGAAAGATCTCATCAATCTTTCCTCCTTAAAACAGTCGCACATAGGTTCGCGGCCTAGGCAGGTGTAGATACCCTAAACTACGATACTATTGATGAGCCACATGGCGCCTCGGATAACAGACACGTGTACATGTGTCGTGCTCTATATAGCACCATGACACGCCCTTTTGGATATGCATATGCGAAGGGCTTCGAGGCAGGGTCCTTCGCATATGCTCCACACGCTAACGGGACTTGGGGGGCAAGTGGGTTGGAGGGTGGAGTAAGGACTGTTGCAAGTGAGGTGCCGGTCTCGCATGCGACCCTCGCTTGTTATCCAGAGATCTGCAAACGGGCTGTCCACGTCCCGAAAATTGCGGACAACGATTCCTACATATACGGGCCACGATCCGTTCTATTAGGCCGACGTTAGGGTCACGAGGGGTTCCATTAACATTGCGTGTACTCACCCTTGTATGTCCTATGACCAGTATATATATAGAGGGATATGTCCCATTCATGAACACAAACATCACACTTACAATACTCCGAATTGGCAAGTTCATCTCTAGCGATTAATGTCTCATATCTTGATAACATACATGGTTTTGTTCTAACCCCAAAACTACTCTCACTCCCAGCCCCCCAAACAGGTTAACTAGGTGTCGTTTGTTTTGTTCTTCTGCTTACAGGGAAAAATGCGAGTTGTCCAAGATCCCCGTGTTCATACATTGGTGAACCCTACGTGAACAACTTAGATGATTCACCCCGTTATCTGCTTCCAAATTCTTTCAAGATGGTTTCTCCCATTGCTCCTGGGGCTCACGATCGGAGGAAGTGTTGATCATTATCACCGGAGTCCCTCGATCATCACACCAATCAGAACGAGCTCTCTCAACCCAAAAGCACCAACCATAGTGCTGACCAATTTGATCGAGAGGCTAAAAATTACTATTCAGAACCAGGTGGTCGTAATCTAGAACCAGATTGCCCAGATGGAGCAGATGCATACCACAACGCATAACTAGTGGACGCAGATGGCACACATGGCAGCAAGTGGACCAGGAGCCCCTACCGGTCCGATTCCCCGTCCTTCACACGTTGGTCCATTCCCATCCGCGCAGGTGTACACGCCGCAAATGACCTATGGAACGCCGAGGAAATCCTTCATGTAGGTACTCCCTTGCACTCTGCCCAGAACGTCATTGTAATATCCCGTCCCACATCGAGATATTGTGAATTGATATTTTGGATGAGATGTATATATGGTTGGGGGATTGTGATATCATGTCCCACATTGGAGATTTGTGAGTTTCACACCTAGTATATGATAAACCTTGTGGATACTACTAGCACCTTCAAGGCTTAAGAATTTTTATCTAGTGGTAGGGGTAAAGAAATTGTTGGGACAGTAACCCACTGGTGTTACAAATGGTATCAAATCCAACCCTGGTCCCGCAAGGGCTACGTGGCCGTTCACCGGCAGCAAAGGGGATATGTGACTGGGCACACTCGATGAGGACGTCGATCATATAAGGTGGAGGGGATTTTAATATCCCGTCCCACATTGAGATATTGTAAATTGATATTGTTGATGGGATGTATATATGGTTGGGGGATTGTGATATCATGTCCCACATTGGAGATTTGTGAGTTTCACATCTGGTATATGGTAAACCCTGTGAATTAATTTTAGCACCTTCAAGGCTTAAGCATTTTTATCCGGTGGTACAGGAAAAGAAGTTGTTGGGACAGTAACTTACTGGTGTTACAGTCATTTTGCTGCCGCCTCCCCTAATGAGGCCTAGAGTACAGCCGATCTGCGTATCACTTCCCGCAGTAGGACAGCACTTCTAGGATCCCGTCTATCGAAATCCAAGTGCATATGCATGTATGTACACTTCTGACAGCCATAATGTGCCCTTCTCGCAGGTGCCGCCTATGGCTCCCCCTTCTGAAGCGACGACCTTTGCTTCCCAGGAGCAGAGTTTGGAGAACTTCATGGCAAGTCATGGCGCAATCGACAATGCTCTGCCCGACACTGATTGTTTCCCTCCTATCCCAACTGAGGTCTGCTTGATGCCCAAACCACTTGGATACAAACCATCAAAGTTGGATAAGTTCAACAAAGTTGAGAGAAATGCGCAAGAGCACGTCATGCGCTTCGTTGATCTCTTGGGGCCTTACAGAAGTGACAGGAACCTGCGGCTTCGCGCCAAGTCCCTGGGTCCCGTGGCATATAAATGGTACATTAATCTTGAGCCCAGATCTGTGCGAAGCTGGGAAGAATTTGATAGCAATTGCGCTTGAAAGCCTATCACCTGCTGATAGCTACATCGAATAGCGTATCACCCGCTAATAGAAACTACATAAAAACCTATAACATGCTGATAGCAACTGCGAAAAAGCCTATCTGTTGCTGATAGCAACTGCAAAAATCCTATCACCCGCTGATAGCAACAGCGAAAAAGACTATCACCTGTCGATATAAACAGCAAAAAACCTAGAACTTGATGATAGCATCTGTGATGGTAATGGCCTGCTGATGGAAGCTATGAAAAGCCTATCGGCTGAGATGGAACCTGCGATTCCTACCTAAGAGATTATGAAGCTATCTTCTAAGATAGAACTTTCATTTATCTCTAAGAGATCAAAGCCCATCTTTCGAGATAAAAACTGCGAAGAGCCTCCCCCTCCCCTTCTATGGGACCAAAAGCCTATCTTTCGAGATAAAAACTGCGAAGAGCCTATCCTCTAAAAATATAGCACGTGCAACTTCCAGTGAAAAGGGGGAAGAGGTTTATCTTCGGAGATAAAACTGCAGAAAATCTATCTTTCAGGATAGTAACTGCGAAGATCCTATTTTTCTAGATAATGTCTAGAGGCTCCTCCCTTAGGAACCTTGAACTCTACATGGGTAAATAGTTTATGCTTTTGATCAGCACCTAAGTTTTTCATTTCGAGTGCGACACACCTTGTCTCCGGCATCATATTTCAAAACATTTTACAGGTGGCGTGTGCCTAAAAGCTGCTCGCAAGTGACAATGAAAGCCCTAAAGAAATTCAGTTTAAATATTTGAAACCCGTTCTTTTATTATTTCATAAAAAACATTAAATGTGGAAATAAAACACAATGGAGAATACAAGGAGCTACTACAAGTAAATGAAGAAAAGTCCGGGTAAAGACTTGATGCTGTGCAGTGGAACGCTATATTTCGAGGCTACTAGATGTGCGAAAAATGCCGCGCACGCCAAAAATTATGCGAAAGATGCTGGATCCGCGACTTAACGGGACAGAAACCCAAATCCCTTCGGGTTAGGTGATGGTCGAGAGAAAAAATTCGCGCTTCCATAGGAAACAAGCCCGAGCCACCCGAAGCAGCCGGCTCAGGCAGCCGTGAGATGATGCGCCGATCATACAAGTCGATCTATCCTCCATGGAAGACGCCGAACCATGTAGGAGATTGCATCATTCTTACCTCTTCCGATGGCCGCCTTTGTCTCCGATGATTGAGCAACTCGGTAGGGGATGGCTCCAATTGGTGCAAAACTTAACCCCCTGGTTCAGGAGCTCAAGTGTAATGCCCGCAAAGAGAGTTCCAACAGCTACCTTATTGTGCCACGAGGAGTCAGCCTTAGTAGACTGAACTCCATGCAGACAACCTGCATTTGGTGGATTCAAGAAGTGAAACATGCAAACAACGAACAAAAACAGTGCTTCTACCACTGTCCTCTCGTCTGAAGAAAGCACCGGAGTCCCCGATCAGCCCGACATCAAATACATTGTTGGGAGATTCAAGAAGCAAACTATTGTGGTTCCACTTCTTGAATCTACCAAAGAAATAAGCAAAATGAGAATACCTCTCATACACCGAGGATCATTGCCAAGAGAAGAAGAGAGGAAGAGGAGAAGGAGGCGCTTATCGGATGAATGACTCAAAGCACAAGTGCCCCTTTTATAGCCAAGAATATGTGGGCATGGAGATTCTCAACAGTCAAAACGGGCGGTCACGATAAACAAAGTAGAAGCGTGAACGACCACTCTCCTTGGAGATAAAATCGGAAATAAAGGTGAAAATTAACCATAGTCGTAAATTAATCTTGGTTATCGATAAGATTCCAATCAATTGAATCTCTCCTTACCAAAAAAGGACACCAGTAACCCTCCAGATCCATCAACGGATGAGTTCAAATTCGAAACTAAGAATCGTGAATGAGAGACAAAGTCTACCCATTATCTCAAATGATTAACAGAAGCATAAACGTCTCTGGAGACGACTCTTGGGGGTTAAGATTTTTTCTCTCGAAGATCACGAGTCGATCTCCAAGTTCAAAAAGGGGGCTAATGTAGATACCCTAAACTACGGTATTGATGATGAGTCACGTGGCACCCCGTATAAGGGACACATGTAGATGCGACGTGCTCCATGTAGCACAATGATACATCCTTTTCTTACGTGTATGTAAAGGAATTCTAGGTAGGGTCCTTCGCATATGCGCCTTGCGCTTGCGGGACTTGGGTGTAATACCCCGCTTTTATACGGGTAAATTACTAGCAATTTGTAAAGTTTAAATGTGAATTGGGGAGTTATTTGTAATTTAAGAAAGGCTATACTAGTTAATGTAGCGGGGAGGAAGTTGTAGTTTGAAGAGAATTAAATACTTAAAGAGTAAATACATATAAATAAATTAAATAATAAAAACCAAAATAAAAATGAATAAATAAAGGAAATAATAAAATAACTAAGGTGAGTTTACCCACCAGCTTACACAATCTATTGTTGCTGGTAAGTGTTCTCAAAAAACAAGGGTTGCTGTCTTCTTCTTCACACCTCCTTCATATAAACAACCCAGCCTCTTCTTCTTCTTCTCACCCGTCACCACCACCAACACTACCACCACCTCCATCACCGGCAGCAGCTCCACTGCCACCACCACATCCCCCTTCACCTCTCTGCCATCACTCTGCCTCCCCTCTCCCCTGCTCTGGCCAACGAAACAGAGGAAGCAGCAGCAGCGGCCAAGCTGCTGCCTCCCCGTCGGTGACGCCACCACCACTAGCCACATCAATCCCCCTCACCACCTCTGATCTCTCCCTCTGTCTCTCTCTCTCTCGCCTCTCTGAATTAGCTGGCGAGAACCCAGCAGAAGCAGCAGCGGCACAGGGCCGCTGCCAGCTCCGGCGAGTTCCCCGACGCCAAAAACGACCGCCACCACCACCTGCACCTCTCTGCTCTCCCTCTGTTACGACACCCCCTTCCCTCCCATCTCTGATTCGAGCCAAAGGGGAGACACCACAGCAGTGAACCACTGCAGAAACCGCCCAGAGCCACCACAACTCCGGCGACCTCCATTAACGCCGGCGAGAAGCTCGACCCGAGCTATCCGACGATACCCAGTCCCTCTAATCGATCCTAATCGACTCCCAGAGGTCCGATGGAGCTTTAATCGCGGCCAATCGAAGACAAGAACGCCTCAGTCGCCGGAATCGATCATCACCGCCGACCCACCTCGACGGCAACCTCAATCGGACCCAAATCTTGACCGTTTCTCGCGATTTTTCGCTTGGGTAACTCCTAAATCACCCTCTGATTCATTTGTGATCATCAAAACATGATTTTATTAGCTCTATATCGAATCAAGTTGTTGGATTTAAGCTTGTTCTTGTTGGGGGGTTGTTCTTGTACTTTCTGAAAAGTTATGGGTGGCTAGTATAACATAATAAAACTGTTTTGTTGTTTGGAAGGGTGATTAGATGGCATTAATGAAAAGTTGGGGGATCTAATTAGTATTTGCATAAACTGCATATATAATATAACATTTGAAATGCAATTTTGTGGTAGAATTAATTTATAATATTTCTAGTAATTGTTTTAATTATATAAAAGATGTTTTTGCTATTTAAAGTTAGATATATATATATTATTTAATATGGGATATTGTTGTTTTGTTGAAAAATAAGCAAGATAAAATATATAGTTCTTTGATCATATAAATCTAGTGTGTTTAAATAAATATTGCAAGTACTTATAAATTTGTGTTTTGAGTAAATGAGTTAATTGTTCAATGTTGATAAAATAAAATAAGTTAGGGAGATATTTTAGAAAATATGTAATAGTAAACTCCTTTATCAATAAATAAATAAAGCTTGATTATTATTTGTGGATATTAGAAATTGTTTCTCCAAAATTAAGATATAAATTATGTGAGACTAAACACTTATTTTATTTGAATAAATATTTTTGTGAGTTTTATTTATGAGTTTAATTATTTAATAGTATACACATTTTTATAACAAATAAGTCGCAATAATTAAATTAATTAATTGGAATTAAATCTTTGTAGTCACTTATAAATAAATGTGTTGTATAATAAATTAATATTTTCTAATTATGAGAGTGTATAAATTTAATATGTGATTTTCTACTTAATAAATTTAAAAGAGCTAGTATTTATATAAGTAGTAATTTCCTATGAGGGAAATAAATAAATAATAAATAAATAAATAAATATGTATATAGTTGTGGTTTACGTCGCCGATTTATATTTTATACTAGTAAATTAACGGGGTTATGGGAAAAATAAGACTTGTAAGGAATTTAGCATTTCACAAATCATACTGGGACTTGTGATTGATTTAGAAATTATAACTGTAGGTGACGAGTTTATAGACGAAGGTTACGTCTACGTGTGAAAGCCGACGCGATATTGGCCGTATTATCAAGGTGAGTAAACATGCCAAGTCTAGCGCGCCCAGCTTCCTTCGTGTCGAAATATGATTTTATAATTTGTCTCAAAATGTGTTTTTATGACATACATGCTTTACTTGAAATTTGGATTGTGTTGAGATATTTTCTTGAAATCTACACGTGAAAATAATAACGCGTAATAACGTAAAGTGGAAAGAGTTGTGCGGGGAAACTTATTATTGTCGTGTTGGCTTTAGCCACTCGGCCTGTGATTATTATTGTCGTGTTGGCTTCGTCCACTCGGCCTGTGATTATTATTGTCGTGTTGGCTTTGTCCACTCGGCCTGTGTACTTTAACCCGGTCGCAACCTGCCGGGTCGCTCCATGTACTCACCTCTCTGGCCGCAAGAAGTCTTAGGGGGGTGCCGGCACTTAAGGTCTTGGATGCTTGTGATGGATTATTCTTCCCCGTATCAACTAATGGATTTTATCGTTTGGATATTGGATATTAATGGATACGAAAATATTGAGGTTTAATGGTTTGGATAATGGATATTAATGGAATTGGAAATATTGAGATTAAATGGTTTGGATATTGGATATGGATTTAATTATAATTATTGAGGATTTTCTGAAGATTTACGAGAACTCGGAAATGTCTTACTATTACCCCGTCTTTTACTTCCGCTGCATTTCCGTTTGAAGTTAAATACTTGTGAAATATTTACTCTTCGTCCATTTATTTTTGTTACTTGAGTTAAAATACCTCGTTCCCGATTTACGTGCTTGGGTGTTACTCATTCAGTATTTCATTGCTGACTTTAGAAACTGCGGTTCCTGTTTTAATTCCCACCGCAGGTCTAGATGGAGAAGGCTTGGCTTAGGACGGGAGAAACGCGATCTCACCTAGTTTTATCAGCATGTCTAGTAAATCGAACTCTTAGACTTTTAAATTTGTGTAATAATGTTTTAAGACGTTGTGCAAAACTTTTATCATATGTAATATATATCTATGGCAGTATTTGTTCTTGATTTCCACCGTTTCATATTATAGTAGCACCCACCCGGGCTCTCCGGTCCGGAACGGAAAGTCTGGGAACCAAGGGGTGTTCCAGGTGGTATCAGAGCGGGCTGTCCAAAAAGGGAAATTAAAACCTGTAGGGCAACCCTAAAATGAAATTAGGAAAATATAATTAAAATTGGACAAGCCGATTGGGTTATGGGTAGTGTAAGTCCTGCTTTTATTAGTCCCACCCTCCCACGTCCTTTTCTCTCCATTATGAGACACGATATATGCTTAACAAGTATCTGGATTTATTGGATGATTTTCCTTGATGTCCATTGGACAAGCATTATTTCCGTAAAGGAAGATATAATTATGGTATGGTGATTACAAATCCAAGATTGATTTATGGAAGCAGGAATGAGAATGAGTTACTATATGATGCATGTCTTGTGATAGATGATAATTTTTATGTGTGATGTGCGTGTTATATGAATTGCCAAGCATGTAATTTATTGGATGATTCATTTCAAGCCCGTGATAAATTAGAGAATAATACAATAGGTGATAGTATAGGAATATGACTGATAGACCCCTGCGCTACTACACCAGGAGAGTCCGGCAAGAACAGATGGCAGAAAACAACAACAACAACATGGAGCAATTCTTTGCTCAAATGGCTCAAATGATGGGCAATGGAGCTCGGGCAGGAGTTAACTGGGCCAAGCAAGTGGCCGACATGAAGCCACCGAGTTTCACTGGAAACGAAGATCCCGTTGAGCTGGAAGACTGGATCATGGAGATGGACAAGATCCTTGAGAACGTGGAATGCCCTGAGGATCGGAAAGTCAACTGTGCGGTGTTTTATCTGAAAAGTGAGGCAAATCTGTGGTGGAGAAATGCTCGAGGGACCCTCTTGGCTCAGCCTAACTTTGGCTGGGAAGCCCTCCAAACTGCACTCAGAACCCGCTTTTATCCTCATCACGTGAAGATGACCAAGCAACAAGAATTCCACAATCTACAGCAAGGAAGCGACTCGGTGACCGAGTATTTTCGGAAGTTTACGGAGCTGATGCGGTTTGCGGGCAACACGGTTCCCGATGAAGAGTCCAAAGTCTCTAAATTCATCTCTGGACTGCAAGAGCGGCTGCAGACGTCTCTGCTAAGCAGAACTTATCCTACCCTTCACGAAGTTTATGACAGAGCCGCCGATATCTGGAGAGTTCAGGCAGCCCAAGATGAAAGGCGTAAGAAACGCAAGATAGAAGAGGCAGGAGGTAGTAACAACAACTTAGCAAGGGGGAACCAGAGGTTTAGGCCCAACAATGGAGGAGGCAACCAGGGACAGTATCGAGGCAATCAGCAGAACCATGAAGCTCAGCGAGTCCGTCGCTACATGTGCAAGAGGTGTCAGAGAAACCACCCCGGAGTTGATTGCATGGGGAATCCAGTTAACTGCAACAATTGTGGTAGGAGAGGACACCGAGCCTATGAATGTCGAGCACCACCAGCAGGAAACCAGCAAGTGAATCAAGGAGTGAACTATCCCAGGCTGCAACAGAACAACTACCAGGGGAATCGCCAGCAAAATGGGAACAATTTTGGGCACAACCAGCAGTATGTGAACCAGCAACCTGCAACCCTGCAGATTGGGTATGGCAACTTTGGCAACCATCCAAACAATGGAGGTAATGGTTATGGAAGGCAGCCAAACTACAACCAGGGGAATGCCAGACAGAATGGAGGCCAAAACCGCAACAACAATGCTGGAGCTGCGATCAACAACAATGCAGCAGGAGGAGCTGGAAACCAGAATGCCAATGTCGGAAGGATTGCTGTCATAACAAAGACCGAGGCAGAAGCTGCTCACGGAGTTGTCACTGGTACATTCCTTATCCACAAGCAACCAGCATTTATATTATTTGATTCTGGTGCGTCTTACTCGTTCATATCATCATCATTTGTTGATAAACTGGGTTTGAGTAAGTCATCTACCATATCCATTCCCGTAGCAACCCCTACTGGACAAATAACAGTATGCGACACCATATTTGAAGGAGTTGAGCTAGAAATCCTATCAAGTATCCTGCCAGCCAACCTAATAAAGTTTGACCTTGGGGGTATAGATGTTATACTAGGGATGGATTGGCTCGCGATGTATCGAGCAGTTATTGACTGCTACGATCAGAAGGTTCGAAGGACCCAAAGGGGAGAAGATCACCTATCGTGGTATCACAAGGGAACCTCGCATCAGACTAGTGTCAGCCTTGACTATAGTCAATCAAGTGAGGAAAGGGAACTCTGCTTACCTGTGCTACATCCAGGACGTATCCAAGAAGGAAAATCTACTGGAAGAAATACCTGTCGTAAGGGAATTTCCTGACGTCTTTCCCGACGAAATCCCAGGGATGCCACCCAAACGAGAAGTGGAGTTTACCCTTGATTTAGTACCTGGAACCGCTCCTATCTCGAAGGCACCGTATCGGATGGCACCAGCAGAATTAAAGGAGCTCAAGGATCAGCTGCAAGAACTCCTACAGAAAGGGTACATACGACCAAGTGTGTCACCCTGGGGAGCACCAGTGCTTTTCGTGAAGAAGAAAGATGGGAGCCTGAGGCTATGCATCGACTATCGAGAATTAAACAGCGTGACCATCAAGAACAAGTATCCTCTACCCCGGATTGACGATCTGTTCGATCAACTACAAGGGGCCAGTGTATTCTCCAGGATTGATCTGAGGTCAGGGTATCATCAGCTTCGGGTAGCCGAAAAGGATATTCCGAAGACTGCCTTCAGAACCAGATATGGCCATTATGAGTTCACAGTGATGCCATTTGGTCTGACCAATGCACCTGCAGTGTTTATGGATCTGATGAATCGGGTGGTGAGGCCATTTCTGGATCGATTCGTAGTGGTCTTTATCGATGACATCCTTGTGTACTCGAAAAGCAATGAGGACCACGAGGAACATCTTAGAGAAGTGCTGCAGACTCTGAGGCAAGAACAATTGTATGCCAAGCTGTCTAAATGCGAGTTCTGGTTGGATCGTGTTCCATTCTTGGGTCACATCATTTCAAAGGAGGGGATATCAGTGGACCCAGGAAAGATCTCAGCAGTTAAGGACTGGCCAACACCGAAGAATGTGTCTGAAATAAGGAGTTTCCTTGGCTTAGCAGGTTACTATCGACGTTTTGTGAAGGATTTCTCCAAGATTGCCAGACCACTGACAACGCTAACGAAGAAAGCGGTGAAGTATCAGTGGGACGACAGCTGTGAAGAAGCATTTCAGACTCTAAAGGAAAAGCTGACTACGGCACCAGTATTAGCTCTACCAAACAACTCTGGCGAGTTTGAAGTATACAGTGATGCATCGAAGAAAGGGCTAGGGTGCGTGCTTATGCAAGACAGAAGAGTAATTGCCTACGCCTCAAGACAATTGAAGCCCCACGAAGAGAACTATGCCACACATGACTTGGAGTTGGCAGCAATAGTGTTCGCGCTGAAGATATGGAGACATCATCTGTACGGGGCTGTTTGCAAGCTCTATACGGACCATAGAAGCCTAAAGTATATCTTCACCCAGAAAGAGCTGAACAACAGACAACGAAGATGGCTAGAGATTATCAAGGACTATGACTTGCGTATTCAGTACCACGAAGGAAAGGCAAATGTGGTCGCCGATGCGTTAAGTCGGAAGTCGAGCCATGCGGTGAATACCATGTTAGCCTTGCCAAGCTGGCTATGTCACGAGTTCGAGAAGCTCGAAATTGAAGTGGTAGAACAAGGAACAGTGCAGGGCCTACTTGAAAGCATGACAGTTGTGCCAGACTTCATTGAGGAAATAAGAAGCAATCAAGCCGGAGACGTAAAGCTCGAAAGGATCAGGAAGAAGATTGCAGCAGGAGAAGCCAAAGACTTCAAGATTCACGAGGATGGAAGCATTCGCTACAAGGAAAGGTGGTGTGTACCGCAAAAATGCGCAGAAACCAAGGAAAAGCTAATGCGCGAAGCACACAACACACCTTATTCTGTTCATCCTGGGGGCGACAAACTCTACAAGGATTTGAAGAAGACTTTTTGGTGGCCCAACATGAAGAAGGAAGTAGCTGAGTTTGTAGCACGATGCTTAACCTGTCAGAAGGTGAAGTTCGAGCACAAGAGAATGGGAGGCTTAGTTCAGCCATTGGACGTCCCAGTTTGGAAGTGGGATTCCATCTCTATGGATTTCGTAACTGCTTTGCCGACTTCGAAGAATGGACTCAATCAGATATGGGTAGTGGTTGACCGATTGACCAAGACAGCAAGGTTCATTCCAATGAAGGACACATGGAACATGGAGCAAAGAGCTGATGCGTATATCAAGAACATAGTGAGATACCATGGGGTTCCGAGTTCAATAATCTCAGACAGGGACCCTAACTTCCTCTCACATTTCTGGAAGGCTCTTCAAGAAGCGTTGGGAACTCAACTAAGATTCAGTACAGCGTTCCACCCAGCCACGGATGGACAAACCGAAAGGGCTATTCAGACACTGGAGGACATGCTAAGGGCTTGTGTCATGGATTTCCAAGGATCATGGGTTGACAAGTTGCCACTGATAGAGTTCTCTTACAACAACAGCTATCACGCCAGCATAGGCATGGCACCCCACGAAGCTTTGTATGGGAGGAAGTGTCGAACGCCTCTATGTTGGAACGATATCAGCGAGACAGTGGTGTTAGGCCCACAAATGATTGAGGAAATGACAGATCAAGTACGACTCATCCAGCAAAGAATGAAGGCAGCACAAGACAGACAGAAGTCCTACGCAGACCAGAGAAGGAGACCATTGGAGTTCAAAGTGGGTGAAAAGGCGTTTCTTAAAGTTTCACCTACGAAGGGAGTAACGAGATTCAATCAAAAAGGGAAACTGAGCCCAAAGTTTATCGGCCCATATGATATTCTGGAGAGAGTTGGAGAAGTTGCTTATCGACTGGACCTACCTTCAAATTTGGGACGGGTACACAATGTTTTTCACGTGTCGCAGTTAAAGAAGTATGTACCCGATCCATTTCACGTATTGGATCCCGAACCAATTGAGTTAGACCCGTCTTTGACATACGAAGAGCATCCTATCAAGATCCTCGATACCAAGACTAGAGACACACGTACCAAGAGCGTTAAGCTAGTGAAAGTCCTATGGACTAACCATGAGACGGAAGAGGCTACTTGGGAAGCAGAGGATGAAATGAGAAAGAAATATCCGCACCTCTTTGACGAAGTTAACTGAGTTCCGAGGACGTCACTCCTCTAAGGGGGAGAGGAATGTAACCCTTTAGTTTTCGTAACCTTAATCCTTGTGCCACATCGAACCAAATAGTAATTTAATTAATTGTGTGTGTGTTGACTGTTCCTACATATCATATTATGAGGATTGGCTGTTATGATACATATAAAGTCTTATATTAGTATTATGTGGATTAGCTGGTTTGCGCTTCGAGGACGAAGCTCTATTTAAGGGGGGAAGGATGTAATACCCCGCTTTTATACGGGTAAATTACTAGCAATTTGTAAAGTTTAAATGTGAATTGGGGAGTTATTTGTAATTTAAGAAAGGCTATACTAGTTAATGTAGCGGGGAGGAAGTTGTAGTTTGAAGAGAATTAAATACTTAAAGAGTAAATACATATAAATAAATTAAATAATAAAAACCAAAATAAAAATGAATAAATAAAGGAAATAATAAAATAACTAAGGTGAGTTTACCCACCAGCTTACACAATCTATTGTTGCTGGTAAGTGTTCTCAAAAAACAAGGGTTGCTGTCTTCTTCTTCACACCTCCTTCATATAAACAACCCAGCCTCTTCTTCTTCTTCTCACCCGTCACCACCACCAACACTACCACCACCTCCATCACCGGCAGCAGCTCCACTGCCACCACCACATCCCCCTTCACCTCTCTGCCATCACTCTGCCTCCCCTCTCCCCTGCTCTGGCCAACGAAACAGAGGAAGCAGCAGCAGCGGCCAAGCTGCTGCCTCCCCGTCGGTGACGCCACCACCACTAGCCACATCAATCCCCCTCACCACCTCTGATCTCTCCCTCTGTCTCTCTCTCTCTCGCCTCTCTGAATTAGCCGGCGAGAACCCAGCAGAAGCAGCAGCGGCACAGGGCCGCTGCCAGCTCCGGCGAGTTCCCCGACGCCAAAAACGACCGCCACCACCACCTGCACCTCTCTGCTCTCCCTCTGTTACGACACCCCCTTCCCTCCCATCTCTGATTCGAGCCAAAGGGGAGACACCACAGCAGTGAACCACTGCAGAAACCGCCCAGAGCCACCACAACTCCGGCGACCTCCATTAACGCCGGCGAGAAGCTCGACCCGAGCTATCCGACGATACCCAGTCCCTCTAATCGATCCTAATCGACTCCCAGAGGTCCGATGGAGCTTTAATCGCGGCCAATCGAAGACAAGAACGCCTCAGTCGCCGGAATCGATCATCACCGCCGACCCACCTCGACGGCAACCTCAATCGGACCCAAATCTTGACCGTTTCTCGCGATTTTTCGCTTGGGTAACTCCTAAATCACCCTCTGATTCATTTGTGATCATCAAAACATGATTTTATTAGCTCTATATCGAATCAAGTTGTTGGATTTAAGCTTGTTCTTGTTGGGGGGTTGTTCTTGTACTTTCTGAAAAGTTATGGGTGGCTAGTATAACATAATAAAACTGTTTTGTTGTTTGGAAGGGTGATTAGATGGCATTAATGAAAAGTTGGGGGATCTAATTAGTATTTGCATAAACTGCATATATAATATAACATTTGAAATGCAATTTTGTGGTAGAATTAATTTATAATATTTCTAGTAATTGTTTTAATTATATAAAAGATGTTTTTGCTATTTAAAGTTAGATATATATATATTATTTAATATGGGATATTGTTGTTTTGTTGAAAAATAAGCAAGATAAAATATATAGTTCTTTGATCATATAAATCTAGTGTGTTTAAATAAATATTGCAAGTACTTATAAATTTGTGTTTTGAGTAAATGAGTTAATTGTTCAATGTTGATAAAATAAAATAAGTTAGGGAGATATTTTAGAAAATATGTAATAGTAAACTCCTTTATCAATAAATAAATAAAGCTTGATTATTATTTGTGGATATTAGAAATTGTTTCTCCAAAATTAAGATATAAATTATGTGAGACTAAACACTTATTTTATTTGAATAAATATTTTTGTGAGTTTTATTTATGAGTTTAATTATTTAATAGTATACACATTTTTATAACAAATAAGTCGCAATAATTAAATTAATTAATTGGAATTAAATCTTTGTAGTCACTTATAAATAAATGTGTTGTATAATAAATTAATATTTTCTAATTATGAGAGTGTATAAATTTAATATGTGATTTTCTACTTAATAAATTTAAAAGAGCTAGTATTTATATAAGTAGTAATTTCCTATGAGGGAAATAAATAAATAATAAATAAATAAATAAATATGTATATAGTTGTGGTTTACGTCGCCGATTTATATTTTATACTAGTAAATTAACGGGGTTATGGGAAAAATAAGACTTGTAAGGAATTTAGCATTTCACAAATCATACTGGGACTTGTGATTGATTTAGAAATTATAACTGTAGGTGACGAGTTTATAGACGAAGGTTACGTCTACGTGTGAAAGCCGACGCGATATTGGCCGTATTATCAAGGTGAGTAAACATGCCAAGTCTAGCGCGCCCAGCTTCCTTCGTGTCGAAATATGATTTTATAATTTGTCTCAAAATGTGTTTTTATGACATACATGCTTTACTTGAAATTTGGATTGTGTTGAGATATTTTCTTGAAATCTACACGTGAAAATAATAACGCGTAATAACGTAAAGTGGAAAGAGTTGTGCGGGGAAACTTATTATTGTCGTGTTGGCTTTAGCCACTCGGCCTGTGATTATTATTGTCGTGTTGGCTTCGTCCACTCGGCCTGTGATTATTATTGTCGTGTTGGCTTTGTCCACTCGGCCTGTGTACTTTAACCCGGTCGCAACCTGCCGGGTCGCTCCATGTACTCACCTCTCTGGCCGCAAGAAGTCTTAGGGGGGTGCCGGCACTTAAGGTCTTGGATGCTTGTGATGGATTATTCTTCCCCGTATCAACTAATGGATTTTATCGTTTGGATATTGGATATTAATGGATACGAAAATATTGAGGTTTAATGGTTTGGATAATGGATATTAATGGAATTGGAAATATTGAGATTAAATGGTTTGGATATTGGATATGGATTTAATTATAATTATTGAGGATTTTCTGAAGATTTACGAGAACTCGGAAATGTCTTACTATTACCCCGTCTTTTACTTCCGCTGCATTTCCGTTTGAAGTTAAATACTTGTGAAATATTTACTCTTCGTCCATTTATTTTTGTTACTTGAGTTAAAATACCTCGTTCCCGATTTACGTGCTTGGGTGTTACTCATTCAGTATTTCATTGCTGACTTTAGAAACTGCGGTTCCTGTTTTAATTCCCACCGCAGGTCTAGATGGAGAAGGCTTGGCTTAGGACGGGAGAAACGCGATCTCACCTAGTTTTATCAGCATGTCTAGTAAATCGAACTCTTAGACTTTTAAATTTGTGTAATAATGTTTTAAGACGTTGTGCAAAACTTTTATCATATGTAATATATATCTATGGCAGTATTTGTTCTTGATTTCCACCGTTTCATATTATAGTAGCACCCACCCGGGCTCTCCGGTCCGGAACGGAAAGTCTGGGAACCAAGGGGTGTTCCATTGGGGGTGCGAGTGGCTTGGAGGCTAGAGTAAGAATTGTTGCGTTTGTGGTGCTAGACTCGAATGAACCCTCGTATGAAATCCAGAGACCTGTGAACGGACTATCACAGACCCAAAATTGCGGTCCACGATTCCTACATATACTGGGCACAGGCCGTTCAATTAGGAGAACCTTAGGATCACGAGGGGTTCTATTACCGTTGAGGGTACTCACCCATGTCCGTTCTATGGCCAGTATATATAGAGGGATATTTCCCATTCAAAACAACCCGATACCTACAACACCGACGACATTTCAGATCAATAAGCTCAGCTTAAGATATCATTGTCATCTCTCTCGATAACATAGTTTGCCTTGCTCTTACCCAAACCTACTCTCGCTCTCGGACCCCCAAACAGGTTTATCAGTTGTCGTTTGTTTTTCTTCTTATGCTTACAAGAACACATGCAAGCAGTCGCAGATCCTCCGTGTCTAGAACAGTTCATGTAGTTTGCATAGCCGCGTGTGAGTTTTTGTTTCACATGGCTAGTAAAGTTATATGCGACTCGGTTGATTGAAAAATAGTTTGAGGATTGATTTTGCTCAAGACGCGTAAAAAGATAGTGTGGTGGATTCGATAACTCACTATAAGAGTTATATTTCGTGCACGTTTTGTATCATCTTGAGTTATTCTTGGTTGATTATATTAGTTTTACACTATGAATAGAGAGAAAATGTAGTAGTTTAGCTTTGAACGTTTAATTAATAATCCAAGCGTTTCTTTCATTATTTTATGTCGTTTTGTTGTTTGATCGTACATGTTGTTTCGTGTGGTTTTGATAGGAAACGATGCTTGGGAGATGAAGCGGAGAGGAGAAATGAGCTTTGGAGATCGAAGGAAAGTGTAGTTTTAAGAAGTTTCGTAAACTACACTTGGACCCCCTAGAGAGTTACTCCTTAGCCAAATTTTGGAGAAAAAAGAGAATCAAGCTCAATGTACTACACGACATCACTTCCTGATCGTCCTATCAGAATCCAAAAGGGGGCAGGTCACACGACCAGAAAAGCAGGTTGCACGACCTCCTTGAAAAAAAAGAGGCATGACAAACTCACGACCTGCCTTGCCTGGTCGCACGATCTGCTAGTTGATGGGGTATATTTTGTTTTTATCCAAACGGCGCAGTCTTGGCCTCATCTCTTAACCCTATTTCATGATTAATTAATACAACAATCGGGAGGCATTCATTATTCATTCATCTACGTATCTTGGAGAGAAGAGGAGCACGGATGAGACTACGAAGAACACAAGATCAAGACTTCAAGATTGAAGACCCTTGTTTGATTTCTTCTACCCTACCTTATTCAATTCTAATGGAGAAACTCTTTCTGTTTGATTATCTAGTTATGAGTAGCTAAAAAATATTTTCTAGGCATCTCGTATGAGATCATAGGGTCCTATAAACGATTGTTTTTCCAGATTCAATCTAGTTTCATGTGCTTTTTTATTTCTTCTTGTTGAATCAACATCAATTTCTTGATTATTGTAAGTAATCCTAAACTATTGACAAGTTTAGGAGAAGATTTAATATTCATTAACTAAGGTTTGTCGATGAAATAAATCAGGCATCACGTTAGTCTCGTTCTAACTAATTGTTATCGTGCTGTTTTAATTCTTAAGTGGGTGTTTTATATGATTCAGAGCATCAACCTGAATATTATTCAACTATTTACAGGAGAAAGGAGAGATCATTTCATCCGCTGATGAGCAAGATAGAGTCATTTGAAAACAATGGTTTGAGAAGGGGAAATTTGAAACGTAGAATATCTTTTATGAGCTCAGAGTACCAATTCTTTACCGCAACTTTGGACCCAGATTTGTACATGAGTTAGATGGATTCAGATGATCCTCGGAACATGAGACTCATAGTATTCAGTGAGGAGAGCACTCAGGTCCAAGCAATATCTCTTTGCAATAAGAATTTAAGGAAATACAAGTGCTCAAATTTGCCTAAAAACACAACAAATTGGTAATTCAATTTAACAACATATTGTAGCAGCCATGAGAGGGGAATTCAGAGGGTTTTTACGCATATCCGAATCAAACTTTAAACATAAAAGTTCTTGATGGAGTTCCCTGATTACATAGGTCCAAGTAGTGTTCAATTTAACCCGACGCTGACAAGAGGGAAATACTTCACAAGTCATGAGCAGGGCAGCATATACCCAATGAATAGCAGCAACATTAATGACCAATTCAGGCCCCTTAACGGTCATTTTAGCCAACAAAATTGATAGGAAATTTTTAGAGCCAAGCATCAGGAACAAGCCGGTCCAATTCCCTCACAAAACCGACTGCCAGATACAGAGTTATCGAGCCACGAGCATGGCTCGTTTAGCCGCCGTAAAAATGACAGAACAACCAATAAAAATCGATCAAAACTGTAATCTGGGCATGTTATGGTGGTAGAAACATGTTATAATGCATCTTGTGATCATGTTGGGCCAACAAGAACTAAAAACGGATGAAGAACATGGGTTTTACCTAGGGCTGGCAATTAGAGGGGTTGTGGGTGATTTTGATGAACGTGACCCAACCCTGATGAAAACCCGAGAAACCCGATACCCTGCTATACTGGAAATTTTCCACTCAGAACCCGCCCCATACCCGAAAATATACATACTCGATTCCACTAGGACACGAACCTACCCGAAACCCGACTGATTTCTCACAACCATATCAACGGAAGGAAGATGAAAAATTGAACAAGCTAGCTTGGAATTCGAATACGATATCAGGTTTGGACCAGGTAGGAATGATAGATTAATGTATCTAACTAATCTTCCGCAAGAAAAAGTTATCTTCATATCAAGAGAAGAAGAGGAAGAATTGAACAAAATAAAATCTGACGAGAGAAACTCAGGTGAAGTAGAAGTCAATTTCTTTACGGCGTGAATCAATTTCGATTCCTTTCAGGTGTCAATTTCAATTCCTCCAAGTAAATTTTAATTTCAATTTCAATTTTTCCAGAACCCATATGTCAGGAACCTCGATTCTTGACCGGCGATTTCACCAAAATCCTCCTACTCTGATCACAATATTAGGGTTTCGCAAGTGTGAATCACGAATTAGAGAGAATACGAGAAAGAATTCTCACAGAAAATTATGTTCTTATTCATGAGGAGTCAAGTTGGATAATTTGTTACAAATAGATCTCGGCACAGAAACCCATAAAACAACCTGGGGTAAAACAATCCTTTTGACCCTAACGGTACACTGACCACTACTCAATACGACAACATTCTAATAAACGGCTAACCCTAAACGACATCGTTGCACTTATTTGAAAAGACTCTGCAACTATCGTTTATCAGATCCAACGGTTGCTGCTCATCAACGAAGCTTGATCCGACGACAGCTGCTCCATCTGGGTTTCACACTGGTTACTGTTCATTTGGTAAGGACTTTACCAAATGAACAATGACTTATGCACTTTCCTTTCCTTCTATTTCTCCTCTTTCCATTTCCATAGCATCTCCCTGAAAATGCCTCCCCCTCAAGAAGAACCTTTTCCTCAAGTTACAAATGAAGGAAACTGAGCACGAAAGACAGTCCAATCTTCCCAAGTGGCATCACAGCGGAGAGAATTGCACCATTTATCAAGAACTTGATTCACACCAGTACCACTTCTCTTAATCATCCTTCTATCTATAACAGCTACATCTTCTACCAACATGTGCCCCTCAGGACCATCCTTGGGAATAGAAGGAGAGAATAGATTGGAAGTCCCTAATTTCTTCTTCAAGAGAGATACATGGAAGACAATATTTATCTTTGCACCATTAGGAAGTTGCAACCGGTAAGCCACCTTTCCCACCTTGGAAATGATTGTAAAGGGTCCATAAAATCTTGGAGCAAGGTTCATATTCCTTTTGAGAGCAAGTGAAGTTTGTCTATAGGGTTGAAGCCTCAAATAAATTTGATCACCCACCTCAAATTCTCTGTCAGTCATCTTCTTATCAACAAGTTACTTCATTCTACTTTGGGTCTGAGTCAAATTGTGTTGTAAAAGATGAATGAGTACAGCCCTGTCCTTGAGAAGTTGATCCACCTAGCAATAGAGGACTTCTCTGGTTGGTGGAGGAAGAATTTCGGAGGTGCATAGCCATAGAGAGCTTGAAAATGGTTCATTTTGATGCTCACATGATGGTGAATATTATACCACCATTCAGCAAGAGGAAGACACTTGAGCCATTTCTTTGGTCTGTCACTGGACATACTCCTAAGATGAGCCTCCAAACATTAATTTACCCTCTCAGTTTGACCATCATTCTGTGGATGGTAAGAAGTGGACTGATGGATATTGGTGCCAATAAGATGAAATAAGGTTTGCCAAAATTGACCGAGAAAGATCTTGTCTCTGTCTGAAACAATATTTTTTTGCTGACCATGTAGCTTGTTCACAGTTTCAAAGAAGAGAGTAGCTACTTGAGTTGCTGAATAAGGATGAGCAAATGGGAAGAATTGTGCATACTTTGTTAATCTGTCAAACACTACCAAAATGGCTTGTTTACCCTCAGAGATAGGAAGACCTTCAATGAAAGCCATAGAGATTTCTTTCCAAGGCTGAGAGGGGATAGGCAGTGGCTGAAGTAACCTTGGGTAGTGAATGTGTTCACTCTTCATCCTTTGACAAACTTCACACTCACTGACCCATGTTTTTACTTCTCTCTTCTTACTCTTCGAACAAAAATATTGTGAAACCTTCTTGTAAGTCCCTCTAATACTTGAATGTCCACCAGATCCAGCATGATGCGACTCTTGTATGATTTTCAGCCTTAAGGTACCAGTAGATCCTACATATTGTTCTTGTCATGAAGAACATCATTAGCGAAAGTATAATTCTCTATAGGTCCTGGCTGCATAAGTAATTGTCTCACAATATCTTGCACCTTGTCATCATTGATATAAATAGCACTTAACTCCTTCCAATTAGGCTTAACCACAGTGATGTTGTGGCATTGCAACTTTTCTTCTCGTTCAAATACCCTTGATAAAGCATCTGAAGCAACATTAAATTTACCTTGTTAGTACACAATTGTGTAATCTAAGACCATCATCTTAGAGACCCATTTCTGTTGCAACATGGTTGTAATTCTTTGGTCCAAAAGGTACTTAAGGCTGTAGTGATCATTGGCAATAATAAAAGCTCTTCCTTCTAAGTAATTTCTCCACCTTCGCACTGCAATTAAAAAAGCTAGAAGCTTCTTATCATAGGTAGACTACCCCAAGTGTTTAGCAGCTTGAGATTTACTAAAATAAGCCAAGGGTTTACCTTGCTGCATTAACACAGCTCCAATCCCATGGTAAGAGGCATCTAACTCTACCACAAAAGTTTGTTGTAATCTGGCAGTGCCAACACTGGTATTGAGGCCATGTGACTCTTGAGGCTATGAAAGGCTTCTTCAGAAGCTGCATTCCACTCAAAGCAACCCTTTTTTAACAATGCAGTAAGAGGCCTGCTCATAACTCCATATCCCCTCACAAACTTCCAGTAATACCCAGTAAGGACCAAGAACCCTCTCATAGCCTTGAGAGATTTTAGTGTAGGCCATTGTAGCATGGCTTCTCTCTTGTTGGGATCATCTTGTACCCCTTCTGCAGATATAATGTGCCCCAAGTATTCTAGTTTTTCTTTTCGAAAAGGACATTTGGACGTTTTTGCTAATAATGCATGTTGCTGTAACAGTGTTAGAGCTACTTGGAGATGAACCAAATGACTTCAATGTCTGAACTGTAAACTAGTATATCATCAGAGACTACTAGGATAAGTTTCCTCAAGTATGGCTTAAACACATCATTCATAAAGACTCTTAAAGGTAGAGGGAGAATCGGTAAGGCCAAAGGGCATGACCAAGTACTCATAGTGGCCCTCATGTGTTTTAAAAGCAGTCTTGGGTATGTCAGGTTCATACATTCTCACCTGATAGTATCCTGACCTCAAATCCGGCTTAGAGAACAGTTTAGCTTCTCCCAATTCATCCAAAATTTCATCAATCTATGCACATCCTCCAAGTGCTATCCTTTTGCTTGACCAAAAGTGAAGGTGATGTAAAAGGAATTGTGCTGCGCCTGATGACCCCTCCTTGTAACATATCTTGCCCCTGCCTCTCTATTTCATTCTTCTGCGAAGATGGGTACCTATATGGTCTGGAGTTGACTGGCACACTCTCTGGAATAAGAGGTATGTGATAGTCATGGTTTATTGGACGGGGTAAAGTGGTTGGCTCCACAAAAACATCTGCATAGTTGTGAAATAGCTGCTGTACACAAGGTGGTATGGCTTCACTAGTTGGTGTTTGAGAGGAAACAGTGATATGATACAGCACAACTTGGTCATTTTCGTTGAAAAAGTGCTGCAGAGCCCTGCAAAGTTCACATTTTTCTTGTGAACCATGTGACTCCACCTTCTTGTAATTGAGATGAAATGTCAAAACCAACTTCTGTAAATCCATCATGAAAGGTCCCAAATTTTGAAGCCACTATACCCCAAGAACTATATCACAGCCCGCCAGTGCAATAATCCTCATTGGTGCTTCAAACTGCTCACCTTGAGTTTCCCACTTGAAGCTTGGACAATGAGCACAATTAGTAATGGGATCCCCATTAGCT
Source organism: Linanthus parryae (assembly GCA_023055425.1). Taxonomy (NCBI): domain Eukaryota; kingdom Viridiplantae; phylum Streptophyta; class Magnoliopsida; order Ericales; family Polemoniaceae; genus Linanthus; species Linanthus parryae. Next base: position 79,072,440 of record JALGPY010000007.1, on the reverse strand, counting down.
ATAGTGATCTTCACCCCCGTGGTAGGTTGAGTGTTGCACCTAAATCTTTTAGCTGTGGCTGTATGGGTACTTCCAGAGTTCACTAACATGGTGATGATGTTGTTTTCGTACTTCCCAAGCAATTTTAATGTGTGGCATCCAATCACTCCAGTAATGGCATTAAATGTGATGTTAGGTTCTGTTAACTGTTCTCGTTCCAACTCTTGTTCACCAGTAATGAGTTCTTTAGCATTCATTTCCTTCCCCATGATCTTCATCTTCTTCTCCTATCATCATAAATAACTGCTGCTTTTTCTTGCACTTGTGACCTCTGTGGTATGTATCATCACAAAAATAACAGAAGTTGTTTTCTCTCTTCTTCAGCATCTCCTCTTGTGTCATTCTTTGGAAATGAATGGTGGTACTACCACTAGAGTATGCCTTGGAGTTAACAGTAGTGGTGGGTGAAGATGCAGGGGTGGTGTTTTGGTTAGTGGTGACATGAGTTGTAGAGTGGCCAGAACCTTGGCTATAGTTGGTGATGGCTAAGGTTTTGGTAGCATTTGAGGGAGAAGACGGGTATGTAATGATAGGCTTAGTGCTTGGATTGAGGGAAGCTCTGGTGTTACTTTGTGCCTGTAGCTCTGCGTGATAGGTGGTTTCAATTTTGGCAAGGTAGATGGCTTCTTGTAGTGTTTGGGGTTTTAGAAAATGCACCATGTGTTTCACCTCCAGATTGAGACAACTCCTGAATACAGACACAAAAAAAGACTCATCCAAAGAAGGATGTTGGTGCATTACCTTCGATCTCAACTCCCAAATTTGGTTAAGTACTTGTCCATTGTGTCTTCTTGAGTTAGATTACCAATTTTCCCCACTACATCTTCCATTTCAAGTTCATCAAACTTGGCATAGAGATCATTAACAAACCCTTTCCCAACTTAGACCTTCAACAGTATCATAAGCATGCTTGAACCATAATTCAGCCATCTCTAGAAAATGTAATGAAGCTTGAGCAACTCTCTGTTCTTCATTCACTGGAAAAAATGTGAAAAATCTGATGCACTTCTTCACCCAATTCTTACGGTCTGTACCATCAAATTTGGGGAAATCAATTTGTTGCCACCTACTAAAATTTGGAGTAGTGTTTGTATTTGTAGATCTGTTCTCGACATTAACTGTACCCACCAGAGCAGTGGTGGAACCTCCTTCTCTGACCTTTTCCTTTCCCAGATTCTGGCGACCAAACAGAGGAGATCTGGCATTTTGAACCGATTCCTCAAGATGTAGCTGCATCCGAGCATTCTATTAGTTGTTCAATCTATCATTGGCCTTGAAGGACTCCAGTAATTGCTGGTGTGCCATCATTAACCGGTCTTGAGCACAGGTGATTTAAACCACTGCAACCTCCGTGTCCTTAAACCGAGCTTCCAATTCGTCATTTCACACCATTTTTGACCTTTACAGAGTGGCCAGAGCGCAAGCAACCATGCTCTGATACCAATTGCCAGGAACCTTCACTCCTGATATTTCAATCTGTGAACAGATCAGCTGGTACTGATGACAAAATAATTACATAATGGAACCAAACTTCTTGAATCCTATTTTTTCTCAATTCCTTTTAGAATATCACATTGTCCTTTCTTATCAATGTTTTGTCAATATCAGCTCCCAGTCTCAGCTCCCAGTCTCAGCTCACATTGTCCTTTCTTTGAAAAATACCCTCTATTGACTTCTATGTACTTGTTGACCTTCACTTGAGGTTAACAAGTGCACTTATAACTCAAATATAACACAAATTTGTATAGTAAGTAGTTCTTTTAAATAATTGGAGTTACTTTTTCAGACAAAACATGACTCTCTTTCTCTTCTCTGCAACTCATCTCTTGTTTTTCATGGCTTCTTCCTCCTCTGTATTTCATGGCTTCCTCCTCCTCTGCAAGTGGTTCGACAAGTTCATTTGCTTCCATGGCCGCACCCCTGTACTGATTCCGTTGCCCATCATTGCTCACTTCCGCCGACGCCGTCGACATCTTCAGTCTTACTGGATTGAGAGGAGTATATGAGAAAAGACCGAGAGGAGCATATACGCGTCCTGGTCTCACCATAATAAAAATTGGAACGAATCAGAGTAACAATTCGTCCCGGGCGAGTATGTCCTCGTCTAGTATTTGTTTGAGACGAGAAAGTGCTCGTTTGAGACGATTCGTTGGTCGTTTGACATTTTACTCGTCCCATTAAAATATATTAATTATTTTGTTTGGAATTGGATATGCAACAAGAAGTTGGCTTGGTGGAAATACGCGTGTGAACTTACTACATGGTCTATGGTTCGATTCGCCCAGTGTGCACTGCTTTTGCTTTATTTTTTAAAAAACTTTGTCAAATAATTAAATGGCCCCAAGGGGATTCGAACCCCAGCTTGAAGGCCACCAAGTCCAACATGTGAACCGCTGGAACAAACTGACTTGTGTAACATAGAATGTGCATATTTTATATTGAAAACAGTTTATTTTGATTTTTAAATTTGATTATGATCCAAAGAATGGTATGTAAGACTTTATATTCATAAAACATTTTAAGCTATTTTATTTGTGTATTTTTTCACACCACTGAAAAAAATATGTAACAAAATCTACCATTTAAAGAAAAATGTAACTATATATTTTATTTAATATAAAATTGAATCTCTGTTTTAAGAATAGATGATATAGTGCCTAAAAAATTATAGCATATATTAGTCTTATATTGAATATAACTTTGTGCTTACGTGATGTTATTGATGTTTTAATTTTATTAAATTTATAAAAGATATTTATTAAAATACATATTATGCATATGTGAAGATCAATAGTCCGATTGAGGGGTGAGTCACAATTGATAGTCTAATGTGATCGATTAGTAGCTCGATTTTGTTCGTTAGTGAAGATTGATGGTTCGATTAAGTCGTTAGTCACAATCGATAGTCAGATACGATCGATTAGTAGTTCGATTGAGTTCATTAGTGAAGATCGATGGTCCAATTGAGTGGCGAGTAACAACTGATAACCCAATTTGATCAATTCACAGTTCGATTGAGTTCCTTATTGAAGATCGATTGTCCGATTGAGTGGTTAGTCACAACTGATAGCCCGATACGATGGATTAGTAATTCGATTGAGTTTATTAGTAAAGATCGGTGGTCCAATTTAGTGATGAGTAAGAATTAATAGCCCGGTTTGATCAATTGGTAGTTCGATTGAGTTCCTTATTGAAGATCGATTGTCCGATTGAGTTGTTAGTCATAATTGATAGTCCGATACGATCGATTAGTTGTTCGATTGAGTTCGTTAGTGAAGATCGGTGGTCCAATTGAGTGGTGACTCTCAATTGATAGCCCGGTTTGATCAATTAGGAGTTCGATTGAGTTTCATTAGTTATGATCGATGGTCCGATTAAGTTTATTATTGAAGATCGATAGTCCGATTGAGTGGCGAGTCACAATTGATAGTCCGATTTGATCAATTTAGTTGTTTGATTCAGTTCAATTAGTAAAGATCGATGGTCCGATTGAGTGGTGAATCTCAACTGATAATTCGATTTTATCAATTAGTAGTTCGATTGAGTTCATTAGTTAAGATTGATGCTTCGATTGAGTGGTATGTCACAATTAATGGTACGATCTAAGCACTAAGTAGTTTGATTGAGCTCATTAGTAAAGATTGATTGTCCGATTGAGTGGTGACTAATAATTGATAGCCCGATTTGATCAATTGGTAGTTCGGTTGAGTTCATTAGTGAAGATCGATGCTTCGATTGAGTGGTGTGTCACAATTAACAGTACGACTTAAGCACTTTGTAGTTTGATTGAGCTCATTAGTAAAGATTGATGGTCCGATTGAGTGGTGAGTAACAATTGATAGCCCGATTTGATCAATTGGTAGTTCGGTTGAGTTCATTAGTGAAGATCGATGATTCGATTGAGTGGTGTGTCACAATTAATAGTACGACTTAAGCACTTTGTAGTTTGATTGAGCTCATTAGTAAAGATCGATGGTACGATTGAGTGGTGAGTAACAATTGATAGCCCGATTTGATTAATTGGTAGTTCGATTGAGTTCATTAGTGAAGATCGATGCTTCGATTGAGTGGTGTGTCACAATTAATAGTACGATCGAAGCACTTAGTAGTTTGATTGAGCTCATTAATAAAGATCGATCGTCTGATTGAGTGGTGAGTTACAATTGATAGCCCGATTTGATCAATTGGTAGTTCTATTGAGTTCATTAGTGAAGATCGATGCTTCGATTGAGTGGTGTGTCATAATTAATAGTACGATCTAAGCACTTTGTAGTTTGATTGTCACAATTCACAAGTAATGCTTCATTAGTGAAGACCGATAGGCTGATTGAGTGATTAGTCACAATTAATAGTTCGATTTGATTAATTAGTAGTTTGATTGAGTTTATTAGTGAAGACCGATAGTCTGATTGAGTGATTAATCACAATTGATAGTCTGATTTGATTGATTAGTAGTTTGATTGAGTTTATTAGTAAAGACCCATAGTCCGATCGAGTGGTTAGTCACAATTGATGGTCCAATTTGATTAATTAGTAGTTCGATTGAGTTTATTGGTGAAGACCGATAGTCTGATTGAGTGATTATTCACAGTTGATAGTCTGATTTGATCGATTAGTAGTTTGATTGAGTTTATTAGTAAAGACTAATAGTTCAATCGAGTGGTTAGTCACAATTGATAGTCCGATTTGATTAATTTGTAGTTCGATTGAGTTTATTAGTGAAGACCAATTGTCTGATTGAGAGATGAGTTGCAATTGATAGTCCGATTTGATCAATTAATAGTTTGATTGAGTTTATTAATGAAGATCATTAGTCCGATTGAGTGGTGTGTCACAATTGATAGTCTGATTTGATTAATTAATAGTAGAATAGGGTTTAGGGTTTAGGGTATACTCGTCTAGAAATGTCAGACGAGCAACTACTTGTTTGACCTTTTAGTGAGACGAGCAACCCATCCATTAAAGCAAATGAATGTTTCATTTTTTTATATAATTTTTTTATGGACATTACCTAGTAGTAACCCATTGTAGCTATTTATGGGCATAATTGTAGTTATTTAAATATTCAAGATATTGTAGAAGTTCACAAAAACTAGTTTAGCATTGCATCTCAATTTGTTGCTCGTCCCATATCCACGAATTGCTCGTCCCAGTTCACATGCCATGCTAAACCCAGTTCACATGGCTTGCTCGTCCCAGTTCACATGCCATGCTAAACCCAGTTCACATGGCTTGCTCGTCCCAGTTCACATGCCATGCTAAACCCAGTTCACATGGCTTGCTCCTCCCAATTCACATGCCATGCTAAACCCAGTTCACATGTCATGCTCGTCTCATATTTAAAACTTGCTCGTCCCAGTTCATTTTGATGAGACTGGGACGAGTATCTTCTCGTCTCGTCCCAGTCTCACCATAATGAAGAACACAGTATTTTTTAAATCGTCTTACTTTTTTTCGTCAACAACAACTATTTATAAAAATGATATTGTAATTTTTTTTTTTAAAATATCATAATTGAGACCAATCACTTTATAAATATGAAATTAACATTATTTTTTAAATTAAAGTAAATTTTTTTAAATGGGGATAAGAGATTATCAGAAGAGAAAAATAGAAATACGCAGAGTAATTTAACTATATTTTTCTCATCACTTTTGGATATATGTCATCAGACATGTCTCTGTCACGACCCCACTTGTCTGTTAACACCTTTTGTTAACATGCGTTTAAAAAGGAGGGTATTTTTCAAAGACCAATTCAGCCGAATGCATTTTTCAAAGACCAATTCACAGACTGGCATATTTCCAATTGCCCCCTAAAAAGTAGTGAAATTTTCCTTTACACTTTCTCCCAACAAATATTGAGCTATTGCATTTTAACCCCTATGAATTTTCACGGATGTTACACATATTAGCGTTTCCCCTGATTCTCATTTAAGTGATGATTTTGTGTATTTTCAATCTGACTCGAGCAAGTACTGTAACAACCCAAAACTCAGGGGTTTATTTTATGATAAAATTGTGGCAAATACAAACTGGCATGACGATCCAACCGACATCACCTGCGGCTCACCGCGGGTACAAAAACAAAGACTCGTCTGCCAAAAAGGTACAGTCTGAGACACCATCTCAACTACCAGATAGAACATCAAATTTCAGTAAACACTTTTTAATTTTTTCATAAAATATGAAGAGAGGTACATGAAACTCGATTTGAAAAGTGATATTTATAACAAATTACAACAAATATATGATAACAATAATCAAATCTACGATTAATCTTAGATCAACGCTTCATAATATGTAAAATAATGGGGTGAGCCAAACACCCCAGTAGGTGCCACCTAAACACTAGCGTAAGTTCAGGATTGAAACTTGTAAGTTCAGCATGTTCCAAAGGTTTAAAACTGCACCGTTTCAATGCCTTGAAACAACTTTCAAAGGCTTGAAACAATTGTAGTATATTCCATGAACTTAGGCTGAGTTTTTTCACTTCAATCCGATTCTTTATCTCTTATACTTGTTTATGTCTTATTTGATGATGAAAGAAAAACCATTATATTACTGGTTTTTAGGAAAGTTTTTTTTTTTTCCAGAAGATCATGAAGCTCTACAATTCAAACTAGTTGCATAAGAGAGGGAATGGCTGAGGAAATTCGAAGATAACACACACAAACATTCATACTCGTTCATGGATTGAAATGCAAAAAATAAGGAGATCCATTGCACTAAATCCAATAATCAGAAGAGCACTGCATACTCAATTGCTTAACTAGCTCTCAGTGTTCTTCCTTTTGTACTGAACTTGTATTTCGTTTTGATAATACTTCTTGATCTTATTCTTGTGGGTTGTTCAAGGGAATAACAAAGAATTCTTATTGAATCAGTTAGCTAGAGCAGGTTCTTGATAGGTTAGTGAGAACCACAAGCTATAACAAAGTAAGGAACATCTCTATGCTTGAGATCTAGGGCTTAGTTTTTGATTAATAAGAATTGAGTTGAAAATCCTGCAGGGATCAAGTCCCTGAGGTAGAGACGTAGGTCCAAGTGGACTGAAATCTATAAATCCATTGTGTCTCTTGCATTTACATTTCAGTTTTTATTCTTGCTTACTGCTCAAAGCAAGTTTTCAGTTCAAGGGCTTGAACCTCATTTCAAGGTCTTGACAACTATCGGCAACCTTTTAACTCACTATTTTGATTCCAAGGGCTTGAAACTCATTTCAAGGCATTAAAATACTCTCTACTTTCCTCTAACTTCTTTGAAACCCCTCTTTTGGCAAAAGTGTTGGAGTAGATGACCTAGAGGCAATCTATATTTAGTATGAACGTTGTTTGGCCAGAATATTTATTTATTATTTATGGCGATATTTAATAAATAAAGTCCTTAAATTACAAATGTGTTGTTTATCTTAAAATATCCCTAGTCGTTTATATTGATTAACAAGGCAATCAACTATAGACTAGTATGGGGTATGATTTGCACGATCCGACATATGGGTATGCATTAGGGGTAATGACATACTGGATTGACCCTCTCAAGAGAAGGCTACATTAGATTATGTCAAATTCGCAAGCGTTTCTCGCGGTGCTGATGGTGTTGTAGTCCTTAGACTTGAAGTCACTAGATACCCTAGTTGTGGACAGTCTTGCTTAAACACTATCAAACGTCACACCGTGACTGGGTGACAATAAAGGTAGTTATCCGGCATGACAGGAAGCAAGCTTAGGGATGGTAGATATGTAGAGAGGATTTGTCCCTCGCACATAATGGGAGAAAATATCCACGGCCACTCGAGGATGAAGCTTATAGATTGTCTGGCCAAACTCTGATAAATCAATATGGGGACATTGATGTTATCTTCTTGGATAAGCTGGTTTCCCATATCGAGAAACTATGGATTGGATATACGAGTGTGACTTGTATGTCTCGTTTCCAATCCGGATATAGAGACGAAGGGATACTACAACATGGTAACATTTGGCACAAGGGTGTTTGAAGAACTGACTATTTCTATTAGTTGTGTGGCATGGATGTGTTGCTAGACACCGCTCCATGTTAGTAATATTTAATACCAATAAGTAGAAACCTATGGGGTCACACACCGTATTGACTTAATTGGATATGGGTATTAATTAGTTCGACTAATTAATAAGAGGATTAATACGCAACCACAAGAAAACTTAGTAGGACTAATTTTCAAGGTGGACTAATCCGTGTGTGGACCGGTTTAGTAATGGGGTAATTGTGTAGTTAATAAAGAGTTATTAACTATATACAGAATCCTAGCTTGTTATTTTCTCAACAAAATTCATTATTGAGAGAACATAATAAAGCAAGGAGAGAGACAATGACAAGAGGCAGAAGCCCCCTGTCCCGTCATCCCCTGTAACAGTCGGCCCTCCCTAGGCGCGGCGGCTTGCTCTGTTACATGATCTCTTGCCTCCTTCTTACGTTTCTATCACCAAACGAGGATAAGGGTGCCAATTGAAGATCCAAGGTGTGGATACTCGTACAGACGTGAACACAATTTCACGTGACAAGTCTTCACAACCTTTCAAATCAAGGTACATGAGTTTCTACCTTCATCATGTTATGAGATGCTTGCCTGCGATCCGTGGAGGGGTTTTAGCAAGGATTAATTTTTATTATTCCGCTGCGTAACCTTATTCTGTGGAGATAACTTTGTACTTTGGAAAGCCTTAATGAAGATGTTCATAATTGATCAAGACATTGAGCTGTGGACAATCATCCAGAATGAACCACATCTATATATACTATTTGAGAATGTCTTCTCAAGCTTTGCGTAAGGAAATGCCACGTGGAATTATAATTAATTTAATAAAAAAATATAAATAAATAAAATGTGAGAATGCATATGTGGAAATTGTGATTAAATGTGAATATTGATTCATTTGTCTATTCCGTTTGTCTTTAATAAAAATAAAACATATGGTAACTTCTAATTACCTCATGTTTTTTAGGAGAAATTACATCATGTTTGGTAACATTTTTCAAATATTTTTGTAAGTAACGACTCACATGCAAATCGATGTAAAAGTTGTCATACAAAAATGGACAATCCATCCCCAAATACATGAGCAAAAATTGGAAATCCGTCTTAAAAAAGAAATGTGAAACAATGCGGTTTAAATTCTCACTCAAAATAGAAATGTAAAATAATAAAATAATTTGATTGCATCAATGAAACCAATGTAGTAACAAAAAAATGTCAAAGTGATTGGTTCAAATATTTATATATAATTGATTCATTTGTCTATTCCGTTTGTCTTAAATAAAAATAAAACATATGGTAACTTCAAATTACCTCATGTTTTTTATGAGAAATTACATCATGTTTGGTAACGTTTTTGAAACATTTTTTTAAGTAACGACCAACATGGAAATCGATGTAAAAGTTGTAATATAAAAATAGACAATCCGTCCCCAAATACATGAGCAAAAATGGGAAATCCGTCTTAAAAAGGAAATGTGAAACAATGCGGTTAAATTGTCACTAAAAATAGAAATGTAAAATAATAAAAATAATTTGATTGCATCAACCAAACCAATGTAGTAACAAAAAATGTCAAATATGATTGATTCAGATATTTATATATGAATCAAATTTGGTTTGGAGAAAGCCCCACTTTTTCCAAACCCATTTTTTTTTAAATTCCATGTTCCAAAAAAAAATTTGCGAGAGAAAACTCAAACATGTCCAGAGCAGGCCCCCCCCCTCTCACTCTGCCTCCTCCAAGAAACTCAGCCAGCAACCAGCGACAACCTCAGGCGGTCTCTAGCAGCATTGACTCACACATACCGAGGTCATATCAATGACCCCTTCCATATACGAGTCCCGATTAGGCGAACCAACCATAGCATCGATCCTACTATGAACGAAAAGCCGGTTCTCGATCGATTGTGTTTCTCTTACAATTTGTCTTTGTGTATCTTTTAATATGTATGACAGAGAATATGAAATTGAATTTTTAGCTTTCCTCTTTCTCTTAATTTTTTATCTTGGTAGGATGGTCTTTGATGTGTTAAGCAACTCATTGGGAATTCTTTTCGGTCATTATCTTCAATGGCTAGCAAAATGTTTTTTTCATTTCGTTATTTTGGTACTTTCTTTTGATTTTATCTTATGTATAATGCACTCTGTATTGTGCCTCAAGTTTGTTGTTTGACTTTTGGTAGATCATTTGCTGAAAAGACAACTCGAGGTAAAGGTGCAAAAAGCCTGAATCTTTACATTGCTGTGTTCCGGCAAGTGCAGGTTCTGGCAAGCTTATGAAATATTGATAGTGCAGCACAGCTTGGTAGGGCCATGCTTTAGGAAAACTGAACTACATTTTCAAAGAAATGTGTGGAGTTGAAATCCCATCTCTGGGTTTATAAGGTCTTTTATGTTCAATCATTTTCATTAACTTCTCAGTTAAACTGATTGTACATGATAGAACTAATCCGTCATTTTTATTGAAACCATTTACATGTTGATGTACCTTCTTTATGTCACGAATCACTTATTGATATTCACATATAACAAAAGGTCCTTCTAATTTACTTAAGTATAAATAATGAGTTCATAGAACTTTATTTTAGAGTTTTGTGTTTCTAAAAGTAAATGAGCAATGAGTAAAAACCGTGTGTGCAAAATAAAATGAGTGATATAGAAAACTTTGCAAATGCAAAATTTATTTGAAACAAGGTCTATCATTTCTTATTTAATGAGAGAATTACTCTCTAACTTTTGGAATTCACATAAACATATAAATATCTTAACTTAAACATTTTTGGATAAGAAAAAGAAAAATGATAGATTAATTAAGATAAAAATCAAGTTAGTAACTAAGAAATGCTAAAATTGGACCTATGTAAAAGTAACAAATTTGGTGACCTTTATATTAGTTAAGTTTGTTTGAAAATCTGAAATATATTTTTAGTCAAAATATATATTGATATTTTTTTTTTCAAAATTGGAAAATATATAATACATATAGATATGGATTGTGTAATTGTTTTATCCGTTTTCGTTGGGAGTACTACCTTCATCACTCTTAAGTGTTAAACATCATATAGTACATTGATGACCTTGCCTCTATATAAGTCATGTTTCCGTGCATCGCACGGGTTCAAGGCTAGTACCTTCTATAGAGAGAAGGATGGGATTAAAACTTCCATACCTGAAAACAATCTTTCTACTTCTGAATTAGAAAAGTTATCTGAAATTCTCAGATCTATGAATCTCTTATATTGTAGATTAAGTGTACATGAATACAACAGGATCTCTACCTGCAGTTCTCCTAAGGAAATCAGGGATAAACTAGTGGTAACATTTGAAGGAATCAGCCAAGAGAAGTAGACAAAGATCAATATATCCCTTAAACATTATGATCTATTCAATATGAATGGTGATGAGGCTATTAAGGACATGTACAAAAGATTCAAATACATTGTCAAAAATCTGGAATCTTTGGGAAAGAAATTTTCTAATGAAGAGAAAGTCAGAAAGATCTTGAGAAGTCCTCCCAAAGAAAAATGGGAAGCAAAGACCACTGCAATTGAAGAAGCTCAAAATCTATCCTCACTACAGCTTGATGATTTGCAAGGAAAGTTGCTTACACATGAGATCTCCATGAATGAAGTTGATGGAGAATTGCAAGAAAGTGCAAAGAACCTAGCTCTCAAGGCTAAGGAGGGTGAACCATTTCAAAGCCTTGAAAAAGAGGAAGAGGATGATGAAGATCCCTTTGCTCTCATTTCCAAAGCTTTGACCAGAATCCTCAAAATGAAGAAGAACTTTGGAAACAAGGACTTCAACAAAGAAAAGTTCAGATCCTCCAGTAGCAGGGACCAGAAAGGTAAAGCCTCTTCACATAAATGTAAAGTGATGAATTGCTTTGAGTGTGGTGATGGAGGAAATTTGATTAGAGACTGTCCACACAAGAAAATAAAACCCTTTCAGAAGATAGATTATGACAGAAAGAAGAAAGCTATGGTAGCCTCATGGAGTGATTGAGACTCCTCAAGTGAATCAGACTCTGAATAAGAACAAGCCAACCTTTTCCTTATGGACAAGCATGATGAAAGTTCTGAAAAGAAAATTGAGGTAATGGTAAACTGTTTAATTTCAAAAACAACACATGTCCTCTATGATTATCTAGGAACAATGCTTTTAAAGGAAGAGGACAATCTGAAGGAAATCAGGACTTTGAAAGAGAAAGTTCATGCGCAAGCAAAAAAATTTGTAACTAGTTGCCATAACAAGAATCTTGAAATTTCTCAATCAAAGTCTAATAGGGATTTCAAGGCCTTGTAAATCTATTTAAAAGCCTTGACATCTCAAGTTAAAAAAGTAGTCACAAAGAACTCAGTTCTAAGTGATAACCTAGGTGCTCTAAAGCATCAGCATGATGAATTAGAGGAACAAAAGATTCTTTTGACTGAGAAACTTCAAGACTCAAATTTTTTGACAAAGCTTGCTGGCTCAAAACATAATTTAAACCTGATTCTTGGAGGAAGTTTATAGTCAGTTCACAAAAATGGTATTGGTTATAACCCAAACTTTCCAAGGAAAAGTGATACCAGATTTGTGAAGGCTAGTAATAGATCTTCTCCAAAATGTCATTAGTGCTGCAAAATTGGTCACGTTAAAATGACTTGCCCCTTCAGAAGAAGAGACCCTCTCATAATGAGGAACACTTTTTCATTCCAACTCAAGGGACAAGTTAAACTGATTTGGGTTCCTAAAGGGTTAGACCACTTAATATGTTTGACCCTAAATATGAATCTAAGTTTCACACTTGGTCTAACAGCCGGGTAAGGCAGTGAACGGTGTTTGCAGGTTTTCACCAAGAACAAGGATCAAAGATGGTTTACGGATAGTGGTTGCTCAAGACACATGAGTGGAATGACATCTTTATTATCAGAACTAAAAGAGCAATCTGAAGGAACAATTACACTTGGTGATAAAGGAAAATACAACATGCTAGGTATTGGTAAAGTTGGTACTGATTCTGAAAATTCTATATCTGATGTCTATTTTAGTAGATGGGTTGGAATTTAATTTTCTTAGTGTATCTCAAATATGTGACAATGGGATTAATGTTATCTTTGAAAAAGATAAATGTGTGGTGCAAAATGAGAAATCTGGAATTTGCATCCTCACTGCCTCAAGGTCAAACAATTTGTATACTTTGCATACTAACAAATTCGCAGGATAAGGCTTAAAGTGTCTCAAGGCCTTGAAAAATGATTCAAATCTTTGGTACAGAAAGCTTGGGCATATCAGCTTACCCACTTTGACCAAACTAGTATCAAGAGACCTTGTTAGAGGATTACCTGCAATCAGATTCAAAGATGAAGATATTTGTAAAGCCTTTGCTCAAGGTAAAAGGACAAGGAGCTCTTTCAAGCCCAAGAACTTTGTAAGTACAAATAGACCTATTGAACTATTACATATGGACTTGCGTGGAACTATGAGAGTTCCAACTCCAAAAGGTGAGAAATACATTTTTGTTATTGTTAATGATTACTCTAGATATACTTGGGTTATGTATCTTGAAGAAAAGTCTGAAGCTCTACTTGAATTTTCAAAACTTTTTAAAATCTTAAGAGCCTGAAAAACCTACCTATTGCCTCTATCAAAAGTGATCCAGGTAGAGAATTTGATCAAATATAACTTTATTCTTTTTGAGATAAGTATGGTATCTCTCACAATTTCTCTTCTCCAAGAACTCCTCAATAGAACGGTGTTTTTGAAAGAAAGAACACGACTCTTGAAGACATGTCCAAGACTATGCTCTCGGAGAACAAATTGCCAATATCCTTCTGGGCTGAAGCAATAAACACTGCTAACTACATTCAGAACAGATGCCTGATTAGGCCTATTCTAAAAAACTTCCTCTTATCTTTTCAAGGGAAGAAAGCCTAATGTCTATTACCTCAAACCTTTTGGTTGTACATGCTATGTTCATAACAATGGTAAGGACAATCTTGGAAAATTTGATGCCAGAAGCGATGAAGGTACCTTTCTTGGTTATTCATTATCTAGCAAAGCCTATAGAGTGTATAATAAGAGAACCAAGCTTGTTGAAGAAATTATTCATGTTATCTTTAATGAAGCCTATGACGGTTCTTTAAGTGATGGTTTTGCAGATCTTAATCTTAACAAGTATGAGGCAGATGATAAGCCAGATCAAGAGAATGGTTCCAAGAAGTTTTTGCAGGAAAACATAAAGGATTTTTAAAGCCTTTAAAGTGAATTTCAAAGCCTTGAAACAGAAGCTCAGAATACACAAAGTAGTCAAGCCACAACTTCAGGAGCTCAAGGCCTTGAAAAGATTGCTGGAGAACAATAACATTGGACACAAAGGAAGATATTCAAATATATATCATCTCATCCAGCTACAAACATCATTTCTGATCCATCCACTGGTAAACAAACTAGATGACAGCTAAAGAACCTGTGTGCTTTTAATGCTTTTGTATCTCTTGTAGAACCCAAAAATGTGAAGGAAGCATTACAAGAAGCTGAATGGATCATTTCTATGCAAAGTAAACTCAATGAGTTTGAAAGGAACAAAGTGTGGAATTTACTTCCTCCTCCTAAGAACCATTCTGTAATCGTCACAATATGGGTATTCAGGAACAAGTTGGATTAAAATGGTACGATGATCAGAAGTAAAGCCTGACTAGTAGCTCAAGGCTACAACCAGTAAGAAGGTATATACTATGAGGAGACAATTTCTCCGATATCAAGGTTGGAAGCAATTAGAATTCTACTTGCACCTGAATCTCAAAAACATATTAAACTTTTTCAAATGGATGTCAAATGTGCTTTTCTAAATGGTTAAATTCAAGAAGAAATTTATGTTGCTCAACCCCCTGGTTTTGAAATGATGCGTTTTTAGATCATGTTTACAAACAAGACAAAGCTCTTTATGGACTAAAACAAGCACCAAGGGCTTGGTATGAAAGATTGTCTAAATTTCTACTTGAAAATGGTTTCAAAAGAGGACTTGTGGAAAAAACCCTTTTCATTAAGACACATGAGAAAGACATTTTTGTAGTACAAATATATTTAGATGATATTCTATTTGTTGCTACTAAGATTCTCTTTCCAAAGATTTCTCAAGTCTTATGAGTAGGGAAATTGAAATAAGCTTGATAGGAGAATTTATTTACTTTCTTGGACTTCATGTACATAAAAGGAAGAAAGGAATATTTCTGCATCACACTAAGTATTCCAAGGACTTGTTAAACAAGTACAATATGTCTCAGCACAAGGCTGCAAAGACTCCAATGAGCTCTACACTGTCGTTAGACAAAGATCCAAATTGTAAGAGTGTGAACCAGAAAGAATTCATAGGTATGTTTTGTTAACTAATCTATCTGAATTCTAGTAGACCAGACATCATGTTTATTGTTTTTATGTGTGCTACATTTCAAGCTGATCCCAAAAAAATCGTACTTAACTGCTGTGAAAAGAATCTTCAGATATGTCAATGGTACCTAAGACTTAGGGCATTGGTATCCTATACATTCTGACTTCTCTTTGAGTGGCTATTCAGATGGTGACTTTGCAGGTTGATAGAAAAAGCACCTCAGGGTGTTGCCATTTCCTTGGATCATCTCTAATAAGCTGACACTCCAAGAAACAAAATTCAGTGGCTTTATCAACAACAGAAGCAGAATATATAGCACCAGGAGCTTGTTGCTCTTAGATTCTATGGATAGATCAACAAATGAGAGACATGGGACACAACTTCAAAGGGATTCCAATCATATGTGACAATACAAGTGCTATCTCAATCATAAAGAATCCAGTTCAGCACTCAATAACCAAGCACATATATGTTAGACATCACTTCATCAGAGATAATTCTGAGAAAGGTGATGTTACTATTGAATTTTTATCTTCTAACATGCAAGTGGCAGATATCTTCGCTAAACCACTGCCAGAAGAAAGATTCTCAGCCCTGAGATTAGAACTTGGCATGCTAAATAAGGAAGCATTGGTTTAGGGGGACTATCAGGTAAGTATTATGAGTTTCAATGTTTTGAAAGGATTTTTAAATCCTTCAAAACCTTTTCAAAGCCTTGAAAATAAGTATGTATGCTATATAGTCAATAAATTGGATCCTCAATGTTGGGTATTATCTCTGTTGATAACTGCTCAATATTGGTTTTACCTTTTAAAATTTATTTTTCTCAAATTAAAATTATTTTATGTCCTTTCCACGTCACACACAATTTTGAATTTCACCCAAACTGCATATCTTAAAAGATTTGGAGATATATATAGTTTCCTTTTCAGACTCAATCTCTTCAGTACTTATCTTCTCCTCTCTCTCTTATTCTCTCGTATCACTCCTAACTCTCTTTTTCTAATACCCTCGAACCCTAATGAGCTAAAGGATAACGTCTAAAACAATCAAGATGGCTGGAGGTTCTAAGAAGGTTTCTGAAAAGAAGAGAGATTCTGCTGAAGAAAAGATTTAGACTCTAAGTGATGAGTCAAGCTCCATAACTCCCAGTGCAGAAAGGGCTCCTTCTACTCCAAATAAGAAGACCAAGAAGGATCAGACTCCAACTTCCAGTAAGAAGAAGTAGACAGATCCACCTACATCTGAAGAAAAACTAGAGGAACAGATTGCTAGCCCTAAGAAGGTGAAAAAGAAGAAGCCTACAAAAGCTGACAAAGGAAAAAGGAAAGCTGCTGATGTAGAACTAGAGAAGAACACTGTAAAAGAGCTACATATCTATTCTGAAAAGCACACATCGCCTCATAAGAAATCTGGTATCACTAGCTGTTGAAATAGGTGCCCTAGAGGCAATCTATACTTAGTATGAACAATGTTTTGGCTAGAGCATTCTTTTATTATTTATTGTGATATTTAATATAATGAAGTCCTTATATACAATGTGTTGTTTATCTTCAATATCCCTAGTCTATTATATTGATTAATGGACGATCAACTATAGACTAGTATGTGTGTAGATTGATATAGAGATATCAAGTCTAAAACATGGGTATGCATTAGTAGTAATAGCATACTGAATTGATCCACAACGAGAAGGATGCATTAGATTATGTCAAAGTCACAATCGCTTCTCGTAGTGCTAATGATATTGTAATCCATAGACTTGAAGTCACTAGATCTAGTTGTGGAATATCTTGCTTTGATATTATCAAACGTTGCGCCTTAACTGGGTAACTATAAAGATAGTTATCGGGCATAATAGGAAGCAAGCTTAGAGATTGTAGTGACGTAGAGAGGATTTGTCCCTCCCACATAATGGATTCAAATATCCATGGCCCACTCGAGGGATGGTTCTTATTGAATGTCTGGCTAAACTCAGATAAATCAGTATGGAGGTATTGATGTTATCTGCTCGCATAAGCATATTTCCAGGATCGAGGAACCATGGATTGGATATACGAGTGTGAATTATATGTCTCATGTACAATCCGGATATGTAGACAAAGGGATAACAAAATACATGAACTTTGGGCACAAGGTTTTTCGCGATCACTGAATTATTTCTATTAGTTGGGTGGCATGGATGTGTTGCGAGGCACTGCTCCATGTTAGTAAGGAGTTACTACCAACTTAGTAGAAACCTATGGGGTCACACCCCGGATGGATTAAATTGGATGTCGGTATTAATTAGTTGGACTAATGAATAAAAGGATCATAACGCAACCACAAGCAAACTTAGTAGGACTAATTTGCAAGTGGACTAATCCATGTAAGGACATGATTAGTATTGGGGCCTTTATTTAGTTAATAAAGAGTTATTACAATATAAAGGAACTCTAGCTTGTTAATTCTCTACACAAGTCGTTATTTGAGAGAACATAACAAAGAAAGGAGAGAGAGACCGATCAAGAGGCTGAGCCTCTCACCCGTCCGCCCCCTCCAAGCCGTCGGCCTCCAAGGCAGGGCCTTGGTGCCTCGTTTTGTGTGATCCATTCCTCTTCCTTTAGTTGCTAGCACATCACGGTGAGAAGGAATCCAATAAAGAGTCCAAGGTGTTGATATTCATAGAGACGAAGAAACTATTCTTCGTGTGATCTCCCAAACTAAGGTACACATCTTTTATGCCCTTATCATGTTAAGATAGCTTCCCTGTGATCCTTGGTGGGATTTAAGCAGGATTAATTTTATTATTCCGCTACGTAACATGCATAAAAACCCAACTGTGTTATCAGAGCCACGGGTCGTAGCGCATAACATGATTTTATGTGCTACGATTAAATTTTATACACCGTATTGTTTATATTACGCGAAAACTGAAATTTGTTAACATATTAGATGCAAACTGAATTTGATTCAAGACAAACAAGACCTAATTTAACATTGGATGTGAGATTTATTGAGTTTGAATCACACATGATGTGACAAAATTGGGTTCTTGAAAATTAGGGTTCTTGGGTACATAATTGAAAAAGGGGTTTTTTGAAATTATGGAAACAACTTTATGGAAAAAACCAAACTTGGGGGACAAGGAAGGAAGGGGAAGGTAGCTAGGGTCGAAACCCTAGCCGCCGCCCCTCCTCTTCCTTTTGCGCCAAGCAAGGCCGCAGCCACCTAGGCGCAACCAGGCTAGGGCCGGCCCGGCCCGGTGGCGTGCGATGGTCCATGGGGTTCAGCCTAGGTCTAGGTTGGACCTTTTGGATCATTGGGACCAGTGGTGGAGCCAGAATTTCATTGGAGGGGGGGGGGCACAATTTGTACTCTTATTTGAAGATAAATTAAAGTTGAATATCGAGAAATTTGCTGTAAGCCTTGTGGCCAAGTTGGTAAAGCGTTACAGTATAGACATCGGCAACAAGGGTTCAAGTCCCCTCATGCACTTTGTAATTTTATTGTTTTTAAAACTTTTTGGAAAAAAAATTGAAAGCGTGCATTGAGAGACTCGAACCTATGGACACAACTCTGCGGTAGGAGGGCACATTTTTATTTTTAAATAGACATGGTTACTTTGTTTTTTAAAGATAAAGGGTTATCAAGTGTTTTCGAAGAATTTTGGGGGGCACGTGCCCCCCCCCCCCCCCCCCCCCCCCCCGTGGCCCTACATGGCTCTGCCCATGGTTGTGACCCTAATTACCCAATTTCAACTAAAATTGAACAAGCGGTTAAAAATTGCTTTTAACTGTATTATATGCTTTGTTGCATGGTGGATGGATATGGCTTAGATTGTGGATGTTTAATTTTTGTGGTTTGGTTTACGGCCTCCGAGCTGATCAAATTATTGTAATGGTTAGTTAATTTTACGGCCTGAGAGCGGATCATTTTCTCAACATGTGAGGTTTTATTTATTTATTTATTCTAGATGTTAGGCTAGAATTATAATATTTAGATGATAGCCAAGAGCATGGAAAAGAAGACCGGAGGACCAAGAAACCAAAAAGACGATGAAGACTCCCATCGTAATCGCGCGGCTATGGTGGCGCACATGGAGATGAGCTTGTCACTTTAGGAAATATAGATATTATCATTGGCTTGGTAATATCTTAGTCTAGGGGCAATATCCATGCCATGTTAATTTTTCTTTTGTTGATGTTTACTATTTATATATTGTTATTTAGTTTGTGTGTATGGGTGATACAAGCAAAACGTTAACAAGATAATAGTAAACAAGTTTGATCTTATTGTGGATTGCCCAATCCAAATAAGTAGATCATGTTGATGGGATAAAAAAAAACAATTAGATAATGACTATTAAATCTCTCAATGGAAATATTGCGTTTTGCCTTCTCTTGCCTAAAAACCCTTCATGGTCAAGGTATATTAAATTCTGGCTTGCCGAAGCAAGGAGTTTTAATTCACCTTGGTGTGTTGCTGACGACACAAGCAAGAAATGTGTGATGGTTGAAGCAAGAGGTTGGACGCAACTAGGCAAACTCAATTGGATTGATGAGCCTAGAGACATGACAATTAGGTGTTATCTAAAAGATAAAGAATAAGAAATTATTCACCTAATTGGACCAAGAGTTTAAGGGGATGCAATTGGAAAGGGTTCCTACCTAAATAACCAATTCATGGGTGACTAGCCAAAGCAAGCTCAAGAAGAAGTGAAATATGGATCTTGGACTCACTAGAAAATATATATGATATTATCCTCATTAATTGTGAGGGCTATTAATCCGATAAAAATTTTGGGAGCTATATTTAATGATCTAGCCATTGTTGAATATAGTCAAACTGTTCAAAATACTAAAATTTTACATTTCTCGTTTTTGTAGAATTCCAATTTCAAACAATCATGAATTGACTTCATCTCTGCGATCTATCCTTGAGAAGGACAAACTGTCTGGAACAAATTTTCTTTACTTGTACAGAATTTTAAGGATCGTCCTTAAGCAAGAAAAGAAACTGTACATCGTAGACAATCCTATACCGGCACCACCCCAGGATGAGTCTTTTCTAGCTGTCGTGAGAGCACATCAGATACATGTGGATGATTCTAATGATGTGACTTGTCTCATGCTTTGCACCATGACCTCAGAGCTTCAGAAGCAACACGAGAACATGGAAGCCAGCGATATGATCGAACACTTCAAACAGTTGTTTCAAGAACAGGCAAGGCATGAGCGGTATGAAGTGTCCAAGGCACTATTTAAGAGAAATCTCGCAGAAGGGAACCCAGTTGGGCCTCATGTACTATGAATGATCGGGTACACAGAGAGGCTCACGAGGCTGGGGTTCCCACTAGGCCAAGAGTTGGCAACTGATCTTGTCTTACAATCGTTTACTAATAGTTATAATCAGTTCATCATGAACTATAACATGAACGAGATCAGTATAGCTCTGCCGAACTTGTTGAACATGCTAAGGACAGCTGAACAGAGCATCAGTAAAGGCAAGGGCAAGGCTATAATGATGGTGAATAAGAGGAAGGGCAAGGGAGTTGCCTCTACTTCTAAAGGTAAGCGCAAGAAAGTTGCAAAGTCCAAGGAAGCCCTAACTCCTAGTGGGGGCGTGGCTAAAGGTGATTGTCACTCCTGTAGCCATCCAGGTCACTGGAGGAGGAATTGACCCAAGTATCTGGAGGATAAGAAGCTTGGAATCGTGATTCCACCACCACCAGGTATTTTTTTATAGACTCCAATCTATCTATTTCTTCATCTTGGGTATTGGATACTGGATGTGGATCTCACATTTTTCAAAATGTGCAGGATTTGAGTAGAAGTAGAAGATTGGCTAAAGGGGAGATATATTTGCGCATCTGGAATGGATCAAGAGTTGCTGCATTAGCTATAGGCGTGTATGAGCAATATTTGCCTTCTGGACTTGTTTTAGAATTAGACAATTGCATTATGTTCCTGCTATGAGCATAAACGTTATTTCCGTTTCTTGTTTGGATGAGAAGTGTTTTTCTATTTCAATAAAGGACAAGTGTTGTTCCATTTATTTTGATAGTATGCACTATTGTAGTGCGCATTGGTCTAATGGATTGTATATCCTTGGAATAAATAATTCCATCTATAACATAAATACTAAAAGATTAAAACTAATTATTTAAATCCTACATATCTATGGCACTGTCGTTTAGGCCATATAAACGAGAAACGCATATCTAGACTCCATAAGGATGGATTTCTAGACTCATTTGATTTGACATCATATGAGACATGCGAGTCTTGTTTATTGGGAAAAATGACAAAGTCCCTTTTCAATAAGAAAGGTGAAAGGATTATTGAGTTACTTCCACTCGTACATACTATTGTATGTGGGCCGTTTTCCACGCCTGCCAGAGGTGGTTAAACCTACTTCATCACGTTTACTGATGACTTTAGTAGATATGGATTTGTATACCTTACGAAGACCAAATCCAAATCCTTTGAATTGTTCAAAGAATTCACGAATGAAGTAAAGAATCAACTTGGTAAGAGTATTAAGGCTTTGCGATCGGACCGTGGAGGAGAGTACTTGAGCCAAGAGTTTGACGAATATCTTAGAGAGTCTGGGATAGTATCCTAACCCACTCCACCAGGAACTCCACAGTGGAATGGCGTGTTCGAGAGGAGGAATTGTACACTATTAGATATGGTGCAAAATATGATGTGTCAAACAGATCTTCCAATATCATTTTGGGGACATGCTCGATTGAGTGCATCTTTCACCATTAACCGTGTTCCATCCAAATCAGTCATAAAGACACTATATGAGATTGGACTGGGAAGCTTCCCATAGTGTCACTTATGAAGATTTGGGGTTGCGATGTCTATGTGAAGCGTTTACAAACAGACAAACTCGGACCCAAGAGGATAAGTGTAAGTTTGTGGGATATCCTAAGGAAACGAAAGGATATAATTTCTATAATCCAACCGAGAACAAAGTGTTTGTAGCTCGGACCGGCGTGTTTCTAGAAAGAGAGTATGTCTCTAAAGAAGCAAGTGGGAGGATTGTAGAACTTGAAGAAATTCAAGTTCCACAAACCACTTAACTGATGATGGAGCATGAAGAGGAACCGAAAGTTTTGTGGAAGAACCTCTTCAGCTAACACACAAACTCCATAGGTCAGGTAGGGTACGCCATGAGCCAGAGAGGTACGAAATTCTCGTGTATGAGCCCGATGACATACCACTTATAGATGATGAGCCTGCGACCTATGGGGAGGCCATGAAAGGCCCAGACTCCAAGAAGTGGCTAGAAGCCATGAGATCTGAAATGGATTCCATGTATACCAACAAAGTATGGACTTTGGTGGAACCATCTGAAGGGGCTCGACCCATAGGGTGCAAGTGGGTCTTCAAGAAGAAGACTGACATGGATGGTAAGGTAGTTGCCTACAAGGGGCTTTTGGTGGCTAAAGGTTATAGAAAGATTCATGGTATTGACTATGATGAGACCTTTTCGCCGGTCGCCATGACTAAATCCATTCGAATCCTACTTGCGATTGCAGCCCACTATGACTATGAGATTTGGCAGATGGATGTCAAAACAACATTCCTATACGGGAACCTCCTCGAGGATGTGCACAGGACACAATCAGAGGTTTTTGAGGATCCAGAGAATGCCAATAAAGTCTGTAAGCTGCAACGATCCAGTTGTGGATTAAAGCAAGTTTCTAGGAGTTGGAATCGACGCTTTGATGACGCAGTCAAAGAGTTTGACTTCATCAAGAACAAAGATGAGCCCTGTGTTTACAAGAAGGTTAGTGGGAGCTCTGTTGTGTTTCTAGTCTTGTATGTTGATGACATAGTACTCATTGGGAATGACATTCCTACTTTGTAATCTGTTAAAGATTGGCTAGGAAAGTGTTTCGCAATGAAGGACTTAGGGGATGCAACTTATATACTTGGTATGAGGATCTATAGAGATAGATCTAGAAAGCTGCTTGTCCTAAGCCAAAGTACATATATAGACAAGGTGTTGAAACGGTTCTGCATGAAATATTCCAAGAAGGGATTCTTGCCCATTTCGCATGGAGTCACCCTTTCTAAGACTGACTGTCCTTCCAATGAGATTGAGAAGGACCGCATGAGTAGGATACCCTATGCTTAGGCCATAGGATCCATCATGTCCGCCATGTTGTGTACTAGACCAGACGTATCGTACGCATTGAGTATGGTAAGAACATATCAGTCTAATCCATGTGAGAGTCAACGGATTGCTTTCAAGAAAATCCTAAAGTACTTGAGAAGAACTAATGATCCGTTCTTGATATTTGGAGGTGAGGAAGAGCTCAATGTAATTAGTTACACTAATGAAAGCTTCAAAATCGACAAGGATGATTACAGATCGCAGTCGGGATATGTGTTCTGCCTAAATAGAGGAGATGTGAGCTGGAAGAGTTCCAAGCAAGAGACTGTTGCTGCTTCTACAAATGAAGATGAGTACATTGCTGCTGCGGAAGGAGCAAAAGAGGCAATTTGGATAAAGAAGTTTATTACTAAGATCGTTGTGGTCCCCAGCATCGTGGATCCAATGCGTTGTACTGTGACAACTCTGGAGCGATCGCACAAGCCAAGGAACCAAGATCAAACAAGAAATCAAAGCATATACTTAGGAGATTCCATCTTATTCGTGATACGATCGATAGAAGAGATGTGAAGATGTGCAAGATTCCAACAGATGACAATCTTTCAGATCCGCTCACAAAACCACTTGCGCAACAAAAGCATGAAGGGCACACTAAATCTATAGGGATACGAGATGCGCCATTTGGCTCCAGTGCGAGTGGGAGACAGTTGGAATAGCTGCCCTAGAGGAAACCTGTATTTAGTAGGAACAATGTTTTGGCTAGAGCATTCATTTCTTATTTATTGTGATATTTAATATAATGAAGTCCTTAGATACAATGTGCTGTTTTTCTTAAATATCCCAAGTCCATTATATTAATTAATAGGACGATCAGCTATAGACTAGTATGTTTGTAGATTGATATAGAGATATCAAGTCTAACACATGGTTATGCATTAGGACTAATAGCATACTGGATTGACACACAACGAGAAGGATGCATTAGATTATGTCAAAGTCACAATCGCTTCTCGTAGTGCTAATGATTTTGTAATCCTTAGACTTGAAGTCACTAGATCCTCTAGTTGTGGAATATCATAATTTGATATTATCAAATGTTTTACCTTTACCGAGTAACTATAGAGATAGTTATCGAGCATAATAGGAAGCAAGCTTAGAGATCGTAGTGACGTAGAGAGGATTTGTCCCTCCCACATAATGGGAGAAAATATCCATGGGCCACTCGAGGGATGGTGCTTATTGAATGTCTGGACAGACTCAAATAAATCAAAATGGAGATGTTATGTGCTCGCATAAGTATATTCCCAGGATCGAGGCACTATGTATTGGATATACGAGTGTGACTAATATGTCTCGTGTCGAATCCGGATATGGTGAAAAGGGATAAGACAATACATGAACATTGGGAAAAAGGTTTGTCGGGATCACTGACTTATTTTTATTAGTTGGGTGGCATGAATGTGTTGCTAGACACCACTCCATGTCAGTAAGAAGTTACTACCAAGTAAGTGGAAACCTATGGGGTCACACACCGGATGGATTAAATTATACATAGGTATTAATTAGTTGGACTAATTAATAAAAGGATTATAACGCAAACACAAGAAAACTTAGCAGGACTAATTTGCAAGTAAACTAATCCATGTAAGGACATGATTAGTATTGGGGCCTCTATGTATTTAATAAAGAGTTATTACTATATAAAGGAACTCTAGATTGTTAATTCTCTACACCAGTCATTATTTGAGAGAACATAACAAAGTAAGGAGAGAGAGCTAGAGCAAGAGGTCGAGCCTCTCACCCGTCCTCCCCCTCCAAGCCTTCGGCCTCCAAGGCACGACCTTGGTGCCTCGTTTTGCGTGATCCATTCCTCCTTCTTCCGTCGCTAGCACATCGCGGTGAGTAGGAATCCAATCAAGAGTCCAAGGTGTGGATATTCATAGTGACTAATACACTATTCTTCTTGTAATCTCACTAACTTAGGTACAATTCTTCTATGCCCTTATCATGTTGTGATACCTTGCCTGTGATCCTTGGTGGGATTTGAGCATGATTAATATTATTATTCCGCTGCGTAACCTGCATTGAAAACCAACACTACCAAATGTTTTGTTAGTAATGTTGCAAGAGGAATGTGGCTAAATTGTTTTGCTTCAAGATATATAGCCTTCTGTAGCATGATTTTTGTCAACATGTTGAATAGCATGAATCTGGAGTGCATTAAAAGGTGAAGATGTTCTCTTTGGCAGATCTCAATCCATCAGAAATTGCTTATCCTAGGCTCACTAGGATCTTTATATGAATATGATGCAAATTAAGTCCGTAAACATGGAAATTTAATCTAAAGTGGCTGGTATAGAGATGGAATTAGATCATTCTGAGTTTGCCAATGCTTCAGGCTATCCCAAGAGGTACAACACAGACAACTGCCCCAATAAGAGTGAAGCTGGCTAGAGATGAATTCATTTTACACAATGCAACTACCTCCTTAAAGCAGTTAACACACTCTGTGTTAACTGTTGAAGCTAAAATCCTATTTACCATCCTGATGAGGTGTGTAGTGACCAAGGAAAATTCAAAAGAAATGTTGTCTGACAGGGTGTTATACTTGATGTACCTAATTATGCAAGGGTATGAGATTGATCTTCCTACTACTGTGATGGAATACATGGTCTATTCCCTGACCAAGGAAAGAAAGCATCGTTTGCCTTATGCCAACATGTTATCTCTTTTCTTTCAACACCTTGAAATCCCAAATGACAAAGAAGAGACTCTTAAAACTGTTTTTGGCATGCTTGATGAGAAATCATTTCAAAGGATCGGAATCATGAAAACCAGTAAAGGACCTTGGAAGTTATACTCTGACCTGTTTGCAAAAGAGGTGCAATCCATGATGTTTCCTATACCCAAAGTCTTAGCCTCTTCTTCAAACATACCTTCCCAGTCTCAAGACCTTTCTCCGATGCTTCAAAAGATTGATGTCCTATAGAATGAAATGGATGAGCTGAAGCAAAATCAGCACGATTTTGGGACCGAATTTAAACAAGTGAGGTTAATGATTGAGAATATCTTCAAAATTATCAACATGGTCCTATAGAAGAAAAAGTTTCACAAGCTGAAGAAGGACCAAAGAAGGCTGGATCAACAAGGGAATTATTTAGTGAGCATACTACTCAAGATGAGGAAAAAAGTTTCTGAAGAACAAGGTGATGAAGATAAAGAATAAGATAATGAAGAAAGTCCAGACTCAGGAATGTTACTCAAGGATGCTAAGAAAAAGAAGAATAATGTCAACATTCTAGAGATAATCACTGATGCCGACCTTTTTGAGGAAGATGTGGATGCTGACATAGGTAAAGAAGTTTCTCAGGAAGAAGAAGAAAACGAAGATGAAGAAGAGAGTGGAGAAGAGGATGTTGAACCAAAGGGAGATGGAAATCTAACCCCCAGATTCTAGCCTTTTCTTTCTTCTCTTCAAGGCCTTGATTCTCTCTTCAAAATCTTGATTTTTTTTGTCTTTCAGATCTTTTTTAGGCTTTCAAAAACCTTGATCCAACATTTCTCATTAATTTTTGATGAAAGTCAAAAAGGGGGAGAAATCTAGGTGTTTATTTTAGCAGTTTGGTAATTTTTGCTAGATTAGAGATTTGGTTTAGATTAGTAGGATGTTTCTTATGCTTAACTTCCTGAATAAGTTCGATTATCTGATTTAGATCAATAGGATGTTTATGCGTAACTGCTTAAATAAGTTGGATTGTTTAGCTTAATTCTTGATTAAGCTTATTATCTGAGAGTATTATTATTGCTCTCTTATGCTCTAATGTTTAATCATTGCATAGAACAAGTTCTTAACATATTAGTAGTTTTGTCTTTCATCAAGGGGGAGATTGTAAGCTCCAGATTGAAACTTGTAAGTTCATTATGTTTCAAAGGTTTGAAACTGCACTATTTCAAGGCCTCGAAACAACTTTCCAAGTCCTTGAAATTGCTTTCAAAGGCTTGAAAAACTTTCCATATATGCCATGAACTTAGGGGGAGTTTTTTTCATTTCAATCTGATTCTTAGTCTCTTATACTTATTTAAGCCTTACTTGATGATGAAAGAAAAACCATTATATCAATCTGATCGATGGCTAATCTCTATGTTTGACTTAGCTTTTGCAGAATAATGTAGTTACCTATTTGAAGGTATTGTTTCTAAATCTGTGTGTTAGCAGGTAAGGAAATAGAGTTGTCAAATTGATTTTGTTCTTGTACAATCTTGCCAGGACCTTCCTAACACTCTCAGAGAAAATACCAAGTCAGTATCTTTTAAGATACTGATAAACTAGCCGTTGGAAGAGCTGTTAGAGAGTCAAGATATGTTGTTGGTTTTTAGGAAAATTTATTTTTAGAAGATCCTAAAGATCTGCAATTCAAACTAGCTGCATAAGAGAGGGAATGGCTGAGGAAGTTCGAAGAGAACGCATGCATAGACATTCGTAATCATTCAGGAATTGAAAATAAAAAAAGAAGAAGATCCATTTCACTCAATCCAATCATCAGAAGAGCACTGCATACTCAACTTCTTAACTAGGTCTCAGTGCTCTTCTATTTGTACTCAATTTGTATATCTTTTTTATAATACTTCTTGATCTTGTTCTCGTGGGTTTTTCAAGGGAACAAAAGAGAATTCTTAGTGAATCACTTAGCTAGAGCACGTACTATATCGGTTAGTGAGAACCATAAACTGTAACATAGTAAGGAAGATCTATGTGCTTGAGATATAGGGCTTAGCTTTTGATTAATAAGAATTGAGTTGAAAATCCTGCATGGATCAAGTCCCTTAGGTAGAGACCTAGGTCCTAGTGGACTGAAATCTATAAATCCATTGTGTCTCTTGGATTTACATTTCACTTTTTATTCTTGCTTACTTACTGCTCAAAAAAAGTTTTCAGTTCAAGGGCTTGAACCTCATTTGAAGGCCTTGAAAACTATCAGCAAACTTTTAACTCACTATCTTGATTCCAAGGGCTAGGAAATCATTTCAAGGCATTGGAATACTCTCTTATTTCCTCAAACTTCTTTGAAACCCCTCTTTTGGAAAAAGTTTCCATACTCTTTTGAACCCCCTTCTGGAGTATAGATCATGTATTATTGCCTACATTACTGTCTTTCAGCGTAGAAACATAGTAACCAATTAAAATGCAGCATGTTGGACGAGAATGACTTACGCGTTTACGGTCAAGTACTAAGTGGACTATTTTACACTCTTGATTTATCGAACCCAAGCAAAATATACGATTATTAGCTAATTAAGAATCAATTAAAGATACTTAGGGAACCGGAAGGAGTTTATCGAATTTTGAGAGTTCGTCACCCTTAATCAAGTGACTTAAATTAAAAAACAAACTAAGCTAACTGATTTTGTAGAATTTTTAGTTTAAAGAAGATAATTGTGATGAATACGATTATGGAGAGAACTAGAAAATTGATGATCCCTAAGGAATTTAGCAATTGTATGATTAATCTTGAAACACTCTAGTGATGTTTAGTTATACCGGGTTACACGCATCATGTTCTTATGTCGATCTCACATGAACTTGCGTAATCGGTTGACTTCGGGTCCTTTCGGTCCAGCGTCATCTACCGTTACGTTCTAGTTGGTTCTTTAGGGTCGCTCACCGGATCATGTGGGCCCACTGTTTTCACTAAGTCCTAACCGATCCCGAATGAAACAACCCACACACGGTTAATCAAGTTCTTTTCTCCTCTCAGTCTTCAAGAGCTACAAGATTACTCAATACATTCTTCAAAACGCCTCGGCTAGTTCACTACCGTGCAACTACCTTGAAAACTAGTATACTACGGGTGATCAAGACAAGCACACTAAAGAAATAAGTACAAGAACGAGAGAGATAACTAGAACATCAACTAGAATTAAGCATAAAGCATGAATCAAGTCCTCAATCCGGAAAAATACCAATCAAAACCCTATTCTCCATCACGTGCCTAGCTTAGACAGTTTAGCTACACATAAGATACGTTTAGCATAGTAGAAATCTCCATAATCATACACTAAAATGAGAGAGAGGAAATCAAATGACAAAATCTTCAATATTAATGATTAGTCGCCTCGAATCTTGCTCTCCAACGTTGTTCTTGCCTCCAAGTGCGTGAATGATCCTCCTCCCACGTCCCTAGGTTAATTAGTACATAAGTCTCATCACTTGTTGTCAAAAAGTCTTCAAAATTGCATTGGAACCTAAATATTTGCGTGCAAGTCGTCAGACTGGTCGTACTACCCGTCATACAGGTAGTACGACCAGCATAGGGTGTTTTTTTTTGATGATTTCGCCAAAAATTCTAAGTATAGGCTGTTCTTACAACCAGTATGACTGGTAGTCCGACCAATTTGGAAAATTCAGCTTCTTTTTTCTTGCTTCTTTGGTCCTCCCTTAAACTGCCTTCGACTCCAACATGCACTTTATCCTACTCGTCCTTCCAAAGTTTATTCCACCTCCAATGCACATTCCTGAGCCTCCGGTTCCTGAAATGCACAACACAAAAAATTTGACAAAAAAAACTTGAAATTACACAAAGAAAATGCCTGGATTATACACTTAAGTTCAAATACTCAAGCATGCTAAAAACGTACAAGAATTGACAAATTTATCACGAAAATGCATCTATATATACGCGAAACAGTGGTGAATCTTATAAGAATATAACTCCTAATATTGAGTTGTCAAGGTTATCAAACAATAGCATCGATAATCACGCACACCAAATTTATGCTTTACGAGCAATATTCAGATAACAGATATACAGACGATATCTAACCAGTCAATATCTCATCAGATATATAATCACATATAGACGTAACTACAGTGGACGTGGAGACTAGATTTCCCCTACCTCAACTCCGATGATGCTACTAAAACCTCTAGAACTTCAGAAAATATCTCTCACAGTCTCCTTGACCCAACCCTGTCTCTCACTTATCAGTATTTCACTTGAATCTTGAATGAGGGATTATATAACGCCAGTCTTATTTATATAGGTAGTCGACCAATAGCGTTGTGAAGACACGTGGCGAGTTCCTGCACTGTTGCCTCGCCGAATGAGACACGTGTCGCGAGAGAGAAACGTTGGCCCGCACATGACTAAGCATGCATGGAATTTGTTAGCTCTTAAGTTTCCCATGCACGTAAGAAATTCAAATGGCCATGCGTAGCCCATGGGTGGCTAGCCACTCACGGGGTGACACCTAAACCATCCCACATGAAACCCATGCCAAGGCTTTTCCTCCATCTTACAGGTACAGAGACCATGGGAAGTCATTTCTATTCATTTCTTTCTTAGCCACCACGTCTTTTTTACTTGGATGAGCATCTGAATTCATTAACCTCTTGGTAAAGATAGGATATGAGTCTCTAGAGAAACAAGTAAATAGTTTCATTTCGTTATAAACTATAGATACAGTTACACTATTTTCATTATTAATAACCAATTTTTATTTTATTATCCACAATAATATACTATCAATTTTTTTTACCTTGTAGCAACATTAGAACCTAATTATTACCAAGTTAATGGAGTCTTCAATGCCTCTAGTTAAAAGAATTAGGCTTGCTATGGTAACTCCCTTATTGAGAAGACACCTATGTAAACATATAATTAATTGATCCTACTAGTAATATCACCAAACCAAACACTTTATTTAGGAACACAAGTAAATATTTGAAAATAATTTCACGTGTCTACACGATGAAAGTACGAATTTATCTAAACCATGTTTTTCTAAAACATTTTGGATATTACAATCTACCACACTTAAATAAATTTCTTCCCTAAATTAAAATAAGACTCAAATATTTATTTAGAAATCGCTCACGTACATGAGTCATCAGCTTTGAAAAAATCTTGTCTACTTGGGAATGAGTCACATACAGGCTTAGTTGCGCAAACCCTAATAACTAATCAGAAGATACCACAATCAGCAATAAACCGAGTCCACGACTCAGCATGCATAAATAAGCAATGAGTCCACACCATTTCGCATGTTGGTAGAGCTCTCTCATCGTATCTGCAACTCAAAATCAATTACTCTAGCCCGTCGTCCCCAACTAGAGCGTTACCGTGCTCAGATACCAGTTGTAACGCCCCGAATTTGATGATTTTATTTTAGGATAAAATAGTTACAAATACAAGCTGGCACGACGATCCAACCAGCACCACCTGCGGCTCACCGCGGGTACCAAAACAAAGACTTGTCTACCAAATAGGTAACTTCTGAGCCGCCAGCTTAGGTACCAGATAGAGCATCGAATTTCAATAAACACTTGTTAAGTTATTTCATAGAAGATGATAGAGCGGTACATGACACTCGATTTGAAAAGTGATCACTATAACCAATGACAACAAATATACGATTACATTAATGAAATTTATAATTATCAAACCCTATCAAATTTAACGAGTATTCCTCCGTATATACCGTCAGATCAACCCTTCATAATCTGTAACATATTAGGGCGAGCCAAACAGCCCAGTAGGTTCCGCCTAACCACTAGCGTAGAAATATAGTAACTAATTAAACTGCAGCAGATTATCAAACAATAGCATGGTTAATACAGCACACCAATATCATGCTTCACGAGCAATAATTCAGATAACACATATGCAGACGATATCTAACAAGTCAATATCTCCTCAGATATAGCAAAGCATGATTTATACTCGAAATTGTTTGGATATAAATTGAATCATCTTTATAAGACTTCGAACTTTACTTGTGATAAGTTGAAAATAATATTTTATCTATGGTAAAGAGAAGAAATAAAATACCTCTAATAGGTTTAGGACGATGTACAGAGTTGTGTTATTTATGGCTCCGGCAGGAGGCGCCAAGCTATCCTCCCGTTCCTTATGGCTACGACCATTGAAGCAATGCTTCATATTATAGGATAGAACTATAATGTTCATAAATCCGCCCCCGACGAGCCAATGTACCAAGGCATTGCGGCCAAGGGTTTCGTAGAGCTATAGAGTGCTACTTATACTTGTAAGGGTCACTACGGTATAGGGGTGTCGACACTTAAGGTCTTTTAGCTAATGTTGTGAGCGGTGATTGACGTATGGGCTTCCTTAACGCTCGGCTGAAATAGTTTTCGTTAGACCCTTGAATGAAATATTTATGAATACTTTGTGATCCCTCTGTCTACATCGATCATGCCGGTGGCTATGGACATGCCTCAACTAAACTTAACTGTTAATTGAAGTTGAATGAAAGTTTATTATTCTATCCATTATGCTTGTTTCTCTAAATATGCCCAACCAAATGAAATGAGGTTGAAAGAAATTAGTACTCGTTAATTACAATGTTTTACCGTGAAACAGGAATTGCTCCCGTGAGATTGCAATGTTTTAAGAATATCTTGACTACTCGTTATTTATAAGTGCTCTAAAGCTGATAAGTTTTCCTACACGTTGACTTATATTTCTTCCAAATTATTCCAACTCGTTTACTTATTAATATTTCAATTCTCTTAGTTTACTTCAACTTATGCTTGTGTGCCACTCCTTGCTTTACGTGTCGCAGTGTTTATTACCCCAGTTTTTACTGATCATTTTCTTCAAATATGCATCGGCTTTTGCCATTTTAAAAACTCAAATCATCAATCAAGGTGGGGGATGGGAACGCAAAACGAGAAGAAGACGTTTAGCTTAAGTTAGATCAAATAGTTTTTTAACATATTGGTCTTGTGAACTTGTCTTCTCAAAGATTTTTTTCTTTACTAGTGTAGATAGTGCATTCCAGGCAGGTTGATCACCATCCACATGGCAGCCATCCAGGAGGTCCGACGGTACTCTACTCCTACTTTATCATTACCTTTATATTCGCACTTATTCGTATGGGGGCTGTGAGACAGGGTCTCCCTCGATACAAACCGCGCGGGAGTTGTAGGGTTCAAGTGGCTTGGAGGCTAGAGTAAGGCTCGTCGCGTGCGAGTCATGGCCATACTCGCGCGCGAAACTTTTTAACTGTCTGAGTGATTTATTGATCGTGTAACATGTCCTATATATGCGTTCGACCATTTAAACGGTCCCTATATATACGGAAAATCGTGTAACGTGTCCTATATATACGGGCGAACGTGCCGTTACGAGGCGGATATCTAGCCGTCACATGCGGATGCATTAACCCCTCGTAACGACACTCTTATGCCCTATATATAGGAACATTTTTCCTTCCTTGGAAACTCCCGGATCGTTTTATAATCATCATATTGTCTCTCTTTCGCATACATTTAGTAAGAGCTTACACTTCCCCTACCCTTACTCTCAATCTTCATTGTTCTTGCTCTTATTCTCTGTTACAGGTGTACAGTCAGATCATCCCTACCAGATCCCCTTGTACACATTTGGTGAACCCAACGTGAACACTACCTTCAAAACATTCAAGATCTTTGGAATCATGTGTCAAGAGGCTAACCCCCGTGAAGGTAATTAGTCTCCCTCAAGGGAGGAAGTCTAAAGAGCAGAGAACCCACTCAATATCACCACCAACACCAACGTCCAGACCTAGGCAACTTCTGGGAAAAACAAGTGTTTGGAAATGTTGAACGCCACAATTTAGAGCCAGGCTAGGGATATGTAAGCCCAATCTGCCCAGATAGCACAAATTATGGCAATTTTTGGAAGACTTGCACAAAATGCCGCCCAGGAAGCTCCAGTCCCTCCATGTGGAACCACGGCACCCACGCCACATAACCCTGCCCATTCGAACCCATCGTCTTCGATCCAGCCTCCTCATCTACAGGGGCGTCCGCCTGAACAACCAAGGTTGCCATCAGAGCCTCCTCTCACATCTGGTTATCATCGAGAACGTGTATCTGCTGGAAATCCACCATCATATCTAGTGGTGCCCTCATATGCGATTGGGGTCCAAGCCAGTTACACACCTCCAACTCCCTATGATCCTAGCATGCCTTACGTACCTGGGCTCGCGACAACCCCATCGTCTACCCACGAAGGAAGCGTGTCTTCCAACGTGATAGCCCTGGAGCAGTATTTAGACAGTATCATCGCGAATCACTGTTTTGAAGCCACTAACATCCCGAAGGTCGACAGGGCGCCACCGATCCTGTGCAACATTTACCTAATGCCTAACCCTGTCGGGTATAAGGCGCCTAAATGGGATAAGTTTGATGAAGTCAGTGGAAACTCACGGGAACATGTGATGCGGTTCTTTGACATGATGGGTCCACACGGAGTTGATCCGCGGCTACTGATGCGCGAATTCTCAAAATCTTTGGGACATGTCGCGTTCAAATGGTACAGAACTCTGGAGGCTGGCTCAATCAAGACGTGGAGAAGCAGAAGAAAAATTACTCGCATGATCGAGCACCAGCAAGCCCTGGTTTCAAGGTTTGGAGATTAAGCTACAAGAGAGGACGCGGGGCCGAGGTGAACAGGCTCTCATCTTAATCGCAACAACGACCTACACCAAGGGAGGCGCCCCCGTTGCCATGTTCGATTGGGGAAATAACAATTGTGTGCAAGCAGTGGAGGAAAGATGGGGTCCTTCCTGCACTGGAACACAAACCATCTTGGGAGCAGCTGAGAGATCCCAAATGGTGGGATTGCCATGGTCAAGTCATGCACCCAACGAAAGAATGCAGGAAATTGAAGTGGATGGTGGACATGAAGATAAAGGAAGGGCAATTGGTCATCGACGAGCCAACCAAAGATGTGCGCAGCAACTCATTGCCATCACACTCGTAACAGGAGCCTGAAGGAAAAGAGGTTGAGATGATGTCGATCAGCGATTATAAAGAAGTCGCATATTAAGGCATTCCAGTTGTAGCTGAGATCTGCGAAGATGAAGACTACACCATACATACAGAAGACTCTCGAGCTGAACGGATGAAAGGCTCGCACAAATACGAAAAATTATTCGATGACGTGAACTTCTCGAGCGCGTGCTGCCAAGAAATGACGAAGGTGATTCTGAGGATGGCTGAAGACTTCGGAGAAAAACTGCTGGTCTCAAATGGAGAAGTCATCAAATCCGTACGGTCGACTGGCTTGGAAATGACCTTCGCGCAAGAAGATAAGAAGAGAGATGCGAATAACCAAAGACCACTATACGTGGCAGTAGTAGTTAATGGTGTTGAGTTCAAGAGGGACTTCTTCAACG
The DNA here is from genome assembly GCA_023055425.1 of Linanthus parryae. Taxonomy (NCBI): domain Eukaryota; kingdom Viridiplantae; phylum Streptophyta; class Magnoliopsida; order Ericales; family Polemoniaceae; genus Linanthus; species Linanthus parryae. The sequence continues at coordinate 79,036,718 of JALGPY010000007.1, read as the reverse complement.
TAGGAGCAGCAGTGAATGTGATACCGCTCATCACACTTCAGTTGGCTGGTATCCCTGAAAAAAAGATTGCCAAGCGACCATCGCCTTTGATGGGCTTTGGAAGTGATTCGAAGATGATAGTTGGGTGAATTCGCCTAGGGATCCAAAGTGGCAAAATCAAAAGCTCTGCTAAGTTTCATGTGATATATGTGAATACAACTTATCATATGATCAGTGCTCGAGCATGGATTCACCGCTTCGATGTTGTGCCATCCACAATTCATCAAATGATGAAAGCTATTTGGATAGACAAGGTGGTGGATTTACTAGCTTATCCATTCAAACTAAATGAAGTGCACCTGAAAGAGATGGCAGACGAAGAGATGCCGGCACCATTCAAGCCAACTCCTCTTGCCAAGGGGGAGGACATCAAAGACCAATCACCAGCAGGAGTAATGTTAATGAGAGAAGCTTAGAAGGAGGAGGATCCTTCGCAGGAATAAATACCAAGGGATACTCACCAAAATAAAAATGTATTTACCCTTAAAAGGGTTGTCAATCACAATGGTGAGGGGAAGGAGATAGACAGTTTTGATGAAAATGGAAAGAAGTGCTATCGCATCTGAAGGTGCGCGGGGTCATCTTCAACCCCACCTACCGAAGATGTCCCTGAGAAAATTAATGAGTTCAAAGAAAAAGTGCCACGAGAAGACATTGTCGAGACTCAAATGGTAAGTTGAAGGAAACACCCGAATGCATGGAGGATAAGCTGAAACCACAAAAGCAAGAGTTGAAAGAAGTATTCCTGAGCCCAACAGAAGAGAAAAAAAGAGCAGTATTTTTGAGTGCTGATCTCCAAGCTGAGGAGGAGCAAAGTTTGCTGAAACTACTTGCAGAGTTTAAGGATGTGTTCGCTTGGGCATACGATGAAATTCATGGTTTGGACACAGAAGTCACTATGCACAGACTGGATGTTAATCCATGATCTAAACCCATAAAGCAGAGCACGAGGAATTTTCGCCCTGAGATCAATGTAAAGATAAAGGAAGAGATAGTGAAGTTTTTGAACGCAAAGTTCATTGAGCACAATCATCGTCCCACTTGGCTCGCAAACATTATACCAGTCTTGAAGAAGAACGGGCAGCATTGCATTTGTGTTGACTTCAGGAATTTGAACCGATTCTGTCCCGAAGATGACTTCCTATTGCCGAATATAGATTTTCTGATCGATTCTACTGCATGCCATCAGATGTTTAGCTTAATGGATGGGTTCAATGGCTACAATCAGATCAAGATGGACGCAGGAGATGTGAAGAAGACATCATTTATCACACATGTGGGAGTATTTCACTACACAATCATGCCCTTTGGCTTGAAGAATGCTGGAGCGACTTATCAACGCGCGATGATGGAAATTTTCCATGACATGATGCATCAAGAGTTTGAATTCTACGTGGACGAATTAGTCATCAAGTGAAGGCAGAAAGAAGACCATCTGAAGGACTTGAGGAAGGTTTTTGACAGATCTAGGAGATTCCAGTTAAAAATGAACCTCGTGAAGTACGAATTTGGAGTAACCTTATGGAAGTTCCTAGGATACGTGATCCACCAGCATGGAATCGAGTAGGACCCTGTAAAGGTTTCAGCCATCACTAGCATGCCTGCACCTCAAACTCATAGCGCGTTAAAGACATTCTTGGGAAAGCTTTCATACTTACGAAGGTTTATAACAGTAATCGCAGAGTTAACATTCAAATTCAGGAATTTGCTAGAGAAGAATGCGACATATACATGGATGGAGGAGCACGAGGCAATGATCGAGAAGCTGAAGCAAATGCTGGCATCACCACGAGTCATGATCGCGCCTCAACTAAGATCACCTTTGCTCTTATATATTACTTCAAGGAACAGATCGATTGGGGCTTTCCTAGCTCAGGAGTTCGAAGGCCAGGAAAGGCCTATCCACTACATATAGCGCGTAGTACAACCTGGTGAATCCAGGTACACCGATATCGAGCGACATTACCTTGCTTTACTTTTCGCTAAAAATTAAAGCATTACTTCGTCTCCCATAAATTTGTTGTAATAACTAATAGAGACCCTATTCGATACTTATTGGGGCATGCCGCTCCTTGTGGGAGATTAGAAAAGTGGTACATGTCCATATCGCAGTACGATATAACCTGCGCGCGTCTAAAGTCTATTAAATCCCAAGAAGTGGCAGATTTACTGGCGCAGTTCCCGTACACAAATTATGACACTATGATAGAGGAGGAGTGTGAAGAACCTGGGGTATATGGGATAGACTCGCTATATTGGAAGTTATACTTTGACAGTTCATCGACAAGAGCAGGTGGAGGAGATGGAATTGTCCTCACTAAGCCTGATGGGGAGGTCATTCAGATGTCAAGCAAGCTGGACTTCGCAGTAACCAACAATGAGGCCGATTATGAAGCCTTAATCACAGGCCTCCTCGCGTCCAAGGCTTTAGAAGTTCAGAACTTAGTCGTGATGGGGGATACCAAACTAATTGTGAAGCATGCTTCAGGCGAATATGGGTTACAAGAGATTAACTTGCTGAGTTACAGGTCAATTTTTCACAAGTTGTTCCAGAGGATCAATTTAGTCAAGTACGAGCATACTCCCAGATCTGATAATCGACATGCGGATGCATTAGCTACGTTGGGATCAAAGATCAGTAGAGACAAGTTTCCGGAAAAAAACTTAATTGAGGTCAAGCCTGCCCCTTCCTTGATCAAAGACTTGTGCTAAGAGGATTTAATTGAAGACGAAGACTGGAGAAAGCCTGTCAGGCGTGCGATAGCTGAACGTACAAGCAAGGAAATTTGGGTATCCACAAAAGGGTTCTACATACACGACAACTTGTTTTTACTACAAAAGACATGGTGAGATTCTGATGCGATGCGTTGCAGAAGAGGAAGGTCGAGCCCTTATATAAAAGATCCATGAAATCTCTTGTGGAGAAAATGAGGTCTCAATCTACAGATAGCCTAAGAGGTACGGGATTTAATGGCCTCAAATGTCATGCCATGCTGCAATCGTACAAGGCAACTGCGAAAAGTGCGCGTTGGTGAAGGCTTCTTTGGAAAATGCTGCGATTGACGACGATGTTAAGTTGCAAAAAAATTAGATTGAATATTTTCAAGACAAAATTACACCGAGCGATAAGAAGGAGGCTGACAAGCTCAAGAGGAGATCAACCCGATACATGTTGAAGGAGAATCTGCTATGGCAAAAAGGACATTATGGAAATCTACTTAGATGCCTGAATGGAAATGAAATACAAGAAGTCATGGAATTTTCCCATCAAGTAGAGCATCAAGGAGGCACGAAGCATTGCAGACAAATTTTGACAGTCAACTATTTGTGGCCAACCATGGAGGCTGATTGTCGCGCGAAGGTTAAAAGGTGTCTACAATGCCAATTCAGTGGTAACATGGTGCACGCTCATGAAGTTAATTTGCACGCTTTAGGATTTCCTTGGCCATTTCATACATGGTCACTGGACTTCATTGGCCCTATTCATTTAGCATCACATGGAAACCATTTCAATTCACCAAGTGGGTCGAAGCAATCTCCCTCAAAGCAGCGAACACACTGGCAGTGGTCACGTTTATCCAGGAGAACATAATTTACTGGTTTCGAATTCTTGATACAATCCTGTCTTATAATGGCAACCCTTTCGCCAACCACCAAGTGGGCTCGAAGATGATGGAACACAATATAAGGCAGGTATGTTCAATGCCTTACTACCCGAAAGGAAATGGACAAGTAGAGGCCACCAAAAAAATCTTGATGAGAATTCTAAGCCAGATGGCTGCAGATGTTCACAAGAAGTGGGCAGATTCACTAAGTGTGTCACTGTGGGCATATCGCACATCGACAAGGACTATTAAAGGGGTTTCCCCTTTCTTACTGTGCTATGGAGCTGAGGTAGTCGTTCCTGCTGAAGTTAAGGTCTGCAAGTTTAGCATTCAGTGCTTTATAGGAGAACCAACGCGATCATGCCCTTATTCTACTTGAGAAAAAACGCGAGCAATCTAAGAGTGTGAACACGCGATATAAGGAAAGAATCTCGCGAGCTTATAACAAGACTGTTCAGGATCGGGATTTCGCTGTAGGAGACTTGGTCCTGCGAGCTTCTGATCATTGCATGCGCGAAGCAGCTCACCCCTAGTTCGCTACAACCTGTGATGGACCATTTGAGGTTAAATAAGTCTTTAATAGTGGTTATTGCGCAATCTTGAGATGCCATGGGACTGCCACAACTCCCAGCCCAGTACACATGCGATGGCTAAAAGAGTATTATCCCTATAATCTTTCACGCTTTTAATGTTGTATTCGACAATTTCCTCCCATATGAGGATTCCACTTTAATGATAATGACTCTCCCATATGAGAGATCACTTATCAATTCTGCATATTATTTACTTAATTGTGTCACTCATTTACAGTCGATTGCATACCTTAAGATAATAAGCCTATTTGTCTATATAGCAGCAAAATTTAAGCCCATTTGTCTAGATAGCAGCAATACGCGAAATTAAGCCTATCTATTTAGATAGCAGTAAAACTTGAGCCTATCTGTCTAAATAGCAGCAAAATTGATCCTATCTTTCTAGATAGCATCAAAACACAGTACAAGCCTATCGGTCTAGATAGCACTAATACGCGAGAATTAAGCCTATCTGTCTAGATAGCAATTATTTCTTGACTAAGCCTATCTGTTTATGATGCAACACTTATAAAGCTTATATGTCCATATGGCACCAATGCACGAGCCTAAACCTATTTGTTTAGATAGAAATCATTTTGAGAGCCTATCTTTCTAGATAGCAACGATACGTGATCAAAAACCTATCTAATTTAGTGATAGAAATATTTAAGGTTACAAACTTCAGACATACATGCTTATGTAATCAAGAAAACAAGTTGATGCTCAACACCTTCAAAGCCAAAACAAATATTTTTCATAAGCACAATCCAAACACATGTTCACATTACAAAAATTCCAAGACCACGAAAGTTGGATGGCAATAGCAAGTTCAAATTGATTTTCATTACATAATCGAAATCTAAATGGTTACATGCTACTGATGTTCTAGGAAACCCTTGAGAAGAGAGTCTTGAGCTGCCAGTTTTAAGGAGTCTTGGGCCCACTCATACAAACGCTGCTTGTGATTCTTTTGCTCCACATTTTCCTCATTATACTGCTGGATAGCCTTTTCAATTGCATCTTTTTGAGCTCGAAGCTTAGCACCTTCCATATTGTACTTGATATAGCCAAACTTGAGCTTCACAGAGTTGTATATCTTTATCAATCTCTGTATAAGAAAATCAAGGTTCAGCTTGTCCGTAGAGACGTGTTGAATTCCACGAGAACTTGTCAAGATACACTGATCATTGGAAAGGGAAGTGCTTGTTGGGGTTGTTTCAGTTATTCTTGCCAAGAGATATGTCCTTGGGCGTGATTCCAAAACACTTGCGAATGTTTTCGGATATGAAATGCGAATCCTCATGAGCCATTCCCAGCAAGATTGGTTTATACTTGTAATTCCAAGAGAGGTGAATCATTTAGCTACGAAAAAAATATTCTATACCTTGCAATAATTGTATGCCCAAAATTAGTCTTACCAGTCCCCTCGACTATCTGTCGAAGTGGAGGAATCAGAGTCCCCTCGACTACCTGCTTCAGCTAACTTCTTATCCGCGAGAGCTTCACGCGCGAGGTACTCCTCTGGGATAGCAAAACTTCTATCAATTTCAGCTTCTTCTACAGCTTGTGTCGCCCATGCTGCCCAAGGATTTTGGGCAAGGAGTGTTTCTAAATTCAGAACGGGCTTGATTTTCATCGTGAGATTCCCCGCTCATCATTCCAAAAAAAGACAAGTTTGCGCTCCGACTCCTTGAACTAGAACCAATAGTCGCCGCCACAGGGGTATTCACCCCTTGAGGTTGCATTTTGAGGAAGCTAACCCGTGCTTGCTGTCCCACCACTTTCATCTCTTTCCTCGAGCAAACTTGGTGTAAATTCAGGAACTTCTTGCCCGTTTTCAGGTGCGACATTGAGTTGAGTCCCATGAACCACAGCAGTGTTAGTTCCTAGATTTATTCACGGCTGGGCATCTTCCATATCTTGCTTTCGCGCGCCGCTACTAGAGTTGGACTCATGCTCTGTTCTTCCTTCATTTGGTGGCACAACATTTTCAAGTACGACGTTGAGTTGAGCCTCTGGAATTTCGGTTATGTCTTTTCCTGCATATGCTGAAGTAGTTAATTCTGGCTGAGCCCCAGTTTGCTCAATTCCTCCAAGAGGGTTCTCTTTTGGAAAGTCAGTTCTTAGGGAGATGCTCGCGGGAATCTCGGAAGGAGTAATAGCTGCTCCCCGTTGAGTTCTAGCTGCTTCCTGTTGAGTCCCAGTTTCTTCAGTATTTTCGACAGGGTCATCGACACTCTTCGAAGTATCCCGAGCGACACGGGAACCAACTTCAGGGGTTGAAGTTATTGTAGCCTGTCGAACCACATTTTTATTAGCATCTTTGACATTGGTCTGTTCTTGCCTCAGCTGCAGGTTCTCCTCCTCTTGCTCTTGCTGAACGATGAATTCGAGCCGTTAATCCTCGACGCTGGCTCTATCCTCGACCGTTCAAGCCTCAAATACTTGACTAGTTGGCTCATTCATTAACACATCATCGGTAGCTTCATGAATAGTCTTGGAGGCACGAACCATAGCACTACGAAGCCTGCGGGGTCTTCTTATCAAAGGCTCTATTCTGTCAAAATGCAAAATTTGTAGTTAATCTAAGTTGAAGGAATCATACTACCAAAATTTGAAGGGCCTATGGTGAAAACGTCCACATTCATATGGAGTTGCATCTCCATATTCACATGGGATATATTGGAATTGTGCCCTAGAGGCAATCAATTTTTTATGGCAAATATATGGATTTACGATTCATTATGTTATCGATATGGAGATATGTTAACATGAATGAAGTCCTTAGAATATAAGTGTTATATTCTTAAATACCCCTAGTCGATTATAATGATTATTAGGACAATCATCAATAGACTAGTATGGGGTTGGATTGATATGGAGATATCATGATCCAACACATGCGTATGCATTAGGAGCAATTGCATACTGGATTGACCCATCTCCGAGAAGGCTACATACATTTTATGCAAAGTCACAAGCGCTTCTCGCGGTGAACCGGTGTTGTCATCCTTAGTGCATGTTTGGCATCCCTGTTTTTAATCAATTTTGATTAAAACAGGGTTTTTTTTAACACATTTGGTATGCATGTTTTTCTGCCTGTTTAAAAACAAAAACATGCTGAAAAACAGCTGTTTAAAAAAACAGCAAATGTGGTGTTTTTTTGGTGTTTTTTTCATACTAATGGTGTTTAAAGACATTTCAACTATGATTAGATGCAACAAATATCAAATATATGTCGGTATTGTACGTAAAAATGATTTTCAAGCAAATTAACATTGACATTTAGTAATGTTGTCAAACGTGTTTTTGATTTTAAACACTGTTTCTAAACTGATACCAAACAGTTTTTTGATTCTGTTTTTAAACGTGTTTTTTCGGTACGTTATTTTTCCACTGTTTTTCTTGTTTTTAAACGAATCCCAAACAAGCTCTTAGACTTGACGTCACTAGATTGTCTAGTTGTGGATTATTGTGATCTTGATAGCATCAAACGCTACACCGTAACTGGGTAGCTATAAAGGCGTGTACAGGATACAATATGAAGCAAGCTTAGAGATCGTAGTAGATGTACATAGAATTTGTCCCTCCCACATAACGGGAGCAAATATCCTAGGTCACTCGAGGGACAGTGCTTATAAAATGTCTGGTAAGACTCAAATAAATCAATTTAGGATATTGATGTTATTTGCACGAATAAGGCTATTCCCATGATCGAGAAACTATGGATTGAATATACGGGTGTGACTTGTATGTCTCGTGTCCAATCAGGATATTGGGACAAAGGGATGAGACAATTACTTGCACAAAGTTTGTCATGATGACTATTCTATTTGTTGGCTAGAATGGATGTCTTGCTAGAGGCCGCTCCATATTGGTAAGTGGTTACTACCAACTAAATAGAACCTATGGGGTCACACCCCATATAGGGGTGAACTAATTAATTAGAAGGATTAATATGCAAGTTGGACTAATCCATGTAGAGACATGATTAGGATTTTCCAAGGTGGCCTAATTCATGTAGAGACATGATTAGGATTAATTTGAAAAGAGAACTAATCCATGTATGGACATGATTAAGACTAGTTTGCAAAAGGGACTAATCCTTATTTGAGTAGGATTAGGAGAGGGGTTCTTTATGTAGTAGGACAAGGAGTTTTTGGACTATATAAAGAACAATCCTAGCTCATTTTCTCAACACACATCTATATGATAGTAGTAAGGAGAGAAAAAAGCAAGGAGAGAGAGAGAGAGCAAGTCCCAAAGGAAGGGCCGAACCCCCCTTGGGACCGCCCCCCTACTCGTCGGCCATGAAAGGGAGCCGCCACCTTGGTGCTCCATTGTTGATTGATTCTTTCTTCCTCTTCCATTCTTCCTAGCTAGCACAAGGATTTGTAGGATCTAGATCTCACCTCTAGGCGTGGATTAACCTTAGAGACGTGACACAATTCACGTACAAGTCATCACATGAGAAACCCTATGGTGTGTAACATAATTCTTCCTTTACCATCGTTATACTTCTCTTCCTGTGATCCTTGGAGGGTATTGAATGGATAAATTATATTTTTCGCTGCGTATCCATGATCAAAACCCTACAGTGGTATCAGAGCCACAGGTCGTAGAGCATAAACGTGGTTTATGTGTTACGTTTTGATAGTTTCACACTTGAAATTTATTGTTTATCGCGTAACACAAGACAAATCAAGCATATGATGCAATTTGTCAATAATCAATCAAAAAAGACCTAGTTTTTGCATTGGATGCATGAATTAGTGAGTTTGAGAAATTTTAGGATCTTATATCTAGGGTTTGGGCATCCTATTGAAAGAAGGAGTTCTTTTCAAACAAGGAAACAACCAAACTTGGGCAACAGGCAAGGGAGTTGTTTTGGAAACAACTCCCTAAGAGGATCGGCCCCCTTAGGGGATCGCCCCTCCTTGCTTGCCAGCGCGGCCTCGGGGCCGGGGGCTGCCCTAGGCGGTCTTCTTTGGGGTTCGGACAATTAGATTGTTCGGCCCCTTGGACCGTTTTAACCCAAGAAAATTCCTAAAATCATTTAAAATTGACCAAGCGCGTTAAAATTGGATTTTAACTTTTAATGTGCAAATCGCATGGTAATTACATATGGCCTTAGGATGTGGTTTGGTGTGATTGTTTAATTTTGTGGTTTTGTTTACGGCCTGCGAGCTGATCAATTTGTTGTAATAATTAATTAGGGTTTTATGGCCTGCGAGCCATTTTTTTTCTCAACTTGTGAGATCTATTTTATTTAGTATAGTTGTTGGCTAGTGATAGATAGAATAGATTGTTAGCCAAGATTGAAGAAAAAGAATCATAAATCCAATGGAAGCCACAAAAGATGGAGCATGGAGCATTCCACATGACTATGAAGGATTGACCAAAAGATGAGGACGCATGGAGATGTGTTTTCTTTTAGGTTTCATAGATAATTTCATTAGCTCGGAATTATCATAGTCTAGAAAAGGCCATATCCACATCACGTTTCATTTGATTTTGTGGTTGTTTTATTTTATTGTCTTATTATTTTGTGGTTGGTGTATGGATGATGCATGCAATTAGGATAATAAGATAATTAGACAACCCGGATCTTTTATTTGGAGTTGTGCCCAAACTCAAATAATTAGATCAGTTGATGTGGATCAACAAAACAATTTAAAATTGAATTTTAAAATCCTTCAAAATTAAAATATTGCGGTTTGTCTTCTCATTATTTAAACACTCATCATCATCATGATTTCCCAAGATCGTGCGTGCCAAAGCATGGCGAATTGGTTAATAATGATGTGGTGCGATGGCACACCTCGTGTGAAATTGTTTAAGTAAGAGATTGGGTGCAACTAGGTGTTTAATAGGATTAAAACTTAGAGACAACCAATTGGGATTATGCATAAAGATGGATAAATAAGGAGTTATTTGCCCAATTTAACCAAGAGTTGCATGGGATGCAATTGGAATTGTTCTTACCTAAAGTAGTCAATTTTTGGGTGACTTGCCAAAGCAAGCTCAAAAGGAGATGAAACATGGATCTTGGCCCACTAGAAAATATAATGATATTTTCCGCATTAATATCTTGAGGGTTATTAATCCGTAGAAAAATAGTGGGAGCTATGTTTAACAATTTAAGTCCTGGTTAAATATAGTTAAAACGTCACAAACTTTGCATGATCCTATTATGTTGAATACCCATGGTATTAAAAAAACAAAAAGGCGACTTTTCTAGACTGGTATAAAATTGAGAATTGTTCTCAAATAAAAAGAGAATTTGTTGTACTTCGTAGAACATAATGTTCTCTTCCACCGACTACCAAAAACACACTAAAACCTATGAAGAGAACACCAAAGAATGGTTCTTCGGTGGTGACTTGCCTCATGTTAGCTGCCATGAACTCTGAGCTTTGAAAGCAAGAAGAGAAACATGGAGACGTATGATATGATCATACATTGAAATAAGCTCTTTCAAAAGAGCGATCTAGACATGATAGGTTTGAAGTGTTTCTCCACTTTGCGTTATGCAAATAAACTAATTCAATATGTTTGAAACATTAGTGGATGGGCATTATCTATGAGATAGATAAAGAATAAACGATTATTCACCCAAGTGAACCAAGAATTGCATTGGATGCAATTATGGTTCTGTTCAAAGGAGACTTACTCAATATGATTGAGAGTCACTAAACAAAACACTCATAATGGGCATGGGCAAAGCTGTTAATGGTAAACAGCATGGGTAAGGCAAAATGGTTTGCACCGAACCCATGGGTATAAAGCAAGCTTGTTGCTGAAACCAAGTTGCCTTGAAGTCCCATAGGTGGTGTAGAGGAAGAGAGACTACCCAAAGTACCAAGAAGTAAGTATTAAAGGAATTATGAATTCTGGTTTGGGTATTTTTGTTATAGAAATCAATGTATCTCATCATCATAAGTATATAATACTAGAATAGGATCTCACATTTATAGAAATGTGGAGGATCTCAAGAGATGAAGACAATTGGATAAGGAAGAAATAATCTTACACGTGGGGAAATAAAGCAAGGAGTTGCTGAATTAGCCGTAGGAAATTATTTCTACCTTTATGAAATTGTTCATGAATTAGACAAAAGTGCTTATGTCCCTGCTATGAGTAAGATCATTATCGTAGTTTCTTGTTTGGACTATCATTTTAAAGGACAAATGTTGTTCCATTTATTCTGATATGCATTATTGTAATTCAATTTTGTCTAAGTGGATTGTATGTCCTTGATCATGATAATTTCATCTATAACATTAATACCAAGAGGTTTGCATATAATGATATGAACTTCACTTATCCTTAGCATTATCGTTTAGGCCTCATAAATAAGAGATACATATCTAGAAATCCATAAGGACGGATCTCTGAAACTCATTTGACTATTGAATCATATGAGACATGTAAGACTTATTAGGCGAAGATATGATCTTTTGGGAATCATACATATTGATGTATGAAGGCCGTTAAGCACATATGATAAAGATGGTTTTCAGTACTTCATCATATTTACTGATAGGATCAGAGAAATATGGATTTGTGTATCTTATGAAGAAACAAATCAGAATCCATTGAATTTTTCAAAGAATTCAGGAATGAAGTATAGAACCAGCTTGACAAAAGTATTAGGGCTCTACGATTGGATCGTAGAGGAGAGTACTTGAGCCAAGAGTTTGACAAGAATCTATGGGAGTGTTGGATATGATCCAAAACTCGCTCCACCTAGCACGCCACATGGGTTTGGCGTGTCTAAGAGGAGAGTTCAGACCTTGTATGACACGGTTCGGTCCATGATAAGTGAAATAGAACTTCCAGTTTACTTTTGGGGGCTATGTTCTAATTACAGCAAATTTCACCCTTAACCTTGTTCCATCAAAAACGGATTATGAAAAACACCATATGAGATACGGACTAGGAAGTGTCCTAGTATGTCATTCATAATGATTTGGGGTTATGAAGTTTATGTAAAAGAGTTTATAAATAAACTTGGACCCAAGTCGGATAAATGTTTTGCGGGATATCCTGAAAGGGATATTATTTCTACAATCCAATCGAGAAAAAATTGTTTGTTGCTCGAACCACAATGTTTTTAGAAAGAGATTGTCTCTAAATAGAAACAGTGGGAAGACAGTAGAACTTAAAGGAGTTCAAGAACCACAATATAATATTGATCCTCTTGATGGAACATGAGCAAGATCACAAGGTGTTGTGGAGCAACCTACTCAGATTACACAAGAACCTCGTAGGTTACGTATGATATATCTAGGGACTAGAGAAATAAGGATTTCTCATAACCCGTGATATATTGCTCATCACGATGGGCCTACAACCTATGAGATGGCCACAAGTGGGCCATACTCTCAGAAATACCAACAAAGTAAAAAAAGGTGCAAGTGGGTTATGAGGAAACCAACATGGATGGTAATATGATTAAATTTAACGGACAATTGGTTAGGTAAGGATTTCATGTGAGTTCATTGTATAAACTATGACGAAATCTTTCCCAGTTGTGATGCTTAAATCCATTCGTATCTTGCTTGTAGCAATCTATCTACAGATTGAGTCAAGCTTCTTGGAGTTGGATTCTTCAAATTTATGATGCAGTCAAAGGAGTTTGGTTCCATCAAAATTGAAGATGAGACATGTGTTTACAAGAAGGTTAGTGGGAGCATAATTATGTTTCTGGTCTTGTATCTGGAGACATACTAATCATTGGGAATGATATCCCTACTGGGCAATCTTACGTAGATTGACTAGGGAATTAATTTTTAATGATAGACTTAGGCGAAGCAACCTATGAAGATCTATGGAGATAGATCAAGATTGTTGTGCGGCTTAAGTCATAGTACATAAATTGGCAAAGGTGTTGAAATGGTACAACATTAATAGAATATGGATTCTACCAATGTCACATGGAATTGGTCTTTTGAACACTAGTTGTCTTTCCAATTAGATTGTGAAGGGACCGTATGAATAAGATTCATGAGATACGCCATGTTATGTACTAGGCCAGTTGTGTCATATCGCATGACACAAAGATACCAGTCAAATCCGGGTGAGAGTCACTGGATAAATTATCAAGATTACCCTTTAGTACTTGAGAAGCACTAAGGATGAATTTTTGATAAATGGAGGATACAAAGAGTTTGCTGTAAGGGGTTATAGTGATGCAAACTTCAAATCTAACAAAGAAGATTTCAGATTATAAGTCAAGTTTTATGTTTTGAACTAGTGGGAGCGTCTGTGAGCTGGAAAGTTTCCAGGGAAGATTCAGTCACTGATTCTAACATAAAGGTCTGAGTAAATTACTTCATGAGATGCACTTACTCATAATATTCAGTCTCAATCAAATCGTTGATAGAGGAGATGTGAATATTTGCAAAGTACCAGCGAATGTCTCGCCTACCATACCCCGCGCAGCGGAAGCGTGGAGGGCTGCGCTAGATCAATAGGCATATGATGCAAGAGGTTGACTCTAGTGCAAGTGGGAGACTGTTGGAATTGTGCCCTAGAGACAATCAATTTATTGTGACAAATATATGGATTTACGATTCATTATGTTATGGATATGGAGATATGTTAACATGAATAAAGTCCTTAGAATATAAGTGTTATATTCTAAAATATCCCTAGTCGATTATAATGATTATTAGGACAATCATCTATAGACTAGTATGGGGTTTGATTGATATGGAGATGCCATGATCCAACACATGGGTATTCATTAGGAGTAATGGCATATTAGATTGACCCATCTCCGAGAAGGCTACATACATGTTATGTAAAGTCACAACCGCTTCTCACGGTGCAACGGTGTTGTCATCCTTATACTTGAAGTCACTAGATTGTCTAGTTGTGGATTATTGTGATCTTGGTAGCGTCAAACGCTACACCGTAACAGGGTAGCTATAAAGGCGTACTGGATACAATAAGAAGCAAGCTTAGAGATCGTAGTAGATGTAGATAGAATTTGTCCCTCCCACATAACGAGAGCAAATATCCTAGGCCACTTGAGGGATAGTGCTTATAAAATGTGTGGCCAGACTCAAATAAATCAGCTATTCCCAGGATCGAGAAACTATGGGTTGGATATACGAGTGTGACTTGTATGTCTCGTGTCCAATCCGGATATTGGGACAAAGGGATGATACAATTACTTGCACAAGGTTTGTCACGATGACTATTCTATTTGTTGGCTAGAATTGATGTCTTGCTAGAGGCCGCTCCAGATTAGTAAGTGGTTACTACCAACTAAATAGAACCTATGGGGTCACACGCCATATAGGGGTGAACTAGACTTGGGAATTAATAAATTAATCTGATTAATTAATTAGAATGATCAAATCGCAACAACTTGCTAGCTTAGTAGGACTAATATGCAAGTTGGACTAATCCGTGTAGAGACATGATTAGGATTTGCCAAGGTGGCCTAATTAATGTAGAGACATGATTAGGATTAATTTGCAAAGAGAACTAATCCATGTATGGACATGATTAGGACTAGTTTGCAAAAGGGACTAATCCTTATTTGAGTAGGATTAGGAGAGGGGTTCTTTATGTAGTAGGACATGGAGTTGTGGGACTATATAAAGAACACTCCTAGATTATTTTCTCAACACACATCTATATGATAGGATTAAGGAGATAATAAAGGAAGGATAGGGAGAGCAAGTCCCAAAGGAAGGGCCGAACCCCCCATGGGACAGCCCCTCTACCCGTCGGCCATGAAAGGGAGCCGCCACCTTGGTGCTCCATTGTTGATTGATTCCTTCTTCCTCTTCCATTCTTCCTAGCTAGCACAAGGAGTTGGAGGATCTAGATCTCACTTCTAGGTGTGGATCAATCGTAGAGACGTGACACAATTCACGTTACAAGTCATCACAGGAGAAACCCTAAGGTGTGTAACATAATTCTTCCTTTACCATCGTTATGCTTCGCTTCCTGTGATCCTTGGAGGGTATTGAATGGATAAATTATATTTTTCGCTGCGTATCCATGATCAAAAACCTACAGGATATCTGTGTAACTATTATGTTGCAAATTATCATCGATTCCTTTTAACATTGCATGACCTGGTTACGCGCGAAGTTTGTTATCATTATTATTTGAAAACAATGCAATTGACTATAGCAATTCTAGGAGAGTTGTTTACCTGACGCTTCACCGCATTGGTTCACTAACCAACGGCGAATTTCACTCTTAGACACCCCACAGTTTAAAGCTTCAAAGATAATATCTTGACGAGATACGGCAAATAGGTATATAGTACCTTCCTCATCGTCGTCGCCAACAACCTCTTGGAAATGGTGTTGGGCGTGCTCCATCTGACAAACCACAGACTGCGTACGTTGAGCTTGCTCTTCCAGACTCTATTTTCACGGCTCGCTGAATGTCGCGCTCCTCCTGCACCTTCGCGTATCTTTCTTTTTGTTGGGCCATGGATAAGGATTTTGTGATCGCACCTTCTTCAGTAAGGTCTTCCAGTTCTTGAACCGAACCCTCACTATATAAAAAATAGACAATGAGGGGTTATGACAACAACTCTCATTATAACCATAGCTAAAACACGATTTGAGTACCTTCACTCGTGGCAAACGAGGTGTCTGGATTGAGTTCCGTGAAGTACTCAATGTTAGTTTGTCGCATGTTTGCCACTTTCTTCGCAGTTGAAGGCTGAGCTTGGTTTCTTTATGTTGGCGGCACATTCTCCTTGGGAGCAGGGTTGCCTCTTGAAAATTTTAACTGTCGGATCACCAACGGTGTAGGCTCGTCAGAAGCTTTCTTGTTCTCGGAATGCTTGATGAATGGGAAAAGAAAGGTCTCAAGTGTGTCTGAGACTAAGTCTTGGACTCCTTGCCATTATCATTTCTGGAGCGATATGGACACCGGGCTTCTTCTTCGCGCGTAGTAGGTCAACAAATCCTGTGCTGCAATCCCCAGACGTGAATCGCCTCAAACAGCACTGACATGTAAAGGCATGTTATATGCTGCATTATTTATGGTGATTAAGAAGAATGAAAATGCTAGAGCATACCTTGTTAAAATCATCTTCATATTTCTTCCTCGCGTTTAAAGAATTCTGCCTAACTACAACTATCTTCTCCTGAAGAATCAAATCAGCACACAAGTGATGGTGTTTATCCAATAGTGAATAAAAACCATATTGTGTCGCGTCCCTAGAGCAAGATGACTTGAATGGGTAATCTTTTATCACAATCGCAGGAGCCTTTCTTGACTGGAGCTGAGTTCGAGACCTCGCAAGAAGGCGGATCTGCGCATTCAAGAAAGACGCCCAATTTGGAGTACATTCCCCTCGGAGCTCTGAAATCAATAGGCTATTGCTCTTTTCGTAGAGCAACCCGTTGTAGCAACCCTTGGTGATTTAATCAGACCTCATACGTGGCGCGACGGCGTTAAAATCGAATTGGGGGCTCACTCGAACCGGATCATAATGAACTATTATGAGTTTATAGGTTAAGGTTTCTGGAACGGCCTCGTGTTCAGACAAAGCGGGCATGTATCCTCTTCTACATCAGTTGACGAATTTGGAGTAGCACCGCGAGCCCAGGGTGATCTGCGCGGGAGTGAAATTGGTATTCTGTTCTGGGTACGTGTAAGCGTGATGCACGATGTGCTCCAAAGCAAGAACGTAAGGCCTAACTACAAAGTACCTAATGTTGTCGCACATTAGGGCAAAGGAGCGTTGAACACCTTTGGTTTTTTACCAACGCCAGGCGCGAGGGCAGAGAAAATGTTTCATGGCACTGGGCGCATTCCACTTCTCAATAGGAATGGGAGCTGGAGCGTATAAAGGCCACCTTCAAATACCAACATCGAAATAAACGCGACGTTGACATAGGTTACATTGTTAACCCTGCCTTGAGACTGTTCAGCATGCGTCATGGCTAAAGACGACAATATAATGACCCAATAACCGAAGGCCCTAGTGCCACTTTCTGACCAAGCGAAAAGTGAAATGCCAGTGCGAGGACGTGTGTGAAAACACCGTCATTGGGGTGTCCATCTAGTAGGTACCTTGAAAGCCATACACAGAGGAAACTGCACAACGAATAGGCAGAGCCTCTTCCTTTAAGATAAGTTGGCGCGTCCTTATCCTTTTTCAATATTGCTTGAGCAATCTCCTGCTTTGCAAAATCGCGGTAGAAGAAGTTGTCCACTTCGACAACAGGTTTTTCGCGCCTGTCTTAACTAGCAGGTGCTTCGGAGAAGGGGTTGTCGAGGTCCACCTCTTGGTCGTCTTTTTCACCTCCCCTATGCACTCCTTCATGTGTTCGAAGAGGGAGATCTCAGTATCTGAATCCAAAGGTGCCAAAGGGTCCATATTCCCCATGCGGGGAAGCTCTAACAGCATTTCCACATCCTCCAGAGTAGGACCAGCTTGAAGGTTGAGAAGTGGAATGTGTGGTTCTTCTTTGATTACCTCGAAAGCATGGTCATCAGCATGCTATTATCAAGCCTTACGCTCGACCCTTTAGTCGCGCGGACAGCATGATATATTCTGGCGCGGGTAAGTTCGGCCTCGTAATGCTCGAGGATGTACTATGTCCATTTTTCCATCCAGTTCAGCTTCTCTGTGAAGGTTTGGTGGAGAATGTACGTTAAGGGATACAAACCAACTTCGAGACCAAGGCAGATTACATCGTTCATATTGAAAAGATCCCAGGCATCCCTTTTCCGGTTCAGGCGTCAATTGCAGAGCATTTTTCAACGGAGATGCTTCAAGCTCTGTTGCTCTGATGAATTCCAGATAGAAAGCTTCCCCACCCAGAAAAGGGGCCTTGCACCACAAGTCCATGGGAACTTCGGGTAAATTGACGGCTTCTTTCAAACTTTTAGTACGAGCCATTTCTGTTGCATAGGAACACAAGGATGAACATCAAAGATAAACCCAGATCTGCATGTCTACTTGATTTGAATTTTCAAAATAATAGAATTGCGCTACTAAAGAGAAGATTTGCTAACCTTGTTGTTTCCTGAGTGCTTGAAGTGGTCGATTAGCAGAGTTGAACAGTTGATTGAAGGTTGCAATCTGAGTTTGAAGACTCTCTCTCCTTCTCATAAACCATAACAGCAACAATGGGGTGAAAAGCTTCAAATGCTTGCATAGAAGGGTTTATGTAGAGCCTCCTGAAGGGTCACGACCTTTAAAAATCTTTCGGATCAATCACTACATCGGTAATCGGCTGAAATATGTGGATGTCTTTCGCAATCCGCGTCATGCCATGCTCTAATAAAGGCTATATGACGTTATAGATACCTAGTACATGATGATTGCTTTTGGGGGCTAGGGTTTTCGAATTTAATTTGACTAGATTCAAGAATCTGCGTGGAGCCACGCACGGCTGGTTTTGCGCGTTTACACGACGACGCACGTGGTATACGCGCAAAAGGGTCCTAATGTAGATAGTGCATTCCAGGCAGGTCGATCACCATCCACGCGGCAACCATCTAGGAGGTTCGACTATAATCCACTACTACTCTATCATTACCTTTATATTCGCACTTATCAGTATGCGGGCTGTGAGATTGGGTCGCCCTCGATACTAACCGCGCAAGGTTGTAGGGTTCAAGTAGCTTGGAAGCTAGAGTAAGGCTCGTCGCCTGCGAGTCATGGCCATACAAGCGGGCGACCCTTGTTAACTGTCTGAGAAATTTAATGAGCGTGTAACGTGTCCTATATATGCGATCAACTGTTTAAACGGTCCCCATATATAAGGACAATCTTGTAACGTGCCATATTTATACCGGAGAACGTGCCGTGAAGAGGCGGATATCTAGCCGTCACTTTCGGCCGCATTAACCCCTCTTAACGGCACTCTTATGCCCTATGTGCAAAAACCCGAGTTGATTACTATCCCAACAACTTCCTTACTCGTACCACCGGATAAAAATGCTTAAGCCTTGAAGGTGCTAGTAGTAATCCACAAGGAGTACTACATACCATTTGTTGAACTCAAAAATCTCCTATGTGGGACATGATAGTACAAACCCAAACCTTTCCATATATACATCCAATCTTGTTGTGGATTATTGTGATTTTGGTAGCGTCAAACGCTACAACGTAACTGGGTAGCTATAAAGGCGTGTGCCAGATACAATAAGAAGCAAGCTTAGAAATCGTAGTAGACGTACATAGAATTTGTCCCTCCAACATAATGGGAGAAAATATCCGAGGCCACTCGAGGAATATTGCTTATGGAATGTCTGGCCAGACTCAAATAAATTAATATGGGATATTGATGTTATTTGCACGAATAAGGCTATTCCTAGGATCGAGAAACTACGGATTGGATATACGTGTGTGACTTGTATGTCTCGTGTCCAATCTGGATATAGAGACAAAGGTATGTGACAATTACTTGCACAAGATTTGTCGGATGACTATTCTATTAGTTGGCTAGAATGGATGTCTTGCTAGAAACCGCTCCATATTAGCAAATTTTTGCTACCAACTAGATGAAACCTATGGGGTCACATGCTAGATAGAGTTGAACTAGATTTTGAAATTAATTAATATGATTAATTAATTAGAAGGATCACTTTGCAACACCTTGCAAACTTAGTAGGAATAATATGCAAGGAAGGGACTAATCCGAAATCATGTTGGATTAGGAAGGGCCTTTAGGTAGTTGACAAGGAGTTGTTGGACTATATAAAGTATGTTCCTAGCTTCCTTCCCACACTTATTCTAATAACATAAGTTGAGTGGGAGAGAACAAAGGAGAGAGAGAGAAAGACACAAGGAGGCCGAACCCGACCCCCTTGGTCCGCCCCCTACCCGTCGGCCACAAAAGGAAGCCGAGAGCCACCTTTGTGGATCTCGTTGCGTGATTTCTTCTTCATCTTCCTCCGGTCTAAGATAGCACTAAGGATAAGGAAGATCTAGATCTCAACTGTAGGATGCAATTTGTCAATAATCAAACAAAACAAGACCTACTTTTTGCATTGGATGCATGAATTAGTGAGTTTGAGTTTTAGGATCTTAGATCTAGGGTTTGGGCACCAATTTGGAAACTAGTTTCAAATTTGGAAACTTTTTGAACTTGGGGAACAAGGAAGGAGTTGTTTTAGAAACAACTAACGAGGTTCTTCCCTAAAGACCGCCCCTCTCCTTCGTTGCCGCCCAAGCCACCTAGGTCAAAGGCCTATGCGGCCGGCAAACCCCATGGGTTGGGTCGGCGGGCCTAGGCTCGGCCTAGGGCGGCTCCAAAGGAGTTCGGCCATATGATGGTGGGCCCCTTGGACCGTTTTAACCCTAGAAATCCTAATATCAATTAAAAATTAACCAAGCGCGTTAAAATTGGATTTTAACTGTTCATGTGAAAATCGCATGGTGGTTGGATATGGCCTTAGGATGTGGTTTGGTGTGACTTTTTAATTTTGTGCTTTGGTTTACGGCCTGCGAGCCGACCAATTTTATGTAATAATAAATTAGGGTTTACGCCCTGCGAGCCGATTTTTTTCTCAACTTGAGAGATTTATTTTATTTAGAATAGTTGCTAGCTAGTGCTAGATCGAATAGATTGTTAGCCAAGATTGGAGAAAATAAGCCCGAAGCCAAGGAATCCATAAAAGATGGAGCATGGAGCATTCCACATGTATGAAGGATGGACCAAAAGATGAAGACGCATGGAGATGTGTTTGCTTTTACGTTCATATATATTCCTAGTGGCTTGAGAATATCTTCGTCTAGAAAAGGCCATATCCATATCACGTTTTATTTATTTTTGTAGTTTTTTTATTTTTCTTGTCTTATTATTTGTTGTTGGTGTATGGATGATGCATGCAATTAAGATAACAAGATAATTAACAACCCGGATCTATTATTTGGAGTTGTGCCCAAACTCAAAATAGATAGATCAGTTGATATGGACCAACAAAAAAATTTAAAATGAATTTCAAAATTCCTCAAAATTAAATATTGTGTTTTGCCTTCTCGTTAATTAAATATTGTGTTTTTCCTTCTTGTTATTTAAACCCGGATCTATTATTTGGAGTTGTCATCATAATTTATCAAACTCGTGCATGCAAAAGCAAGGCGACTTGGTTCATAAAGATGCAATGTGATGGCACCAGCAAGTAATGTGCAATTGTTTAAATAAGAGGTTGGACACAACTAGGTTATTAATATGATTAAAACTAGAGTTAATCAATTGGGATTATCCATGCGGATGGATAAATAAGGAGTTATCTGCCCAATTGAACCAAGAGTTGCATGGGATGCAATTGGAATTTTTCCTACCTAAAGTAGTCAAATTTTTGGTGACTTGCCAAAGCAAGCTCAAAAGGAGATGAAACGTGGATCTAGGCCCACTAGAAAATATAAGGATATTTTTTGCATTAATATCTTGAGGGTTATTAATCCATAGAAAAATAGTGGGAGCTATATTTGATAAACTAGCCATTATTGAATATAGTCAAAAGTTCATAAATACTAAAACTTGCGTATTTTCCTTTTGTAGAATTCCAAATGGCAAACAACTCATCGAGTTCACATCATTCACTATGATCTGTCCTTGACAAGGACAAGTTCTCTGGAACCAACTTCCTTGATTGTTACAAAAACTTGAGAATTGTTCTCAAGCAAGAGAAGAAACTGTGCGCAATAGAGGAGCAAGTTCCAGCAGATCAAGAGAACAATACTCCTGCAGACCTAAAGACGTATCAGAAGCGTGTTGATGACACCAATGATGCAGCCTTCCTTATGCTATGCACCATTACCTTTGAGCTTCATAAGCAACATGAGAACATGAATGCAGACGATATGATCGAACACTTGAAGCATCTCTTCCAAGAGCATGCAAGGGTTGACAGGTATGAAGTTTCTAAGGAATTGTTCAAGTGTCATCTGGCTGAAGGAAATCCTGTGGGACCTCATGTACTCCTTATGATCGGGTATTTGGAGAATCTCGCACGACTAGGGTTCCCAGTCAGCCAAGATTTGGCCACCGATCTCGTGTTGCAATTGTTGCCTGAAAGTGATGGACAGTTCATCATGAACTATAACATGAACGAGATCGTTAAAATACTGCCAAATTTAATCAATATGTTGAGGATACCTGAACAAAGCATCAACAAGGGTAAGGAAAAGGCCATTATGATGGTACAGAAAGGAAAGGGAAAAAGGTTTGCCTCATCCTCCAAGGGCAAAGGCAAGTCAGTTTACAAGTCCAAAGAACCTGTCCTTAAACCTGTCGGTGGAATTTCCAAAGTTGTGACTAAAGGTGAGTATCACTACTGTATTCAGCCTCGACGCTGGAGGAGGAACTGCCCAAAATATCTTGAGGACAAGAGGCTTGGAATAGTGACTCCACCACCACCAGGTATTTTTTTTGTAGATGTCAATTTAACTATCTCTACGCCATGGGTATTGGATAATGGATGTGGATCTCACAGTTTCCGATATGTGCACGATCTAAAGAGAAGTAGAAGATTGGCTTAAGGGGAGATAGACCTCCGCGTTGGGAATGGGGGAAAAGTTGATGCATTGACCGTAGGCGTGTACGAGCTGTCTCTGCCTTCAGGATTAGTTTTAGAATTATATTTTTGCTATTTTGTGCCTGCTATGAGCAGAAAAATTATGTCTTTCTCTTGTTTGGACAAGGAAGGTTTTATTATTTCAATAAAGAACAATTTTTGTTCAATTTATTTTAATAATATTCACTATTTTAGTGCGCAATTAATTAATGGACTATATGTTCTTGATCTAAGCAATCCTGTCTACAGCATTAATACTAAGAGGATTAAAATAAATGATTTAAATTCTGCTTACTTATGGCATTGTCTTTTAGGCCACATAAACGAGAAATGTGTATCTAGACTTCATACGGATGGATTTCTAGACTCGTTTGATTTTGAATCATATGAGGACTAGTGAGCAATTGGCGCTCGTGCATACTGATGTATGTGGTCCATTTGCCACGCCTGCCAGGGGTGGTTACGTCTACTTCATCATATTTAGTGACGATTTCAGTAGATATGAATTTTTATACCTTATGAAGGCCAAATCTGAATCGTTTGAAAGGTTCAAAGAATTAAAGAGTGAAGTAGAGAAGCAACTTGGCAAAATTATCAAGGCTCTAAGATCGGATCGTGGAGGAGAATACTTGACCCAAGAGTTTGACGACTATCTTAGAGTTTGTGGGATCGTGTCCCAACTCATTCCACCCGGAACGCCACAATGGAATGGCGTGTACGAGAGGAGGAATCGAACATTATTTGATATGGTTTGATCTATGATGTGTCAAACCGATCTTCCATTATCGTTTTGGGGCTATGCTCTATTAAGTGCAGCTTTCACCATTAACCGTGTTCCATCTAAATCAGTCATGAAGACACCACATGAGATGTGGAGTGGGAGGCGTCTGAAACTATCGTTCATGAAGATTTGGTGTTGTGATGTCTATGTAAAGCGTTTACAATCAAATAAGCTAGGACCAAAGTCAGATATGTGTAAGGGTTTGGGGTACCCTAAGGAAACTAATGTTGGGTTTTGACGTAGGTAACGCAGCGGAATAACAAAAATTTAATTCCTGCTTCAAAGCCCACCACGGATCGTCAGGAGGAGATATCATAACATGATAAGAGACATAGTATTGTGTACCTTTAGATTTGTGAGATCACTCGAAGAATAATTTCCTCGTCTCTACGGTTGATCCACGTCTAGAGGTGGCATATAGATTCTGCCTTCAAGAAAGTGCTAGCTGGAACCCGGAGGAAGAGGGAAGAATATCAAAGCAACAAAGGACAAGAGGAGGTTTCGGCCTCCTCTTTGAGCCGACGGGAAGGGGGGCGGACGGGCTAGGCTTCGGCCTAGCTTTTCTTGCTCTCTCTCACTTTTGCTCTTTCCCACTCACTTTGTTATGTCAAATAACATTAAGTGGGAAGGAAGCTAGAGCCTCTTTATATACTCCAACAACTCCTTGTTGGTTCCATAAAAGGGTTTCCTAATTCTAGATGAACTAGAACTATTCGCTTCCTTGCAAATTAGTCCTACTAAGTTTGCAAGGTGTTGCACAATGATCCTTCTATTAATTAATCAATATTAATTAATCCCAAATCTAGCTCTACTCTATTTAACGTGTGACCCCATAGGTTTCTATATAGTTGGTAGTAACTCTTACTAACATGGAGCGGTGTCTAGCAACACATCCATGCTACCCAACCAATAGAAATAGTTAGTGATCCCGACAAACCCCTTGTGCCCAATATCTCATATTGCACTATCCCCTTAGTCATCATATCCGGATTGGACACGAGACATAAATATTCACACTCGTATATCCAATCCATAGTTCCTCGATCATGGGAATACGCTTATGCTTGCAGAAAACATCAATATCTCCATATTGATTTATCTGAGTCTTGCCACACATTGAATAAGCCACATCCCTCGAGTGGCCGTGGATATTTACCCCCATTATGTGGGAGGGACAAATCCTATCTACATCACTACGATCTCTAAGCTTGCTTCCTATCACGCCCGATAGCCATATTTATGATTACCCAGTTACGGTGTAACGTTTGATAACATCAAAGCGCAATATTCCACAACTAGAGTATCTAGTGACTTCAAGTCTAATGATTGCAATTATATTAGCACTACGAAAGGCGATTGTGACTTGACATAATCTGATGTATCTTTTTTGTTGTGGGTCAATCCAGTATGCCATTACTCCTAATGTGTACCCATGTGTTAGACTTGATATCTCCATATCAATCTACCCACATACTATTCCATATTTGATCGTCCTATTAATCAATATAGTGGACTAGGGAAATTTAAGATAAACAACACATTTTATCTAAGGACTTCATTATATTATATATCAGAATATATAATAAATGAATATTCTAGCAAAAAAATGTTCATACTAAATCTACGATTGCCTCTAGGGCATCTATTCCAACAGTCTCCCACTTGCACTAGAGTGAATCTGGCGCATCTCGTATGGCTATAGATCTGGCGTGCCGTTCATGCTTTCGCTGCCCTAGAGGTTTTGTGAGCGAATCTGAAACATTGTCATCCGTTGGAATCTTGCACATTTTTACATCTCCTTGATCGATCATATCACGAATAAGATGGAATCTCCTAAGTACATGCTTTGATATCTGGTGTGATCTTGGTTCCTTGGCATGTGCGATTGCCCCAGAGTTGTCACAGTACAACTCTACGGGATCCACGATGCTAGGGACCACACCGAGCTCAGTGATAAACTTATTTATCCAAACTGCCTCTTTTGCTCGCTCCGCAGAAGCAATGTACTCAGCTTCTGTTGTAAAATCAGCAACTGTCCCTTGGTTGGAACTCTTCCAGCTCACAGCTCCTCAATTCAGGCAAAACACGTATCCAGACTGTGATCTGTAGTCATCTTTGTCGGTTTGGAAGCTTGCATCAGTGTAACCCTTTACACTCAGCTCTTCGTGACCTCCAAATATCAAGAAAACATCCTTAGTTCTTCTCAAGTACTTTAGGATGTTCTTGACAGCAATCCAGTTACTCTCACCCGGATTGGACTGATATCTTCTCACCATAATCAATGCGTATGATACGTCTGGTCTAGTACATAACATGACGTACATGATGGATCCTATGTCCGAAGCATAGGGTATCTTACTCATGTGGTCCTTCTCAATCTCATTGGAGGGACAGTCATTCTTAGAAAGAGTGACTCCATGCGACATGGGCAAGAATCCCTTCTTGGAATCTTGCATGTTGAACCTCTTCAACACCTTGTTTATATATGTACTTTGACTTAGGCCGAGCAACCTCTTAGATCTATCCCTATAGATCTTTATACCAAGTATATAGGCGGCGTCTCCTAAGTCCTTCATTTCAAAGCACTTTCCTAGCCAATCTTTAACAGATTGCAAAGTAGGAATGTCATTGCCAGTGATTAGTATGTCATCCACATACAATGCCAGAAATACTACAGAGCTCCCACTAACCTTCTTGTAAGCACAAGGCTCATCTTCGTTCTTGATGAAGCCTAAATCTTTGACCGCGTCATCAAAATGTCCATTCCAAATCCTAGAAGCTTGCTTTAATCCATAAATAGATCTTTGCAGCTTGCAGAATTTATTGGCATTCTCTGGATCCTCAAAACCCTCTGGTTGTGTCATGTACACATCCTCGAGGAGGTTCCCATAAAGGAACGCTGTTTTGACATCCGTTTGCCAAATCTCATAGTCGCAGTATGCTGCAATAACAAGTAGGATTTGAATGGATTTAGTCATGGCGAGTGGTGAAAAGGTCTCATCATAGTCAATACCATGAATTTGTCTATACCCTTTGGCTACCAATCGCCCCTTATAGGCAACTACCTTGCCATCCATGTCGGTCTTCTTCTTGAAGACCCACTTGCACCCTATGGGCCGAGCCCCTTCAGGTGGTTCCACCAAAGTCCTTACTTTGTTGGTGTACAAGGAATCAATTTCGGATCTCATGGCTTCTAGCCACTTATTAGAGTCTGGGCCTTTCATGGCCTCTCCGTAGGTTGCAGGCTCATCATCTATGAGTGGTACGCCATCTGGCTCAGTCACGAGAAGTTCGTACCTCTCTGGCTCATGACACACTCTTCCTGATCTACGGAGCTCCTGTGTCACCTGAACAGGTTCTTCCACAACTACTTGCGGTTCCTGCTCATGTTCCATCATCGGTTCAATTATTTGTGGTTCTTGAATCTCTTCAAGTTCTACAGCCATCCCACTTGCTTCTTTAGAGACAAACTCTCTTTCTAGAAACACGCCGGTCCGAGAAACAAACACTTTGTTCTCGGTGGGATTGTAGAAATAATATCCTTTAGTTTCCTTAGGATATCCCACAAATTTACACTTATCCGCTTTGGGCCCGAGCTTGTCTGTTTGTAAACGTTTTACATAGACATCGCAGCCCCGAATCCTCATAAACGACACCATGGGACGCTTCCCAGTCCATATCTCATATGGTGTCTTCATGACTAACTTGGGTGGAACGCGGTTAATGGTAAAAGTTGCCTTCATTAAAGCATGTCCCCAAAAGGATAACAGAAGATCTGTTTGAGACATCATAGATCGCACCATATCTAATAGAGTGCGATTCCTCCTCTCGGACACGCCATTCCATTGTGGTGTTCCGGGTGGAGTGAGATGGGATACTATCCCACACTCTCTAAGATACTCATCAAACTCTTGGCTTAAGTATTCTCCTCCACGATCAGATCGTAGAGCCTTAATACTTTTGCCAAGTTGCTTCTCTACTTCATTCTTGAATTCCTTAAACAATTCAAAGGATTCGGATTTGTCCTTCATAAGGTATACAAATCCATATCTACTGAAATCATCAGTAAATGTGATGAAGTAGGTGTAACCACCTCTGGCAGGCGTGGGGAATGGTCCACATACATCGGTATGTATGAGTGCCAATAACTCACTAGTCCTTTCACCTTTCTTATTGAAAGGGGGCTTTGTCATTTTTCCTAATAAACAAGATTCACATGTCTCATATGATTCCAAATCAAATGAGTCTAGGAGTCCATCCTTATGGAGTCTAGATATGTGTTTCTCATTTATATGGCCTAAACGACTGTGCCATAGATATGTAGGATTTAAATCATTAGTTTTAATCCTTTTAGTATTTATGTTATAGATTAGACTATTTAGATCAAGGATATACAATCCATTAGACAAATGCGCACTTCAATAGTGCATACTATCAAACAAAATGGAGCAAAACTTGTCCTTTATTGAAATATAAAAACCCTTCTCGTCCAAACAAGAAATGGAAATAATGTTTCTGCTCATAGGAGGCACATAAAAGCAATTGTCTAATTCTAAAATAAGCCCAGAAGGCAAAGATAGCTCAGAAACGCCTACAGTTAATGCAGCAACTCTTGCTCCATTCCCGACGCGTAGGTCTATCTCCCCTTTACTCAATCTTCTACTACTTTTCAAATCCTGCACATTACGACAAATGTGAGAACCACATCCGGTATCCAATACCCTAGATGAAGAAATAGAAAGATTGATGTCTATAACATACATACCTGGTGGTGGTGGAATCACTATTCCAAGCTTCTTATCCTCCAGATATTTAGGGAAATTCCTCCTCCAGTTACCCGGCTGGCTGCAGTAGTGACACTCACCCTTAGCCACGCCTCCAAAAGGCTTTAGGGCTTCCTTGGATTTCGCAAGTTTCTTGCGCTTTCCTTTTTAAGTACAGGCAACAGACTTGCCCTTATTCTTATGCACCATCATTATGGCTTTGCCCTTGCCTTTGTTGACGCTCTGTTCCACAGTCTTCAGCATATTCAATAAGTCAGCCAGAGTCTTACTGATCTCGTTCATATTATAGTTCATGATGAACTGATTATAACTGCCAGGAAACGATTGCAAGACAATATTAGTAGCCAAATCTTGGCCCAATGGGAATCCCAGTCTCTCAAGGTTCTCTATGTACCCGATCATTCGGTGCACATGAGGCCCTACTGGATTCCCTTCTTCAAGACTACTCTTTAATAATGCTTTAGACACCTCATAGCGCTCGTGCCTAGCCTGTTCCTGAAACAATTGTTTCAAGTGTATGATCATATCATAGGCTTCCATATTCTCATGCTGCTTCTGAAGCTCAGGATCATGGTACAAAGCATGAGGCAAGTCACGTCATTAGAATCATCAATATGTTTCTGACGTGAGCTCACTTCCGCTAGAAGAGAGTCGTCTTGTAGTGGTTCTGGAATTTGAGTGTCCAAGACGTACAACTTCTTTTCTGGCTTAAGGACAATCCTTAAGTTTCTGTACCAGTCAAGGAAATTTGTTCCAGACAGTTTATCCTTCTCAAGGATAGATCGTAGGGATGAAGTCGATGCGTTGTTGTTTGCCATTTGGAATTCTACAAAACGAGAAATGTGCAATTTTAGTAGTTTTGAACAATTTAACTATATTCATCAATGGCTAGATCATCAAATATAGCTCCCACTATTTTTCTCGGATTAATAGCCCTCACCATTAATGCGGAAAATATCATCATATTTTCTAGTGGGTCCAAGATCCCTTTTTCACTTCTTCTTGAGCTTGCTTTGGTAAGTCACCCAAGAATATGTTATTTAGGTATGAACCATTCCAATTGCATCCCATGCAACTCTTGCTCCAATTAGGTGAATAACTCATTATTCTTTATCCCATGGATAACCCCTAATTGTCATGCCTCTAGGCTCATCAATCCAATTAATTCTTGCCCAGTTGCGTCCAATCTCTTGCTTCAACATACACACATTACTAGCTTGTGTCGTCCGCAATGCACCATGGTAAATTAAAATTGCCTTGCTTTGGCAAGCCCGAATTTTAATAAACCCTGATCATGAAGGGTGTTTTGGCAAGAGAAGGCAAAACGCAATATTTAATTCAGGGATTTTTCTTTCTTAATTTTTTTGGTTGATCTCATCAACATGGTCTACTTATTTGGATTGGGCAATCCACAATAAAAGACCAACCTTGTTTATTATTATCTTGTTATCGTTTTCGCTAGTATCGCCATACATACAAAAATTAAATAACAAGGCATGAATAATAAACATCCACAAAATAAAAGAAACGTGGCATGGATATGGCCCCTAGACTAATGATATTATCAAGCCAATGATAATATCCAATTGCCCTAAAGTGCCAAGCTCATCTCCATGTACTCCACCATAGCTGCGCGCCTAGGGGTGTCTTCTTTGTCTTTTGGCTCCTTTGGTTCTCCGATCTTCTTCTCCATGCTCTTGTCTATCATCTAAATATTTCAAATTCTAGCCTAACATTTAGAATAAATAAATAACAAAAGCCTCACATGTCGAGAAGAAAAAGACGACTCGCAAGCCGTAAAACCTAATTAATTATTCCATTAATTTGATCAGCTCGCAGGCCGTAAACCAAACCACAAAGCAATAAACATCCCCAATCCTAGGCCATATCCATCCACCATGCAACAAAGCACATAATACAGTTAAAACCATTTTTTAACGCGCTTGTTCAATTTTAATTGTATTGGGTAATTGGGGTTACAACGGTCCAAAGAGTTCAAGCCAACAAGGGGCCCGAACCCTTTGGACCGCCGCCGGCAACAAGGCCCGACCCAAGTCCGGCCGCCTCATTTGCCCGCGGCCTTTGCTTGGCGCGCAAGGGAGGGGCGGACGGCTAGGGTTTCAGCCCTGGCCTCCTTCCCTCTTCCTTGTTGCCCAAGCAAGTTTTTTTCCTTATGGATTTAATTCCATAAATTTGTTTCAATAATTGAAAACCCCTTTTCAATCATGTGCCCATGAAGCCTAATTTTTCAAGAACCCAATTTTACACATCTTATGTGATTAAACTCACAAACTCTAACATCCAATGTAAAATTGGGTCTTGTTTTATTGAATCAAATTCAATTTTCCATCTACTATGCCAATTATTTTCAGTTTTCGCGTAATAAACAATAATACGGTGTATAAACTGAAATCGTAACACATAAAATCAAGTAATGCTCTACGACCTGTGGCTCTGATACCACTGTTGGGTTTTGACGTAGGTAACGAAGCGGAATAACAAAAATTTAATTCCTACTTCAAAGCCCACCACGGATCGTCAGGAGGAGATAGCATAACATAATAAGAGACATAGTATTGTCTACCTTTTGATTTGTGAGATCACACGAAGAATGATGTCCTCGTCTCTACGGTTGATCCACGTCTAGAGGTGAGATCTAGATTCTTCCTTCAAACAAGTGCTAGCTTGAACCCGGAGGAAGAGGGAAGAAGATCAAAGCAACAAAGGAAAAGAGGAGGTTTCGGCCTCCTCCTTGAGCCGACGTGAAGGGGGGGGGGGACTAGGCTTCGGCCTAGTTTGTCTTGCTCTCTCTCTCTTTTGCTCTCTCCCACTCACTTTGTTATGCCTAATAACATGAAGTGGGAAGGAAGCTAGAGCCTCTTTATATACTCCAACAACTCCTTGTTGTTTCCATAAAAGAGTTTCCTAATTCTAGATGAACTAGAACTATTCCCTTCCTTGCAAATTAGTCCTACTAAGTTTGCAAGGTGTTGCACAATAATCCTTCTATTAATTAATCAATATTAATTAATCCCAAATCTAGCTCTACTCTATTTGACGTGTGACCCCATAGGTTTCTATATAGTTGGTAGTAACTCTTACTAACATGGAGCGGTGTCTAGCAACACGTCCATGCTACCCAACCAATAGAAATAGTCAGTGATCCCGACAAACCTCTTGTTCCCAATATCTCATATTGCACTATCCCTTTGTCTCCATATCCGGATTGGACACGAGACATAAATAGTCACACTCGTATATCCAATCCATAGTTCCTCTATCCTGGGAATACGCTTATGCTTGAAGATAACATCAATATCTCCATATTGATTGATCTGATTCTAGCCAGACATTCAATAAGCCTCATCCCTCGAGTGGCTGTGGATATTTACCCCCATTATGTGGGAGGGCCAAATCCTATCTACATCACTACGATCTCTAAGCTTGCTTCTTATCACGCCCGATAGCCATCTTTATGATTACACAGTTACGGTGCAACGTTTGATAACATCAAAGCGCAATATTCCACAACTAGAATATCTAGTGACTTCAAGTCTAAGGATTGCAATTATATTAGCACTACGAAAGGTGATTGTGACTTGACATAATCTAATGAATCCTTTTCGTTGTGGGTCAATCCAGTATGCCATTACTCCTTATGTATACCCCTGTTTTAGACTTGATATCTCCATATCAATCTACCAACATACTAGTCTATATTTGATCGTCCTATTAGTCAATATAGCGGACTAGGGATATTTAAGATAAACAACACATTTTATGTAAGGACTTCATTAAATTATATATCAGAATATATAATAAATGAATATTCTAGCCAAAACAATGTTCATACTAAATCTACGATTGCCTCTAGGGCATCTATTCCAACAACTAAGTGTTAGTACTTCTACAATCCAACTGAGAATAAAGTGTTTTTTGCTCGGTCCGGCGTGTTTCTAGAAAGAGAGTTTGTCTCTAAGGAAGCAAGTGGGAGGAAGGTAGAACTTGAAGAAATTCAAGAGCCACAAAACACCAATCCAACTATGGAACATGAGCAAGAACCACCAGAAGTTGTGGAACAGCCTGTTCAAGTAGCACAAGAGCTTCGTAGATCTAGTAGAGTGCGCCAGGAACCCGAGAGGTATGGACATCTCGTGAAAGAATCTGGTGACGCGATGCTCATAGTTGATGAGCCTACTACCTATGAAGAGGCCATGAAAGGGCCGGACTCTCAGAAGTGGCTTGAATCCATGAGATCCGAAATGGAATCCATGTATACCAACAAAGTATGGACTTTGGTGGAACCACCAAAAGGGGCGCGACCCATAGGGTGCAAGTGGGTCTTCAAGAAGAAGATCGACGTGGATGGTAATGTGATTACCTATAAGGGCCGGTTGGTGGCCAAAGGATTCAGACAGATTCATGGTATTGACTATGATGAGAACTTTTCACTCGTCGCTATGACCAAATCCATCCGAATCCTACTTGCCATTGTAGCATACTACGACTATGAGATTTGGCAGATGGATGTCAAAATAGCATTCCTCTATGGGAATCTCCGCGAGGACGTGTATATGATACAGCCAGAGGGTTTTGAAGATCCAAAGCAAGCCAACAAAGTCTATAAGCTGCAACGATTCATTCATGGATTGAAGAAAGCTTCTAGGAGTTGGAATCGATGTTTTGATGAAGTAGTCAAAGAGTTTGGCTTCATCAGGAACGAAGATGAGTCTTGTGTCTACAAGAAGGTTAGTGGGAGCTCTGTAGCTTTTCTGGTCTTGTATGTCGATGACATATTACTCATTGGAAACGACGTTCCCATGCTGTAATTTGTTAAAGATTGGCTAGGAAAGTGTTTCTCATTGAAAAACTTAGGGGAAGCAGCCAATATACTTGGTATAAAGATCTATATAGATAGATCTAGGAGATTGCTAGGCCTAAGTCAAAGTACATATATTGACAAGGTGTTGAAATAGTTGAACATGCAAGATTCCAAGAATGGATTATTGCCCATGTCACATGGAATCACTCTTTCGAAGAGTGATTGTCCTTCCAATGAGATTGAGAAGGAACGCATGAGTAGAATTCCCTATGCCTCTGCCATAGGATCTATCATGTACGCCATGTTTTGTACTAGACCAGCTGTGTCATACGCCTTCAGTATGACAAGCAGATACCAATCAAATCCAGTTGAGAGTCACTGGATTGCAGTTAAGAACATCCTAAAGTACTTGAGAAGAACTAAGGATGCCTTCTAGGTATTTTGTGGTGAGGAAGAGTTGCGTGTAAGGGGTTACATTGCTGCAAATGGTGCAGCAAAGGAAGCTGTTTGGATCAGAAAATTTGTTTCTGAGCTTGGTGTGGCTCCTAGCATTGCGGATCCACTAGTGTTAGACTATGACAACACTGGGGCAATGGCGCAATCAAAGGAGCCCCGGTCATACAAGAAATCCAAACACGTGCTCAGGAAGTTTCAGCTTATTCGAGATATTATGGATAGAGGAGACGTTCGGATATGCAAGATTCCTACAGATGAGAATCTGTCAGATCCACTTACAAAGCCGCTTGTTCAGCGCAAGCATGAAGGGCACACTAGGAGCACTAGCATACGGGATGCATCAGATTGGCTCTAGTGCAAGTGGGAGACTGTTTGAATAGATGTCCTAGAGACAATCTAGTCTAGTATGAAATTGTTTTTTGATAGAACATTCGTTGTATTACTTATTGGATATTAACTATAGTGAAGTCCTTAGATTTACAATTGCGTTGTTTATTTTAAGTATCCCTAGTCCGTTATAATGATTAAATGGGACAATCATCTATAGACTAGTATGGGTTGGATTGATATAGAGATATCATGATCCAACACATGGGTATGCATTAGGGTTAATGGCATACTGGATTGACCCATCTCCGAGAAGGCTACATACATGATATGTAAACTCACAAGCGCTTCTCTTGGTGACAACGGTATTGTCGTCCTTAGACTTGAATTCACTAGATTATCTGGTTGTGGATTATTGTGATTTTGGTAGCGTTAAACGCTACACCGCAACTTGGTAGCTATAAAGGCGTATACCGGACACAATATGAAGCAAGCTTAGAAATCGTAGTAGACGTAGATAGATTTTTTCCCTCCCACATAACGGGAGAAAATATCCGAAGCCACTCGAGGTATAGTGCTTATGGAATGTCTGGCCAGACTCAAATAAATTAAAATGAGATATTGTTATTATTTTCACGAATAAGGCTATTTCCAGGATCGAGAAAATATTGATTGGATATACGAGTGTGACTTGAATGTATCGTTTCCAATCCAGATATAGAGACAAAGGGATGTGACAATTACTTGCACAAGGTTTGTCGGATGACTATTCTATTAGTTGGCTAGAATGGATGTCTTGCTAGAGACCGCTCCATATTAAAAATTGTTGCTACCAACTAGATAGAACCTATGGGGTCACACGCTAGACAGATTTGAACCAGATTTGGGAATTAATTAATATGATTAATTAATTAGAAGGATCACTTTTCAACACCTTGCAAACTTAGTAGGACTAATATGCAAGGAAGGGACTAATCCGAACACATGTTGGATTAGGAAGGACCATTAGGTAGTTGACAAAGAGTTGTTGGACTATATAAAGGATGCTCCTAGCTTCCTTCCCATACTAATGCTCATAACATAAGTTAAGGGGGAGAAAACAAAGGAGAGATAGAGCAAGACACAAGGAGGCCGAACCCGACCCCTTGGTCCGCCCCCTACCCGTCGGCCACAAGAGGAAGCCGAGAGCTTCCTTTGTGATCTCGTTGCGTGATTTCTTCTTCCTCTTCCTCCGGCCCAAGATAGCACTAAGGATAAGGAATATATATATCTCAACTGTAGGCGCGGATCATTCGTAGAGACGTGACACAATTCACGTTACAAGTCATCACAGGAGAACCCTAAGGTGTGTAACATGATTCTTCCGTTATCATTGTTGTGATTCTCTTCTTGTGATCCTTGGAGGGTCTTGAATGGATAATTTAGTTTTCGCTGCGTATCAATGATCAAAACCCTACATGCCTTCCTTGGAAACTCTCAAATATTTTGCTAATCATCATATTGTCTCCGTATCAAACATTTAGCAAGAGCTTACTCTTCCCCTACCCTTATTCTCAATTTCTATGTGCATTGTTCTTGCTCTTATTCTCTGTTACAGATGTACACTTAGATCATCTCTACCAGATTCCCTTGTACACAACTTTCTAAGTTGTAATATTCATAAAAAAAATTATACTTTTGGTTATCGATTGTCTCTTTAACCCTGAACCGAGATCCTGTGTTGTTTCAAACACCACACATCTCTTCTCCCTCTCTCTTACCATATTCACTCTCTCGTATCTCTCTCCAGCACTCTCTAGTTCTTCTCGCACCCCACCATAGCCCATAAGCACCAAGCCTAGCCACCCACTACGTGAGCTCCATTAAAATTGACGAGAAGCTTCATCGAAGAATCGACCCGCCTCGTTTCTTCAACATTTGTCGTTCTTTGATTGGAGC
This sequence comes from Linanthus parryae, assembly GCA_023055425.1. Classification (NCBI taxonomy): domain Eukaryota; kingdom Viridiplantae; phylum Streptophyta; class Magnoliopsida; order Ericales; family Polemoniaceae; genus Linanthus; species Linanthus parryae. The sequence goes on along the minus strand of JALGPY010000007.1, from coordinate 79,000,869 downwards.
CTGACTTCGTAGAAATAGTCACTGTGAGTGAGTAGTGCAACTTGTGTATGTTTGGCTCTAACGGTGTGTTAACATGCTTGGAATAATATGCCTTTTTCTTTAAATGATTTACCGAATATGCATCGTTCTTTCTTAGCGTGAGTCTCCATGCTTAGCCTTGAGTGCGTTTATTCTCCATGAACTCCTTGTAGGGTTCTGCTGGTATCCACACAGTAGGATTAGAATTTGGATCCTCCTCTACTGTTTGTGCTAGTAGTGTAAGGAAGGAGTAATCAGTAGCATGATCCAATCAAGCAGTTTGCGCAACAATGGAGGAAGAGGGAGGCGTCGGCTTCTTCTTGACGTTGGGTAGCGAGGAGTTTGGCCCTCTCTCTCTTTCATCTTCTTTGATCTAATTATTTCATATAATGAATAAATAAGGCTATACTAGCCTTTTATAATTAATACCTCTTTATTAATACAAAATTTCCCACTACTAAAGCGATCCATACTTGGATTAATTTGTTGTTTAGTCGACTTTGCTATTTAGTCCAACTAAATATGCACGTTGTTGCATTTGGATCCCTGATACTTTTAACTGTTAATTAGTCCAACTACTTAACATCTACATGTAGGGTTTTGATCATGGCGCAGCGGAAGAGCAATATAATTATCCGATCAAGACCCTCCAAGGATCACACGAAGAGAAATCATGACGATGGTAAGAGAATAGTGTTATGTACTTTTGAGTTCTCCTTGATGACTTCTAACGAGAAATTTATCACGTCTCTAAAGTTGATCCATGCCTAGAGGTGAGATCTAGATCTTCTAAACGCCTTGTGCTAGCTAGGAGGAATGGAAGAGGACGAAGAAATCACGCAACGGAGCACCAAAGAGAGGGGGCGGCCCTCTCTTGTGGTCGACGGGTAGGGGCGGACGGACAAGGGGGTTCGGCCTTCTTGTTTGTATTGCTCTCTCCTTCCTTCTCTCCTACTCAAAGTATGTTATGAGAACAAGTTGTAGGGAAGGAAGCTAACAGAATCCCTTATACAGTCCAACAACTCCTTGTTCCTAAATAAAGGCCCTCTCTTAATCCTACTTAAGTTCGGATTAGTCCAACTTGCATATTAGTACTAAGTTAGCAAGTTGTTGCGATTTGATCCTTCTAATTAATTAATCATATTAATTATTTCCCACTTCTAGTTCACTTCTATATGGCGTGTGACCCCATAGGTTCTATTTAGTTGGTAGTAAATATTTACTAATATGGAGCGGCCTCTAGCAAGATATCCATTCTAGCCAACAAATAGAAATAGTCATCATGACAAACCTTGTGCAAGTATTTTCTCATCCTTTTGTCTCAATATCCGGATTGGAAACGAGACATAAAATTCACACTCGTATATCCAATCCATAGTTCCTCGATCCTGGGAATAGCCTTATTCGTGCAAATAACATCAATATCCTATATTGATTTATTTGAGTCTGGCCAGACATTCTATAAGCACTATCCCTCGAGTGGCCTAGGGTATTTTCTCCCGTTATGTGGGAGGGACAAATTCTATCTACATCACTACGATATCTAAGCTTGCTTCATATTGTGTCCAATACGCGTCTTTATGACTACCCAGTCACGGTGTAGCGTTTGACGCTACCAATACAAAATATTCCACAACTAGAACAACTAGTGACTTCCAGTCTAAGGATGACAATACCGTTGTCACCGCGAGAAGCACTTGTGACTTTACATAACATGTATATAGCCTTCTCGGAGTTGGGTAAATCTTGTATGCTATTACTCCTAATGCATACCCATGTGTTGGATCATGACATCTCCATATCAATCCAGCCCCATACTAGTCTATAGATGATTGTCCTATTAATCATTATAATGAACTAGGTATATTTAAGATAAACAACACAATTGTAAATCTAAGGACTTCATTATATTAAATATCCAATAAATAATACAATGAATGTTCTAGACAATTTATTGTTCGTACTAAACTAGATTGCCTCTAGGGAACCTATTCCAACACTATATCCAGTCTACTCATTTGGTGTGTGACCCTGCAGGTTCCTATTACGTTGACAGTAACAAATTAACAATTACAAACATTGAGCTGTGTCTAGCAACACATCAATGCTACCCAACAAATAGGAATAGCCAGTGATCTGTCAAACCTTTGTGACCAATTTTGTCGTGCTGTATTATCCCCCTGTAACAATATCTAGATTGGGAACGAGAAACTGATGTCACTCTCGTATATCCAATCCATAGTTTCTCGATCCTGGGAGTAGACTTATATAAGCAGATAACATCAATATTGTATATTGATCTACCTGAGCCTGGCCATGCATTTGATAAGTACTACTCATCGAGTGTCCATAGATACATACTACCGTTATGTGGGATGGACAAATCTTCTACATTACTACCATCTCTCAGCTTGTATCATATCATCTCCAATTATCGCCTTTATAGTTACCATGTCACGGTGAAACGTTTGACGCTATCAAAAACATGATAATTCACAACTAGAGTATCTAGTGACTTCAAGTCTAAGGACCACAACACCATTTTCACTACGAGAAGAACTTGTGACATTCACATAACTCCCATGTATCCTTCTTGGTGTGTCAATCCAGTATGCTATTACACCTAATGCATACCCACGTGTTAGACTTGATATATCCATATCAATCTACCCTCATACTAGTCTCTATCCATAGTGATCATCCTACTAACCATTATACTTGACTAGGGATACTTTAAGAAAACAATAATTGCATTCTTAAAACTTAATTATATTAATATCTCCATATCTAATAATATGAATAGTCTATCCAAAACAACGTTCACACTAAAATAGATTGCCTCTAGGGCATACACCAGGACTACTTTCTTCTTTAAGTTTAATGGTCGTAATCTACTCTCTACTTGATAAACGTACTTTACTTTATCAAATCTCTATTTTACTACTAGCATTCGAACTAAGAAAAAATTAGTGTTCGAATGTCACACTAAATCAGAATTCATTAACAACGTCAAGTGAAAGAATCCTATATATCGGAACCAGTTAGACTATTAGTATGTTGGCTCCGGTCGAGAATGAAAATTTCCGAGTTCCGCTTCACAACTTGCCGGAGTCTTGGACTATTACTATGTTGAAAATATTTTATTCAAAGTTATCCATAAATTTCAAATAATACTTTAAGAACATTAATTAAATAAAATGTTTCTAATTTCTCTTATTATGTTAGGTTATAAATAAATCGATATTTAGTAAATTCTCATTTCTAATAACTTTAGCATTCTGAAAATTTACTTTCCCCCGAATTACTTTCCTGAATATTATTGGCAAAATCTCATTACCTTTTGGTCGAGTTCATTTTAATTGTGCGACCCTTTAACACTGATTTCTACGTACTCCCGCCACACAATATAACCTCCAACTTGACTATGTGACTTAAGAACATAAAAATCTACAACATCACACCTGACACTACCTTCAATGCTACTGTTATGACACTCACGATCACTCACGCCTCACGAACAATGAATAAAACGATGAAACACACAAGTTTACGTGGTTCCCTAGCACAAAATATGCTAACTACGTCCACGGGCAAGAAGAACCTTTGTTCAACTGAAGAGAACGTATTACTGACGCGATTTCTTAATGCGTATGCGCAAGTGCACGGTCAAGTAATATAGGGGTGGTATTTCAACCACGAATTATCTATCCCACGAGGACACACTTGAGATTATTTATTTAGTTATTTAATTTAGAGTACGGTGCAGGAGGAAAGATTTGATTGATTTTAGAATTGAAATAAAAACTAATGTAATATTTTTGTATTTTTTTATATATTTAAGAAACGAGATTGGAGAAACTAGGCAATCTCTAGATCACCTAGCGCTTAGACGATTTCCGAATTATCTGAGCAACACGTTAACTGTATTCTAACTAAGCTGGGTAACAGCGCTGACTAACTCCTATCGGTCTCAAGTCATTCTACTTCACGGTAGACTACAATCTCCTATCGGTCTCTTGTGTCTACCGGTCCGTTCTAGTAGGCTAACAACATGCACGACAACGGGTCCTGTCGGTCCACCGTTGCACGAAACAGTCGAATCTCACCTACCAAATCTACCCTCACTAGCCAATCCTAACACGTCTCTTCTCAGTCTCAGTGATACGGGATTGATGTTAAAGTCTCATCCTAGTTAGTTAGAATCACTATCGGCATTCGCTAACTAAGCAATGTTTTCGGTTAGCTACTCCATTAACACTGAGTATTAAGCAAAGTACATGAACAATTGAATTAAAATATTGCTAACTTTAAGCATGAATCAACTATTGAACAAACCCTAGTTCTTGAAGCCTAGTTTTATCTCCTAATTGGTCACTCAATTAGGATTACTAACATAAACAAGAAACTAGAATTGATACAAAGGAAGAATTCAAGAAATCAGGAAGCAAAGATCAAATCCGGAAAAATATCATCGTTTACATGAACCCTAGGCTCTAAAAGAGACGCCTAGCAAAACGTCTAGCTAGTAATAATCAACCAAACAAAGTGAAATAGTTTCTCCATACAAGATTTGAAAGAAGAAGAAGAAGATGATGAAACCTAGAGCTTCAATGGAGGAGGAGTCCTCCTCTTGCCGTGCTCCGGTCCTCTCTTCCCTCACGTTGGTCGGTTTTGTTCTTGAATGAATCTCCTCCTTTCACGTTGATATCCTTGTAGAAATCAATCTCCTATTTTCCTTCCTTCCCCGTCCATGTATTTTTTCTTAAGCAGATCGCACGACCTCCTAAAAGCTGATCGTGTGATCTGCTGAGATCTTATCTCTGGTCGTGTGATATGCTCAAATCTTATCTCTGATCGTGCGATCTCCTTAGATCCTACGACCATCCACTCTGATCGTGGAAACAGTGACTTGGTAAAATATTTTCTCCTCCAAATTTTGGCTAAGTATGGGGAGGGGGGTTAAAGTGTCATTACACAAACTTGATTAAATGACACTTGCCTCCCCTCTCCATGTCTCTACACTATTTTCTTCGCGATTTCTTCTCCGTTTTAGCTCCCGAATAATTCCAACACTCGTTTATCCTCTCTGCTTCATCTCCCAAGCTCCGTTTCCTGTCAAAACAACATGAAACACAACCCGTGCGATCAAACCTGACAAAAATACATAAAATCATATGAGAAACGCTATGATTTACAAACTAATGCCTAGAGCTAAACTTCTGTGTTTTCTCTCTAATCATAGGGTCAAACTAAGATTATCAACCCGGAAAGCACGCGAAACAATATAAAACATGCAAGAAATATAACTCTAATAGAGAGTAATCAAATCCCCCACACTACCTTTTGGCGTGTCCCGAGCAAAATAAAATCTTGCACGTTTTAATCCACTGAATTATATAAAACCTTACTAGCCATGTGACACAAACAACACACACACACAATGTCTACATGACTATAGACAATGCAACTCGATTATAGAACAATGCTAAAACTGAAACAACAAATTTTTTTTTCTTCTTCTTAAGAGACGGGCAATCTCGCTATCACTAACCAAAATCATCAAGTTCTCACAAGTCTCTTTTGAAATTCACACAACCGCAACAAGGAATTGAAAATACAATGATCCTACGCACACGCTCACTAAGGGGTCCCCAAACATCCACCAAACTCAATCCAAGATCCGGGCACGTCCTTTAGCTCAGAGGGTCTAGGCACCCTTAGTCCTATAGTAGTCTTTCGTCGCCAATTCATATGAGGTTTATAGACCCTCTTAGCCGTTATTGCATTGAATGCAAGTTGTCTCAGTGACGCGAGACACAACTCCGTGTAATACGGCTTGACTTTAATTTTCCTTAGACGCTCTAACTGGTTTGAATCCAAATTCCCCGCGCGAACGGGGGAACATTAGGCTGTTCACCGTATCTATTCCGAGAGAAGATTTTGATTTGTTTTGTGTTTTTTTCTCTTCTAATTATTTCAGTCGTGCATTTAAAGCAACTAAGTGTGGGATTTTTCGGTTAGATCTTGAAACCGCCTTAAGGGATGGTGGTGTACATTCCCTACTTCACTTAGGCTAAGCCAGTGTACCACATGGAACCAACTCTACACGAAGGTCCACCCCAGATTTGCAAGAGGCCACAAGTTTCCACTCGAAAACATACTATTCGACTACCCCAAAGACCAAATCCTCCTAGCACAATAAAGGAACTAAAGGTATGACCGACATCTACTTTCGACTTTTCCATGAATACCCGGGACTTCCTTTCATGAAACCGGTGAGCAAGATACTAAAAATTAAGGTTTTTCCCACTACAGTGCTTCTTATTCATTGAGACTCTTTAATTGAACTCTCTCTGGTTTCAAGCTTCATCAATTGCCCAACTCAATATTTTAATTTTTATGGATTTTCTTTTTTTTTCTATATTTTTTTAAAAAAATTTCTTAGACTCTACATGTAACTGACCAACTCGATTAACCACAACGATTGGGTAGGGGACTCAATAATATAAAAGTGCAGAACAATGCAGAAAAAATTTGAACCTATCACAATACAACAATATATTAAAAACATTACACTAACCACACAATACTCACAATACTACACAACTACATGTAACAAGGCTATGCAAGGACTAACATGGCTAGCAAAATGTACACAGACACCCCCCCCCCCCCCCCACACACACACACTTAAGCGTTTCGTTGTCATCAACGAATTTAGAGATATAATTAGAGGACTCATCGCTTAAATGTGTTGGCGGTGGATCTACACAATTATCGCTCAAAATGTAGAACAGAGAGAGTTAAAGGTACCTGTGGTGCCCGGACCTACATGGGCACCGTTGCCGCGAAACTGCAAAAAGAAGGGGTCTTGTGGACCGTTGACAATTTCCGGAGAAGTCTCTACGCGCCCGGATTCCGATACGCGCCCACTCAACATTCTCCAACACGCGCATCAAGAAGGGGAATCCGGAGCGTCTTCTGTACCTTTGTCCCTGCACACTTATTAGAAGAATTAAAGCAACTCTCTCTCTCTCACCCCTCAAAATCATATATGGAGAGCTGAAAGCAAAAATAAAAATAAAATAGCATCCTACTCTACATTGGGTTGCCTCCCAAGCAGAGCTTGTAATTTAAGGTCGACAGTCCGACCCGGTTACCTCAACCGAAATGGATTGTTGAAGCTGCTTTATCCCTCCACTTCTTCTTCTTCCACCATCTCTTTTCAATGACTTCGCGTGAACCCCTGTGTTGTGCAGATGGTAGAGAGTTGTAGAAGCTGACTTTTTTCATCTTGCAATTTATCTTCTTGATCAACTTCCATAAAGTACCACTGGGCTCATATGCGTCGTTCTCCATAAAGTCATCCCAGTAATACCTCTTTGGTGCTAGATTCTCATCAAATGACCCATGCAATTCATCCACACCCCCACACTTGTTGATTTCGAACCCCTTAACTATGGCATATGGATCATAAATAAAGTAGCCAATATGACAAGAAATTGAAAATTTCTCATGATGCTCTTCCCCATAAGAATCTCCATACACAAGTCTTTCCAAATCATCACAGACTTGATTAATATGAGATACGGAGAATTCTTCGAAAGTATGAGTAGGGGATTTTACCTCAATAGGTATGGGCACAAGTGAATCATCATCTTCATCGTCGGCACACCACAGGCTTCCAATGCTGGTGTCTTCCCATTCATGCCAAGGATGTGAGGGCGCCTGCAGTCCTTGCTCACAATACGGCAGGTCTTCCCATCTTCGGCACACAGGTCAACCCCAGTCTGAATCAGAGTCTAAGTCCTCATAAATGGCAGAGTTCACCAATGGTTCCTGGATACTGCAGTCTATGCTCGGCTCAGGTATCTCTCTTTGCACTTCTGGTGGTGATGATGAAAGTTCAATATTAGGCTCACTGTCATGTGGCAAGGGCTCCTCTTGTGGCTCTTGATTAATAGATTCCCCTGCTGTTGACAGTTTTTCTATTCATTTCTTTATCCTCTCAGTCATCTCCCTCACGTATTCCCTACCTGTGGCAGAATCCTCTTGTGAAACTTGTGCAGCTATGGACAAAAACTTTGTGCACACTTCGATGTCCTCCATATTACTGCGTCGTTCTGCCATACTCGTTGATGAGTCCTCTTGGTGCTGATGAAGCTGGGGGGCATGTACTCGACATGAGTCTCTACGGTCATGCCAAATGCCGCATATGTAGCACCAAATTATGCATGCGTCCTCGTCTTCATGGTAGACCCTGCAGTTGAAACAGTAGGGGGGACACGAAAAACAGTCTTCGCTCCACATGCTTATATTTTCTCTTGCTTCCTGCGTTCCTGAAAAACAGACTCACAAGACACCCGTGAAGCACAGAGATATAGAAAAAAAAATAAAACTAAAACTAAAATAAAAGTACTCTAAACTAACTCCTAACTAAATAATCTACCGTTGTCCCCGGCAACGGCGCCAAAAACTTGACGCGATTTCTTAACGCGTATGCGCAAGTACGGTCAAGTAATATAGGGGTGGTATTTCAAGCCCGGGTTATATATCCCACGAGGACATGCTTGAAATTATATAATTAGTTATTTAATTTAGAGTACGGTGCAGGAGGAAACATTTGATTTATTTTAGAATTGAAATAACAACTAATCTAATATTTTTATAATTTTTTTTATATTTAAGAAACAAGTTTGGAGAAACTAGGAAATATCTAGATCACTAGGGCTGTAGACGATTTCCGGATTATCTGAGAAACACGTTTACTATATTCTAACTAAGTCGGGTAACAGCGCTGACAAACTCCTATCGGTCTCAAGTCATTCTACTTCACGGTAGACTACAATCTCCTATCGGTCTCTTGTGTCTACCGGTCCGTTCTAGTAGGCTAACAACATGCACGACAACGGGTCATGTCGGTCCACCGTTGCACGAAACAGTCGAATCTCACCTACCGAATCTAACCTCACTAGCCAATCCTAACACGTCTCTTCTCAGTCTAAACGATACGGGATTGATGTTCAAGTCTCATCCTAGTTAGTTAGAATCACTATCGTGCATTCGCTAACTAAGAAGTGTTTCCGGTTAGCTACTCCATTAACACTGAGTACTAAGCACAGTACATGAACAACTGAATTAAAATATTGCTAACTTTAAGCATGAATCAACCATTGAACAAACCCTAGTTCTTGAACCCTAGTTTTATCTCCTAATCGTTTCACTCAATTAGGACTACTAACATAAACAAGAAACAATAATTGATTCAAAAGAAGAAATCAAGAAATCATGAAGCAAAGATCAAATCCAAAAAAATATCATCATTTACATGAACCCTAGGCTCTCAAAGAGACGCCTAGCAAAACGTCTAGCTAGTAATAATCAACCAAACAAAGTGCAATAGTTTCTCCATACAAGATTTGAAAGAAGAAGAAGAAGATGAAACCTAGAGCTTCAATGGAGGAGGAGTCCTCCTCTTGCCGTGCTCCGGTCCTCTCTTCCCTCACGTTGGTCGCTTTTTTTCTTGAATGAATCTCCTCCTTTCACGTTGATATCCTTGTAGAAATCAATCTCCTATTTTCCTTCCTTCCCCGTCCATGTATTTTTTCTTAAGCAGATCGCACGACCTCCTAAAAGCTGATCGTGTGATCTGCTGAGATCTTATCTCTGGTCGTGTGATATGCTCAGATCTTATCTCTGATCGTGCGATCTCCTTAGATCCTACGACCATCCACTCTGATCGTGGAAACAGTGACTTGGTAAAATATTTTCTCCTCCAAATTTTGGCTAAGTATGGGGAGGGGGGTTAAAGTGTCATTACACAAGCTTGATTAAATGACACTTGCCTCCCCTCTCCATGTCTCTACACTATTTTCTTCGCGATTTCTTCTCCGTTTTAGCTCTCGAATAATCTCCAACACTAGTTTCTCCTCTCCGCTTCATCTCGCAAGCTCTGTTTCCTGTGAAAACAACATGAAACACAACCCGTGTGATCAAACGTGACAAAAATACATAAAATCATATGAGAAACGCTATGATTTACAAACTAATGCCTAGAGCTAAACTTCAACGTTTTCTCTCTAATCATAGTGTAAAACTAAGATTATCAACCCGGAAAGCACGCGAAACGATATAAAACGTGCAAGAAATATAACTCTAATAGAGAGTTATCAATTACAATGCTTTCATACAATTCTAAGGACCCAAAGGATCGATTTATACCCCTCCTAAACCGCCCCGATGCCCTAAGGAATTGTTTCCATCGTATTTTCCCCCTCTACGATTCTTTTCGTGTGAAGATCTTCGTGCGAAGACTTTCCTGTCTTCGAGCAAACACTCTTCGTGCTTTAAAACATCATGTTGTTCCACGAAGAACTTCTTGCATTTGTCTTCGTGTGAGGCCTCTTCGTGCGAAGACCTCCCTGTCTTCGTGCGGAGAGGCTTGAAACTCACTTCTTTGTTGCTCCTTTAAGTTTATTCATCTTCAAGGCATAATTTTCCTCCATGGAATTCTTCAACATTGAACTATGATCAAAGACTACACTTCTGCTAAGTATAATCTTGTTGTCTATCCAAATCTTGTATCCCTTCACACCTGTCACAAAGCTCATGAATACACCCTTCTTTTCTCTTTGTTCTAGTTTTTCCATCATCAACATGATATTAGGCAATGCAAACAAAGACTCTTAAATCCGAGTAATATGTTTCTCTTCCGGACCAAACATCAATTGGAATCTTGCACCCTATACCTGTGTACGGGCTCCGGTTCACGAGATAGCATGCCATGGAAACTGCCTCTCCCCCGAAACCTCTAGAAAGACCTGCATTCAAAAGCATACTCCTTGCTTTCGCTAAAAGTGTCTGATTCATTCTTTCGGCTACACCATTCTGCTGTGGTGTGTGCCGAATAGTGTGATGGCGAGAAACTCCCTGATCCTTGCAGAATGCATTAAACTCTGATGAACAAAACTCCAAGTTGTTGTCCGTGCGTAGCCTCTTCACCTTCTTTCCCACCTGATTCTCTACTAAGGTCTTCCACTCCTTGAATTTTGCGAAGGCTTCACTCTTGTGCTTCATTACGAATATCTAAGTTATCCTTGAGTAGTCATCTATGATGCTCAGAAAGTTCTGTACCCGCCCATAGCCTCAACTCGAGATGGAACCCAGCAATCCGAATGGATGTAATGAAGAATATCTTCTGTTCTATGAACAATCTTAGGGAACTTGCTACGATGTAGCTTCCCATACACGCAGTGCTCAATGAACCCTAGGCTCTTGGGCGCATGCACAATGAGATAGCCTTTCTTGTGAATTTCCAGTATTCCACGTTCACTCATATGACGAGCCTCATATGCCATATCTTGGTTTGATAAACATGCTTAATATCGACTTAGACAACTTCGACAGACCCTGTGATGCCCGAACCCTGTAGTATGTACAAAGTCCCATCCTTAACTCCCTTGAGTAACACATCGGTACCCTTGTAGGCGCATAAATATCCACCTGCACCATTGAAGCCAAATCCCTTGTTGTCCAGTAGACTCGAAGAAATCAGCTTTTTTGTGACAAGTGGTACTTGTCTAACATCCTTCAATGTGCATGTTTTCCCATCGTATGTCTTGAATCTAACTGAACATTTTCCTATGAACTTGTCAATAACTCCGTTTTCCATATGAAGGGATATTCCATCTGCGCGGTTGTAGCTTGAAAATAGTTCCATGTTAGAACAGATGTGATAGGAAGCCATAGAGTTAAGAAACGATGCATCGGGGTGATGCGCGACATTATCCGCCAATAGAACGAAGTCGTCCTCAGATGAATTCCCGTTTTCTTCCACGGCTGTATAGTCATTCTGTCCCTGTTGTCCTTGTTTTGAAAAATCTCTCTTCCAATGCACCTTTTTCTTGCACCAACCACATACATCCCAGGGAAACTTAGAACTAGAAAACTGCTTTTTCTTATTCTTCTTACCCTTCTTGCTTCGCCAAGTCGCCATCAATCTGGAAGCATGGTCCTCCGTACCTGTGCCTGCACTCTTATGGCGCAATTCTCTAGCATGGAACACCGATCCGACCTCCTCTAGGGTTAAGGTGTCATTATTCACAATAAAGGACTGCACGAAAATCTCGTATGATAGAGGTAACGAGACCAACAACAAGAGTGCGGCATCCTCATCGTCCAACTTTTCTTTAATATTACGCAAATCAAGAAGAATTGTGTTCAATAGATCAAGGTGATCCTTAAGAGCCATACCTTCGAGCATCCACAGTGTGAATAGCCATTTATTTAGCATCAACTTGCTAGTGAGACTCTTCGTCATGTAGAGACTCTCCAACTTGAGCCAAAGAGACGGCGCCTTCTTCTAATCTGCGACCTCGGTGATTACATCAACCGATAAGCACAGCAAGATCGTCGATTATGCCTTGCAATTTGAGCAAAGCCTACATCTTTATCTTCCACAGACTGAAGTTATTCCCTCCTATGAACTTGTCGATGGTGAACATCTATCCTGACGTTGTTCTTGGTGGAGTGATCACGACCTAAGCTCTGATACCAGTTTTTTATGACACTCACGATTACTCGCGCCTTACGAATGATGAATAAAACGATGAAACACATAAGTTTACGTGGTTCGCTAGCACAAGATATGCTAACTACGGCCACGGGCAAGAAGAACATTTATTCAACTGAGGAGAACGTATTACAATGCTTTCATATAATTCTAGGACCCCAAAGGATGGATTTATACCCCTCCAAAACAGTCACAATGCCCTAAGGAATTGTTTCCATCTTTTTGCCGCCTCCAGAATTCTGTTCCTGCGAAGACACGATGTCTTCGTGCGAAGATCTTCACGGGAAGACTTCCCCATATTCGTGCTAACATTCTTCGTGCTTTGAGACAGCATGTTGTTCCACGAAGAACTTCTTGCATTTGTCTTCGTGTGAGGCCTCTTTGTGCGAAGACCTCCCTGTCTTCGTGCGAAGAAGCCTGGAACTCACTTCTTTGTTTCTCTTTTGACTGTCTTCATCTTCAAGGCATAATTCCAACAGCCACCACCACCTACCTTCCTCTCTTTGTGCCTCAGTCTCTCCCTCTCTGTCGTGCGGAAAAACAGAAGTTACAGCAGCAAACCCCGGAGGCTGCCGCCACCGCAGAATCTTCTTCATGTCAAAAGCTCCATTGCAGGTGTCCGTGGCAAACAAGGTGTCGTGACCTCAGTGATCATTGTTGATGCACATTGGACATGAATATTGGTTACTCTAGAGCATTCAAAAGGTACTTGGATCCCTGGGTTCTGCACTATTCTCCCAAATGGAAAATGCTAAACTGACGTTCAAAAGGGTCTCATCTTACTAATTTCAACTTTAAATCTGTCTCACTCCCATTTTTGATCTCCTGTCCTTCGCCACGTACTGGTTGTACCTGTCGATGTTAATTAATAATTATGTATAATGTGTCAGTTTTACTTTAGCTGCTTTGTGATTGAGAGGAAGACTTATGGGATGGTGCAACCTGTTTGCTTCAAAGCCACAATGATAAGTAGTACCATTTTGCTGGTTAGAATCGAGCATCAACTGTATATGTTCTGCTATCAACTTACGAAGCCATCAGGTTCAATCATATGGAATACTCCATTTACGTAACTGTGGTTTGTGTCAGATCGATGTAGTTTTTCTTCTCACTAGCTTCTTTTTCGTGATACCCAACACTTAATTTAGGACATCGAGAGATCTACATTTATTTATGTTAATGTTTCTTGTTCCGCTGACCTGAAATTTATCTCTTTAAAGGGAAGCTGAACATGTCACTTTATGGATTTGTGGCTCACTTTACTCTATCATTGTATTTATAGACTTCAGAATAAACTTGAGCTTCAAAAAAATAAAAAATTGCAAGTGTGTTTACACAAGTTACAATATCCTCTCAGATATACAAACCAAATAAGGTTACACGCGTTTGGTTGGAACACAACAAAAGAAGGACAAGTTTGATTTCGTTAAACTGTAGCAGCTTGTGGTAGTCCGGTTTCTCTATATATCATATATGAAGGTGCGCGACAATGTTGTTTCACATTGTTCTAATCTGTCTACATGCTGAATGCTCATCAAGTGAAGCTTACTTTTAAAGCCACCTCAAAGTGTTTAATGCTGAATGCTTTGTAATACGGCTCTGGTTCAATTCCCATGGCATCGGCGAAAGCTGCAACACAAATCATCAAAGAATTCAGAAACAAGGCTTCAGATGCAATTACATGTCTGTTTCAAATAGACAATAATCATCAGAAATTCACCAGGAGTGAATACAGGTTGGAGAGAAAATTCAATGCAACAAATTTGTCATCGACATCACTGTTGATGAAATATAAGGGAATGCCTGCTGGAATTCTCATAAGTCTACACGTCGAAGATTAAAGTATTCATTTTTATCTTCACGGATTAGACTTACTATTCCCCTTCCTACAAATAAGAGTTGCCAATGTTAGCATCAAAAAGACTGCACAAGAATGAAAAGACATCTATATCTAAATCAAAATGTTTACCATTTGCAACAAAATATATGCATTTGGAATCCCAGTGATTTGGTATTACAAAATATAGGGGGTTAGCTTCAAGAATCGCCACCTGGTAATTCTCTATTCCTTTGAGAAGCTTCGACCTTGCGGTAAAGTGGGCAGAAGCCGAAAGACACATGTGGGTTTCTCACATTGGTAGCCAAGTGTTGATCCTGGAAAACGTAGGGCTAGCTCTCTTCTTCATACCCTTCTTTTTGGTGTCGCTCCTCCTCTTTCTTGCTCTGTCTTCCTCTTCTCTTTAAAGTAAATATCACACTTGTCCTCGCACTCCTGGGCTTGGTTCTTGGTGAACTACCACTGGTGTCCACGCTGGTGCCTACATTGCTCGAGTTCTGGGTCTTTGACAGCTATAGTAGCCAAAATACGGGCCAAAAACAGAAGAGCTACAGGTACTTGTGTGCAATATTGAGCCGTAGGATGCTCGACAAAGGAGGAGTGAGGTAATAGAATGGAACTTGTTAGGATCTGAAAGGCATTCATGGCGGTGATAAGTGAACCAGCTGAAGTAGGTGCGGTGGCAATCGTGATAACAGAGCTTTAAGGTTATAGCACCACGGAACGATAATGATATTTTTCACTTCTTGTATAGCCCATAAATAGGACCCCTTGTACATTACTTTACTTAAGTTGAATACAAGATTATACTTCTCTCATATATTTCTTATCACACTGATGCTATTTCTTCATATATCTCTGGTCTGTTAACATTATTTCATTCCAAGTGACCGAAAGGCCAAGAAGGGGTTAAATAGTTTTGAAAAAGCCCGTGGCATTTTCCCATATGTCAGGACAGTTTGCAAATAAGGCCATTGCGCACTTCAGTTTCGGGTATCTTTATAGTAACAAAGGTAGGTTGGAGACCAAATTGGTATCGAAGAAGTATGATTACTCTTTATACTTGGCAATACAAGCTAATTTGTATTCTATTTTGCAGGGGCTCCCTTTGATGGGCTATTCAGAGAGATTTAAATGTGATTCGTGTTTAAATTGCAAATCAGGGCTGGGTGCCCAAAGAATGCAAAATTATAGAAAAATTCCGTCCAAAAATGGAAAGGTGGACTACTGAGCTGCTATTCAGGTTAGTGGAGGGTAAATTGAGCTTGCTCATCTGCTGGCAACAAGAGGAGAAAGGGGGATATTAAGTTCTGCATCAACTTTTTTTTTTTTTGAAATGTTAAGACTGAGCAATAAATTTCTGTTTATTCGACATACTCTTTCGGAAGAAGAAAACGCACATACAGTGAAAACGGAAAATAAGCGAATAAAAGTTTACACATCTTTTATTGTGTGACACGTTAGGGAACATTTACGATAAGAACTTGATTGCTTTTGAGCATATTGCGATAAATTCCCTGGTTAATCTAATTAAGCTTATCAGAGTAAAGTCTCTTTAATACATCGCAATAACAACGAAATTAGTTGCTCCCCTAAAGAGTTCCAGCTTACTTGCAGGCACTTCTCTGCAGCAATCGGGCAGAGATTTCGTAACATCCATTCAATTATAATTGTAGTTCATGTCAGATGTAGTTTTTCTTGCCTCTGGTTTCTATACCTAGTACTTAATTTAGTACATCGAGCACTTCATATGTGTTAAGGTATCTTATTAGGCTTCCTTGAAATGTATCTTTTCAAGTGGATGCTGAACATGTTTTTCTAAGGTTTGGAGGCTCAATGTACAATATCATCTGTATTAGCAGACTTCAGAATAAACTCAAGTTTAGAAAAAAAGAATAAATTGGCAAGTGTATTTATACAGGCTATGATATGCTCTCAGATATACACCCACATCAGATTACAAGCGCGCGTTGGAACACAACAAAAGACGGACTAGGTAGCTTGTTCAATGCAACTCTTCATTGAATCGTCGCCATGTAGAAGTAGAACATATGTTATGGAAAAAGCAAAACTGACCTTCAAAAGGGTCTCATCTTACTCATTTCAACTGTAAGTAAGTGTCTCACTCCCATTTTCATCTCCTGTCCTTCTCCATGTACTGGTTGTACTTGTCGATGTTAATTAATAATTATGTATTATGTGTAGTTTAGCTGCTTTTGTGTTTGAGAAGAAGAATTATGGGATGCTGCAACCTGTTTGCTTAAAAGCCACAATGATAAATACCATTCTGCTGGTTAGAATCGAGCATCAATTGTATATGTTCTGCTATCAACTGACGAAACCACCAGGCTCAATCATATGGAATACTCCATTTACCTAACTGTGGTTTATGTCAGAACGATGTAGTTTTTCTTCCCACTAGCTTCTTTTTTGTGATACCTAGTACTTAATATAGGACATCGAGAGATCCACATTTATTTATGTTAACGCTGAACATGTTGATCTATGGTTTGGAGGCTCACTGTACAATATCATCTGTATTAGCAGAATTCAGAATAAACTCAAGTTTAAAAAATAAGAGAGAGATCCACATTTATTTATGTTAACGCTGAACATGTTGATCTATGGTTTGGAGGCTCACTGTACAATATCATCTGTATTAGCAGAATTCAGAATAAACTCAAGTTTAAAAAATAAGAAATAGTTGGAAAGTGTGTATACACAAGTTAGGAGATCCTCTCAGATATACAAACCAAATAAGGTTACACGCGTTTGGTTGGAAGACAACAAAAGACGGACAATGGTGATTTCATCAATGCAGCTGCTTGTGGTAGTCAGGATATATTCTCTATATGATGAAGGCGACAATGACGGTGATGTCGTCCACTTTCCCCCCTCTGTGTTCGTATCCTGCGTCCCTTGTATTCAAGGAAAAGGGAGTGTCTGCAATCTTGTCGAATGAGTTGTACAATGCCAGATTTGCTATGAACAAGGCCAAGTCCTCAGGTCCATATTGTCTTATACCTTGACCGATGATTTCTTCAATCTCAGACGCAAACATATTGTCCAACAGACCATCTGTACCGGCCACAATCATGTCCCCAACCTCGACTTCAACTTCCAACTCTTGTGCGATTCTAGGGTTGTCATTTGTAACACGCAACTGATAAGGGCAATTAAACCTCCATTGCTGCGTCGGCGATAGGTAGACGGCTCTACGGTGCCTGAATATCATGAATCCACTGTCTCCGACATTGACTGCTCGAAGGGTCTGACCGCAGAGAGTAACCAAACAAGCAGTTGATGACCCTTGCGCAGTTGTGTTATCGTAAGCTAGTTGTAGAACTTGTATTGGATCCACCTGACGATGATGATGATCGAGAGCGATAAGGCAATTAGACATCAACTCTCGGGCATACTCCCCTGCGTCAATGCCCTTTTTCCTCCAGCCGCCCACGCCATCTGCAACTCCAAAAGTCTGCTTTTCCAGACTAACAAAGTGGCTATCTTCTCCCAGTGGCCTCTCTGAGTCTTCTTTGGGGAGGTACATCGAACCAGTAACCATCTTCAAGGAAGAACCACCAGCAGTAATGGGTAAGCACCTTGGTCTGAGAGAGTTTAGAATTATACAGAAATCATCCTCGTCTTCGTCGTCGTCATCATAAGGTAGTGGTTCTCGTGGGCGTTTTGTGTGATTAGGGTTCTTGAGACTGTTGTTGTGATTGCTGCTGATTGTGATGGGCAATGCCTCCATTGTTGCTGCGAATCACTCCTGATCGGCTGGAGAAGAAGACTTTTAATGCTTGCTTGCTGCTAATTGTTGAGAGAGAGAGTGAAAGCAGGGAATCAGATTTATACCGAAGGAGATCGTATGGGTGTTTCCATATATGAATAGATTTGAACGGTGATTGTCCTATTTTAATTGGGGCTCAAGTAATTTGTGGGCTCTGTTTCATCAATGCTTGACCCGCCGACCTATTTCGGGAGCTTCAATACTATCTTAAGTACTTGGAAGTTTATCAAAATCCAGGGGGAAGGCGAAAGTTGTGAAAACACAAAACAGGCAGGATTTCAATTTTTCTTTTTCAAGAAAAGATTGTAGTTTGATTAAAAAAAAGCATAATTTTTTTTTTCTTGAGATAAAATTTTACTCCCGGTCTAACATTGACGCCTTTTTTGCAAACGAGGAATGCGGTCAGCTAATTTTAGAAATTCAGGTTGCAATGTGATAGTTTCGGCAAACTTGGGAGTATGCATTAAATAATTAATCCTTAAACTTGGGGGTATGCATTAAGTAATTGAGGCTTAAAAATTTGAAAAACCCATCATAGCCTAAGATTTGCAAAGAACAAGGAGTTACACCCATTCTCAGCATTTTGCGACTTGAAATGCAAAGGTTGGAGTAGCTATGAGGAATGAGAAGGGTTTGCTCCTCGCGGCAGGTTCCTACACTACAGGTCAGTGCGCCTCAGCTCAAGAAGTCAAAGCTAAAGCAGCAAATTTAGCAATCGATTTGGCAATCCAAACAGTTAGGTTATTCTTGAGGGTGACTCTTGTAGACAGTTAAATATGAGCTATTGATCTATCGCGACATGGACCCATGACAATTAAAGTTAGCAAGCCGACTTGCCTAGTTGTCTTCGTTTACATTAGGGTTGGCGTCACCCGTGACAATCCTCCAAGATACGCCCCCATCATAATGGGTCGTGGGCCACTGCATGCCACGTGTCTCCCATTGGTTGCTCTAGCCAGACTTGAACCTGACGTTAAGTGTGAATGGGTTTTTGGTGAACCTGACGTGAAAGAGATTTAACCAATCACACAGTGAAGAAAAAACTATACCAGATTGGATACCATGGCTACGATAGCATCTATAACCTTAACCCAGAGGGTACTCCTTCCCATATCTTCTCCATCTCTCGACAGCCAGAAGAGCAAAACCCTCAAAATATCAAGGCCCTTCTCTTAGAACCCTTCCAAACCCTAAACAATAACTTCCAGAATTAGCTCGTTCAGGTGAAATAGTCCGTGGACGAGGCTACTCTAGTCAATGCCCAAAAACATGATTAACTTGCCCACGAGCTCTCAACCATACAAGTTGTGATAGGTAAATAGGATTGCTAACCTCAGATGTTGCTCTCCCTCTGTCACGTCTGCACCTAGGATTTTGTGCCTCATCTGCAAATATCCCTGTAAACCCTTAAGAACAACTAAACCCGGTCAGAAGGTGTATGTCCGACTCGTCAGCTCCTCGTGAGCATTGGGAAACCAAGAAGTTCCCCCATACCATCCCTCTGACCCATACATAACAGAGTTAACCGCTCAAAGACCTCGACGAACCCCGCAAGATAACTCCACACGGGACTGTTTGCGCAAATGGTAGCAGCGCTGGAGTAGAAGTTAGCTAACTTCATAGCAAGTCAAAATCATAATCTCTTTGCGATCCCAAATATCGAATTCCCCCTTTCAATTCCCATGGATATATAGGAAATGCCCAACCATTTAGGGTACAAGGCGCCTACGTTCGAGAAGATCATCGAAGCAACTGGAAATGCGTACGAACATGTCATGCGATTCATCGACCTACTGGGACATTAAGGCATAGAAAAAAGCTTGGGGAAAGTTGTGTACAAATGGAACAGGCTTCTTTATCCAGGCTTCATACATACGTGGGACGACATGGTTAAAAAGTTCTATACAAAATTATTCTAAATTGAGGAAAATGTCACAAAAATCCACATGTCGCGAATGACCAAGAAGAACCATGAGGACGGTGTCACTTCATCAAAACCTTCTACCTAAAATCCTTTGAATGGGTCGAGGACGCGACTGTGCAATGACTCGTGGATCCGGTACAAGGAATTCGCCTCCAGTACGAGCAAGTACTAATTAACCACGACCTTCCCACCTTCTCTAGGCTCCTCTACAGCACTAGGAACATCGAACCCATCGTGGAGAACTAGAGGAAGAAGAACGTGCAGGCAAGACAATCTTTCGAAAAAACTCCCAACATGCAACCCATCAAACTTAAACACTATAGCAGCCCTATCAAAAGGGATTGGGAGACCGAATTCGACATGGTTACGTATCCCCAAAAGTACAAAACGAAAAAAATCTCCCCGGGAATTTTAATTCAAGGGGCTGTCACAACATCTGCCTTACCTCCCCGACAAACCGTCCGACTATGTAAATAATGGAGTCACAAAGGTTTCCAGCCTCCTCTCAAAGATGTCCCCTCAGAGGACATGATGCGCGAACCGAATTTGTGCGAGTTCCATGGTGTAGTCATAAACCCGACCACTGAATGTAGAAAGCCCATGCACCTCATTGATGCCAAGAAAAAGGAGGGGGAATTGAGGATCCATAAATCAAACAAGGATGTGCAGGACATTCCCCTACCCTCATATGCGTTGAGGGGGCCTAGGGGAAAGCAAGTCGTTGCCTCCACCTACGAGGACATCGACTGGTCACAAAGTTACATCTCACACCACCTCCCTTAACCCCCCATCTTTGCTTTAACCAACCGCTCACAAATCTATCGTTATACCCCCCCCCCCCCTCTTTTGAGCGGGGTGAAAATACTAGTTTCCCTCATAGAGCCCAATTTTCTGACCATCATGCATCACCGGGAAAATGCTATAGCCCATTCCTAAAGAATTGCAAAACTAAACACATTCTCATAAATGATGGAAAAGCTAAGCCCATTCATTGCTAATGGCAATGCTAAACCATTCGCCACAAATAGTAAAAAAAAGGCTACCCTTTAAAAAGTGACATAAAGTAAGGTCATCTCGCGGGGGAATGTTAAAATGAGTAAGACCAGTTTCTCTTTAAAGGATGGCAAAGTTTAAATGGAAATATAAAAAAGGAATTCATCCGCAAGAAAATGCTAAACTTTTTGAAGACATACTTTTGAAAAGACAGAAAAAAGTAAGTCCATGCATAGTGATGGCGAAATGTAAGGGCATTCTTTAAAAAGAGGCAAGTATTTGAAAGTCATTTCGCTGTATTGGCAATAAATTCCTTCCAGAGTACATGTCCCAAAAATGCCCATTGCTGCACATGGCACGAAGCCCATCACAGCACATGGCCACAAGCCCATGATCACATGGCACCTAGCCCATCACAGCATATGGCACCAAGTCCATTGCATCACATGGTACCAAATCCATTGCGTCACATTGCACAAAGTCCATATCATATGGCACTAAGTCCGTCATGATGAATGGCAAAATTGAGCTCGTTCCTATCACATTGCACTAAGTGCATATCACATGGCACTAAGCCCGTCATGATGAATGGCAACATTGAGCTCGTTCGTAGCTAAAAACAAAGCCACGCCCATTACGAAAAATGGCAACCCTGAAATCATTCGCAATAAAATAGCCCTAGCCCATTAGAAATTTAATGGAAAAAAAAAGAATTCCTTTACGAAAGCACCAACAATAAGGTCACCTAAAGAGGTGGCAGCCCCAAAGCTCGTTCGCAGTTAATGGTAGAAGCTAAAAGCCCAGCTTTGAAAGTAACAAAAACTAACAATGGTAGAAAACTATAAAGGCTATTTGCAGCTAAATTCGTTCGCAGAGGACGATAAAATCCTATTTTTTTACAAGTGGCAGCGCAAAACAAAAAGGAAAGTGATTCGCGACAAAAGAATTATAAGACTATTATAAGTGACAATGTGTACAAAGGCCTCAATAGGGGTTATGACAATAGAAACCTCGCATAAGGTCGCGCATGCAAGAAAATGTAACCAAAGCTTCTTCGATTTCCGCTTGAACCAGGTTTGAAGGTTTTCTTCAAGTCTCTACAAGGCTCGCAAATGGCGGTGGTCGACGAAAAGTATTCGCCCCCACAGTGTTTTGATAACTCACTATTAGAATTATATTTCTTGCATGTTTTATATCGTTTTGCGTGATTTTTGGGTTGATAATCTTTGTTTTGCACTATGAATGTTGGGAAAACGTAGAAGTTGATCTTTGAGAACTAATTTTTAATACAAGTGTTTCTCACATTAGTTTATGTAATTTTGTCATGTTTGATCGCACGGGTTGTGTTTCTTGTTGTTTTGATAGGAAACGGATCATTGGAGATGAAGTGGAGAGGAGAAACAAAGCTTGGGAGATTATTCGGGAGCTTAAACGAAGAAGAAATCATGAAGAAATAGTGGAAATACATGAACAGGGGAGGCGAATGCAACTTAATGAAGTTTGTGTAATGAAAATTTAACCCCCTCTAGAAGAAAATTCCAAAACTTTGAATATTGTTTAGGTGAATACGTGAGAAAACTCACAAGAAGTGTAGGATCACAATTGTGATATTAGCGTCAAGACCACAATGTGATCCTACGATCACAATAGGTGGTCACACGATCATGAAGGGTGTTAAAGTGCCATTTCAAAAAAGTTAAAAGAAGGAATGGGGAAAGCTTATAGGAGAACGACGTGGGGCATAACATAGAGGATACTACGCTATTTGGTGAAAAAATAAGAATGACAGAGGAGACGTAGAAGAACAAAGGCGAAGCTTCACAATTGAAGACTTTTGTTTGATCTCTTCTACTCTTTTCTTTATCAATCAATGGAGAAACTCTTGAGTATTATTCTACTTTACTATGAGATAGCTTTGCAGATTTCATCTTTGATAAATGATTTGGATTGGATTCTCTATTGAATGATGTTAGCTTTAAGAACTTGTAATTGAATTATGTTTATTGACATGACGTGATTAGGATACTAGCATTCATTGAAACTATGGTTTGTTCTTAGATGTTGATCATTCTTAAAAGTTAATCTCGTTCTAATGCAATTGTTCATATTCAGGGCATAAGACTTAGGGAGAATGGAGTAACTACCCGGACTTGTTATTTAGCTAGCAAATGCTCGACAAAGATTCTAACCAGCCTTGACAAAATATGGACATCAATCCCAAATCACCGAGACCTGAAGGAAAAGTTAGTAGGATTGGTTAGTGTGGGTAGATTCGGTAGGATTATTCAGCTTCTTTCGTGAAACGGTGGACCGGCAGTACCCATTATCGTGGCTACTGCATGGCTGATAGCCAGCCACGTAGACAGCAGCTCTCTGGGTCACAAAATTTTCTGCAAATCTTCTCGGGCTGCGTGGCTACCAGCCATGCAAACAGCAGCCTCTCGACCATTTTTTTTTCTGCAATTTTCTCTGCTGTTGCCTGTACATTCTTGCATAAATATTAGATCACACTCATCTCACCTCTCTAAATTTGAACGTAAATAACTAAATTAAATTACACTACTCCTAAGTTGGGTTGCCTCCCAACCAGCGCTTGTAATTTAAGGTTGACGGCCCGACCCAGTTACCTCATGCCTGCTCACGGGACGTCAAAGTCGCCAGGATCTACCTTGACGACTGTTGTCGGGTCTACATATGGCTTAACCCAGTTTCCGCTCACCCTAAAACTTGAATTGTCTTGCGGGATTCTCCACTTCCACTACATTCTATGACAATATCTCTTTGATGATGAACCGTCCTGACGACCTGGATCTCAATTTTCCCGGATAAAACTGCTTCTGATAATCGCACAGAAGTACTTTCTGCCCTAGTTGAAACTTCTTTGGCTACGCTGAACTTTGATGGCTCGGGGGCGGTTTTAGCTCTAGGGTTGGTGGCTCCTTGAGTAACGGGACCAGAGCCAATTTCTGTCCACCTTTTTCGTCCAACTCTAAAGTGGTCCGGTTTTCAGCTTGCATGGCCTACTCCTCCTGGAATCTCTCCTCATTCTCTCTGTCCACTCTGTCAATCTCTGCCCATAGCTCGTCCATCTCCTCGTTTTCACAGCCTTCTTCGACTGCCTCCACAGTGAAGATGTCTTAATGCTCGTAATAATTCGGCAGTTGCAAATTTTTGAAAACGTTGAACTTCACCTTTTCTTCACTAATCTGCATGGTCAGTTCTCTGATTTTGCAGTTCATCATGGCTTCTTTTGTAGCCAAAAACGGTCTGCCCAGAATGTGTTGGTTTTGACGTAGGTAACGCAGCGGAATAACAAAAATTAATCCTACTCAAAGCCCACCAAGGATCACAAGAAGAGACATCATAACATGATTAAGGTCATAGAAGATGTGTACCTTTTTGATTTGTGAGATCACACGAAGAATGATGTCCTCGTCTCTACGATTGATCCACGTCTAGAGGTGAGATCTAGATTCTTCCTTCTCCACAAGTGCTAGCTTGAACCCGGAGGAAGAGGGATGAAGATCAAAGCAACAAAGCAACAAGGCCCAAGGGAGGGGGCGGCCTCCTCTTTGCCGTCGGGTAGAGGGGCGGACGGGGCTAGGGTTTCGGCCCTAGCTCTTTGTCTTGCTCTCTCTTTTGCTCTCTCCCACTCTTTGTGTTATGTCTAATAATAACTCATGTGGGAAGGAAGCTAGAGCCTCTTATATATATACTCCAACAACTCCTTGTTGTTTCCATATTAGAGTTTTCTTGTTCTAGTAGGACTAGAACTATTCCCCTCCTTGCAAATTAGTCCTACTAAGTTTGCAAGGTGTTGCACAATGATCCTTCTATCAATTAATCCATATTAATTAATCCCAAATCTAGCTCTACTCTATTTGACGTGTGACCCCATAGGTTTCTATATAGTTGGTAATAACTATTACTAACATGGAGCGGTGTCTAGCAACACATCCATGCCACCCAACCAATAGAAATAGTCAGTGATCCCGACAAACCTTTGTGCCCAATATGTCATATTGCATTATCCCTTTGTCTCCATATCCGGATTGGACACGAGACATAAATAGTCACACTCGTATATCCAATCCATAGTTCCTCCATCCTGGGAATTTGCTTATACTTGCAGATAACATTAATATCTCTATATTAATTTATCTGAGTCTGGCCAGACATTCAATAAGCCTCATCCCTCGAGTGGCCGTGGATATTTTCCCCATTATGTGGGAGGGACAAATCCTATCTACATCACTACGATCTCTAAGCTTGCTTCCTATCACGCCCGATAGCCACCTTTATGATTACCCAGTTACGGTGTAACGTTTGATAACATCAAAGCGCAATATTTCACAACTAGAGTATCTAGTGACTTCAAGTCCAAGGATTGCAATAATATTAGCACTACGAAAAGCGATTGTGACTTCACATAATCTAATGTATCCTTTTCGTCGTGGGTCAATCCAGTATGCCATTACTCCTAATGCATACCCATGTGTTAGACTTGATATCTCCATATCAATCTACCCACATACTAGTCTATATTTGATTGTCCTATTAATCAATATAATGGACTAGGGATATTTAAGATAAATAACACAATTTATCTAAGGACTTCATTATCTTAAATATCGCCATAAATAATAAATTTATATTCTAGCCAAAACATTGTTCATACTAAATCCACGATTGCCTCTAGGGCATCTATTCCAACAGTCTCCCACTTGCACTAGAGCCAATCTGGCGCATCTCGTATGCCTATATATCTGGCGTGCCCTTCATGCTTTCGCTGCGCAAGAGGTTTCGTGAGCGGATCTGACACGTTGTCATCCGTCGGAATCTTGCACATCTTCACATCTCCTCGATCGATCATATCACGAATGAGATGGAATCTCCTAAGTACATGCATTGACTTTTGGTGCGATCTTGGTTCCTTTGCCTGTGCGATTGCCCCAGAGTTGTCACAGTACAACTCTATGGGATCCACTATGCTAGGGACCACACCGAGCTCAGCGATAAACTTCTTTATCCATACTGCCTCTTTCGCCGCTTCCACAGCAGCAATGTACTCAGCTTCTGTTGTAGAATCAGCAATTGTGCCTTGCTTGGAACTCTTCCAGCTGACAGCTCCTCCACTCAGGCAAAACACGTATCCAGACTGCGATCTGTAATCATCCTTGTCGGTTTGGAAGCTCGCGTCAGTGTAACCCTTTACACTTAGCTCCTCCATTCCTCCAAATATCAAGAATACATCCTTAGTTCTTCTCAAGTACTTTAGGATGTTCTTGACAGCAATCCAGTGACTCTCACCCGGATTGGACTGATATCTGCTCACCATACTCAACGCGTATGCTACGTCTGGTCTAGTACATAGCATGGCGTACATGATGGATCCTATGGCCGAAGCATAGGGTATCCTGCTCATGCGGTCCTTCTCCATCTCATTGGAGGGACAGTCATTCTTGGAAAGAGTGACTCCATGTGACATGGGCAAGAATCCCTTCTTGGAATCTTGCATGTTGAACCTCTTCAACACCTTGTCAATATATGTACTCTGACTTAGGCCAACCAACCTTTTAGATCTATCTCTATAGATCTTTATACCAAGTATATAGGCTGCATCTCCTAAGTCTTTCATCGCAAAGCACTTTCCTAGCCAATCTTTAATAGATTGCAAAGTAGGAATATCATTGCCAATGATTATTATGTCATCCACATACAAGACCAGAAATACTATAGAGCTCCCACTAACCTTCTTGTAAACACAAGGCTCATCTTCGTTCTTGATGAAGCCAAACTCTTTGACCGCGTCATCAAAACGTCGATTCCAGCTCCTAGAAGCTTGCTTTAACCCATAAATGGACCTTTGCAGCTTACAGACTTTATTGGCATTCTCTGGATCCTCAAAACCCTCTGGTTGTGTCATGTACACATCCTCAAGGAGGTTCCCATAAAGGAACGCTGTTTTGACATCCATTTGCCAAATCTCATAGTCGTAGTATGCTGCAATAGCAAGTAAGATTCGAATGGATTTAGTCATGGCGACTGGTGAAAAGATCTCATCATAGTCAATACCATGAATTTGTCTATAACCTTTGGCAACCAATCGGCCCCTATAGGCAACTACCTTGCCATCCATGTCGGTCTTCTTCTTGAAGACCCACTTGCACCCTATGGGTCGAGCCCCTTCGGGTGGTTCCACCAAAGTCCATACTTTGTTGGTGTACATGGAATCCATTTCGGATCTCATGGCTTCTAGCCACTTCTTAGAGTCTGGGCCACTCATGGCTTCTCCATAGTTTGCA
Source organism: Linanthus parryae (assembly GCA_023055425.1). Classification (NCBI taxonomy): domain Eukaryota; kingdom Viridiplantae; phylum Streptophyta; class Magnoliopsida; order Ericales; family Polemoniaceae; genus Linanthus; species Linanthus parryae. The sequence goes on along the minus strand of JALGPY010000007.1, from coordinate 78,973,428 downwards.
GGCTCATCATCCATGAGTGGTACGTCATCGGGATCAGTCACGAGAAGTCCATACCTCTCTGGCTCATGACGCACTCTTCCTGATCTACGGAGTTCCTGTGTTACCTGAACAGGCTCTTCCACAACTTCTTGTGGTTCCTGTTCATGTTCCATTATTGGTTCAGTGGTTTGTAGTTCATGAATTTCTTCAAGTTCTACAACCCTCCCACTTGCTTCTTTAGAGACTAGTTCTCTTTCTAGAAACACGCCGGTCCGAGCAAAAAACACTTTGTTCTCGGTAGGGTTATAGAAATAATATCCTTTAGTCTCTTTAGGATATCCCACAAACTTACACTTATCCGCCTTAGGCCCGAGCTTGTCTGTTTGCAAACGCTTTACATAGACGTCGCAGCCCCAAATCTTCATAAACGACACTATGGGACGCCTCCCAGTCCATATCTCATATGGCGTCTTCATGACCGATTTGGATGGAACACGGTTAATGGTAAAAGCTGCCGACATTAGAGCATGTCCCCAAAAGGATATCGGAAGATCTGTTTGAGACATCATAGATCGCACCATATCTAATAGAGTGCGATTCCTCCTCTCAGATACACCATTCCATTGTGGTGTTCCGGGTGGAGTGAGCTGGGATACTATCCCACACTCTCTAAGATACTCATCAAACTCTTGGCTTAAGTATTCTCCTCCACGATCCGATCGTAGAGCTTTAATACTCTTGCCAAGTTGCTTCTCTACTTCATTCTTGAATTCCTTGAACAATTCAAAGGATTCAGATTTGGCCTTCATAAGGTATACAAATCCATGTCTACTGAAATCATCAGTAAATGTGATGAAGTAGGTATAACCACCTCTGGCAGGCGTGGGGAATGGTCCGCATACATCAGTATGTATGAGTGCCAATAACTCACTAGTCCGCTCGCCTTTCTTATTGAAAGGGGACTTTGTTATTTTTCCTAATAAACAAGATTCACATGTCTCATATGATTCCAAATCAAATGAGTCTAGAAGTCCATCCTTATGGAGTCTAGATATGCGTTTAAATCATTAGTTTTAATACTTTTAGTATTTATGTTATAGATTGGATTATTTAGATCAAGGATATACAATCCATTAGACAAATGCGCACTACAATAGTGCATACTATCAAAATAATTGGATCAACACTTGTCCTTTATTGAAATAGAAAAACCTTTCTCGTCCAAACAAGAAACAGAAATAATGTTTCTGCTCATAGCAGGCACATAAAAGCAATTGTCTAATTCTAAAATAAGTCCAGAAGGCAAAGATAGCTCATAAACGCCTACAGCTAATGCAGCAACCTTTGCTCCATTCCCGACGCGCAAGTCTATCTCCCCTTTTCGCAATCTTCTACTTCTTTTCAAATCCTGCACATTACGACAAATGTGAGAACCACATCCGGTATCTAATACCCAGGATGATGAAATAGAGAGATTGACGTCTATAACATAAATACCTGGTGGTGGTGGAATCACTATTCCAAGCTTCTTATCCTCCAGATAGTTAGGGCAATTCCTCCTCCAGTGACCCGGCTGGCTGCAGTAGTGACATTCACCTTTAGCCACGCCTCCACTAGGCTTTAGGGCTTCCTTGGATTTCGCAACTTTCTTGCTTTTTCCTTTTGAAGTAGATGCAACTGACTTGCCCTTCTTCTTGTGGACCATCATTATGGCTTTGCCCTTGCCTTTATTGATGCTTTGCTCAGCTGTCTTTAGCATGTTCAATAGGTCTGGCAAAGACTTGTTGATCTCGTTCATATTATAGTTCATAATGAACTGATTATAACTGTCAGGCAACGATTGCAAGACGAGATCAGTCGCCAAGTCCTGGCCGAGTGGGAATCCCAGTCTCTCAAGGTTCTCTATGTACCCGATCATTCGGAGTACATGAGGGCCTACTGGATTCTCTTCTGCAAGACTGCTTTTGAACAGTGCTTTAGACACCTCATAGCGCTCATGCCTTGCCTGTTCCTCAAACAATTGTTTCAAGTGCCTGATCATATCATAGGCTTCCATGTTCTCGTGTTGCTTCTGAAGCTCACCAGTCATGGTGCAAAGCATGAGGCAAGTCACGTCATTAGAATCATCAATATGTTTCTGACGCGCCCTTACTTCCGCTAGTAGAGACTCATCTTGTGGTGGGTCTGGAATTGGAGTGTCCAAGACGTACAGCTTCTTTTCTTGCTTGAGGACAATCCTCAAGTTTCTGTACCAGTCAAGGAAATTTGTTCCAGACAATTTATCCTTCTCAAGGACAGATCGTAGGGATGAACTCGATGCGTTGTTGTTTGCCATTTGGAATTCTACAAAACGAGAAATATGCAATTTAGTATTTTGAACAATTTAACTATATTTAACAATGGCTAGATCATTAAATATAGCTCCCACTATTTTTCTCGGTTTAATAGCCCTCACTATTAAAGCGGAAAATATCTTTATACTTTCTAGTGGGTCCAAGATCCCTTTTACTTTTCTTCTTGAGCTTGCTTTGGCAAGTCACCCAAGAATTGGTTATTTAGGTAGGAACCATTCCAATTGCATCCCATGCAACTCTTGGTCCAATTAGGTGAATAAATTCCTTTTATTCTTTATCTAATTGGATAACTCCTAATTGTCATGCCTCTAAGCTCATCAATCCAATTGACTCTTGCCTAGTTGCGTCCAACCTCTTGTTTTCAACATACACGCATTACTAGCTTGCGTCGTCCGCAACACACCATGGAAAATTAAAATCGCCTTGCTTTGGCAAGCCCGAATTTTAATAGGCCATGATCATGAAGGGTGTTTTGACAAGAGAAGGCAAAACGCAATATTTAATTGAGGGATTTCTTTTAAGTTTGTTTGGTTGATCTTATCAACATGGTCTACTTATTTGGATTGGGCCATCCACAATAAAAGACCAACCTTGTTTATTATTATCTTGTTATCGTTTTGCTTGTAGCGCCATACACACAAAATAAATAACAAGGCATGAATAATAAACATCCACAAAAATAAAAAATAAAAAACGTGGCGTGGATATGGCCCCTAGACTAATGATATTATCAAGCCAATGATAATATCTAATTGCCCTAAAGTGCCGAGCTCATCTCCATGTGCTCCACCATAGCTGCGCGTCTAGGGATGTCTTTTGGCTCCTTTGGTTCTCCGGTCTTCTTCTCCATGTTCTTGGCTATCATCTAAATACTTCTAATTCTAGCCTAACATCTAGAATAAATAAATAACAAAAGCCTCACATGTCGAGGAGAAAAAGACGACTCGCAGGTCGTAAAACTTAATTAATTATTACATTAATTTGATCAGCTCGCAGGCCGTAAACCAAACCACAAAACAATAAACATCCACAATCCTAGGCCATATCCATCCACCATGCAATAAAGCACATAATACAGTTAAAACCAATTTTTAACGCGCTTGTTTTAATTTTAATGAAATTGGGTAACTAGGGTTTTACAACGGTCCAAAGGGCCCGAGCCAACAAGTGGCCCGAACCCTAGGACCGCCGCACGCCTAGAGGCCCCGCGGCCTTGCTTGGCGCGCAAGGGAGGGGCGGGCGGCTAGGGTTTCGGCCCTAGTCCCTTTCCTCCTTCCTTGTTGCCCAAGCAAGGTTGTTTCCTTATGGAATTATTTCCATAACCTTGTTTCCATAATTGAAAACCCCTTCATGTGCCCATGAACCCTAATTTTTCAAGAACCCAATTATTCACATCCTATGTGATTAAACTCACCAATTCTAACATCCAATGTTAAATTGGGTCTTGTTTGATTGAATCAAATTCAATATTGCATCTACTATGCCAATTTTTCAGTTTTCGCGTAATAAACAATAATACGGTGTATGAACTGAAATCGTAAACACATAATATCATGTTATGCTCTACGACCTGTGGCTTTGATACCACTGTCGGGTTTTGACGTAGGTAACGCAGCGGAATAACAAAAATTAATCCTACTCAAAGCCCACCAAGGATCACAGGAAGAGACATCGTAACATGATTAAGGTCATAGAAGATGTGTACCTTTTTTATTTGTGAGATCACACGAAGAATGATGTCCTCGTCTCTACGGTTGATCCACGTCTAGAGGTGAGATCTAGATTCTTCCTTCTCCACAAGTGCTAGCTTGAACCCGGAGGAAGAGGGATGAAGATCAAAGCAACAAAGCAACAAGGCACAAGGGAGGGGGCGGCCTCCTCTTTGCCGTCGGGTAGAGGGGCGGACGGGGCTAGGGTTTCGGCCCTAGCTCTTTGTCTTGCTCTCTCTTTTGCTCTCTCCCACTCTTTGTGTTATGTCTAATAATAACTCATGTGGGAAGGAAGCTAGAGCCTCTTATATATATACTCCAACAACTCCTTGTTGTTTCCATATTAGAGTTTTCTTGTTCTAGTAGGACTAGAACTATTCCCCTCCTTGCAAATTAGTCCTACTAAGTTTGCAAGGTGTTGCACAATGATCCTTCTATCAATTAATCCATATTAATTAATCCCAAATCTAGCTCTACTCTATTTGACGTGTGACCCCATAGGTTTCTATATAGTTGGTAATAATTATTACTAACATGGAGCGGTGTCTAGCAACACATCCATGCCACCCAACCAATAGAAATAGTCAGTGATCCCGACAAACCTTTGTGCCCAATATGTCATATTGCATTATCCCTTTGTCTCCATATCCGGATTGGACACGAGACATAAATAGTCACACTCGTATATCCAATCCATAGTTCCTCCATCCTGGGAATTTGCTTATACTTGCAGATAACATTAATATCTCTATATTAATTTATCTGAGTCTGGCCAGACATTCAATAAGCCTCATCCCTCGAGTGGCCGTGGATATTTTCCCCATTATGTGGGAGGGACAAATCCTATCTACATCACTACGATCTCTAATCTTGCTTCCTATCACGCCCGATAGCCACCTTTATGATTACCCAGTTACGGTGTAACGTTTGATAACATCAAAGCGCAATATTTCACAACTAGAGTATCTAGTGACTTCAAGTCCAAGGATTGCAATAATATTAGCACTACGAAAAGCGATTGTGACTTCACATAATCTAATGTATCCTTTTCGTCGTGGGTCAATCCAGTATGCCATTACTCCTAATGCATACCCATGTGTTAGACTTGATATCTCCATATCAATCTACCCACATACTAGTCTATATTTGATTGTCCTATTAATCAATATAATGGACTAGGGATATTTAAGATAAATAACACAATTTATCTAAGGACTTCATTATATTAAATATCGCCACAAAAATAATAAATGAATATTCTAGCCAAAACATTGTTCATACTAAATCCACGATTGCCTCTAGGGCATCTATTCCAACAGAATGAGCGGTACATCTCCCGCCTCCATGTCCAGAATTACGAAATCTGCCAGAAAAATCAATTCTCCGACTTTCACCATAATGTCTTCAATAACTCCGTAAGCCTGCTTCACGGATCTGTCCGCCATCTGCAGCTTGATTCTGGTGGGCCTGAGTTCACCGATATTCAAAGTTTTGAAAATCGAATACGGCATCAGATTGATACTGGCCCCTAGGTCACATAGAGCCTTTCTTGTGTAAGCATTACCTAGGGTCACCGGGATGACGAAACTGCCAGAGTCCTTCCTCTTCCTCGATAGCCCATTCTTCACACAATATCTCACTTTTGTCGTCAGATTTATTGTCTCGAAATCGCTCATACGCCTCCTCCCATACAGAATGTCCTTGAGGAATTTGGCGTAAGTCGGCATCTTTGCCAAATCCTAAGCAAAGGGTATGTTGATCTGTAGCTGCTTGAACATCTCGAGAAACATGACGTAGTCTTTGCTATCATCTCTCTTTCGTGTCTTCAAAGGGTACGACACCTCCTTGGATACAGGTACCGTTTCTGCATCCTTCTCGTTATGCACTGCATCCTCTCAACCGAGCCCTTTGGCTGGGGGCGGTTGGCTAAGCCGTTGTCCTGGCCAAATACTTCGCGTTCAACTTCTTTTGATCTTTTCTGCACGTGCGTGGCTAGGATACTGTGGATCCTGTAGAGCTAATCAACTCCGAGTGGTGATGGCATTGATCTGAGCACGTGGATTGTTTACTGTATTCGAGGGCAAGTTTCCTGGCTTTCTCTCCGTTAGCTGCTGTGCTAACTGCCCTACTTGTACCTCCAAAGCGCGCAGTGACATTTTGGTCGTCTGCACGTCGGCTGTCAGGGCGTCCATGTGTGCAAACCGGGACTCCATGGTCTGAAACATGGATTCGATTTTCTTCATTTGAGCATCGTACTGCTGTGCTGATGGTCCTGGCTGTACTTGCTGTTCATGTACTGCCTGTTGTGCCTATGTCCTGTGCTGGAATCCCGGTGCATAGATAGGAGAATTCGGGTTTCCGTACCAGAACCCGGGATGGTCTCTCGTGCCCGGTCTGTACCGGCTTGGATCCCACTGCTGCTGTACGTAATTGGCATCCTCGGTTCTGAGCTCTTCAATGGTTGCATCCAAATCTAGTTCTCCTAGTGCTGCAACAGCCTTCTTTTCCGAGTATACTTTCTTAACCAAGTCTTGCACGATCTTGGCCAGATTATCTATCCAGTCGTCTTCTGCTGGCTCGGCTCGGGCCGCTATCCTGCGATCGTCAAAAAGTCGAGTGTCCTGTTTGGCTACGTGCTTAATTCCCGGCTCCTGCACAAATCATGTTCCTGCATAGACAAAACGAACAAGAACCCGTGATCATATCTCGAAATTCGTGAAATAAGCAGAAATTTACGAAGAGCAGATACACATCTCGTTCCTAAAACCGAGGCTGTTCGAGGGTGAATTCTGGCTAAAACACAATTTTTCGACACAATGGCACGTCAAATCAGGCTAAAAGATAACCCCTATTTGGGCGTTATCAAATAACTTTATGCGCAAACTAACGTGCTATTCACAAGTATACGAACCGAGTAATACCGGGTGTATTTCAACTCAAGTGATCGTTCCCCCGAGGACTGTTTTGAGTTTTTCGAGCGATCAGTTTTAAGTTGCAGAGTATAAATGCAGGAGTGATTTGAGAGTAAGATTACTACGTACTGAAAATAAACAACTAAAACATAAATAATTTTGTGACGTTTTTTCTGGAAATCTCGAAGGTTGTAAACACACAGCAGTTTTCTTATTCGTGCCACGTACCAGTTGCGTAGTAACCTTTCAGATCCTGCACGTTTATCACAATCCTGCAGACTGTCGGATTCTTCTTAAGCTGCCTAAGTCTGCAGTCTCGGTCTAAGTCCGTTAGGGTTTCTAACCTGTCCTGATGGCCCGGGTAAGATTCTCTAACAGTTGGTCTCAACGTCTAGCTAGCCCTATCTCCCTTTCTCTGGTCGGTTTATCAGGGTAAGGTTAGGGATGGCAATATGGTCGGATCCGATCTGTGATCCGAGCAATCCGGGCCGAATGGATCGGATCCGAATCCGATCCAACTGAAAATGGATCGGATTTGGATCTAGAAAGCCAGATCCGATCGGATTTGGATCTGGGTTTGGATCTAAGGGCAGATCCACCGGGTTCCGACCCGATCCGATCCGACGTATATGTGTGCTTTACAAATATATTCATATTACCTCCCCACTTTCAGTTCCAAGAAGAATACAATAATAATTCCAACCTACAAATCTATTTATGTTGTGTTTTAGGCTTCATAACTTGCGAACATGCCTTAGCGCATGAAATAATGTTTATTTATTATGTTATTTTTTGTATTTTATTGAAAACCCAAGTCGGATCCGAACCGAATCCGATCCGACCACGTATTATATGGATCTAAGGATCGGATTTGGATCCGCTGGATGAAACCCGATCCGATCTGATCTGAATCCGGTGATGATCCGAACGGATCTGGATCTGGATCGGATATGGATCCCATTTCTCCTAGTCGGATCTGGATCGGATCTAGGTAAGGTACTAAATCCTGTCTTTTCTTCCTAACCCTAACCTGACGTTTTCACCTACAGGCTCGGGTCTGTAGCAATTCTGGTTCGCGACTCCGATCATGCATAAACGATAATAATCAAAGACAGAATAACTGATAATACTGCTGAACTAAGATAGTACGATCATGAATTCAATACTGAAACATTGAACAATCTCTGAGTACGAAACCCTATGTTCACCGAGAACCTAGGTAAAAGTTTAGCTACTAAGTGACATAATTACATAACAACGTTTCTGAAATAAAAGAGAGAATTGGGATCAAACGAGTGTCGTGGATTCTGGATGTGCCCTCCCGTGCTCACCGAGGTTGCTCTGGATTCTCCTTGGATGTGTTGCTGTTAAACCAAGCCCTGGACAAGTCTTTATATAGTGCTGGAGACGTTTCTGGAAACTACCCGTATTTACGATAATGCCACTGGCCGAAACCGCCTAGGAAAACATGCTGTCTACTTCCCTGCCGCGTGGCTGCTGCTTGGCTGCGCACACATCAGCTTCTCAGACTGCGTTTTGACCCGAAACTTGTAAAATTACCAAAATACTCCTGGGTCAAAACCGCTCTAAATTCTGCCCAACCCTAAATCTGATCCTGGAAAGCCTGCTGATTGAATTTGGGTGCCAAAATCCAAACTCGACTTCCGAAAACCCGAGCCCGGTGCTAAAATGACCAAAATACCCCTAGACCAAAACTGTTCGGGAAATCGTCACAAACAAGAACTAGATGCTCACGACTCCGGACACCGGAAACCGCGACTCCTTACTTGGGTGTGGCCTGTCTGGGACCCACACTTGACGGGAGTCGGTTTTTCGGCTGGACTCCGTTTCAGCATTATAACGAAAAGCCCTTGACGTCTTCGTTCTTCTGCCCTTGGTTTCACTTCCAAATTCAAAGTCGAGCTCAATATATTGCCAACCGAGCGCATCCTGGTCATTCTCGGTTCTGGTATTTTCAGCTTTCTCGCTCTCGCCCCTGCAATCCTTCTTCATTCCCGGCTCTTCCACAAATCCTGTTCCTGCATAGACAAAATGAACAAGAATCCGTGATCATATCTCAAAATGCGTGAAATAAGCAGAAATTTACGAAATAACAAATAAACATCTCATTCCTAAAACCGAGGTTGTTCGAGGGTGAATTCTGGCTAAAATACAGTTTTCCGACACAATGGCACGTCAAATCAGGCTAAAAGATAACACCTATTTGGGCGTTATCAGATGGTGCTTATAGAATGTCTTGCCACAATCAGATAAATAAATATGGAGATATTGATGTTATATGCTCAGATAAGCATATTACTATGATCGAGAAACTATAGATTTGATATACGATTGTGAGTACTATTTCTCGTGTCCGATCCGGATATGGAGGCAAAGGGATAATACAATACGGTAACATTGGGTACAAGGTTTGTCAGATCACTGACTATTTATAGTAGTTGGGTGCCATAGATGTATTGTTAGACACCGCTCTATGTTAGTAATAGTTACTACCAACAAAGTAGAAACCTCTGTGGTCACACACCATATGGATTAAACTGGATATGGGTATCAATTAGTAGGACTAAATAATCAAGAGGATCTAAACGCAACCACAAGTAAAGTTAGTAAGACTAATTTGCAAGGTGGATTGATCCGTGTATGGACATGATTAGTATTGGGGAAATTATGTAGTTAATAAGGAGTTATTAACTATATAAAGACATCCTAGCCTATTATTTCTCAGGAGAGTCATTATTGAGAGAATATAACAATGCAAGGAGAGAGACAAGTAGGAGGATCGGCCCCTACCTGTCCGCCCATGTGGTGCCGTCAGTCTCCCTAGTAGTGTGACTTGCTCCGTTTTGCGTGATCTCTTGCCTCCTTCTTCCGTTGCTAGCACTACACGTGGAGAAGGATTCCAGCCACTAATCCAAGGTGTGGATACTCGTAGAGATGAAGACATAATTCTTCGTTTTAATCACACAAACTAAGGTATTCTCTTATCATGTTATGGAAAGCTTGCCTGCGATCCGTGGAGGGTATTGAACATGATTAATTTTTTTATTCCGCTGCGTAACCTGCATCAAAACCCTACACTTTCGTGATCCTAACAATCAAGATGCCACTGCATCAATGATCATGTGAATGCGGTTTTCCCCTCCAAGCGGAACTTCTTACTATCGGAAAAGGTGTGGCTTCCGCTATTTCACTTATATGTTTTCATTTAGTAAACGTAATGACAACCTTGTTGCTTTTCAAATTCTATAAAGAGGTAGACGTGCAACTCTGGAGGATGCCCCAATTATTAGTAGAATATTATCGGATGTCCAATCTCTCATTTTGCTCCCTTATGAAAGTGGATCGCCAAGCAGTGCACATGGCGTCACTTGCGAGATAAGCTTGCTCTTTGTGGTCTAGTTTAACTTATTTGTAACTCTATAGTGGCTTGTACTATAGTATGCCTATTGCCTTGTCACTATTTTCTTCTTCTCATGTTACGTCGGTTATGTTTTTGTGCTTTTGTTTCTGCTATTAGATCGGGACCATCCTTATTCCAATGAAGCTCTATTAATGACAAAAATAGCATACCGTTAATGAGGTGAGCTGACACATCCGTGAATGCAAAAATATGACGGCGTAGCATCTTCAATTCCCTTAGGGCCTGTTTATTTTATAGATCCACTCATAAGCCCTCAACATAAAATTAATCATACCTAGAGTATCACATATGGTAATGACTTGGTAGCGAAATCACATACTTTTCGTTCCCATATCAATTTTTATCTCTCTGGTTATGTTTCCTCCAATTAGATTCTTATTATGGATTAGTAAATCAATTTTTCGGTACTACTGTTCCAATCCCATTAAAAAGAGAAAATATTCATTGGGCTTGTCCCACTACTGTGGCATGCCTGCGTGGTGGGGCGCGCCATTCACCTTCTGACAAATATGCATTAGTCAGATGGAACCCACCAAATTTTGTATGCTTGTCAGAAGGTGAATGGCGCGCCCCACCACGCAGACATGCCACAGTGGTGAGGCAAACAAACAACATTTTATTTCCACACAACACTATCAATTCCATTACTATCCTCGTGTCTAAGCCGAACAAACAAACATGCCCTTATCTTCAGAGGGCAGCCCGAATTCGGGTTCACGCTATATGATGCTAGTCCTTTGATTTCTTTCTCTAGCTTTTTGCAGCTTCCATGGCCGGCCATCTCTCCAACGGTAACGCACTCTACTGATAAATTTCATATCACTAACGCTGCCCTTTAATCGACTTTCATCATACATTCTCACTCCGTTACCAGTACTAATTCCGCGGTATTTTCTTCACAGAGACACTGCTACATCAACTCAAACATGGAGTCGCCGAATTTGAGATCGTCTCCTCGCCGGTTCTTTCTATTTCTAGCAACAACGCTGACAAATTGAGAAGTCCAATCCCCTCTCTCAGTGGTATTAGTCCCCGGTTCTTTGCTAGAATAGGAGCACCCATGTAAGCTTCATTTATGTTTTTGCTACTTCAGCATTTTATATCCCTGACCTTGATTGTAGTTTACTGCTCTCTCTCTCTCACACACACACTCACATTATGCCATATTTGGTTTTTGTGGGTAGTTTTCTTCAGGGTTGAATTTTGGGTATAATTCCCGAGAACAATAGAACTGTGTGCTGAATTCGAAATACAGAAGAAGAGACTATTGCAAGAGAATGTTCAACTTCATAATACTAGGAATAGTAAACAAACTAGGATGGATAGTAACTGTTTGCTTTATATATTAGAAATTGTTCAGTTTTTTTGTGAAATTTTGGATTATTATAACCTTGTTTGTCCAGTCATTCCTGAAATTGGAAAATATAAAGCCCCAATAATGTAATTTAGGTGGTAAAGGTTTGGGGAAATGTTCAGTTTCAGTGAAGGAAGCTTTATAAGATGACACAAAATAACTAGATCTTGTTCTGAAAGTGCCATGTCATCATTTAGGCACCAAATTTCTTCCTCCAAACTCCCCCTTTGAATGTCTTGAAGGTCTTAAGATATTAAGAGTTCTAGAATTAGATGAAAATATCTTAAACAAGACGTATGATAAGCATTCTGAAGAATCACGTATGACGTATCCAAGGCCTATATTGGGCTGAATGAAACTTACCAAAATAGATCCGTCGCATACTTTTCCTCACACACTTGACCAGGTTGTTTGACATCTAGCAAGACAAGAAAGAAAGAAAGAGTAAGGTAACACTGTGTCACATCTCAATGATGTCATGTTATGTTAACAATATAAACAACTTTCTTTCATGAATTAAGAACTGAGTAGATCTTGTAAGAATCTTTTTTCTACTAGGTTTTCATTGAGAAATTAGAATCATGGTTCAAATTAGTGTTGCTTTCATCTGACTACAATTGTGCCTCAATTTTTATGTTTTAGAGGTGGAGGTTCAGCTGCAACGAAGACGGTGGAGAGCTATTCAGTTCAGAAAGTAACTGGTGATGGACGGTGTCTATTTCGAGCATTGGTACTGAGAAGTTTTTTCCAGTTGCCCTATGGTTGCATATATGTTTAGCACGACAATTTAGTGTTTACCCCCTTTGTTGTCCATGATAATGGCTATAGGAAGAAGCAGTGATTACACATAATCATCCCCTACGTCTACTTATTTTTGTGTATCTGAACTTCGAAGTACCATCTGCTTGATAATAGCATTTCCTTTAACTTTTTGGTCATAATGAATCCTCTTGAAATGGGCCTTTGAGCTCTACAAGGAGAAGTTGACTCTGTAAAATTCCAATCAAAGTAGTTAACAGTAACATTATGCCAGCCTGAAGTGGATCATAGGGTTAACAAGTCAAATATATTCATGTTCGGGCTTGCTCTAGATGATTATCCTTCAATTGGGTTGTACCTAGATGCTCATGTGGTGTCACATGAATCACATGAACTGAACCCACCATCATCAGAGAAATGTGTGAACTATTGATTGACCCATAGGTGAAGTTATTTAAGTTTAGCAACACCAGCAGTAATGAGAAATGACAGCGGTGAATTAGCTTGGGGGCTGGGGCATAGATGGTTGCATTAAGAATAGTGCTTAGATGGATTCTACCGGAACTTGATTCGTTTACATCAATGTTATGTTACTTGAGGTTTTCCATATTTATAAGTAAAATGTTTATTTTGTTTTCCATTAGCAAGATTCTCAAAAGAATACATTTCAACTTGAATGTTTTAGGTTTTAACTCCTTAGATAACTGCGAGGTGTTACCCGACACACGCGAACCTCTAGAATGTAAACACTGTGCTTCTGCCTCATTATTTATCTACATAAACATAGTAGTTACTTGGACCCAACTTCTTCACCTTCGAAGAAACTGGGAAAACTCCTATAAGGGATCTTCTTTTCATATGTTGCGCTTCTCTGGCCAATATGAAAAAGATCTAATATTGTTGTTATACAAAAGATCTGTATGCCTTTTATCTTTTTGATTAGCAAGTGTTTTGAAATTTATTGGCTCTTGAAATGCAATCCTATTTCTTTCTCCGTAATCACCTTTTTCATTCAATGGCTTTTTCTCAGTCGACTCGAGAGTACCCAAGGAAACTCAACAAAAACGGGTGCAGAGAGGGTGTTCGCATAATTGCTGGGATATAATGCTATCTGCGACAGAACAAAACTCAAGATAAAGCCGTTATATCGACTCTGTGAAGCACATTCACCTATAAAAGAAAAGACTGTGAAGCACATATGTGGCCATGGTTGTTGGGCTGACATTTGAGACAAATGAAAAATGTACAGAATAATCAGAAGTTGCAGTACTTAGTAAAAAAGCTCAATTTAGAAAATATCAATAAGGGAAAAGGGTTGCGGTCTAGTGTTCACCCAAAGACAATTCAAGTGACTGGCGTCTTTCTTAGGGGCAAGCTTTGAATCAGACCAGAGTTACCAGAAATCGCTCAATAGGGTGCGATCTGCGAACCAGATCGCGCCATCTTGATCAGGGGTCGTTCGCAATCCACAGATCGTTGATTATGGTGATCCCTTATGTTTTTACATATCGAGCTAAATATTTTAAAATTACTAGTAGGCCCATTACTATTAGGTGTTTTAATGCATATTAATTTATGTTGCTGTAAGATGCTTACAATTCATGCACGTTTATTCACATGCAGTCGATGTTAATAAAATAATATACATATAGAAAGTCTTGAATTAGCAAATGTTTAAGTTTCATTATGTTTTTTTTTTTTTTTTTTTTTTTTTTTTTTTTTTTTTTTTTTTATCTTATAAGCCTAAATTGTTGTTTACTTGATATCATAGTTCTATCTAAATAATGAATAACATATAATTTAGGTGAGACGCTATTCTTATTAATTGTGTTGTAATATACGGATGATTAAGATTAATACAATAATGAAACATAGTAATGAGATCGCTAATGTAAATAATACTGAAAGCACAAAATTGTGTCGATTGTGAGAGTATTCCTAAACATATATAGCTAAATACATATAATTCAACATGATATTTTCATTTGCAAGCATCAGTGGAGATGTCGTACTTGGTCTTCCGATCATTGTAGGTGTACTCTACAAGTTAATAAAATTAACTCTCTAGTACATAGAAAACACAATTTCTTGAGTAATTTTTCTTTTGCGCAAATGTTGCACCAACATATTGCTACATAATATATGGGCATTTAGTTGGGAGGTGACCAGTTCGAAAATAGACTTGATGGATGGTCAGTTTAAGAGGTTTCATGAGTCACTTTTTCAACTTTTATATCTCTTAGTATTAGTTGAAGCGTTGAATTTGTAGTGTTTTAGTCTTATGGGGCAGTTAAATATACTTTCCATTCCGTCCCAAGAAGCTCAATGTATAATTGTTATATCTCTTCTGAAAAAATTAAAAAATGAATAAATATTATATTCTTTTTTCGTGTAAATTTATTAGGTATTATATGTGTGCATCTGAATTATTGGTTGGAGTACCAGAATTTATTTTTGCTTACCTATTGAATGGTTAGTCGAGGTATTGTTGTCATAGTTTGATAATGAAAAACGAAAAATATACATGAAAAAAGGGTGTTATTACATGAAAAACTTTACATAAATGGTTACTGGAGTATCAGAATTTATTTTTGCTTACCCATAAAATATAGGAGAATCTAGTCATTACATATCAAATTGAGGGGCATTATGGGTATAAAGGGTGTTACAATCCTTAATGGCTATCATGCTTTTTATGAAGTAGGTAGATTACTCTCTTATCTTATAATTTCATCAAATAATTCACGTCTATACCTCAGTTTTATTTTTATGATGGAAGTCCCTCAAAAATTTTACCAATAACAGATCGATTTTACTAGGAAATACTAAAAAACATTCTTTGAACCAGATCGGAGAATCTCAATCCAGCTAATCGACCCAAAAGAAGCCTACCCCCTGACGAACCGCATTCCTACCAGACTGCGTACCGCGTTCTCGATCCCGTTCCGCCTACCACAGCATTCCGCGATCCTGGTAACCTTGAATTAGACGTTAAACCTACATACAATGTACTATAGGCACCCCTCAGAACTCAAAAAATACCAACCACCGAACAATCCACCGTAACATATTAACATTCATAATGGAGTATCACAAAACACAACCCAAGGCTAGAAGAGGATGATTGTTTGATAAGTTCCAACTCCCGAGCATACATATTGTCTAAGCATACAAAGAAATTTCAATCTTTTGGTGAGAACTTCTCTAAGGATGCTTTTTCTTTCAATGATCCTTTTGAGTACCTTCCCTCCAAATACATTAGGTCATCTCAGTATCTCACATGCATTCATTTTAGCAACAAGTTTGGAGAAAGATTTCCATCTCGACAAGCTACCTTGCTTGGATAATATGAGGGCTATGGAAAAGACAAAGCCGGAAAAAATAAATAATGTAACACCATATTCTTACTTGTGCTCATATTCTGATCAATTTCATCATTTGCTTGACTAAATAGGGCAGTACGTAGATAGTTATTCACTAAGTAATAATACGTAGATAATTATTTCCTGGGAGAACCTTTGGGTGGGGTGACTTCTCTGTCCCATCAGTTTCCTTCCTGTATCATTTGGCTCAGGATCCTTTAGCTCTTCTGAGTCACTGTTGGAGTTGGGGTGTGAGTGAGGGTGGCGATGTGGTGTGGGATGTTTGGATTAGACGAGACTTCAATGATTGGGAGGTTCCAGTTTTATTTAACTTTTTTCAAAATGTGCACGGTTCCAGTTCGTCTCCTGGGGGTAGTGACTCTCTTGTTTGGTGCCTGTCCTCAACAGGATTACATTCTATCCAATTTTGTGTGATGCACGTGCTTCCATGGTTCCTGCTTCTTTGATCTGGAAAGTAGGAGCCCTTCTATGGGTATCATTTTTTGTTTGGTGTGCAGCTCACGACAATATCTTGAGCAGTAACAACTTGCTCCGTCGCCATTACGTGCTAGTAAATTAATGCTTGTACCGCTCTAGATTCAAATAGGTCAATCTTCTCCTGCTACATTGCTCTGCTGTGCTGTCCTTCTGGGATCTGATTCTAGGGAACATCAACATTTGTTGGGTTGCTTCTTCTACGATCTCGGTGTTCCTTGTGGCGTGGGGTGGGGTTAAGGTGGGCAGAAAGAGGAGGAAAGCTTGGTGTTTGGCTCCCTTGGTTGTCATGTGGACCATTTGGCGTGTGCGCAACAGGCAGAATTTGATGGGATCCGTTTGTCGCTTACTTTTGTTAGAGGCTTTATTATTCAGCTCATCTGAGTGGCAATCTGGTTAGCCACTGACTTCGATAGATCATTTGCTGGATATTTTTATTATTAGCTCAGTCATTTAGTTAGTTTTTCTCTCGCTGTGTAGGTTATGATAGTATGACTTACCAGTATCTTTGTAAAACATTCTTTTTCAATTTAATAATATTTCGATTACCTATCAAAAAAAAAAAAGTTATTAACTACTTCCTCTGTTTCAGTCATTTCTTCTCACTCTCCTTTTTGGGAAGTTTCACTCATTTCTTCCCACTTCCACTTTCTCCTTGCCACCACCACATAGTCTTTTCAAAAAGTTTTCTCTCTCTAACCACCACCACATATTTCTCTCAAAAAGTTTTATCTCTCCACCCACCACCACAAACTTCCCCCTCCTTAAAAATGTACAATTGGGGGGGGGGGGGGGGGGGGAGGGGAGATTGAATTGAGGGTGGGAAGATTTGAATTTAAATGGAGGTAGTATGTAATAATTCAATATAGGGAGAAAAAGAGTTCCCAGGAGGGGGAAGAGGAGCATTCCTTTTGTGTCTTCTATATCTAGTTTAAATATTTGACTTTGAGTGTCTTTTTACCGAGAAGTTGCGAGTGTTGCACAGAATTATGCTACTTGGATTTGTCTTGCCAGTGTTCTGATAATTTAGAATTAGAAGATGCCCCTTATTTCCGTCAATAAACTAAAGAGTTAAAAAGATTAAAGTATTTGAGGAAATCATCCTCTCCTGCATGATACGTAGTTTTAAGTGTCCTGGATTGTGATACAGATTACAGACATGTTTCTGATTTTGGACTGTACAGTCATAGGATATACTTGTGTGATTTTAGCCTTCCTAGTACCTGAAGGAAACAAAGCGTATGGCAGTGAAGCAGTCCTTAACTTCTGGGTTTTGTACCCATTAACTACATTGTCAAAGATCTATTTGAATTCAGTAGACAATAGTTTGTTCTTATTGCCTTCAGGCAACAGAGCCGTTTCCAGCAGATCCTGACTTCCTCTTTGAAAACTACTTTTATTTCCCAGCCCTCAATGGGAAGAGATCTAAGATTTACAGCACAAGAGAAGTATTAACCTATTAGTACCGCTTTTAGAAACTTCATCTGGCAAGAGTCATTTGGTGGAAACCCTTGATTGCTATCTATCAAGTGGTATTGGTACTTAAATCGGCGCAGTTAACTCTATAGCAAGATTATAGGAAAACAGATTTTGAAACAAGTTGAGAAACTTAATTATCTATCTATTATTTGATTCAAAATATGGACCGTTAAAGTCAGGGCAACTTAAATAGGGACCAATAAAATCATATACTCTGTTTTAATATGGTTTATCCTTGTTGCGCGAAGGATCTTGAACAACAGCGCATCAAGGATACCGTTTCCAACGGTCTCAGTTTACCCCAGTAATTACAGAAAGCAATTCTTGAATTATTGTGTATCAATCTGTAGGCTCCAGGTCTATTGAGTATTTAGACCTGAAATGGTATTCTTCCATGACCATCCTGAAGAAATCCAGACCCCGATTAGCAGGACACGAAGATACTTACACATTGGCTTTTCAACGCCCACTGTTGTGCTCACTTTCCCTTTCTTGATTTCCTAATCGAAGAGTGAGTTAGCTGAAAGAGCCAGTAAACCTCAGTGCTCGTCTCCCAAGCATCCTAGGCTGTAAACTTAAAAATTGTTTTGAGTCTTTGAAATTATTGCATTCTATTCCAAGAGAGCATCCGTGTTCTTCTCAAGTAACCACCAGTCATAGAATGTTTAGAAGTTTTGTGAATCTAGTCATCATGTTCGGCACATGAACTGTGACGTCCCAACTTCTTCGACAACCTTACATCCTCTAATTTTATTTTTAGATTCTACACAATGTTCTCATTCGCTTCTCAGATAAAGTTATGAATTGTCATTTTAATGTATATCCTCTAGGTAATGGAAGTCTGGAACTCTAGAAATATATGCTCATAAAGAGGATTACTTGATTATGTTTGCAAATATATTACAATACTGAATTCATGTGTCATACCCAATTGAAGAACAATGTTGCTCTGCTTGTGTCGAATCAAACATCTTTGTCTCAGATCGTCTGCACAAGACGTGTATCATTACTCATGGCAGCAGTTTTTGTTAGCTACCATGAAAGACATGTTGAATATGGGAGAAGATATAGCTGGCTGTGTCCCTCGCTCTCATTTGCAACCAATGACTTCCCACGAACAATTTGCAATTTGAAACATTTCCCAAAGACACCCCTCCCCACTCCCCATAATTTTTGCCATATCTGACGTCCTATTTTGTGAATTCAGGTCAAAGGAATGGCTTTTAACAAGGGAGTCGCACTCAACACGCGCGAAGAGAGAGAAAATGCAGGTATGGTCGGCAATAATAGACTATATCTGCCCTTAACCATGGAGCCTCTAAATCTCTTTAATACCATTTCACTGAGATTCTGCTCTACTTAAATGTGTGAATCACACTTTTTTGGATGTTACATTAATCTTTCAATTAATTGGGCTTCAAACGCGAAAAAACTTACATTTTTGAAGCTTGGTTTGATACACTCACGAACTGGGTTCATTACCTCTCAAGCTGGTCTTCACAAAGCTTTAATCAGTCTGATGAGGGTCCTTGGCTCAAGTTATTTGATTAATTTAGTTATTTTAGTTTATTGAGCCAACTCTTTGAGTTGATATATGTTGGTTTAGTTATTGGAGATTATTGTGGAGTTGCCATTTTGTTTTGCTCTTATTTATAGATGACAGACTAAATCACATAATGATTATTATTCCAATGCCATAAACAAAACTTATAATAGTAGTTCTCCTCAAGCTAGAGCATGCATGTCATAAGTTCCATGCTTGTCACGAGGATACCTAATGTGAGGACATCTAATGACTTGTTAAAGAAATTGGCCAGGCGATTCTCAAGGAAGTTGTGATATGGCAATTATCTTCTTCAATAACTTATGTAAAATAAAACGGTTATTGTTTACATTATTCCCTTGTGCAACACAGGATTAGAACCAATCTAAAATGTTGCATAATAGTCACACTAGTTCCAGATGGCTTTAGGCAAGTGTTGAAGCCGGTAATTTACCCATATCTAATCACAAGTGGGGTTAAGCATAGCTTTTACCTCTGACTTCACGCCAACTTCACACTAAAATAGCTACCTTTTACTCTTCGATGATATCAAAGTACCATCCATAACAGTCTGCAATACCACACTACATATCGTCGAACCAGTCTAGTTTGCAACCACAGCCAGTTCTACTATGTATTTTTTTTTTCTTATTCAATAGTCGCATACCTGGAAACCTATACTATGAAGGGTCAATTACATATTAACCACTTCCAATTTGGGTTAATAATCCACTTACCACCCCCATTTTCGAAAACCTATTATTGCCACCTCCAGTTTATGATTCAAAGCAATCCACAACTGGCATAAATTCCGTCCAAAATTTCTGTTAGTTTATGGTTATTGAGGGGTAAATTGGTCTAATAAAAAATGAATACTAAGAACACAACGGTCATCACCGCCGCCATAAACTCAGAATGCGGCCAAACATCCATAAATTCCGGTCAAACCTCCAATAGTCCCAGCCGGCTTTGCCTCCAACCTTCGAAACCATTTGAAAAGGACCACCCAACCGAAACTCTCTGAAACCCCATATCCGACATCCTGAAATCCGTATTCAAGCAGTTGGACCCAAGCACAACACGAATCGAACCCCAATCGAGGGTTCCATTTTGCTGAGAAAGAGACTGACAGAGAGAAAGCAGATTGAGTGAGAGCGAGAGAGATAGAAACTGGGAGAGTGGGATCAGAGAGAGAGAGAGAGAGAGAGAGAGAGAGAGAGAGAGAGGGGGGGGGGGGAGAGAGAGAGAGACAGTCACGGTCAAGTTTGTTGTTTCGCTCCACAGAAGGAATCAATTTTCAGTGATTTTGACGCCCTATTGTACTTCATTGCATATGCAGCCTTCACTGGGGAAGTCGGATGTCAATTCTCAAGAGCTCAACCTCAGTGACAAGAAATACCCAAGTATGCCGAAACCATATCTTAATTTGCTTTGAAGAAAACATACAGTTATAATCTTATCTACATCTGTTCGGCCAGAACATTTAAGTCTTCAAGTCAAGTTGTTAAAGTAATCCACAAAACTCCTTATCTTCTACACTTCAATCTCACAATTTTCAATGAGGGAAGTGATGTCGCATTCCCAAAAACAACAAACCCTGGAGGTTTCATATGCAAATTTTATGCAAATCACTGTAGAGAAGCATTTTTTTATTTGCGAGATGAGAGCCACCAAGACCTAGATGCAATTGGACTGCGGAGGAAATGATATTTTTTTCCTCAGGATGAGACAAATGGAACACGGAGGGTCACAAATAAGAGTGCAACAAAAAATAAGATGTTGGACGAGTTTTGCTTGACGTGTACCCTTGCAAATTGCAATGGGGAGATCTAAGGTGGAGGACAGGAAAGAGGGTGAATGCACGTGCATAATAGATATTGAATTTTGGCAGGATGTTGGCTCCCCATTCGGACCATGAGAGTAAACCTGCATGTCATTGGACAAGAGGCTGGCTCCCCATTGGGACCATGAGAGAAAACCTGCATGTCATTGGACAAGAGGCTAGCAGGAGTAGTATGACCTGTATCACGGATATGAGGACATCAACTTGATAAATAGGTTATTAAGTATGAGCGGTTGGGATCAGAGCTCAAAGAAGAACAATATTGAATATGCGTCTAAAAAGTATGTGTAATAATCCATGTGATTCCACCTCAAAACCAATTGACTATGAGAGGAGTAATCCATGATCTTATTAACTGCTGAATTACAACGTAAATTCCCGATGTGGGTTCTCAACACGCCCCTTCACGCGTGGCCGCCGTGGCGTCATTTAAGCTTCATACATGGATTTTGATAGTGGTGATGGTGAGGTAGAAGAAACGTGGGTAGTTTGACCATACACGTGAAGAAAGAGCATGAGCTCTGATACCCTGTAAGAATCCATAGGTTCCACCTCAAAATCAATTGGCTTTGAGGGTAGTATTCCAAAATCAATAATATGGTAAATTTCCGATATGGGACTTCTCAATAATTTGGGCGAACTCGAAGAAAGTAGCATCAACATTTATAAAAAATGACCATAGGAACTTGTACCCTAATTACTAAGCGTAACTGCCCTAGTATCATATCTCTAATGAGCCTCCCTCCATAACTCATATCTCGTACAAATCTTTCCGGTAACTCATTTTGGAGTTCCATAAGAACCCTGGCCTGAGTGGGTATTCTCCTTGCAATAAGTGTCTCAACCTCGTCGGATCACTACGGGTTTGAAAATGTGGGCTAGAGCTAAAGGCTCGCTGAGGATTCTCGGCACCTTCGGAGCTCTCCACTTCACCATCATCAATAGAAACATCAAGGTCATTAGGCCTAAATTGCCAATAGAGGAAGCCTGACCAGTGTTACCACAATTCACTCGTACCCCCTCGAATTGCGAATTGGATCGCGCATTCCGAAACGTGGAACACCAGAGATCCAGATTGCTTAATTTGGCGATCCCAGTTTTGTTCACTTTTTTCACCTAAAGTATCTATTTAGAAGGGAAAATAAACTTTAGATATGTTAAGTTACATCTGTTTTTAGAGTATTGACTTGTAAATATTATATATATTGAGCAGCTTTATACTTCATGATTTGTGGAAAATGGTAAAACTCCAAAGAAGCCTACCCTTGGCGTACCGAATTCCAGAGGGTATGGCGTTCCGCGACACCGTTCCCGTTCCACGAACCGGAACGATCCGCGTTCCTGGTAACTTAGGTCTGACCCAACAAAGTGATCTGAGTACGATGAAGGACAATGCATACGAGTCAATAGATCTACCCCAGGCCTGATCCGGTCCGTTCTATGACAGATGAAAGACAATGCATACCAGCCAATAAATCTATCCCAGGCCTGATCCGGTCCGTTCTATGACAGTCAAGGTGGAGGCCTTGGCCTATAAAAGGTTCCAAAGGCCTGTACACCGTTCATTACTTGCAGCTTGATTTATACCCAACTTGCTGTCTCTTTCTCAAGGTTGCTCTAGCTCTCCCCTCCTATATACCTCGGGTGGTTGCTCCTTAAGTGAACTCCAGTAATCTTCCCGTCTCTCACCATGTTGCCAGCCTAATTCCTCCAACAGTACCTCATACACAACCCAAATCGACAACAGAGAGCTCATAACAACAATATTCTTGTCTCCATTAGTACCCTAGAAAATTCACTTAATTACATGATAGTCCTACTTATCTTGTGTTTAAACACAAATTTTTGATCTAGCAAAATTTGTTTGTTTATTTGTTTTTGATATAGAAATCTGTAAAACAACTTATTTTCTGTTTATGTGGATCCTAGTCTTCCTACTTTTCCTACCTACATAAAGAACTCCTGATTAATAAGACACAAAACAAAGAACATAATGCCTAAGAACAAAACAAATAAATAAATAGGAACGATGATTAGAAAGAGATGGCTACGTTGTTAATGGGAGTAGGAATGGCTGATGCCTACCATTTAGACTGTCGAGGCCCCATTTTCGCAGCTGTCCGGTTCATGTTCTCCTTCCTCAAGGTTATGAGCGGTAAGGACCAAATGGCCCAGCTCGATCTCTCTCTATCATAAGTAGGGGATAAGTCCGAAGAAGCTGAAAAGAGCGAAAGAAGCTAATACCAAAAGAAATTTAGGAGGCACGAGATACGGGGAGGTAAGTGCGGAACAGAGATTTGAATGACTCTGGTTCGGTTAGTGGAGAATTGAAGACCATCAAGTTGTTCCGTTCAACAAGGGGTTTAAGGAAGGATTGATGAACATCTAAGGCCGTTCACAATGCTTACTTGCTCTCTCTCTCCGAAGGAGATCAAGTCTGCAATGAAGACCGCCCAACCTCTAACTTTGGCCTCCATTTTTCAAAATCATAGTTGTGGGATGATGGAGAAACTTACGCTGTCAGTACCTAAGTCCGATTTGGAGCTTCCATGTCAAGGATTTGTCCCTGGGATTCCTACTTTTTGCAAAAAGCCTTCGCACTCGGGGTTCTCTTTCGAGATTAACGTCCAAGATTTCGTTTTTGATCAGTCGAATTGTTGTGTATCAATAACTGTATCATGTGAACTGGATACCATGTACATTTTTACTTGATGCGAAAATCGAACTGCAAGTATGGGTGCAAGTGCCTCTCCTAGTCTCCAGAAATGGGAAGGTTGGCAATTCTAAAGTTGGACTGTATAATGTGGACTCTTATTGAGGATTTAGATGAAATGTATAATCTATCCAATGCCAATTCACTATTACTGTGCGGAACCACTTCCGGGACTACCTGAATGGAGTGGGGATGGCTCAGTCCTGGGAAGACCTGGTCAATCAGCTCACTGTCTCATGGAGTTCCAACCATGCCGCCTCAATGGGTGATAGACCTATCCTTCCAGCTGTAGTCTATTGCTTGTGGATTGAGAGAAATAGAAGATGTTCCAGCAAAAGAAGAACATGGAGTGTCACCAGGTCATTAGACTTGTTGCCCTGCATGTGAGGATGTACCTGTTTGATAAGCATATTGTATTATCTGACTATGTCATCGATGGTTTGGGAGTTTGATTTGCAGAATTTTAATTTCTGGAGGTATGGCTACTGCTGTTTGTCCAAAACCTCTTGGAAATGGTTAACTGCTTGGTCTCTGTGTTGGAAGGCTTGGTTGTTCCTGATTTGGCTAGCAACCCACCTCTCTGGTGTCTTTTTAATAAGCCTACTGTGGTAGTTTGTGATCTGTCTTGATTGTGGTTTGTTTGCTTCATACTGGTGACAGTATTGCTTCTAGGGGTGTGTCCCTCTATGGTTGTATTTTCCTCCCTTTAATCCAAAATTCACAGTTCACCAAGAAAACCCATAATCTATGTTCTATAATGCACCGACATAAAATACAAGTAATTTATTAGAAAAAGCAAAAGCTGGATGAAAAGAAAGAACTAATCTATTTATTGAAGGGTTTATGCATCCAATCCGGGTGATTAAATTAGATGCATACATTGGATGATTAAATTAGATGCATGCCCCATCTCCACTGTCGTTATCATTGTCGTATCTGGTAGACATAGTTATTTGAGGAAAATGGAGGGGTCTATGTATCGTAGGTTTTGGTAAGAGAACACAGACCAAAGAATGCACATGAGGTCTGATTGAAATGTTGTGAAAAGATATTGGACTACCCAACGATTATGGAATAACTGGTAAAAGGAAGCAGTGATAAGCAGTAGTCAGCAATGAAGCAAGCAATGCAGAATTGCAGAAGCGGGTCGATTGATGCCCACTATACCGTCACTCATCTCTGCGCATGATAGTCTTCATGTTTATCTCCAATTACATCACGTATCACATTAGAGTTCGCAGCTAGGACATGTCTGCACTCTGCTCTATTTTTTTACTTACAGAGAAGAGCTATGCTTCCGGATGGTCAAACTTGTGGCTCTTTGAGAATATGACGCCTAGCTTTACTATCTATTTCTAGCCCAATCCTAAATTGTTGCATCGACTGGCATAAAAAAATGGGCAGTGGTATGATACAAGGGGAACTGAGCACTGAATATTTGAATGCAGAGACAGAATCTGCATTTTTTTTTTAATTTGAAAATCGACGAAGCATGACTTTTTAATAGTCCGTATTCTTCTTTTCAGCGATACATTTATTATTTGGTGGAGTTTTATCAACATAAAAGTCCATAAAATTCCTTTTTTCAGTACAAGTTTATCTTTATTCTTTATAGATGTCTTCAAAATATTTAAGCATCTCATAGGCATGGTTGAGAAAACCAAAACCTGATGTAATATGCTGGCTTGGTATTTACTGTTAGATTGGTTCTGGTGAAGAAATAAAAATTTTAAACACGCACTTGTGAATTTTAATTTACATATATTTTGCCGTCACCAATTATTACTTGTCAATTTGTCATATTTGTTGAAATAACGACAACATCTTTTGATGATTATTGTTATAGAATCAATGCAAGTTGGCAGTTTGACTGAGAAATTGTCGGGTCTATTATTTTAATTTATCTTCAGTTTTCATCCTTACCTCTCTTGTTGAGGTATTATCAAGCAAACGTAGGGAAGAAACTTCGTATACTTGTACGGCTATACCATAAAAGAGATGTGTTTAAAACTTTTGCTTTAAGGAAAAAGGTAAAAAGTCACCTCAACCTGACCTTTTACTCGTTTGTTATTTTTTCCTTGTGGGTTAGGATTTTCCATCTTTTTCATGTGAAATTCTAAGAACTTGTATGTGAGTTGGTAAAACAAAGACTGTTATTTTGTTGTGTAGCTTGATGCTCTGCTTTAGTGACTCCACTAACTCATATGCGTGCAGATGAACTGCGGATGGCTGTGAAGGAGGTAATATGTGATAATGACAATGAACGCAGCCGGTTTGAAGAGGCATTGATTGCAATTACTGTTGAGGAATCTTTAAAACGGTGAGGTCTTTAACTTGACCATAGTTACAGGTTTTGTACTGGATTCAGCCTGTCAGGTATCAAACAGTGAGGTTTATGTTTACGTTTTCTTTCTTAATTTTCTTAGATACTGCCAACGCATCAAACGGCCTGATTTTTGGGGAGGAGAGTCGGAGCTTCTGGTAAGTGTACTTACATAATTGTATTAATAAGTGCCTGCTCCAAAACCATTAAGTCATCAACCTTTCTTTGTTCCTTGTTTTTCTTTGTCTGACATGGCATTGAACTTGACAATAGATGTGGCTTATGAAGACTAATTGAAAACAGTGGGTGTTTAGGCTGAATTCACAAGGCAACTTGGGTTGCAGATGATCTAGTTTTGTTGGATGAAACCACTAATAAGTAATTAGGAAGAGTGATGGATTTCAATCCAGCGGACGAAACTGTGTCTAAGGAGATGGAGAAATTAGAGATACCGTATCAGTTTAATTACAATTTCAGATTTCCAGCAGTATTGTGTTGCATCTTCCCGTCTAGTTTTATCCCCTGAGTTTGAGCCCTTTTATAATTCTTTATTCCCAATGCTTTCTGGATTTCGAACACCTCCGAGATATTTTGTGGAACTTCTCTAACTTTCAGATACGGCATGTAACAAGGGATGCTTGATATAGGTATAATTGTATGGGTGGTTCTGTAGTCTGTACCCCCTTATTGTTAACAAGGGTTTTATGCCTAAAAGTTAATCCCACCATGGGGGTGGGATTAATGCCCTTCCTTACAAAACCCCAAACACACAAATTATATAGTCCTACCTATATGGAGTAATTAATATTCCCTTGCAGTCAATACACCCTGTAATTCTACTTTCAGATCCCTTATACCCCAAAATTCGAACAATTGCTGCAAATGTGCCTATGATGGGTTTCTGCAGATGCAGAAAAATAATTTGGGTAAAAGACACTTTGCACCCCTATGTTTAGGCAAAAAGACACCCGACACCCCTGTGTTTTGGAAAATTCACTTTACCACCCCTGTAACAGAAAAAAAATGGAGGACACGTAACACCCTTCTGTCATCTTCCGTCCATAAAGTCAATTTTTAGCATTTTTTGACAGTTTTGCCCCTGGCAGCTGATGTTATGATTTTGGTGTTCCTATTTTTGATGGTGTTGGTGTTCTTGTTATTGGTGTTTTGTTATTGTTCTTGGCGTTCACCAAAACTATCCCAACAAAATCAACCTCAAATAAAGTTTAAAAACCCATCCTTCACAACTAACAATACCACCAATTTCCAGTTACCTCCACCACCAACAAAAACAATTAGGAAAACACAACACCAAACAACACAACCACCACCGCCACCACCGCCTAAACCACTTACCCTAATCTCTCTCACTTCAGATCCAATCAGCCCCAAATCAGCAAATTACGGTGGTGGAATTTGCTTACTCCCTTCACCAATAAATTTCTTCCTCCCTTCACCAAGCAACTCAATTAGCCCAATCGAACTCAAACTTGAATCCCAAATCACACAATAAACATTGAGTTCACCATCTTCCTTCAACCTTCACTCCCCAGTTCCTCAAACCCAGACACTGTCTTGTATTAAACCACCAGAATTCAACCCAGAACCATCAACTATCGGCCAGTCCCAAGCCAAACCCAGTCATACGACCCTTGTTCGGCATGGAACCTTCGACTAACCAATTGAACACAGAATCTCATCTGAATCGCTGGTGGTGAAATCATACTTTGAAAGCCCAAAACCGTTATCTCACCGACTCCGTTCACGATCTCTCACCACCATTTGGTTCGGGCTTATAGGAATCGGTAGAGATACAGAGAATTTCGGGTCTTCTTGATTTGGTTCGGGGTTGGGTTGGTCTTCTGGGTTGAAGAAGGGAGGAGAAAGAGATGGTCAGAAGAGGGGAAAGTGGCGGCTGGGTCGGGAGCCTCTGTGGGTTAGAAGAAGAATATGAAGCATAGTTGTCAGAATCTTACGATTCGATCTGGTTCACCCATAGAACGATGCAAATCCCTTAGTGAATCTTTAATGTACAACAAATTATTTGAATCCCGATTCAAGAATCCGAATCATACGATTCATTTGCGATTCCGACCGATCCGTACGATTCGCCTCGGTCCATATGAATGTCTAATTGAGTTACAACATCAGTCTAAGAAATGACACTTCCTACATCACTTCCTACATTTATGTATGTTTTGCAATATAGAGTTCTTAAAATTACTAGTGTATTTTTCTCAAGTACAAGGGTAATAGTTTCCTATTATTTTCAATTTCATTGCCATCTTGTAGCTCCTTGCTCCGCATGCCTATCTATATCTTGATTTTTCTTCATCTTTTAGATGGTGCAAAACACCTAATCACTAGTTATGGATGCAAGTTTCTAATCATTTGAGCTTTCTTTTTGTAAAAATATGAATATTGTGTTCACCAATGTCATAGCTTTGTAAAATATTTGTTATATCTACATAAAATTTTTGCAAGCTGAATCTTTACGATTCACGATTCGTTTCGATTAACGATTCTGTAAGGGTGAATTTCGATACACTATCTGAATCCCGATTCGACAACTATGATATGAAGGTTGAGGTTGGAAGAAAGAGGTGGCACTTGGGTATCTTCACAGCTAAGGGGGAAGAGAGATAGAGTTTGTTGAGAGAGATAGAGGTGAGGGAGGTTAGGGTTAGTGCTGAAGAAGAACTATGAGGAGAGGAAAAGTTGTAAAAAGGGTATCTATAGTGGGTAAGTTTCCAAAATCCCGAGGGTAGAATCGTCTTTTCATAGAGTCGTTTGGGTTCCGTCAGTTACAAGGGTGGTAAAGTGAATAATCTGAAACACGGGGGTGTCGGGTGTCTTTTTGCCTAAACATAGGGGTGCAAAGTGTCTTTTACCCAAAAAATATTTGTATTCAAATTAAAAGTTATCTTTTGCCCGAGACTTTTGCCTTCCCTTCATTAATTATCCACGAAGTTAAAATTTTGTAAGCGGAATATTTTCGTTATGTTTTAATTATTCTATTACTCTCTTGCATAGATCCCGTGTCTAAGACTGAAGCTCATACGACGAAGAATGGCGGTGTTATTACTTACCATCACATCTGACAATATTTATATTAAGACGCAGATCCCATGTCCAAGACTCAAACTCATACGACAATTAAAAGGCTTACATATTTCTTTAATATTTGGAAGCATTACTATTCGGCACATCTGACAATATTTATAATGTCAAATCCACAACATATGTTTCATATTTTATATCACTTGTACCCTGATCGAGTATCATGTTTTGTGCTAGGTGCTGTCGAAGTTGTGTTGTCAGCCGATCGTTGTATACATACCTGAACATGAGGTATTTCACTCTAAATAATCCTTGTAATTAGCTGAAATTTGTGAAAGGATCTGGTTTGCGATATTTCTGATTTCTCTTGTTGACGAGAGATGGTATTATGCCTTAGTTTCATTCTGATCCCCTACGTACATGGAAATTTCATTAAATTCATCTGTAATCTATTTGGTTGATGATTTTTGGTTGATCATAGATAATCCAATGATTTGGTGAGAAGTGGAACTTTTGAGATAGGAACGTGTTGACGGAAAAAAAAAAGTGCCAGGGTATTAAGACCCCGATTAACGTGTGCGGACAAGTTTATGGAAATTGCCGTGTTAAGTTAGCTTGAAGTTGGTATGCTAACATTAAGCAAAGAAGATTCAGGCTACCTATATGCTAGACCTTTTTTTTGTCTGAAGGAGCCAAGAAGTACACTGCTACAGAATCTGCATTTGTGGTGGTAGTCTGTGAAATTTGTCTTGATATGTTTACCCCTGTTTTGGCTAAATAGCCATAGTTTTCCGGAATCTGGTAGCACACACGTCAACTGTCAACCAGGGATCTCAAGCACTTTGATAATATTAAGTATCCATGTCGGATATAGGCTCGCAGCAGCCTTTCCCATACACTTGATTGACACATCTCTGTAACAATTTTTAAAAAGGTCGAAAACACGTCCATGGATACCAATTGGCTATGAGGGGAGTAGCCCATGACACTTATTAACTGTTTCTGTTCTTCTTCTTGAATGTCCGATGTTGGACTTCTCAACATTGGAGTATTGGACTGCTAGAAACATGTTTTAATTATACAAGTCTTTTTTACCTCAAAATTCAAGAGGGTTTTTGGTCCAGAGAGGACATACATTTCTTCTTCTCTTTGGATGAATTCACAGTGACAAATGGCACAACCACACAGACCTACCTAGATACTGGTACATGATTAATGCTACTTTGCATGTTCCCTTTCATGGGATTAAAGAAAGTAGTTTATATGACATGTACACAATATATTTATGCTGTGTTCTCAGCTTTCTGAAAATTGTTGTCAGCACAAAAATGTATCTGGCATGTGTAGATTTATGTCCCCTCTGTGAGCTTTCTGAGTAAATTACTGCCTCACTGTGATGGGTTGTGGAGGTTTTTTTGACAGTATTAACCTAGGGGACACTGATTGGTTTTGAGAGAGTAACAATTCACATAGTGAACTAAAGTCAATAAGTCATAGGGAGTGTTGTAGAATGTGTTGAATTATCAACATGTGTAGACTTTTGTTGCACTGTCCTTGTTAATTACTAAACAAACTAGTCCTTGTTCATCTTTCTAATGCATGGTAATGGAATGTGTCTCGTTTATTTTCTTAGTTTCCCAATGATTCATGCGTAATGCTTTCTAACCGTTACCCTGAAATTACATTTACACTCGTGAAAATTTCTTCTACGATGATTCTACCTCATCCTACATGCGCTTACTCTATTAAGGGGACACCATGAATTATGCTGATCCATTTTCTAAACTTTGAGGATGGATTTTAGTTATTATAACTCAAGTTGGTCATGACATTCTCTCCCAATCATCAATTATCTCATACCTTCCATGCAACTTTATGCTTTAGGCCAGTTGTTGTACATCAGGGCTTAGTATTTAGCTTCCGGATAGAACACTTTTGTTTATTTCTGCTCCTGTTTTTTCCATTATGCTTCTGAGTTTGCCTCTGTTGAACTAGTTGATACTTGCTTTTTCTTCACTTCCGGACTAATATCTAACTTTTGTGTACCTTGCAGCACTCAAGGAGCGGTTGGGGCTCTGGGTTCATTCCCATTGCAGAGTACGGAAGTGAGTTTCGAAAAGGTTCAAGAAAAATAAAACCAAGGAAAGTTGTGAGGCTCTTGTATAGTGGGAGGAACCACTACGATCTCCTAGTCTAGTGATCATGTAGGATAGAAGTTGGGCAGCTATGCGATTTCGGAGAAAACAACGAAACCTAGTTAGCTATTCCTGAAACATGTTGTGTTGCTGCTTTCCTATAATATAATAACTTGACATAAACATATACTACATTATCTTGATTTTATTTGGAAAATCGTTTGCCTATAATTAGCTCGTGAAAATACTTTCAAAAAAATTAGCTCTGGGCACACGTAAAACGTTTCGGCAGACTTCCATTTCTTAGCATGAGTTTCCGACTATGTGACATCATAGATAGAATCATGAAGCTTTTATGCTTTCATGGAACACCTATTTCAGGTAGTGAATTCTGAAGTCGGACATGATAGTGATTGTAACACCCTGAAGTTTCTATAGGGGTTAAAATGTAATAAATTATAATTTTGAGCTAGTTGTGTAAATTACTTGTCCATCGGTGGTTGCTGACATCTCTTCAGCAGGGAATAGTCAGAATATGAATACATTATGGGGCTGTTATGCAATATTTGAGAACATTGGAGCTTATTAGTAATATCTCATAAATTGAATTTCTTGCGGGAACTTGGCCACTATGTGATTACTGAGAATTGTGTAGTTCTTGGAGAATAATTTATATAACAGTGGGGCAACAATGAAATTACTGGAAGATAAAACCATCACCATCATCTCAACCTTCTTCCCTCGACCACCACCACCCCTTCCTCTTTTCCATAACTGCTACTACTCGTGGTAGCCACCATCAGGAGAAGAAGAAGCCCCAATTTATTAGGGAAACATTTTGTATCGAGGGAGAAATCGGGGTAAGAAAATGAAGAACCCTAATTGGTTTATGGTCGAATTCTTCATTCCTGTGGATAATCACTGAAATTGGGGTTGTTTTATTCTTCCCACGTAAAGGCAAGCTTGGGAACCACTAGGACGACCGCTGAAACGCCGGGAGCAGTCGGGGCCGCCGGAAACTGGGCACTGGACCGCCGGGAGGGTGCCATTTTCGCCGGAATTGCGTAAGCTCTCAGTCTTCACTCATTTTTTGTTCTAATTGCACCGAGAGAGTCTCTAGGAGGTCTAGAATTATTTTATGCCCTGCAATCGTACCCAGGTTCATGTTTGGACTAGGTTTGTATCCTTCCTCCTTGAATTTTTCGGCAGGACAACTCCCATGTTCATGGCCTTGAATCTCGGCCATAACTTGAGGATTTTTAGTGATTTCTGCTTCTGGGGATTCTCTGCACTTTGTACTTCAACTATGTATTGATCATTTCGTGTGAAACAATTTTTAATCCTTTCAAAATCAAGCCAAACATGCTGCGCTATTGCTTGTTCTTGAGAGGGAGACATTACCTAAGTTTTTCCTTTAACTTTGTAACTTGATTTTTTGGTCGATACACAGCCAAACTGAAGACAGTTTCTTTCTGTGAACTCTTGGGACATCTAGCTATAACTTTCATCTCATTCACTGAGGACAGTTTCTTTCTGTGAACTCTTGGGACATCTAGCTACAACTTTCATCTCATTCGATCTCTCGAATCAGTCTCTAACACTCCCTAATTTAGCGCCAAGGTTCGTGATGTACGTGTGTTGAATAATATGCTGAAAATTTGGTTAAGTATAGAGCTTTGGGTTGAAACTGGCCAACTTTGAGAGAGAATATCTTAAGATGTAGTCAAAATCAACCTCTGTTTTCTCCTACTTGTAGCTGATTGTGAGGACTTGAGACTAATATAAAGATCTCCTCATGCCAATCTCTAAGTACATGTCTCTAAAATCTGAGTCAAAGTTGCTACCAAACAGTGCGAAACTGTCAAAACCTATGTTACCAGAAACGGGGAACGTTGCGGTACGTGGGACGGGAACGGAAACGGGAAACGCGGTAGGTCTCGGTACGGGGTACGCTGGGGGTAGGCTTCTCCGGAACGCTGTCCGGGACGAGAAACGATTACTAGGAACGAAACGCTAATTGGGACGATTTGTCCTACATTTAACTAATAATAATAATAATAATAATAATAATAATAATAATAATAATAATAATAATAATAATAATAATAATAATAATAATAATAATAATAATAATAATAATAATAATAATAATAATAATAATCTATGTGCGTTAATACTTGAATTCTCAGTACCAATAAGGTAACCATTTCTCGAATTATCAGTGTATTTTTATATATATTATATGTTGATAAGTAATTCTTGTCTTTAATCTGTTGATAAGTAATTTTTCTTCATGTAATCAGTTGCAGTCTCCTAAGACTGTAGTTATTTCATTAAATTGGACTCTTGGAAACATGTGATTTTGTTTCCTTTTAAAAAAATTTAATTTTATATTTATTGATTTACTTTACCAATTATTTAACAGTTTTTGGAAATATGGAATACATTTTTAATATATGTAGTAATAAATAACGTAGTAGCAGAATCATACCACAACTCTTCCAGTTAAAGCATAGAGTATCTCCTAACCTGGACTCTAGACCGGAAATACGAACAGACGTCAATAACAGAGATAAAGAGGACTGAGAAAACAGATTAAAACTAGAGAAGAAGAAGGAGAAGATGAATCTGATAGATACGGACGATGAACAGATAAGTTCTTCCCTTGTCTGAATATTTCTTCCCTTGTCTGAATATTTGGGGACGTTGGGTTTAGCGATCTGGGTCGAAATCGTACCGCGTTTCGGTACGAACGACCCCGATCGAAAAACGCGGCAGTTTCCACGTTTCTGGTAACATAGGTCAAAACTTGGAAATTGGCTGTGTAGATTTGGCTTGCTTTTGCCGAACTTTAGTCTGCAATATGTTTCTGAATACTTTGAATCACCAAGAGCCTAAATATGTTAGGTAATCCCTTTTGAACCATCTTCAGAATCCTACCTCTAGATTCAAATTCCTTCTAATTTGATCACAAATTAGATCTGAAGTTGACTGTTTGAACCTATCTCACTCAAGCTTTGACTTCCTAAATTGTCAATCAAATGACTATTCCAACATTCACATTCTTGAGAGAAGTTGTTCATACTATCATTCTAAACATGACTGTCAAATTTGACCAAGTTGATTGTTTAGAAGTTTTGATCAAGACTGAATTAAAGGGGTAAAATAGTAATTTCACATAGGGATGGCAACGGGTCGGATCTGGACAGGATCAGGCACTTCCCAATCCAAATCCGACTAGGAGAAATGAGATTCAGATCCGGTCCAAATCCGTTCGGATCATCACTGGGTTCGGATCGGATTGGATCGGGTTTCACTCATCCGATCCAAATCTGATCCGTAGATCCAAATAGTATGTGGTTGGATCAGATTCGGATCGGATCAGGCTCGAATTTGCAATAAAATACAAAAAATAATATATATAAAAAAAAACACTATTTCATACGCTAAAGCATGTTTGCATGTTACGGAGCCTAAAACACAAAAGAAATGGCTTTGTAGGTTGGAGTTACTATTGTATTCTTCTTTGAAGTGTAAGTGGGGAGGTAATATGGGTATATTCATAAAGCACGCATATACGTCGGATGATATCGGGTCGGAACCCGGCGAATCTGCCTTCCGATCCAAATCCGATCGGGTCTGGCTTTCCGGATCCAAATTCAATCCATTTTCAATTGGATCGGATTCGGATCGGATCCATTCAGCTCGGATCGCTCGGATTTCAGATCAGATTGGACCATATTGCCATCCCTAATTTCACATAATCGGGTAAAGTTTAAATCAATGTCTTAAAGTTACCACATGACTTACATGGATAATTGGAGTTATAGTAAGCTATACTGGGTTAATGTTTGCCAAGTCAACAGTTTAGAAGTCTTTCTGCATAATGCTAAGCTTCAGGTGCTTATTTATAAATAACCGAAACTTAGAGAAATCCATTCCCTTGAACTAACCAGTGATTTACTTGAGAACTGTAAATTGAGCATCTAAGGAGGTCTTCAGCCCAGTCTGGGCTCCTCAAACTATCATGTAGGATGACCAACCCAATCAGAAGTATGACATTAAAGAGTAATGGCGAAATTGTAATTCTGTGACCTTAGAGTGCTTCACGAAAGACTCACGCATTGACATTTCTAATATAAGGGTCAAGTTTGACCATGTTTGACTCTCAAAGCCTAGTTTCGTTGAGCTGGCTATGAGGGGTAAAATAGTAATTTCATAGTTTCTTCGGTCAACACTCAAATCCTGATGCACGACATGACCTCATGTCTCTGTGACAATTCTATGAACTTTGGAATTCAACTGTTTCCATTTGGACTTGAGCATGACTAATCAGACTATAACATAGGCTAAAATGCAAACTAGTCAAACTCCGGGGACTTAAGTGCATATAGCTAGAACTTGAGACTTACTGAGATAACTTGGAGACTTAGTAACTCACAAGACTGGCCAAATAGGCATAATTGAGGGGTTCAGGAACAGTCAGAGATTGTACTAATAAGACAGCGACTTCGGGGGATGAATAGTCATCCTGGGCTCGATAGCTAGGATGATACTGCATATGCATTGAACCTCACTAATGAGGACATGTTCTAATAAGTAAATGTACATCTGTATGTGTAGATCGTCGGGGATAGAGGATCAGCAGCGCTCATCGAGAGTACTAGACATGCTACCATGTAAGCATATGAATGCTTATTTACTATTGAAGAGTAATAGATTAGATGTAGTGTTTCTATGAGTAGGAGATACATAAATCATGGTATAACAAAAGGCTGATCTTAGACATCTGCATATGCACAGGTAAAGTATGAGTATTGTTCATGATGATCTTGAATACTTGTACAAAAACTGATTCATGTACCCTAGACCTCTGTATGGTCATCATATCTCCGAACGTCTAGCTGACGCGGTGGCGGAAACTCACGGGACCCGGTCTACGAGCTTTTTAGTCGGTTCATTTGCTAGCTCCCGAATGTAGGCTACTAGTACTACTCTCTGGACCGACGATCCACTACAAGGTGTGCACACTTAAGTTATAGTTTGTCTAGATGGATTAATGGGTGGTAAATGAATGGGGAAATGAATATGAATTCGTCGCGAGTGTGTTATCGAATAATTGAAATTACTAGTATAATGTGACTTTACTATTTGATGCGGGTCATGTAACTTGGGCATATGCATTACAAGTACGGGTTATACGTTTACAAATATGTGTATATCTATTTCGTTACAAAGCTTAGCTGGTTTGTTATAAACTGGCATCGTGACGTCTCTGCCTTCTATATTTGGCAGGTGAGTTAGCAGGAAGCGAGGAAGTAGACAAACATTTAGATTTTGTTAAATCAAAGTATGCTAGCTATTAGAGTAAGTATCTTTTAAGGTCCAGTTTCTTTAATTCGATCTTGTAACAAAATCGTGAGGATTGGAATCCTTCTGAGCATTTCCGTGATTAGCGGAGGACACCTCCGGAGAGTTTGGGGAATCCAAATGTAATTCTCAAGTACTCTAGGATGGGGGGTGTTACAGTGACTATTCCGATGTCGTGATCAAACAACACAAACAGAGGGAATGAAGGGGAAAACAAGAGCACGCTCTCTAGGTTTTCAAAAAAGAATCAATAATAAAAAATTGTCAAATACACTTCACAAGTCGGACGGATCGAGCCAAATTATTTTTTTCATAAAAAACAACAAAGTCCCAGAATAAACTAATTCACTTAATAAAAAACGCAAGTAGGAAAAATTCTGACCAAAATTGTGTCTAAAACATCTTCATTAGAAAATGAAATATTATTGAAAATGACAAAATAAGTCCAAATGACATCCTGACTGGTCAAATGGAATAATTTGGGGCGAAGACGAGGGCCACATGGAGCAAGCTCGATGTAGCATCTGGGCTAAAATTGCTGATGAACCTAAGGTAGAATGATTCCAAGCTATAGAAACTGCAAATGTCGTGTAAAGTCCTTGGCCTAAACCACTCCAAAATTACTCAATTGCATGAACGCCGTTAATAGACACCAGAAACACAAGAAAAATTGCATAAGTAGTGGCAAAGGAACAATTTTTTATTGATGAATAGATGCACCATGTCATCCTTCCTTCTTAGGGGTGTCTTCATCATGTCAAGTTTCTGGCAACCAAAGATGCGAACATGGACTTTAGAAAAAAAGCAATGAGCATAGTGTTGAACTCTTTCAGTAAGCAACCCTTCCTTCTGGCAGAAAGGGATCTTGCCCAGTCAATGAACTACTATCAACCAAAGGGTAGGGGAGTCGTATTTCCTAGAGGACAAGTAAATAAAAGGACTTAAAGAACTCTAGCGTAGGCCTGGTGCAAGGGCTAAGTTTCCGTATTTCTTCTTCCTTGGCTTCATCTGATTCTTACTAGATTGAGAGTGTGTGGAGAACAATGAGAATGATAGCCACTACATCATTTTTCATAACAATATAATATGATTTACTAATGAATAGAACAAACTCGATTTCCTCAACAAATCAAAAGGAATAAGCGGAGCGAAAAGTCCAGTAATTAGAACAGCCTCAAAATAGCACATAGGTAATCAAAATTGAAGTACCCCAAATTTCTCATAGGAAAATTTGGTATATTTCCCTGTATTTTGTAGCCAATGTTATGATTTTCAAATAGTTGATGATCGTTTTCTAATTTTCCTAAATGTATTTCCATCATCTTCTAATTCTTATTTTAATATCTATCAATCATTATTTCTAGGGTAAAAGACACTTTGCTCCTTCACTTTTGGAAAAAAGACAGTATGCTCCGTGACATGATTCACTTTAGACCCTCATGACGAAAAAAAAAGAGAAGACAATATGCCCCTTATGTTAGTTTTTCGTCCGGCTGTGCATAGTTACCCTTTTTTGTCACTGTTTTACCCTTCTATGGGTTAAATGACACAAATATCCTCATAGTTTAAATTATTTACATTTTCTTAAGTAGAAGATATCCCGTTTGTATTACCTCACTTTCTCACACCATTACATCATGGTATGGATTAAATGACAGAAATACCCTCACACTTTAAAAAGAATTACATTTTTTAGGACAAGATACCCCTTTGTATTACCTCACTTTCTCCCACCATTGCATCACTCTTCCTTCCCATTTGTTTACTCTTTTTTCTTATAGTACATAACCCTCACCTTAGCTTTTCTTACACTACGTACTACCTCTCATAATGGATTTCCTCACCCGTATAGCCACCGCCAACCCCTCCATCATTTACTCCGTTTTTTTCCCTCTCATTTATCCCTCCCACTAATTAATTTTCCCTACCATTTTTCAATCTATATAAACACCTATCTTCACAGTGAGTAGAGCCACTCCCATCAAATTGTCAAGTGTTTCCATATCTTTGAGGTAAAGTTATCCATTTCCTTTTTCCTTTTGCTTGCTCATAACATGTTTTTCTTATATAAGTTATATATTGAAGGTACAATGTCAAGTTCAAGCATTTTGCCAAAATCCATTCAAGAACCCTAGATTGAAATTAAAATGTTCACACAGATGAATAGAGGCTTAAGCACACTCTTGAACTTCTAAATACGACAACTTGGAAGAATTGAAGAAAAATTTCATACCTTAGATGTCCGTTTGATAGCACCCAACAATGCCCGATTATGACCCTTCCGAAATAAGAGAGAGGGTCGCTCGAAATAGATGATAATCGGACTATTAGAGATGAGATTCGAAGGATATAGATGATAATTGGACTGTTAGAGACGAGAATCGAAGGATTGATAGCAAACCCACCCATGTCCGGTTACCACCGCTCCTTCTAAAATAATCAGAGAATCGCCCGAGTAGATGATAATCGGTGTGTTAGAGAAGAGAATTGAAGGATTCGAGCACGAAATAAACCAACTGATTTGTCGATTTCGTACGAAAACCCTAACTGTTTTTCTCCCCTTTCACTCCCTTGTCCGAAACTCACAACCGATGGAATACCAAACTCAGACCACAACTATCGTTATAACACCCCTTGATTCCTGAGCTTTCCGTCAGGAGGGTGCTTCTCATAATGAAGTGGCGGAAATCGAGAACAAACACTGTCATAGTTATATATTACATGCTTTAAAACAGTCTCACATTGTCTTAGACATTATTACAAAAGATCTAAATTGTCTAGATATCAACTTTACTAAGAGTGCGGGTAAAATACTAGATGAATATGCGTTTTCCCCTCCTATGTCAAGCCTTCTTTGTCTAGACCTGCAGTGGGAATAAAACAGGGACCGCAACTTTTTAAAGGCAGGAATGAAATACTGAGTAAGTAAACACCCAAGCTTGTAAATATATTTTGAAGAATATTTTTCCTCAAAAATAATAATAATTGAGAATGAACAGTAACTAAATATATTCTTGAAGAAAGATATTGGGAGTAAGATTGAGAATATAAAAAATTTTATCTGAGTCCCTAATTTATTCATCAAGTTTCGTCTTTTATTCCTCTTTATATTTATTGTGAAAATAAATCATGTTTCATGATCTCTTTTACGTGCTTGGGTGTTACTTACTCAGTATCTCATTGCTGATTTTGTGATCCAGGAGCTGAGTCATTAGACGAGGCTGAGCTGTCAGATGCGACGAATCTGGCAATTCAGTATCATGACGTGGAAGACAAGCGCAAAGGAGGGGTAAAACGGTCATTTTTTGTCACTCCACACTGTTCGGGGCGTAACTTGAGCTACGGGAATCAGAATGGCTATTACAGCATATTTTCGAAAAGCTCTCGACGAGTCGGAGAAGATTGATGGGGCTCCACCCCATGACACCCGATTTCAGCCTCGAAAAATGAAGTTTGACCAATCTACGGAAGCCCCGAAGATTTATTTTACTATTTTTGGCAGTTTTTCCCTTTTTCACGTTTTGACTTATTTAAGTAGCCCGATGTCAAACTGATATTTCGTATTGTTTTAATAAGGCCAATAGTTTTGGGCCAGTTTTGTAATTTTTCCATTTCTGGCAAAATTAGGTTTTCTGCAATATTACCCGGCTTGTGGGTAATTGAACATCAGTTTTGGTTAATCATTATTTTCTTCGAACCCTAGAGAGCCTCTCTACTGGTTTATGCCTTTCTGTTCGTTGTTCTGCTGCGTTTGATTCCTCGCCTTGGTTCAATTCGGCGTCACTTTGAATCTGCGGGTCCTGTTTCCTTCCCATCGCAGGTTTAGGAGCTGAGGAATTTGGTGTAGCAGCATACGAGACTCATCTAGTTGGATATCATCACAAGTAATAATGTAGTTCAGCATAATGTAGTAGTTTTAGTTTTAGAGAAGCGTGTTATATCTAGTGACTTTTGTAATGACTAATATTATGTAATAAATATTTTGGGATGTTATGCTTTGATTTACGCCGTTACTT
Source organism: Linanthus parryae (assembly GCA_023055425.1). Lineage (NCBI taxonomy): Eukaryota > Viridiplantae > Streptophyta > Magnoliopsida > Ericales > Polemoniaceae > Linanthus > Linanthus parryae. The sequence goes on along the minus strand of JALGPY010000007.1, from coordinate 78,932,580 downwards.
TTAGCATCGCCCTCCTGGTCTTGTCTGAGCCGGATAAGGGGGATGTTGCAGACAGGAGATTGTCATAGTCTGTTACCCGACATAGAATAGGATTAACATGTTACATAGCTGAACCGGAATTTGTCTACAACCCTAGGTGATCGAGAGATTGTCTGGTTTCTCCATATCAGTTTATTAATTAAAAAAATATAAAAATATTAGTTAGTTGTCATTCTAATTCTAGTCACTTGTTTGGGGGCGACAACCTGTTTTATAACAATTATTTCCTCCTGTAACACTACTCTACATTAATCGACTAACTAAATAAGCTCAAGTTTGTCCTCGTGAGATCGATAACCCGAGGTTGAAATACCACCCCTATATTACTTGATCGCGCACTTGCGCATATGCATTAAGAAATCGCGTCACCAGCACCTCCCTAAGACTTCTCGCGGCCAGAGAGGTGAGTAAATGGAGCGACCCGGCACGTTGCGACCGTGTTAAATTACACAGGCTGAGCAACCGTAGTCATCATCGACAATAATAATCACATGCCGAGTGACCGAAGTCTACATCAACCATAATAGTAACGATCCCCGCACAACTCTTTCCACTTTACATTATTTATGGAATATTATTCTCGTGAGACATTCTCAAACATATATTTCAAAACATACTCAAATTTCAAATAAAACAGTCATATCATAAAACACATTTGAGACAAATAATAAAATCATGTTTGAACGCGAAAGAAGCTAGGAATGCTAGACTTGGCATGTTTACTCACCTCAATCCGATAGCAAATAGCATGTTCTAGGCACTACAAATGGACATAGCCCCCGTCTACGAAACCGTCACCTACAAATTATATTTCTAAATTAAACACGAGTCTAAATATTCAAGTATAACGCTATAATCTCTAGCCAAAGTCCTACTTGATTTGGGATTGACCCGCTCCCCCCTTAACAAAGCTATTCCAAGTTACATTTCTTCAATAATGCTTTGAAAGTTACATAATTACCGGTTACAAAAACATACTTATAAATTCATTTAATAGATTATTAAACGACATATTTGTTTCTAAACTACTTCTCAATTTAAATAATATTTCTAAAAGAGGCTATTCTTAGAGAAACTTTCATATTAAAATAAACATGTAATAGTAGTGAAATAAGAGAGTAAACAAATGTTATCTTATATATTTATAAAAATTTGGTGAAATAAAGAGTTATTGAAATTATAAAGATTAAACGGTATTTAAGAGTAGTGAATTTCTAAGAAAACAATTTATAAATACTCAGCACAATGTAACGATGTTTATAAACTAGCAAATATCATTTTTACAAGTTTTTTAAAAAACCGAATTGAGGTTTAAGTGATTAAACACAAGATTCATTTAGTTTAAAGAAAATATTTCTATTTTAATTTTTAAATAGGCATTCCGTACAGTATTTCAATATCCGAGTTACATTTCTGGAACGAGGACGAAAACTTGTATTTTTAGAAAATATTTTTTATCCAAAATTTTATTTTTTATTTTCGCGTGAAATGTACTGTTTAAGTGAAAGACAAGTATAACCCCCTCATTTATATTAAAATTCAGCTGGCACCCCCTCCTACTCACAATATATATTCATTAAAAGTCATTAACCTCCCCTAACAATTTCCAAAACGACAACAGTTCCCCTTACACCTAGTTTATGTAAAAGATATTTTCACCCCCCCCCCCCCCCCGTTACATGAGCTATCAAATTGATCGATCTAAACACGGGTTCGAGCCTAAAGTTATTATTTTGATTATCTAAAAAAAAAGTTATAGGTAGAATGGCAAAAAGTAGTCGAGAAATGGGTCGAATCGAGATTTGCGACGATGGGGGCCAGCGGTGGTGTTTGTCGGTGACATTCCCGGTGTCCTTGGCTCCGGATGGGACCTCTGGAAGTCTCCTTGGACCTTCGGGAGACAAGTGGGAGAGATCTTGGAGGATGGGTAGCGCCAGATTCGTCAGGTCCGAGCTCTTTGCCGACGTTAATGGAGTTGGCCGGCGATGGTGGTGGTTTTGGTCTGATTTTACAGCGGTGGTTCCCGTAGGGATGGTTTTGCCGGCTGTTTCGGGCGGCTGGCGGCCTCCTTGGCGGGGAGTTACCGCTGCTCCTGTTGTCGGACAGAGGAGGGGATTTAGAGAAAGCGACAGAGGGAGAGAGAGAGTGGTGGTAGAGAGAGTGGTGGTTGTGATGGTAGTGGTGGCTGTCGAAGGAAAAGGGGGCGGAGCTTAAGAAGAAGAGGGTGAGAAAGAAGACATTTTTTCTTGATTTTTGGGAAAAAATCAGCTCATGTTGCGTAAGATGTGGAGAAACCGTCTTTACTTTTTTGTTACAATTTAATTACCTGTTATTACTTTACCCCCTAGGTTTTAGAACTTCTTCAAACTACAACTTCTACCCCCAAACTAACTAGCTTATACTTTCTGAAACTACAGTTACCAACCCCTCTTGCCATATAATTCTCGAAGCTATATTCTAAACTTACGAATAGCCACCAAATTACCTATATAATAAAAGGGGTGTTACAACCATAGTTTATGATGGGTGGTTGAGGGGACAACCTTCAAAACAGAAGGGTAAAAGTGTCTTTTTTAGAAAAGGGGAAAAGTGTCTTTAATATATACATAATTTATATTACACAATGTAATCAGATAATAAGAGGGTATAATAGACTTTTTATTTTTTTTCGTTATTATCCGGTATTGTCGTTACTCTTGCAAGGGTGTTCCGTGAATAGCTAATTTATCGGGTAGCAGACTGTCTTTTTTCCAAAAGTGAAAGGAGAAAAGTGTTTTACCCTTATTTCTATCATTCATTTATCTTTTTTTTAATGAATCTTAATTCTTGTTTTCACTTTTCCTTCATCAAAACTATTTTAAACTCTAGGGACTTAAGGAAATTGTCCATACTTAAGCTAAATAAAACCCTAACCCTATTGTTTTCTTCCTAATCACAAATCCTAGCCCCCACTAACGTCTCTCTCTGACGTGTGTGACCACCATAACCACAGTCACCAGCATGCGATCAGTCTCTCTTCCTCGTATTGTTTCTCTCCCTCAGATTCTCTATTTCTCTCTCAATCTCAGTTGGAGCGTCGCGAGAGTCGAGCCCCGACGCCGAGAAGGAGCTGTGACCCGACCCCACGAGTGTCTCTCTCTCTTTCTTGTTTCGTTGATCATTTGGTTGTTTTGCGGTCGTGTTCGCTCTGATATTTGGATCATAAAAGGAAGTCTTTTAATATTGATTATTTTCCATTTTTTCATACTATAGATAATCTAAATCATTCTCCATGACCGTGTTAAAGATCTCATGATTTGCACGCATAACTATTGGCCGAATATCCTAGTTTTTGAACAGGTTTGTGACGAGGTTGGACGAAGTTTGAAGAACTGATTTTGTATGTTAAATCTCTGAATTGTTGCATAATCTAGTGTAGAAGTGAGGTATGGTATCAATATAATCAATTGGAAAATGTTAGTGTTACACGATTTACCAAAAGGGGGAGTTTAGGTAATTTCAGTTGAACTTCAGAACAGTTGTAAACAATATGAATTTTCTGATTGTTGGGATGAATACGATGATGTCATTGATTTCATATGACCTAGATTCATTGAGATAGAGTGAAAGCCTAGGTCAAACGTTGCAAAAATTGACTAGCTAGTGAATGGTTAATGAGTGCATGGTGTGACCTAACCCTAAGCATGCATGCGTATAGTGTTTTGCATTAGATATGAAATTTTCTGGGGTGCGTATAGTTTTTTTCATTAGATATGAAATTTTCTAGGGTTATAGTTAGATGTGTATTTGTTGGTTGAATTGTAGATCACGATTTCATAGAGGACGAGTACATATCGTAGGGGTAGTTGTTCCTTTGATTGTTGCTATGACAAAACTTATATGCCAAACCTAGAAAGTCTTTTGTCTATTTGTATCTAAATGATATATTCGCAACTTGCTACTTACTTTACTTGCCTATATGAAATTTATAATCTTCTTACGACGACGATACATAGAATGTTCTCCTTACGTGTATCTTTTACACGATTCTTTTTATGCAACTATCATTTATCTTAAAATATAATAATCATGTAAAATGGAACAGTGTGCATGTTACTGTTTGATAGGGCATCAACCTACTTATATTACAAGGCATCAGCCCACTTATTTTACATGGCATCGACCCACTTATATTATAGGGCATTGGCCCAAGTGATGAACTTTCCAATGCGAGTATGCGACTCCTTTATTATTTAAAGGTTGCCCCATGAGAACCCTATCCCCCTATTCTCAATGTGCTAGGGGTAAGGCATCTATTACCACTCTTCTGAACTAATGATTCTTAAGGGGGTATCGACACTTAAGAGTCTAGTTTGCCGAGGAGGTGCATGTGGGAATGTTTAGGGATGCTTCCTGAACGTCAATGGCGAGGGGGGGGGGGTTGTCATGACCCCAGAAGAGCCATTTTGACTATTGATTATTCTGGTGGTACCCATCATAAATAATAAATAAGATCTTTGTTCCAATGTGCCTAATATGGATCAAGACATGAAATTTACATGAGATGTTTATACATGGAAGATAAGTGGAATGTAATTGACTTGTTTTGGCCCATGTTGTCTATGGAACAGTTGAAGTTGATTTTTGTCACGTACTTTGATTTTGATAACTATTGTCTCAATGTTGAAGAGAAAGAATCTTGCATATTTAGTATGGTAACCCAATGTGGATTATCATGTTTACCTGTTTTGGAACAAGTTGTTGGGAGTTGTGATTATGGAAATTCATATGCCCCTATACTATTTGAATTCGAGATCGTCACGTGAATGTTTTCAGGCATAACGAAATGGTTTGTACGTATAATTCATGGACGTGTTAACGCCATACTCTCGTTTATATGTTATTTGATTCACCATATGTTTACATGTTTGGGTATTTGTTTTACTCATTTTTTACTAACTAGTTTTTACTGTGGTTCAGCTTTTTCTATTTTAAAACACCACAGGTATGTGTTAGGAATAATAGGAGCACATGGTTTATTTCTTGTAGGCTATGAAGCTTTCAATTTGAGAAAAAAATGTACTAGAACATTATCACATTAGTATTCCTGTTGTAGTTTGTGGCTGTGTTTTGGCCGAAGAGTTTGAATAATTTTGGTCTAGTTTAGTTCCATTTTAAAGATATTTAATTTGCATCTCCCTATGTCATCTATACTATGTTATCTATGGAGGAAATCTCGGTCCATCCGAGAGGCACTTTAGATTGCAGGGGGCTCGATTTACCGTTGGAGGGAAATCAAGAGGTATTAGATGGTATTAATGCAATGCTTTAAAAATGAACCTAGGTAAACCTAAACTGGAAATAATGGAAAAAAATTATGAGTTAAAATGGAACAAGCCGTTGAGATTTATAAGTAGTTAGGATGTCTTTGATTTCCTGTTGTGTCATAGTGCTCGTTAATGTTGGTGTGTGCTTGTTCGGAGTTGGTAGTAGTCTTGGAGTGGTGTAGCTGATAGACCCTCTCTTTGTAGATGCCTTGGATTTTGTCAAGGAGCAAGAAAGCTTTCAAAGCTAGTCATTGGTGAAGTGTAGGATGCGTGCTGGGATGTCGATAGTGGAGTTTTGTTACAATGTTGTGGCTAGATGTGACTCTTGGGCGCGAGCTTCGAAGTATGCTAGGAATTTCCCTCATCTTTTGGTGCAGTCTCATTGTATTCTTCTGCCGTTGCGTGATGAGCCGTTGTTCCAGGGTCGTAAGGTGAATATTGTGACATAGTTGTGGGAAATTTCAACCCTAATAGGAAAAGTGGAAGCAACAAGGTATTTCGGTGGGTACCCCTCATTTTCTTCATTCTAGAGTTGTAGAAGCGTGGAGGAAGACCTTTTGTGACCCTCACCCCAAGAAGAAGTATCCAGAAGTCTTTTCTGAAGAGAATCACGAGCGGGCATTGGTTGTGATGGAGGATGCCAACCCCCCCCCCTCACCTGGAAAAATAGCATTCGTGACTGGCCTAATGACGTATAGAAGTTTCTTTCATTTCTCTCGTAAAAGCTTTTTCTTTCTGTTGTGGCTATCCAAGTAACTTTTCTCATAATATTTGACTAATGGTTTTAGTTACTTTGTGATGTACCTTAGTGTAGTCGTTATTTGATATTGGGCGACTTGTTCACCATCATCAGCAAGAACTTTGGTGCAGGGGGTTTTACGTAGTGCATGTAGCTTACAGTCATCGAACCTATACTACTAGGGTGTTTTATGTAAGTGTTTTGTTTTTGAGAATTACATCATATAGCCAGGTCCAAACCCGGGACCTCATGCATTCAAACACTCTACCACTAAGCTAACACTCATTTGCGTTTTATGTCAAAAGTTCTAAACCATAATCGGGTGTGAAAATACATCGTTTGAGACCATCGAGGGTCTTTTGCAACACACCCATAACCACTGGGGGAGAACTGTAATTAACCGTAATTATAGTTGGTAATTTGTACGGGTCGAATCTAAAAGAAAAGGTCTGTTATCGTTCGCCTGAAGTCTGTAGTTACCGACCGTCGCTTGAGAGAGAGGGTTTTAGAGAGAGGGAGAGAGATGGCTTTGGAAGGTCCGAGCAACGGTGGAATGCTGTACCACGAGGTTCAAGAATCGAAACTCTGCGCAGTTCACTGCGTCAACACGGTGTTGCAGGGGCCTTTCTTCTCGGAATTCGATTTGGCTGCTCTGGCTTCCGATCTTGACAGCAAGGAGCGTCAGATGATGAGCGAAGGCGGTAACCAATTCGTCTCCGAGGAATCACACAACGTCTCCCTCGACGGAGATTTCAGTATCCAGGTACCAACATTGAATTCGAGTTCAGTTGCCTTGATTTCGGCTTTGTGATCTACTTGAAAATTTGCAATTGATGTAAACTATTATATAGATGCTTGCTTTATGTGATGGCCGTTCTAAATCAAATCACAATCTATGCAAATTAACGGTTTCTGCTATCATTGAACTTATATCTTTGAAGATTCTTGGTTTAATTGATTATATTTTTTTAGAAAATTTTGTTTGAGTGACTACCCAATTGAATTATTTTGCATGCACCAGTATAGTAACTTTAAATTTTGCAATGTGCGCTGCTCTATAATCATCATATCGTTATATTGTGACAATGTTTATTGTGCCATAGAATACCATACTCTGAATCTTGACACGCTTTCTGCACATGTTGATTGTATCATGATGTCATTAGATCCAGAAGATACTATCTTTTGAAATTGAAGGTGTTTGTCTTCGATTAGAAGTATCAATTTATATGCATAGAGTCAGAGGGGATAATCGGATTACTAGGGACCAATTTAGCAACGTGATCAAGTACCTAAATTGGACGGTCTGGGTCTGGGGCTTTCAGGGTAGCTTCCTGACCAAGTTCAAAAATTGTAGAAAGAACTTGTTATAATCTCTGTTTTGTGGGTGTATAGTCACAAGAACGAAATGGGTATTATCGTAGACAAGAATCATCAGGAGCAAGTTGTGGAGGTTAAAAGGATAGGTTATAGATTACTCGGCTTAAAGCTAGATCTGGGGAAAGTGACACTGAATGTTGGTGGTGCTTATACACCGCAAGTAGGACTAGAAGACGCTATTAATTAGTACCATTTTGGGAGACTTTGGACTAGCAAGTACAAGGGTTACCAAGGGTAGAGAGAGTTATTTTTGGTGGCAATGGTATTGTGGCATATTGGGACTTGGGAGGCATAACAACATGTATGAGAGGATGCCTAGAAGTTTTGGTTTATGGAGAGAGGAATTGAGGAGAATGACATCGTGGAGTTGGCTTTGGCACATGATCTAACAGTAACTAACACTTTCTTCGGGAAGAGAGATGAAACGGATATACCTTCAAAACCAATGCTAGACAAATAAACTTATTTTAAGGAGAAGTGTAAGGATGTGTAATGGTTATGAAGTTATAGTAAGCGAGTGTAACTGTAACACAGGCTTTTGGTTTTCGAAGTTTGTACTAGGAGATGGAACAAATCAGGGAACTAGGGACCCACAATATAACTAGGCACTCGTATCTTAGAGAGATATTAGATATCTAACAACGGAAATTAGAAGAGAGTTCTAGAGGCTTAGACAAGAGCCTAAAATGGAAATTATTAATTCTAAGGATGGGGACATATTTATAAATTTTCTGAAATTAGAGAGACTAAAGGGAAGGACTAGAGTTTTTTCAAATGTATTAAGTATGTAGATGATAGAGTTTTAGTTAAAGAGAACGAGATTAAGGAAATGTAGCAAAGTTACTTTGATAATCTTTGTAATGGAAATTCATTTATATGATTTGAACTTATGGTATCTTGATGTTTCAAGTGTGTGCTGAAATTGAGGTCAATGATGCTTTTGAAGAAAATAATAGTGGGAATAGCTGTAGGACTTGCTCGGTTACCATCAAAGTATGAAAGTCACTAGGTGATAAACCGTAGCATGGTTGACTTGTTTGTTTGATCAAATTTTAAGTACAAGAAAATACAAGAGGAGTTGACGAAGAGTACATTGGTCCCTTTATTTAAAAATATCGGAGATATTCCAATTTCTCCAATTATTAAGGTATCGAACTTATATGTCACACATGGAAAATTTGAGAGTGTTATTGGGAGGAGATTAAGATATGTGATAATAATCATGGAAAATGATGCATCAACCGTTTCTGGAGAAAGCAATACCAATTTCGAAGCCTAAACTGAGGCGTAAACTGATGCGTGATCATGCATCCAATAAGGGTTGAAATCTTTTAAACCACCGTATGTATGAAAAAAACACAAAAAACCACCAAAGTTTACGTTTTTTTAAACAGCCAACACGTCAGCCTTTTTTTGTTTCTAAACAGGCTTGAAAGTGCACTGCCAAATATGTTTCTTGGGAAATCAGTATTTTTTAACAATCTTGTTTAAACACATGGATGCCTAACAGGCACTTAGTGCGTTGTTGGAGGAATGTAGGGTCTTTCCTCCCCAATGAGGCTGCTGTGCTCCTTTGGATGCCCAGCCTAAGTTTCTGTTAATGAATCCTTTGCATAAAAAAAACATGCACTTACTGCTATTAGACTGTGTATGTTTCATGTTAATCTAAATTAAGCTATAAACAGCTTCTGTATATCCTTTGGTTTCAGATATCATGCCTAAATTCCATAGGTAGCTTAAACTTAACTATGTTCGTTTAGATTGGTGGACAGGGATCATCAAGGCTGAAGGATGTATTGAATATGTTTGCCCTGAATAGTAAAAAACAATATGCTGAGTAAGAAAATACAGTAAGAGTACTTTTAAATATTTCATCATTTTCTTAATCTACTAATGTGAATCAATATCATTGCAAAGTTTTGATAAGGTTTCAGGTAGGCTTTGCCTGTTGTTTTTGCTAGTGTGAATGCTGATATGAAGATCTATATCCCACGTCAGTTGTACCTAGTAACCTTGGAGGAGAAAAATGTGTTAACAGTATTTCATACATGTTCAGCTTTTCAACACCAAGGACATGTTTGGTGTTCTTCTTGTGGGTGTGGGATGGGATAATGAAACCCAAATTGGCCTCGTTTGGCGTTTGTTTGAGAAAGCAGCCGATTCCTAGGAAATCCCGGGACCAGAATTAGTCCTCCATATGAGGACTTATTCAATACCTGGGGGAACTAGGTATTGGGAAGAATGTTTATCCCATACTAATCCTATATTTTACTAAACACCATTTTATACCTTCTCAGTAGTTCCAATCGCAGAACAGAAGTTTAAAAGTACTAGAATGGTGTTATTTCGTAGGCAACATTCTTATATGGAGTTTTTTCATAGTTGAAAAATAGGAAATAGTTGAAGGTGTAATTGTAATATGGTTCCATATAACAGAGAAGTGTCTTAAAAGTATTGCTTCAGTATGAACCCTGGTCCCGACCAAGGATTCAAATAACGGCGGTAACGCTACCGTATCGCCCGGTTCGTAACGGTATCGGAGGTCACCGACTCCGATACGGGCGATACGGGATGGGTGAACCAGATTCACGTCCGTACCGTCCGATACGGACCGGTATGGTCGAATACCGGGCGATACGCACCGGTTTGGAACAAAAAACGGTGAAATCGGAGAGATAATCGGTGGAATCGGTGGAAAGAAGAAGACAGAAGGAGAAAACGCAGGGTACCTTTGTGTTAGAGGCGAAGAGTGAATGAGGGAGAGAGTGAGACAGAGAGACAATCGCAGTCGGAGATCGATATCGCCCTGCTATTCTTCATCGCACTTCGACGCCGCCGTTCTTTGCGTAGACATCCACCAACGAGACGAGTCAACGACCAACTATGAAGAAGAAAGTACTTCTGTGTCTATCTCAGTCTCTCGTTTGATATAGGTACAGTAATGCCAAACCTTATCTCTAAGAGTCAAAGTAGTGAATAGAGAGAGATTGTATTTATTTAGTTATTAATTGTTTTGATAAGGGGACTGTATTTATTTTAATAAAGAGAGAGTATACTAGTAGCCAGTAATATATTAATTCCAAACTTTTTTTATTAAATTTTAATTCCAATTATTGGACTAATGAGAAAATGAAAGAAAACAATTAGTAAAGACTACAATTATAATTGATATACAAAACAATGTCTTACAAATACTTTTTTGCATCTTTTAACAATTTTTTCACATTCACGTGTTTAGTTCCCGATTCCCGTTACGATATGTCCGTTACAGGTCAAAACCGGTTTCCGCGACCGTTACCGGTACGCCGGCCGATACCGTTATTTAAATCCTTGGTCCCGACTCAATTTCTTTCCATTTACATCTTCCCACATTTCCTTTATCCTTAAAGTTGGTTCTATCCACTAACTGGCAAAATCTTTCATCTTCAACATTTCTCTGATTAGTTCTCGTTACGGAGGAAGATTTAGCTATGACGAAGATTTCTCCTCTCTTGAGTCGCCATTCTAAAAGCCGAAAATAATATAAAAATACAACTCATTCATATTTACGGTGCCGCTAGCCATTTTTTATGTCACTAGATCAGAGAAAATTCATTCATGGCATGTCTGCTTGCAAGTCTACTTCACAAGCATGTATTTTGGCAGCAATTTCACCAATTTAGCAATTACCTACCAAACCTACACTTCATATTAGGAAATAAACAGCTTCCCAATCGATGCAGAAAGAAAGCGATCAAAGACGACCAACATCATCTCCATAGGGTAAATGGCTCTCAAACCAGAGAAGTCTGAAATGTTATTGGTAACTAAGAAAAATATGATTTGAACAAAGGCCTAAATAATGATTAAAATAGCTTAAAACCCTAAAATACGTAAAATTATTAAAATGGTATAAACGATTGAATTTTATATTCCACAAATTCTGAAAACTCTAAAACTAGCCCAATCTTTGGAATTGCAGATAAGGTTTCCTACTAAGAGATATTGCTAAAAAAGTATTAGCATGAATAGCAAAAACACGTTTTTCGTGGCTTAAATCAACGAATTTGGCCAACAAAGAGGCTTGCTCGTAATTTTGTTACGAGTCTTGCTCCAACCTTCGTCTCTTCTTGAACCAAGTTGTACTTTGATTCAGGGTAGCAAGCCTTGAAGTCGACCTCTAAGTCTGCTTTCTGATCCAAGCTGTTTTTTTACATAATTTTGATTGAATTTCACATCACCAATCCTGTGACTTTCTTGATGATTTACTTTGCAATGTAAGCGTTGAGGATCAGACGGTCTACCTGTAAGTTGTAAAGCTTCACAGGAACTCTTGAGTCAGAGAGTCAGAGTTATGTTACACTGTTTCTGCTAATTTGCTCTTTTCAATCACATTTTGTAAGTCGTCTCTCCATATTGGTCAAAAATAGGAGTTTTCTGCTACTGAAAATCTTTAACATGATCTGGTCTGAGATATAAAGTTGTATTTTCATGACAATATCTTATAGTAAGAACTTTTCTTACGAAAAACGGTTTCACAACAACCCTATTTTCCTGCATTCATCGGATTCTTTCAGGTTGATGGTTTACTTCCATAGTCACCTGTATTCGTAGTTTACTTCAGAAGCATAGGTAGCACAAACTTTTGTGGATACGAATCAGTTCTATGAATTGCTCTATTGAGAATAATCACCAGAAGTAGTATTTTGGGCCAAAAGCCAAATGACGTTGCTTAGGTTGATGGCTCTTCCTTTCTAATACAGGGCCGGTAGTTTGAGGAAACAAAAGAACTTAGGAAGAGGAAGGTAGCGTAGAAACAGGTAGAAGAGAACCAGGAGGGAAAGATACAGTTGGCCCTTCACCTGTATGTCAGGGGTGGGGGAGTAACAATAAATACGAAGAAGAGAGCGATAGTGTAGAAACGGTAGAGGAGAACCAGGAGGGAGTACTTCGTCTTTCGATTGTTTCTTGGGCGGTTTGATCAGAAATAAGAAACATTGTGAGGAAGAATGAGATGTTGTAGAAACAGGTAGAGGAGAATCAGGAGGAAAAATGTAGAGTTGATTCTTAGCCTTTTTGTGCGATAGTAAGAAAAAGTGTTGTGTGTGTGTGTGTGGGGGGGGGGGGGGGGGGGGGGTGGGGTAGCTCAATACACTTATTAATTCCTTTCGTTCTTCTTGAATGTCCGAGATGTGACTCTCAACGCGCCCCCTCACGTATGGCATTCTTTGGCCTACACATGGAACTTTTGTCTGTGGGTAACGGTGAGCACGTGGGTTGTTAGACCATTCATGTGTCTTAGCCTTGGCTCTGATACAATGTAGAAATCTATAGGGTTCCACCTCAAAACCAATTGGCAATGAGTCATTGGAACCAATGGATCTCTGTGGTGGAGGCGATTATTGGGAGGCATTTTGGTGGTTGATGGTGGTGAATTCGTAATTTCTTTGTTCTCTGTTGACGATGGAGGTGGTGATATGGTTTCGTGACTGAAGTCTGCTAGGGATCGTAGGTGGAACTGGTAATTTTGCTGCAATGTTCAGGATATGATTGTCTTTTCTCGAGCGGTGTTAAGGTCTGTCAGTCAAGAAGGGATTTAGTGTCATTATCCATAAGGGGGGTTATATGCTCTTTTTCCAATGTTGAAATCTCTTTGATCTTTATACATGGTAAATCTGACCGATAAACTAACAGAAGGATAGTTCACCTTCAACAATCCAATCCTATAGAGATTTATGTTCTTAACAATGTGTCCATATATGCAAATTCTGTTTTCAGATGTATAATCTCACATCTCAATCGTGCGGAAAGTATCTCTACCACAGAGTACCATCATTAGCTGATTATATCCAACTTTACCATGTCCAACACCTCATCACATTGAATGAACTTAACGCCTAAATCAAACGGAGAATATTTTTGCAATCAAGTTATCAATATTAACATCTATGAAACTCCAACTTTCCTTGACTGCAGATTGTTCTGGTTCATAAATCAGGAATGGGATAGCAACATGAAATATCTTATGATGTTTGGTATGATAGGGCTATGCTTTTTCTGGTTTCATGATTGGAACATTGCGTTTTCCCGAATTCAAGACCACAATAAGATAATTGTTCTATGTTTAAGTCAGAAAATTAGTAATGTCTATATCTTAAAAGATGTGACTTTGAATCCCCTCTTTTGCAGAATCATTAAAAGTTGGGTCATTGGCACTAAACGTACACGCAGTATGCACGTTGTGACAGTAAACCCCCTACACTTCTGATTTACCACTACAACCCCCTGCACTGTGTCATCTCGTGACAAATAGGCCCAATTAGGTACCACCGTCGGAAACAATAACGGAAATAATAGGCCTTTTTGTAATTTGACAGTATCTCACCTGATTAGTAGTACTAATAAATAAACAAAATAAAAAAGAGGGTATCAGGTTTCCCGAAGGAGTCTTTGAGAATGAAGAGAAGAGAATGAGAAGGAGAAGTGAACGCGACACCCAGCCACCTCCTCCTATGTGTATCTCTCTCACATTCTCTCTCTGTCAATTATCTTCCTCCATCTGGCATAGTCTTTAGACAAACCCAAATCCCATCCGTAACAATTGATGATCCCTAACGGGATCTCATGGGTTTGTGCTATCATCAAAAGCTTGAGAAATCGGTCGGCTCCTTGTTGCCTGAAGCTACCACTTTGTGGATCTACTGCTCCTCGGCTTCGAGACTGAGGATTTCGTGGTATAATTTTTCGGTGTTGCTTGGTTCTGCCTTCCCTTCTTTCCCAGTCTTCCTTCATTTGTGTAGGGAACCCAACTTTTTCCTAATTTGGCTTATTTAATACTAGTTTAATTGATAATTCGGCGAGTTAGTGTCAAATTACCAGAAAGCCATCACTTCCGTCACTTTTGTAGACGGTGTTACCTAACTGGGTCTATTTGGGGGGGGGGGGGGGGGGTGTTTACTGTCACACAGTGTCTGTAGAGATAAACCGGAAAACTAAGAATTAAGGGCAAAATACCAATTTCGGAAAAGTGAGTGGGGGCTATAGCCCCCACAATTCACAATGTACATCCGCCACTGGTTGTAGTGGTAAATCAAATGTGTGGGGGGTTTACTGTCACACAGTGCATACTGCGTGTAGGTTTAGCTGTCAATGACCCTTAAAAGTTACATCGTGAGAATTTTTTGAGTCCCAAATTCTCTATTTTGGAAAATTTAGTGTAACATTTCTAGAACGCGTGCAACTTGCTACGGGGAGAGAAAACTGTTATGACACAGATTTTAACTTCCTGATACCAAAACCAAAGAGAGCTCTCTCTCTGTCCTTTCCTCCAGACCTAAAATTTTAAGATTTCTCTGTACCAATTAATTGACGTCACCTATTGCCTCTCTCTTCATCTTTATCTCTCTTTTCCCACTTTAATTTCTCTCTTGCTCTCCAGCATTTCAGGAGATAGTTTTCATTGCGGAGAGAAAGTTGGAAAGGTCAGAATTTAAGAGAGTAAAATAAGAATTCTGTATTTCCTCAGAGAACAGTACTATAGGAAAGAAGATTAACACAAGAAAGCTTACTTCTTTCGTCAATAGAAGAAGCTCAAAGACTTTTTCTTGATCCTAGTAATTGACCCCAATATTCGGGTGAATTTTGAGCTGTCCACTTCTCCACCTTCACTTCCTTGCTGAACATTTTGTTGCTTTTCGTTCCTTCTTAAGTTAGATGATCCCTACCGGTGTGTGGTACTAAGTTACTGATTCACAAATATTTCTCCCAAGCGTTGTAATAAATGTCTTTTGCTAATTTGTAAGATTTGGTTAGTACTTGGTCAGCTAGGGCATATTTCCTCACCACTAGTAGCTCTTCGGGATATATATACTGGCTAGTGCTAGTCCTTTCGTGTGCTCATCTTACTGTCTATATTTTGGGTTGACTTTTTAAGTCTGGTTCACTTGTAGAACTACTGAAGAAGCGCTGCTGGTTATGTGGGCTTGTGATGAGATTGAATCTTGTTCACTTTCTTAAAGTTTTTTTAGTAAAGCTTTAGTTTAACTATTATGTATGCTCGTGGTTGGGTTGATCACAATAAAAGCTGTAAACATTCAATTGTAAGTTCTCTATTAGAAGTTTAAAAGCTTTATCTTCTAAAGGACTTTGAATGCTATTGCTTCGGTTTCGAGTTGCCTAAAAAATAAGGAGAAGCAACATATGAAAAAGTATAACTGATCGAATGGACAGGGTATGAAGGAGATGGTAGCTAGACTACTTTCCGGTATTTCGTATTTTAGTTATCAGAGATTGGACTTTAACAAGGCGTGGGTCCACGAATAAACCTTCGGCAGTATTAACATGTTGGGGAGTTAGGCTTTACTTTGAGTAGCCGTGCCAAGGTGAGAGACTAGGAGCCCTGCCAACGTGAGACCATGGTTACCTGGATCGCGGATCGCTCCGGATCGGGAATGCAATTCGGGATCGCAATTCGCACTACCTTATAGAATTCGGTTCGCTAGGGGTAGGCTTCTTCGGATCGCTTGAGCGGAACGAAAATCGTTTGCTGGGATCGCAGAACTGAATTTAAAATAGACTTTATTCTAATAATGCTATTATTTCATGTCATCATTGAGTATATGGTTTTAGACTTTTTATGATTTATGGTGTTAATTAATTATAGGGTATGGTTCTGGACTTTTATTTTGAGCAATTATTTTTGAACTTTTTCTAAATAAATTTTATAAGTCAATTAAAAAAAAAAACTTTGTAAATCAGCCTTATTTGTCTTTTAGGAACGTACTAGAAGTCAATAGTGTGACAATAAACTGAAAATTCACCCAAATATAGATGGGGTCCACAATAGAAAAATGATAACCGTGTTTGACCAAGAAAAGCCCATCAAATTTTCCACGATTTCCAATCCCGTCAATCTCTCCATAATTCCACTCTCTCTCTATCTGCCCGGTATTTCCGACGGTTGAGGCTCTCCTCTCTCTCTGCTGAATCTTTCCGATGATGGGGACTCTCTTCTCTCCCTCTCTTTTCTGAATATTTTCCGACGATTCAGACTTCAAGTATTGCTCTTTGATTGACGATGTGATTAGCATTCCTGACTCGACGCCCTGCAAACTATTCTTTTATACCGCTGGAACGCCCAGATCTCCGTTCCAAATCGCCGGCGACCCACGATTGGGAACGCGCGATCCAGTTCGAAGATCGTGGCTATCTAAGCGAATTATGGTAACTCTGTGTGAGACTAGGAACTATAATTTAAAGCTGATGAGAGGCTACTTAAGGAGTTTCCTTAAGTATGGATTACACTATCGTTCTATTTCGATGACATTGGATTTGATGATGGATTTGGATTTGGGGTGATTTATGATTAAATCCAATGTTTGGATACAGTATAGGGCTTGGATTTTATTTTGGAACAAATCCAACCCCCAAATTGTGAATAATTTGAAATTCCAACTCAAGACATATCATTTGAAATTCCACGCGGAGCAACACCCGATAAGTAAAGAAGCCGAGTTTTCATCCTGCGTCTTTAACTCACAATCCCGATTTTTAGTTTCTTGGTTTCATAGGATTTTGTAAAAAGATATGCTTAATCAAGCACCCTGCACCTCCAACACGCAGGCAACAGAGTCCCATTGGGTTAGCTGTGTGCCACTAGACCACGGCTGCACATGCCTACTTTTTTCCTACCTTTTTTACATTGAATAATTAAGAATAAATAATGAAATTCAAATTCAAAATTTTATATTCTAAACAATTAACAGCATCCAAACGGAGGAATTCAAATT
The DNA here is from genome assembly GCA_023055425.1 of Linanthus parryae. NCBI lineage: Eukaryota > Viridiplantae > Streptophyta > Magnoliopsida > Ericales > Polemoniaceae > Linanthus > Linanthus parryae. The sequence goes on along the minus strand of JALGPY010000007.1, from coordinate 78,915,349 downwards.
CCCCTGTATTTCAAATTTTAGAATTCGTAATTATAGATTTGAAATCCAAATTCAAATCATGGTTGCCAAACGCAACCAATATTTATTTGGCCGTACAAATGAAGGTGGCATGCTACTGCTGTAACCCTTGGTGCTAGTGAAGAGAATGTAATTGCTAGTATTTTGTAAGACATCCAATTCTGCAAAGACCTAAGTACCTGGTCAAGTTATGGCACTGACTGGGTGGAGACTATTGTGATGGTTGTTGGTACTTGTTAGCTTGCATTGTAGGATTAAGTACCTGGCATCATTAGACGACACTATCATTCAGATTGTAGTTTGAGGGATGAATCAGGCATGTGGTATGTCATTCTATGGAATATGTTTCTATGAGGTAGATTTATATGGCAGTTCCATTAAATCTTGGCCTACTTCATGAAATCGAGACACTGGCCCGTAACCATATAGTGATATATCATCTTCTACTACACCTTTTTTAGCAAAACTATTGCCACCAACTGTTGGCAATCTGTGAGCATTTGTTTCATGTCAGCTAGAGCTTCAGATGCTTTTATTCTCCTAGCAAATCCATCCTTTAGCAAGCTATACACCATGAGGCAATCTGTTTGTATCACAACCCTTTGAAGTTTGAACTCTATGGCTAGAAGAAGACCCTCCCTAACAGCCGAGAGCTCCGTCAAAAGAGGGCTTCTCTGCCGTATAATGCGACGGTGTCTTCGTGCGTAGAAGCTTCCTGTAGAGTCTCTAACAACTACTCCAATGCCAGAAGCAGGTCCTGTACTATGCCACGACCCATCTACATTTAATCATGAATGTATCACTCGCCGGGAGCCATTTCGATGCTGAGGCCGCTGCTGTGTTGCTGGTGTCTTCCAACAGTCCCTTTATTTTTGCTTCCTTGAACTACAGAACAAAATCTGACCCGAAGCAAGCTGTGTCATTCTCACTTTTGCTTTGTCCATTAAAAACCCGGTCATTTCTCGTCCTCCAAATTGACCATTAAAAACCCGGTTATTTTTGTAAAATACTCCTTCATGTGCCGAACTTCAGAGAACTTACACATCATATTGTGCTACGGACCCACGGTTAATCTGGGTCTGTAGCTAAAATATGTTTTGGGTGAAATTCGTGCCTATATTACGTAAAAAGTAAGGCATACTCAAGGATATAATAGACAAACATGGAGGGGTAATTTGACTCTAAAAATATTTTCAATGATTGAACTGACACCTAGTAGACATGATGAATTAAGCTCTTACTTCGTTTACTTTTGCATTGGATATTTTAACTGGAAATACTTAAAGATCACATGACCTTACTTTGTTAAACTCTCCACATGCAGGTTTTGGAGAAGGCATTGGAGGTGTGGGCTTTGCAGGTTATGCCGCTCAACAGCCCAGTTGCAGAACCTGCCCAGGTTGACCCCGAGCATGAAAATGCATTTATTTGTCATCTACAGGACCATTGGTTCTGTATCAGGAAAGTTAATGGAGAGTGGTACAACTTTGACAGTCTCTACCCAGCGCCTGAGCATCTATCAAAGTTTTACCTCTCCGCTTATCTGGACACTCTGAAGGGCTTTGGATGGAGCATTTTCCTCGTAAGGGGAAACTTCCCCAAGGAGTGTCCTATGACTTCTTTTGAAGCGTCAAATGGATTTGGTCAATGGCTGTTACCGGAGGATGCAGAGAGAATTACTAAATCCTGCAACACAGTGCAGAGGCCTCAAGGACCAGACTCAAACAGACAGCAGCGGCGGCGGCTTAATGATTCGTCTGCGCTCGCTCCTGCTGGGGAAGAAGCAGAAATAGTGGTGTCAGATGAAGATGACGAGGATTTGAAAGCTGCAATAGCTGCCAGCTTGTTGGACTCCTCTCAACCTGCAGCTTCTAGTAACACTGAATCTACTGAAAATGAGACAAAAGATCAATAAATAGATAGAGAGCATGCAGGAAGCGATATTTTTTTTTCTGTTTTTCCTTTTTGTTTTGAGAGATACTGTCACAATGTTGTCTGTCGAGATCGATGAATGGCTCTGGTGGTCTTCAGTTCGAACATTGTACAAATGAATGTGCAGCATATACATGTTTGTTTTCCTTTCTTGCTCTGTATTACTGGATAATAATGTAATAAGAGATTTTAGGAGAAAAAATACCGTTGTGCTAACATATGAGATTGGCAGTTATAGTCTTCCATTTCCTTTATTTCACGAACTGAGGAATATGAAAAATCTTCCATTTCATGTTTTTCGTACACTGATGAAAATGAAAGAAAGAACGCCATCAAGAAGTAATAATTCATGTATCTGGCTCAATGTGAAAATTCTGGCGGGACTGAAAGGATATAATTACTTGCACATATTATTTATATATTTTTCAATTTTGAGGGGTTCTGAGGTCTAAAAGTAGAGAGAACATGAGCAGATCATGAAGGGAATAGGAGTCTTGCACATTGACAAGGGTATATATCCGCTTTCGAGAAAAAAACTTCTTGAAGTGACAAAGCATTTCACGTCAGCGAACAATATTAAGTAAATTTTTCCATCCCTGCTAAGCAATTCTCACAGGGAAGTCGGACAGATTTCTGTCATCAGAATGATTGATCAACCTTGTACACTGCCCCTTGGGGTTTCACACATGACTGCCAAATACAGCAACTTCTTGAAGGAGTTAAGGAGAAAATGTAAAAAAGAAACACATATTTTGTAATGACTGCCAAATATAGCAACTTCTTGAATGAGTTTAGGAGAAAATTTACAAAAGAAACACATTCTATAACTTTTGACAGGGATATGGATTTCAGACACAAATTTGGGCATTCCAACTTTCATACTCTCCAATCTGTAATTGAAACGAAAGATGAGTTCGGCTTTTGACAGGGAATCAATCACAACCTTGAAGCACCAGCCACTACAGAAGGACTCAATGTTCTCAATGTCACGGACACTGATACTTACTGCTTTATAGGGAACAAACATTAAGAAGAGAGTCTATTATAACAAATGAAATCAAATATCAAATAAAAACAAGCGGCTCCACTAGTCCTGCCCACTTCCATAACTATCATGCTTATCTTGCTGCCATCCGTACCCTCTTCCATCACGGCCCATGTCACCTGAGTATGAATTCTCCCTCTTGTGCTGGGACAAATGATGAGGAGGTGGATGAAATGGCAACTCAGGTGGTGCTAAGATACCTTTTCCATCCCTAGGATCAAAACCATTTCCACCTTGCCCAGTTTCCATCCCCTTATTGCCTGGAGATGGGGGAGGCATATTAGAAGGCAAAACTACGCCATTCCTTCCATAGCCGCCACCCCCCTGAAAGAACATACCCCTGCCTTGAGGATCAGACATGTTGCTAAAACCATCCATAACTCCTTGGGTACCATTTGGATCAAAAGGCATACCAGCAGGCATCATCATATTCCAGGGCCTAGGAAAACCATCAGTGAAATTCCCAATCTGACCCGGTGGAAAACCCAAAAGTGACCCCTGGTCTGCTCCAACTCCAGTAGCTGCATCTGGTCGTGGCATCTCAAAAAATGGATGAGCTCCCTCGACGGGCATGAAGGGAGGATAACCGAACTGAGGAGGTGGGCCCATGACTTGATTTGAATTGACTGGAACAGCGAAATTAGGTTGTTGATGACCTTGCATAGGAGGGTAATCATGTAATTGACCAGATTCTTGCTGCATCCTAACTTGATTGTCAAAGTTCTGTTGGGCGAAAGTGTTCTGCGAACCAGCCCTCTCAAAGCCTGGGGGAGCATTCTTGTCAGATTGAGACGGATCTGAGAAATTGTGTTGCATTTGCCCAAAATATGGCTGCTGGGATGGAGGCTGTGGTTGTGTGGTTGGTCTGGGGAGTTGGAGGTCCCTAGGCCGATCATGACCTTGGGAACTTGAATTGGGGGAAAAAGCCGGCCTTGTAGGTGCCCTGGCAGTAGATTCTGATGGGTTCTGTTTGGCGCTGATGGCCTCCGATCCGTTTGCAGCATCTCTTTCTACATTGGACTGAAGAAGGTTAGCATGTTTCTCCTGAATATGAGATTCAAAATCAGCTTTTCTGAGAAAGGATTTGAGACAATGGGGAGCCGCACAAATGATAATGCCCTCCATCATTTTGATCGTCTGAATCTTATGGATACGTTCGTCACAGCTGCATGACAGGAGGAAAAAGAGAACACTCAGTATTTTTTTTTAAATAACTTCTTCAACTGTAGTTAAACCTTACTAAAAATAACAGTTGAAACCAGATATTGAGGGAGACAAACTATAACACCAAACAGGCCTACTGATTTAGGAATATTGTGGTTCTGATGTTACTAATGGTTGCGATGCATGTTCTTGCACTGCTGGTGACCCATAAAATAACATAATGCCTCCTTGAAAATAAAAACAAAAATACCCGTTAAAATCCGTGGAACCAGTACACATCATCACAGCTAGCTAGATACCTTGATTTGGTTACACAGTTTCTAGCTTTGAAGTCATGTGATTGTCTCATAGTCTCAAGTTTGTTTCTCTTTCAACTCCCACCAAGGAGTATAACAAGCAGCAGCTACCAAGAAGCCGCTGAGAAGCCAGCGGCAGCAGTGCCTAAACTCAGAAATTAGGTAAGAGAATCTAAATCAAGGAGAACAAGACAAGAGGATCTGGTAAAGATTCAACTCTTTTGCTCTTAGATTAGGCAGATTTCACCTGCCACTTTGTGGATTCTCCTAGTTCCGACCATTCTCAGGGAGGCAAACACGTGCTCTGTTTGACGGTTTCTTTTACTTTTTTAACAAACAAACTAAAACAGCCTAATAAAGGCATGGGAAAATAGATTGAACTCATCTACTCTTCCACGTTCCCCATGTTCCCTACACGCTTTCGACATCAATTTCTCAGTTCCCACACATAATTGAAAATCAATCAAAGCAACTTCTCAGTTCCCTCACCGTCGCCCACCATCCCCGTCCACCGGATTCAGAACGAGATATAGGCTGAGGACGAGAGACAAAGAGAATAGCATAGATACCGAGAGCGAAGTTGATGTCCTGCAGTGCGCAAAATCTGTGAAATTGTTTTACAGTATCTCCGCTTAGTGACATGGTTTAATACAATCTGATGGTTACCAGGTATTTCAAGGGTCTCAATTTTGTAAATTTTGGTGGTATTTTTGATTTCTCTATACTCAATCAGGGGCATTCCGGTGGTTGCCTCCATATTGTCTCCCTGCTGTAATTAGTAACAACCAAAGAATGCATTAAAGTGCATAGAATACTACCGTCATTAAAATATTGGACGACTGAATGGGTATTAAACTATTAATCAAACCATCAAAATATAAGAACTTCCTCTGCCGTTTCAAGTATTTGGATTTCATAGATCAAAAACAAAGCATGACCATAAAGTACCGAGAAAAGAGAACACAGAGCGGAAGAGGAAAGAATAAAATCCCACAAAAAATCAAGTAAAAACTAACACCTCATGGTGTCCATGATGTATCAAAATTTTCACCTCCAATTAATCATCTCTTGTCTTATGTATTTAAGCATAAAATTGGCTCAACCGATTCATTTTGCCTTCTACATCAAGTAGGGAATCTGATCCTAAATGAAATGAGTAATTTTAAATCTTTCATAACTTAAAATTTTCCGATGTGATTAGAAGCTTACACATATATTCGGAAGCAAAAAAGCAGACAAAAAGAATAGATGACTTCCGTCTGAATAAAGAACTATCGCGAATGGGTGTGGCTCAGTGGTAGCCTGCGAGATCATCACCTAAAGGCCGAGAGCCGGGTTTACCCGGGAGAACCTGCCTACCGACCCCAAGAAGGAGAATTTGCAGCCCCTGCATATGGTCTCAACTTCGAACCCGGTATTTGTAGGCTAGATGAGCAATTTCTTGTAATGATGTTCTATGTACACGGCAAAAAAATAATAATAATAAAATAAAGTAGATAACTATCATCCATGTACAAGAAAACTTTTTGGACTGAGAGATTTGTCTATTTGCAACCATTGGATCATCTCCTATTTTAACCACACGCACATCCACCCACACCCACACACATATTAGTCTACCGTGATTTTATCATTATTTTTGTACACAGCAGCTTTAGCCAAGAATTAAACCAGTACTTTCTCAGAAGCTATACGATAGAATCATTTGGAAGTAGGCATTTCCAACATGCTGATATATTTCTAAATTTACGTTTGGGAGATACAAGCTGAGATCAATCTGAAGGACATGACTTCACTATAAGTAGGGACGGCAATGAGCAGGATTCGGTGCCAATTTTGGTTGACCTGATCCGACCCGGTGTAAAACACAGAAAACCTGAGCCCCTGATTACATGAAAATTAATACCCGAACACGCCCCATACTCGAAAAAATACATGCCCATTTCTACCAGGACTCGACTTCACCTGACCCTACCCGATTTCTCACAGCGATATCAATTTATCAAACAATAGGTTGTGGAAGAACTTGGAATTTCGGGAAACCAGAATGTAAACAAAGTTAGAAATGTAACTAATTCGTTTGTCGCACAGATCTTGGATGTGAGAGAGAGTAGAGGATGAAGCCGAATCTTTTAATTTATCGCTTGCCCAGAAATTATAACAAATTCGATTGTCGGAAACTTCGCAGCAAAGGCGACCTTCATACTCATCCATACAACTATACAAGCGACCATAACATAGTATTGGGCCTTCGTTCTCATTCATGGAAGCCTCCTCGTCCGCTAGGGATGGACGGTGGCAGAAGAGTGGTGGGTTTTGATTGTTTTCGCCATTAGAGATCGTCCCCAGCGAGAGGAGACGTACGAAAGCCCACGGGTGTTGTCTCAAAATCAGCGCGATTTGAGATGGAGTCACTGTGGGTTCCATTGATCAAATGTTTGAGCTGCGAAAGTTGTGATTGGTTGAGCAATCGATTTTGGGTTTCCTCCAATTGTGTGCTCATCACTAGCTCTTTTTGTTCTTCTTTTCTTCTTCTGACATCTCTCTCTCTCTCCCTCTCCTTACATCAGCTTTTGTTCTGGGTTTTTGAAATTTTTGTGAACATCGCTGTTAATTTCCTCTCTGCAATAGTGATTGCCGGAGATGGGATTTTCAGATCCTCAATGAGTTGTTCATCTTCATAGGACTGTTAGGAATCGGGTGGGTTCGGGTTTGGGGATGAATCCGGCATGGGGTTTCCGGGTACTGGTACGGGTTTGGGGTGGCAATTTTTGGGTATGATCGGGTTTGTCCTCGGATCGGGTTTTCTTAAAACGCCCCACACCCGCCCGATTGCCATCCCTAGAATTGAAGTACTATATAGGTTCAACTAGCAAACATCGGACAACTATGTCTCTCTCTTGTACTCATGTTCCCTTTTGAGAGCTCAAACTTGTCTTTTGATAACTGTAAATGTTGAGGATGTATCTCCTTGTGCTTGTATCCTAGTTTCTACTCCTTGGCCGGACATTTTGGGGGGGGGGGGGGGGGGGGGGGGGTATCAGAGCAGGTTAGCTCTGAGAAAGTCACGGGGACGTATTTAGATTCGATAGGAGAACTGGGTTTTCAGAAATTAGAATGGACTAGGGCAAGACTAGAGATTGATAAGTTCAGGGGCGGGGTGTTACATATAAACAGCCGGGTAAGGTTGGTTAGATTTCAGGGCAAGAACACATCAACCAAAACAATCATGTTCGTTTTTCATATCTTTAAATAGGAGATGGATTAGGTTGGTTTTGGTTAAATAGCAGTTTTAATTGAAAAGGGAGTTGGTGCTCCGACTTCCCTACAAAGGAAAAAAGGAAACAGGAACCACACTATAAATAACATAGGAAGTCATATGCCATGAAACAACAGGTCGTACACATCCCCTTTTTGGGACTAAACTCATTCGGCGAGGAAGTGCTGACAATGCATCGGAGTGATCACATCACCGGAAGTTGATGAAACTACACTGTCACGACTCTAATATTTATATCACCTTTAAATCCTAACAAAAAACATGCATAAACTATGAATATCGAATCAATGTTAGGCACAATTCTATATGCACATACAGTTACAAACTTACGATTGACTGAAACCAATACCCACAATAACCTATAGGGTATAAATCCATTTTGATTTTTCATTTACTAGTCCGCATACCTAGATTCTAAAGCAGATCATATGGTTCTAGATATTAACATTACTCTCGATGAAGAGTCAGGCTGTCTTTCAAGCTAAAGAATAGAGGATCCCAAGTTTCCCAAGTGACTTTCCCAAAAGTGCTCATATAATAAGTTAAAAAGAAAAACTAATTTTTGCAATTGAGAATTTGAGATCCTTACAGGTAGCAGATGGGATCACTCCTTGCACAATCACGACAGAATGCATGATCACAGGGGCTCTGCAAGAACATAAACTTGTCACTGAACTGAAACATAATGCAATTTCTCAAAGATATCATCTAGCTTATGAAAGATATAGTCACCAAAGGAGGAGGTACATATTAATCAGAGAATGCAATACTGTTCCATCATAACGAGACACAAAGTAGATATAATTTGATAACTGGAGTTAGTAGGAAACAATTTGTAACTTTCAATACTCTAGAATAGCAAGCACTGCAGAACTAGGCCAGATATCAACGAACTAGAGTGCAAATCCTATTCTTTCAATAAGTTACTAGGAGCAGACAGCCAGACGTACATTAAGCAAGAAAATGGCAAAATAACTATAAGCAGTTTGACCAGTGATCAATGTATGTTGCACGAATCAAAAGTTAACAGAGGTACTGTTTTACTTGTATCTTGTAATGCACAGGAAAAATGAATAACTGGGCTGCAAATGACCGCAACATTAGAAAATGCAATAATCTCTTTAAACAATTTTAGTGCGTGTCCCGTCATACATATAGTGATATGGATGTTCTACGTTGTCTTTTTAGCCTTAATCATTCTTACAGTGAATGCTGCAAAAAGATACAGTGCGCAGCAAGAAAAGATACAATACAAACGGAGGTATCCACAGCTGCAATATGACACAAATGCTAGAAAAGACGTGCATGAATTTCACATTGAGGTCAGCCTATAATAAATCTCTGGAGGGTCCAAAGATACAAGTTGTGGGGAGTTCGGTTACTTTTACTGATAATTAGAAGGGTGCAAGTTGTTACTATACACATTATGTGCATAAAAGGAGGGAAAACGACGAAGGAACGGCGCTGGGTGTGGGAGGGGTCTCGGTATGCAATTGGCTCGATTACTTTCTTCTTCAACCCTTCTTCCTTCTTTTACATTAGTTAGGTTTGTTTAGTCCTAACCTCTGCAATTTTTCTGTCTTTGCTTTCTAGTGTTTTGAGTCTTCATCAACAGTATGCTCTGGGTAGCAGATCTACAAACAGAGACTCATCTTGCCATCTGGAACACACTGTATCCGGTTGCAATTGAATATGAAGAAACTCACTGGAGTGCTATGTTTCCGGGAATGGTTGTGCAGAATAAAGAGATTATGTCAGCATATTCATGGTTAGGAACCTATTACCAAACATTGAATTTCTTCTTTCAAAATATTATGAGTTTCAGCAGTTTCCTGGGAGGTTGGAACTCATAAACGACAATATGCTTTGATTATTAACTGAAACAATGCTGTGGACATCTTGAATTTCTACCGAATTTAGTGATAGTATGTCTAACTAGACCAATGTTAAAAGTCTTTTTTTCTTTTGGCAAAGATGACCACTACATCAATTGTTCAGTGTTAAGAAGTTATATTTTACAATAACATGCAGAACTGTCAGAAGAAAGAAGGATGATGTTGACATGTCTGATGTTCTATATCTCTACTAGATGAAAGAAGCTAGAAAGAACAAATACGGAGGTAAAGTCTTGAAAAATTACATACTACATATTGTCCTACTTCCTCTCGCACATAATGTGTACTTACACAGAGATAAGACCATAGACTCTCACAAAAATATCTATCTTTTTCCTTTATCCCGAGATGTTGTGGACATCCCATACTAAAAGAGAAGCAATATAGTAGCAAAGTTTCACAATTATTTCAATACACACACACACACACACACACACACACACACACACACACACACACACACATATGAGTAAAATATCACTGGCGATACCTCCCATTCAACTTACTTAGAAAATATTAGAGAAGATGTCTACAGAAATAAGAAATTCAGATAAGGCAAAGACCGGATCTAATGAAGAGCTGCTGAACTTACCAGGCGTCCATATATAGCAATTGGAAAATCACAACGAACACAAAAATGAACCCGCTCGCCAAGCTGGCGACGAGACTTGCGACCTATATTCTTAACAGCTGCAGCAGTGTTCACTGAACCAAGGCCCTTAGCGACTGGAAGATCCGCAAGAATTAAATGGTCAGGGCATGCAACAGTTACACTGTCTACCGGTGCGGGCTTGGCTGTTGCACCACCATCTGAGGACGGCTTTCTTAGACGGATCTGAAGCATCTTTGTATTTGTTTAAGTACACCTCTACTCTAGCTGGAGAACCCGGCTTTAAACCTTTGAAAGGGAAACACCACTTCTTCGCTACCTCACAGAAAACACTTCTGTAGACAAAGAATCCAAACAAAAGAGGAAAACACACAATAAGCCACTTTACACACAGACCTACTGCGCGAGGTTTGCGGTTTACTTATTGGATGACAGAGGGCAGAACCCCAAAATAACAGTGAAATTCTAAGGAATATGATGTAATATTAAGAATCCTAAATTTCTTCCAATTCGATGATAAAACTTGACATCCCAACAAACATCAATCGACGTTCACAAGCACCAATCAAAATCTCTATAGGACACCCGATTAGTGTAATTTTAACTGCATTATTGAATCAATCGTCCCAGTCTACATATGTAAATTAGCGTAGAATCGATACAACTATGTCGAATAGACTAAAAAGAGGTTTGATATAACAACCTGTATGAGAACAAACATGAAGGATTAAGAACACGATATAGAACAATGATGACGGCAGACAAATTTCAAGAATGAAGAGCAGTAAAAGCCCTAATAGGTTGCCACGGGAGTCGTATCGAATTAAGGCTTGGCAGTTAAAGCTCACACATAGGTTTGGAACAGAATCGAAGTGAAAACAGTGTTAACTCAACTACGAACGTACCGTAATAGCCGCTTCAATGGCCTCGGTCCGGAACCCGATCGTCGGAGATGGATAGCCGATGGTGTTCAGCCCCAACGGAGAATTGGCGAAGACGGTGAGACAAAACAACAGTTTCGATTTGATTCATAGAAGGACTGAGGTGAAAGTTTTATTCGGATAAGTTACAAGCCCTCTAATTAGGTTATATTACAAAACGTTCCATTATTTATGGTATTTTACTAAACCACACACCCCCCGCCCCTGAATTATTTTGTTGGGGAAAAGAGTAAAAAAAGACAGTTTTACCCCCTCAAATTTGATGCAAGACGCTTTTACCCCTTCTAGTTTTAGACATGGCACTTTCACTCCTTCGGTGTGCCAAACTTCTGGACACTTGCACCCCTTAATTCATACGCCGCTAATCTGGATGTGGGCCCGTCACTAGCAATACTTGCAGCCCTTACTTAAGAGTGTGATATGATAAAACAATGTGTGTATGCGTCTTGAAATTTTGCGCACTAAAATGACGAGTATCATTTACCAAACAAAAAGATATGCAAGTGCCTTTGTGTGAAAGATATGATGACGTGAAAAAAAAAACCTGATTTGTTTTACTATGCAAGTTAAGAGACCTATTGGCACGCAAAACACAAACTAGGAAATCGTACAATTCAAATTTAAACTTGAATTATTGATAGGCCAATATTTTGAGTTGTTATGGGTCTCTGTTATGGAGGAATTGCAACGAATTTCGAGTGAGTTACGCATGTTTTTTAAAAGAATTGGGCAATTTTGTATTCTTGAGAGATTGCGGCGAGATTTTGCATTACAGATTAAGGGGAACACACATATCGAATTGTAGACATGGAGTGCAAAATAGCAATGCTCAAGTGGGAAAAGTATAGAATGAAGGCCATGGGATTAAAAAGAGCAAAGAAAAAGCAACAAAAGAGGTGGACGCAACAGATTTCACTGCGGTAAGCTATGGGGGGTTTACCGCGGTAGGGAAGGCAAAGCACGTGAAAAGGAGCACCAGAGGAGACATACCGCAGTAAGTGTGTCTTGTTGCGGTAAAGAACATCAAGGCGAGGATTTTTTGTTGCTCGGGGGTGTTCACCGCGGTAAGCCCCCATGCTTACCGCAGTAAGCCAACCTAAAGCAGTCGAAAGATTTACGCTTGGGATAGTTCATCGTGGTAAGCGCAATGCGAAGTAACAGTAATTCTAAAAATTGTGCAACTAAAGCAACTTTTCATCTAACTTTGGTTTCATCTCTACATAACTGACCTAGAAGCCTAAAAAAGTAGAGATTGGAAAAAGACGTAGTTGAAGAACGGGTTCAGAGAGAATACATTCATCGTATGGAGAAAGACAGAGACATCGAGGAAGAACTTCATCCAAGAACAACACGATTGAGAGTTCGGTTCATTTTCTTCTTGAAGTCTCTTTTATGTATGAATACTTCAAATATTTATAGTCTTATTTTATAATTATGAGAAGCTAAACCTTGTTTTTCTAGGCACCGAGTTGGGTATTTGGGGTTTAGTTTTCATATTTTTTTCTTATGGGGTTGTGATTCATGTTTTCTAGTCCTTTAGTTTGCTACTGAGTCTTTCTACCAGATTTGCGAATGTTATCACTTTTTTCGTCCCCATTATTGTTGGAAATCCAAGATAGCGCTCATATTGTTCAACCTCAAGCAGTCCACAAAACTCCAAATCCCTGCTTCCCTTGGGGGCTTTACGATGGAAGAGAACATAATGGCTTATTTTTCCAAGTTCACTAACTGGCCTGAAGCTTTTTTCATAAGTGTTTAATTATTTGTAATATAACAACTAGCTCCTCAATATCAGTCTATGTAAGAAAATAAACCGTCCTCGGCAAAAAAAATTGGGAGACCATTGATCCTCCCCTAGATGTAGTTTCTCCTGCTAAATCTCTATTATTAACGGCAGTAGTGACGATCCTAGATAATACTTCACTTCATACGAGGAAGAGGTAGGTGATAAGGGGCAGCCTTACATCCATCCTCTTTCGGGAAAAATGACACGCTACAACTGCAAGTGCACGGCGGTCGGTGCAGTAATAATAGGCAAATTCTAAGTAATGTCGAACCCAAGGGACTTCCCAGTTAGTTAATATTTATTTCCAACGTGGGTAGACAGTTTGATTTGCGATTCCTACGAACAAAAAGTAATGAGAACCAGAAAATTATGAACGCGAGAGAGTTTGAATTGTTAAGATTCAAATATGGGCGAAGTGATCATCACCCCTTCTTTGGAGTTTGCTAGGATTTATTACCGGCAGATGATTTTTTCATGAAACACCAACGTGATTAATATGCTAGTCGAGCAATAACGAGGTACCGAGTAACCAAATACGTATTACTCTGCTTATCATTAGCTAAGACAAAGTAACTAATACTTAGACAATTCTAAACATGCATGTAGATCTTGTTTCTACTCAATGCCCCTAATTCACGCGACTGGGTTACCAAGTATGTGATACCGAATAGGTGATCGTTCTAATTTACCGACTAGAAACTAATGACTCACCCAAGAATTTCTAATTAAATCCTAGCATCATGAATCATCATCCACAAACTAGCTACCAAGAAGAACATCAACGACCATAGCATGTAATTAACATCAATTAAGTCACCAAAACATGAATCACAACATTATAATCCTCGAATCCGCTAATGAAACCTTATTCCAAACTCGGGTCCTGATCTAATGAGTTTAGCTGCTAATAATACTATAGAATGAGATAAGATTAATAGGAAACATCATAAGAGAGAGATAAAAAATAATTTCAGAAGATCAAACGATAAATCCTAGCTCCGTCGTGCCCCAAAGCATCCGACTTGTGTTCCTCCACGTCTCATCTGCGTTGATCAAGTGTATCTTCGTCTAGAAACTCATCCTAGGTCATACTGTAGTCATAGGAACTTGTTCCCGACCTTAAGAATGCGTAATTACACTAGTTACCCTCAAAATTGGCGCATATTGCAGTGCAATTCGTGAGAGATCATCGGGAGCTCGTGGGAGCTCTGGGATAGCTCGTGCGAGAACTAGGACAGATTGTGCGAGCTCACCTGCTCCAAGCACCTTGCTGATCTTACACGGGCCTTTCTTCCCCATCCAAATTCGTATTTCGGCGTACCATATATGCAACCGCCCGTGGATTCCCAAGCCTTCCGTTCCGGACCAGAAAGCCCGGGAGGGCGATGCTAAGAGTAACGGTGGAATATCAAAAGCATAACATCCCAAATTATTTATTTATTACACAATATTAAGCATTACAAAAGTCTCTAGATATTACACGAGAGTTTCCAAAACTACCACATTATTTTTGCTAACTAGGCTAGATTCCACTCGTTACTATGTCCTTCTAGGTGAGTCTCGTACCCGGCTATCCCTGAGTCTTCAGCTTCTAAACCTGCGGTGGGAAGAAAACAGGAACCGCAGTTTTTAAAGTCAACATGGAAATACTGAGTAAGTGACACCCAAGCTCGTAAACACAGAAGACGAAGCATGACTTTCTTTTCACAACAAATATACAGAGGAAATAAAACTGTGAATTTGCAAAGTAAATCGGGAACTCAAATATAACTGTAAAACTGTAAGAAGTGAACCTGATGCATCCAGTAAGAACACTTATAAAATTCTCTTTCTTTTTATCTTCCTTTCTCAACTTTCAAATGGGGAGAATTAGTCCCAATCTCTTTCTTCTTTTCTTTATTAAATATCCAAGTCCCAGAGAATCCGTATTATTAACTGTGTTGATACGGGGAAGAATCTACTATTCTATCACTAGCAACCATGACCTTAACTGCCGGCAGCCCCCTAAGACTTCTTGGGGCCAGAGAGGTGAGTACATAGAGCGATAACCACGGGCCGAGTCAAGCTCGACAATAATAAAATAATAACCACGGGCCGAGACAAGCTCGACAATAATAAAATAATAACCACGGGCCGAGACAAGCTCGACAATAATAACCACGAGCCGCGTGACAGAAGTCAACACGACAATAATAAAGCTTCTCCCGCACAACTCTTTCCACTTTACGTTATTACGCATTATTAACTTTTCGTGTGAAAATATCAAGTCAAAGCAACTTCTTTAAAACGTAAGCAAATCTCAAATAAAAACATGTAAATAAATGACAAACACATTTTGAGACAGTATTAAAATCAACTTGCGACACGAAAGGAGCTTGGCACGCAAGGCTTGGCATGTTCACTTACCTTATTCAACAGCAATTATCACATACGGCTCATACGGACGTTCGTAGTCCTCGTCTATGTACCTGTTGTCTTCAATTACCAAACCTATAGTCACAACAACTATATTTCTAAATAAAGGAAAGCTCGTCCAGATAAGTTGTTAAGCTCGGCTCTCAGAGTTCCCAATAAAACCCATCGTTATGAAGAAATAATTTAAATAATTGAAATACTTCCTACAAATGTTAATTACAGGAGAAACTATTTAATACAACTTAACCGTAATAATCGAATAGTAGTTGTAATTAGATAAGGACTTGTTTTAGCTAAAGAGACTAATTTTGTACACAATAATATTTATTTTGAAGAGTTATAATTGTTGCTAGGAAGCTTATTATTTATTCAAATAAAACTAAACACAACACTGGTTCCCAAACAAGCTCATACATACACACACATATTAGCTTATGTTTCAAGAAAAAGATTTAATTCCACGTATCCTCATTACCCAAGTATTTATTTCACTTTATTTTACTTGAGATGTAATTTGGTGGATGCTATAAATAGTTTTATACAACTAAAATAAATATGTAACACATAGTTGTAGCTTGCCCCCTATAAACATGCCTCCTAACAAATTTTGTATAAAGTCATCCCCTACCCTACGATTTTCTGAAAAATACGAGCCTTTGGTACCTGATCAAGTAGGTTGTCAACCCGATGTTGGCTGCTCATGGTTAAGGAAATCACCCGTGTCAACTCCATATTCAGCTTCTGCCTCAGCCTGGGTCAGCACAGCAATTCTTCCTATATTGGCATTCTGAGTTCCTGCTTCACCTGCTCCTTTGTTGTTGTTTCCAATCCTGGGTCGAGCTCCGTTCTGTCCTGCATTGCCAGGGTTGTAAATCTGCTGCCTGCCATAGCCATTGCCTCCATTGTTGCGGTTGTTCCGGTTCCCATTCTGCCGGTTCCCAAACTGCTGGTAGTTGTTCTGTTGTGGCCTTCAAAAGTTGCCTCCTTGATTCATTTGCTGGTTTCCGGCTGGTTGTGACCGGCACTCGTAAGCTCGGTGTCCCCTCTTACCACAGTTGTGGCAGGTGACTGAGTTCCCCATGCAGTCAACTCCAGGATGGTTCTGCTGACACCTGTTGCAAATATAACGGCGAGGTTGCTGTCCTCCTGAATTCTGGTGATTTCCTCCGTATAGCCCCTGGTTACCTTCCCCATTGTTGTACTTGTAACCCTGATTCCCCTTTGAAAAGTTGTTACCTCCCCTTGTCTCTTCTAGCTTGCGTTTCTTGGTTTTCTCTTCTTGAACGACACGAACTCGCCAGATATCCGCAGCTCTATCATAGGCTTCGTGGAGAGTAGGGTAGGTTCTGCTCAACAGGGACTCCTGTAGCCTTTCGTGCAGTCCAGAGATGAATTTGGAAACCTTGGATTCTTCGTCAGGAACCATGTTGCCTACAAACCTTGACAATTCGGTAAACTTCCGGAAATACTCCGTCACTGAGTCGCTTCCCTGCTGCAGGTTCTGGAATTCCTGTTCTTTGCTCCTCTTCACATGGTGAGGGTAGAAGCGAGCTCTAAGCGCAGTTTGAAGTGCTTCCCAGTTGAATTTGGGGTCGGCTAGCAAAGTTTCTCGCGCATTCCTCCACCAGAGATGTGCTTCGCTTTTTAAGTAAAAGACAGCACAGTTGACTATCCGGTTATCAGGACATTCTACGGTCTCAAGGATTTTATCCATTTCTATAATCCAATCCTCTAATTCCACAGGATCCTCTTTCCCTGTAAAATCCCTTTGCTTCATGTCTGCCACTTGCTTGGCCCAGTTAGTTCCTGTCTGACTTCCATTACTCATCATCTGAGTCATTTGCACGAAGAACTGCTCCATGGTGATGTTCCCAGCCATCTGTTCCTGTCAAACTTCCCTAAAGTGATATCGTAACGGTCTATCAGTCTCACCCTACGGTACCCTGGTTATGGTCCGGAAATCTCAACAACTTTCTCATAATTTCATAATTAGCAATACCTCTAACACATTTATCATATAACATGGCACACATCACATAGCAACTTCACAGTAAAACACATAACTCATGTCAACAAATATAACTCTTCTCTGCACAATAAGTAGAAATCAAACTCCATTTCCATCCTTATTCTCATCATAAAAGTAACAACTATCCATAATCACTGAAATGAATCTCAAATCAAACCAGATCACATAAAACACAACAGTCTCAAAACAGGATGAGGGTGGGCGGAAATAGTCAAAACTTATACTTAGGCTACCCATAACCCGATCGGCTTTTCCAATTTTAGTTATCTTGCCCTATGTTCATTTTAAGTTTCCCTACAGGTTTTTTACTGGAACGAACACTCTGATACCACCTGCAACCGCCCGTGGATTCCCAAGCCTTCCGTTCCGGACCGGAAAGCCCGGGAGGGCGATGCTAAGAGTAACGGTGGAATATCAAAAGCATAACATCCCAAATTATTTATTTATTACACAATATTAAGCATTACAAAAGTCTCTAGATATTACACGAGAGTTTCCAAAACTACCACATTATTTTTGCTAACTAGGCTAGATTCCACTCGTTACTATGTCCTTCTAGGTGAGTCTCGTACCCGGCTATCCCTGAGTCTTCAGCTTCTAAACCTGCGGTGGGAAGAAAACAGGAACCGCAGTTTTCAAAGTCAGCATGGAAATACTGAGTAAGTGACACCCAAGCTCGTAAACACAGAAGATGAAGCATGACTTTCTTTTCACAACAAATATACAGAGGAAATAAAACTGTAAATTTGCAAAGTAATTCGGGAACTCAAATATAACTGTAAAACTGTAAGAAGTGAACCTGATGCATCCAGTAAGAACACTTATAAAATTCTCTTTCTTTTTATCTTCCATTCTCAACTTTCAAATGGGGAGAATTAGCCCAATCTCTTTCTTCTTTCTCTTTCTTAAAAATCCAAATCCCAGAGAATCCGTATTATTAACTGTGTTGATACGGGGAAGAATCTACTATTCCATCACTAGCAACCATGACCTTAACTGCCGGCAGCCCCCTAAGACTTCTTGCGGCCAGAGAGGTGAGTACATGGAGCGATAACCACGGGCCGAGTCAAGCTCGACAATAATAAAATAATAACCACGGGCCGAGACAAGCTCGACAATAATAAAATAATAACCACGGGCCGAGACAAGCTCGACAATAATAATAACCACGGGCCGAGACAAGCTCGACAATAATAACCACGAGCCGCATGACAGAAGTCAACACGACAATAATAAAGCTTCTCCCGCACAACTCTTTCCACTTTACGTTATTACGCATTATTAACTTTTCGTGTGACAATATCAAGTCAAAGCAACTTCTTTAAAACGTAAGCAAATCTCAAATAGAAACATTTAAATAAATAACAAACACATTTTGAGACAGTATTAAAATCAACTTGCGACACGAAAGGAGCTTGGCACGCAAGGCTTGGCATGTTCACTTACCTTATTCAACAGCAATTATCACATACGGCTCATACGGACGTTCGTAGTCCTCGTCTATGTACCTGTTGTCTTCAATTACCAAATCTATAGTCACAACAACTATATTTCTAAATAAAGGAAAGCTCGTCTAGATAAGTTGTTAAGCTCAGCTCTCAGAGTTCCCGATAAAACCCATCGTTATGAAGAAATAATTTAAATAATTGAAATACTTCCTACAAATGTTTATTACAGGAGAAACTATTTAATACAACTTAACCGTAATAATCGAATAGTAGTTGTAATTAGATAAGGACTTGTTTTAGCTAAAGAGACTAATGTTGTACACAATAATATTTATTTTGAAGAGTTATAATTGTTGCTAGGAAGCTTATTATTTATTCAAATAAAACTAAACACAACACTGGTTCCCAAACAAGCTCATACACACACACACACATATTAGCTTATGTTTCAAGAAAAAGATTTAATTCCACGTATCCTCATTACCCAAGTATTTATTTCACTTTATTTTACTTGAGATGTAATTTGGTGGATGCTATTAATAGTTTTAGACAACTAAAATAAATATGTAACACATAGTTGTAGCTTGCCCCCTATAAACATGCCTCCTAACAAAGTTTGTATGAAGTCAGCCCCTACCCTACGATTTTCTGAAAAATACGAAACAACCCCCTAGTATTGGTTTCACGAGGAACATCATGACCCAACAACCCCGAATCAATTCAAATTCATCAAGCTTGCATTTTGATCGCCTAGAACAACTTATAGAGGGATTTAGAGCGTACCTTGGCCAAAAATGGCGGAAAACGGTCGAGAAACGGGTCTCTACGGCTTTGTCGTCGACGTGGTCTGAGGTGGGTCTCGCCTACGACGTTAGGGGCCTTCTTAGCTCCGACTCTAGCTGAAATGAGTCTCCGTGTGCTTCCAGGAGACGATTGGCTCTGATTTGAGGGGATGGGTGCGCCGGAATCTCTCGGGTGAAACTTCCCGTCGGAAAAATGGTGTTACCGGCGGTGGCGGCGGCCCTGCTACCAACTGGTGTTGCTCGCTGCTGAGATTCTTCCCTTGAGCTCGAAACAGAGGGGGAGACGTCTAGAGACTGAGACAGAGAGGAGAGGGAGAGATGGGGTGAAGTGGGTCTTCCTCGGTAGCTTCCCCGACGGCGACAATGGCGGCCTTGGGCCGCTGTTGTGAGATGCTGTTGCTGCTCTGTTTGAAACAGAGAGAAAGAGAGATAAGGGGGAGGGAGAGATGCACAGAGAGAGATAGAACGATGGAGGTGGTGGTTGTTTGTCTACTTGCCGAGAGATGCTCGGTGGTGATGGTGATGATGTGGACGGTAGCGATGGTGGAGGTGGCTGTTGTTGGCTGTTGCTTCTGGTTTCTGAGACCAGAGAGATGGGAAGGGGGAGAGAGAGATAGAGCAGGAGGTGGGTTTTGTCGAAGCTTACAACGACAACAATGGTGGCGGTGAAGATGATGAAGGTGGTGTTGTTGGTGGCGGCTGGTGATGAGGGTGGGTGCTGTTGCTGCTGGGTGTCTGCTGCTGGGGTGTGCGAGGTGAGGCTTTTTATAGCTGGGTTGAGGGCGCTCGTGTGGAGGCGGTGTGGGTTGCGTTGCCGTGAAGGCAAAGGAACGGTGTTGTTGAGAAATTTCCCGAAACAAAATGGCTTGTAGGAGAAGATGGGATTCAAGAGAAGTGTAATATGTGGTTGGCCACACCAGTTACTTGGGGAA
Organism: Linanthus parryae; assembly: GCA_023055425.1. NCBI lineage: Eukaryota > Viridiplantae > Streptophyta > Magnoliopsida > Ericales > Polemoniaceae > Linanthus > Linanthus parryae. The sequence goes on along the minus strand of JALGPY010000007.1, from coordinate 78,894,755 downwards.
TTGGGTGTGACAGTGGCACGACGCCCCGCGGTGGTCGGATACGCGTTTAAAAATTAAATTAGCTAAGATTTTTACGAAACGTTTTTGTATTAATTCTACAATACTATTCTAATATTCTTCTAAATTTTTATACAAACAAAACGTAATAACTTACCCAAATATTATTTTGAAGAGAAAATTATAATTTAGCTTTTATAATTACTGTTTTACCCTTGTTAATTAAACGGGGTATTACATTCTTCCCCCCTTAAGCAGAGCTTCGTCCTCGAAGCTAATATCACACAACTAATCAAGATGCTCGGACGATTTATCAAGCAATTATCTATTAGAATAAAGATTACACAGAAGACAGGTAATTTCACAAATCATAGCATATAACCAAGTTCTGAAATGCACATAATATCAAATAAAGTCGTTGTCACGCCTGTCTACTTAAGTGGTCACAGTCTCATTCGGTTACTAAGTCTCAAGGGTACTAAGATCGTAACACAACTTATCAAAAGGTTGATGTCCCTAGATCTTGACTCAATCTTCGAAAAATACGAGCCTTTGGTACCTGATCAAGTAGGTTGTCAACCCGATGTTGGCTGCTCATGGTTAAGGAAATCACCCGTGCCAACTCCATATTCAGCTTCTGCCTCAGCCTGGGTCAGCACAGCAATTCTTCCTATATTGGCATTCTGAGTTCCTGCTTCACCTGCTCCTTTGTTGTTGTTTCCAATCCTGGGTCGAGCTCCGTTCTGTCCTGCATAGCCAGGGTTGTAAATCTGCTGCCTGCCATAGCCATTGCCTCCATTGTTGCGGTTGTTCCGGTTCCCATTCTGCTGGTTCCCAAACTGCTGGTAGTTGTTCTGTTGTGGCCTTCCAAATTTGCCTCCTTGATTCATTTGCTGGTTCCCAGATGGTTGTGACCGGCACTCGTAAGCTCGGTGTCCCCTCTTACCACAGTTGTGGCATGTGACTGATTCCCCACGCAGTCAACTCCAGGATGGTTCTGCTGAAACCTGTTGCAAATATAACGGCGAGGTTGCTGTCCTCCTGAATTCTGCTGATTTCCTCGGTATAGCCCCTGGTTACCTTCCCCATTGTTGTACTTGTAACCCGGATTCCCCTTTGCAAAGTTGTTACCTCCCCTTGTCTCTTCTAGCTTGCGTTTCTTGTTTTTCTCTTCTTGAACGACACGAACTCGCCAGATATCCGCAGCTCTGTCATAGGCTTCGTGGAGAGTAGGGTAGGTTCTGCTCAACAGGGACTCCTGTAGCCTTTCGTGCAGTCCAGAGATGAATTTGGAAACCTTGGATTCTTCGTCAGGAACCATGTTGCCTTCAAACCTTGTCAATTCGGTAAATTTCCGGAAATACTCCGTCACTGAGTCGCTTCCTTGCTGCAGGTTCTGGAATTCCTGTTCTTTGCTCCTCTTCACATGGTGAGGGTAGAAGCGAGCTCTAAGCGCAGTTTGAAGTGCTTCCCAGTTGAATTTGGGGTCGGCTAGCAAAGTTTCTCGCACATTCCTCCACCAGAGATGTGCTTCGCTTTTTAAGTAAAAGACAGCACAGTTGACTTTCCGGTTATCAGGACATTCTACGGTCTCAAGGATTTTGTCCATTTCTATGATCCAATCCTCTAATTCCACAGGATCCTCTTTCCCTGTAAAATCCCTTGGCTTCATGTCTGCCACTTGCTTGGCCCAGTTAGTTCCTGTCTGACCTCCATTACTCATCATCTGAGTCATTTGCACGAAGAACTGCTCCATGGTGATGTTCTCAGCCATCTGTTCCTGTCAAACTTCCCTAAAGTGATATCGTAACGGTCTATCAGTCTCACCCTACGGTACCCTGGGTTATGGTCCGGAAATCTCAACAACTTTCTCATAATTTCATAATTAGCAATACCTCTAACACATTTATCATATAACATGGCACACATCACATAGCAACTTCACAGTAAAACACATAACTCATGTCAACAAATATAACTCTTCTCCGCACAATAAGTAGAAATCAAACTCCATATCCATCCTTATTCTCATCATAAAAGTAACAACTATCCATAATCACTGAAATGAATCTCAAATCAAACCAGATCACATAAAACACAACAGTCTCAAAACAGGATGAGGGTGGGCGGAAATAGTCAAAACTTATACTTAGGCTACCCATAACCCGATCGGCTTTTCCAATTTTAGTTATCTTGCCCCATGTTCATTTTAAGTTTCCCTACAGGTTTTATACTGGAACGAACGCTCTGATACCACCTGCAACCGCCCGTGGATTCCCAAGCCTTCCGTTCCGGACCGGAAAGCCCGGGAGGGCGATGCTAAGAGTCACGGTGGAATATCAAAAGCATAACATCCCAAATTATTTATTTATTACACAATATTAAGCATTACAAAAGTCTCTAGATATTACACGAGAGTTTCCAAAACTACCACATTATTTTTGCTAACTAGGCTAGATTCCACTCGTTACTATGTCCTTCTAGGTGAGTCTCGTACCCGGCTATCCCTGATTCTTCAGCTTCTAAACCTGCGGTGGGAAGAAAACAGGAACCGCAGTTTTCAAAGTCAGCATGGAAATACTGAGTAAGTGACACCCAAGCTCGTAAACACAGAAGACGAAGCATGACTTTCTTTTCACAACGAATATACAGAGGAAATAAAACTGTAAATTTGCAAAGTAAATCGGGAACTCAAATATAACTGTAAAACTGTAAGAAGTGAACCTGATGCATCCAGTAAGAACACTTATAAAATTCTCTTTCTTTTTATCTTCCTTTCTCAACTTTCAAATGGGGAGATTTAGTCCCAATCTCTTTCTTCTTCTCTTTCTTAAATATCCAAATCCCAGAGAATCCGTATTATTAACTGTGTTGATACGGGGAAGAATCTACTATTCTATCACTAGCAACCATGACCTTAACTGCCGGCAGCCCCCTAAGACTTCTTGCGGCCAGAGAGGTGAGTACATGGAGCGATAACCACGGGCCGAGTCAAGCTCGACAATAATAAAATAATAACCACGGGCCGAGACAAGCTCGACAATAATAAAATAATAACCACAGGCCGAGACAAGCTCGACAATAATAATAACCACGGGCCGAGACAAGCTCGACAATAATAACCACGGGCCGCGTGACAGAAGTCAACACGACAATAATAAAGCTTCTCCCGCACAACTCTTTCCACTTTACGTTATTACGCATTATTAACTTTTCGTGTGACAATATCAAGTCAAAGCAACTTCTTTAAAACGTAAGCAAATCTCAAATAAAAACATGTAAATAAATAACAAACACATTTTGAGACAGTATTAAAATCAACTTGCGACACGAAAGGAGCTTGGCACGCAAGGCTTGGCATGTTCACTTACCTTATTCAACAGCAATTATCACATACGGCTCATACGGACGTTCGTAGTCCTCGTCTATGTACCTGTTGTCTTCAATTACCAAACCTATAGTCACAACAACTATATTTCTAAATAAAGGAAAGCTCGTCTAGATAAGTTGTTAAGCTCAGCTCTCAGAGTTCCCGATAAAACCCATCGTTATGAAGAAATAATTTAAATAATTGAAATACTTCCTACAAATATTTATTACAGGAGAAACTATTTAATACAACTTAACCGTAATAATCAAATAGTAGTTGTAATTAGATAAGGACTTGTTTTAGCTAAAGAGACTAATTTTGTACACAATAATATTTATTTTGAAGAGTTATAATTGTTGCTAGGAAGCTTATTATTTATTCAAATAAAACTATCAAATAAAACTAAACACAACACTGGTTCCCAAACAAGCTCATACATACACACACATATTAGCTTATATTTCAAGAAAAAGATTTAATTCCACGTATCCTCATTACCCAAGTATTTATTTCACTTTATTTTACTTGAGATGTAATTTGGTGGATGCTATAAATAGTTTTAGACAACTAAAATAAATATGTAACACATAGTTGTAGCTTGCCCCCTATAAACATGCCTCCTAACAAAGTTTGTATAAAATCAGCCCCTACCCTACAATTTCTGAAAAATACGAAACAACCCCCTAGTATTGGTTTCACGAGGAACATCATGACCCAACAACCCCGAATCAATTCAAATTCATCAAGCTTGCATTTTGATCGCCTAGAACAACTTATAGAGGGATTTAGAGCGTACCTTGGCCAAAAATGGCGGAAAACGGTCGAGAAACGGGTCTCTACGGCTTTGTCGTCGACGTGGTCCGAGGTGGGTCTCGCCTCCGACGTTAGGGGCCTTCTTAGCTCCGACTCTAGCTGAAATGAGTCTCCGTTTGCTTCCAGGAGACGATTGGCGCTGATTTGAGGGGATGGGTGCGCCGGAATCTCTCAGGTGAAACTTCCCGCCGGAAAAATGGTGTTACCGGCGAGGGCGGCGGCCCTGCTACCAACTGGTGTTGCTCGCTGCTGAGATTCTTCCCTTGAGCTCGAAACAGAGGGGGAGACGTCTAGAGACTGAGACAGAGAGGAGAGGGAGAGATGGGGTGAAGTGGGTCTTCCTCGGTAGCTTCCCCGACGGCGACAATGGCGGCCTTGGGCCGCTGTTGTGAGATGATGTTGCTGCTCTGTTTGAAACAGAGAGAAAGAGAGATGAGGGAGAGGGAGAGATGCACAGAGAGAGAGATAGAACGATGGAGGTGGTGGTTGTTTGTCTACTTGCCGAGAGATGCTCGGTGGTGATGGTGATGATGTGGACGGTAGCGATGGTGGAGGTGGCTGTTGTTGGCTGTTGCTTCTGGTTTCTGAGACCAGGGAGATGGGAAGGGAGAGAGAGATAGAGCAGGAGGTGGGTTTTGTCGAAGCTTACAACGACAACAATGGTGGCGGTGAAGATGATGAAGGTGGTGTTGTTGGTGGCGGCTGGTGATGAGGGTGGGTGCTGTTGCTGCTGGGTGTCTGCTGCTGGGGTGTTCGAGGTGAGGCTTTTTATATCTGGGTTGAGGGCGGTGGTGTGGAGTCGGTGTGGGTTGCGTTTCCGTGAAGGCAAAGGAACGGTGTTGTTGAGAAATTTCCCGAAACAAAATGGCTTGTAGGAGAAGATGGGATTCAAGAGAAGTGTAATATGTGGTTGGCCACACCAGTTACTTGGGGAATTGGGTGTGACAGTGGCACGACGCCCCGCGGTGGTCGGATACGCGTTTAAAAATTAAATTAGCTAAGATTTTTACGAAACGTTTTTGTATTAATTCTACAATACTATTCTAATATTCTTCTAAATTTTTTTACAAACAAAACGTAATAACTTACCCAAATATTATTTTGAAGAGAAAATTATAATTAAGCTTTTATAATTACTGTTTTACCCTTGTTAATTAAACGGGGTATTACAATATATCTTTGGAAAGCCTGGGCGTCTACATTCTAATGGCTCAAGCCTTACTCCAAAATTCCTTATGTGGCTCCAGATATAGGCCAAAGAGTGCAGAATGGTCCGGTGCAACTTTTTAAAGTCTTCTTTGTTTTTTGCATCTTCTTCGACGGACCATATCTTCCTCGTTTGGCCTCCAATTGAGCAATGTAACCTACCGTTGGAAAACTCTGTAAGTCTACGTTTATTTTCCACAGGTCGAACTCTAAAATTCCTTGTAGAACTCAAGATCAAAATAGTAAAGACTTGTCACCTTTGCTCCTCCAAGTTTGCTTTTCTTCATTCTCCTTCGTGATTCCCCGAATTTCCTCCTCTTTTGAAGTTCATTCTCGCTCCCTATACAATTCCCGAGCCTCCAGTACCTGAAGTAAAACACCAGTAACATACCGAGATCATATTCAACATATAAAATGCTCAAACTGAGTACAAAAATAACCGGACTTTACTATAATGCACATAAAACTCTAATTCATGAATATATCAATTATACGGCCAAATACCCCTAAAAACATCTCTGAAAACACACAAATGATAGATTATCAGTATAAAATAACTCCAATAAAGGAGTTATCGGACAACTCTTCCCTTGATAGCGCGATTACGAAAAATGCATTGTTAACCGTAGACACACAGATAATAACCAAATATGTAAATCGAGGACCAAACCCCTTGTGAAAGAGAACTTCCCTTGTGAACTTCCATTAAACCCGATTGTAGGCTTTAATCATATCTACATTTAAGGATAGATAACCCGTGTACCCCTTCTTGTGGGTTTTGAGTGAGTGATTCATTTCGAGTGACGTGAGAATGTTGTACGATATGAACCGTCCAAGGACAAAGGCGCACTGGTTCTCGCGTATAAGGCTCAGTAACATCATTTTCGATCTGTTAGCAGTCACCATTGCTACATTCTTTTAGACTACTAGCAGAGGCTTATGGTCTAAAATCCACTGCTTTTCTCGGTTGTTTGACCTTCCAAAAAAGGGCAACAAGGGCGTGATTGTATTCCTCAAGGCTCTGCCCATCATTAAGAATGCCCGTGCAGATTTTTGTGACCTCCCTTGACCCTTCCCACATTTGCCCAATGTTTTTGAAAAAAACGCGTCGAGAAACTGTCCCTACCCGGAGGCTTGTATGAGTGCATATGAAAGAGTGTAGCCTCCACTTCTTCACCGAGTATATATTTCTTCCATCCCGATCTTCCCCAAACGTCCAAGCTAGGAAGTTCTGGATCAATTTCAGTCATGCTAGGCTTTGATGATCTAAAAAGTTTCTGAAAATGACTTGAAGCACCTTTTTTTTTGTCTCGGCCTCTTATGATGTCCACGAACCATCTTACTTCTCACTCCCGTTGATCGTATTTCGGGCCCTCCGAACAGTTGCCTTTTTGTGAAAAAATCGGGTGGTGCGGTCTCCATTTTTGAGCCACGTGATCTGGGAGCGCTGACACTACATAATTTATTCTCTTTGAAGAATTATAAAATAATCCTTTAGTACCCTCTCCTTTCCATAATAATATATGCATTTTGCGTGTTTCCTTCTAGAGTGCCAAGTAGTTGTTACTTAGTTCGCGAGCCCGTCGAAGTTCCAAGCTTCGCAGCTTTTGTAGCTCTTTGATTTTCACAGCAACACTCTTGTTTCCCCCTTCAAACTATTTTCCTCAATCATACTAGGAAAATATTCATTCTAAACCCACATTTTTTCATGAGTAAATCTCTTGGTACTATGGTGCTTTCAGACTAGCTCCCGTATTCCACAAACAACGAGGCCTGCGTCACCCCCGTTCCTCTGTGACTATCAATCCATTCAACTTTTGCTACAGCACAATCTAATGGTTCCCTTATACCAGTCCGTCCCAGCTCTTTCTTCTCATCTGACTTTTTTGACTCGTATCTGGGTCATTTTGACCGGGTGATTTGGATAGCAAAATAATACGATTTTTTGATAATTTTTTCACCATATTATAGAGCACATTTTACTCTACAACACCATGAAAAAATTATCAAAAAATTACATCGGTTTGCTATTCAAATCACCGGGTCAAAGTGACCCAATGAATAGTGACAAAAGTCAAATTGGGAAGAAAGAGCTGGGACAGACTGGTATCACCTTCTTCACTTTGATTATTGTTCCAACTGTATGAGTTGCTCGCGAAACCAAAGTATAAGAGCTCTAGATCTTATAAGGACCTCCTTCAAATCTGCAATCTCACAATATGTGACTCCTCTTATAAGGACCTCCTTCAAATCTGCAATCTCACAATATGTGACTCCTCTTCCTCCTTCTCCGTGGCATTAAAGTCGCCTATAACACAGCTAAACTACAATCGTCTATGCAATTCCCACGAATGATTTTGTTCTTCTCGAACCGGGTCACCATAGAAGCCAGTTAGATTCCACTTCAATCTTTCGCCTTCGTCAATTATAACATCAATGTGGTTGTGCAAGTTTAGAGAGTAACATCCAGCTCTTTGCTCCACAGAAGAGGCAAACCCCCACTTCTACCTCAAGAATCCACGAAGTGTTGAAGCCAGAGTTTCTGCATAGTCTGTCCATCACTCAATCTATCATAATCCAAGTACAAATCCTGTACACTATTCCACCTAAAATATATCCCACCTCAAAATTTAAAGTAGTACTATGAGTTTAGCTATGCAGTAAAATGCAACAAATATCTGAAACTACATAAAAGAAATCAGCCATGTTTTCCAATTCCCAAAATAGGATGCAACAATGATTCAATGTTGCTAACATGGATTCAATAGTTTTTTCCTCCAGTAGGTTCCTTTATTAAACTATAAGAAACGACGACAACCACAACAATCAAATAAGAACTGTATTATTCTCCTCTGATTTTGAAGCAATCCCCTAACTCATTTAATGGTTTGCTCCCGCATTGTCTATTCACTAAACTCAAGCCTTCTCTATGCTTCTTACGACCTTCTTAGCCTGAGTGATAAAGCAGAAAAAAGACAAAGTATAAGCAGAGTAACCCAAAAGAACCCGTTACTGAAAGTTTTGCATCAAACAATTATATCTGAAACAGCTTAGTAGAACTGTAATTTTACCTGCTCGAGGGTCAGAAACATGATTACGTTCCATGATCCTAACCGCCCAAAATTTGGAATAAAGCCCTTGTAGAAAGCAAGAGGACCCTGCAAAACATAGGAAAGATGAAGTTAGATTGAGGAACCCAGTTTTGCACATGGTGCGTGGCCATGGGAATTGCTCTAGAAAGAATGACGCCATTCAACCATAAACACAAGGTAAGCAAGATGACAATGGTCTGGGTCTGGGTAGACCTGGAACCGCTCTGACCTGAGCAGGGACGTACATACCTGTGTATACTTCAACCAACCCATTGACAGCCCTAATTCATATAGGTAGATTCGATATATGGTTTACTTTCCCATTTAACATACCTTTGCAATTAAGTCTTAAGGAGTGTAAATATTCTATTCAGCTGTTTTCGGACTTCTTTTCTATAAGTCACTGGCTAGTACCATTTCATTTATTATCTCCACTCTGTAGGAGGATTCAGTACATTATCTTTTGGTAACCTATGCTAGAAAACATAAGGAACCAGAATAGAGAAGGGAAATAGGAAACGGCATAGTATTAGCAATTGGATGGCATGCAGAAATCAAATATAGATTTATCATGCAGAATATCTTGACGCTGATAACTGGCTCATACTCTGTCTCCACACACTATTAAAAATTGATGAATAAGAATTCCAGATCGAGAACCATTGATCAGAAAAATTATGACAGCGGGAGAAGATAGAACAACTTACATCATTCTTCAAGGTCTTAACGAAACAATCAATTGTACTTTTGTATGCAGAAGAGTCTCCCATCATTCTTGACTTAACCTGGACATTCGAATAAGTGGCTTTATTAAAACCAATATAAAGTCCCATAAGAGATCAAATTTGGCAAATCATCAAGCATCATTGATCAGAAAAACTATGATACATATCTAGCTGAAACAAAAAAATACAAGATAATTGAATACAAGTATTTATCGTGACTTAACTCAAACACTAAGTGGATTACACGAGCTAATGCAATATAAGTGTACTTCAACTCATTCTAAAGTAATTCACTGTCAGTAAATTTCTGTTGGGATGATAAAATCCTTAAGAGTGTCCTATTAGAGATCGTGATATTAGTTACCCATCAGCTAAATTCAGCCACAAAGGAATTACATCTTTGTAAAGGATGATTAAAAAACAAAAGGTCTAATCAACTGTTGGTCAACAACATGTGGTTGTCAGAAAACAAAAAAGTACTGCATCATTTCTGAGCAAACTGTTGCCATTAAACTGAGTGACTGATGCCTAATGTCAGTTTAGAAGTACAAACATGCATACTTAACAAGACAATTCATTGGTTAGTTTAGCTCCTACTCCAATGGAGTTGAGTACAATGAATAGCGTTGTTAGAGTCGCTTACACACACCAGGAGTACTGGTCAACTTGAGCTACTATGAATTTTTATTTTGAGGTGACCTATGGAACAGCAATGTTGGTTCAATGTAACAAACAAAATTTCCAGGTGTGCAAAGTGAGTCGACCTAAACTACAGGTAGGTTAGCTCTGATTAAACCTTTTTGTCTTCTTTTTTAAATCAAATGCCAGATTGCATATTTTTCAGAAAATCAAAGTGTGAAAAGTTCGTGGAAATGATAACACTGAAGTATCTATTTTTTATCTATTATTTAGCCATTGTCATGCCCTGTGTGCTCGCCACTAGTTACATAAATCAATACAAAAAGGACCTGGTCAAGCTGGAAAGGGCTGAACTAGAAATTACGAAAAAAGAACATACCACGTCAACTGGGGAGCCAATGCAGACGGCAAAAAATCCAGCTCCCAAACCAGATAATGTATGAGTCAAAACATTGTCTGTAAATCCTGGAATCTTCAGTATTGTCTGCATCAAGAGAGGTAGGAAGGTAAAGCTTTTAACATCACACCCACAAACAAAAACAGGACATCGTTAATAGAACTTTTAGATCAAATTTACCTGTTTTACTTGATCATAGCTAGCCAGTTCAGCAGCATTTATAATAGCATTCCGGGCTACATTAGGCCCAAGCCCAGTCCAGAGAGCTCTAACTCCTTCCTGAATTTTGAAAATTGTTTAGCTGACCTAGGAATTACCAAGCAATCGAGAACTAACTGGCATTGGAAATCAACCTGTCTAACTATTGTAGAATAAGCACTCATTGCACCAGAATAGCGCCGAGGTACGCCAGGGGGTAACTTTCCTTCAGATTGAAGCCTGACTTTCACAAGATCTGTAGGATTAGCAACTGCAATCGCAACGGCACCTGTACAACATCAAATTTGGTGTCAACATTGTGAAAGAATATAAGTAATCCAATCGTATGAGGAACCACAAGAAGTCTAATACAAATTGTATAACTTCATATTCTCTTCTTTTCTCTTCACTCAGTACAAATGATCGGAAAATTTACATGAATTACCAAAAAATCTCACCAGTTGTCAGTGCAGCAAGTATTTTCTTGGTTAAAGGAACATCTCCGACAAAGTTTTCACCCACATATAAGGATTTCACCTGTTTAAAGGTAATAAGTACGTAAAAATAGTGATTCTCTAGCAAGTAAAAGGAGCAGATGTCACAAAAGTACCGAACTTAAAAAGATGTCCAAACATACTGGTTCATACAGCCCAATCCTTAAGCCTCCATATACACACTGACGATGCAGTCCAGGTACAATGCCTTTCCACAGAGCAGATGCACCTTCTTCTCTTGCTATGGTGGCAACTGTACCCAGCATTCCCCTATACTTAGGTAAAGTAACTGCATCTCCTGCAACTGCACTCTTTTGGAGCTGAAGTCTAACTTTTGCAGTGTCCAAAGGAATAGTACATATCTGACCAAAATTAAGTACAGATCAACCAAATTTGAAAAGTCAGTGTATTAGACCATGATAGATATTTACTAGTACTACTAACTATACTTGACATAACCATGTCAGGCTGAAGAATATATTTAACAGATAAAATATATGGACCAAATAAACTTTACTATCTCTTGGACGTCAATCATCTTTACAATAAAGCAAACAACAACAGACTGTTTCCTCATGAAAGAAATAATTATGTAGTCACAAAGGCAAACTTCAGAATCAAGTTGGTTCCCACGGGCACACATTAAATCTGTATCTTCGCAAACCAGTAAAAAAGACTGGTCAAGTTCTTCTATTGTTTGTCTGGATACTATAGGTTTGTATATGCGAAATAGGAAAACAAAGTAATCAACTGGGAATAGAGGCAAGAAGTTAGATTTTCTCGAATGTATGGCGTAGTTTCAGAGAGCTGCCAAGACATAAATTATTATCAGTGACCAATTTGGAGCATTTTGTCCCAATAGCAAAAATCATACCAGACCACGAACCTTACGAGATTCTCCTTGCTCTTGGCATTTTCTCTTATTTTATTTGCTCATTTCCTGCTCTAGCCTTGAATCTCTTACAATATACACCATCTACATTTCATCTACATTTTTCTTCCATGAGACAATTTCTTTTTCTATCAGAAGTTCCCCAATTACTCTATCATCCAATCAAAACCTATATATTTTGGATATGTCAAAACTTTCGAACTCCTGTTTTATGGGATTTTCTTTTTATACCTGTTGAATTTTTTCAGAATCCCAAATCCATGTACGCAAAATCCTGATCTACATACTCTATACATTACACCACAATCCAATTTGACTAGCCGATCAGATAGAATCTCATGAAACCGTCAGAATTCTGAAAGATTACGCTACTAATTCCCAATCAACCACGCTGATCATCACCAGTTCACTAACTTTGACTGATTAACCTATCGTAGAGAAATCGTTTGACAAATTTAGCTTCAGATTGAAAACAAATATAGAACCGTAAAGCTGTAGGAGAGAGTTTTCGAAATAAACAGTCAAAGCGATCTGAGAGAGAGATGTTGATACCTCAGCGAAGCAAGCGGCAAATGCGCTGGCGCCGAACGTTCCAACGAATGAGATGTCGGATTTCGACGCCGGAGGACTCATCGCCGAACCCGAAGAGAGAAATCTCAGAGAAGCTTCGAAGGGGAGAAATGATAAGAGTATGATTTGAGGGCCAGCGATGGATTTATGGAGAGGGTTTATAGAGAGGTAGGTTGGTGGTTTCTTGGGAAAAGCAAAACAGCGAGGGACGGGAGGATGCACAATTGGGCACTCGAACGTGAATCCATCGTCACCCGCATTTGTTTATTTCCTTTGTAATAATGTTTTCTATTTTTAAAAATATTTACAAATATAAATATTACCCTAAATCTATATAAAAAAAATTAGGACAGTATTATTCGAAACCGAAATGACTTTTGGACAATAAAATTGTTTTGATTTCAACCATTTGATCATTTTGCTATGGAAAATATTTTGAACTTCGTAGGAAGGAAAATGAAAAGTAAGTTTTGAAAATTAATCATTCGACATTGTAATATATTGTTTTTGCGAAGCTTCAGACCACTTAAGGGCTGGATGTAAAATTTAAGGCAAGTTAGATAATTGCTTTGTTTCAAACCACACTCTAAAGTTGATATTATACTTTTTGTTGTGAATCGAGGATTGAGAGAGACATAGAATAGAGAGAGACAAATGTTAGAAAAATCGTATTGAGATGTGTATCTAATCTATAACCCTAAGCCTCTTTATATAATCACCAATGTGGGCTAACGAAAGAATAATAATATACAAATGTGCTTACTACATGTGATGGATTATTCACCACTAAACTAGCACATATTTCATAACACTCCACCTTGAATATTCACCACTTATGATGCATCGTTAAAACCTTGTCATGAAAAGCCTCTTGAGAAAAAAAATCAATTACTACGGAAACGTGGTGTCATGATATCTCACCTATATTTGAATCTAAACAATTCAAATTCTCTTGTGTTCACAATTCTCTCGCTTTTATTACTTTTCGTTCGTAATGTAGATAACCAACGAAATAAAATTTCTACCCACATTAAGGAGTTACTTCCTCTGTTCAAGTTGAATCTTCACCATTTCTTGGGCACGTGTTCTAAGAAAATATATGCCAATGAAATGCCCCTAACAATTCATGAATTACCTCCTTCACACTCCCTCTCTCTCCGTCTCTCTCTCTCTCCCTTCCTCTGTTCTCTGTTCAACAACAACAAAATCATCAACATCAACAACGGGAGTTTTGTTCAAATGCCTTTCTACCAACATGTGTTTACTTTATACCCTTGGCCAAACTTGGTCTTTCCAATCTACCCGGCTGGGTAATTTGATCTCTAAAGAGATTATTAGCAACCATGTGGTCCCCTGTTGTCACCCAAAAGTACTTGTTGTCAGCCAAGATTTTTGTTCAATGACATCAATGCCTTTGCAACCCTAATATTCAATACCCTTCCATTTTTTTCTCTCACTACAAACATTCACTACTTTTTGTTTCTCCCTCAGGAACATTCAATTTTTTTTATATACCTCTACCTAACAAAGTACAACAACAAATTACTCCAACCGTGTCATTTATGATTTCAGCGTACTCCAACCTTAATGCCATCGAACAACTTCTCATTTGTCACACTCAGTTGCTCTTGTTTTATCCAGTTCTCACATTTTCTCTCTATCTGAGTCTCTCATCTCCATTTGTTCTTGAACCTGCTCAGAGTACAGGTAAACTGTAATTTTGTTGAGATTGTTGTATTTGTTGTGTCTTTTGATCATAATGTTAGCTTATCACTTATATTTTATGTTTTTTATTTTGATTTGTTCAATTTTATATCTGTTCATATTCATGTGTTCTTTCTGTGTTTTCTTATGCCAATGTAACACTCGTCGGGGACGATTTGAGTAAGACCACGGCGACCAGGCAGTGGGCTTGGTCGTCCTGGTCTTCATTCACTAAGACACAAAGATAGGGATGGCAACGGATCGGATTCGGATCGGATCCACCTATATCCATATCCGAATCCGATCAAAATAAGGGGATCCATATTCGATCCAAATCCGACCGGATCCAAAACGGATTCGGATCAAATTCAGATCGGATTTAATTTGTAATATCCGTATTGGATCCGACAATCCAAATCTCCAAAAACGGATCTGATTTGGATCCGGATTCGGATCCTGAGCATTTTTTTACTTTTCATAAAAAAATACACAGAATTCAAAAAAAAAGTAAAAATGCCACAACACAAAATAAAATCTACCTAAACAATAAAAATATACTCAAAAATATTTTACCAATATGACAAATACAAATCTATCAAAAAATATAGGCAAACCACTCAAAGGTTAAATGTCTAAAATTGTCTACAAATTTAATCAAAACAACATACTTAAATTTTCCATAACCATAAACATAAGATTGTTAAAATTTTCCATAATCATAAGATCTTAAGACCAAGACTCAAGAACTTCAAAAACAAACAACAAACATCAACTACTCTTTCAATTCTATTTTTTAGGTAATAATGTGTTGTGTGTTTCTTAATGTGTAGTGGAATGTTTTTTAGGCTTGAAAACATAATGTGTAGTGAATTGTGTAATATATTTATATATATATGTAGGTAAATATATGATTTTTTATAACGCTAAGGGTATTTTCGTAAAACTACGTGTGTTCGGATCCTTTTGGGCCGGATATCCATCGGATATCCTAATATTTTCGGATCGAATCCGGATACGGATCGAATTTAATTTTTAATATCCATATCCGATCCATTTTAAAATGGATCGGATTCGGACTTGATCCATTCGGATCGAATCACTCGGATTTTGCATCGGATCAGACCACATTGCCATCCCTACACAAAGACGACCTATAAAGTAGGGATCGTCTGGGGAAACCACAGAGGGAACACGCGGACGACCCTGACGACCCACCTTGGTCGTCTCGGTGAGTCTATCTCGTCGTTGTCTGAGTGAACTGGAAAACCACCGAGGGAACAACCCGACGACCCTGACGACCCGGACAGGTCGTCTCTGTGATTCTAGATCGTCCGTGTCTGAGTGAACTGGATTGGCAGACGGTCTCGGCGAACTTCCCAGACGACCGTGACGATCCCCAACAATCAAATTCTTTAAATAAGACTTAAAATAAGACCCCAACAATCAAATACAACAATCAGAATTCCAATAATCAAATACTTTAAATAAGACTTACATGTTTTTGTGAAGAACCCAAGAACAAATACTTTAGAAATTACATCAACAAATAGATTACAATAATCAACAGTTCCAAAAACACAAAAACTGGAACATGACTTCAAATATTAATCAAGGTAAATAATATCAACCCAACATTAATCAAGACCCAAACACAAAAATTAGATTCGTGGTAGCAAAGATAAAATCAACATAAACTGAAAACAAATTTTAAACAAATCAGTTAAAGACAAAAAATAAACAAAAACTTAGAAGAAATTGCATTAAACTTAAAATAAATTATAGATTACATTGACATTTCAAAACGTAAAAGAAACAAACTACATTTATTTTGGTTTCTTCTTATCCCTAGGAATATCTTCTGGGTCACAATCCGAACTAGTGCTCGATTCTTCACTAGCACTACCATCCCTGTCTCTTTTACGTGGAGGAGGTGGGAGACTAGTCCAGTAAGCCGTGTCTTCTTCGTCTTCATCGGATGAGTGAATGGTTGTTTCGGAACCCTTTTTGTAGGAATAACCAATTTCGTCATCCTCCTCACTTTCCTCCTCTTCACTTCCCTCCTCTTCACTTTTTCTTCTTCATCACTTTCCTTCTCTTGACTTGTTTCTTCTTCATCACTTTCCACCTCCTCTTCTTCTTCACCGTGGTCAGTTTCGTACTCCTTAGGTGGGGAGCTTGGACATTTTGATGGAGTGATTTGGGAGTGTGAATAGATTGTGGTTTGGCAGTTTCAATAGTTCCTACATTTATAGTGGTGGAGGGTAGACGAAGAGACTCGGCACTTTCTTTTGTTTGTTGTGTCGTGCATGCTTGTAATAATGTGGATACATTTTCTAGATGATTTCTTCTTGAAAATGTATCCACATTTACAAAGGATGCCGCTTATAAATTTCCAAGGCACCCCGTGAAGTTCTTCTAAAAAAATAAACTATCGGGACGACCAAGGTTCGGTCGTCCGTGTCATTCACTAGTGAAGACCGGGACGACCAAGTCCGGCCGACAAGGTCGTCTGATAATGAACATGTCGTCCGGTTCGTTCACTGGTGAAGACAGAGACGACCACGATCGTCGGGTTCGTATGTGTCATTCACTAGGGAATACAGAGACGCCCAAAGGACATTGGTCGTCTCTGTCTTCCCTACCAACTGTTTATTATTAAAAAAAACCTAAACCCTAAACCCTTATTATTAAAAATAACTATTATCACATTATGGTTATTCTCAAACCCTAAATATTAATTAAAAAAAAACAAAAATTATCTTCTAACATGTGAAGTTTGTTTATATATGACAGAGATGGTGAAGAAATTAGGAGTACTTGTCATCTGGAATGGTGCATGGGATCGTGTCGAAGGTAGGTACAAATACTTGGGTGAAAGATTGAAGACAGCGCATTTCAAGATATGAAAAGGCATTGCTGTAGAGTTATTGAAGGAAGATGTTTCTGTTAGAATGAGTGGTGATCATGAGTCTACTAAGAAGATCGTCTTACACTATCATCACTTGATAGACGATGCAGACTTGTTCCCCCCCCTAACGTACTTTCTGATGACATACAAATCGATGATTTGTTTTATTGGTGTTCTGCGGGGTTTACTGTTAGAATGTACGTTACTTTGGAGGATGAGGTTCAAGGAAACGTAGTTTCAGATATAGTTCTTGATGGAGTACATAACGGCCCGATTCCGATGGATGACCACAATATGTAGCCGATTCCAATGGATGACCACAATATGCAGCTGATTCCCGTGGATGAACACAATAGCCCCCATGCATTGATTGAATAAGAATACTTCCCCGGTGTGCAGATCATACCCGAGTGCTATGCTGACGACATGGACCCTCCCTTGGTCCCCACAGAAATGGAAAATGTTATGGCTCTCAGTCCACCCGACTTCGATCATGACAACGCCACCAATGTGGTCAATGACAATGATGTGTATGATAGAGAGGAACCAAATGTGCATAACAATCTTGCATTGGAAACTGTGCAGATAGAACGCACTTGTTTTGTTGATGAGGCCGGTAGTAGTGGTTGTTGTAGTGATGGCATTGGTAGGTCTGACGGACTGGTTCTGAAGATTGGCAATTTGTTTCCCGGACCCGACGTGCTATTAATGCCTATTAGGATAGTTGCTGCTAAGAGCGGATGGTCTTTTCACGTCTACAAGCGAGAGGCTGTGTGGATAGTGATGCGTTGTAGGGATGACAACTGTAAGTGGATGGTGGGGGCGTACAAGATCAAAGAGGCTGTGAACTATGTCCTTAAGAAACACAATCCCATTCACACATGTACCGCAATTACGATTAACGGTAAGCACCGTAACATCACCAGCATGGTTGTAGCCAAGCAATTGCTGGGACGGTTTAAAGATCTCACAAAGACACCCTTAATCGCTGATGTTCAGGCTATGGAGAAAGATATGGGCACCAAATTCTCGTACCATACGTCGTGGATTGCAATTCAAAAGCGTAAAAGTCTTATTAGCGGCACTAGGGCCCAAAATTATGCAGATCTACCTGCGTTCATGCATTTAACCGCTGAGTTGAACCCTGGTTCGAAGTGGGATATCGGGGCGAGCCAATATAATGTATTTCAGTACTGCTTCATGGCCCTCGGTGAACAAATCGCAGGTATACGGTTGTGCACAAGAGATTCCGGCGGGGAGACCTCCGTGTGCACCGTGTGTAGTGGATCAAGGATCGCACAGGAAGAGTGGGGTTGTGTGTAGGGAGAGATTAAGGCAGTAGCAATGTCTGAGAGAGAGACAGAGGTTTGGCAGAGCTTCCGCGTATGGCAGTGTGTTCTCCTTTGTATGGAAAGGTTGACGATCTATATATACTGGAGAATGTGACCGTTGTAGTGTGGTTAATGCGCCCATTGATGGCGGCTTAATTAGCTTAACCATAACGGCACGTTCGTCCGAGTATATAGGGACCGTTACAGCACGTGGTGCGCGAATACCGGAACCGTTACGAGGTTGACCGGGTTTGACCGGATTGACCGGGTTTATGGAGCTCGTGCCATAAATCTCTCAAAACAGTTACTAAAGGTCGCGTGCGGGCTTGGCTCGCACGCGACAGGGCTTACTCTAGCCTCCAAACCACAAAGTCCCTACAAGTCCCGTGCAGTGGTATGCGAGGGCTCTGTCTCGCAGCCCCCACATGGATCAGCTCGGCTGGTGATCCAGTGTGTGTGGAGCACAATATGGTGTGCCGGATGGCTGCCACGTGGCCAAGATCTGTCAGCTCAGAAAGCAGTATCTACATTAGCCCCCTTTCTGCGCGTGAAGACTCATAGCCGTATAGACTTCCATGCGCGGAAACCAACATACGGGTCTCCGCCACGCACCAATTCGAATACGGGTAGATTCAGCCCCCGTGCGTGTCATTATGACCTAAAACCCCTAGAGTCGTGCCGTCTGACCTTTAGGGTTTTAGGCGTGACGTCAGCTTGTCCTGTGATTGCGCGATTCGACGGTGACGGTTGCGATTCGACTATCGAAAGGACACAACCCTTCATTGTTTTGGATAAATACCTTGTATCCCCCATTATTGCAAAGCATCACTTCTTTCTCTTAAAGTGAATGGTACCCGGAGATCTTCGAGAGCAGATCCAGATAATCAATCACCAGTTCAGAACTGCAAATCGTATTCTTCAATTGTGCATATCCAAGCAGGCTTCAAGAAAACAAGGTTGGCCTCGTTTACTTTTGATTTAAGATACCAGTGTTTGCCTTGAACTGCGTTGAATCTGTAAACCCATTAAATTTGTGAAGAGGCTTTGATCTTTGAACCCGCTTCGTTTTAATCTTTCAACAATATTGGATCTTGCAACTCCCCAATTTCTGAAATCGATACCGGAACTGTTCGTCTTCCTTTGCATAGATCTTGAATTCCAAAATTCAAACTGAAGTGTGGTATTTCTCCCCCCTTTTTCTTGCTCTTCCGCAGGAATGGCCAAGACAAGAGTAACCAGACCCGTCAAGGAAGATGAAGAGATACCCGATCTTCCGCAGGCCTTGTGGCGAAAAGCCCCCTTTTTAGGCGGCAAAAATTTCTACCATGCGAGGGTAAAGGCGAAGAGGATGCCTGATCCTGTTCCAGTTGAGCGATTGCTGACGCTGACTCGCCCTGTTAACTCAGCCTTGCTCGAGTTGGTTGGTTCCGAGGATGTAGTTCGATTGGGGATCGAGAACGGGCACTTCCCATATACTGCGATTTCTACTCAGGCGTTCGTCCAGAAATTGGACTATATGGATGAGTGGATTGACCACGTGCTGGATCATCACGCCGTGACTCTTAATGAAGCCGGCGTATACTTTGCTATCCATGCTATGAAGGGTGCTGCCGTGAAGTTGGATCAGTCCATGCTTCTAGACCTTCTGTCCCGTTACTCGCCTGCGACTCATACGTTCCATTTTGCTGAGTTCGAGGCTGCCCCGACACTCGAGGACGTTCAAATGCTGTACGAGCTTTCCACCATGGGCGAGGTGGACCCTCTGAGTCCCTTGAGGACATCTGTGGAGATTGCTTTGTACACGCAGATGGAGGAATGCCTAGCAGAGGTGAAGAAAATCTCCACTCGGTGGACCACTACGAAGCCTCTTCCGAACTGGCAGCTGGTTGATACATCCGCGAAGAATACCTGGAACAAATGGTTGCAGTACTTCTTTCGAGATTATGCGAACAGCAGCATTACTAAGAAACTTCTGAGTGAAGATCCAGAGGCCAAGAATTACGTAGAGGGCAAGGGTTATCACTTGACTCTTTGTGCTTTTCTCTGTGCCTGGCTGTCGAGGTACTTGATTGATGGTCACCCCCATGAAGGAGTCTTCTACCATGTGTTGCCACTTGCTGTGAGGCTCGCTCTTGGCCAGAGGGTCGCACTCGGACCCTTGGTCTTGGGCACGCTATACTATAGGCTTGATCAGCTGGTTCTGGCTATGAGGGAGTCGCGTGGCCGCCTCGATGTGCTGACTTTTGTCAATATTTCCTTTTTGACAATGTGGGTTTTCGAGCGCTGGCCATCTTATGCTCCAACTGCTCTCCAACTTGACAAGTGGTGTCCCCCGGGCGAGACAGAAGCGCGCAACAGCGGAAGAGCTGCGAGATGGTTTGGAACAGGCAACACCAAGTGCGTTTGGAGTTTGATATGCGACAAACGGAAGGAGTTTACTGCCAGGCCCTATGCCACGCGCATTGAGAACGTGCGATGGTTCCCAAAGCTGTACCCCTCTAAAGGCATGGTCTTTTCCGAAGAGCTTCTCTTTGTAAAGGGGCCGCATTTCCACGAGCGCTACCGCGAGTTCTTTTGTTGGTGTCTGCGAGGTTCCCTTCCTGCCCTCGCAGAGCATATTCGTGAGCTCGCGCCGAGGTATGAAAAGCTTACCGTGGACGTTGACCCCACTCGAGTTTCTCCTCAGTTTGGTTTTGATGCGGTGGCCCCATCAATCTGGCCCCAGTCCATTGTCAGAGGATGCTACAAGCGCTTGCTAACAAAGGAGTGCAAGACGGTTTTCATGAACAATCTTCCTTTTGAGCAGCCTGCGGGAACCCGCGAGGGTGGTTGTTCCCAGAACTGGCTCGCATACTGGGTTGCCCAGCAAACGAGGATTGAGACGGAGTCGGCCGCGCAGCCAGGCAGATCTCCCTTGATCAAAAGGAACTCTTTTCCGTTTCGCCCCACTTGCAGTCTGAGCGAGTCTGAGTATGGTTGCTACTCACTGTGGGATCGTGAGAACCATTTGTGCCCTGATGTCATTCTGAAGGAGCAAGTTGCCGCAATTAAGAAGGGCGATACGCATGTCGTCAGATATAGCAAGGCATTTGCTGAGGTAAACAATTTCTCCGCGTGCATTTAAGCCTTTCTGATTTTCTTATGCTGACATCTTTATTCTGCACGGTTGTAGTGTCATGTGCGGCGATTCGCATCTGGTGATCGTTCCAAGTCATTGGTCAACGCCCTCGTTGCCACCAGGAGACAAGGGCAGTCGTTCCGGCTATCGTGGAGGATGGAACCTGAGCTCGAAATGAAGATTCGCGCAGTCATGAATGCTTTTGCTGACTCGCTGATAGACAATCCTCCGGCTCCGTCCCCATCTGGAGATGACCCGTCTCCTCCAGCGACTACGGCCCCAAGAGTGAAGAGACCTAGGCAAAAGGGAATTACGATTTCTTCCCCTAGGAATGCCCCAGCTTCTCCTCCAGTGAGGTCCCTTTCTATCAAGGACAAAGGCAAAGGTCGCATGCCCAGCAAAGTGCGGAAAGATCTCGCAGTTGAGACCTTTGTTCCATTCAATCAAGAGGAAGAGGAAGAGAGGCAGGAGCCCCAAGCAAGTGATGAAGAAGAAGTAACAGTTGTGATGCATGAGGAAGAATCAGGAGGTACCTCCGTCGCATTTCCTTTCCCGTTATCGTAACTTCTTTGCACTTCTTTTCTTTAAACCAATTGGGTATTCGCAGATGATGATGATGAAACCATTGGTGGCCTTGTGGCCAAGAGACAAAAGAGAGATGCCCATTCTGGCATTTCAGATGAGCCCATAAGCGAGGACGTTCTTGCTGAGTCCCGGAAGACAGCCGCGGAGGCTGCTGAAAGAAGAAGGCAGCGAGAGGAAGAGGAGCTCGAGCGTGTGAAACAGCGGAGCCTCGAAGAGCAGCATGTTGACGACTTAGTGCGTCCAGTTGGCGAGGAAGACGAGCTTCCCGAAGAAGTGGCTCCTCATGCGGAGGAGGAAGATGAGGTTCCCGGAGAGGATGCAGCGGCCTTGGAGCAAGTCCAAGCAGACTTCGAAGAGATCGCAGGTGGCGATAAAGGTGAGATCTTCAATCTCGCAGTAACTTATAGAGATGTTATTGTGGGTGCGTTAAAGCATGGTGTGTCAAAGGCTGACATTCGCCGTTGGTTAGTAGGCAAATGCGGAGAACCCTCAGGTAACTATTTGAGTGATACGCACGTACTAGGCTTTAGCAACTTAAGGCAGAATCATGACTGGTTTATTCGCATCCCAGGTCACGCTTCTCTTAAAGACTTGCTTAGTGAGGACACACTGATAGGGCATGGTTCCACGTCCTTAGTGTATGATGAGGATACCTCAATCCCACCTTCGCGTGGAGGTGCTTTCTCTTAGCTTTAGCAAAGATAGCAAAATAACTTATAGCACAAGTTACCTCATGTCATCGCATTTAATGTCGCAGGTTATGCTGAGGAACCTGAGCTGGAGCAGAGAAGTCAACCTTCTGCGTCCTATGTTCCAATTCCGAGCTCCCATACCGAGAAGCCCGTCGCAGCTGCTGACCACGCGGGTGAGCCTCTTGAGGACATCATCGAGCTTTCCGACGATGCTGTAGCTGATACTGTGCTGATGGATGAAGATGTCCATGCTAGTGCTGAGGAAGTAAGGACAAGCGCTGCTAATGCGTTCGCATCTGAGAGTGTCCTTCGCCAAGCGACTTCGGCTGTCCCTTCGCCTCCGGCGACGACTGAGCCCGAGGCACCTATTCCTGCGTGGAGCATTTGGGGCTCGCAGGTTGGGAATGCAGTCGCAGCTGGTGCGGCCTACACTCTTCCTCCCGACTACGAGAGATTGGAGCTCGCAGCTGATAGGAGAGCTATGGAGCGAGGGCAATCTTCGAACAACCCGGCAGCTCGCATTCCTTCCCTTCATGAGATTCTGGAAGGAACTGGTAAGTAGAGCTTTACTGTTCGCTCGTCGCATTATTCGCTTGCGAGTTTTGACATCATAACTTATTTTTGACGTCTCTTCAGGTTTGAAGCAAACCGATGTAGACTGGGTGGTTCGAATGCGTCTGACCTACCCCCGATCGTTTGTGAGATCTCTGGAGATCGGGCCTTTTGATAGGAGGCTGTTTCTTACTGAAGCCATCTGGATTTTGGAGCAGCTATCTGCGGCTACGCCTGCGACCATTTCGGTCCAGAGTGCTGAATTGCTATGCGGCATGTGCCAAAATATTGTGACCAAAGTCCAGGGAAGACTGGGTTTCAAATTTCTCAAGGACAGAGTCATGCTGATTCGCGCAGCCGTAACTTTGAAGCTTGGTCACCAGAATCTCGCAGCTGAGATGCAGAAGGTGGAGCAGCAGAAGCAAAAGGTTGATGAAGCTCTGAAGCTGTATCATGAGATGAATGCCAGGTGCGAGCTACTGAAGCAAGAAGTGGAACAGGTAGAGAAGCTGAGCGAGCAGTTCGCGCCCCAAGACTCCTTAATCAAGAATTTGCTTTGATTTTTCGAATTTTGCAAAAATAGCAAGAAGAAAATAGCTGAAACATCAATGTAATGTCTTGAACATTAATGTAATGTTGCTAGGGTTTCTCCCCTCTTTTTTTTTAACAACAATGAAATTTCCCGCTTTGCCCTTTTCCGGGATTTGATTGGATATTTCTGTGCATATCCAATTATGACATCAGCAATTGATACTCTGCTTGATTTTCGCGCTAATTTCTCGGCAGATAAGCATGCTTTCGTTGGGAAGTCCATCCGAATCATGACCATCCGTCATTTATTAGGATACGCAACTGAATCGTCGTAGCCTTTAGTAGGGTAATTGATTGTTACCGCTTTTCAAGGCGTAAGTGATTGAACTTACCCTCTTTTTGAATTTTGCTGACTCATCTTAGGCAACCGAAGAGTCTGTACAGGGTCTATATAAACCCTGTCTTTGCTATTTGGGTTCTTCATCCCAAACATGTGCTTTGCCGTGAGTCCTTACGACTGCTGGCTTCAACGCTTGTTTTTCGTTGATTCATGGCAACTTCAAGTTGTGAATCCTGAGTTTGCGCTTTGTGCTGTAGAAATAGTTTCCAATATCCACTTTATGAGGCTTATTGCTCTTTATAACCATCATAAAGAAGATGTAGATAATATCTCATGTGTGTTCGAAGAAAGTTCTTCGTGTATTATGTGTGCAGGTCATGTTTCCGGCCGCCTCGTGGTGAGGTGCAGCGCCGAAGTGACCGTGCTACCGTCTCGTAATGAACGGCGGAATTCTTCTTCAGCATCCCTGGAGAAGAATCCGTCACCTTCACGTTTGTGAGCTCGGGGTGACGAACTGTCGCGTTCATCCCCGTCTACAAGGAGCCCTTGCCCTTTGGAGCTTCTGCTTGCCTGCGGATCGCCGGAACCGGTGGTTCCTTGGGCAAATGTTATGGGGTGCAGATCTGACAACGGTCTTGTCGAAAACCGGGATCTTGAGCGTATGGATTCATGTGGCTCTTTTAGAGCAAGATCCCCCCCGCTACAGATGTTCACCCGCAGATCTGCGTGTTGCGTAGCCGGTGTTGAAACCGGTGGGTTCATCCTTTTCTAGTCGGAATTCCCGTAGTGTGTTTCTGGCTTGTCAGCCACTTTTCGAATGTATTGTAAGCCATGTCGGCTGCGTAGTTAGATTCGAGCTTTTCGCTTGTAAGCTGCTATCTAGACAGATAATTGTAAGTCATTTGACTCGTAATGATAAATAGCTTTTTGTATTATCTGCTGTCTCTTTACAACAAAAATACAATTTCGCATGCGTTTCGGCATATTTCGCCTTGCATAATGCTATTTAATGGTTTCGCATTTGCGATATATTAATTCGCTGATGCTTCGCTAGATCGTTCGAGATCAGATTTTCGCAGCTGTGCCATCCTGACAGATGGGTTTGTGGCTGGCCGTTGTGGATCATTCAAGATCATCTTCACAATGTTGCAATCGTAGTAGATAGTCTTTAGCAGATCAATTAAGACCGTTAAGTGGTGCGAATTGCTATCATGGCAGATAGGCTTTATTAGAGAATCGATTGAGATCATTTCTCACATAAACTGCTATCGCAACAGATAGACTTTTAGAAGATCTAATAAGATCATTTTGCGCATGCGTTGCCATCGTAACAGATAAGCTTGGGCGATCAACTAAAATTGCTTTGTATATAAGTTGCTATCGTAACAGATAGGCTTAGGTGATCAATTAAGATCGCATTTAGACAGGCTGCTATCGTAAGAGATAGGCTTATATGATCAATTAAGATCGCATTTGTACAGGCTGCCATCGTAAGAGATAGGCTTATATGATCAATTAAGATCGCATTTGTATAGGCTGCTATCGTAAGAGATAGGCTTAAAGGATCAATTATGATCGCATAGGCTTTTATGATCAATTAAGATCGCATAGGTTGCTATCATAACAGATAGGCTTTTATGATCAATTAAGATCGCACTTGTATAGGCTGCTATCGTAACAGATAGGCTTTTATGATCGATTAAGATCGCATTTGCATTGATTGCTATCGCGAGAGATAGGCTTTTATGATCAATTAAGATCGCATTGCATTGGCTGCTATCGTGAGAGATAGGCTTAGATGATCACTTAAGATCGCATTGCATTGGCTGCTATCGTGAGAGATAGGCTTAGATGATCACTTAAGATCGCATTCGCATTGATTGCTATCGTGAGAGATAGGATTAGATGATCACTTAAGATCGCATTTGCATTGATTGCTATCGTTAGAGATAGGCTTAGAGGATCAATTATGATCGCATTTGCATTGATTGCTATGGCGGCGAATAAACCATTGTTAACAGTAATAACGAACTGAATAGAGCAACATAAACAGCTAGAAATGTGAACTTCTCATTTGGGAGAATTCTTTTATTACAACGCTCTCATATGGGAGAGATGAGATTACAATCCTCTCATATGGGAGAGGAGATTGCGTAAATCGTAGCCACATGAGACATTAAACAACGTTATCATAGAACGTATGAAACGAGAGAAGTCAGGGATAGTACTTCTTGATCCAGCGCATGTTGACTGAACTCGGAGTTGAGGTTGTGCCGTGCAACCTTCGTATGCTGCAGTAGCCACTATCGAAGACTTCTGTGACTTCGAAGGGTCCTTCCCAATTAGCTGCGAACTTTGGGTGAGTTGCTTCTCGCATACAGTGGTCAGATGCGCGCAAGACCAAGTCTCCGACTGCGAAATCTCTTCGCTGGACTGTCTTGTTGTAGGCGCGAGCGATTCTTTCCTGGTATCGCTTGTTGGTCCTTTTGGCTTGTTCTCGCTTTTCCTCCAGCAAGACTAAGTCGTGATCGCGTTGATTTTCATAGAGTGCATGGAAGGCCAGCCTTGCCGAATTGACTCTAACCTCCGCAGGTACTACAGCTTCGGCTCCATAACATAGTAGAAATGGCGAGGCCCCTGTAGGTGTCCTTGGAGAAGTTCGGTAAGCCCACAGAGCTATGTTTAGAGAGTCGGCCCACTTCTTGTGGTCATCTGCGACCATCTTGCTCAAAATTCTCAACAGCGTTTTGTTAGTCGCTTCAGCTTGTCCGTTTCCCTTTGGGTAATAAGGGGTAGAACATATCTGCCTGATATTGTACTCCGCTAATTTCGCAGCTACCTGGCGATTAACAAAAGGAGTACCGTTATCTGAAAGAATGGTGTTTGGAATTCCGAACCTGCATATGATGCTTTCCTGGATGAAATCGATCACAGCCAGCGCATTTGCCGTCTTTAGCGGTATCGCTTCCACCCACTTGGTGAACAGCTCAGTTGCGGTGAGAATGAACTGATTCCCGTGCGACGTCGGTCGGATGGGACCGATGAAGTCTAGAGCCCATGTGTGAAATGGCCAGGGCGTCCCTAGTGCATGTAGATCCACAGCGGGAGCGTGCACTAGGTTCCCTTTGAATTGGCATTCCTGGCAGCGTCGTACTTTGGTGCGGCAATCGACCTCCATCGTGGGCCAGAAATACCCGATTGAGAGGAGTTGTCTGCATAATTTCGCACCTCCTTGGTGTTCCACCTGATGAGAAAGGTCCATGACTTCTTGTGCTTCTCTGCCGTTTAGACATCGCAGCAAGTTGCCCTCGTGACCTCTTCGCCAAAGCAGGTTTTCCTGTACCACGTATCGAGACGCTTTCCTTTTCAATTTTTCGGCTTCTTTTCTTGACTCGGGTACGGTGCCCTGAGTGAGGAAATCAAATAGTGGCTTCCTCCAGTCCGTGTCGTCATCGGTTAGGGCGATGAGTAGAGAATCTTTGATTAGTGCGCAGCTTTCGCACTTCCCTTGTATCAGGGCTGCGGCTATTGACATGTCTGGCCAATGAATGCCATATCTCTGAGCCTTTCTGTAGATTGACACCTCGCTTTCTCCGCAAGCGTGTTGGTGAATCTTTTCTAACAACTGCTGTCCCTCTTGCTCGGAGACGCATCGCATGAGTATTCCCCCAGGACCCTTGTAGTAAAGGGTGTTGTCGTGGATGCAGTATCCTTTTGTGAGTGCCCAGCTTTCGTTGCTGGTGCCCTTCGCAATAGCTTGCAAGATTGGTTTTCGCCAGTCTGCGTCATCCATGTGTTCGTCGTCGCACGCATCTTCTGTCAATGCCGACGACGTTCGCACTTTGATGGAAATCCTTGCGGGGCATTTGTCTATGCTGACCTTAGATCCCAAGGTTGCTAAGGCGTCTGCGTGCCTGTTGTCTGCTCGGGGCTTGTGCTCGTACTTCACATCGCAGAATTGTTGCATCAGCTTCTGTACTAAGGTGCGATAAGACAGGAGGTTGATCTCCTTCAAACCATATTCGCCCGAGGCTTGCTTAACAATCAGCTTGGAATCTCCCATGACTGTTAAGTTGCTCACTTCCAAAGCTTTCGCCGCACGGAGCCCCACAATGAGAGCCTCGTATTCCGCTTCGTTGTTTGTGACTGCGAAGTTAAGCTTTGCGGACATCTGTATGACTTCCCCATCTGGCTTTGTCAAGACTATCCCAATGCCTCCGCCTTTCCGGGTTGACGAACCGTCGAAGCGGAGAGTCCAATAGGGCACATCGATTGCGTAGATCTCAGGGCCTTCGAGCTCTTCTTCGATCACGGGCTCATGGCTGTTATCGGGGAACTGTGCCAACAGATCTGCTACCGCCTGCGACTTGATCGCCCGTGGTCGCACGCATGTGATATCGTATTGGGAAATGGTCATATACCATTTCGCCAGTCTTCCTCCCGGAGTAGTGTGAGTTAGCAAGTATCTTATGGGGTCGCTCTTGGTGACCACTACTACTTTGTGTGATGCAAAATAGTGCTTCAACTTTTCTATCACAAAGAATAAGGCAAGGCAATGACGTTCGATGTCTGTGTACCTCGATTCAGCAGGCTGCACGATGCGGGAGATGTAGTAGATAGGCCTCTCTTGGCCTTCATACTCTTGAGCCAAGAGCGCTCCTATAGATCTCCTTGTAGATGTCAGGTATAGCAGAAGCGGTGATCCCAGTTGAGGCGCGATCATTATCTTTGAGGACGTGAGTAAATCCTTCAGCTTTTCGAATGCGGTTTCGTGCTCCGGAGCCCAGTTGTACGCGGCGTCCTTCTTGAGAAGAGTGCTGAAACAGCATGTGATTTCGGCAATTGCTGGGATGAATCTCCGCAGATAGGATAGCTTTCCTAAAAATGTCTTCAATGCACTCTGATTATGGGGCGGCGTCATGCCAGTGACAGCTGATACTTTCGCGGGGTCGGGCTCTATCCCTTGGCGATGAACCACGCATCCCAAGAATTTCCCTTATGTCACCCCGAACGCGCATTTCATGGGATTCATCTTCAGTTGAAAGCGCCTGCATCTATTGAACACCTTTCGCAGATCTGCGAGGTGGTTTGCTTCGTGCTTGGATTTAACCACCAGGTCATCCACATAGAATTCCACCTCTTTGTGCATCATGTCGTGGAATAGAGCCATCATGGCCCGCTGATAGGTCGCGCCCGCGTTCTTAAGGCCGAACGGCATCACCGTGTAGTTGAATACCCCTACAGGAGTGATGAATGCTGTTTTCCGCGCATCTTCGGGATCCATCTTGATTTGGTTGTATCCGCTGAAGCCGTCCATGAAACTGAACATGCGATGACCCGCTGTCGAATCGATAAGCAAATCGATGTTGGGCAGTGGGAAATCGTCCTTAGGGCAGAAGCGATTGAGATCTCGGAAGTCCACGCAGATGCGGAGCTGTCCGTTCTTCTTCACCACTGGCACGATGTTGGCCAGCCATGTGGGATGATGATTCGGCTCTATGAACTTGGCATCTAGGAGTTTGACAATCTCCTGCTTGATCTTCACGCTAAGCTCCGGCCTGAAGCTCCTCGTGCTCTGCTTGACCGGTTTAGACCCGGGGATGATGTCTAAACAGTGCATGGTGATGCTTGTATCCAGACCTGGCATTTCATCATACTCCCATGCGAACACATCCTTGTATTCAGTTAGGAGCTGTAGCAGCCCTTGTTCTTCTTCGCTTGTGAGATATGCGCTCAGGAAGACTGGCCTTTTCTTTTCCTCGTTCGGGCTGAGGAACACTTCTTTTAGCTCTTGCTTTTGCGGTCTTGGCCTGTCTTCCATGCATTCAGGCGCTTCTTTGAGTTTCTCGTCTGGAGTGCCTTGTGTTGGCTCTTCTGTCAGCGCAATTTGCTCGATTTGATTGATTTTCCCAGGGATATCCCCATGCCCGTGTGAGGACATCCCCGCGCACCTTCATATGCGGTAGCATTTCTTCCCATTGGCGTAGAAGCTCTCTATCTCCTTGCCCTCGGGGTCATGCTTTGCGATCCTCTTCAGGGTATACACGCTCTTTCGATGATATGCGATACGGGGCGCCTCTTCGCGTGCAGGCGGCTTTTCCTTGGCATCTTCCCTTGTCACCATTACTCCTGCAGGCGACTGGTCCTTGATGTCCTCCCAGAGAGGCAAAGGAGTAGGGTTAAATGGCCCGGGTGTTTGCTCGTCTGCCATCTCGGTGAACCACACCGCCTCGCTGAGATGTGCTTCGTCCAAGTTGAACGGGTTTGTCGAAGCCGGTATCTCGACTATTCTGTCGTTCCAGATAGCTTTCATAACCTGGTGAGCCTTCGAAGGGACTGCGTCGAAGCGATGAATCCAGGCTCGACCTATAATCATGTGGTATGTGGTGTTCGCGTCTATGACATAGAACTTTGCTGAGCACTTGATTTTGCCAATCTGAACGCCCAGGCGGATCCATCCGATCGTCATTCTAGAGTCGCTGCCGAATCCCACCAGCGGAGATGGACGCCTGACTACCTTATGTTCGGGGATCCCTGCTAGCCTCAGTGTGTGGAGCAGAACGATGTTGACCGCTGCTCCTCCATCGACGAACGCTCGTTTGAACTCGACGCCATTGATGATGGCGGTGACGTACAGAGGTCTCTGGTGGCTCGCATCCGTCTTCTTGTCGCTGGCAGAAAAGGTCATAATCTTTTCCGTAGAGCGGGATGCCCTGATGACTTTCCCGTTGGAGACCACAAGGTCCTCCTCGTAGTCCTCTGCTATCCTCAAAATCGCTTTCGTCATATCAGTCCGGCACTTCTCGGAGAAATTCATTTCATCGAAGAATTTTTTGAAGCCATGCGACCCTTTCATGCGGTCGGCACGTTCATCCTCTGTGTCCATGCTATAGTCTTCGTCTTCATGGACCTCGGCGACGATGGGCAGGCCATCCTCTGCGACTTCTTCCAAGTCGACGATCGAGATCATGGCGACCTCTTTGCCCTTCGAGCCCGGTTCCGCATGTGCGGGAAGCGGGTTGTTGCGCACGTCCTTCCGGTGGTCGCTGACGATGAGCTCGCCGTTCTTCATCTTCTGATCGAACGCGAACCTGAGTTTCTTGCACTCGGCGGTGGGATGCATGACCTTGCCGTGGTACTCACACCACTTAGGGTCCCTCACCATCTCCTTGGAGGGTGTTTTCTCGAGCGGTGGCAGGACGCCGTCCTTGCGCCACTGTCTGCAGAGATCACTTGCTTCCTCTACCGAGCATGGCAGAGGCGGTACATCGAAGTTCGCAACCTTCGCTTGTTTCTGGGTCGAAACTGTGTTGACCTCAGCTTCGCGTCCCCGCTTGTAGCTAAACCTCCCGATCTTGTAAGTAGTGCCGCTCGCAGGTCTCTCTGGAGCGCTCTTCTTTTTCTGTCTCTCGACTATAGGTTCGATATTCTTCGTGCATTCGATTAGCTTTGAAAACTTAGGTGTTTGCAAATTGATTAGCATACCTTTGTATTCATCTCGCATGCACTGCAGGCATATCTCTACGAGCCGGCTTTCGGGCATTGGATCTTTGCACTCCAAGGATTTCGCCCTGAATTTCTTGATGAAAGTGATTCCGTCCTCTTCGCGCTTCTGGTACATCCGCGAGAGATGGATCATCGTCACCTTTTCTTCCATCTGGAAGAACTTGGTGTAGAACTTCTGGACCATGTCGTCCCAAGTCTTCACGGATCCGGCCTCCAATGTTCGGTACCATTTGTATGCTACGTTCCCAAGAGACTTTGGGAACTCTCGCATCAGCAGTTTAGGATCAGCTCCGTATGGACCCATGACATCAATGAAACGCATGACATGCTCATGAGCGTTTCCGTTGACGTCCTCGAACTTATCCCATTTAGGGGCCTTGTACCCCGCCGGGTTAGGCATGAGATAGATTTCCCCTGGAATGGGTGGATCGTTGTCTAGCTTTGGGATAATGGTATCCGCGAATGACTGATGAGCCAGGATAGTGTCTACGCGTTTCTGCAAAGACGTCATGCATTCTGGAATGCTCCCCTCGGTAGCTGTCGGAGGGGTTGCCGTAGGCGGCGGCGACACATATGCCGCCGGAGGGTTGGGAGCATACTGACTACCTGCATTTCCCCAGATCGTCGTTGGGGGAGGTAAAGGGTACTGCAGAGTTGGGTTGGACACCAGAGCCGAGGGCTGAGGAGCGTGAGCGGCAGGAGGCAGCATCTGTGCCGTTGACCCCTGAACCGAAGGCAGCTGCGTAGCCGACGGTGGAGTCTGCAGATGAGGGTTGGGAGGTGCGGTTGACACTCCCAATCCTGGAGCGGTAGGGGTTCCTCCCTGAGAGATAGCGGCGGCTGGTGGAGGGTTTGGCGCAAGGGTACCCAGAACAGCCAAGATTTGTTCTAATTGCGCAGATTGAGCCTTGAGAGCTTTCGCCTGACTTTGGACAGTGGCATCCAAAGACTCTAACGTCGGTGCCTCGCCGGGGGTCGTTGGAGTACGGCGGGTCTCGTCTCCCGAGGGAGTTTCGGTGGAAGGCGATCGGTTACTGACATCATCCTCCTGAGACATGGTTGCTTTTGTTGGTAAGTTCACGTCGGGTTCACCAAAATGTGCACAAGAGATTCCGGCGGGGAGACCTCCGTGTGCACCGTGTGTAGTGGATCAAGGATCGCACAGGAAGAGTGGGGTTGTGTGTAGGAAGAGAGTAAGGCAGTAGCAATGTCTGAGAGAGAGACAGAGGTTTGGCAGAGCTTCCGCGTATGGCAGTGTGTTCTCCTTTGTATGGAAAGGTTGACGATCTATATATACTGGAGAACGTGACCGTTGTAGTGTGGTTAATGCGCCCATTGATGGCGGCTTAATTAGCTTAACCATAACGGCACGTTCGTCCGAGTATATAGGGACCGTTACAGCACGTGGTGCGCGAATACCGGAACCGTTACGAGGTTGACGGGGTTTGACCGGATTGACCGGGTTTATGGAGCTCGTGCCATAAATCTCTCAAAACAGTTACTAAAGGTCGCGTGCGGGCTTGGCTCGCACGCGACAGGGCTTACTCTAGCCTCCAAACCACAAAGTCCCTACAAGTCCCGTGCAGTGGTATGCGAGGGCTCTGTCTCGCAGCCCCCACATGGATCAGCTCGGCTGGTGATCCAGTGTGTGTGGAGCACAATATGGTGTGCCGGATGGCTGCCACGTGGCCAAGATCTGTCAGCTCAGAAAGCAGTATCTACAACGGTAATATGAGACCTGTAATTGTGATTGATATGTCGCACATGAAGAAAGAACCGGCTCAGTTGGTTGTGTGAACAATGGTTGATAGCGAGCAACACTGCTATCCCATTGCGTGGGGATTGGTGGATCGCGAGAATACAAATGCATGGACATGGTTCTTGACTAAACTAAGACAAATTAGGCCTGACATGCATGACCTGACTTTTGTTTCCGATCGACACCAAGCTATAATTAATTCAGTTAAGAAGGTGTACCCCCTTTCCAACCATGTCCATTGCTATCATCACCTGAAAATGAACGGGTTGTCGCATTACCCCACAAAGAAGTGGGATAAATATTTTTTTAAAGCTTCATATACCTTCGACCGGGAGATATGTGAAACATCTTTGAAGGACATGGGCATTGTTGTATCTCACGTGCATAGCGTGAAGAATATGACGATTGAAGGTTACTTTCGCGATGCCGGATTGGAGAAGTGGGCTAGGTCTTTGTGCAAGACAGCGCGGTTCGAAAAATTATGTTCCATCCATGCAGAGTCCATTAACGAAGGCTTTCTGGATGCACGGAACGGCAAACCTCTTCAATTATTCGCATTTGCATGCGACACATCGGCTCAATGTTTCATCTTGAGAAATGTCGAATTGGAGAAAATGGGAAGGATGTTTCTGACTAAGGTGTGGGAAGAAAAAATGTTGGAGAATTGGGCCAACTCTCGAGGGCTACATGTACGTCCCATCACATGCACAGAGTACGAAGTAAGAGACCGTGACCTGAAATGTTACGTGGTGGATTTTGGCCCTGGAAATGTCATCGGGAGCTGCAAGTGTGGCGAATACCAACAAATGTGGTTCCCATGCGTACATGCTTGTGCATGTGCATCTGCACTTAGGAAGCTGGGCCATTACGACGTGTAACACGACATGGAGGTCATGTACAACCATACTAGCAGGTACTATTCAAAATAATACTTTAAGGAGGCCTACAGCGGAACGGTTTACACTAATCCCAACCACACACAGTGGGACAGAGACATTTTACCCGAGGATATAAGAGCACTCCGGCCATTGCCTCCGAAGAAACTGGTGACACCAGGGAGGGACCAGGAGACCAGATTCAAGTCCACGGATGAAAAAATATTTTCAAATCGGGGAGGAAAGGGTTCATACAGATGCAACAAGTGCGGTCGACTAGGACACTCAAAAAGAACTTGCACTTATGAACCTTAATAAGTTTGTAGTATGTTATCGATAGTCGTTGTTTGTACTATGTTATCGATAGTCGTTGTTTGTAGTTTGTAATCGATAATCGTTGTTCGTAGTATGTTATCGATAGTCGTTGTTCGTTGTTTTGTAATCGATAGTAGTTGTTCGTTTTTTGTAATCGATAGTCGTTGTTCGTAGTATGTAATCGATAGACAATTGAAAATATCAAAAGTTTAATTTCATAACTAAAATACACATCATTGGAAGCTTACTTTGTCCACTCTCACACCTTTTACAGTGACAATAGGGAAGTGAAAAGCGACCATACAAATCAAAGTATAGTAATCTATCTTCTTTTTGATTACTATGTCTTCCACACATATCCAACCCCTAATAGGATTTGACTTAATTAAGCACTCAATCATTTGAACTACATACCAGGATGTCATATGCCTTTTTTGGGTCACAAACCTCTTGTCTCTTATCCTGAATAGATGTTTCTTCTTCAATTTATCCACTTCCAACAATTCAGGACTCGCTCTACAGCCACCAAAGTCCTTCAGAAGCTTAGGGAAATTCGTGCAAAGACGCTCCAAATCCCATTGCTTGAACCCAGAGTACTGATGCGGATTGTACACTTTCAACTCCCTGTCTTTTAATTCAATGTAAATGACAATCCAATGCCCTGAACCTTTACCCGTTCTCTTTGTAAACCATGGCATGAACCACCTACTAGCCTTGGCGAGCTCAGTTGCCCGATACGGCTGATTTCCAGCAAAATATGGGGCCACTCTCTCCTTCAGCTCCTCGTAAGTGAGTGACTTATTCATGAACGCATGGTACCAACCATAGTCAGTAATGACCGTGTCTGTTCTATCTTCACGCACTTTCTTTGAATACATGTACCTAATCACATACGTCACATCGTCCATATGATACCAAAGTATTGTAGAACATTCTGCTTTAAGGTGATTAAAGAATTCCCTCCCAAGTATATTAATTCCACAATATATACCTGCCCACTCCACTTCAGGATCATATAACCACGCACGGAAGGCCTTTATTAGAGGTGGTTTGGGTTGCATCATAAGGTTGAACGTTGGTACTCCGGTAGACACACTATATAAAAACTTCACAGGGTGAATTCCTTCTTTAGCAAGTGCAGCCGCATACTTGGTTCTCTCCCACTCAATTATTGCGCGATCACGCCGCCACTTTACTGCCACACCACCTTCTCGAACAATAAACGACTTATCACGACCATGTATCCAGCACTCTTCTTGGTTTGTATGCTATGGAGCCTCGAAGTACGGTATCCAATCTTCAGGTACATTTAACTTTAATTTTGGCAACACCACTTCTACATCTTCTTCTACGCCTCCTTATTCTTTGCCTCCCTCTTCTACAAGGGTTGAGTAATCTGCATCAAACCAACTTTCAAGTTCAGGATCACTCAGTTCTTCCACTGCTTGCTGGGATCCCCCTGCTTCTTGGAAACTTGATGGCCCTGCTTGCTGGGATGGCCCTGCTTGCTAGGATCCCCCTGCTTCTTGGAAACCTGCTTGCTGGGATCCCCTTGCTTCTTGGAAACTTGATGGCTCTGAAACCCTAGATCTTTCAGCTGCCGCTGCAAGCACAATTTGATTGGATCCATCTTCTTTTGGCTCGAATCCCCCTGATCCTGTTTGCTCTGTTGCTGCCTGCTCGTTTGGCTCGAATCCCCCTACTTCTGTTTGCTCTATTGCTGCATGCTCGTTTGGCTCGGGTTGGTTAGATCTACGGGTAGCTTCGAGCTCTGCATACTAACAAGAATATTACATTAAAATTAGGAACATGTTAAAATTAAAAACATACTTAGTTGACTACCAATCATACTTGTAATTATATCTTTGGCCCGGAGGTCTAACATACTCAGTTCGTGTCTCATCCGGTATTCCTTTTGCCACCTTCCACACTTTCGACACCAGAGTTCCCGTAACGTGTGCCATTTTCCCAAGTTTGTCCAACTTCTCAACCGCGATGCCCTGATTGTTCGCGGTTGTCTTCAATAATATAGTGCCTTGCTTTTCAACCAACGTTCGCAAGTATTTCATTTCCTTCTCGACGCAGTCTAATCGCTCGCCAAACTTGTCGACTTTGTCGTTCACTGTCTTGAACTCCCCCCGGACCAGGGAAAATAAATCTTTCTTGAACGATTCAAAGTCCCCAGCTTGAACAAAAGATCTAGGGACCTCAGGTGCAGGAGTTGCATCATTTTGCTGATCAAGCACTTCCG
The DNA here is from genome assembly GCA_023055425.1 of Linanthus parryae. NCBI lineage: Eukaryota > Viridiplantae > Streptophyta > Magnoliopsida > Ericales > Polemoniaceae > Linanthus > Linanthus parryae. The sequence continues at coordinate 78,857,895 of JALGPY010000007.1, read as the reverse complement.
CATGGGGGATAGAGGCTTCTCTAATTGTTTCTGTTCCCCCTTGTTCTTCTTCTGATTCATCGATGAGAACAGTCTTCTGCTTCTTCCTCATCGGACCAGCATCACTAGCTTGGGGTGAATTCTTATTCTTCCTTTGTGGGCCACCCGTAGCGACATTCTTGCCCTTCTTCTTCCGCTTCTTACTAGCCTCCACATCAACATCACCTACTTCCACTTCAAAGTCATCTTCTTCCGCTTCAACATCATCTTTCGTCGGTACCTTAACAAAGTTGTAGGAAGGTTCAAAAACACGATTCTCATGTTGATCATCTAATATTACAGTCTTTTCTTGAAAGACCGCAGTCCACCGTGGGAAAAGAGGCTTGCCAGGGTTACTACACTGGTGCTCATGAAGCTTTCCCAGTAGGGCTCCTTCTTCTCTTCCTCCGTTGGCACGAGAGTTGGATATACTTTCTTTACAGATTTCCAATATTTGGCGGCTTCTTCCAAGGTTGCATTGCAATTTCTCCACTCCCAGTTGGCAAACCTCGGCCGTATCGGTGCACCTTACTTCTTATTCCCCACATTGTCACCGAGCTCTGGTATGGCCTCGCAAATCCATGCCAGAAAGATGTGTGGGAAGCAATTCATGTTATACTTCCTGCGACGTTCATGATCGAAGTTCATATTCCTCGCCTCTGTCTTCACCTGATCAAGGGAATCTTCCCACAAGTAACTCCCCCATGCGAAACTGTTAGCCCAATCGAGATCCGAGAACAACCCGAATGGATCCATGCACATCTCATATTTAGAGCTTCTCGTGTACACCAGTCTACCCATTAGGTAAGCCATCGCCAACTTAGCATAATCAGTGAGTTTCTCAGGGCTCAAGTCCTTTTCTTCTTGCAACTTTCTAAGTGCATCTTCAACCTTAGTGATTTTGATGTTATGACCCATCTTGTGGTTTTTGAGGTACTTCGTAGACCAACCATAGTCAGTGACTTTCTCACCTACCCCATCGATTTTCCCGATTCTCAACCCCGACACCAAGCAAAACTCCTGCAATCCAAAACGAACCGACATGCTGTTTTCGTTGAACCACAACTCAGTGTCTTCTTTCTCCGTGTTGATCTTCGCATGCATAACAAGATTACTATCTGCCCCGGATAGTTAAACGCGCCACCATTAAGGTGCAACAAGAACTTCAACTGCGGGAGCCTAGTCCGTATCACTGACCGTACGTCCTCACTAAGGCATTTCATAGTCTGCTCATAGTATTTCAGATGGCACCTCGTAGTGATGTTCCCTCTTTCAATCAATTTCTTACACAACGGGAGCGGTACATCTCCTCCCAAATATTGGCCCAAGTTCGAAACCTCAAGTAACTGAACCTACAATATAAAACACAAATTAGTAAAATAACTGTCATACATAAGTTAATGAGTTCTAATCTAAGTTATCAACTGTGTATGTAAGTTATCAATGTTAATCTAAGTTGTAAACTGTGTATCTAACTTATTAATGATTTTAAGCTAATGATTTCAATTTATAGCTAATCTAAGTTATAAACTGTCCTGTTAATGTTTTGGTGTCAAAACTAAGAGTTCAACTATTTTTGTTCAAAAAAATTGTTCAGGTGTGTTCAATTTAGTATTCAGTGTTGAACACTTCAAAAATTTTGTGTCAAAGTGTTCAGTAGTTCTGTAGAGCACAGACGATATAAGAAAAAAACCCAGACGAAACGAGAAAGGCACGGACGACCTAGAGGCCATACACAGAGACGAACTCTGGACCATGTCGCCTGCGTTTATACCTAGTCGTCAGCGTTTATATCGAATCGTCCGGGTACAAACCAGATCGTCTAGACTTGGTCGTCTCGGTAAAATTAATTTCAACAAATACGACCTTGTCCGGACGATCTGGTCTTGCACCAGATGACCTGGTATAAACCCAGACGATCCGGTTTAAACACAGACGATCAGGTTCAGACTAGATCGTCTCGTAAAAATGCCATTGGCAGGTGTTTCGTCTCCGTAGTTAGCCAGAACCTAGACCTAATTCAACCCAGATCGTCCCTATCCACAAAAACTAGATCTAAGTTTTTCAAGGTTTTAAACCAACGCAAAATTGAATATAAAACAAACTACAAATACTCAACCCAGATCGTCTCTGTGCGAAATAATAGATCTAAGGTCGTCCGGGTTTTGAACAAACACAAAGTTGAATCATACACAATGAAAACACACTACAAATCAAACTAAAACTAAAATTCTAACCTCATCATTCCCGACACGAATTGTGGGAATTGGGCGGTTGAGGAAGCCGATAGTCCCGACGATGGGGTGGGTAACAGTGGCCACTTGAGTTTGATCAACACCCGCAGGGATTGAGCCGGAGCCGGTGGCAGCCATGGACGATGATGATGAAGAGGAGGGAGAAGTTGTGGAGGATGACGCCATGGAGGAGGAAGAGAGAGGTGGTTGTTTTTCGCACTTGCAGAGAGAGAGAGAGAGAGAGAGAGTGCAGAGTGATTGTGATGGGTGGGAAAAGTAACCGTCTGTTTTTTTATTAATAAGAATTTGATTAATTTTTAAAATTGTGTTTATTTTTTGGTTAAACCCTAATCATAAAGGACCCCACCATAACTTATAGTCCACCGGGTAGATTGGTAAGACCAAGTTCGTATGCGGTTTAAAGACCATTTTTTTCTCAACAACGACATCAACAAGTACAACAACATCTATCATTAAATTCATGAAAATACAGATCAAGAATTTATAAGAAGAGAATAAAAAGGGGATGATGATGAAGTAGAGGATATGAACACCATTAAACAGCTCTGTCGCTGCTTCGCCAGATCCGCCAATAGCCATGGCCTTCACCACTACCGCCACTGCCTCGTCGGCTACACCAATAGCCACGACTCTGCATCGAGAAAAACACTGACAAACAGACACAGAACCTCACAACCAGATCTGTTAAGATCTGTATCAATCGGTGGACAAGAAGGTGAAACAAGTGAAGAAGGCGAAGGAAAGGTTGGATACCTTTAGATCTGACGGAGATCGACGTGCTCGTACTCACTGCCGTTCACGCCACCATCCTTGTCCTCGCCGTCGTAGTCTCTATGCCTATCCATCTCTAACTCTCTCCTCTTAGTCTTCCTCATTCTCTTTCTCTGCCTCTCCCACCAGCAAAGAGATGATGAAGCAGAGGAAAAAAGTCACTAATTTTCCTTAAAAAAGTCAATTTCTTCAAACGTTCATGTAATATGTTCAACATTTGAAGATCAAAAGCTTTCTCACCCATTTCCGATGCAGTACAACAGTAGAAAATTGGGGAAGAGCGGAGCAAGGATTGGGTGTTCTTCTCTCTCTCTCTATCAGTGATAAGTGGTGTAGAAAGGGGGTAGATGGTGGGTTTGATGGGTGGGGTAGTTCAGGGACAGATTGGTCATTTACATAGTAAAAGCACCAAAAATAGAAGGTGGAGATTCAGAGAGAACGAACGAACATAGGAAGGAGAAGATTCAAAGAGAAGAGAGGAAGTACATTTTAATTGACTGTGAAGTTCCCGGGGTTTGAAAAACACGGATTTACTAAGTATTACTGAAATGAAATTCGTGCACTTGCAGTAGGAACGTGCCAGCCGCCTCTCTCCTTTGGGCTTCCACTCTTGTCAGTTTTGGAAGTTCAGTCGTTGGAAATTCTTCTTTCTAAATTTTCTAGGATATTGAATCTTAATATTCCAAAAGAGAAAGTTTAATTAGAATTGAAATATTTATTTTGATAAGATTGTATTTTTGAGATTTATATATTATTTTGTTAATAAGCATTTTCTTATTGAAATTATAGTAATTATATATATATACTTAATATTCTAATTAAAGTAAACTGGAAGTATTTTGATATATATCAAATATGATATAGTAATGCATTTCTATAAATTTTTTTGTAATATAACTATATATTATTTATATTGATTGGAAATCTTTTATTGATTAGGATATATTTTTCTTCATTAATAAAAAAGAGTTGTTGGCAAATTGATACTAATTCTTCAATTAGAATTTTATTGATTATTAAATCGTATCTCTGACGAATTAAATTTAATTGATTTTTTATATTTATAATGAATTTGGTATTTTTGGAATATGATATTTCATTTAAATAAGATTTTTTATTTTCTAATTATCTTTCTTTAATTAGAGATTGAGTTTAATTTAAATTCAATATTCTAGATTCTTGATTGATTTTCTATTATATTCTCTTGCTAAGAGATTAAGTATTCTCACTGTATTAATAGAGGGCTAGGGTTCTTATAAAATTGTAGAAGTTGTGAGAGTCCTCCTTACTTCCACATGTTTGAGAGAGAGAGAGAGAGAGAGAGAGAGAGAGAGAGAGAGAGAGAGAGAGAGAGAGAGAGAGAGAGAGAGAGAGAGACTTCTCCCCAGCCACTAGGGTTTCGACCAAGGAGAGTGTGTCGTTCGCCTCGTGTCATCGGACAGGAGAGATAATTCCCTAGGGATTCGTGTCGTTCCAGTTCAGGTTTCAGCTCACTGTTAATTCCTTATGTGTGTTCTGATTCAGCATCGCACACGTTTGTTTAATCTTTGGTTGTTTATTTTCTATTCAGATTACAAGTTTTGTTTCATATACTCTAGATTCAGGTTAGATCTGCTCTTCATTGTTGCACCAGTTTCTAGATCTATATCTCTCTTTAGATTATCAAGAATACTTTTGCCTGTTTATCTACCTATGTCTAAATCAGCCAAAGTAGTTTCATTGTGTCACTAATCCAAATCTCTTGATATTGTTCTTAGGTTTTGATTTGTGCTTAGAAATGTTCTTAAAGGATCTCTCAGTTCAATACTCTTTAGATCTTTGACTATAAGATTATCGAGTAATTGAATTAGTAAAACCTCTTAAGTTTTATAATTCTTGTGTTTGATTGGCTAAGCGGATCCATCAGATCTATATTAGAGTCAATTTGTACATATTTGTGAAGCTAAAGTTGTTTTAATTGTTTCTAAATCGATAACTTCATATCTGAGTTGTGTGATCGTGTCGAGACTTATCTCATAACCTCTTAGCGTTGTCTAGGTTGTGATATTCGAATCTTTAGGTCTAGGATCCTTAAGCGTTGTTCTAGAGTTCCCTATTCCTTTTGTTAAGTTATTTGTTTCATTTTTATCAACTTTGTGTTGTTATTCCACCATAGTTCACATTCGTACTACTAGGAGTGACCTATGTGTGTGGAGTTTATTCCATACTAGGTCGAGTTGTGTACTGCTAGTGTGGATGTTGTATGGAGTTTATTTCACTGTAGTTTTAGTTGTGTACTGCTAGTGTGACTGATGTGTGTAGAGTCAGGTGTTTACTATTGCCTACTGAATACATGTGCATCTTGAATTATCAATGTTTATGTGCTACAAGGATATTACAGAAGCTAGGCATTTGAGGATATAGAGTAAGTGCTTACCTGTGTGATATCCATTGTCTTCAGTTTATCCTAATGCTTCTGGTAATATGTTGTCTAGAATTAGTTGGTGCTAGCAGGTGGGTTTTATATCCTAACTTTCCTTCTCATGCGGAGAACTCAGTGAATGTTTCACCGCGGTAAAAAAATTAATGCACCGCGTCTCATTTTGTTTAACTGTTCAATATTGTTTACATTTCTATTTAGCGCTTTACTTAACAGTTAGCAACAACAAGTTATCTTTACGCTAGCTAGCTTAATATATTTTAGATCTTATTATCATATTAATTATATATTCTATTAAAGAATCAAGACCGATCAATTGGCTTTACGGGTTAGTAGTATCCACTGTGTAAATTATTGGTATAGATAAGTGGACATATTTGTACTCGTGTGAGTTATATCGTCCACGTGCCTCTATATTCACTCTGAGGAGTCTGCTGCCACGATTAGCGTCTCTGACAAGAAGGCAGGAAAGACATGCGTAAATTAAGAAGTCATTCTATTGGTGCAAACTTTATAGATAGGGGTTAGGACTTAGGAGTGGGATCAATCCATGAATTTATGCGTGGGGTCGTTCTATTACCCTTTTTAGAATGGTAATCACCCTACCCCTTTATTAAACTAAATTGAGGATACAATAGTCTTGAGCATGAATCAATTCGCTATCATATTCTAATCTCGATGTTGATTAGCATTAGTCATTACCACGTCATTTCTAAATGGCTAATTAAAGGAGGGATAAAGATGCAGCTCTCATGGATCCTTATCCTATGTTATCATAAAAGTCAAAGACATGTATACAACATGTAACCTCTCAAGTATATAACTAACTTGTGGATTATGTTTACACTAGCGATTGCTTGTGAATGTATCAATGCATAACATGTCTCCCCAAAATAATAAACTAAAAAATAGATTTTAGTATAAAATGTGAGTTTCTCAAGAAAAGTATAAAATGATAACGCTGAATTTGGTGAAATTAAATTTCAAGGCCTGCAATATTTATATGTTACCAAAATAGAATTCAACAAAATATTGATTCATAAATTGTACAGTGAGTTTCAGGGTTCGGAAAAAGAACAACTTTCTCATACTTTCGTTAAGTATTAGTAACCCCGTTAGTCAACTACTGCAATTTGTACCTCTCCGTCCCACCTCTTTTGCATCATTTGAACTTTTATCACTATTCATTTGGTCACTTTGACCCGATGATTTGGATAACAAAACTTTGCAAATTTTAGATATTTTTTTAGTGTTGTAAAGTAACTCTTATTTTACAAGATCATAAAAAAATTATCGTAAAATTTTATAGTTTCGCGATCTGAATCACCGAGTCAAAGTGACATAGTTACGGATGAAAAAGTCCAAATGATGCATTTGTGATGGGACGGAGTGGTACCAATACTTAACTGCAGAGGGTTTTGTTTGTAAATTAGAAATTTTATACATAAGAATATAAAATGCCTGCCACTAGTATCTATACAAGCAGATTGTGCATAACCATTAGGCCTCGTTTGGGTAAGGTACAGAAATGATGGGGATAAGAGTTGTACTGGTATAAGAGGTAGGATACGATTGTACTGGTATAAGGCAGGATAAAATTGTACTGGTTCTGTGTGATTGGTTAGAGCAGGATATGAGACAGGATAAGCTGCAAGGATAGGTATTAACATGTTTGGGTAATGCAGGATAAGAGATAGGATATGTGTGTAAATGACCACATTGCCCCGCTTGTATATGTGAATGACCATATTCCCTTACTTGTTTAAAACTTACTTTTTTAATTTGTTTTGCCTTCTACAGTAGAATGTGAACAAAAAAAAAATATAATACACACAATTTGACATATTAAATGTGACAATATTAGAGTAGAGTAATTATAAATCTTAGCACAAGTTGTGAAATTAGACAATTTAAACTTTTTCGTAAACAAACATAACCCCCACGCATAAATCCAACATAATATATATTTTTGCAATGCGTATACATAAAAGTTGTCCTCGTCACGGACCAAAAGATATGAGTGATATCAAACACCCCCAATACAAAATACAAGTTAACAGTGAGAATCACATCTATGGATGCCTACCATAATAACATTCCCAAAAAGATGCCTACCATAACAACATTCCCAAAAGATGTCTACCATAATAATATCCCCAAAAGATGCCTAATATCAGTGAGCATCACATCTCTGGATCGAGCTCTTCACCAAGCATGAGGTTCACAAACTCTAGACGCTCCTCGTCCTCGGTGAAGCTAAGATATGTGTCGGTTGCAGACTTATCCTTATGGATAAGCCTGCAAACTTTCACGCGACGCGCAAGAGAGACATTGAGCTTCAACAACTCGTTGTTGATAGTCATGCGTCGATCAAGAGCATCATGCTCATATCCAACCCTACTAGCAAAACGGTCCCATTTTTCAGTAATACTTTCAACAAACCGATCTATGCTCTGACTGATAACGAGCATAACATCATCGTCAGCATCTCTACCTCTCTTTCTGGAAGAAGTTCGGCTAGGGGTAGAATCAGCTACGTTCTCTGACTCTTGAGTCTCACCTACACGCGGAATGGGAAGGTCACCAACATCCGCAGGCCCCTCGGCATGTTCCCCTGTTGCACGATCTTTTCCGAAACATTCATTCCACTGATCAAAGAAAGGCAAAGGCTTCCCCGTAACATATTTGGCAGTCTCATCGATCCGCTACAACCAATAATAAAAATAATTACAACATTAACAATAACATAAGTTTTACTGAAGGATGGAAGTATACAAATAAAGTAGAAGTGGACGAAACAATGAATGATGCAGCATCACATTTTTATTTCCTAGTGTGATATTGAAAGCAATAATGTCAGAAAACATTTTGTGAATTAGACTAGTTAGATTTGTGTTACTTATAATTACTGTACAACAGTTAACATTTATCATTCAAGGTGGTCTTCTTGTCCAAAAGTATCTACTTAATAGTAACAATAAAAACTTCATAATGATAAAAAAAAATGATAACAGTTAGTTTGTAGGAAACATACCAAAATGTAGTCATTTAACACCTCCTGTGACGGAATCTCAATAACTTTGGTCACATCATTCCAAGCATATCCACTAGTCCCGATCAAGGACTGAGCCGCTCCATGCCACCTCCGAAAGATTTTGATTTTTGATTCAATGTGAGGCTTAGCACGCAAATCGGTCCCTGGAAAGGCTCGCACAACTCTCTTCTCCAACTCCATTATGTAGCCCCCTTTATAACCCCCCTCTCCATAAAATGTGGACATACTCTTCAAATCAATCAACGCTCCCATCAACCACTCTTCCTCTTGTCGAGACCAATACCTTCTACTCCCTTTGTCACCTACATCATTCACCGGAGTCTTACCTTTTCGTTTCTTAGTAGACGGACCCGCATTGTTCGTTCCGAAGCCCATAGTTTGCAAGAAACACTCATCATCCATGTTAAAGTTCTCCATTATCCTAAAAAATTAACAAACAAATTGAAGTTATATGAGCCAATAATAAATAAATAAAAGGGCGGCAGACATTTAAATAAATCAAAAGTACATCCATCAAATAGTTTTACAATGTCATACACTAAACAACAATCACTCAAAAGATCCAAAGTTCTCAAGTTCAACACAATACAAATGAGATAAACAACCAAATAGATGATAAACAACTAAATAACACATCACTCAATCGGAGGGAGTCCCCTCTCAACACGCCAATCATTGTACATGTGATGTGCAATTGTATCGCGCCACTCAGACCATTGGGGGGTAGACTCCACACGATCTACGTACTCGGATTCATCATCTTCATCTTCATGAGGGTTTGCCACATAACCATCCGGAATTAAATGCTCAAGGGGGTCGACAGACATCTCTCGTCGAATTAAGTTGTGTATTAGGCAACAAGCAATAATGATTCGCCTCTGCACTTTTATTGGGTAGAAAGTCGCCTTTCTCATAGCCGCCCACCTAATCTTCAACAGCCCAAAACACCTCTCTACAATATTTCGTGCTCGGGAATGCTTCATGTTAAAGTACTCCTCTTTCGAGTTAGGCATGTTACCCTCCCACTCTTTCAAGTGGTATCTTCTGCCCCTATATGGTGCTAAGAAGCCCTCACCGTTCGTGTACCCAGCATCAACCAAGTAATAACAGCCTGCATTAGCACAATACTTCATATTTTACTCAACAACTCCAAGGTTTAAATGCAACAAAATAGTCTCAAAATGGAATGTCTTTCTAACCTGTCGGAACTCTCAAACCGTTGGGCCTAGTAATAGCATCCTTCAATACCCTACCATCGGCTGCAGACCCCTCCCACCCCGGCAAGACATAAACTATGTTCCTGTTTCGGTCACAAACACCTAAGACGTTGGTGGCAAGAAAACCCTTCCGATTTCTGTATCTTCCACTATCGACCTTCTTCACTCGAACATTAACATGGGTCCCATCTAGCGCTCCCAAGCAATTCTATAAATTAGACAATATAAAGCACGCTCAGCAATCGATTCAAACAACTACTTGTAACTGAAACATTCACAAATGTCAAATTTACCTGAAACTTATTCCACCTAGGCTCAATCTCGTCATCCTTAATTGGTTCAGGTCGCACAAGAAGGATTTCATGTAACCGCAAAACGGCAACCAACACGGCTCTGAAATATATGCTAACAGTGTGACCAGAACGAAAAAAATCAAAGTTAATGACTCTGTTCTTCTTGTCATGTGCCAGGACGGTTAGAAACATAGCTACTTTCTCCTCCAAAGATACCCATTTGGTTCTAGGAAGCCCCCCAACAGTCTCGATCAAATTACACAATACCCTGAAGCACCTTCTATCCACACGAAGTTGTTCAATACATTTGATATCGCTGTTATGAACCAACCGATTAATGTGATCGACACGAGCTTGTTCATGATTAAATCCATCAATTACCTATACCCTCCTACTACGACGTCTCTCCAAAATCGTGCGCATGACACACGTAATAACCATGAACATAAACTGTAGTTCCGTAATAAATTGTTGCATAGCAGCCAACACAACAACCTCATCAATATCCATGTCAGAATTGTTGTCCATCTAAATGTCAATAAACACAAGTATAAGTCCCAATATAGTTCAATTTTTAACTGAATCCATGTCAACAAAATGCAGTACCAACAAACTGTAAATTCCAGTTTATATAAAAAAAATCAGTTTGTCAAAAGTTCAATTTGTAGTAGCAACAGATTGTCAATTCCAGATTACAAAAAAATCCAGTTTGTCAACAAACTGTAAAAAATTCAATGAACTACAAACTGATAATTCATCAAAATACAGCGCAAATCAAGTAGTAGAAACAAAAAAGGGCAAAATCAACAGGTGGATTTGTTGTCTTCAACAAACAAATGAAAGCAAGTTCATCACAAAGAAGAGTAGCAGACTGTTCAATTAAAAAAGAAAAAAACATGAAAGAACAAGAAAAAATATGGAGTATAATACCTCTGCAGGGTTTGAGTTTCCAGTTAGGGAGGCTAGGTACAGGGATCTGCATAATTGGAAGGAAAATCGGCAAATTACATACGGATCTGAGAATAGTAGCAGCGGCAGAAAGACAAGAAAACGAAGAGACGACGACCAGAAGAAGTAGAAGACGAACAGAAGAAGACGAACAGAAGAAGACGAACTCACCTCGTCGCCGGTGATGGAGTTCACTGCGCGCTGAAGGGTAGCCGCCTCTGAAGCGGTCCTCTCTCTCTTGTCTGCGGCTGCAAATGGTATGCGAAGAAAATGAAAGCAGGAGAAGGGTTTCTACCCACTGGCTCTTTGATTTGGGGGCAAGAAGGTCATACGAAAAATTTCACTTTGTCCCCCTCATTGCTTATCCTACTTTATACCATAGCTGAGGTGGGATAAGTTTCTAGGCAAAAAAAATTGGGAGGTACAAAAAACCTAGATTTATCCCTGTCCCTTATACCGAACCCAATCACGGGATAAGGAGCAGGGGGTATTATTATATCCCTATCCCCCTCCCTTGTACCTTACCCAAACGAGGCCTTAGAGTATTGAGTGAATATATCCACACCATCAGGTACTCAAGTATATCAACACCAAAATAAAGAATTCAATTTGCATATACAGACCAAAATCAAGAGTACTCAAGTATATCAACACCAAAATCAAGAATTCAATTTGCATACTTTATCTGTTTTCTTTGTTTCTTCATGGTCCTATTTACCACTATTCACGGGTCACCTCCTTAGGGCTTTGGTGCAGGTTACACATTGGAAATACAAAAAAACAAATATGTCCAAAACTCTCCATGGATCAAATGTGAAGCATCATAATATGATAAAGGAGAAGGGTTATCTTATTAATCTGACTAATTACGGCGCAGAAGTAATGTCCACGTCTCTGCTGGTATTCACACCGTAGGATCAACAACTGGAACTTCCTCTACTCTTGGTGCTGGTGGTGTAGAAGGAGGAGCAATCGGGAACTTGATCCAATCAAGCAAAGCAACAATGGAGGAGAACAGGGGTTCGGTCCTCTCTGTGCCGTCGGGTATGGGGAAGGTTTGACCTCCTCTGTTTTCTTTCTGACTGACTTAATTCTACATATCATGAATAATTAGGGCTGCCCTCTTTTATAATTAATAATTCTTTTATAATTACAAAATTTCCCCAATACTAATTAGATCCAACAGTTTGGATCAACTTTCGTTTAAGTCTAGTTTGCTATTTAGTCCAACTAAATATGCACATCGTTGCACTTTGATCTCTGATTATTTACTGTTAGTTAGTCCGACTAATTAACATCAACATCCAGTCTAATCATTTGGTGTGTAACCCTGCATGTTCCTATTACGTTGGCAGTAACAATTACAACATTGATCGGCGTCTAGAAACACATTAATGCTACATAAGTAATATGAATAGTCAGTGATATGAAAAACCTTTGTGACCAATGTTACCGTCTTGTATAGTCCCCTTGTCTCAATATCGGGATTGGACATGAGACACATATGTCACACTCTTATATCACATACATAATTTCTCGATCATGGGAGCAGACTTATCTGAACAGATAAAATCAATATTGTATATTGATCTACTTGAGCCTGGCCATACATTTGTTAAGTCCTACTCATCGAGTGGCCATGGATACATACTCCCGTTATGTTGGAGGGACAAATCCTCTCTATATCACTAATATCTCTCAGCTTGCTCCATATCATGTCCAATTATCTCATTTATAGTTACCCAATTACGATGAAACGTTTGACGGTATCAAACATGGTAATTCACAAATAGAGTATCTAGTGACTTCAAGTCAAAGGACCACAACACCATTGTCATTACGAGAAGAACTTGTGACATTCACATAACTTCCATGTAGCCTTCTTCTGGTAGGTCAATCCAGTATTCCATTACTCCTAACTCATACCCATGTGTTAGACTTGATATCTGCATATCATTCTACCCATATACTAGTCTATATGGATAGTGATCGCCCTACTAATGATTATACTTGACCCATGATAGTTTAAGATAACATCAAATGCAATCTAATGACTTAATTATATTAATATTTCCATATCTTATACAATGAATAGTCTAGCCAAAACAATGTTCATACTAAAATAGATTGCCTTTAAGAAATACAACACCAGTCTCCTACTTGCACTAGAGACAATATGGTGCATCTCGTATGCCTATCGATCTAGAGTGGCCCTCATGCTTTCGCTGGTCAAGGGATTTAGTGAGTGGATCTGAAAGATTATCATTTGTTGGTATCTTACATATCTTCACATCTCCTCTATCGACGATATCTCGAATGAGATGGAATCTCCTGAGTATATGTTTGGAATTTTGGTGTGATCTGGGTTCCTTAGCTTGTGCGATCTCCCCAGTGTTGTCATGATACAACACAATAGGATCCACTATGCTATAACTACACCCATTTCAGTGATGAACTTCCCGATCCAAACAACTTCCTTTGCGGCATTCGATACAACAATTTACTAAGCATCCGTTGTAGAATCAGCAACTGTCTCTTGCTTAGAACTCTTCCAGCTCACAACTCCTCAATTTAGGCAAAAACACATAACCCGACTGCGATCTAAAATCACCCTTATTGGTTTGGAAGCTTGCATCAGTATAACCCTTTATACTGAGTTCTTCCTCCCTTCTATATATCAATATTGCATCCTCAGTCCTTCTCAAGTACTTAAGGATATTCTTGACAGAAATCCAGTGACTCTCACCCTGATTGAACTGATATCTGCTTGTCATACTCAAAGCATATGACACATCTGGTCTAATACATAACATGGCGTACATGATAGATCTAATAGCTGACACATGTGGGATCTTGCTCATACGGTCCTTCTCAATCTGATTGGAAGGACAATCAGCCTTCGTAAGGCTAACTCCATGTGACATAGGAAAGGATTCTTTCTTCGATTCTTGCATGTTGAAATTCTTCAACACCTTGTCAATATATGTACTTTGACTTAGGCCGAGAAAATTCATTGATCTATCCCTATAGATTTTATACCGAGTGTATAAGTTGCATCCCCTAAATCTTTCATTGGGAAGCAATACCCTAGCCAATATTTAAAATATTGCAAGGTAGGGACATCGTTTCCAATGAGTAGTATGTCATCCACATAGAAGACCAGAAATATAACAGAGCTCCCACTAACCTTCTTGTAGATACAAGGTTGAACTTCTTTCTTGATGAAGCCAAACTCTTTGACTTCATCATCAAACCAAATATTCCAACTCCGAGAAGCTTTCTTCAACCCATAAATGGACCGCTGCAGCTTACACACCTTATGGGCATGCTCTGGATCCTCAAAAAATTCTGGCTGTGTCATGTACACATCCTCGAGGAGGTTTCCATGCACAAATGCTGTTTTGACATCCATCTGCCATATCTCATCACGTGATAAGATGCTACAACAAGAAAGATGCGAATGTATTCAAGCATCGCAACTAGGGCAAAGGTTTCGTCATAGTCAATACCATGAATTTGTCTGAAGCCTTTTGCCACCAATAGCCTCTTAAAGGCAATCACATTACCATCCATGTCGATTTTCTTCTTGAAAACCGACTTGCACCCTGTGGCCCTTTCCCCATCAAGTGGTTCCACTAAAGTCCATACTTTATTGGTATACATGGAATCCGTTTCGGATCTCATGGCATCAAGACATTTTTGTGAGTCCGCCCCCTTCATGGCCTCCTCATAGGTTGTATTCTCATCATCATCCATGAGCAATACGTCACCAGGTTTAGTCATGAGAAGTCTGTACCTCTCTGGCCCCTAACGTATCCTACCAAACCTACGAAGCTCTTATGTTACTTGATCATGTTGCTCCACAACATCTTGTGGTTCTTGCTCATGTTCCACCATAGGATCAATGCTTTGTGGTTCTTGAACCTCTTCAAGTTCTACATTCCTCCCACTGTTTTATTTAGAGACAAACTCTCTTTGTAGAAACACATCGGTCTGAGAAACAAACACTTTATTCTCGGTTGTATTGTAGAATTAATATCCTTTTGTCTCCTTAGGATATCCCACAAATTTACACTTATCTGAATTGGGTACGAGTTTATCTGATTGTAAACGCTTTACATAAACCTCGCAACCCCAAAATCTCATGAACGACACACTGGGACGCCTCCCAGTCCATATATCATATGGCGTCTTCATGACTGATTTGATGGAACACGGTTAAGGGCAAAAATAGCTGTTAATAGATCATGGCCCTAAAATAAAATTGGAAGATCTGTCTGACTCATCATAGATCGAACCATGTCCAACAAGGTTCGATTCCTCCTCTCAGACACACCATTTCATTGTGGTGTTCCAGGTGGAGTGAGTTGGGACAAGATCCCACACTCACTAAAATAGTCATCAAGCTCTTGGCTTAAGTATTCTCCACCACGATCGATCTTAGAGCCTTAATACTCTTCCCAAGATGGTTCTCCACTTCATTCTTGAATTCTTTGAACTTTTCAAAGGATTCATATTTGTTCTTCATAAGATACACAAATTTGTATCTACTGAAGTCATCAGTAAATGTAATGAAATAAGGGTAACTTCCTCTGGTGCTTGTGGCCAATGGTCCACATACATTAGTATATATGAGTGCCAATAGCTCACTCGTCCTCTCACCATTCTTCGTGAAAGGGGACTTAGTAATTTTCCCGATAAACCAGCTTCACATGTCTCATATGATTCATAATAAATTGAGTCTAGAAATCCATCCTTATGGTTCCTAGAAATGCGCTTATATGGCCTAAACGACAATGCAAATGTATGTGGGATTCAAATTGTTAGAGTTAATCCTCTTATTATTTACGTTATATACGAATATCTAGATCAAGGGTATACAACCCATTAGAAAAAAGTGCATTACAATAATGCATTCTATCAAAATAAAAAGAGCAACACTTGTTCGTTATAATGACAGAAAAAACCTTCTTGTCCAAACAAGAAATAGAAATAGTGTTTCTACTCATAGCAGACACAAAAAAAATTTGTCTAATTCTAAAATAAGTCCAGAATATAAAGATAACTCATAAGTTCCTACGGCTAATGCAGGTGCTCGTTCTCCCAAAGGTCAATAACTCCTTTAGCCAATCATCTTATTCTCTTTAGTTCCTGTACATTTCGAAAAATGTGAGATCCACATCCGGTATCCAATACCCAAGAAGAAGAGATAGACAAATTGACATCTATAAAAAAAATACCTGGTGTTGGAATCCTAGTTAGTAAATACTCCGAATTTTTCCGTTTAATACCCGTCTGTACGTATAAATGAAAAATACTTCCCTATTTCGTACTATTGCTGGACCTAATGAAAAATACTCGATTTTTTTAGTAAAAAATTTTAGTACCCGTATTTCACGTTTTAACGTACAGTACTTCCGAATAAAACTTATTGAAAACAATATTTGCAGTGGATAAATTATCATCCAAAATAGTGTAACTTTTAGTAATTAATTATTATTAAATATTTCTTACTATTTATCTATTTTAAATACTTATTATTATAAATATTTACAAGTATTATTATAAAAATTTGAAAATATTAAGTTAAAATAACTATAATTATGTGCATGTGTGTGTGTGTGTGTGTGTGTGTGTGTGTGTGTACATGTGTCTCGAGTCTTATGTGTTATATTATTAAGTTTTAAATAATACATGTTTAATATTAGGGAATTTGTACTAATTTTTTTTACATAAGTAGTTTGAATAGTATGATATTATTTTTACACGAGTAATTAGTTATGAGTAAATAGTGTAAAAATAAAAAATGATAAACTATTGAGTACATACTTTACAAATTATTTATAAATATTTGATAAAAAAAATGAAAAGATGACAATGTGTGACACAAATAACTCATTACATATGCCAAAATACTAAGAAATACACCCGTATTTTTAATTCCGAATGAATAACTAGTATACGAACTATACACGTACGTAAAGAAAACTCGAATTAATCAAATCGCGTATTTTCAAGCCGAATTTTTGCTAATGTATATTTGACCTAAAATCGTATAATACACGTACGTACCGTATCCCGTTTTATTTCCGTCTCGTACTTTACTAACTATGGTTGGAATCACTATTCCAAGCTTCTTTTCTTCCAGATACTTTGGCAGTTCCTCTTCCAGTGGCAGGCCTACTACAATAGTGATATGGGGCCTTAGCAATTCCACCAGTAGGCTTCAAGACAACTTCCTTGGACTTTGCAACTTCCTTGCTCTTCCCTTGAGGGTACTGGGCAACCTTCTTGCCTTTTCCCTTATTGACCATCATTATGGAATTGCCTTTACCTTTCATAACTCTGTTCAGCGGTCCTCAACATATTGAGCAAGTCTGGAAGAGATTTGTTGATCTCATTCATATTGTAGTTCATAATGAACTGACTATAACTCTTCGACAACTATTGCAAGATGAGATCTGTGGCGAACTCTTTGCTGAATGGGAAGCCCGACCTATCGAGACTCTCAATATAGCCGATCATACGGATTACATGAGGTCCAACTGGATTCCCTTCTGGCAGATTACACTTGAACAACGCCTTTAATACTTCATACAACTTATTCCTTGCTTGCTCTTGGAAGAGTTGTTTCAAATGTATGATCATATCATACAGCTCCATATTCTCATGTTGCTTCTGAAGCTCAGAGTTCATGGTACAAAGCATGAGGCAAGTGACGTGATTCTTTACGCGTATGCACAAGTGCACGGTCAAGTAATATAGGGGTGGTATTTCAACCCCGAGTTATCGATCCCACGAGGACAAACTTTAGATTATCTAATTAGTTCCTTAATTTAGAGCACGGTGTACGAGGAAAGATTTGAATGATTTGAGAATTGAAATAACATCTAAGCTAATATTTTTTTGCATTTTTTTTTATTTTTAAAAAAATAGATATGGAGAAACTAGGCAATCTCTAGATCACCTAGGGCTGTAGACGATTTCCAGTTCAGCTATGTAACACGTCCATCCAGTTCTAGTTTAGCCGGATAATAGGCTATGACACTATCCCGTCGGTCTCATGTCATTTTACGTCTCAGTTAACTACAATCTCCTCTCGGTCTCATGTTGTCTACCGGTCCGTTCTAGCAGGTCATCTGCTGGTACGATAACGGGTCCTGTCGGCCCACCATTTCACGGAACAGCTAAATAATCCTACCGAATTTACCCACACTAGGCCAATCCTAACACTTCTCCTTTTCGGTATCGGTGATTCGGGATTGTGTTCAAATTATCTACACAATTAGGTTGAGTCACTGTCGTGCACTCATCTAATTAGCTAGTACGTCCGGGTAGCTACTCCATTCATACTAAAGATTAAGCATAGAACAAGAACATGTGACTAGAACGAATATTAACTTTAAGAAAGAAATTGATTCACAAAATAAACCCTAGTTTCATTGAATATCAAATCATATCCTAATCGTGTCAATAGACTAAGATCAACAAGTTCAAGAAACTAACATTCAATTGAAGAATCAAATTCAAATGCATGAAACATAGTCTGAAATCCGGAAAATAACCGTCTACATAAACCCTAGGCTCTCTTAGAGATGCCTAGAAAAGTATTTAGCTAATAAGAATCAACCAAACACGGTGAAATAGTTTCTCCATACCAAGATTGAGAAAGAAGAAGACGAAAATAAAAAACCTAGCTCTCCAATGGTGGCTTTTGTGTTCTCTTCGTTCCCGTCTTCGTCCTTGTCGTCCTCCCTTTGTTTCGTGCTCCAAATATGCGTCAATACTCCCTTTAGGACGGACTCCTAGGTTAGAAGAAATCCCCAAAGCTCAAACTCTTTAAAAATTACAAAACAGCCCAAAAAATTGCGATTAAGCCCTCTGTTCGCACAAACACACGGGTGTTCGCACGAACAGATATTTACCATCTGTTCGCACGAACACTTTTTTTGTTCCCACAAATTTTCAGCTTGTTTTTCACCTTTTCTTGGCTTTCCATAAATTTTTCTGGGTGTTTTTTTTCGCACGAACACAAAAGTGTTCGCACGAACACCCCTGGAGATGAACTCAAATTTTCATCCTCTTCGACGGAACTTAACTTTCTCGTCCGATCTCTGTTTTAGCTCCGTGACCCATCGTTGGAAATCTCTTTGAGTCTACTTTCATTTTCCACTGGTCTCACTCCAAAATATATTATAGAACTCGAGATACAATCAAAATAGTGGAGATTGGTCACTTTTGCTCCTCCGACTTTGCTTCTCTTGCTTCCTCTTGAGTTTGCTTTGTTTCCGAAGTTCGTTTCATGCCTCCTAGTCATTGTTTAGCATCCGTTCCTGTCAAGACAACATGAACAACCATACCAAGCGATTATATTTGACAAATAACATCGAAATATGCATCGAAACGCCCGGATTAACAATAAAGTGCTAACAACTCAACTTTCTACGTTTTCTCAACATTCATAGTGTAAAACTCATATTTCAACCCCGGATCACTCAAAACGATATTAAATATGCTAGAAATATAACTCTAATAGAGATTTATCAAATTCCCCCACACTACCCTTTTTCGCGTCCCGAGCAAAATCAATCATCACATTACGTTTTAATCCGCCGAATTGCATACAATTACACTAGCCATGTGACACACACAACACACACACCCAATGCAATCTACATGACTATAAACAATGCAACTCGATTATAGAACAATGCTAAAATTGAAACAACACAAAAATATAGTTTTTTCTTTTTCGTTAGAGACCGGGCAATCTCGCTATCACTAATCAAAATCATCAAGTTCTCACAAGTCTCTTTTGCAATTCACACAACCGCAATAAGGAATTGAAAATACAATGATCCTACGCACAAGCTCACTAAGGATTCCTAAAAAATCCACCAAACTCAATCCAAGATCCGGGCACGTCTTTTAGCTCAGAGGGTCTAGGGACCCTTAGTCCTGTAGTAGTCTTTCGTCGCCAAGTCATTTGAGGTTTTCAGACCCTCTTAGCCGTGATTGCATTTGAATTCTAATTGTCCCATTTACGGGAGACACAAATCCATGTAATACGGCTTGACTTTAATTTTCCTTAGACGCTCTAATTGGTTTGAATCCAAATTCCCCGCGCGAACGGAGGCACATTAGGTTGTTCACCGTATCTAATCCAAGAGAAGATTTTGATTATTTTTTTTTCTATTTCATTCTCTACAATTTTTTCAACCGTGCATTTAGAGAAACTAAGTGTGGGATTTTTCGGTTAGCTCTTGAAACCGCCTTAAGGGATGGTGGTGTACGCCCCCCGACTTTGCTTAGGCCGAGGCAACCCTACCACATGGAACCGACTCAACACTAAGGTCCACCCCAGATTTCAAGAGGCCACAAGTTTCCACTCGAAAACAGACTATTCAACCCCTTAAGACTAAATCCTCCTAGCACAATATAGGAACTAAAGGTATGCCCGACATCTACTTTCCAATTTTCCCTGAATACCCGGGACTTCCTTTCGTGAAACCGGTGTGTAGGATACTAAAAGTTAAGGTTTTCCCCACTACGGTGCTTCCTATTCATTGAGACTCTTTCACTGAACTCTCTCTAGTTTCAAGCTTCATCAATTGCCCAACTCAAAATCTTTAAATTTTTATGGATTTTAGTTTTTCTATTTTTTTTAAAAAATTTTCTTAGACTCTACATGTAACTGGCCAACTCGATTAACCACAACGATTGGGTAGGGGACTCAATAATATAAAAGTGCAGAACAATTCAGAAAAAATTTGAACCTATCACAATACAACAATGTATTAAAACATTACACTAACCACACAATACTACACAACTACATGTAACAAGGCTATGCAAGGACCGACATAACTAGCAAAATGTACACATACCCCCCCCCCCCCACACTTAAGCGTTTTCTTTTCCTCAACGAATTTAGTGATATAATTAGAGGACTCGTCGCTTAAATGTGTTGGCGGTTGATCTACACAATTATGGCTCAAACCGTAGAAACAAGAGAGAGAGAGTTAGAGGTACCTGAGTGCACGAACCTACATGGGCACCGTTGCCGCAAAACTGCAATAAGAAGGGGTCTTGTGGACCGTTGACAGTTTTCGGAAAAGTCTCACCTCGCGTCCGGATTCCGATGCGCCTACTCAACATTCTATCGCACGCATCAAGAAGGAGAACCCGGAGCGTCTTCTGTACCTGTGTCTCTGCACACTGATTGAAAGAATTAAAGCAAATCTCTCACTCCTCAAAATCATATATGGATAACTAAATAAAAAAACAGAAATAAATAGCATCCTACTCTACATTGGGTTGCCTCCCAAGCAGCGCTTGTAATTTAAGGTCGACAGCCCGACCCGGTTACCTCAACCGAAAAGGATTGTGGAGGCTGCTTTATCCCTCCACTTCTTCTTCTTCTTCTTCCACCATATCTTTTCAATGACTTCGCGTGCACCCCTGTGCTCTGAAGAAGGTGGAGAGTTGTGGAAGCTGACTCCTTTCATTTTGCAATTGATCTTCTTGGGAATCTTCCACCAAGTACCACTGGGCTCAAATGAATCTCTGCCCATGAAATCATCCCAGTAATACCTCATTTGTGCTAGATGCTCTTCACATGACCCATTCAGTTCATCCACACCCCCACACTTGTTGATTTCCAACTCCTTGACTATGGCATATGGATCATCAATAAAGTAGCCAATATGACAAGGAATTGAAAATTTATCATGATGCTCTTCCCCATAAGAATCTCCATACACAAGTCTTTCCAACTCATCACAGACTTGATTAATATGAGATACGAAGAATTCTCTGAAAGTATGAGCAGAGGATTTTACCTCAATAGGTATGGGCACAAGTGAATCATCAGCTTCATCGTCGGCACACCACAGGCTCCCAATGCTGGTGTCTTCCCATTCATGCCAAGGATGTGAGGGAGCCTGCGGTCTTGGCTCGCAATACGGCAGATCTTCCCATCTTCGGCACATAGGTCCACCCCAGTCTGAATCAGAATATGAGTCCTCATAAATGGAAGAGTCCACCAATGGTTCCTGGACACTGCAGTCTTCGCTCGGTTTAGGTCTCTCTTCTTCCACTTGTGGTGGTGATGATGAAGGTTCAATATGAGGCTCACTGTCATGTGGCAAGGGATCCTCTTGTGGCTCTTGAATACTAGATTCCCCTGCTGTTGACAATTTTTCTATTCATTTCTTTATCCTCTCCATCACCTCCCTCACGTATTCCCTACCTATGGCTGAATCCTCTTGTGGCACTTGTGCGGCTATGGAAAAAAATTTGGCGCACACTTCGATGTCATTCATAATACTACACCGTTCTGCCATAATCGCTGATGAGTCTTCCTGGTGCTGATGAAGTTGGGGGCATGTACTCGACATGAGTCTCTACGGTCGTGCCAAATGCCGCATACGTAGCACCAAGTTATGCATGCGTCCTCGTCTTCATGGTTACCCCTGCAGTGGAAACAGTAGGGGGGACCCGAATAACAGTCTTCGCTCCACATGCTTATATTGTCTCCTGTTTCCTGCGTTCCTGAGAAACATACTCACAAGACACCCGTGAAGCACATAGATATAGAATAAAAAAAACTATAACTAAAATAAAAGTACTCTAAACTAACTCCTAACAAAATAATCTATCGCTGTCCCCGGCAACGGCGTCAAATACTTGACGCGATTCTTAACGCGTATGCGCAAGTGCACGGTCAAGTAATATAGGGGTGGTATTTCAACCCCGAGTTATCGATCCCACGAGGACAGACTTTAGATTATCTAATTAGTTCCTTAATTTAGAGTACGGTGTAGGAGGAAAGATTTGACTGATTTGAGAATTGAAATAACATCTAAGCTAATATTTTTGCATCTTTTTTTTATTTTAAAAAAATAGATATGGAGAAAATAGGCAATCTCTAGATCACCTAGGGTTGTAGACGATTTCCAGTTCAGCTATGTAACACGTCAATCCAGTTCTAGTTTAGCCGGGTAATAGGCTATGACACTATCCTGTCGGTCATGTCATTTTACGTCTCGGTTAACTACAATCTCCTCTCGGTCTCATGTTGTCCACCGGTCCGTTCTAGCAGGTCATCTACTGGTACGGTAACAGGTCCTGTCGGCCCACCGTTTCACGGAACATCTAAATAATCCTACCGAATCTAGCCACACTAGGCCAATCCTAACACTTCTCCTTTTCGGTATCGGTGATTCGAGATTGTGTTCAAATTCTCTACACAATTAGGTTGAGTCACTGTCGTGCACTCATCTAATTAGCTAGTACGTCCGGGTAGCTACTCCATTCATACTAAAGATTAAGCATAGAACAAGAACATGTGACTAGAACGAATATTAACTTTAAGAAAGAAATTGATTCACAAAATAAACCCTAGTTTCATTGAATATCAAACCATATCCTAATCGTGTCAATAGACTAAGATCAACAAGTTCAAGAAACTAACATTCAATTGAAGAATCAAATTCAAATGCATGAAACATAGTCTGAAATCCGGAAAATAACCGTCTACATAAACCCTAGGCTCTCTTAGAGATGCCTAGCAAAGTATTTAGCTAATAAGAATCAACCAAACAAGGTGAAATAGTTTCTCCATACCAAGATTGAGAAAGAAGAAGAAGAAAATAAAAAACCTAGCTCTCCAATGGTGGCTTTTGTGTTCTCTTCGTTCCCGTCTTCGTCCTTGTCGTCCTCCCTTTGTTTCGTGCTCCAAATATGCGTCAATACTCCCTTTAGGACGGACTCCTAGGTTAGAAGAAGTCCCCAAAGCTCAAACTCTTTAAAAATTACAAAACAGCCCAAAAAATTGCGATTAAGCCCTCTGTTCGCACGAACACACGGGTGTTCGCACGAACAGATATTTACCATCTGTTCGCACGAACACTTTTTTTGTTCCAACAAATTTTCAGCTTGTTTTTCACCTTTTCTTGGCTTTCCATAAATTTTCTGGGTGTTTTTGTTCGCACGAACACAAAAGTGTTCGCACGAACACCCCTGGAGATGAACTCAAATTTTCATCCTCTTCGACGGAACTTAACTTTCTCGTCCAATCTCTGTTTTAGCTTCGTGACCTAACGTTGGAAAGCTCTTTGAGTCTACTTTCATTTTCCACTGGTCTCACTCCAAAATATATTATAGAACTCGAGATACAATCAAAATAGTGGAGATTGGTCACTTTTGCTCCTCCGACTTTGCTTCTCTTGCTTCCTCTTGAGTTTGCTTTGTTTCCGAAGTTTGTTTCATGCCTCCTAGTCATTGTTTAGCATCCGTTCCTGTCAAGACAACATGAACAACCATACCAAGCTATTATATTTGACAAATAACATCGAAACGCCCGGATTAACAATAAAGTGCTAAAAACTCAACTTTCTACGTTTTCTCAACATTCATAGTGTAAATCTCATATTTCAACCCCGGAATCACGCAAAACGATATTAAATATGCGAGAAATATAACTCTAATAGAGAGTTGTCAGCAAGTCACATCAGTAAAATCATCAACAACTTTCTGATGTGACTTCCCGACAGTTGCAGTAGCATCAGCAAGCGGTGCTTATGGAATTGGTTGCTCCAGAATGTACAACTTATTTACTTACTTGAGAACAATTCTTTGTACCAGTCTAGGAAATTCATTCCAGACAAGTTTTCCTTCTCAAGGACCGAACGCAAGTATAGTGTTGATGTTTATTGATTTTTTTCCATTGGAAATCTACAAAGAATAAGACACATATAATTTTAGTATCGTGAACAATTATACTATACTTAACAATGGCTAGATTATTAAATATAGCTTCCAAAATTTTCTCGGATTAACAGCCGTCAATATATTTTATAGTGGGCCAAGATTCATATTTCAACTCCTCTTGAGCCTGCTTTGGCAGGTCACCTAAAATTTAGTTATATTGGTAGGAACAAATTCCAATTGCATCCAATGCAACTCTGGGTTCATTGGGCGGATAACTCCTTATTCCTTATCTATCTCATAGATAACTCCCAATTGCCTTGCCTCTAAGATTTAAATCCTATTGAAATAGCTTATTTGCGTTTGAACTCTTACTTCAGCAGCCCCACATTACTTTCTTGTGCCGTCGAGCCACATCATGATGAATCAAGTCGCCCTGCTTTGGCAAACTCGAACTTAATACATCTTGATCATGACGAGTGCTAAGAAAGAGAATTTAAAAATCCAATACTATCGTTGAGGGGTTTTCTTTTCATTTTATTTGTTGATCATATCAACTGATCTACTCATTTGGATTGGACAATCCCAAATGAAAGATCTATACAACTTATAATTATCTTGATATCGTTTTTCATGCATCATCCATACATCAAAATGAGACAAGATAAAAGCAATAAATAAATGTGGTGTGGATGTGGCCCCTGAAATTAAGATATTCCCAAGCCAATGAGAATATCTATAAGTCGTAAGACAACAAGCTAATCTCCATATGCTTCCGTCTTCAGTCTATGCGTCCTAGCTTATGTGTCTTCAACGAATTGTGGTCTCTTTGGTCTTTAATCTTCTCTCCGTGCTGCTAGATATTTCCTATCTATATAATTCAAGCTAATATCTATAAAATATATAGATAAACCTCACAGGCTAGGAAGAAGACGACTCGCAGGCCGTAAAAATTAAATAAATATTTACATCAAAACCAAAACCAAACCACACAAACAAAACCCGACCACACAACTAAGGCCACATCCACCCACCAAGCGACAAACACGTTAACAGTTAAAATTCAGTTTTATCGCGCTGGGTTAATTTTGATTAATTGTGATAACTTGGTCAAACGGTCAAACCGGTCAAACGGTCAAACTGGCTGAACCGGTCAAACCGGTCTGACCTGGCTGAACTGGTCAAGATCGGTTAGACCTAGCCAGCGCACTGAGGGGGATGGTCGGCCACCATGGCCGAACCCCTTGGGGTGGAAAAATTCAAACTTTTAATCCCCTTATGCTGGCCGAACCTATGTGGGCTAGAAAATCCCATTTTTCTTCCCTAATTTTTCCCTAACCCTTGTTCATCACCAAATACATGAAAATTCATTATTTTCGCATCATATACAAACTTAATGAATATTCACATGAATCATATTCATGGTGTATCATAATATGCATATTAGTTTTATTATCGTTTACGGTCAAACTGACAAATACTGTCAAATTGATAAAATGGATAACCAAATAAATCATATTATGCGCTAACACACGTGGCTCTGATACCACTGTAGGGTTTTGGTGCATATTACACAGAGAAAATACAAAAAAAGAAAAAGAAAAATTCTGCCCGAAACTCTCCAGGGATCACATGTGAAGCATCATAATATGAATAAGGAGCAAAGTTACCTTGTTAATCTGACTGATCACTGCGTAGAAGTAATGTCCATGCCTCTGCTGGTATCCACACCGTAGGATCAACAGCTTGAACTTCCTCTACTGTTTGTGCTAGCGTTTTAGAAGGATGAGCAATCACGAGCTTGATCCAATCAAGCAAAGCAACAATGGAGGAGAAGAGGGGTTCAGACTCTCTGTGCCGTCGGGTATGAGGAGGGTTCCGCCTCCTCTGCTTTCTCTCCGACTGACTTAATTCTCCATCTTTGAATAATTAGGACTGCCCTGTTTTGTAATTAATAACTCTTTATTAATCACAAAACTGCCCCACTTCTAATTAGATCCAACAGTTTGGATCAACTTTCGTTTAATTCCAGTTTGCTACTTAGTCCAACTAAATATGCACGTAGTTGCACTTTGATCCCTGATTCTTTACTGTTAATCAGTCTAACTAATTAACATCTACATCATGTCTAATCCTTTTGTGTGGGACCCTACAGGTTCCTACTACGTTGGCGGTAACAATTACAAACATTGAGCGGTGACTAGGAACACATCAATGCTACCCAAGTAATATGAATAGTTAGTCATCTGATAAACCTCTGTGACCAATGTTACCGTGCTGTATAGTCCATTTGTCTCAATATCCGGATTGAACACGAATCACATATGTCACACTCGTATATCTAATTCGTAGTTTCTCGATCCTGGGAGTAAACTTATTTGAACATATAAGATCAATATCGTATATTGATCTACTTGAGCCTGACCAGGCATTTGTTAAGTCCTACTCATCGAGTGGCCATACATACTCCCGTTACGTGGGAGGGACAAATACTCTCTACATCATTGCCATCTCTCAACTTGCTTCATATCATGTCCTATTATCGCCTTTATAGTTACCCAGCTACGGTGAAACGTTTAACGATATCAAAACATGATAATTCACAACTAGAGTATCTAGTGACTTCAAGTCAAAGGATCACAACACCATTGTCAATACGAGAATCACTTGTGACATTCACATAACTTCCATGTAGCCTTCTCGTGGCGGGTCAATCCAGTATGTCATTACTCCTAATGCATACCATGTGTTAGACTTGATATCTCCATATCAAGTTACCCACATACTAGTCTCTATGCATAGTGATCGCCCTACTAATCATTATACTTGACAAGTGATAGTTTAAGATAACATCAACTTCTATCTAATGACTTCATTATATTGATATCTCGATATCTAATAGATATCTAATACAATGAATAGTCTAGCCAAAACAATATTCGCACTAAAATAGATTGCCTACAGTAACAACTATGACCCGGTGATTTGATTAGCAAAACGATGCAATGATTTGGTAATCTTTTCATGGTATTGTAGAGTACACTTTAATCTACAACACCATGAAAAAATTATTAAAAAGTTACTCTGTGTTACTATCCAAATCACCTGATCAAATTGATCCAATTACGGATGAAAAGTTAAACCATAAACAAGAGAAGAAACATAGGAAGTGATAAATAGAATAGATGTTAGTGATATGAGAAGGAAGTATAGAATGAAATAAACTGATACAAGATTCCATTTGTTAAAGAAAGGTATAAAACATTAGGCACCATATTCCGGAGCATCTCATTCTAGCACAATGCATGAAACTGTAGCTAACTCCCGAGAATAAAATTGATGCCTGATTGAGTGAACATGCATCTATGTGACACTGTCCATCAAATTTCATCTTTATGTTCTAATGTAGCTAAAGTAGTTTTTACTTGGGCATCCCATCATAGAGTTCAATGTTCTTTTTATATGAGTTTTAAAACAAATTCTTATACATACCAGGGGACGGGAATCAAACTCATGACTTCATGAACTGGTTTGAATAGCACTGAAGGGGTGGAGGTATCCTTTTCCAAACTAAAAGGGGTAAAAGTGTCCTTTAGTCAAACTAGAGGAGTGGAAAGTTGCATTGCTGACTTCTAGGAAGGACGAACACTTCAAAAATGGAGCCGTAACTAGCGGATACGGATCAGACACGAGATACAATGGGACACGACTAAATACGTATCGGACACGCCACCTGGCATGTCGGGTACTCCGGTCTTGTTACAATGAGTTGGATATGGATGGAATACGGCGAGACACAGATGGCCTACGGCCGTATTGTAATTTTGTAAAACTTTTAAAGCTCTAAAGGGTTAGGTGATAAAATTTAATGTCAATTATGCAAATAATTAGTGGATGTGGTATGATAAGCATGTAGAGTCCTTTTCGACCATAAATTTCACCTATTCAATTCTGTCAAACTCTCTCAAACCGAAAAGACACAGCAAACTCCATATTGTGCTCTGTATCTCTCTATCCCTTCTTCTTTACTGGGGTGTCTCTCGCCCCATCTCCTCCTCTAATTGAGAGGTATTCTTAACTTTTAATTTCAGTCTTTTGTCAAATGAGATTTTTTTTTTATCTGTTCTTGGTCTTGACAGATTATAGTGTGGCTATGACTTTGATGAATATCGATGAAAATGAAAGAAATATTTTTATTGTAATTCAATAATTAGTTACATACATACATACATACAAATACTTATTCTTGCCGTGTTGTATCTTCAATTTTATATAAAATGACGTATTCCATGTCCGATCCCGTATCGTATCCGACACCCGTACTTCTTAAGTTTGATTCGCACTAGAATGTCTGGTTGCATAACAAGTGATTGTTATTAGTCCAAGATAAAAAGAGAGAGAACGGAAATGGAAATAGCAGGCAAGCTACCTTGAAGAATCAATCTTGTAATAAATAGGTTGAATCAACTGTAATATGGTACATTGGTTCCAAGTAACGAAATGAGATTGGAGACTAAAAGAAAAAGGAAGAATTTAACTACAAATAAATCGTAAATTGATTGTCCAAATTAGGGAGAAGTGCAAGTATATCCTACAAGAACGGCTGAAGCCGCAATATTTCCTCTGGTTTGCTGATACAAAACAAAACTGCGCTTCTCCGTCTGAAAATGTAGCTATGGATGAATAGTGTAGCGAATCAGCTTAAGGAAGTTGTAAGACCTCGACTTCGAAGTCCTAGGATGCATGTCTCAGTCGAGATTAAAATATGTAGAGAGGGAAAGAGTATAATCATTTGCTTCTCTTCTTCGCTTCACTGTACAGAAAAACTCCTATGACTGTAAGCATGTATCCCAGCATTCCTGTTACTGAGACGGGATTCTTAAAAATTAGAATGGAGATCACCACTGCAACAGCACCTTTCGCATTTCCCAGGACCTGAACCAACGAAAAACATTAAACCTCAAACAGGAAAAACAAAAAGTTAGAATAACTTTAAATGGATTAATCGCTCATACTGCATAACTTGCATTTCCTAGTTGAAAGAAATCATATGGTAACTTGGAAGCCCATATGCAGTTTTGCCACAAGTCAGTTCTGAATCGGACTCATCGGCATCTTGTTTTCCTCTTGGCATACCCATTTTTTATTTTCACTTATTTTGAACAAGGGCTAGGATTGCATATTCAATGAACTCACAACTAGAATGTCGATTTGTTGGAAAGCAAAATACCATCCTTGGGACATTTGATCTTCAAGAAACTCACTACACTATTCATCCATACCACTAATTTTTGGATCTTGAATCACTTGTTGGAGAGCAAAATACCATCCTTGGGACATTTGATCAAATGGAAACAAGAAAATAGATGGAGGATAATGAAGGAACAACTGATGACATCCTTGAACTGAACTAACACCAACTGATTACTACCATAGAAAACTATTTGGAGTTCACGAAAAATATCACAAGCAGATAGGGTCCACAGGAAGCTTATAGCACCGCAAGCATCCTTGGTCCATTGCGAAAAAGATTGGACCCAAGCCTCAGGAAAAGCAAGATCAATTTAGGGTTGTAGATCTCTTTAAAATTCTGATTGACTCATTGAGATATAGTTCATTCTGGATTGGATAATGTTGGCCCAATAGGAGCATATCCCGAAATCTGTCATGTATTTTTCTTTTATATTTTATACGTACTATCTCATATAGATGTCCCAAATAAATTTCCCAATACTGCTCATATCTCGTAGTATGCCATATAAAAATTTCAGAGCATCAGAAATTTTAGTATGCGATAATATCTTAGGCATTGCAAATGTATGGTAGGCTGAACGAAACTATTTCAATACAAAGACACAATGAAATTATAATTTGTGTCAAATATAAGTTAAAATTGGTCGACTTTGAGGGCGTGAGGCCTACTTGAACTGGGATTCAGATAGCCTATCAGGTAGATCCAAACTGGATAGTACTCTCCCATATGATTCTCCAATTAAAAGGTGGAACTACACACAACCATTAATTGGTAAATGAACAAATTGACCACAAAGAATTGCTTTCTGAGCAGTTGGTGTGAAACCGCATCTCACGTTCGAAGCCTTTGGAATATCTTCATATATCTAAGAATTTAGTTTGGACGTTAAAGGAGTCCCCTTTGGGCATTCATTTTTGTTAAGTTGGGAGTACCTACACAATTGTTACTCAAAGCCACACATACCTCCTGTTTAGTACCATGGGACACATGGGATTCCATCACAGTGGTGCTGTTATCCAAAGCTTTACCTTTTACTTTCAGACTCCCTCTACCTCAATTGATGAAACTCCCTTCTTAAACATCCTAATACATGCAATTTTATTTTTAGTTCTTGTGCTATCCACGGCATCAATTTGTTCCAAGAAGTTGTTAAATTTATCTGGATAGCCAGTAGCATTATGGGAGACTTTTTCCACAACCTACATGTCAGTAAGCACCAAGGGGACGAAACCACCAGCCTTTGGAGCTGGTATACCCATGGGGTATTGTCTCCTGCCTTTGGTGCTGAAACGATACTACACTCTATGTTACCAGAAACGTAAAAGTAGCCGTGTTTCTCGTTCCGAGTCGTACGTACCGAAATGGGGAACATTTTCTACCCGAACGTTTCGTAGAGTGAGTACATAATTGACGTGTTTATATTACTAGTTTTCAGTGGTACTTATTTGCAGAAAGTTATGATAACCGGATTTGAGAATGGAAGTCTGAAACTACTTGAATTGATATTGTTGGACTTTTTAGGTAACTGTAGGGAAAATGTTGAGAAGTCCCACATCGGACATTTAAGAAGAAGAAATGTAATTAATAAGTGTTCTGGGCTACTCCCCTCATTGCCATTTGGTTTTGAGGTGGAACCCCATGGATTCTTACATGGTATCAGAGCCAGGTTCACACACGTGAATGGTCTAACAACCCACGTGCTCACCGCCACCCGTAGACAAAAGATCCACGTGTAGGCCAAAGAATGCCACACGTGAGGGGGCGTCTTGAGAAGTCCCACATTGGACATTCAAGAAGAAGAAATATAATTAATAAGTGTCCTGGGCTACTCCCCTCATTGCCAATTGGTTTTGAGGTGGAACCCCATGGAATCTTTACATGGTATCAGAGCCTCGGCTCACACACGTGAATGGTCTAACAACCCACGTGCTCACCGCCACCCGTAGACAAAAAGATCCACGTGTAGGCCAAAGAATGCCACACGTGAGGGGGAGTGTTGAGAAGTCCCACATCGGACAATCAAGAAGAAAAAAATATAATTAGGGCTACTCCCCTCATTGCCAATTGGTTTTGAGGTGGACATCTTAATAGAACATTGTTCCTAAATAGTATTCCTCGTTCCTAGTAATTGTATTTCGTCCTGGACAACGTTCCGGAGAAGCCTGCCCCTAGTGTACCCCGTATCGGCACCTATCGCGTTTACCGTTCCCGTTGCCGTCCCCCGTACCACAGCGTACCACGTTTTTTGTAACATAGACTGCACCAAGTTGGAGCTCCAATCCTTGTGTCTCAATCAATGGGGCTGTTTGGATGAGCTAGATAAAGTGAGCTTATAAGCTCCTTTAATTTTAAGTGTTCGGATGAAGTAGATTATTGTGTATATTTTCTCAAAACCGGAACCCTTTTTTTCTATTATAGGCTTCCAGATTGATAATATTTTTTGAAGAATGTCAAATCGGGATCCCTAAAATTAAAATAAGGTTCCGAATATTATTTTTTTGCTGGAAAAGGAACCCGGAGTCCTACTTTCCAAATCAGGAAATCCGGTGTTGAGCCAATTGGAGTGCAACACATGGCAAAGCACGCCTAAATATACCACCATATACCAAATCCGGAGCCCTATTTTAGGAAATAGAAAAAAAAAAAAATCTCAGATTTTTTAGCTTGCCACTCTCTCCACCACTCTTTCTGCCAAACACACCCAATGATGCACAGGCATCTGAGTGGCTAGATCCTACATCGGATCGTTAATTGCTTCGAGTTGGAGACTTGGAGCTCGTAATCATTGTTCTCTTTGGAAGGACCATTTCCAGTTAATGCATGAAACTTGGAAACGCTACGACTAAACCAGCAAGAAGTATGTCTTGAATAGCGAGATAATAAATTCTAATGTGTAGACACTGTCAAGAGCACGGTGTGGCACTTGACAAAAAATGAAGATTTGAGGTGCAGGGCACGAAGTTCTGGCCAAGCAATATCTGAAGGATGCAACGGCTGACTGGAAGGAGCATATAGTTAGTTTTCGTAGATTACCAAACACAAGAAGAATCAAGGAGAGCTCAAGTTGTAGTTATAGTAATAGTATCAGACGTAGATGACCATGAAGACTTTTGGGGTAGAGAGGCTTCCATTTGCATTTACTTCTTTTAAGAACCAAATGGAAAGGGATGGCTGGAGAAATAGGTCAATTTTCTGAAGATTGAAAGTGCAATCACAATGGAATGGTAGGCAAAACAAGAGGCCAGAATTAGGCTCATATGGAAAGACGATGAGTAAAGGGATAACTCATATGGTGCATAGAAGAAAGATACAGATTATTTGTTGGCTATCGAGGCCGAGACTGCCATGTTGCATATATTTGAGCTGAAAGCTAAAGACAGCAACCAAGAAGAAGAGACGATCAGTGAAAATCAAATATTCAAGCTAGAAGGTGTTGGGTTTTGTAGCCATCGCCTTTTTCTGCTGAAAGTTTAATCACAGTATGTTTACTGAAGAAAAATTAATTTTGAATAACATTTGGGATATTAAGAAAAGTAGTCAACTGTAGATTGTGGCTATGATTCCGATGTGTTAAGAGTATATCATTAACTTCCTTTTTGAGAAAGAGTATATAATTAATGAATAAATAAAGATATAGTTATAAAGTTGAATAATTTTTCAGTGAATTTGAATTATTATGAACAGTGATAACATTCTGGGTCCAGCAGCGCATAAGAGTAAACAAGATGTAGGTAGTAGTATAGGAAGTTCATGTTATGTCTATTGCCGGTATGGGTAGACCTAAAAGTTCACTATTGAAAAGTACACATGGTATTCTAAATAGGGATTATTCTTAGGCCTTGTTTGGTATCAGTTGAAAATCTAAAAAAATGGCTGAAATTATTCTGGGCGAATAATCCAGCTGAACTAAAATCAAACTAGGTTTGGTAGGAGCTGAAATTGTTAATTTGATCCATTAGACAAAATTTAAAGAGCTATGTCGTCAATTTCTTGAATACATTCTAATAAATGAACTATAATCATGCTAATGTAAAAAAACAAATCAAGATTGTTTTTTCTGGGATTTTCAGCCGCATAATCCCCAATTTTGGAGATTCTACAATCGCACTGAGATTATTTTAATCGGCAATTTTTCAGATTAAAACTTTGTGTCATAACAAACAGAATTAAATTAAATTAAATTAAATGGACCGATTTTATCAAAGTCGATTAAAATCGTGGTGGCAGAGAGGACCAGGGTAACTCTAGAGTAATGTAGTGTTCCATGCTATGTTACCTGGACTCGGGTACAGGTGTCATGTCGGGTGTGTATCCGAGGATCGAGTTTGCCTTTTTGTTGAAATTTAGGATTCGGGGACTCGGCTGAAAAGTACCCAAAATTTGGACACGGGTGCGGGGATATGTGTATTCCTCTATTTTATGTGTATGTCATTGTGCAAGTTGTGCATCAATTTTAGTACAGATAAGGAATCCAATGACATTTTCTATCATGTGAAGGACCATTCTGAAATAAAAATAACTATATAAGGAGCTTATCATCAATAGTAATGTTTTCTTGGGCTTGGACAGAATGAATAATAAGGGCCCTGTTAATAACATTTAGGCTATTTAATATAAGAAGCCCAACAAAATTATTATACAGATGAAGCCCAGCCCAAGCTATATAATCATAACCCAAAAGAAACTAGGGTTCGAAGTATAATGTCTGTACGCGGAAGAAGACGACGACCTGCAGAAAAGAGATGGTGCAGACATGGATGGAAGTTCGACGCGATGGTCGATTGAAAGAACAGAGTGGTCGTTGGTTGTTTGAGAGGAGGATTGACCGAGCCGCGTCCATGAGAAAGACGACCGGATCGACATGGAATCCATACCCGTACCCGGATCGGATCGTATCGACCCGGGTACTTTGGCAAAAGTGACGAGTACAGGTAATGTAGGTTCCATGCTTAGAACATAAGGAAGCACCCCAAGTAAATGTCTCCGTAAGCATGTTCCGAAAAAACCAATATGAAGCTCCAAACAAGACTCGAGTAACTTTAATTACCTCAACAGACACTCTGATGAACAATATATCAAAATCTATGACCCATCCACATAGGTTCTGGCAAGAGTGCTCAACTAATAGTAAGAATATGAATTTCACTAAATCTTAAAAAAGCAATCCAAATTTCTACTATCAGAGAAAATTATTGGACAAAAAAAACACATGGCCCATTTAGCCCGAGACATTATAGCATAAACCACATCAGAATTTTCCAACTCTTGCTAAAGTCAACTACCTTACAGCCAATTCCTGGAGCCCATTTTAAATAGAGAACCATAAGTGTGGCCAAGGAGTGGATGCATTGTTTTTTAGTTATAAATGTTAGGTGAGTTTCAATTATTTGTTGGGTTATTCCATTAAATTCACATGTGCATTCCTCACTTGTTAGGTTGAGATGTTGCCATCATGTGAAGCAGCTAGAGCAGTCATTTGTTATTTTTATATACATCATGGCAAGAAAACTTGTGCCACTGATAACAAAAATAATGATAAGAGGGCAGAGACACGCACTTGAAGAGTCAAAGCGCTGGTGTGTTTAGTGACCAAAAAATTGGTCAAGTTCACAAAATACGCCAAGGACGAATTGAACAGCAGATACCAGATTATGTTGACATCTTTTCTGGCTAGAGATATCGTAATCGCAACCACATCTTTCTCCATCAACAGTGTTGCCGGAAGCAAGAACAGAACAGCAATCGGTGCCATGTATAATAGAAGGTTCATAGAATTCAACTTTTCCCTGGAAAATACGATAATGTTTGAACCAGTTGAAGTGAGTAAAATCTAATCACGATTAAGCATCTTCCAAAGAAGATCTATTTTGTGCAAAATTACGGCAATGAATTGATGAATTACCCTTCTGAGGACAGCAAAATCCCTTGCAAAACCGACTTCAAAGCCCTCGCAGCAGTTGCACCAACACATACAATAAACCCGAATAGATGGAAACTAGGTTCACCCTGCAGCCACATAAGAAAAAAATGGAGAGACTTAATTGAGTTCTTCCAAAACAAATTCCATATATGTACACTAGAGACTAGACACAACTATCTTCAATCACTATGCATTCAAATTGTTGAGCTCCAATTTAGGAAGAGTATCAGTTAAGCATAGGCCTAAAATTGGATATAGTTGACTTGAAAGATTTCAGAACTAAAGAGTGAGATCTGTTGGAGTCAAACAGCACATTGTTCTTGGTGTTTGTTACGGAGTTCAATTGTCAAATCTCAATCCCAATTTCAATAGCTCAAATCAAAAGAGGGTCAAAATCCATCCAAAAACAGCAAAAAAGAGAAGATCTTGAAGGAGAGACAGAGAGAGAGACAATACCCCACTGGCAATAATCACCCCTGTGACGACCGGAACGAGGGCCATATACGTGAGCCAAGCCTCCCTCTTGACCGTCATCAGATACGCAAAGACCGCCGTGAAAAACGGCGTCGTCGCCCCAATCGCCTGATTAAACGACACGGGTAGGTATCGGAGGGAGACATTGCCGCTGACCACCGACGCGCAGAAGACGAAGCTGAGGGTAGCGATCTTCACCAGCTGGACCCGGTTCCTGACCGTCTGGAGAGGGACGAGCTTCATCCAGACAATAGCGGCGTAGCTGAAGAGGGAACAGGCCGTCATGTGGCACATGGTGAGGAAGATGGGGTACTTGAAACCATAGTTGCTGAGCAAGTACTTGTTGAGGAGGAGGACCCCAATGTTGGATGAGTACCACGCCGACACCAGCCCGATCGTGAACCATGAGGAGCTCGAGCCTGTGCCGCCCTTCATTGAGGAACCCTAAGATTTGTGAAGAAGAGAGAGATTGGGGGATTTGGGGGGTTTTAGAGAGAGAAGAGGAGGGTGAGGAAGCTTCATGGATCTAGAGGGAATTAAGTCATTGACAGAGTGGGGATCGGATTAGTCAAATTGATGAGAGAGGGAAGGCGCGCGAGAGACTGGTAGAGAGGGGGTGAAATCGTTTTCAACCAGACGTAACGGTAAGAAAAGGGGAAAAAGTTGGGATGTTTTTACTGCGGTGGTGGTGGAGGAGGTGAGGAAGGAGAATGAAGAAGATGGAGTTGGACCTGTCGTGGGAGACCACTTTGGGGGGTGACTCACAGAAGTTGCGTGGACGTGTGGGTCCGGCGGGTTTCTTTATTCTTAATTTTAGCGAGAGAGAATCAGATGAAGATTGCAGTCAAACGATGCAGTTTTTTGTTGGGCGTTTAAGAGTTCAGAGCACCGAAGGCAACGGCGGTGCGTGTATGCGACGGCCGAATCGCTGTATATGTTTGCCTGCCCTTGATGAATGGGGCTCGTCCACGTGTCGGGGATGGGCTATTTAGTAGGTTAGCCGGCTCATTTCATTAAATTATGCCTTTGTTACTGAGGTTGAACGGCCACGAATCAAGGGTAAAAGACAAAAACCACTCATGGAATTTGGATAAATGACAAAAATATCCATAAATCTTTGGGGAATTACAAAAACTACCCATGTCAGAGTGAGTGGCTACTGACACACTAACGGAGTGGTTAAAAGACAAATTACCCTCATTTTGGGAAAAAATTCCACTCTATTAATATCTTTTTCTTCTTCTACCTCCTCACTATCTAACCATAGTTGCCTACTCTCTCGGTTGTCTCTCTCTCTTGCATCGGCGAAATGGAGAATTGAACACAATGGAGAGTAGATAGAAAGAGAGAGAGAGCGAGAGAGATGTGTGTTGAATCACGGTCGTCAGTTAGGTCTTGAGAGCCTTTGTTGAAGCCGGAGGTGTCGAGGATGGCCATGGTGTTCACTTCCATCCCACGGCTTCGAACTCTGCGATTATCCATCTTTCCGATTCCGAAACCCTAGTTCGTCCTCTCTTCGGTGACTCTGTCAATTTTCCCCAACTCGCAGAGAAGAGGGTGGCTCTGGCAACCGAGGGTTCTCTGCTCCCTCTCACACCTTCACCTACCCACCAAACCACCCTCCCGTACTCTGCCTCTCTCACGGATCCGAGCCTCTGATTTTGAAGCTCCTTGTTAGGCTTTGATCTTCCCTGAAATCAGTTCGAGCCTCTGATTTTGAAGGCCCTCCTCCAATGCATCTTCCGCCGCCTCCTCTGCGGCCTTTTTTGGAGAGAGAAGCTACTGGTTGTGGCAGCGCTTTAATTCTTTCGGTCGCCGGAAGCGCAGTGACTTCGGTTAGGTTTGTTTGAGCAAAGCACCGACCCAGATCTGACAGCACTGTTATGGGTCTCGGGTCCTCTCTCCTTGACAACACTGTTATGGGTTCAATCTAGTTAGTATACGGTTCAATTTTGGAGGCAGAGTCTGGGGTTGTTCGAATTTAAACACCCACCACCACCGCTTCTTCATATCTCTCTCCAAATTCTTCATTTTGGTGGTTAATGAGTGATGATTTTGGTCGTTGGTAGCAGTGGTTAAGGAGATTGATTATGGAGGGGGTTAATGGTGCAAATTGGTTGAAGAAGAAGGAGACAGTGATGGTGGTTAATTGGTTGTTATGGTCTGTTAGTGGTCAGCAAGTGTGATTTTGGTGATGGTGGAGGTCTGTGTTAGTTTCAGGTTTGACTAAATTGGTGGTAGTTATGGTGGTTGATTAGGATAGTAACAGTGTGTTGGAATAGGTGCCCTAGAGACAATCTAGTTTAGTATGAACAATAAATTGGCTACAACATTCATTGTCTTATTTATTGGATATTTAATATAATGAAGTCATTAGATTTACAATTGTGTTGTTTATCTTAAATATCCCTAATTCATTATAATGATTAATGGGACAATCATCTATAGAATAGTATGGGGTTGGATTGATATGGAGATATCATGATCCAACACATGGGTATGCATTAGGAGTAATGGCATACTGGATTGACCCATCTCCGAGAAGGCTACATACATGTTATGTAAAGTCACAAGTGCTTCTCGCGGTGACAACGGTATTGTCATCCTTAGACTTGAAGTCACTAGTTGTTCTAGTTGTTGAATATTGTGTTTTGGTAGCGTCAAACGCTACACCGTGATTGGGTATTCATAAAGGCTCGTATTTGACACAATAGGAAGCATGCTTAAATATCGTAGTGATGTGGATATAATTTGTCCCTCCTACATAACGGGAGTAAATATCCTAGGCCACTTGAAGGATAGTGCTTATAGAATGTCTGGCCAGACTCAAATAAACCAATATAGGATATTGATGTTTTTTGCACGATAAGGCTATTCCCAGGATCGAGGAACTATAAATTGGATATACGAGTGTGACTTCTATGTCTCGTGTCCAATCCGGATATTGAGACAAAGGGATGAGACAATATATGCACAAGGTTTGTCATGATGACTATTTATATATGTTGGCTAGAATGGATGTCTTGCTAGAGGCCGCTCCATATTAGTAAATAGTTACTACCAACTAAATAGAACCTATGTGGTCACACGCCATATAGAGGTGAACTAGACTTGGGAATTAATTAATTAATATGATTAGCTCAAAAGAAGGATCAAATCACAACAACTTGCTAACTTAGTAGGACTAATATGCAAGTTGGACTGATCCGAACTTGAGCAAGATTAGGAGAGGGCCTTTATGTAGTAACAAGGAGTTGTTGGACTATATAAAGGATGCTCCTAGCTTCCTTCCCTACAACTTATGCTCATAACATACTTTGAGTAGGAGAGAATGAAGGAGAGAGCAAGACAAACAAGAGGGCCGAACCCCTTGTCCGTCCGCCCCTACTCGTCGGCCACAAGAGAGGTCGCCCCATCTCCTTGGTGCTCCGTTGCGTGACTTCTTCATCCTCTTCCATTCCTCCTAGCTAGCACAAGGCGTTTGGAAGATCTAGATCTCACATCTAGGCGTGGATCAACCGTAGAGACGTGATATGTAACACCCCCGATTTCCAGAGGAGCCGGAAACCGGTTGGTGCCCTCCGTATAGGGGATTTTACCCTTTCGTACAAGGAGTGGTGATCATAAACAAGTGAAAAGAACATCCAACTATTGATTAATTACGATAAAAGTTTACAACGTTGGTGACTGGTTCCAAACTGGACACCAAATCTAACAAAAGATTTTACATCAAAAGTGAGCTCTCCAGTTAAGTACTAAGGTCTACTGTTTGCATGAGAGAACGAGATCATGATCCCAGCGCGTTACCCCAAGCAACCAATCATACACCTGCGAGGTAATTAAAAGAAACACAAGACCGCAGTTTTTCGAGTATCAGTAAAAACTGAGTGAATAAACACCTTAGCATGTAAAAAAGAGTGGCTAAGATAGGTTACTGGGTTTATGTTTGAAATAGTTTGAACAGTAGCGGAGTATAAGTATAAACTTCAAATAAAGACTTGAACTGTTTTCAGAAATATAAGTACGAGTAGGAGTGACGATTATCAGAGTTCTCAAAAGTACTATTTCCGAACCGAAAGTTATACGAGTGGCCAATTCGTTTATCAATATTTCTATGCGCTTCCAAACGGGAAATGGAACGAGTCATATTATTAAGTCGCAGTAACCAGGGTAGACCAGGGTAAATAGAAAAATATGATACTAGCATGTAGGGGGTTATGATAACCCAACCTTTTTTACCAAGCGTTAAAGACGATTCCAACCGTCCCGCTAGTCATCATACAAGTAGATACTAGACCTTAAGTGTCCACACCTTCTTAAGATTGTAAGTCATAAGAGTAGTACCATAATGCGGACTCTCACCCACAAGGTGAAGAGCCAAGGCATATAGTCCCTAACTTAAAGCAGGTCCAAGACTCCAACAAGTAGTCAAGGCTGTAAGATCAGGATGTGCAAGGATTGGAATAGCTCAGCTATTTCAAGGCCTTGAATCAGCTTTCAAAGCCTTGAATCAGTTTCAGAGGCTTGAAAATAGTTTACCTATTTTCAAGGCCTTGAAGCTGGATTCAAAGCCTTGAAACTGCTTAACCTGTGTGAACACTCTTAGAGGGAGTTTTCTGCAAACTCTCTGAGTTGATTCCCTTTCTATCTCTCATATGTTTGATTCACTATTATTAGATGATGAAAGACAAATTATTCTAACATATTTTGATCATAGAATATCATCTGTTTGACCTTGATATTGCATGGAATTTTGTTTCCAATATTTGCAGAATTGTTTCCTAAACTGAATTTGTGCACTTTTGGAAATAGTTGGACTCTTTGATCCTATGATCAATCAGAGACTTATGACAGCTTCTCAGATTTCTTATAGACAAGATCACAACAATATCTCTGAAAATTGTGATCAACTATCCGCTGGAGAAAGCTGTTAAAGAGAGTCAAAGTTGTTGCCTACAAAATAGGAAGTTGTTGCTGAAAATCTGGGAAGATTTGCAGAGCTTCAAAAAGTATAAATAGAGCTCACTTTGAAGCAAAAAATACGAGAATCAACAGGAAAATGCAAGAGACAAGTTTCTGGATTGACAAAGCACCAAAGAAGAACATCAAACTCTCAATCCATTCCACAGAAGTTCACTGCATTCTTCAATGCAGTTTTCTATTCTAAGTGTACTTCTGTTTTGAGCTGTATTGGTAGATCATTTCTGTATTATATCTACATCTATTCTCAAGGATTTTTCAACGTGAACAATATAGAATTCTTATTTAATCAGTTAGCTAGAGTAGGTACCAGACAGGTTAGGAAAACCACAAGCTGTAACAAAGTAAGGGAACTCTGGGCTTGAGTTCTAGGGCTTAACTTTTGATTAATAAGAATTGAGTTGAAAATACTGTAGGGATCTAATCCCCGAGGTAGAGACGTAGGTCCAAGTGGACTGAACTCTATATATCTCTTGTCACTTGCATTTACAATTCATTCTTTTTCATAGTTTTTGCAGCTCACAAAACTGTCTGTTTTTCAATGGTCTGAACTTGTTTTCAAGGCCTTGAAAAAGGCATACTTGCTTTATACTGTCTGCATCTTCTCCAAGGGCTTGAACTAGTTTTCAAGGCCTTGAACTTCATTTTTTGCACAAGTTTTCATCTTCCTAGCAAGTTTTGCAAAAAGTTGGCATACTCTATTCAACTCCCCCTTCTAGAGTATCTTAGCTGCATTAACATCTGCATACTCACACTTTCA
Source organism: Linanthus parryae (assembly GCA_023055425.1). Lineage (NCBI taxonomy): Eukaryota > Viridiplantae > Streptophyta > Magnoliopsida > Ericales > Polemoniaceae > Linanthus > Linanthus parryae. Next base: position 78,815,821 of record JALGPY010000007.1, on the reverse strand, counting down.
ATTAGTATCAGAGCTTGTATCACTATATAGATTTAACCATCTGGTGATCATGAGTACGGCAGGTGATGGTGTTTTCTCACAGGTAAGAGCTGCTAACAAACCTCCTCTATTTTGTGGAAAACATTTTGCTCACTGGAAAACCCATATGAAATGTTCAGCATTGATCAAGATCTAGAGCTTTGGATCATTATCCAAAATGGACCTCATACTTTCTACACAGAGAAAGATGGGATTAAAACTCCCAAAACTGAAGACTCACTCCATGATTCTGAATTAGATCAATTTTCTAAGAACTACAAAGCTATTAAAATTTTGTATTGTGCCTTGAGTACAGTTGAATTCAACAGGATCTCTGGATGTACAACTGCTAAAGAAATCTTGCATAAGCTTGTGGTTACCTTTGAGGGAACCAGTCAAGTCAAGCAAACCAAGATCAACATCTATCTCAGGAAATATGAGCTGTTTAAGATGAATGCATATGAGTCCATGAGAGACATGTTCAAGAGGTTCACTGACATTGTCAACAACCTTGATTCACTGGGAAAACATTTTTCCAATGAAGAAAAGGTGAGGAAGATTCTCAGAAGTCTTCCAAAGGAAAAATGGGAACCAAAGACCACAACTATTGAAGAAGCTCAGAATCTCTCAACTCTACAACTTAATGACCTACAAGGGAAGCTCCTGACACATGAGATATCTATGAATGATGTTGATGGAGATCTCCCATATAGTGTCAATAACTTATCTCTCAAAGCCAAAGAGAATGAGAGAACACAAAGCCTTGAAATTGAGGATGGTGATGATGAAGATCCAATTCCCTTAATTTCCAAAGCCTTGACAAGGATTCTCAAAATGAAGAAAAACGTTGGAAACAAAGACTTCAACAGAGAAAGGCATAGATCATCTAGCAACAAGGACTACAAAGGTAAGTCCTCTTCACAAAATAAATAAAAAGTTATGAACTGCTTTGAGTGTGGTGATGCGGGGCACTTGATAAGAGATTTTCCACACAAGAAAAGCAAAAGCTTTCAAAAGAAAGAGCATGACAGAAGAAAGAAAGCCATGATAGCTTCATGGAGTGATTCAGATAGCTCTAGTGAATCTGAATCTGAGGAAGAACATGCCAACCTATGCTTCATGGCCAAGCATGATGAAAGTTCTGAGAAGAACATTGAGGTAATGGTAAATTGTCTGATTTCAAAACTAAAAGAAGCTCTTTCAGAATATCTCAGAACAATGCTTTTGAATGAGGAAGATTATCTGAAAGAGATCAAACTTTTGAAAGAAAAAGTTCATGAGCAAGCAAAAGAAAACTTACAACTTGTTTTCCTAAATCAGAATCTTGAAATCTCTCAGAAGAAAACTGATAGTGATTTCAAGGCCTTGAAAACAAATTTCAAAGCCCTGAAAACACAAGTCAAGGAAGTAGTCACTGAAAAATCCTCAATGAGTGACAGCCTTGTTAATCTAAGACATCAGATTGATGAATCAGATAAAGACTACTCTTACTGAGAAACTTCAAGAATCTGAATTGATAAAAGTCAAGCTTGCTGGATCAGAACACAAGTTGAACTTGATTCTTGGTGGAAGTTCACAGTCTATTCACAAAGCTGGTATTGGATTCAATCCAAACTTTCCAAGAAGGAACAATACCAGATTTGTGAAAGCTGGAAACAAAACTTCTCCTACCTGTCATTACTGCTACAAAACTGGTCATGTTAGGATGACTTGTCACCCTCACATAATGAGGAACACTTTTCCTTTTAAACTCAAAGGAAAAGTTAAGCAGATTTGGTCTCCTAAAGGGGTTAGGCCACCTAACATGGTTGATCTTAAATATGAAACCAAATTCCACACTTGGTCTAACAGCTGGGGTAAGGCAGTGATTGGTGTTTGCAGGTTGTCACAATTATCAAAGAACAGAAGTGGTTTATGGACAGTGGTTGCTCAAGACATATGAGTGGAAAGAGATCTCTATTCTCAAAATTAAAGGAGCAATCAGATGGTTCAATTACACTTGGTGACAAAGGAAAATGCAATATTCTTGGTATTGGAAAAGTTGGTACAAATTCTGAAAACTCTATTTCTGATGTGTATTGATAGCACCTTTGAGGGGCTATAATTCTTTAGCATTTACCACATGATTATATGTATTTGGAGAGTGTTTTGAGGCCAATGTTATAGATTCTAGGTCGTTTTATCACTTGTTGCTACCATGTGCTATATTGTTAGTCCAGGCGTTTTTCATGCATATTTTATTGTTATTTGTCGAATATAATCGCTTGGTATGTTTTTTCATATTTTTTTGGCAGGGACGGATGCTAATTGGTTGATAGGAGGCATGGAACGAACTTCGGAAACAATGGGAGCTCAAGTGGAGTCAAGAGAAGCCGAATTGGAGGAGCTTGGATGACCAGCCTGCACTATTTTAATCACATCCGGAGTTCTACAACTCATTTGGGGGTGAGACCAGTTCCATATGAAATTAGACTTAGAGATCTTTCCAACTATAGGTCACGGAGCTAAATCCGATTTCGGGCGAAGAAGATATTGCGTTTTGAAGTCAGGAGCATATTTCAGGGGGCTTTTGTGTAATTACTGAAGACTTCTGCGGGTTATGAAGGAAGGACGACCTAGGGACGAAGAGGATGATCATTCACGCCTATTGGGAGCCAAGAAGAAGGAGGAGAGCAAGGAGGCTCCATTGGGAGCAACCCCAAGCAAGGAGAAGAGCCCGGATCGCGCCAATCTTCACGATTTCTAGCGTTTGATCTCTTCTTCTCTCTTTTAATCACTTGTATGGAGAAAATCTATTGCTTTTCTACGATTGTTAGTAGCAGCTAGACGTTTTTCTAGGCTTCTCAAGAGAGCCCTAGGGTTTATGTAGATGATTGGTTTTTCCGGAATTTAGACTTTGTTTCATGCTTTGGATTTTGATTCATTGAATTGATGTTTAGTTTCTTGATCTTGTTATTGAATCTAGTATATTGACACGCCTAGATTATGATTTGATAATCATGAGACTTAGGGTTTATTCATGAATTAATTTCTTGCTTAATGTTGATTCCATTCTAGCTAATTGTTCATATGATGTTCTTAATCCTTGGCAAGAATGGAGTAATTAACCGGACTTGTTATTTAGCTAGCGAGTGCGTGAGAGCGACTTAGACCTAGTTGTGATGAGATATGAACAACAATCGAGACTGAGAAGAGAAGTGTGTAGGATTGGCCTTAGTGGGTATATTCGGTAGGAGATAGTGAGGTGTTCGTGTGGTGGTGGTCTGAGAGGACATCATTCCGTGAATTGTTGTTAACCTACTAGAACGGATCGGTAGATGTAGGTGGACCGATAGGGAACCAAGTAGACCGTGACGTAGAACGACATGAGACCGAGAGGAGACTGTCAGTACTATTACCCGGCTTAACTAGAATAGGATTAACATGTTACATAGCTAATCCGGAAATCGTCTACAGCCCTAGGTGATCTAGAGAAGGCCTAGTTTCTCCTTATTTGTTTAATAAAAATAAAAAATACAAAAAGATTAGTTTAGTTGTTATTTAACTTCAGTCACTTGTTTGTGGGTGACGCATTAGTTAATCACAATTCTTCCTCCTGTTACAGTACTCTAAGTTAATAACTAATTAAATAGTCTCAAGCTTGTCCTCGTGGGATCGATAACTCGGGGTTGAAATACCAACCCTATATTACTTGACCGTGCACTTGCGCATACACGTAAGAATTCGTGTCAAGTTTTTGGCGCCGTTGCCGGGGACAGCGGTAGATTATTTAGTTAGGAGTTAGTTTAGATTACTTTTATTCTAGTTCGTTTTATTTTGTTTCCATCTCTGTGCTTCACGGTTTCTTGTGAGTTTGTTTTTTCAGGAACACAGAAGGCAGGAGACATAATGAGCATGTCGAGCGAGGAAGATTATGAGGGGATCTCTGATTACCCCTACTATTGTGCTAGATGCAGAATTTGGCACACGGATGACTGCTCAGTAATTTGGTGCTATAAATGCAAGAAGGATCACAAGTATGAAGACGCATGCATTATTGATCCACACTAACTTCATCAGCACCGAGAAGACTCGTCAGCGGATAAGGCAGAACGGTGCAGTATTATGGAGGATATCCAAGTGTGCGTCAAGTTCTTGTCTGTTGCTACACAATTTTCACAAGAGGATTCAGCCACAGGTACGGAATATGTGATGGAGATGATGAAGAGGTTAACAAAACGAGAAGATAAATTGTCAGCGGCAGGGGAATCAGGTATCCAAGTGCCACAAGAAGATCCCTTGCCACGTGACGTTGAACCTAAATTTGAGCCTCCATCATCACCACCACAAGAGGACGATTTGGATGACACATACATTGAGAGCTTGTGGGGTGCTGATGATGAAGCTAATGAAACACTTGTGATTGCTGCTACTGAGGATTTGGAAATCAGCAAGTGTGGGGGTATAGATGAGATGCATGTGTCGACTGAAGAGCATTTAGCACCAGAAATGTATTACTGGGATGATTTCATGGCTAGAGACTCATTTGAGCCCAGTGGAACTTTGTGGAAGTTGATCAAGAGGATCAAGTGCAAGATGAAAAGAGTCGGCTTCTACAATTTCCCACCATCTTCGAGGCACAAGGGTGCACTTCGTGAGAAGAAAGTCATTGAGAGAAGATGGTGGAAGAAGAAGAAGTGGAGAGTTAAGCATTCTTCACTATCCTAGACGGTTGAGGTAACCGGGTTGGGCCGTCGACCTTAAATTACAAGCGCTTCTTGGGAGGCAACCCAATGTAGAGTAGAGTTTGATATTTTGTGTTTTTTTTTTTATTATTTTTTTTTTAATTTTTTTTTGTATTTAGTTATCCATACTTTATTTTGAGAGGTGAGAGAGAGTGGTTTAATATTTTCAATGAGTGTACAGGACACAGGTACCGAAGAACTCTCTGGATTCCCATTCTTGATGCACGTGCACGATTTCGCACGCAAAACGAGGAACAACGAGCTTACCGGGAGAAAAGAACTTGATAAATAAGCTACTCGAGGTTGATGAGTAGCCAATCATTCATGAGGAGCATGGTAGCGAGTTGGAGTATCGGGGTTGCACGCATCGGAATCCGGAGTGGAGATAAAGTACAAGAACTTTGGAGGCGAGATTCTTTGCACAAGAGAGATAAATTGAGAAGAAATTGAAAATTTCTTGCATTTGAGATTTTCTACTCAAAAATGGATTCCTCGTCGAGTGTGGAGTCCAACGGTTCAAGAATCGCGCGAATCGGGTACCGTATGAAGAAGATAGAGCAAAAACAAAACGGGCGAAAGCAATGCATTTCGGGCCGAAATGGGGCCGAAATACACTGATTTCGGGCCCGAAATCAAACATGCCCACTGTTGGAAATTGCTACAGTGATTTCGGCCCCATTTCAGGCCGAAATGGGGGCCGAAATCGGGCGGGTTTGTCCGATTTTGGGGGTGTTTTTTGGTATTTTCTTGATTGTTTAAAGCCTATATCCAACCAACAAGTCCCCTAACACCCAAACATGGATCAAACCTCACTTTTCTTCATCTTTTTCCTCCCAAACCTTCAAGAACACCCATACATCCATACACCCAAATTTTCAAAACTCAACCAAATTCAAAATTTTTTGTTGGGTTTTGCTCCTTGCAAACCCAACAACAAAATTAACTCTTGAGTTTTTGAAAGATAGGGCTTTGTTTGAGTGTGGGGGAAATCAAAGAGGAAGAGCTCCAAGAACAAAAATTTCCCGATTCATCAACTTGGAGGGGGATTCGGCCAAAGCTCAAAGAGGAACTTAAGACGGGGACACCAAGGAGCTTAAGGAGGTACTCATGCCTTCATTAGCTCGTGTTTCCGAAAAATTTTGGTACAATTTTCTCTCTCTCAGATTTAATTCTTGCTTAGGCACTCTTAGGCTTAATTTCTTGAAATTTTTTACTTGCTCATACTTGGATTCTTGGATACTTGTTTAGCTCACTCCGACTAGACCTCACGTGCACTCACTCCGACTAGACCCACCGGCCCTACGCTTGAGCAGCCGAGTCCACTTGATTTCACTCTGTATTTCGTTGAGGACAACGAAGCGCTTAAGTGTGGGGGATTTTTTAGCTATCCGTTAGTTAGCCATTGCATATCCTTGTTACATGTAGTTTAGAAAGTCGCATTTGCATGTAGATGTCGAGTCGGTTAGTTTTGCATGTGCACATTTATTTTATGCATTGTATATTATTGTTGCACTTTTATTTATTGAGTCCACCTACCCTGTGTTGTTGGTTAGTCGAGTTGGCCAGTTACATATAGTGTCTAAAAAAATACGAAAAAATTTAAAAATAAGAAAAACCCCAAAAATTGATTTTTTTTGAGAAAGGGCAATTGAAGAGAGTAAGCGTGGGGAGGGATCAATGATAGTATTCTCTAGGTAGTATGAAAATATGAGGTGAGGTAGACACGCGAGAATCTGGAGTAGGAACACTTATAAGGCCAATGCACTCGAGAATTGTGAGTAGCTGTCTCCCAAACTAGTTATCCTACTAGCGCTACACCACCGTCACTTAGGTAGTCGTCAACCCTCCTCGTAGTGGCAACGGAACAGTTGTGCGAGTGATTTTATGGGGACCTCACGTCCCGTATCCATCGCCTAGGTCCACTAGTTACCCCAATTTGATCCATTCACCCATTTTATTCACAGCCTCTAGCCTAGGAAGCCATTCCTTGTGACTTTCATCACTAGTTAAAATGGTCCCTTCCTATGCGTCATGATAGAGGGAGTTGAGTTAGGGAGGTTCGATGATGGTGAGATGATTTGATACATCTAGAGTGGACATTCTTACATGTCATCTTTTGAGGTGATGTGAGGGTGAGTTAGATACGGCAGCATACTTCGGTGTGGCGGTGAGTCGTGTCCATACACCACGATCACATGTGGAGTGCCGTAGTGCGTGATACTTTTTCTGCACGACATGGGGTAGGGGTTGGTTGATCTTATAGGAGGGCGTGCTTGCACTTCATTCATATTTTCTACATCTTAGGTGATGAGGAGGATTGGTTGGAATTAACACGTTCACATATTGACTATCGGGTTCGAGATATGCTTTACATCGAGGGTGGGGGTGTCGACATATATTTGATTTCATCATTTGATTTGACACATTCCACCCCCACGTTATCTATATTGATTTGATCTCCTTGGATATTGTATCATCATTGGTGTCTCCATGTGCTTATTGAGTATGAAATTGAAAAAAAAGAGAAAAAAAAAACAGAACTTGAAATTGAAATGGAATAGGGAGCCGTAAATTAAACTTCATGAAGACCGAGGAGATTAGCTATTGTTCGAGATCATTTCTTCACATTTGTGGCCGCGAGAACGGCGTTGCACCAAGATTGAGGGAATGAGGGCTGGAGTAGTAGATTCGGTGGGGTTCCTTGGATTTTGGTGAGGGAGTGTGAGAATCGGGTTTTTGTGAGTGTATCATGACGTCTAGGACTGCGCTTCTAAATATCCTATCCCCGTCCTAAAGCCGTCAACAAATGAAACCCATGGATAAATAGCTCGGATGGTAAGTGCTAGGTATACGTTTGATGAGTGTGCGGAAGCAACTTATTTTGTGTTCGTGCCCGTTCTGTCTGACGAAACTGGCCGCAAGTTCTACCGATCACCAAAGCTATAGAATTTTCTAGGGGATGTGAGAGCCTTATGACATGTCAATTTCTTCTTTGAGATTTCCCAATCTCTTCTAAAAAAGAAAAAAATATGTTCTTTAATTCCTTGCATTGTACATACTTGAGTTGCATTGTACATATCATGTAATTGCATAGTCGTGTCTTTGTGTATTGATTCATGAGTCGTGTTGGCTATCGGAAAGTTAAGTATGCAAAGCGGTGGGGTATGCATTGGTTTGGTTGTGGTATGTATGCAATGTCTGAAGTGTGGGGGTTTTGTGCTTCATTGTGCTCTGGACGAGCAAGAGAGTAAGTGTGGGGGTTTTGTGCTTCATTGTATATAATCGCTTGGTATGTTTGATCATGTTGTTTTGGCAGGGAAGGATGCTAATCGGTTGATAGGAGGCATGGAACGAACTTCGGAAACAATGGGAGCTCAAGTGGAGTCAAGAGAAGCCGAATTGGAGGAGCTTGGATGACCATCCTGCACTATTTTGATCATAGCCGGAGTTCTACAACTCATTTGGGGGTGAGACCAGTGCCATATGAAAGTAGACTCAGAGAGCTACTCATTTGGGGGTATGCATTGGGCTTCTCTTGAAAACTCTATTTCTGATGTGTATCTAGTTGAAGGTTTGAAATTTAACTTACTTAGTGTATCTCAGCTTTGTGATAATGGAAACAAAGTTATCTTTGATAAAGAGATGTGTGTGGTGCAAAATGAGAATTCAGGAGATTGCATTCTCACAGCCTCTAGATCAAACAATGTTTATACTTTTCAGACTAACAAAGTTGCAGGTGAAAGTTTGAAGTGTCTCAAGGCCTTGAAAGAGGATTCAAAACTTTGGCACAGGAAGCTTGGTCATATCAGTTTGCATACCTTGAACAAGTTGATTTCCAAAGACTTGGTAAGAGGATTGCCATCCATCAATTTCAAAGAAGATGAAATTTGCAAAGCCTGTTCTCAAGGCAAGTAGACCAGAAGTTCCTTCAAGCCAAAGAAGTTTGTAAGTACAACTAGACGAATTGAACTACTTCATATGGATCTCTATGGTCCTATGAGAACTCCTACTCCAAAAGGTAAAAGATATATGCTAGTTGTTGTTGATGATTTTTCTAGATATACTTGGGTTATGTTTCTCAAAGAAAAATCTGAAGCACTCTCTGAATTTTCAAAGCTTTGCAGAGAACTTTAAAACATGTAAAACCTACCTGTAGCTTCAATCAGAAGTGATTATGGTAGAGAATTTGATCAGTTAGAATTTGATTTATTCTGTGATAAGCATGGTATTACTCACAACTTTTCTGCTCCAAGAACTCCTCAACAGAATGGTGTTGTTGAAAGAAAGAACATGACTCTTGAAGATATGTCAAGAACAATGCTTCTTGAGAACAAGCTGCCAGAACATTATTGGGCAGAAGCTGGGAATACAGCAAACTATATTTTGAACAAGTGCTTGATCAGACCTATTCTTAAGAAGACCCCCCTATAAACTATTGAAAGGGAGGAAGCCAAAAATTTCATACTTCAGACCCTTCGGATGTACTTGTTTTATCCACAACAATGGAAAAGACAATCTTGGTAAGTTTGATGCATGAAGTTATGAAGGTATATTTCTTGGTTACTCTCTGAATAGAAAAGCTTATAGAGTTTAAAATAAAATAACCAAACTGGTTGAAGAGAGCATTCATTTTATTTTTGATGAAAGCTATGATGATTCTTTGAGTGAAAGTTTTGCAGACTTGAATTTGAACAAGCATGAATCAGAGGAAGAGACTGAGAATCCACTAGGTTTCAAGAAAGGATTAGAAGAAAATAGAATACATTTTCAAGACCTTGAAAATGGTTCTCAAGGCCTTGAAAATAAGCCTCAAAGCCTTGAAAAAGATGATCAGAAGGATTCTAGTGACAAAGCCACTACATCAAGACCACAGAAGATCTATGGAGAGCCTGAACCATGGTCTCCAAGAAAGAGATTCAAATATATCTCATCTCATCCAGTTTATAATATCATCTCAGATCCAACAACTGGTACACAAACTAGATCACAGTTGAAAAACTTATGTGCTTTTAATGCTTTTATATCTCATGTAGAACCTGAAACTGTGAAGGAAGCTTTACAAGAAGTAGACTGGATCATTGCTACGCAAAGTGAACTCAATGAGTTTGAAAGGAATAAGGTTTGAAACCTGGTTCCTCCACCTACAAACCAGTCTGTCATTGGTACAAGATGGGTATTCAGGAATAAGTTGGATGAAAGTGGCAATGTGATCAGAAACAAAGCAAGGTTAGTTGCTCAAGTTTACAATCAAGACGAAGGTACTGATTATGAGGAAACTTTTGCTCCAGTTGCCAGGTTAGAAGCAATTAGAATTTTGCTTGCATTTGCATCTCACAAGAACATGAAACTATTTGAAATGGATGTGAAGTGTGCTTTCTTCAATGGCTACTTACAAGAAGAAGTTTATGTTGCACAACCACCTGGTTTTGAAAATGACAAGTTTCAAGATCATGTTTACAAACTTGACAAAGCTCTTTATGGTTTGAAACAAGCTCCAAGAGCTTGGTATGAAAGACTGTCAAAGTTTTTGCTTGAAAATGATTTCAAAATAGGTTTAGTAGACAAGACTGTTTTCATAAAGACTCATGAGAAAAATTTACTTGTAGTTCAGATATATGTTGATGATATATTGTTTGGAGCTACTAATGATCAATTGTGCAGAGAATTCTCAAGTCTTATGAGGGGACTTTGAAATGAGCATGATGGGAGAGCTGAACTTCTTCCTAGGACTTCAAATACATCAATTGAATAAGGGCATCTTTCTGCATCAAAGCAAGTACACAAGAGACTTACTAAATAAATATAGCATGGATCAATGTAAGGAAGACAAGACTCCTATGAGTTCTACACTATCCTTAGACAAGGATGAATCTGGTAACAGTGTCAATGTAAAAGAGTATAGAGGTATGATTGGATCATTACTCTATCTCACAGCAAGCATACCAGATATTATGTTTAGTGTGTGTATGTGTGCTAGATTTCAAGCTGATCCAAAAGAATCACACTTGACTTCTGTGAAGAGAATATTCAGATATCTCAATGGTACCAAAGACTTAGGGCTTTGGTATCCAAGACATTCTAACTTTTCTTTGCATGATTTTTCAGATGCTGACTTTGCAGGTTACAAGGTTGATAGGAAAAGTACTTCAGGAACTTGCCAATTTATTGGATCATCCTTGATCAGTTGGCATTCCAAGAAACATAATTCAGTTGCTCTATCAACAGCTAAAGCTGAATATATAGCTGCAGGAGCATGTTGCTCACAAGTTCTATGGATTTCTCAACATCTAAGAGATCTTGGATTTGATTTCAGAAGCATACCTATCAAGTGTGATAATACCAGTGCAATTTCAATTACAAAGAATCCAGTGCAACACTCAAGAACCAAGCACATTGATGTCAGACACCATTTCATCAGAGATCATGCTGAGAAAGGTGATATTGTTCTTGAATTTGTTGCTACTAACATGCAAATTGCAGATATCTTCACGAAGCCATCAGCAGATGAAATGTTCTCAGTTCTAAGATTGGAATTGGGAATGCTAAATAAAGATGCATTGGTTTAGGTGGAGCATCAGGTAAGCAAGGTGAGTTGTATGTGAGTTCAAAGTCTTGAACTGATTTTCAAAGCCTTGAAAATCATTTCAAAGCCTTGATCTTTATCTGTTGCAGTGTTACAGTTTTTTAAGACCTTGAAAGCCTTTTCAAAGCCTTGAAAATAAATCTGCTACACTGTTAGTCAATAATTTTGGATCATTCTGTGTTGGGTGATATCTCTGTAGATATTTACCTAATATAGCCCCTACCCTTTTCAATTTTTTTTTAACCAAAAATAGTATTAGAATATTTATTGTCCAACGACATAAAAGATTTGAAATCCCTCTGATTGTTGCAAATCTTTTGAGATCAGAGAGATACTAGTTTCCTTTTGAACTCAAACTCTTTCAGTATTTATCTTCTTCTCTTATCGTTCTTTCCTTATCATTCCATCTCTCTCTATTCTTCTCCCAAACCCTAATGAGCACAAGGAGAGACTCAGACAGAATCAAGATGGCTGGAGGATCGAAACCTGTCTCAGAGAAGAAAAGAAAAGAAGTAGTGGATGAAGTTCAAGAAGTCAGTGGGGTATCTAGCTCCAGAAATCCTAGTGCAGAGGCAGTTCCTGATCTTCCTCCACCCAAGAAGAAGGTCAAGATGGTTACAACCTCCTCTTCAGAAAAGAAAAATAAGCTGAAAGCTGTTACAGAAAAGCAACCAGAAACAGAGCCTACTAGTTCAACGATGCTGAAGAAGAAAGAAACTCAGGAAGAAAAGGGGAAAGGAAAGGTGACAGAAGCACAATCAGAAGGTCAATTGGAGAAGGCACTGCAGATCTATTCACAAGCCTCAACAAATAACTCAGCCCTAGATGAGACTTGGTTTGTCTCAAACATCTCTAAAGGTCAGTGGTTAGATGGTTTTGCTTCAAGATCTATTGGTTTCTGTAGTATGATCAATAAGCATGTGGTGGAACACATGAAAATTAAGTGCATCTCTATGTTGAAGAAGAGTTCTTTGTGGTGTATGCTGAATCCTAGAGAATTAGCCTACCCTAGACTCACCAGACTCTTCTACCTGAATTTGACTCAAGTTAAGAGATCTGCAAATTTAGTGATCAAATCTAAATTTGCTGGGATAGTAATTGAATTGGATCACTCTGAGTTTGCCAATTTGCTAGGCTGTCCAAAGAGATATGACACTAGCAACCATCCACCAAAGTAAGAGACCCTAAAGCTAGCCAAAGATGAGTTCTTTCTTCCAAACCTCTACACCTCAGCCAAACAGTTAACACATTCAGTGTTGAATGTTGAAGCCAAAGTCATTCATACCATCCTGGTAAGGTGTATCTTTCCCAGAGAGCACTCTAGAGAATTGGTGACTGAGAGAATGTTGCACATCATGTATCTGGTTATAAATGGCTATGAGATTGATCTTCCAAAACCAGTAATTGAACATATGCTCATTATCCTTACCAGTAAAAGGATACACCCTCTGCCCTATGCAAATTTTCTCACTTTGTTCTTTTAACACTTTGAGATTCCAACTACTGGAGAGGAATCAGTCACATCTGGATTTGGAGTACTTAATGAGAAAGCCTTTGAGAAAATTGGAGTGGTAAAAACCAAAGAAAAGGTTTGGAAACTTTACTCAGACTTGACTGAAGAATAACTAGGTGCAAAGAAGTTTCCTAAGACGAAGACCTTGACTCCCACTTCAATTCAGACTTCTCAGCCAACAAACCATCAGAGACTTGATGGTTTGGAGTTGGACATGGAGGATATCAAAGCAACTGTTTATGGACTGGAAAGTGAAATTGGGCAAGTCAAGTACATGATGGAAAGCATCTTCAGAAGCATGACTTTGCTTGATGTTCCTGAGGATGTTCAAGGTACAAAGAAAGGAGACTATGACAAGGATTTTCCTAGTGAGCATTCAGACCAGGAAGAGGTTGCTCCAGTTTCAGATAAGGGAAAGCAGGTAGCAGAACAAGCCTCAACGGAAGAAGAATTCAACAGCTGATAACTCTTTATTAGAGTTATATTTCTTGCATACTTTATATCGCTTTGCGTGATTATGGGGTTGAAATATGAGTTTTACACTATGAATGTTGAGAAAACGTAGGAAGTTGAGTTTTTAGCACTTTAATGTTAATCCGAGCGTTTTGATGCATATTTCGATGTTATTTGTCAAATATAATCACTTGGTATGGTTTTTCATGTTGTCTTTACAGGAACGGATGCCAAACGATGGCTAGGAGGCATGAAAAGAACTTCGGAAACAAAGCAAATTCAAGAGGAAACAAGAGAAGCAAAGTCAGAGGAGAAAAAGTGACCAATCTCCACTATTTTCATGGTATCTTGAGTTCTACAATACATTTTGGAGTGGGGCCAGTCGAAAATGAAAGTAGACTCAAAGAGATTTCCAATGGAGCATCTGGCGCGTGAGATTTTTGGCACGCGCATCTGATTCTGGTTCTGGCGCGTATTATGCACGAGTTTGTTCTGGCGTGCATCTGGTTTTGCAGCGTGTACCATGACACGCACTGAGCTCGCATCTGGCGCGATTTGTTTCTGGCGAGCATCTGGCGCATCTGAGGCATACGGGGCGCATCAGGCATGACAATTTGGGCACTCGTCATCGGTGCAGCTGGTCTGGATGACATCTGGGCATTCTGTCATGGTGCATCTGTCTGGCGCAATTGGGCGCATCTGGAATACATTCGGTCTTGTTTTCTCAGTGAATGTATTCGAGTCTGGTTCTGGGTGGAGCACTTGTTTCTGTTTCCGGAAGTGCAACCACATCGGGAGCATTCGTTGGAGGAACGCATGGTAGTTGGAGCAACGATTTGGCGATTCGTATTTCGCATACAGCTGCGGAACATCTGTCTGGGGAAGCGTGCTCGTTTCGGGTTTCTGAGAGACGCATCCGGGTTCAGGTTTGAGAAGAGAAGCATCAGGTTCCGATTTCGGGTTGCTGAGTGATTCAAGTCAAGGTGGAGATTTGTTGGATTGTTTGACTTGCAATCAAGGAAATCTTAATGGAAACAATTGTTTCCAAGTTTGAATTGGAATGACTTTAAGTCAAAGTCAAAGAGGTGATTTTGTGGGCTTGTTGATTCCACCGCCACACACATCACCAATACTTTGGCTATATAAAGCCACATTGTTTAGTAACATGCATACACACATACGGGTTGAAGAGTTAGTATTTTGAGAGCTTTTGTGTGTGTCTTCGGGTGGGTGCTTCAGGTTGCCTGATAACGCCCAATTAGGGGTTATCTTTTAGCCTGATTTCACGAGTGTTTGTGCCGGAAATAGCGTATTTTGCCGGAAATTGCCCTAGAATGCCTCGGGAATTTTGAACGAAATGTTTAGTTGTACTTTCTGGATTCCTGCTTATTTATTGCTTTATTTGGATATGATCGCGGGTTTTCGTTCGTGTTGCCTTTTCAGGAACAGGTTCGGAAGGTGCATCGGGAAGCATGCCGGGACCAAGCCGGGACCGTCTCGGAAACGCGCACAGGACCGGGTCAAGACGGGAACACGGAAAAGCAAGAGAACACCAAGGGAGGCAAACCGGGAGCATCAGGCAGAAGAGTGGGACCCAGGAGACCCAACCGGGCCCACCAGAGGACCAAGCAGGGCCACCATCACCACCCCCTACCTGCGTATATACGCAGCCTTGCGTATATACGCAGGCAGGGAAGGTGGAGGTGGGGGGATTTTGGCCCCTGGTTGCGTATATACGCAGCCTTGCGTATATACGCAGCCAGTTTGAATTTTTTCCGAGGTCGGTGGACCGATGGCAGATTTCGTAATTTCTGGTGCACGCGTTTCGGGGAAAAACAACACTATTTAAAGACTCGTCCAGACTCGTTTTGAGCACACACAATTCTCAGCACAACCGAAGGGCAAGTCAGAGCATTCACGGAGAGCACGGAAGAGCGATTCGAGATTCGAAGACTTAGTTTGATTTCGTTCTCTCTCTTTATATTCAGAAATTGTGTTTAGTATTATGTCTAGTCGTAGCTAAACTTTTTACCTAGGTTCTCGGTGAACCTAGGGTTTCGTATCCAGATTTTATGACTACTTCGTTTATGGATTCATGATTGTTATCTTAATTCAGCGAGTTGTATCTGTTATTCTTGATTTGATTATTACCGTATATGCATGATAGGATTGATCACCCAGGATTGCTATAGACCCGAGCTTGTAGGTGAAAACCTCAAGTTAGGGTTAGGAAGAGAAGTCAGGATTTAGTACCTTACCCTGATGGACCGACCAGAGAAAGGGAGATAGGGCTAGCATCGAAAAACGTGAGACCAACTGTTAGAGAATTTGACCCGGGCCATTCGGACAGGTTAGAAACCCTAACAGGATTAGACCAAGACTGCAGATTTAGGCAGCTTAACAAGAATCCGAAAGTCTCCAGGATCGGGATTACGTGTGGAAGCTGAAAAGTCACTGCACAACTGGTACGTTGCACAGATATCGAAACTGCTGAGTGTTTTCATAATCGAACGTAAAACTGAAATCTGTAAAAACTTTAGGGGATCCTGGAGTCTAGTTCCCATCTATTATCGTAACAACCGATTCAGCTTATTTCAGAAAACGTCACAAAAAATATTTACGTTTGCGTTTTTAATTTCTGTTTTTAGTTTAGTAAACTGCAATCACAAACTACTCCTCCTTGTTACTACACTCGGTTAACTAAAACTGACGACGTGAGAAAACCCGAAATAGTCCTCGTGGGAACGATCACACGAGTTTAATTACACCCGGTATTACAAGATTTGTATACTTGCGAAAGCACGCTAAATTGCGCATCAAGTTTTTGGCGCCGTTGCCGGGGACTTTTTAGGGTCTATTTAGTTGCCATAATTAGTTTTCTGAGTTTTTATTTATTTTTCAGTTTTGTTATTTTTCTTTTTATCTCACTGCGTTTTTGAATCTGCGTTTTCAGGACTGTTCAGTTGATGCCCAGATCGCCTCGCAATTTGGTACCACCACTGACAATCCAGAAAAACTGTACACCGAACAGAACCGCAGAAACCGAGAAAGCAGGATGGCAACCAACCAGAGGGATACTCCCGAGAACACTGAAGCCGGTGGGCAGGAACGAGAGACACGTACCCCAGCCCAGATGGCTCGGTACATCGAGGAACTTGTCACAGCGGGACTTGCTGCCCGAAGCAACTAGAGAACATATAACCGATCTGGGAGAGCGTTGGTGGAAAATTTCGAAGTCCCCACCGGGGGGCATGAGCGAGCTATTGTGGTGCTCGAGATCACCGCCGAGCACTTTGACATCAAACCATCCACCATCCAGACGGTACAGACTCTCTGCCCGTTTCATGGCAGGGCCGACGAAGACCCGAACGATTTTATCGGGAAATTCGAGGATTACTGCAACAAGGTCCGATACAAGGGGGTAGAAGTAGAGGCACTCATGCTGATCTTATTCCCATACTGCCTATACGGAGTGGCCAAAGACTGGCTCGAATCCCGACCACCCCGATCCATCACCACATGGGAGGAGTGTGTCGCAGACTTTCTAGCAAAGTTATATCCCGCCTCCCGAGTCATACAGTTACAGAGCGAGATTCTGTCGTTCAAACAGAAGATGGGGGAGACGGTGGTGGACGCATGGGACAGGCTCATGAGATTGGTCAAACGGTGCCCGAACCACGGTTTTGGAGATGCAAAGATCCTGCAGGTTTTCTACCACGCTCTAGACAGGGAGAACGCCGACAGGATTGACAGAGAGGCCGGGGGAAACTTCTTGTATCACGTGGACAAAGAAGGTGCGTATGACCTGATGAAGCAGTTGGCCAAGCAAGACACCCGACTGTTTCACGATCGCAGGATGACGGCTAGAGCCGAACCAGCAAAGGATGACCGGATAGACAACCTGGCCAAGGTCGTTCATGACTTGGTCAAGAAAGTATACTCGGATAAGAAGACTGTTGCAGCAGTCGAAGAACCCGATTTGGACACAGCCATTGAGGAACTAAGGACCGAAGACACCAATTACGTACAGCAGCAGTGGGACCCGAGCCGGTACCGACCAGGTACGAGAGACCATCCCGGGTTCCGGTACGGAAACCCGAATGCAGAATTTTATGCACCGGGGTTCCAGCACAGGCCACCAGCCCAGCAGGCTGCACCGGCCCAGCAGGTTCAGTCGGGGCAATCTGCACAGTAGTACGACGCTCAGATGAAGAAGATCGAGTCCATGTTCCATACCATGGAGTCCCGGTTCAAGCACATGGACGCCCTGACAGCAGACATGCAGACAACCAAAACGTCACTGCGCGCTTTGGAAGTACAAGTGGGGCAGTTAGCACATCAGCTAACAGAGAGACAGCCAAGAAACCTACCCTTGAATACAGTAAATAATCCACGGGCTTAGATCAATGCTATCTCCACTCGGAGTGGATTGGCACTGCAGGATCCACCGTATCCTAGCCACGCTCGCGCTGAAAATTTGAAAGAAGTAGAACGCAACTTGTCGGGCCAGGATAACAGCACAGTCGACCGCCCCCAGCCGAAGGGCTCGGTTGAGCAGGATGCAGTGCAGAACGAGACAGATGCAGAAACGGTACCTGTCTCCAAGGAGGTGCCATACCCCTTGCGAACACGAAAGAGGGACGACAGCAAGGACTACGCCAGGTTTCTCGAGATGTTCAAACAGCTACAGATCAACATACCTTTTGCCGAGGCTTTGGCTAAGATGACCACTTATGCCGACTTCCTCAAGGACATCTTGTATGGAAGGAGGCGGATGAGCGATTTCGAGACCATAAACCTGACAGCAGAAGTGAGCAATTGTGTGAAGAATGGGCTACCGAGGAAGAGAAAGGATCCTGGCACTTTTGTTATACCAGTCACCCTAGGTAACGCTTACACAGGAAAGGCTCTGTGTGACCTAGGGGCCAGCATCAATTTGATGCCGTTGACGATTTTCAAAAGTTTGAAAGTCGGTGAACCCCGACCAACCATAATCATGCTGCAGATGGCAGACAGGTCCGTAAAGCAGGCCTATGGGGTTATTGAGGATATTCTGGTCAAAGTCGGTGAGCTGATTTTTCCGGCAGATTTCGTCATCCTGGACATGGAGGCAGGGGAGGTACCGCTCATACTTGGCAGGCCGTTTTTGGCCACGGGCGAAGCAATGATAAACTACAAGAGCGGGGAGCTGACCATGCAGATTAACGAGGAAAAGGTGAAATTCAACGTTTTCAAAAATCTGCAACTGCCAAATTACTACGACCACGAGGATATCTTCGCCATAGACGTGGTTGACGAAGGCTGGGAAAACGAGGAGATGGACCAATTGTGGGAAGAGATAGACAGCATGTACGGGGAAGAAAAGGAGAAGACTCGGTGCGAGCACGCCATGAGAGCCGAGGACTGGACCACTTTGCACCGGGACGAAGACGGCGGGCAAAAGATGATTCTGGTCCCATCACTCAGGGAGCCACCCGCACTGGAGCTGAAACCGCTCCCGAGCCACCTCAGGTATGCGTACATTGGTGATAATAGTACTCTGCCGTAATTGTTTCGTCTCGTTTATCTCAGGAACAGGAGCAGAAAATACTGGAGGTACTGCGAGAGCATAAGGAAGCAATCGCCTGGACGATTGCAAATATCAAGGGGATCAACCCCTCCTATTGCATGCACAAAATCCGAATTGAAGAAGGCAAGAAACCGGTGATTCAGCCCCAGCGGCGACTGAATCCGCACATGAAGGACGTTGTGAGAAAAGAGGTCATGAAGTGGTTGGAAGCAAGAATCATATACCCCATATCAGACAGCACTTGGATCAGCCCGGTCCAGTGCGAGCCCAAAAAGGGGGGTATTACGGTGGTGCAGAACAATGACCAGGAGCAGATTGCGCAGCGCTCCGTCATAGGCTGGCGGATCTGCATGGACTATCGGAGGCTAAACGATGCAACACTGAAAGACCACTTCCCGTTACCCTTCATGGACGAGATGTTGGACCGGCTCGCCCACCACGCCTATTACTGTTTTCTGGACAGGTATTCCGGGTACAAACATATTTGCATAGCCCCGGAAGATCAGTAAAAGACGACGTTTACCTGTCCATATTGTACGTTCGCGTTTCGGCGCATGCCGTTCGGGTTGTGTAACGCTCCAGCCACGTTCCAGAGATGTATGATGGCGATTTTTTCCGACATGATCAAGAAAAATTTGGAGGTCTTTATGGACGACTTTTCAATATTCGGGGATAGTTTCGATGACTGCCTGCACCATCTCGGTCAGGTTCTGTTCCGGTGCAAAAAGGCGAATTTGGTGCTCAATTGGGAAAAGTGTCACTTTATGGTCACCGAGGGGATTGTGCTGGGTCATAGAATTTCCAGCAAGGGACTCGAGGTGGACAGGGCCAAGATCGAGGTGATAAAGCAGCTTCCATACCCTACAAATGTAAAGGCGATCAAAAGTTTTCTGGGACATACAGGATTTTACCGGAGGTTCATCAAAGACTTTTCCAAGATCACAAAGCCACTTTGTGCTTTACTCGGAAAAGACGTACCCTTTGATTTCGATGCAGCATGCCGGCAGGCTTTTGACCATTTAAAAGAGAAGCTGACCCCAGCCCCGGTTATTACTACGCCGGATTGGTCACTCCCGTTTGAGCTAATGTGTGACGCCAGCGACTACGCAGTCGGGGCAGTTTTGGGGCAGCGAAAGGATAAAGTCTGCCACGTGATATACTATGCGAGCCGGGTACTCAACGATGCCCAGCTCAACTATGGAATGACAGAAAAGGAACTGCTGGCTGTGGTGTATGCCCTGGATAAATTCAGGCCCTATTTGGTTGGGTCAAAAGTTATCGTTTTTACCGACCATAGTGCCCTGAAATACCTGCTGGACAAGATGGATGCGAAACCGAGACTGTTGAGGTGGGTACTACTGATGCAGGAGTTCGATGTGGAAATCCGGGACAAGAAGGGAGTTGAAAACGTGGTAGCGGATCACCTATCCAGACTTAAGAATGTGAAGGTAGACCCGGTACCGATCAAGGAAAATTTCCTGGACGAACACATCATGGCAATAAAAATCGGGAGACCGTGGTACTATGCCATAGCCAATTACTTGGTAACTGGCACGCTTCCCGAGGATCTTACCCCGTCTCAGCAGAAACGGTTCGTTTTCAAAAGTCGACAGTATTTCTGGGATGACCCGTACCTATTCAAACAGGGGGCCGACAACATCCTAAGAAGGTGTATCCCGACCCACGAGGCCTGGAACGTAATCAGACACTGCCACTCATCACAGTGTGGGGGTCATTTTGGGGGAACACGAACAGCGCATAAAATACTGCAGTCCGGGTTTTCTGGCCGACAATCTTTAAAGATTGTCACGACTATGTGCGGGGATGTGATAGATGCCAGAGAACAATAAACACGTCACATCGGGACGAGATGCCGATGACCGTGTGGCAGGAAGTAGAGCCTTTTGATGTATGGGGAATTGACTTTATGGGGCCATTCCCGTCCTCCATGGGTAATCTCTACATTCTGCTGGCAGTGGATTACGTGACTAAGTGGATCGAGGCGATCGCGTGTCAGAAAAACGACGCAGCCACCGTTGAGCGTTTTCTGAAACGTAACATTTTTACTCGTTTCGGAACTCCCAGGGCAATGATCAGTGACGAGGGCTCTCACTTCATCAATCGAGTCTTTGCGAAAGTTCTGAAACAGTACGGCGTGTTAGTTCACAAGGTGTCGTTACCCTACCATCCGCAGACGAATGGGCAAGCCAAGGTTTCGAACCGAGAGATCAAGAGCATACTCGAGAAAACGGTGAATCTCGGCCGAAAGGATTGGTCCATCAGACTGGACGACGCGCTCTGGGCTTACAGGACAGCTTTCAAAACACCGCTGGGTATGTCGCCATACCAGCTCGTTTTTGGGAAAGTGTGCCACTTACCGGTGGAATTGGTGCATAAAGCGTATTGGGCAATCAAGCTGCTCAACTTGGATCAGAATCTGGCGGGAGATAAGAGGAAGATGGCACTGCTGGAATTAGAGGAGTTCCGCAGAACGGCTTTCGAGAGCGCCAAAATTTACAAAGAGAAGACAAAGAAGTGGCATGATCAGCGCATCACGCCAAAGCAGTTTAACGAAGGCGATAAAGTGCTTCTCTACAATACCCGGATGCGGTTTTTTCCGGGAAAACTGAGATCTCGTTGGTCGGGCCCGTTCATCATCAAGCAGATTTTCGCATGGGGAGCGTTCGAGCTGGAGAATCCAAAAGACAAGTCCAAATTCAGGGTGAACGGGAATTGGATCAAGCCGTATCTCGAGACCGCCGAAGTCATCAAAATAGACCCGGTCTATTTTGATGACCCGTAAGAGGTAACAAGGTCGGGCCGTCGACCGTAAATCACAAGGCGCTATTTGGGAGGCAACCCAAAGTAATCGTTAATTAATTTATTTTCGTTATTTTATTAAGTTATTATATTCAGTTCTGAATTTCTGAGAGAGGCGAGATGAGCGGGTTTTTGACTTGAAGTTGAGATTGTGCAGAGGCAGCAAAGTAGAAAGCAGGCAGAACCGGGAAAATAGAGGAAGAGAGAAAATAAAAAAAAATTTGCTGGTTGCATATATACGCAACCCTGCGTATATACGCAACCAGGGGATTTTTTTTTATTATTATTTTTTTGTTTTCTTTTTGATTTCTGATTGCGTATATACGCAACATTGCGTATATACGCACACAGAAGAAAAAAAATTGTAATTTTTTCAAAATCCGAGGGGCATTTTGGTAATTTTGAAAAATTTAGGGTTTAAGAGAGAGGGGGCCGGCGGGTTCACCAATGTTGGACCTCCCTCTCTCTCTCTTCCTCCATTTTCTCTCAAACTTGAAGAACACAAATTCGCCCCGGACCTCCAAATCAAATTCCGGGCACATTTCTGGAATCCCCTCGTCGCAAGGAGCAATTATCACCCATCAAAATCCAGAAACAAGCGAGAATCGAGCGGGAAATCCCCATCTAGGAATGGCGCGTTCTTGAGGAAAAGGGCCGATTCGGAGGTGTTAGAGCAAGAACTAGCAAAGACCGAACAAGGGAAGTTGAACGAGGAAATCGAGAGCTTCGATTTGGTGGGTTCGGATTCCGATTCCGGGCAGTTATGTTTTCCGGCGATTTTTACGGCAACCGCCGGCGACTTTTCCGGCGACTTCCGGGCAGAATCTTCGGTCTTCACCCCTGTTTAGGGAAGGTCGAAAATTTTCATCTCTCTCTTTATTTTCCGTTTTGGCACGGCCCGTAGCCGGGTCCGTTATTTTTTGGTATTTTTGCTTTTGGAGCGGCACTTGCCGTGTGGACCTCTGGTAGCTCTTAGGTGGACTATTTATTGAGACACACTTGTTACGTGCACGTTTCACACTTTTTGCTTAATTCCCGAGTAGACACGTTTTTCGAGGTTTCTGCCTATTATGGAGTTCGGAGTGCCGGTCATTGACCAAAACCGGGACGAGTTCCCTACTGAGTACCCTGCGGAGCAAATCCACTCTAGGAAGTTTGACAGTTTTCGTTTCGTGAACCATTATGCTCATTATTATTATATGACCGCGACGAAAATGGGTCATAAACTGCCCAAGGACTACCGCTTTGAGGTCGACCACATGAGCATGCCACCAGAGATGGCACAGTTTGCTAGTCGTCCGGAACGTTTCGGACAGTCCTTGGCTGGGTTTTCGGAGGTGTCTAGCTCCTCCTTAGTGCGTGAGTTTTACAGTAACCTCATGCATAAGGGGGCGGGTGAGGCCAACGGTGACACCCGATGGGTGTACTGCCGGAGGCAGTTCATATTAGTCACGGCGGACAGTATCCGCCAGGCGTACGGGATCCCATTGAGATATGCCCCGTGCGCCTTTGCTGAGTGTGAGGATTACCCGCCGAGTGATACAGAGATTTTGCGGGTTGTGACTAGTGGTTACCCGGGGGCCCACTTCAAGAGAGAGGGTGATGGACAGATAGGAAAGAAACTGCACTCCCGTTTTATTACCGGGCCACCACGATGGTGGGCCGAGTGGGTTGTGAACCGGGCATCTAGACTATGAGTACGTACTTTTAGTCTACTGCCTAGTTCTCCGGCGATAGGTCGACATTCCTCGTCGCATTTGGATCTACGTGCAGGAGCGGAACAACACCGCGAGCCATAAGGGGTTGGGGTATGCCAACCTCATCGCCAAACTGGCGCGGGATTTTGAGGTTCCCATGGAAATCCTTGAGGGCGATTTAGACCCTCCTCGTCCACGGCCTTTTAGGAAGATCATGGCCCGTAACCCGGGCCCACAGGAGCCGGTCGTTGACCTCGATGAGGATGACGACATTATGGAGGAGGATCCTGCCCCTGCCCCTAGGAGGCGTTCGACTCAGGAGCGACCAGCTAGTCGCCAGGCATCGGCCGGACTTCGGCGATGCCGTACTAGTTGAGAGAGTGAGCGTTACGAGTCGAGTAGGCAGGGGACTCAGAGGAATGCCCATACCCAGCCAGCCCGAGAGCGAGGTGAGCCGGCCCCACGGGCCGACCCGACCCCGAGAGCTAGACCAGCCCCACCACATAGGTTGCCCCGAGTTGACGAGGGATTTGAGGGGTGTCGTGGCGGGCACAAGTCTGTTGGGGAGAGAGTGCTCGAGAAAGCGGGCAAGCTTTGGAGAGCTCTCACACATACTCGACGGACTCAGCGGAAGATCACGAAGGACACCAACGCTGCTCTTGCGAGTATTCGAGAGGAGCAGCGGGAGAAAGCTCGGCACGCAGGCCGAGAACCGCCGCTCCCCCTGTATTTTCCACCTACCTACTCCAGCAGCTTTACCACGAGTTGGTCTGTTGACGTGGACTCTAGCGAGTATACCTCCGCTCCACCTCCCCCTAACCAGCCACCTCCCCCGACTCTGCCATCTCCGCCACCTGCGAGACAGGAGAGACGTCAGCCTGGGACACGATCCCAGCAGCCTACAGGTCGTCAGACTGGGTCCCGTACCCAGCAACCTTCGAGTGGCAGGACGAAATTGCGCTCCCAGCCACCTAGCAGTTGGACTGGGTCAGATTCGCAGTCCTCCGATTACCGGCCCCGTGCACGCGTGCGTCGGCCGGTCGTCTACAGGACTGATTCTGGCAGCAGCTCTCCGGGCAGCATATCCGGTACTTCCGAGACCGGGTCAGACCCGACATTTTTTCCGGACGAGTGAGTGCCATGAGGGCATGCCACCTCTTAAGTGTGGGGGTGGTAGTCGTGTATGCATTAACCCGGTCTGCACGTTTTTTCATGTTTATTTGCAATTTTATTTTTTATTTTTGAGTCAGCATAGTTTTGTTATTTGAGTCAACCCACCACAAACATTCTAGCCATGCATTGTATATATTAAAAAAAAATCAAAAATTAATTTTTTTTATGCTACTGGTTGCGTATATACGCAGCAGTGCGTATATACGCAAACACCAGTATAAAGTATTTTTTCAAAAAAAAAAAATAAAAATAAAAAAATCAGAAAATTTTGAGAAGGGCAATCGAGATAACAGAAACAGTGAAGAAATCGAGGTTGAGTCCTTTGAAAGAGAAGAAAACTTGCACCGAGGTATAGTAGATAGGTGAGAGTCAGCGACCTTTGGAATCCGCAAGTAATTATCACCTGAGCTAAGAATCCGACTAGTTGCTACACCACCGTCACTTAGGTAGTCGACAACCCGCCCACGGGCGCCGTCACGGTCATCGCGTTTTTCGGTGGAGTGACTGGCTATCAAGGGACCTCACGTCCTGTTTCTTACCCATAGGTCCAATTAGTCAACCCGTTTGAAGCCATTTACCCTCTTTCTTCTTAGCCATTTAGCCTAGGCAGCCTTCTTTGAGATCTCATCAGTTGATAGTTGGCTATTCTACGTGTTATGACGGAGGGAGTGAGTAGGGTAGGTTTTTAGATGGGAGAGCTTCATGATTTATCAGTACTGGACAGTTTTGACATCTACATGTTTTTCGAGGGAAGGACAGGGTGAGTTAGTGGCGACAGTGCATTAATTTGCGGAGGTGGATCACGACATTACATAGTGACCATAGGAGGAGTTAGTCGCGTGCGGTCATCTTTTCGCACAAAACGGGGTTCCGGGGGATTGTAGAGGTAATTGGTGGTTGTGCCGTTTTTCTACATCTTTGGTGATGAGGAGGTTCGGTGGGACTGCACAGTATCATTTCGACTACAGGATCAGCGCTTCAGGATTAGTGTGGGGGTACTTCACATGAGGACATTTTACGTACCACACGACAGAGATTTATTTTCACTCACTCAGCGTTAGTCAGTTTAGTAGTTTCAGTATTCGTGTATGTCTGTATATATTCGTGTTATTATTATAAGAAAAAAAAAGAGAAAAAGAGAAAAAAAAGAAAAAGAAAAGGAGAAATAGAAAATAAAAAAGGGTCATGTTCTAGTTTTTAGTTTGTTTTATATTTTTGTTATTTAAATGAAAAGCTGAGTGAGTGGCACAATTTTTTAGACGTTTACACCACTTCACATTTGTGGCCGCGAGCACGGCGAAGACACATCGGGGGACAGAAGAATTGGGAAAGCAGGAACTTAGGTGTTTCGGGCAGTTTTTCGGGATCTCGGTGAGGGGTGTGAGTTTGGTAAATTGTGATAATGTCATAACAAGTAGGATGATGCCGTACCTTGATACACATATATATCATACCCGATTAGACATAGATCCTTTAGGAAAAAGCTCGGATGGTAAGTTAGCTAGGGATTTTCTCAGATTGATAACTAAAGTAATAGTACTTTGGTCCAGTGCTTAAATCCACCATATAAATCTGTTCAGACTTACCGATCGCTTGCAGGGAAGTACATTCTGAAAAGGATGAGATCACGAGGACACACTGGTTATGTTTTTGAGGTTGCCAATCTCACCAAAAAATATTTTTTTCATTAGTCTGTTTTGATTTGTTTGAGTCGTGTGAGTCTGTGTATATTCTATCTGAGTCTGTTTTTCTATCGAGTCGTCCGGTTGAAAGGTTCGGGTCGAAAGAGTATGCAACGGGAGTGTATGCACAGAGCCAGTCTCACGAGGGCAGAAATGTATGATGTCAGGCTAGAGTTGGTAGGATTACTCGGGACGAGCAATGCTTAGTGCGGGGGTATTTGATAACGCCCAATTAGGGGTTATCTTTTAGCCTGATTTCACGAGTGTTTGTGCCGGAAATAGCGTATTTTGCCGGAAATTGCCCTAGAATGCCTCGGGAATTTAGAACAAAATGTTTAGTTGTACTTTCTGGATTCCTGCTTATTTATTGCTTTATTTGGATATGATCGCGGGTTTTCGTTCGTGTTGCCTTTTCAGGAACCGGTTCGGAAGGTGCATCGGGAAGCGTGCCAGGACCAAGCCGGGACCGTCTCGGGAAACGCGCACAGGACCGGGTCAAGAAGAGAACACGGAAAAGCAGGAGAACACCAAGGGAGGCAAACCGGGAGCATCAGGCAGAAGAGTGGGACCCAGGAGGCCCAATCGGGCCCACCAGAGGACCAAGCAGGGCCACCATCACCACCCCCTGCCTGTGTATATATGCAGGCTTGCGTATATACGCAGCCTTGCGTATATACGGAGGCAGGGAAGGTGGAGGTGGGGGGATTTTGGCCCCTGGTTGCGTATATACGCAACCTTGCGTATATACACAGCCAATTTGACTTTTTTCCGAGGTTGGTGGACCGATGGCAGATTCCGTAATTTCTGGTGCACACGTTTCGGGCAAAAACAACACTATTTAAAGACTCGTCCAGACTCGTTTTGAGTACACACAATTCTCAACACAACTGAAGGGCAAGTCAGAGCATTCACGGAGAGCACGGAAGAGCGATTCGAGATTCGAAGACTTAGTTTGATTTCGTTCTCTCTCTTTATATTCAGAAACTGTGTTTAGTATTATGTCTAGTCGTAGCTAAACTTTTTACCTAGGTTCTCGGTGAACCTAGGGTTTCGTATCCAGATTTTATGACTACTTCATTTATGGATTCATGATTGTTATCTTAATTCAGCGAGTTGTATCTGTTATTCTGGCTTTGATTATTACCGTATATGCATGATAGGATTGATCACCCAGGATTGCTATAGACCCGAGCTTGTAGGTGAAAACGTCAAGTTAGGGTTAGGAAGCGAATTCAGGATTTAGTACCTTACCCTGATAGACCGACTAGAGAAAGGGAGATAGGGCTAGCATCGAAAAATGTGAGAGCAACTGTTAGAGAATTTGACCCGGGCCATTCGGACAGGTTAGAAACCCTAACAGGATTAGACCGAGACTGCAGATTTAGGAAGCTTAACAAGAATCCGAAAGTCTGCAGGATCGAGATTACATGTGGAAGCTGAAAAGTCACTGCACAACTGGTACATTGCACATATATCGAAACTGCAGAGTGTTTTCATTATCGAACGTAAAACTGAAATCTGTAGAAACTCTAGGGGATCCTGGAGCCTAGTTCCCATCTATTATCGTAACAACCGATTCAGCTTATTTCAGAAAACGTCACAAAAAAATATTTACGTTTGCGTTTTTAATTTCTGTTTTTAGTTTAGTAAACTGCAATCACAACCTACTCCTCCTTGTTACTACACTCGGTTAACTAAAACTGACGACTTGAGAAAACCCGAAATAGTCCTCGTGGGAACGATCACCCGAGTTTAATTACACCTGGTATTACAAGATTCGTATACTTGCGAAAGCACGCTAAATTGCGCATCATTGCCGCCGTGGCCGTTGTGGCCACGGCGGCGTGCATTGTAATCGGGTTCTCTTCTCAATAAAATATCGGGTTCTGGCCGTTGATTATCTAGCGGGTTCGTTACGAATTCGTTAGTGAACCATGATAAATATTTGTCTCGTTCTTGTTTCGCTTTCGTCGTTCTTGCTCGAAGACCCACACGTTATAAAAAACTGGTAACGGAGCTCTGAAACAGGAGTTCTGTTACAACAGATGGAAAACTAGGGTTTGTGAACTTTTTACCGGATTGAAGACTTGTTGCATGTTTTGGACTTAAATCTATGAATGTTCAAGTTATCTTGCATATTCTTGTACTTCATTCGTAGTATTCTTTGCTTGATCACCCGTAGGATACTAGTCATTGAGATTGTTGGACGAAAGTGAAATTTTTAATACGTGTTGAAGAATATTGTAGGTAATCTTGTAGTTTCTTGAGACCGAGAGGAGATATAAACTTGATTAATCGTGTGAGGGTAGTTTCGGTTGGTATTGATAGAACTTAGTGAAAGCGGTGGACCAACGGGACCCGATGAACGAGCCTAGAAAACCAACTTGAGTATAACGGTAGACGACGGTGGACCGAAAGGACCCGAAGGCAACCGATTGCACAAATGCATGTGAGATTGAGAGAAGATCATGATGAGTATTACCCGGTGTAACTAGAACGTGCATAGAGTGTTACAAGCATAATCCGGAAATCGTTAGCAACCATAGGGACCATCAATTTCCTAGTTCTCCTTATTAATCGTATTCCATCACAGTTATTCTCGTTAAAAGTGAAAATCATACAAAAACAATTAGTTAGTTGTCATTTATTTTAAGTCGCTTGTTTGTGGGCGACGAACTGCAAAATCAAACACCTTTTTACCAGATACATTGATATCTTAGAATTAATCTCTAGTTAGCTAATAATCGTAAATTCCCTTGGGTTCGATACTCGGAGTCTTTAAAATATTCCTAATACTACTTGACCGTATTCTTGCGTCTAAGCGCGTTAAGAATTCGCGTCAAGTTTTTGGCGCCGTTGCCGGGGAATTAAACGGTTTATTAGTTTAGTTAAAAATTGATTTCGGATACTTATTTTATTTTATTTTTGTTACTATCTGTTTACCTCACGGGTGTGCTAGTGTTGTTTTCTCAGGTAGCGATGACAGAAAGCCAAGGGCTAATTAGCCTCACAACGGAACAGTTGCAAGCCATGGTGGCTGCAGCCGTAGAGAAAGCAATGGAAGCTACATCTAGGCCGCACCCGACCTCAATGCCATATAATCGTTCTGGGAAAGCAATAATCCAGGCATTTGAGGCGGATCATAAGGGAAAGGAGCCAGCAATTATGGTGCCACCTATTCAGGCAGAAAGCTTTTGCCTCAAGATGGGCACAATTCAATTCGCTCAGGAACAATGCATCTTTGGTGGTACACGTGAAGAAGACCCACATGAATTCATTGGGAGGTTTCAGAGCCACTGTGGGCTAATCCGTTATAGCGGGGTCACTTCAGAATCAATAAAACTGATGCTCTTTCCTCATTGCCTCAAGGGAGCTGCTATGTATTGGCTAGATTCATTGCCATCCAACTCAATCAAGACATGGGAAGATTGTGCCTCCCAGTTCATGAGTAAATTCTTTCCCATCTCATGCATGATTCAGCTGGAGAACGAGATTTGGTCATTCAGGCAAAAGCAACATGAATCCATGGTCAAAGCATGGGAGCGTCTCAACTGCTTGTTACGCAAATGCCCCAACCATGGCATTGCCAAAGCCCAGATCATACATGTCTTTTATGATGCACTTGGAAATCTTGACAAAGAAAAGATTGACAGAGAAGCTGGGGGTAATTTCTTGTTCAAATGCGACTTAGAGGGTGCATATGAGCTGATGAGACGTGTGGTGGAGCAAGAGGAGAGCTGGGACTATGAGGACCAGCAACAAGAACCGATGAGGCATAGCTCAGTGGCATATAGCACGGTTCAGGTGAATGCGGTGGAGGTAGTGCATGAAGCGAATGTTTTACATATGCATCAGCAGCAGCGAGTACCACCATCAGAGTTGAACGAGATGACAGGGATAATAAAGACGATGGCTCAGCACATGACAGACATGTCCACACATGTCAGCTCTGTAGCAATTGCACTTCAAGTTGCTCAAGCAGAAATAAAAGATCTACAGGAACAACTTGAACAAAGAGCACTGGGTGGCATTGTTGACACATCAGAGGAACATGCTCAAGCCATCACCACTCGAAGGGGTATTTCACTTAGAGATCCTCCATATCCGAGTCATGCCAGAGCAGAAGCCTCAAAGGCAAAGCAACACGAAGTCTTTGATTCTGAGAAGAAACCTGTCATGGTCCCCCAATCAAAGGGCATGACTCCACCAGACGAGGAGGAGCATACTCAGGTACCACTTTCATCTTCTCTTTCTTCTTCAGAAATCCATACCCATTACGTACTGGGAGGAAGAAGGATGATTCAGAAGAATACAGACGCTTTTCGAATGTCTTCTCTAAACTGCATATCAATATCCCATTGATTGAGGCACTTCAAAAGATGCCTAAGTATGCTCGATTTATTAAAGATGCAATTCTTGGAAAGAAAGGGGTGGATGAATTTCAGAGAGTAAACTTAACTGAACAGGTTAGTTCATGTGTTTTGCATGGGTTACCTAAGAAAAAGAAGGATCCATGTAGATTTTTCATTGAGGCTACATTGGGTGATTCCTACACTGGAAGAGCTCTCTTTGATCTGGGAGCGAGCGTGAATTTGATGCCGTTGTCGGTATTCAAAAATTTAGGTGTGGGGGAGCCCCCGAAGACCTGGATAACTCTCCAATTTGCAAATAAATCGTCCAAGAGAGCATGTGGGATGATAAAAGATGTGCTTGTGAGAGTTAGGAGCCTGATAATTCCAGCTAACTTCGTCATACTAGACATGCCAGCGGGTGATGTGCCTATAATTCTAGGTAGGCCGTTCTTGGCGACTGGTCGTACTCTCATTGATGTAGAGAATGGAGAACTGATTATGAGGGTACATGGTGACATGGAGACTTTTAGGGTCTTCAAACCGTCACCCCAGTGTTCATGGGAATATCAGCTAGGGGTGCCATTTGCTGTACAAGTGAAGCGCCAAATCCCAGAGTTGCCGCAAGGGGATCCACCAGACTACTGGGAAAGAAATAAGCCATCAGTGGTGCACGCACATGAAGCAGTGCTTCAAATCCAACACAGAAAAGCTAAGCTGGAAGTGGCACAATGTGCCAGATCACCCTCGTGAGGTGGCAGAGGTAACTGGGTCGGGCCTTCGACCTTAAATTACAAGCGCTTTTTGGGAGGCAACCCAACCTAGGAGTAGAATTATATACTTAGTTTAGTCGAATTTTATATATTTATCTCCATATGATATCTGTGAGAGGTGAGAGAGAGGGACTGATGAGTTGTCTAGTTTTGCAGGTAATGTTAGCAAAGAATCTACCCCAGTGTGCCATGACACATTTGACCCACACGGGGACTCTTGAGGGAGTTGGGGATTTTTCGTGCATTCTTGTTGGATGGAGCAATCTACCTCGGTGTGCGAGGCACACGTGACCTTAGGGGAGTTACATTGTAGGTTGATGTAGCTTGGGGATTGCTCAGATGATTTTCATCAGCGGAAAACTGTCTACGGTCCACAAGACCCCTTCTTGTTGCAGTTTCGCAGCATGGTTCCCATGTAGTACCGGGCACCTCAGGTATCTCTTCCTCTCTCTCTGTTTATGTAATTTGAGTGGTAATTATGGAGATCCACCGCCTACACATTTAAGCGATGAGTCTTCTTATTATATCACTAAATTCATTGAGGACAACGAAACGCTTAAGTGTGTGTGTGTGTGTGGGGGGGGGGGGGGGGTTGTGTATACTTTTGCTAGCCATGTCTGTTTTGCATAGCCTTGTTACATGTAGATTGTGTTAGTATTGTGAGTAGTGTGGTTAGTGTAGTGTGTTTTAAATATATTGACGTTTTGTGTTAGATTGCGTATTTTATGCATTGTTAGCACTTTTACATTATTGAGTCACCCTACCCAATGTTATGTGCTTAGTAGAGTTGGCCATTGCATATAGAGTTGAGGAAAATATGAAAAAAATGAAAAAAGAAAGAAAAAAAGTAAAAAAGCAGAAAAATCAGAACAATTAATTTTTTTTTGTGAGAATAAGGGCAATTGATGAATCTAGAAACCGAAGAGAGTTCAGTGAAAGAGTCTCTGAGAATAGGAAGCACCGTAGTAGGGATGTGTTTAATTTTTAGTATCTTGCGCACCTGTTTCACGAAAGGAAGTCCCGGGTATTAAGGGAATGTAGAAAGGAGATGAGGGCATACCTTTAGTTCTTATATTGTGCTAGAAGGATTTAGTCCTAAGGAGTTGAATAGTCCGTTTTCGAGTGGAAACTTGTGGCCTCTTGAAATCTGGGGTGGACCTTCGTGTTGAGTCGGTTCCATGTGGTACGGTTGCCTCGGACTAAGCGAAGTCGGGGGGCGTACACCACCATCCCTTAAGGCGGTTTCAAGAGCTAACCGAAAAAGCCCACACTTAGTTGCTCTAAATGCACGGTTGAAAAAATTGAAAGGGAATGAAAAAAAAAATGAATCAAAATCTTCTCTTGAACTAGATACGATGAACAAACTAATGTGCTTCCGTTCGCGCGGGGAATTCGGATTCAAATGCAATCACGACTAAGAGGGTCTGAAAACCTCAAATGACTTGGCGACGAAAGACTACTATAGTATTAAGGATGCCTAGACCCTCTGAGCTAAAGTATTCGCCCGAGTCTTCGATTGTTTATGGTGGATGTTTGGGGACCCCTTAGTGAGCTTATGCGTATGATCCTTTTTATACAATTTCTTGCTATTGGGTGTGTGAATTTCAAAAGAGGTTTGTGAGAACTTGATGATTTTGGTTAGTGATAGCGAGATTGCCCAATCTCTAAAGAAAAAGAAAAAAAGAAAGGTTGTGTGGTTTAAATATTTGCATTGTGAAATAATCGAGTTGCGTTGTATAGAGCATGTAGATTGCATTGGGTGTGTGTGTTGTGTGTGTCACATGGCTAGTGTAGTTGTATGCAGTTCAATGGATTAAAACGTAGTGTGAGGATTGATTTTGCTCGGGACGCGCAAAAGGGTAGTGTGGGGGAATTCGATAACTCTTTATTAGAGTTATATTTCTTGCATACTTTATATCATTTTGCGTGATTCCGGGGTTGAAATATGAGGTTTACACTATGAATGTTGAGAAAACGTAGGAAGTTGAGTTTTTAGCACTTTATTGTTAATCCGGGCGTTTCGATGCATATTTCGATGTTATTTGTCAAATATAATTGCTTGGTATGGTTGTTCATGTTGTCTTGACAGGAACGGATGCCAAACGATTGCTAGGAGGCATGAACCGAACTTCGGAAACAAAGCAAATTCAAGAGGAAGCAAGAGAAGCAAAGTCGGAGGAGCAAAAGTGACCAATCTCCACTATTTTAATGGTATCTTGAGTTCTACAATACATTTTGGAGTGAGGCCAGTGGAAAATGAAAGTAGACTCAAAGAGCTTTCCAACGATAGGTCACAGAGCTAAAACGGAGATCGGACGAGAAAATTAAGGTCCGTCGAAGACGATGAAAATCTGAGTTCATCTCCAGGGGTGTTCGTGCGAACAAAAAGACTTAGAATTTTTTTGGGACAGCCAAAAAGGGTGAAAAATGGACTGCAAAATTTTAGGAACAAGATTGTTGTTCGTGCGAACAAAGAGCAAAACTCTGTTCGTGCGAACACGCGAGTGTTCGTGCGAACAGAGGGTCAGAACGCAAAATTTTTGGGCTGTTTTGCGAATTTTTGAAAGATTGAGCATGAGGGACTTGTTTTAAACTAGGAGGCCGTCCATGTGAGGGGAATCACGCATATTTGGAGCAAGAAACAAGGGGAGACGACGATTGAAGGCGGAAATCATCAATTCTTGAAGATTACTCGTTTGATTTCTCTTCTTTCTCCCTTATTGATTGATTATGGAGATTTATGTATTGCTAAACAATTATATGTCTGGATAAACACTCTAAGCTAGGTGATTGATGGAAAACTAGGGTTTGTGAACTTTTTACAGGATTGAAGACTTGTTGCATGTTTTGGACTTAAATCTATGAATGTTCTAGTTATCTTGCATATTCTCGTACTTCATTCGTAGTATTCTTGGCTTGATCACCCGTAGGATACTAGTCGTTGAGATTGTTGCACGAAAGTGAACTTTTTGATACGTGTTGAAGAATATTGTAGGTAATCTTTTAGTTTCTTGAGACCGAGAGGAGATATAAACTTGATTAACCGTGTGAGGGTAGTTTCGGTTGGTATTGATAGAACTTAGTGAAAGCGGTGGACCGACGGGACCCGGTGAACGAGCCTAGCAAACCAACTAGAGTACAACGGTAGACGATGGTGGACCGAAAGGACCCGAAGGCAACCGATTGCACAAATTCATGTGAGATTGAGAGAAGATCATGATGAGTATTACCCGGTGTAACTAGAACGTGCATAGAGTGTTACACGCATAATCTTGAAATCGTTAGCATTCCTAGAGACCATCAATTGCCTACTTCTCCTTATTAATCGTATTCCATCACAGTTATTCTCGTTAAAAGTGAAAATCATAAAAAAACAATTAGTTAGTAGTCATTTATTTTTAGTCGCTTGTTTGTGGGCGACGAACTGCAAAATCAAACACCTTTTTACCGGATACATGGATATCTTAGAATTAATCTCTAGTTAGCTAATAATCGTAAATTCCCTTGGGTTCGATACTCGGAGCTTAAAAAATATTCCTAATACTACTTGACCGTATACTTGCGTCTAAGCGCGTTAAGAATTCGCGTCAACAGCCCTGACTCAGATGATCTGTTGATTACCTTGAAGAAGAAAAAGAAATCTCCAAAGGCTGCTGCAAAGGACAAGACTGAAGAAGTAACTGTTGCTGGTGAGAATAAAGAGGAACAGGAAGTACAGGACAAGACTGATGAAGAAGAAAATGAGAAAGAGGAAGGAGATCAGGGTGAAGAATGAAGATCTCACACCTTAATCTTGCCTACTCTTTCTTCACCATTCTCTCTTCTTCAAAGTTTTTCTCTCTCTAAGTTTTTCAAAATTTTCCATACATTTGATCCAACATCTTCTATCTTTTTGATGAAAGTAAAAAAAGGGGAGAAAATTCTAGTTTTATCTGCTTTATTTACTTTTTGATGAACTGTTAAATTCTTTTGGTATTATGAATAAGTTGGATTTTTTTGGAATTACTGTGCTATTATAAAATGTGAACTAATCAGTTTATATTGTGGAGACTAAGGATCAAACAGAATTTGGTTTTGTCTTTCATCAAGGGGGATATTGTAAGATCAGGTTGTGCAAGGATTGGAATAGCTCAGCTATTTCAAGGCCTTGAATCAGCTTTCAAAGCCTTGAATCAGTTTCAGAGGCTTGAAAATAGTTCAAGACCTTGAAACTGGATTTAAAGCCTTGAAACTGCTTAACCTGTATGAACAATCTGAGTGGGAGTTTTTCTGCAAACTCTTTGAGTTGATTCCCTTTCTATCTCTCATATGTTTGATTCACTGTTATTAGATGATGAAAGACAAATTATTCTAACATATTTTGATCATAGAATATCATCTGTTTGACCTTGATATTGCAGGGAATTTTGTTTCCAATATTTCCAGGATTGTTTCATAAACTGAATTTGTGCAGTTTTGGAAATAGTTGGACTCTTTGATCCTGTGATCAATCAGAGACTTATGACAGCTTATCAGATTGCTTATAGACAAGATCACAACAATACCTCTGAAGATTGTGATCAACTATCCGTTGGAGAAAGCTGTTAAAGAGAGTCAAAGCTGTTGCCTATAAAATAGGAAGTTGTTGCTGAAAATCTGGGAAGATTTGCAGAGCTTCAAACAGTATAAATAGAGCTCACTTTGAAGCAACAAAAGACGAGACTTAACGGGAAAAAGCAATGGGCAAGTTTCTGGATTGACAAAACACCAAAGAAGAACATCAAACTCTCAATCCATTCCACAGAAGTTCACTGCATTCTTCACTGCAGTTTTCTATTCTAAGTGTACTTCTGTTTTGAGTTGTATTGGTAGATCATTTCTGTATTATCTCTACATCTATTCTCAAGGATTGTTCAAGGTGAACAATAGAGAATTCTTAGTTAATCATTTAGCTAGAGCAGGTACTAGACAGGTTAGGAAAACCACAAGCTGTAACAGAGTAAGGGAACTCTCTGGGCTTGAGTTCTAGGGCTTAGCTTTTGATTAATAAGAATTGAGTTGAAAATCCTGTAGGGATCTAATTCCTGAGGTAGAGACGTAGGTCCAAGTGGACTGAACTCTATAAATCTCTTGTCACTTGCATTTACATTTTATTCTTTTTCATAGTTTTTGCAGCTCATAAAACTGTCTGTTTTTCAAGGGTTTGAACTTGTTTTCAGGGCCTTGAAAAAGGCATACTTGCTTTATACTGTCTAAATCTTCTCCAAGGGCTTGAACTAGTTTTCAAGGCCATGAACTTCATTGGTTGCACAAGTTTTCATCTTCCTAGCAAGTTTTGCAAAAAGTTGGCATACTCTATTCAACCCCCCTTTCTAGAGTATCTTAGCTGCATTAACATCTGCATACTCACACTTTCAAAGGCATTCTACCAAATAAATAATTACGGGCGTAGCCAACATAGTAACAAGCGATGTAGGCCTATGTCACTGTCGCAGACCCAACAGGTTCCGGGATACGCGATTCTTTCACTTTACATTATTAATGAATTTGGAATTAGTTACATTTGGACAATGAGCTTTTCGATTTGAAGACGAGTATTAAAGTGGCGATTTAAAAGCAAGTACGACATGTTTGTCAAGTAGGGGAATAAAATACGACAACTATTTTCATGTAACGAGCTGTTGATACGAAAGAAGATAAGCACGCAACGCTAAGCATGAATACTCACCGTGAGAGCCGAAGTTACGCTAGAAAATCTTTACTCGTACACTACGCCTGGTTCTTCAAAGACATGCTCTAAAAACAAACACATACAGTCCTAATTACAAGCAAGTTCGATCAAACAACGTATGACAATGTACGTGTCCTATTTGAAATGCAAGCAAAAGCCACAAGTAATTATAAATACCTAATTATATTACAAAAGCAAATTCTATATCGATTACCGAGTCATAAATCTCCAAAATGATTTTTAAAATTAAATAATAGATTTTACGAATATAAAACTATATAATATTCTAATTAAACAAATTTATGTATTGATAAAATAATATGAAATTTTACACTTTATTGGAATCTCAATTTTAAAGAATTAAAATGAGATTTATATTTCATTTATGTTTTAAACAAAACAATAATTATTGAGTATTTAAACATATACAAAAATATATTTTATTAATTTATTTTTCAAAAACTAATTATAAATATCTAATTGCTAACAATTTCTAATTCATTTAAATTTCATCTTTGAACTGACATTACAAACCTATTTATTTTTATTTATTCTACTAAATAAATTAACAGAAATAGAATAAAGATTTAAACTAACTAAATATGAATAGTAAATACATGTGTGTATATATATATATAATGCAGTTTAGTGGTAAATACAACAAGCACCCCACTACAAGTAACAAATTCTAAACATGAAAAAACACGCCCTCCAAGTCTCAGATTTGGCAAGAATTCCCCCCTGTGAGCAATCAACAGAGACTTCGTCTCTTCCTCTTCATCTCACGACAAATTCAAACACACAAACACAGATTGAAATGCAAGGACATGATTTAGACGAAGCAAAATGGATTAGGACGGAGTGGAGAGATGACCCAATCGAGAAACGAGTCGAATCGGTCAAGCGTAGCTCCGGGTCGAAATTTTGCCGGAGCTTGGGCGTCAATGGAGGCGGCGGCGGTTCTGGGTCTTGGTCACCGGTTTGCTCCGGTGGCGGGGCTTCGTCGGCGCGCAACAGAGAGGTGGAGGAAGAGACGAACAGAGACGGGGGAGGAGCAGCCGGTCGCAGCGGCGGTGGCGGCGTCGGGGCTCTCTCTCCGGCGTCGGCTGCTGCTGCTTCTGGGTTGCTGTCAAGGCAGATAAAGAGGAGGGGAGAGAGTTGGGTGATGGTGGTGGTGTGTGTCGATGGTGATTGGAGCTGAAGGGGGCTGAGTAATGGTGGTGGAGTGCTCTGTTTTCAGGTGTAAAAACACAGGGTTTTGGGCTATTTTCAGTGGGTTTCTTCGGGAGAAAACAGAGGGTGATAAAGGCTGGGTTTGTGAAATGAAGGGCAAGGAGGTGATGGTGGTGGCTGCAAGGTAGAACGATGGTGGTGTTGTAGGATATTAGAGGTGGCTTTTGCTTGGCTTGTTCTCGGCAAAACAAGGCAGAGAGTAGAGATGGAGGTGAAGAAGGTGAAAAGGAAGGATACGATTAAGAGGAGAAGAGGAGGGGATTGATGATGATAACATAGGAGCTAGCTAGGTGTATCTGGAGAAGAAGCCACGCCAAGCGTGGTTGTCGCGGAGAGGAGGTACGGAGATGAAGGTGGTGCTGGTCGGTGGCTGAAGGAGAACACAGCATAGGAAAAAAAAGGAGTTGGGATGGGAGAGAGAAAAAGATTGGGTGTGGTTGGGTCACGCAATTACGCGATAGTTCGATACACAAAGTGTGACTAAAAACGCAACGAATAATTAAATCGCGAAGTTATTTTAGACGTGACGATTACGTTAAAACGCGGTAAAATTAATACGAGAGAAAAATTTAAATCGATAACGAATACGTAAAACAATTTCGTCTGAATTTTTTTAAAATTTATTGACAGGTACAAATTTGACTGACGAAACGAAATTAATCTGATAAGATAAAATTTGACTGATATGAACAGAAAGTTGACTGAAAAAATAAATTTTTGACTGTTAAAAATAATTTGACTAATAAAAATATTTTGATTAATAAACATATTTTGACCGTTAAAAAATAGAGTTCGACTGATAACAAGAGATTGACTTAGAAAATTTGTTTTAAGTAATAACATGAAAGCGACTAGTAAAATATATTTTCTTTTTCCTTTTGACATTCGAATTTGATTTGAGGAAACTCGTAAATGTTTCATTTATTAAAGTCTAATAAACGGTTAATATATAATTGACTTATCATTTAAACAAAAATAATATTATTAAAAAATAATTATTAAGGACTAATTTATTAAAATAATTATTAACTAATAGTTAGTCGCTACATATACACACGTATGTTAATATTGACTAATACGTTCTCACGTTATGAATTATGAAAATACCCCTATGATCAAATACGGGTTGTTCATGATACTTTTCGCGTTAGAAGTCATAAAGGAGACCTCAAAGGTACATAACATTATTCTCTTACCATCTTCATGATTTCTCTTCCTACGATCCTTGGAGGGTCTTGATCGGATAATTATATTGTTCTTCCGTTGCGTATCCATGATCAAAACCCTACAGTGGTATCAGAGCCACAATTCGTAGAGCATAACGTGGTTTATGTGTTACATTGTTTTTGTTTATCACCTTTAATTATTGATTATTGCGTTAAAACAACAAATTAAGCATATTTGATGCATGTTGAATATGATTCAACCAAACAAGATCTAATTCTTGCATTGGATGTATGAATTAGTGAGTTTCAAAAATTTTAGGTTCTTAGATCTAGGGTTCTTGGGTATCCTATTGGAAAAAGAAGTTTTTTCAAATAAGGAAACAACCAAACTTGGGCCCTAGCCAAGGAGTTATTTTGGAAACAACTCCTAAGGAGGTTCGTCCCCCTTACGGGACCGCCGCTCCTTCCTTGCCGCCCAAGTAGAGCTCGGCCAAGGGGCCGGGGCAGCCCTAGCGCACGGCCTAGCCGTGTGGGCTAGGGGCCGGCTGGCCAAAGGCCTTAGGCGGTCCTTTAGGGGTTCGGCGAAGTGTTTTGGTTGGGCCTCTTGGACCGTTTTGACCCTAGATAATCTTAAAATCAACTAAAATTGACTAAGCGCATTAAAAATTGGTTTTAACTGTTTATGTGCAATTTGCATGGTGATTGGATATGGCCTTAGATGTGGTTTGTTGTGGATGTTTAATTTTGTGGTTTGTTACGGCCTGCGAGCTGATCAATTTGATGTAATAATTAATTTAAGTTTACGGCCTGCGAGCCGGTATTATTTTTCTCAACTTGTGAGGTTTATTTCATTTAGTATAGATGTTAGCTAGTACTAGATAATATAGATGATAGCCAAGATTGAAGAAAAAGAAGCCCAAAGAATTAAAGGAGCCACAACATGGAGCTTGGAGCATTCCACAAAGCTATGAAGGATGGACCAAAAGATGGAGGCAGATGGAGATGCGTTTTTCATTCTAGGGTTCATAGATATTCTCATTGGCTTGGGAATATCTTAGTCTAGGAGGCCATATCCATATCATGCTTATTTCTGTTTTGTGGATGTTTACTTTATTTTCTTATTATTGTTGTTAGTGTATGGTTGATGCCTGCAGTTTAATAATAAGATAATTAACAACCCGGATCTTTTATTTGGAGTTGTGCACAAACTCAAATAAGTAGATCAGTTGATATAGATCAACATAACAATTTCAAATTAAGAAAAATCCCTCAAAACAAAATATTACGTTTTGCCTTCTCGTTACTTAAACACTCATCACAAGATTGATTAATCAAGTTCGTGCGTGCCAATGCAGGGCGACTTGATTCATTATCACGTGGTGCCATGGCACACATAGTGTGCAATTGTTGGAGTAAGTGGTTGGACGTAACTAGGTAATTTTAATAAGGATTAGAAACCCTGAGGCAATCAATTGGGATTATCTATGGGATAGATAAATAAGGAGTTATTTGCCCAATTGAACCAAGAGTTGCATAGGATGCAATTGGAATTGTTCCTACCTAATAACTAAGTTTTGGGTGACTTGCCAAAGCAAGTTCAAAAGGAAGTAAAATATGGGTCTTTGCCCCCTAGAAAATATAATGATATTTTCCGCATTAATATCTTGAGGGTTATTAACCCGTAAAAAAATAGTGGGAGTTTTGTTTAATAATCTAGCCATTATTAAATATAGTTAATTGTTCACAAAATACTAACACGTGCGTATTTTCCTTTTTGTAGAATTCAAATGGCAAACAACTCATCGAACTCATCTAACTCCCTACGCTCTGTCCTTGAGAAGGACAAGCTGTCCCGGACCAATTTTCTAGACTGGTACATAAACTTGAGAACCGTTCTCAAGCGAAAAAAAAAACTGTACGCTCTAGAGGAGCAAGTTCCTGATGGTCCGAAAAACAGCACTCCTGCAGCCCTAAAGGTTTATCAGAAGCGTGTTGATGACACTAATGATGCGGCCTGCCTAATGCTTTGCACCATGACCTCTGAGCTTCAGAAGAAACATGAGAACATGAATGCAGTCGATATGAGTGCACACTTGAAGCAACTCTTCCAAGAGCAGGCTAGGGTTGAGAGGTATGAAGTTTCCAAGGCATTGTTCAAATGTCATCTGTCAGAAGAAAACCCCGGGGGGCCGCACTTGTTGCGCATGATTGGCTACTTGGAGAGCCTAGGCCGCCTAGGTTTTCTGGTGGGTCAATAGTTGGCCACCGATCTCATCTTGCAATCGTTTCCTGAAAGTTACGGTCAGTTCATCATGAACTATAACATGAATGAGATCGTGAAACCTCTGCCAGATTTACTCAATATGTTGAGGACAGCTGAAAAAAGCATGAACAAAGGTAAGGATAAATCCATAATGATGGTGCGGAAAGGAAAGGGCAAAAGGTTTGCTTCTACCTCCAAGGGAAAAGGCAAAGCAGTTGCCAAAGCCAAGGAAACTGCCCTTAAGCCCGTTGGTGGCATTGCCAAAGGTGTGACTAAAGGTGAGTGTCACTACTGCATTCAGACTGGACACTGGAGGAGGAATTGCCCAAAATATCTGGAGGACAAAAGTATTGGAATAGTGATTCCACCACCACCAAGTATTTTTGTTATAGATGTCAATATAACTGTCTCTTCATCATGGGTATTGGATACTGGATGTGGATCTCACATTTGTCAAAATGTGCAGGGTCTAAAGAGAAGTAGAGGATTGGATAAAAGGGAGATAGACATGCGCGTTGGGAATGGAGCAAGAGTTGCTGCATTAGCCGTGGGCGTGTACGAGCTGTCTCTGCCTTCAGGATTAGTTTTAGAATTAAATAATTGCTATTTTGTGCCTGCAATGAGAAGAGACATTATTTCTATTTGTTGTTCGGGCAAGGATGGTTTTACTATTTCATTAAAGAACAATTTTTGTTCCATTTATTTTGATAGTATACACTATTGTAGTTGGCATTTATTTAATGGATTATATATCCTTGATCTAAGCAATCCTATCTATAACATTAATACTAAGAGGATTAAAATGAATAATTTAAATCCTTCTTATTTATGGCACTGTCGTTTAGGCCATATAAACGAGAAACGTGTATCTAGACTCCATAAGGATGTATTTCTAGACTCATTTGATTTCGAATCATATGAGACATGCGAGGCTTGTTTGTTGGAAAAAAATGACAAAGTCCCCTTTCAATAAGAAAGGAGAGAGGACTAGTGAGCAATTGGCGCTAGTACATACTGATGTATGTGGGCCATTTGCCACGTCTGTTAGGGGTGGTTATGTCTACTTTATCACATTTAGTGATGATTTCAGTAGATATGGATTTGTATACATTTATGAAGGCCAAATCCGAATCCTTTGAAAGGTTCAAGGAATTCAAGAATTAAGTAGAAAAGCATCTTGACAAAATTATTAAGGCTCTACGATCGGATCGTGGAGGAGAATACTTGAGCCAAGAGTTTGATGACTATCTTAGCGAGTGTCGGATAATATCCCAACTCACCCCACCCTGAACGCCACAATGGAATGGCGTGTCCGAGAGGAAGAATCAAACTCTATTTGATATGGTTCGATCTATGATGTGTCAAACTGATCTTCCATTATCATTTTGGGGCTATGCTCTATTGAGTTCAGCTTTCACCATTAACCGTTTTCCATCTAAGTCAGTCATGAAGACACCACATGAGATGAGGAGTGGGAGGCGTCCCACCGTGTCGTTCATGAAGATTTGGGGATGCGATGTCTATGTAAGACGTTTACAATCAGACAAGCTAGGGACTAAGTCGGACAAATGCAAATTTGTGGGATACCCTAAGGAAACTAAGGGATATTATTTCTACAACCCAACTGAGAACAAAGTGTTTGTTGCTCGGACCGACGTGTTTCTAGAAAGAGAGTGTGTCTCTAAAGAAGAAAGTGGGAGGACTGTAGAACTTGAAGAATTTCAAGAACCATAAGGCATCGATCCTACTATAGAACATGAGAAGGATCCACAAGAGGTTGTGGAACAACCTGTTCAAGTAACACAAGAGCTTCGTAGATCTAGTAGAGTGCGCCAGGAGCCAGAGAGGTATGGACTTCTCGTGAATGAATCGGGAGACACGATGCTCATAGATGATGAGCCTACTACCTATGAAGAGGCCATAGAAGGACCGGATTCTCAGAAGTTGCTTGAGGCCATGAGTTCCGAGATGGATTCCATGTATACCAACAAAGTATGGACTTTCGCGGAACCACTCGAAGGGGCACACCCATAGGGTGCAAGTGGGTCTTCAAGAAGAAGATCGACATCGATGGTAATGTGATTACCTATAAGGGCCGATTTGTGGCTAAAGGATTCAGAGAGATTCATGGTATTGACTATGATGAAACCTTTTCACCAGTCGCTATGAACAAATCCATCCGAATTTTACTTGCTATTGCAGCATTCTACGACTATGAGATTTGGGAGATGGATGTCAAAACTGCATTCCTATATGGGAATATCCTCAAGGATGTGTACATGACACAACCTGAGGGTTTTGTATATCCAAAGCAAGCCAAAAAAGTCTGTAAGCTACATCGATCCATTTATGGTTTGAAGTAAGCTTCTAGGAGT
The DNA here is from genome assembly GCA_023055425.1 of Linanthus parryae. Taxonomy (NCBI): domain Eukaryota; kingdom Viridiplantae; phylum Streptophyta; class Magnoliopsida; order Ericales; family Polemoniaceae; genus Linanthus; species Linanthus parryae. The sequence goes on along the minus strand of JALGPY010000007.1, from coordinate 78,771,720 downwards.
TGGAATCGACGTTTTGATGAAGTTGTAACACCCCCAAAACCGCCAAGCCGGAAGTCTGAAAAGGCCGACCCGGTAGCCCAGGGATGTCACTCCGTACCCGAGATTAAACCCGGATACAAGGAGATTTTATAACAGAATATCCAAACCAAATTCATAAAATAATTAATTAAAACTTTAAAACTTGTCCCGCTACAAATATGGGCATTATTCCAATCTAAAATTATCTAAGTCTAACTGAAGAGCTAAAGTAAAAAAAATGTGATTTACTAAACATTTCCTATGTATGTCGAGTCGCGCTCCCGTTACTCCAAGCTTCCACCTAAACCTGTGGTGCAGAATTAAAAAGAAACACCACAGTTTCCAAAGTCAGCTGAAAATACTGAGTAAGCAACACCCAGACATGTAAACAGATGATGAAGCAGTTTAAAAGTGACACATGAGTTTGAAGAGTAAAGAATTTTTGTAAGAGAATAAGTTTGAAATAAGAATTCACCAATCTTTTCCTTTATCACTTCACTTGTGGGGAAACATTCCCAAACTTCCTTATTTGTCCAATCGGGACTTCCAATTCTCAATCATAAAGGTCCATCATACGGAAAACATATATTACCATGTTGACACGGGGAAGATCTACTAATAACTTGCTACCAGACCATAAGTGTCGACACCCCCTAAGACTTCTTGCGGCCAGAGAGGTAAGTACTGGAGCGAACTCGGGGCGGTTGCGACCGAGCAAAATAAAATAAAGTGGGTCGAGAGACCGTAGTCCACATCGACCAATCTCATAACATTGATCCCCGATACAACTATTCCACTTTACGTTTTTACGTTTTTTTTAATCGTTTCATGTGATAGTTGTGATAGAATCACCTTTGTAAAATCAGTAAACTTTCTCAAATAAACAGTTCACGTAGATATTCAAATTTTGAGACAATAAATCACAAAAGCAGTTTGACACGAACGAAGATATGGGCGCTAGGCCTGGCATGTTTACTTACCTCAACAAATAGCAATCAAAGCAAATCAATCGTAGTATTCGAATTATCATTCGTCGGAGAATTCGTTTCCTACAATTTGATAATATCTAATCAATTATCGCTAACACACAAATACAAACAAGTCCTATATGCAATGCAAGTGTAACCCCCTTATTAACTCTCCCCAACCTTGCTAACGTGAACAACATCTTTTATAATAAAATACGATTTATAACGCTAGCGTTTATTATTTGTTAAAACATACTAGGCTATAGTTATATAAATATAACTTATAAGATTAGATAAAATATCCCTTTTATTATTTAGGGTAGAGAAGAATATTATTTTATCTCAAAAACACTTTTAATTCAAATAGTAGTTTTTCCAAACCAAACAAGCCTTAGTAGAGAGTATAGGTTATAAGCTAACTAACTTTTATTTCAAATAAATAAAAAATTTATTTATAGAAAATAACTTATCCTAACTTGTTACAAACTTATAAAAATAAATAGGAAGAATATACTATTATTTTTAGGTAAAGATGAGCAAAGAAATTACTTTAAAGATGTATATAAAAAAAACTTGCCACTTGTGAGGTTTGAAGCTAGAACCTACACCATATTACCAAGTACACTAACCACTAGGCCAAGCCCACACTTGTGTAAACCTTCTACCCAATTATTATCATGAACCAACAGTAACTTATAATAATAATGAAAAAAAATAATCAAAAGAAGAAAAAGAGGAAGGGAACAGACGGGTTTGTACCCGAATGAGAAGAGGACGATGATGACGCCGCCGGTGGCGACGAACGGTGGTGGCGGCGGACCGCGGGCAGCTGCGTTGGTCGCCGGCGTGAACGGCGGCGACGGGGTAGGCGGGCAGCGGCCTTTGGCGGCGACGGCGGCGCCGGAGAGAGAGAGAGAGAGTGGTTGAACGGGAGAGAGAGAGAGAGAGATCGAAGGAGAGATTGAGAGGTTAGAGGGATTGAGATTGTGGGTTTAAAATCTGAGAATTGATGGGTTTATATAGGTAGAGAGGTGAAGAATTCAACCTTCATGAGGAAACCCACTTTGAAAACTTCGATTTTGAATCGGGACCAAAAATTGGCGAAATTGGGTTGCTTGATGCTAAATTATCGAGCCTTGATGAGTTTAAATCGAATAGGGAGTGATTTGGGACAAACATCAACGAATTTGGTGAAGATTCGGAGTTGTAATGGTGGTGTTTGGGTTGGAGATGGTCTTCTTCCTCCATGGGAGAGTTTGAGGAAGAAGATGACTAATTTTAAGGGAAAAGACACTTTAACCCCCACTGGTTTAGTCATTATACAACTACTACCCCCAAGTTCACTTAAAAGGCACACTTTAAGTTAGGAAAAACTACATAAAAGCACCTAGGTAGTTTATAACATTAAAATTAACTTTCTAAATAATAATAACTATTACCCAAACTTATCCCAATGTCATACTAACACCAAATAATATCATAAAATATAATAGTAGCATATTAACATCCAATACTTATAATAATATTATATTAACACTCAATAATTTCATAAAATACCCGTTTCAACATATTAACACTTAATACTATTTAAAAATACCCGTTTCTAAATAACGGCGTATTACATCCTTCCCTACTTAAAGAAAACTTCGTCCTCGAAGTTGAAACCACATTCTAAACGACCCCCAACTATGAGTCTCCATTCTAGGGTATAACTACCAAATGCAACCTAATGTCACGCACGGTGAGTATCATACTATAACGATGTACTAGAATGACGTACTTAAAATCTGAAGGGTTACATCCTTCCCCCCTTAGAGAAGTGACGTACTCGGAACTCAAAATATCTCGTCAAAAAGGTGAGGACACATTCATCCTCATACTATCCCTCGCTTCACACGTTGCCTCTCAAAGGTGTGGTCTATTAGCCATAATCCTACACTATAACCTATTGTATCGTCCATACAATACTCTAAAGTATAAATAAATAAAATATAGTACATGGCATATAGTGAGCAATCATGTAATATAACACATTGATCATCAAACAATTAGTTTCACATAACAACCCTATCCAAGATTACCCAAATTCCCAACGGCTTGTCAAATTTTAAATTCTTTCCCTATGTCCATTTTAAATTTCCCTACAGGTTTTAGATTTCCCTTTTGGATGACCTGGCTCTGATACCAACTGTAACACCCCCAAAACCGCCAAGCCGGAAGTCTGAAAAGGCCGACCCGGTAGCCCAGGGATGTCACTCCGTACCCGAGATTAAACCCGGATACAAGGAGATTTTATAACAGAATATCCAAACCAAATTCATAAAATAATTAATTAAAACTTTAAAACTTGTCCCGCTACAAATATGGGCATTATTCCAATCTAAAATTATCTAAGTCTAACTGAAGAGCTAAAGTAAAACAAATGTGATTTACTAAACATTTCCTATGTATGTCGAGTCGCGCTCCCGTTACTCCAAGCTTCCACCTAAACCTGTGGTGCAGAATTAAAAAGAAACACCACAGTTTCCAAAGTCAGCTGAAAATACTGAGTAAGCAACACCCAGACATGTAAACAGATGATGAAGCAGTTTAAAAATGACACATGAGTTTGAAGAGTAAATAATTTTTGTAAGAGAATAAGTTTGAAATAAGAATTCACCAATCTTTTCCTTTATCACTTCACTTGTGGGGAAACATTCCCAAACTTCCTTATTTGTCCAATCGGGACTTCCAATTCTCAATCATAAAGGTCCATCATACGGAAAACATATATTACCATGTTAACACGGGGAAGATCTACTAATAACTGGCTACCAGACCATAAGTGTCGACACCCCCTAAGACTTCTTGCGGCCAGAGAGGTAAGTACTGGAGCGAACTCGGGGCGGTTGCGACCGAGCAAAATAAAATAAAGTGGGTCGAGAGACCGTAGTCCACATCGACCAATCTCATAACATTGATCCCCGATACAACTATTCCACTTTACGTTTTTACGTTTTTTTTAATCGTTTCATGTGATAATTGTGATAGAATCACCTTTGTAAAATCAGTAAACTTTCTCAAATAAACAGTTCACGTAGATATTCAAATTTTGAGACAATAAATCACAAAAGCAGTTTGACACGAACGAAGATATGGGCGCTAGGCCTGGCATGTTTACTTACCTCAACAAATAGCAATCACAGCAAATCAATCGTAGTATTCGAATTATCCTTCGTCGGAGAATTCGTTTCCTACAATTTGATAATATCTAATCAATTATCGCTAACACACAAATACAAACAAGTCCTATATGCAATGCAAGTGTAACCCCCTTATTAACTCTCCCCAACCTTGCCAACGTGAACAACATCTTTTATAATAAAATACGATTTATAACGCTAGCGTTTATTATTTGTTAAAACATACTAGGCTATAGTTATATAAATATAACTTATAAGATTAGATAAAATATCCCTTTTATTATTTAGGGTAGAGAAGAATATTATTTTATCTCAAAAACACTTTTAATTCAAATAGTAGTTTTTCCAAACCAAACAAGCCTTAGTAGAGAGTATAGGTTATAAGCTAACTAACTTTTATTTCAAATAAATAACAAATTTATTTATAGAAAATAACTTATCCTAACTTGTTACAAACTTATAAAAATAAATAGGAAGAATATACTATTATTTTTAGGTAAAGATGAGCAAAGAAATTACTTTAAAGATGTATATTAAAAAAACTTGCAACTTGTGAGGTTTGAAGCTAGAACCTACACCATATTACCAAGTACACTAACAACTAGGCCAAGCCCACACTTGTGTAAACCTTCTACCCAATTATTATCATGAACCAACAGTAACTTATAATAATAATGAAAAAAAATAATCAAAAGAAGAAAAAGAGGAAGTGAACAGACGGGTTTGTACCCGAATGAGAAGAGGACGATGATGACGCCGCCAGTGGCGACGAACGGTGGTGGCGGCGGACCGCAGGCAGCGGCGTTGGTCGCCGGCGTGAACGGCGGCGACGGGGTAGGCGGGCAGCGGCCTTTGGCGGCGACGGCGGCGCCGGAGAGAGAGAGAGAGAGAGTGGTTGAACGGGAGAGAGAGAGAGAGAGATCGAAGGAGAGATTGAGAGGTTAGAGGGATTGAGATTGTGGGTTTAAAATCTGAGAATTGATGGGTTTATATAGGTAGAGAGGTGAAGAATTCAACCTTCATGAGGAAACCCACTTTGAAAACTTCGATTTTGAATCGGGACCAAAAATTGGCGAAATTGGGTTGCTTGATGCTAAATTATCGAGCCTTGATGAGTTTAAATCGAATAGGGAGTGATTTGGGACAAACATCAACGAATTTGGTGAAGATTCGGAGTTGTAATGGTGGTGTTTGGGTTGGAGATGGTCTTCTTCCTCCATGGGAGAGTTTGAGGAAGAAGATGACTAATTTTAAGGGAAAAGACACTTTAACCCCCACTGGTTTAGTCATTATACAACTACTACCCCCAAGTTCACTTAAAAGGCACACTTTAAGTTAGGAAAAACTACATAAAAGCACCTAGGTAGTTTATAACATTAAAATTAACTTTCTAAATAATAATAACTATTACCCAAACTTATCCCAATGTCATATTAACACCAAATAATATCATAAAATATAATAGTAGCATATTAACACCCAATACTTATAATAATATTATATTAACACTCAATAATTTCATAAAATACCCGTTTCAACATATTAACACTTAATACTATTTAAAAATACCCGTTTCTAAATAACGGGGTATTACAGAAGTAGTCAAAGAGTTTGGCTTCATCAGAAACGAAGATGAGTCTTGTGTCTATAAGAATATTAGTGGGAGCTCTATTGCTTTCCTGGTCTTGTATGTAGATGACATACTACTCATTGGAAACGACATTCACATGCTGTAATCTGTTAAAGACTGGCTAGGAAAGTGTTTCTCAATGAAAGACCTAGGTGAAATAGCCTATATACTTGGTATAAAGATCTATAGAGATAGATCTAAGAGGATGCTCGACCTAAGTCAAAGTACATATAGAGAAAATGTGTTGAAACGGTTCAGCATGCAAGATTCCAAGAAGGGATTCTTGCCCATGTCGCATGGAATCACTCTTTCGAAGAGTGGTTGTCCTTCCAATGAGATTGAGAAGGAACGCATGAGCAGGGCTCCCTATACCTCGGCCATAGGTTCCATCATGTACGCCATGTTATGTATTAGACCAGACGTGTCATATGCATTGAGTATGACAAGAAGATATCAGTCCAATCCAGGCAAGAGTCACTGGATTGCGGTCAAGAACATCCTAAAGTACTTGAGAAGAACTAAGGATGCGTTCTTGATATTTGGAGGTGAAGAAGAGTTGCGTGTAAGTGGTTACACGGATGCAAGCTTCCAGACCGACATAGATGATTTCAGATCACAGTCGGGGTTTGTATTTTTCCTGAGTGGAGAAGCGGTGAGCTGGAAGAGTTCCAAGCAAGAGACGGTGGCTGATTCTACAACAGAGGCTGAGTATATTGCTGCGAATGGCGCAGTAAAAGAAGCTGTTTGGATTAGGAAGTTTGTTACTGAGCTTGGTTTTGTTGCTAGCATTGCGGATCCAATACAGTTGTATTGTGACAATACTGGAGCGATCGCACAATCAAAGGAACCCAGGTCGCACCAGAAATCCAAGCATGTACTCAGTAAGTTCCATCATATTCAAGATTCCTACAGATAAGAATCTGTCAGATCCACTTACAAAACCGCTTGTTCAACGCAAGCATGAAGGGCACACTAGGATAATTGGCATACGAGATGCACCAGATTGTCTCTAGTGCAAGTGGGAGACTGTTGGAATAGGTGCCGTAGAGGAAATCTAGTTTAGTATGAACAATAAATTGGCCAGAACATTCATTTTATTATTTATTGGATATATAATATAACGAAGTCCTTAGATTTACAATTCTGTTGTTTATCTTAAATATCCCTAGTCCATTATAATGATTAATGGGACAATCATCTATAGACTAGTATGGGGTTGGATTAATATGGAGACATCATGATCCAACACATGGGTATGCATTAGGAGTAATGGCATACTGGATTGACCCATCTCCGAGAAGGCTACATACATGTTATGTAAAGTCACAAGTGCTTCTCGCGGTGACAACGGTATTGTCATCCTTAGACATGTAGTCACTAGTTGTTCCAGTTTTGGAATATTGTGTTTTGGTAGCGTCAAATGCTGCACCGTGATTGGGTAGTCATAAGGGGCGTATTGGACACAATACGAAGCAAGATTAGATATCGTAGTGATGTAAATATAATTTGTCTCTCCTACATAACGGGAGTAAATATCCTAGGCTACTCGAGGATAGTGCTTACAGAATGTCTGGCCAGATTCAAATAAATCAATATAGGGTATTGATGTTATTTGCACGAATAAGGCTATTCCCAGAATCGATGAACTATGATTGGATATATGAGTGTGACTTGTATGTCGCGTGTCCAATCCGGATATTGAGACAACGGGATGAGACAATATTTGCACAAGGTTTGTCATGATGACTATTTCTATTTGTTGGCTAGAATGAATGTCTTGCTAGAGGCCGCTCCATATTAGTAAATAGTTACTACCAACTAAATAGAACCTATGGGGTCACACGCCATATAGAGGTGAACTAGACTTTGGAATTAATTAATTAATATGATTAATTAATTAGAAGGATCAAATCGCAACGACTTGCTAACTTAGTAGGACTAACATGCAAGTTGGACTAATCCGAACTTGAGTAGGATTAGGAGAGGGCCTTTATGTAGTAACAAGGAGTTGTTGGACTATATAAAGGATGCTCCTAGATTCCTTCCCCACAACTTATTCTGATAATATACATTGAGTAGGAGATAAGAAAGGAGAGAGCAAGACAAACAAGAGGGCCGAACCCCCTTGTCCATCCGCCCCTACCCGTCGACCACAAGAGAGGCCGCTGCCTTTCCTTGGTGCTCCGTTGCGTGATTTCTTCATCCTATTCCATTCCTCCTAGCTAGCACAAGGAGTTTGGAAGATCTGGATCTCACCTCTAGGCGTGGATCAACTGTAGAGACGTGATACTTTTTGCGTTAGAAGTCATCAAGGAGACCTCAAAGGTACATAACACTATTCTCTTACCATCGTCATGATTTATCTTCCTGTGATCCTTGGAGGGTCTTGATTAGATGATTATATTGTTCTTCCGCTGTGTATCCATGATCAAAACCCTACACACTGGGCTATGGTCAGTTGGGTTAGTGAGCTAGATAGGAATGGTGATTATGGTGTTGTGTAGAGATGGTGATTTAGGAGGGTAGCAGGTTGAAGGTGGAGGAGGTAGTAGCATAGGTGGTTTGGATGGTGATGAAGGAGAGCTGTTGGTGAGTTTTTTATTGTGAAGGAGGGAAATTTTGGTGGCAGTGGTGGTTGATTGGTGTTGGTTTCGGGGTTGTGGCTTTGAAGCATGGATCATAATGAAGTGATTGATGGCGGTGAATCGGTGGCGGTGGCAGTGGTGGTCAAGAACACCAAGAACATGAACACAAAAAAAAAATACAAGTAGGGGAAAAATGGTCATAAAAAGGACAGATTGCACCCCCATACTAATTGATTGTAATAGAAGGGTGGTTTTCGTCTAACGTCCATTCAGTGACAGGGGTGGTTTTTGTCTCAACAGGGGTGGTTTTGTAATAGCCCAAAGACTAGGGATGTTTTTGTCATTTACCCAAACTCGAGGGGTGGTTTTTGTCTTTTACCCATGAATCAAAGGGTATACGAAGAGGCACGACTGAGTGATGTACGATTGGTATAAAATGTATTTGGCAGGGCTATCTTTGTCACTCCATAAATATCAGGAACAAGTCAAGGTTAGGAACAAGTCAAAGGTTAGGAACTCCTCAAACTTTTAAGTAGTAGAGATTTGGTCTTATCTTTTGGGTGAAAGACACTTTTCACACTTATAAGTTGGTGAAAATACATTTTTGTCCCTTGGAGTTTGAACAATACATCACACTAAACTCGCAACCAAAAAAAGTGAGAACACTTAACACCCTTCTGTCATATCCTCTCCGTGAAACCATTTTTGAACACTTTGACGATTTTACCCCTGTTTGTTGGTGTCATTTCTTTTTATGTTTTTGGTGTTCTTATTTTTGATGCTCTTGTTCTTCACCACAACTATCTTCATTGTCTCTTTACAAAGTATACAAAAATCCCAATTCCAACAAACCTCATAGACATTATCAAAAAAGAAACAAAACCCAACACATGATCGATATCGGACTCTTCAAGAGCGAGGACCATAGATTTAACGAAGGATCAAGCTGATTTCCAGAGATCTCAACAAATTTTCAAGGTGTAAACATCCAAAGCTTCAATTTTCCTCAATCCAAAATGAAACTGATGCAGGACATGTTATAGAAACAATCCCCAGGTTTGAAAAAAACTGTTTCGGTCGAAACCCAAAATCAGGGGCAGAATTGAAGGCTTAAAGATTCGGGCGAAGTTATACATATGAAAGTTGAGTGAGTGAATGATATTTCTGAGGACCAATGGTCCATATATATACAAGATAGGATGTCTACATACATCGTGTAATCTTCTAAATTACGAAATAAGATAATAACAACATTAAGAGTAGTTACACAAATCATGTAAGAAATAATAACTAACTGCACAAATAATGGAAGAGATAATGCGAGATTATCTCATTCCTCAACACGCCCTCGTAAGATGGATGATCCACCAGAGGCTCCAATCATTGATTGAAGATGGAGGAAGGGCGCGTGACCGAATGGTTTGGTGAGAGTATCGGCGGATTGTTTCCGACTTGGAACATGTCGCACTTGTAGTTTAGCTATTGTGACACGGTTGCGCACGAAGAAGTATTCCAGTTCGACGTGATTCATGAGAGAGTTAAAAACTGGATTCTTTCAAACATATGTGGCATTAATATTATCATATAATAGAGTTGGCGAGTCAACGGGAGATATGCCAATCTCATGAAGCAGGTGTTGTACCCATACTAGCTCGGTTGTTGCATTCGGAAGTGCGCAATATTCAGCCTTTGCGGACGAACGCAATTTTTTCTGAAGTACAAACTTCCATGAAATGATATTAGGACTCAAGAACAGTGCGTAGCAAATATTAGAGCGTCCGGTGATCGGTTTTCCACCCCAGTTAGCATCAGAGAATGCGGAGAGCTCCATGCGGGTCGCAGATAGAGGCGATTACTGATGTTCCTTTGAGATAGCGGAGAATGCGTTTAAAAGCAATCCAATGTGAATCAAGTGGTATATGAAGGAACAGAGAGAACCAATTGACAACAAAGGATATATCAGGGTGCGTGAGGCTGAGGTATTGAAGTAGTCCAAGTAGGCGGTGGTAGTCAGAGATATCAATAGCTTTTGCGGGATCATCTTGCGATAGTGAATTAGTGGGAGACATGGGAATGGAGACAGGTTAGGCCTCGACCATTTGAAACTTCTCCAAGATATCAGGGATATATTGAGCTTGAGAGATAAACTGACCACCTTGAGCAGGTATGACTTAATTCTCAAGAAGTGACTCAGTGCGCCTAAATCCTTGAGGGAAAGCAAGCAGCTAAACGCGAAACAAATCGTGCTAGAGTGATTTGTGAGTTTCCAATCAACATAATATCATCCACATATACCAAGAAAAATAACCAGATACCATACTTGGAGAAGTATAACAAGGAGGGGTCTGCTCGGGAACGTCTGAAACCAGCCAGTAGGAGGAAGGTTGAGAGTTCATTGTACCAAGCACGCAGAGCCTGTTCGAGGCTGTAGAGTGCGCCTCCAATCCTGCATACATGGTAAGGTTTGGTGATGTCTACATATCATGGAATTTGTATTAATAACATAACATATGTGAGAGTACCATTGAGGAAGGAATTATTAATATCCAGTTGGCGCACCTGCCTTCCAAGTGAGAGTGACAAATTGAGGATATTGCGAAAAGTGACAAGTTTTATGACAGGACTGGAGATTTCAAATTAGTCGCGACTAAATTCTTGGGAGCACCATTTGGCTATAAGGCGTGCTTTGTATTTTTCAATGGTCCCATCTGGTTTTCGTTTTGCGCGAAAAACCCATTTTCATCCAAAAAGTTTATGGGCTTTTTCTAGAAACAAGATCCCAAGTATGGTTTCGTTAAAGAACAACATATTCATCCTCCATGGTTTCTTTCCGGAGGGGATGTTGTAGGATTTTGATGTAGGTAATGCAGCGGAATAACAAAAATTAAATGAGCTCAAACCCCTCCAAGGATCACATGACAAGCCATCATAACATGATTAGGGTAGAAACATGTGTACCTTAGTTTGTGTTATCAACACGAAGAATAGTGTCCTCGTCTTTACGAGTATCCACACCTTTGATATTTGACTGGAGTCCTTCCCACCGTGTAGTGCTTATAAGGTTTTGATGCAGGTTACACAGCTGAATAACAAAAATTAATCCTGCTCAAACCCCTCCAAGGGTCACAGAACAAGCCATCATAACATGATTAGGGTAGATAATTGTGTACCTTAGTTTGTGTGATCACCACGAAGAATAGTGTCTTCATCTCTACGAGTATCCACACTTTGGATCTTCGGCTGGAGTCATTCCCACTGTGTAGGGCTATTAACGGAAGAAGGTGGCAAGAGATCACGCAAAATGGATTAACCGCTGCACACCTATGGAGGCCGACGGTAGCAAGGGGCGGACGGGTCTAGGAGGCTTCGACCTTCTTGCCTTTTGTCTCTCTCCTTGCTTTGTTATGTTCTCTCAATAGTGACACACTTATGAGAAACAACAAGCTAGAGTTCCCTTATATGCATTAGTCCATTTACAAACTAGCCCTACTAACTTTGCTTGTGGATGCATTATGATCATTTTAATTAATTAGTCCAAATAATTAATATCCATATCCAGTTTAATCCATATGGTGTGTGATCCCATATGTTTCTACATAGTTGGTAGTAACTATTAAAAACATAAAGCGGTATTTAAAAACACATCTATGCCACCCAACTAATAGAAATAGTCAGTGATCCTGACAAACCTCATGCCAAATGTTACCGTGTTGAATCATCCCTTTGTCTCTATATCCGGATTGGACACGAAACATAATTGTCACACTCGTATATCCAATCCATAGTTTCTCGATCTTGAGAATAGACTTATCCATGAAGATAACATCAATATCTCCATATTGATTTATCTCAGTCTGGCCAGACATTCCATAAGCACTACCCCTCGAGTGGCCGTGGATATTTACTCCTATTATGTAGGAGGGAAAAATCCTATCTACATCACTGCCATCTCTCAGCTTGCTTCCAATCATGCCCGATGACAATCTTTATAGTTACCTTGTTACGGTGTAACGTTTAATAATATCAAAGAATGATATTTCACAACTAAAGTATCCAACAAGTCTAAGGATTACAACACCATTAGCAGTACGAGAAGTGTTGGTTTTGGATGCCCTAGAGGCAATCTGTTTAGTATGAAATTTAGTTGCTCGAATAATCATTGTATTATTTATGACGATATTTAATATAATGAAGTCCTTAGATTACAATTGTGTTGTTTATCTTAAATATTCCTAGTCCATTATATTGATTACCGGGACGATCAATTATAGACTAGTGTGCGGGTAGATTGATATGGGGATATCAAGTCTAACACATGGGTATGCATTAGGAGTAATAGCATACTGGATAGACCCACCACGAGAAGGCTACATTAGATTATTTCAACGTCACAAGCGCTTCTCGTTGTGCTAATGGTGTAATATCCCTGATTTTTAAAAAGTATGAAATAGTTGTATTTGCTATGAATATGTGTTTTTCACATAACTTGTTAGCACGCTTAATTACTATTGTATGCAGTCTAGTTGTCTAATTATGTAGTGGTTTGTGTTTCTGAAGCTTATATTACTTTAGTGAATTTTATGTTATTTAGTATCCTGATAGATGAAATCATAATAGTGAAACTATAATAGTTAAGCTCGTCTAGAAATACACCAGAAGTCCTTATATCTTCTTTAATTGCTAAATTAAGGATACAAACATTTAGGGAATAAGTAGTACTAATCATTCGTTTAAGTGTTAATTAGCTTAGTTATTCGTGATTAGTACATAATGACATGTATTATAGAGTGTGTATAGCTTGTATGGGTGTAAGTATGTACCATGAGACACATAGGGTGACATGTGTCACTTCCTTAGCCCCTGTCCCAGATGCTTGACACATGCCCCTGCCCCGTGTCGTCGCGTGGCAACTTTCGTCACATGTGCGACGTGTTCTACTGCAAGTCAGATGCTTCTGACACGTAACCCCCCTGCGTGTCACCTCCATAGCCTCCTGCTCTCTGCATGTGTGACACCTATGTGACATGTTTCGCGACTCAGTCCTCCGACCCCTGCATGGATGCCACGTGTCCCTATGACACATCGCAGCGTGATTGGTCGACTACTTCTATAAATAGGGTCAAGTGTTATAGTTATTTCTCATTACAAACTTTAGTTAGTTATTGATAAGTGAGAGAGAGATACTGGTGTTACTCTATACTTGGAGCTGCTCTTATTATCTCAAATTCGTTATCAAATTCTATTATTGAGGTAGGGGGTTATGCACTTTACAATATTATAATCGCTTACGGTTTATAAGCATGCTTTGTGTTATATATATGTAGATCCGTTTATTGTTGTTATTATCTATTCACATGCTATTGTGTGCTAAATAATTATTACGTGATATGTGATATTACGTGTAACAAGCTATAGTTATATTGTTTATTGCATTTCACCATACTGTTGCGGTGAACGACCTTCTTGGCGCAATCTCACCCCCTAACAGTCTTGCAGGTTACGACGGACGGATCACACGGTAGGATCAGCGAGATAGCTTATTGATAGAGTCATATGTTGTGATTATTGTAACCGTTTATTTGTCATCACTTGTATATAAAGATCACTTTTCAAATCCCGTCTCACATACTGATCTATCAGCATTTTTCTGAAATAAATGAATTAGTGTTTATTGAGAAACGATTCTGTGTTTGGTACCTCAGCTGGTGGCTTAGACGGTACCTGTTTGGCAAATGAGTATCTGTTTTGGTGCCCGCGGTGGTGATTCGCAGGTGGTGCCGTTTGGATCATCGTGCCGATTTTGTTTATTATTTTCTAAAATTGACCCCTGTGTTTTGGGGCGTCACAAAATGGTATCAGAGCACGGTAACGTTCTGTTTTGGGACGACGGGATAATATGGGTTTATCTACGCTGTGTTTCTAACTGATTTTTGACTTACGGATCCGATGAAAGAGCTCTACCAAAGTGGGAAATGGTGTGGACTCAGTGCTTAGTTGTGGCTGATTAGTCGTGTACTCTGTTTATTGCTGATTGTGATATCAGCTGATTAGATATTAGGGTTGCGCAACTAAGGCTGTATGTGACACATTCCCCAAGTTGGTATGAGTTCGTCAAAGGTGATGAATCTGGTACGTGACCGATTTGCAAATAAACTATTTGAGTCTTCTTTTAAATTTCGGGACGAAATTTCTTAAAGTGGGGTAACTTGTAACATCCCTGATTTTTAAAAAGTATGAAATGCTTGTATTTGCTATGAATATGTGTTTTTTCACATAACTTGTTAGCATGCTTAATTGCTATTGTATGCAGTTTAGTTGTCTCATTATGTAGTGGTTGTGTTTCTGAAGCTTATATTACTTTAGTCAATTTTTTGTTATTTAGTATCCTGATAGATGAAATCATAATAGTGAAACTATAATAGTTAAGTTCTTCCAAATGTACACCAGAAGTCCTTATATCTTCTTTAATTGCTAAATTAAGGATAAAAATATTTAGGTAATAATTAGTACTAACCATTCGTTTAAGTGTAATTAGCTTAGTTAGTCGTGATTAGTACATAATGACAGGTATTATAGAGTGTGTATAGCTTGTATGGGTGTAAGTATGTACCAGGAGACACATAGGGTGACATGTGTCACTGCCTTAGCCCCTGTCCCAGATGCTTGACACATGCCCTTGCTGCGTGTCGTCGCGTGGCAGCTTTCGTCACATGTGCGACATGTGTCCTATTGCAAGTCAGATGCTTCTAACATGTAACCCCCCTGCGTGTCACCTCATAGCTTCCTGCTCTGCATGTGTGACACCTATGTGACATGTTTCGCGACTCCGCCCTCCGAGCCCTGCATGGATTCCACGTGTTCCTATGACAGATCGCGACGTGATTGGTCGACTACTTCTATAAATAGGGTCCAGTGTTATAGTTATTTCTCATTACTGGCTCGAGTTAGTTATTGATAAGTGAGAGAGAGATACTGGTGTTACTCTATACTTGGAGTTATTTTTATTATCTCCAAGTCGTTATTAGATGCTATTATTGAGGTAGGGGGTTATGCACTTTATAATATTATTATCGCTTACGGTTTATAAACATGCTTTGTGTTATATACATGTCGATCCGTTTACTGTTGTTATTATCGATTCGCATGCTATTGTGTGCTAAATGATTATTACGTGATATGTGATATTACGTGTAACCTGCTATAATTATATTGTTTATTTCATTTCACCCTACTGTTGCGGTGAACGATCTACTGGGCGCGAGCTCACCCCCTAACAGTCTTGCAGGTTACGAAGGACAGATCAGACGGTAGGATCAACGAGATAGCTTATTGATAGAGACATGTGTTATGATTATTGTAATTTTTTTTTCATCACTTGTATATAAAGATCACTTTTCAAATCCCGTGTCACGTACTGATCTATTAGCATTTTTATGAAATAAATGAATTGGTGTTTATTGAGATACGATACTGTGTTTGGTACCTGAGCTGGTGGCTCTGACGGTACCTGTTTGGCAGACGAGTCTTTGTTTTGGTGCCCGCGGTGGTGATACGCAGGTGGTTCCGGTTGGATCGTCGTTCCAGTTTTGTTTTATTATTTCCTAAAATTGATCCCTCGGTTCTTGGGCGTCTCAAATGGTGTTGTAATCCTTAGACTTGAAGTCACTGGATACTCTAGTCGTGAAATATCATGCTTTGATATTCAAACACTACACAGTGACTAGGTAACTATAAAGATAACAATCGGGCATGATAGGAAGCAAGCTGAGAGATGGCTGTGATTTAGATAGGATTTGTCCCTCCTACATGAAAGGAGTAATTATCCAAGGCCACTCGAGGGGTAGAGCTTATGGAATGTCAAGCCAGACTCAGATAAATCGATATCGAGATATTGATCTTATCTGCATGGATAAGTCTATTCTCAAGATCGAGAAACTATGGATTGGATATACGAGTGTGACTTGTATGTCTCGTGTCCAATCCCGATATAGAGACAAGGGACAACACAACACGGTAACATTGGGCACAAGGTCACTACAACAAATTCTGCCTCCGTTGACAGCAAAAATTGTCGCTAGAAAGGCCAAATATGTTGGTAGAAATTCTATCGACAAATAATTTTTTGACGGAAAATGGTCACTACAAGTCGGTCGTTAGTATTAAAGCCGACAAACCTCAATTACGTCGGTAGAAAAAAAAAGGCGACATCAGTTTTTGTCGACAGTTTAAATCTAACAACAAACCTTTTCTGTCGCTAGTAAAACTACCGACAAGTAAATTTAGTCGTTTATGTAGATAAGTGACAAAAATATTTGTCACTAGTAGATATGATTACATCTTCCTGGCGACACACGTGTTTGTCGGCTGTATCACGACCAAATAAAAAAAATAATGGGTATTTTTAGTAATATGCAGACATGCACCCAAAATTCCAACACTACTCAAACATATATGCACAACTGTGCTCAAATCCAAGATCAACCCTCCAAAAGTGGAATTTTTACATCACAAACAAAAATAATATTGCATAATAACTATTTTTCATCCTTAGCCGAGTTACAGAGTCGTACAAATTAAAGGGTCATACAAATTAAAGCAGTATTAAGTTAACAGAACAAGTAGTTTGCGTTTCAAAGTTCAAAAACTATTACAAAACAAATAGCATTATGTCTTCCCAGGATATGACCGCTTGTCGGAGTGTGTTAGTGATATCATTTGGTCTTCCTTAAGCATTGCAGAAGTCTATGGATCCAATCTCATTCAGATGATGTTGTATGCCCATTTCAATTACCTGAGCAAGGATAAGAAGATGTTAGAAAAGACCCTACACATAACTACTTGTGTTTATCTCTCAAAACATTCCAGCCAAAATTAAGACATTCTAAGAGAAAATATCAGGAGTCGCAACCAAAAAAAAAACGGGTTATAATGTCAACAAAACATGAAATCATACAGAATCTAAAGATGGAAAAGCAATATATAACATTCAGGGTCACTGAGGGCCCGCGAGACTGCAACAAATAATGCGATTCCTTGCGAAAGCATTTAGAACCGACAAGCATGTATTAGATTGTTCCAAAACTAATATAATATAACAAATTCAGTCTTTAATAACACGAGCTGAACCTCATTGTGCCAGTTATCAGTTATGTCTTATCATATGTTTTCCAATAGATTGTTCTACTCTAATGGCAATGACATAATGGGTTTTGGATGTAGCTTTATCATACTCAGAAAGGGATTGATGGCATAATTTTCCCAGTGTTCTGATAAAAAGGTTCACTGGATAGCATAATCCAATATTTTGAGTCATCTAAATGAATCAACTTCCAATTAAAAATGTTGGAGCATACCAAATTCTGTAGATTGACAATTTATTGGGCCGAGTTGGATTTGAATAGTGTTCTATAATACCATGACGAAGTTACTAAATTCTCGCACCCTTTTATTAACCAAATTGTCAAACTGTGAAGATATGGAGGGAATAAGGCCAGTATATAAACTTAGTGAAGCCCATTTGTGTTTAAACTCATAAACACTATTTTAGCCCATTTGTGTTTAAACTCATACAGCATATAAACTAATAATTCGCTTATCTAGCACTGTCAATAAGCTCATTAAAACTAATCTAGCCCTATTGTGTTTAAACTCATATAGTATCTAATAACTTACTGATCTATTAAAGACTCACTTTTCCTTCCCTACTCGTCTGGTAGGGGTGAACCACACTTTACACTTGTTTTTCGTCTCACAATCCCTCGGTTCTGACTTGACTAAACACATGAAGTAAACAGATGCAATAACACAGCTCCAAATTGATAACATTACTGTAATGAACATGTAAAAAAACTTCCCTTACAACTGAAGCAAACCCATAGAATCACCACATTCTAAGATCACAACACTTGCTATTCACACATATCAGAAGAAAAACTAGAACTAATAACACAGTTGTAATGCGATCGTTTGTGTTTTCAGTCATTATATAATCAAATTTAACTGGACTGTTGTAATACCGTTTTGCGTCTCTTACTGATATAGCACTGTCCAATACCACCCGCCATGAGTCTCACTTTCTCCTTCCCTACTCGTCCCCTAGATCAAGCACAATTTTCACTTGTGTTTCATCTCTTAATCACTCGGTCCAGAAACTTGATTAAACATATAAACTGTTTAATCAAGTTTCTGCTCTATCTCACATGACAGAGTAAAAGGGGAGTGAGGGATAGGTACATACTCAAGCACATGGAGGAGGAGGAGAATATACCTGGTTCGAGAGAGAGCCCTGGTGTGAGAGCTTGAGACCCATTCGGGGCTGTTCTTCGGTGAAAGTGCACGTACCGTAGGGGCATCTGACAGTGAATAGCCACATCGACTAGCGAGTAGAATAACCCCTGAGACATCAGAAAGGTTACCAAGTGCAATAACAAACTCAAAACTATTTACAGGGTGTTGCGTAAATAAACATCTTATTTTCAATTCAACTATAACCACAAACTAAAACTTACCAACGTAGGCACTGGACACAGAAACAATAAATAAACATCTTATATTCAATTCACGAACAGAGACGGTAAATAACTGACTTCACTGGCCTACATATAAACATGAAGATCTTGCAAACCCAGAAATCTTACATTTTCTGCGACACTGGAGGCAATAGGTCATTTGGAGACCTGCATGTCCGTCCAGACTAAAGATTGGTCATTCTGGACGCAATCATAAGCACCGCATCCTTCAACGAGTTGGACCAGAACTGTAAAGGCCAGCAAAGTTTACAGCGTACCTGTTTAGGTAGAAACTTTTCCGTAATGGAGCAGAAACTAGAAAATCAAGTTCATTGTTCTACCTAAAGGCCGACAAAGTTCATTGTTGATGCAGCATGGAAGGCCAACAAAGTTTACAGTTCAGCGAGTTGGACCAGAAATTACTGTGAGACAATCTCAGGTTACGCCACCTTTAAAGCCTGTCTTTCTCCATATATTGATATTTATCCAGGTACTAGTTTTCAGAGTCTTCCTTAAAGTGGTATTTCCAGAATTTAATTTGTCTTTTTCATTTTTTCTGCAAAAGATTCTTTCCGTTCATGAATCCTGTAATCTGCATGACCAAACAATAAGCAACAGTAATGAGACACACCAAACCAAAATATTGGACTATACTAATCTCTATCAAACGATACTCGCATGAATATTCATACCCCACAGAAAGTACAAAGATTTGAGATTTCTTGCGACTGTGATGATTCTTAAACCATCATGTCACTAGGTTCGGGAATTGAGAAACCAAACCGAGGGCTAGTAGAGATATTCACCTTTTCACATCCAGGAACAAGAGACTGCAAGAGCTTCATCCTCTCACTAATTTTCTCCCTTCTCACCTATAAAGCAACAATCAGCACCGGCAACGACAGCTAAGCATCTCCATACTTTACTTTGATTTCCCAATGTTTTACGTTATCTGCAAAAGAAGTAAATGACAAGTCGGTCAGAAATGCAAAGTGGAAAAGGAGAAATAGTGCCAATGCAACCCATATTTGGCTACAATTGCAGAAGGACTATAGATTCCTACAAGGGAAAAATATAGATCCATAAAGGGATAAAATGGATACAGTCATGTTCAGGGAAGGACTTAAATCATGAAGAAAAGTGGAGTCTAAGATAATCAATAACCAATCACTGTAAGCAATATAATACATTTAAATATGCATGCAAACCTGTGGAGCTCACGTTCACTTCACTCGGTTTCCTCTCCTCTTCTCCTTCTTGAAGCACCTCCAATGAATCTTCTTCCAGCCTCATTTGATTTAAGATTGTGGAGATGTCATCATCAGTTCCCTTACCTTCTCCAGCATTTCTGTTCTCTAGGATGTCATTAGAAACCTTGGGCCCAACAGAACTTTCAACATTCAGCTGATCAGGATTTTCGGTCTCAATGTCGTCCACTTCATCTTGCTGACTGTCTTTTTCAGACAAGGCCCCAGCTGCCTTGCGTTTAGCTTTTCTCCTCAGAAATCTCCTATGGGTACTTCTACTGACAGCAGGAAGCCAATCACTTCCATTATCATCAAGTTGTCCTTGGGATGCATCAATTCCAGTTGCGACCATCTTCTTTCCTTCAATATTAACCTCTTTCTTCTCGGCAAAATATTTCTTGGGCTTCCCGAAACTTCCATCAATGTTCTCTTGATTCTCAGTTAACATCAATTCAAGTTGCGACCATCTTCTTTCCTTCAATATCCTTCAATTCCATGTCTTTCTCAGGCAGCCTTCTCACATTTACTGTGTGAAGGGGGGAGGGGTGTCTCTGAGATGTTTAGTACCATGGATAGCAATGAGCTTGAGATCAACATCTGAAAGCGTATGCAAGTCACCAGTTGCCCTTGCGAAGTTGATAACTACATCAAACCATGAAACAATAATAATATCTTATTAGCTGAAATCTACTAACGAAAATACAAATCGGTTCAACAAGGAAACTGTGCATCATGGTTGTCAGGATCGCGATCTGGATCCTACGATCCTGAGGGAGGAGCAGCAAAGACGTAGAAAACTGCTAGCTAGTTTTCACTAATCAAACCCATGTAGTAACATAAATCTCAAAGGGCAGTGGCATATAACGAGTTTTACCTGTGCAAGCATTAAATTTTCGTTGCGAGAGCTGCAGGGGATCCTAAAACACTACCAGTGCCGATTATATGGTTGTTAACCTGTAAAGGGTATGTTTTAGTTAAAAGTAAAAGGTCTAGAATCAGATATATCAATGTAAGAGAATAGCAACTGCCTTTGAGAGAGCCACCTTCCCGGAATACTTCTGTAAGCACACACCCGCCACCTAAAGCATGATCGAAAAATGGATGCATCAGGAAGTCATAGACGAAAGAATTGAACATACCCAATCGAAGTTCCAAGCCCAAATGTTGCTTCTATTGTCCTTCTTCCCCTGCAAAATCTGAACAACAGATCCCTAATTAGATTGAAATACCATCAGGAACCCACAGACTAAACAACAATCAAGAAACAATTGAAATCAGTTGTCAGTACCACATTAGGTGAAAGATCAAACCAGTCCCAACCCCAGACAAAAGCAGCAGTGGATGGTTCCTTTTCGGCGCCTGCATAACCGAAGATGACAACTTCAACACCAATCCCCACATGGGTCATCAACAATCTCCAAATATTTTAAGAAACAATTGAAATCAGTACCACAAACGATCGAAAAAACGAAAGTATTCGGAGACATCTACAAATGTTTCAATCGAATCAAGTGGAAAACAGAGAGAAAGAAAGGAAGCAAGACCTCAGAAGGAGGCTTGTATCGCCAGAGGGCGAGTCTCCAATCAGAACTGTGTAAGTCGTTGGCTTATCGGCGGCGACTCTCGCCAACACGGTGAAACCCTGAGACATCGCCGGCGGTGGGGGCGGACGAAAGTGGGTGTGTCGGGTCGGGAGTCGAGATCTCTCGCCGTTTGAGGGAATTTCAGGAATCCATCGCCGGTTGAGGGAATTGCAAACCAAGAACGAAAGAAGAAGAACGAAGATGAAATCAAACCTGAACTGGAATGGGGGAAGAGGCGTTCGTCCGAGAGCTACTGTACGGCATCGATGGAGAGAAGGAGCGGAGGAAGCTGAGAGGATTAGGGCAGAGATGGGGAGAAGGAGAGAATCGTGGTCTGCGATGGTTGATAATTCTGATGGATGGATGGTTATTGTAATCCAACGGTGGATGATAGTAATTCGACGGTAGAAAATGTCTCTTCAAAATACTAATTTTTTACTCTTAAATTTTTTTTGGCAGGAGTTGACAATTGGATTTGTAAATATGTAAGTAGTTGTCAAAATTAAATAAATAATCACAATATACTGACCAAATTTTTGGGTAGAATAAAATAAAAACCAAAAGGTCGACAAAAAATATCATATGCATCGACAACACAAATATTGTCGATTAATCGCGCAACTAGCTACATAAAACCGTCTGTCGACAAAAAAACTGTCAACAAAGGTCATATTTGTTGTAGTGGGTTTGTCGGGATCACTGACTATTTCTACTAGTTGGGTGGAATACATGTGTTGCTAGACCATGCTCTATGTTTGTAAATAATTACTACCAACTAAGTGGAAACCTATGGGGTCACACACTGTATGGATTAAACTGGATATGGGTATTAGTTAGTTGGACTAATTAATAAAAGTATCATAACGCAACCACAAGCAAAGTTAGTAGGACTATTTTGCACGTGGACTAATCCATGTAAGGATATGATTACTATTGGGGCAATTATGTACTTAACAAAGAGTTATTAACTATATAAAGGAACTCTAGCTTGTTATTTATCATCTAAGTCATTATTGAGAGAACATAACAAAGAAAGAGAGAGACTAGGAGGTTCGGCCCCTAGTCCGTCCGCCCCCCCCCCCCCCCCCCTTGCCGCCGCCGTTGGCCCCCTTTTGGGCGTTGGTGGTTGCTTCATTTTGCGTGATCCTTTGCTAGCGCTACATGCTGGTAAGGATTCCATTTGAAGTTTAAGGTGTGGATACTCGTAGAGACGAAGAGTCAATTCTTCGTAGTGATCACACAAACTAAGGTACACATGTTTCTACCCTAATGATGTTATGATTGCTTGCCTGTGATCCTTGGAGGGGTTTGATAACTCCATAATGGGGAGTTATATTATTATATGATTCCTGATCATTTGCATGTATTCCGATTGCGTTTGTATGAATTTGAGACCAAAAATTGTGAAAATGAGCATGTTTGAGATTTTGAACGTCATTGTCGAGTCCGGGCACTTTTTGCATTGATTTTATGATATTTTATCACGTTTGATCTTCCGCTATGTTTCTCGTGTTGTGGTTTTCATGAATCGGGAGCTCGGGACGTTGCATTGGAGCAAAAGTGAACTTCATAAAAGTGGGAGGCTCAAAGGATTGCTCGGGAGTTGGATACGAAGTGGAAAAAGAGCAAGAAGATGAATCCAAGAGTTGCAGCCCATAAAGTGATCTTACAAAGTGATCGTACGATCACCTTACACTTAGCAAAAACTTCAGCAGTAAGTGATCTTACAAAGTGATCTTACGAGTAATCGTACGATCATTGTTTCTCAGATTCAAGAATTTGGGTTTTTTGTGTTATTTTGGAATAGTTATTATGTAAAGTGTTTCCAATACTATTAGTGAAAGGGAGGAACGTGGTTAGGGAGAGACCTAGCTATTGGGAACGAATTTTGGAAGCTTGGGAGCGTTTTGGAGATCGAAAACTCTATTGTTTGGATTATTTTCTCATTCTCTTCTATAGTTTTTGTTACATGATCATAGAACTTATTGTTTTGATCATGTCTTGTAGTAGCTAAGAACTTTATTCAGGATATCTCGTAGGGAGCTAGGGTTTGAACACTATGTTTGGT
The DNA here is from genome assembly GCA_023055425.1 of Linanthus parryae. Taxonomy (NCBI): domain Eukaryota; kingdom Viridiplantae; phylum Streptophyta; class Magnoliopsida; order Ericales; family Polemoniaceae; genus Linanthus; species Linanthus parryae. Next base: position 78,747,931 of record JALGPY010000007.1, on the reverse strand, counting down.
GATTTATGGATCTTGTTTCACGCTACTAAGCTTAATTAAATATGTTTTGTTTAGTTATGTGCACTTTATGATTTTAATCCTTCTTTCTTATTGTTAGACGTAGCATTATGATTGGTTTTTGTTATGAACGTTAGAGGAATCAATGTTTATTTCCGGAACTTGAATCGTGCACTGGCTGTATCTAGGGTTGAGGAATATTGCTAGTTGGCTAAGAACTAAGAGTAGATCACAAGAACTTAAAGCGTATTTTAAACTTGAGTAGGCTAGAGGAATCATGTACAAGGGTTTAAGTACAGTCTTTGGTTGAGGAATCTTCAAAGTAATTGTGCTCGTTTATCTAAATAAAACGCATTTGTGTTACTTGAATATAAATCCTAAGTGGTGGAATTTCCTAGTGAACCCGTAGAGATATCCGAAACTTTTCCACATAGTAAGAAGCTTCAACAATCAATCCTGTTAATCGTGCGATTATTCACGCGATTAATTTAGCAGTTTCTTTTAATTTAGTAGATTTAGTACACAAAATCAACGCGCTTTGCCCACACAAGGTTAAGAAAAATAACTAGTTTACTAAAAGTCTCTTGGGATTCGATAAACCCGGATTTACGGATATTACTACACACGACGGCTGTACACTTGCAGTTGGAACGTGTCAAGTTTTTGGTGCTGTTGCCGGGGACTTCGGCTAAATTAGTTATAATTCCTAGCCTTAGGGATTTTATTTTTTGTTATCTGTCACTCACCTACTTTGTGTGTGATATGTGTGTTCAGGTTGGATTTCACGGTGTATGTCCTGTTCCAGAGACGAGCCTTTGCACCCAACACTTGAAGACCTGGAATCCTTGTTACGCGCACAACGTAGAGACAATAGGAAATCAAGCTCAGTTACTATTGATGACCAAACTAGAGCTGATTTTGAAAGGATACACAAAGGTATGCAAGAAGTGGAAGCAGCTCGAATTGCAGTTGTAGAAGATGTAGCTAATCGGATAAGGGAGACTGAGGAGCTCAGAGCTCAGTTGACCGAGATGCAAGCTTCAATGGCACGTTTGAAACCCCCAAATCCACACCCACTTCCTAGTGTGGGGGTACAAGAGAGAAACAATGGAGGAGCAAATGGAGGTAACAATGGTGGCAATAACCGGTAGAATAATTTTCAGAATGCCGCAGAACAAGTCAACAATGCTGAAGTTGATGAGCGGCCTTTGGTGGACTACTTCAGAACCACACCGGATGGATACTTGCCCACGATCTTCACGCCACAGATCAATGCAGCTCATTTCGAATTGTGTCAGCAGTTAATCAATATGGTTCGAGATGAGTGCTTGTTCACTGGAGCTCCCGGGGATGATCCAAATGCCCATCTACTTAACTTCATCAGAGGGTGCCAGATGACACTATGCCGATGATTTTTCCCTTTTCTTTATAGGGGAAAGCGAAGACATGGCTCATGGAGCTTCCAGCGGGTTGTATCACCACATGGGAAGAGTGTTGCCAAGATTTTCTCAGAAAATACCTCCCACCTTCCAAGGTTGCGCAAAAAATGGCTAACATCACAAAGTTTATGCAACAGGAAGATGGTTCTTTGGGAGACACATGGAGGAAATTCAATCAGCTCCTTCGCAGATGTCCTACTCACGGAGAGCCATGGTTCAAACTGCTGCACTACTTCTATAATGCCCTCGATAGAGAGACAAAAAAGGAACTAGATATGATGGCTCAGGGTAACTTTATGGGTTTGGGAGTGCAAAGATGCCAAGGTTTGCTTAACTTCGTGGAAAAACGTGAGTCTACGCGGTATGAGACTAGTCGGAACTCAAAATCCAATTGGGCGTTAGTCAGCAAGATTGAGACGATGGTGGAGCAGAAATTTAAACAGTAGATTGCAGTTATGACTTCGACTTTCAATAATATGAATCCATCGGCACAGGTAAAATTGGTGGGGGAGATGGTAGCTAATGCAAATCAGGGATGTATTGACACCATTGAGGATGTGAAATACATGGGTCAACCACGACAGCAGCAATGGTCCAACACTCATCATCCCAATAACCGCAATCACCCCAATTTCAGCTATGCCAATCCAAATAGTGGATTATATGCACCCGGCCAGAGACCCAATGTCCCATTCCAAGTGCAAAGACAAGCTCCACAACAACAGGCTCAGCAACTAGAAAGCAAGAGACAAACGCTCTATTGAGGAACCTGCTGGCTAATCAAGATAGGATGGGGAGCAAAATTGTTGCTATGGAAGCTAAAATGAAGAGTCATGAGACACAAATTGGGAAAATTGCCAATCAGAATCAGAGACTCCCACCAGGGATGCTGCCATCCAACAATATCACTCCACAGGAACATCTGAAGGCAATTACTACTAAGGATCCTCCATATCCTTGCCACGTGCGAGAAAAATAAACTAAAGCCACTGGGAAAGAATTGGGTGAAGAGATGCCCAAGACCGTGATTCCCCAATCAAAGGACACTGTTGAAAAGAAAGAAGAGACCAAGAACACTCTAAATCCGCCTAATTATGGGCCACATATACCATATCTGGCGGCAATAAAGAGGAATGATGAGGAACACTTTGGGATATTTGTGGATATATTCAAGCAACTGCATATAAACATTACTCTTGGGGAAGCACTTGCTCAGATGCCGAGGTACAAGAAATTCTTGAAGTAAATCCTATGGGGCAAGAAGAGCATAGATCCCTATGCCTTGGTGAAGTTGACAGAGACATGTAGCACTGTGATACAAAGATACATTCCCAAGATGAGAGATGCAGGTAATGTCATTCTAGGCTGCACTCTTGGGGGTGGATATCATACACATGGTCTTTGTGATTTAGGCGCGAGTATCAATATCATGCCATTGTCCCTATTTCAGATATTGGGAATTGGTGCGCCAATCCCAGTGAAGATGGGCCTGCAACTGGCAGACAATTCAATTGTTACAGCAAATGGGGTGATTGAGATCTTGCTTGTCAAAGTGGGTGAATATTTCTTTCCTGCTGACTTCGTGATAGTGGACATAAAGGAGGATCACGATGTGCCACTCATCTTGGGAAGACCTCTTTTGAAGACAATGCGCGCTAATGTGGATCTAGAGAATGAGGAGTTGACTATCAAAGCTCTAAATTCATCACGCGTATTCAAAGCATTCCATCCGGGCAAGGGGAAGAACAAGATGGCAATAATAAAATTTAGAGAGAAAGGAGTGGATCCTACTCCTGAGTTGTCTACATTTTTGCAACCTGATCCACCCGAATCAGAAAATAATCCAAATTTGGTGAGTGCACATGATGTGGTGCAAAAGATAAGAAACAAGAAATTGAATGAGGAGGCACGTCGTGCTAGGTCTCCTTAACATATCTGAGGTAATTGGGTAGGGCCGTCAATCTTAAAGTACAAGACGCTTGTTAGGAGGCAACCCAACCTATTTACTGTTTTAGGATAGATTTAAATACTGTTTGTATATATGTTATTTATCTTTATTTATTCTGAGAGTTACAAGAGAGAGGGACTAATATTTTCAATGAGTATGTGCAGGAATTCAAGGTGAAAGGCCTATTCCGGATCCCCCATCTTGATGCGCGTGTGAAGAATGTCATGAAAATCAAGAAAAAGCAAGCAAAAACGCGTATCGGGATCCGAAATGAAGAAATTGAAGAGTAAAGCCATTCCTACACCCACTCAACACACGCACCTGGGGAGAACGCGTATCCGGACTCCCCGTCTTGATATACGTGAAGAAAGTATTGAAGATTCGAGAAAGCTGGCATAATGGCACGGATTACGAGGCAAATTTTTGAAGGCAGCATGGTAAGATTAATTGAAGAGTTCCATTGCGTGGGGGTGGTCGAGAGCTTTCTGTATACAGGTGGAACGCGTATATCGGAGTCCGGATGAGAAAGTCATGTTAAAAAGGATGCTTAAGTGAATTAAGCACGGCCAAAAGCATCCGGAAATGGACAACGAGCCTTCAGAAGTGCGAAATTGAAGAATGAAAGGTTCCACGGACTTTGGGAAGTTTTTTACATAAGCGAAGACCCCGAACTTCCCATCTTGATGAATATGATTACAAGATTTTGAAGAAAACCACATTTTGGATGTTTTTTTTGCAAAATTGGGCGATAATTGAGAAAGGACGAGAAAATGATCCGAAAATGGGGTTTTCTCTACATGAATGAAGTATGCGTAGCGAAAGGTTTCCAAAGGTGTAAAAATCGCATTCATCGGAGTTCGGGATCACAATCAGGGTTCTTAGTTGCTTTTCGAAAAAGCTGAGTTACTTTTGGAAGCAAGGTGATCTCACGAAGTGATCTTACAAAGTAAGCGTACGATTACTCACTTTGCCCTAGAAAATTTTTCGAGTGATTTCGGAGGAACTATCTGCCCAATCGTACAAAGTGATCGCACGATCACCTGAATACACTAGATTCCGCAGATGAATTACGAAGGGAAAAAGAGATTTAAAAAAACTAAAAAACAAAACAAAATTTTTTTGAAGACAAACACAACAGGAGACTCGTCCCTCTCTCAGACGCACCAAGAAGAACACCCCTTCACCTCCTCACCGCTCCGAACGCCATCACCACCCCATCACAACCGACGACCGCCAATCAGGCTGGCCAACAGCCACCCGCCTTCCGAACCCACCGTCCCGCCTCTTCCCTCTCTCGCTCGCAGTTTCGTTTCAGACTCACTATCCGAACTCACGTCCGATTGAAATTCGGCGAAATCAACAGAAGTCTGGTGGGTTTTGAGCGCACCTATCTGATGAGCAACATCAACACGAGGTGTTGGGGGCGAAATCAGAAGAAAAAAGGGCAAATTTGAAGTTAAAAAAATCTTGGGTTCGTGAAGAAAATTGATAAATTGGGGAATTTTGGCCGTGATTCAAGCTGCGGCGAAGGAAGAAATATTGACGGGGACACCGCGAGGAGCACGGTCCACCGATCAATTGCAGACTTCAGAGGAAAATTTTTCGGCGACCCGAAACCATCCTTCTTGTCGAATTTTCTGAAAATCTTGCCTGTAAGACTTGCTCCGGGCACGTAGGTACGTCCTAAACTCTTTCTTTATGAAGTCTAGGCACGAATTTTCCTTAGTTGGAAAATTTTTGTTCTAAATTTTTATCGATACGCAAAGGCCTTGAGCAACATGCGAGGAATTGCGCCGTGTCTTGCCCAGTTACTTGTTTTGCGTGCTTACGTGTTTAATCTCAATTTACACAACTCTTCACCGTGCACATTTACTTGTTTTATCTTGTTATTAATTTTCAAATTGAAATGCCTAAGAGAAAAGCGGCCACGAGTGACGATGCTGTGTATCGACCGGTTAGGAGAGGATACTGAGGACCAAGGTTCCGAGACTGACTCTGAGTAGATTAACCGTCCCCCGCACTGGTTTGCTGATTCCTTTACTTTATCCCTATTTTCGTTGAGGACAACAAAGAGTTCTGGTGTGGGGGAATTTTTAGCCTTGACTAGCCAAGTCCGTGTCTGCATTCACCTTTTACATTTAGGACGTTTGTGTCGTATAGAGTCAGTAGGTGTGGTCCACGTTGTGTTTGTGTCTTGTTTATATACATTTTTTGTATCGTGTGTGATTAGTTGATGTTTTCATTTATTATTGCACGTTTAATTAATTGAGTCCACCTACCCAAAGTGAGTTAGTTTAGAGTCTTCTTTCGCGTCTCGCCTTGCATATAGAGTCATGATTTATTATAAAAAAATTAAAAAATTGAAAAATTTGAGAAAGGACAATCAAAAGAAGCTTAATATTTTGTAAAATCGAGGAGTATGAGAATTTTAGGCATAGGGCGTGACTTGCAACCGAGAATGACAATGTGACCCCCCTAGTACGTATAGACAGACTTTCTTTACGGGAATGCCTACCTATTTTAATACACTTACTTGATTTTCAAATCTAAAGTGTGTGTCGTTTTTCTTACAAGAGTTGAGCTAGGTGTGAGCTAAAAAATCCGAATGTTCATGTGTACGTCTTAGGTAGTCCCCACCCGCCTTCCGAACCCACCGTCGCGCCTCTTCCCTCTCTCGCTCGCAGTTTCGTTTCAGAATCACTATCCGAACTCACGTCCGATTGAAATTCGGCGAAATCAACAGAATTCTGGTGGGTTTTGAGCGCACCTATCTGATGAGCAACATCAACACGAGGTGTTGGGGGCGAAATCAGAAGAAAAAAGGGCAAATTTGAAGTTAACAAAATCTTAGGTTCGTGAAGAAAATTGACAAATTGGGGAATTTTGGCCGTGATTCAAGCTGCTGCGAAGGGGGAAATATTGACAGGGACACCGCGAGGAGCACGGTCCACCGATCAATTGCAGACTTCACAGGAAAAATTTTCGGCGACCCGAAACCGTCCTTCTTGCCGAATTTTCTGAAAATCTTGCCCGTAAGACTTGCTCCGGGCACGTAGGTACGTCCTAAACTCTTTCTTTATGAATTCTAGGAACGAATTTTCCTTAGTTGGAAAATTTTTGTTCTAAATTTTTATCGATACGCAAAGGCCTTGAGCAACATGCGAGGAATTGCGCCGTGTCTTGCCCAGTTACTTGTTTTGCGTGCTTACGTGTTTAATCTCAATTTACACAACTCTTCACCGTGCACGTTTACTTGTTTTCTCTTGTTATTAATTGTTAAATTGAAATGCCTAAGAGAAAAGCGGCCACGAGTGACGATGCTGTGTATCGACCGGTTAGGAGAGGATACTGAGGACCAAGGCTCCGAGACTGACTCTGAGTAGATTAACCGTCCCCCGCACTGGTTTGCTGAGTCCTTTACTTTATCCCTATTTTCGTTGAGGACAACAAAGCGTTCTGGTGTGGGGGAATTTTTAGCCTTGACTAGCCAAGTCTGTGTCTGCATTCACCTTTTACATTTAGGACGTTTGTGTCGTATAGAGTCAGTAGGTGTGGTCCACGTCGTGTTTGTGTCGTGTTTATATACATTTTTTGTATCGTGGGTGATTAGTTGATGTTTTCATTTATTATTGCACGTTTAATTAATTGAGTCCACCTACCCAAAGTGAGTTAGTTTAGAGTCTTCTTTCGCGTCTCGCCTTGCATATAGAGTCATGATTTATTATAAAAAAATTAAAAAATTGAAAAATTTGAGAAAGGGCAATCAAAAGAAGCTTAATATTTTGTAAAATCGAGGAGTATGAGAATTTTAGGCATAGGGCGTGACTTGCGACCGAGAATGACAATGTGACCCCCCCTAGTACGTATAGACATACTTTCTTTACGGGAATGCCTACCTATTTTAATACACTTACTTGATTTCAAATCTAAAGTGTGTGTCGTTTTTCTTACAAGAGTTGAGCTAGGTGTGAGCTAAAAAAGCCGAATGTTCATGTGTACGTCTTAGGTATTCCCCACCCGGCCTCGTAGTGGCACACAGAATAGCTGTGCGAGGATGCGTATTAGAGCACTCACTGTTTTTAGATCTCACCTTGTAGGACCACTAGAAAACCCGTTTGAACCTTGGTTTTATTTGCTAACCTCTTGACCCAGGGTAACGATTCTTGGCATTCATCACAAATCATTTAGAATCGCCACTGTAGTTCGTCACAAGGTAGTTTTAGTTGAGGGGGTTCGATGAGGGAGAGATTAATTGCACATATTTGTGAGTTCTACATAATCACATGCGTTTCATTTGATATTTTCGAGGGGATGTGAGTGAGTGAGTAGGCTTGCGCATTTCGGTATGGCGGTGTTCCATGTCATTACACCATGGATCAAAAGTTTGGAGAACCGTGAGTGCGTGACATCTAATCCGCACGGAAATGGGGTTGGTTGATTTTGATTGGTGGGTCATGCTAGGTATTGTTTTTTTTTCATCATCATGGTGTAGGAGGATCGGTTGGATTAGGCACGGAACTTACATCTATTTGACTATTTGAGAGGGGACATGGCTATATTCTAGTGTGGGGATGTTGACTTTTGACTACGGAAATTGAGATTGAGCTTTTGACGACTCCATCCCCATACATGTAGTTGGACTTGTTTGCGGCTTTGTTTGGTGGCACCATGTATTTCATTAAGTTAGGGGGGGACGGATTTTACGTGTGATATATATTCATTGGATCGTTTACTTCCTCCCCTTAACGTATTTTCTTGGATTAAATTTTAGAAGACCACTCAGATATATGTTTTTTCTACGACATTCTTATTGAGAGAGTTTGAAAAAAAAAGAGAAAAAAAGAGAGAAAAAGAAAAAAAAAGAGAAAAAGGAGATATGGAATAAAGGAAGGAAATCGAGCTTAACGGAAAACGAGTGGTGGGAGCGAATACTTCATTGACGTCAGGTTACATTCAATGCAGATTCGCAACGGTGGCCACGAAGATCGTAGTTGTACCGGGGTTTGTGGAATCGAGGGCCGCGGTTTCTATCATTGCGGTAAGGGTGTGTGAGATGTGGGTTACAATGTGAGAATGTGACGCTTTAGGACTTGTTTCGTCAAGATTGTCCTTATGTCCCTAAGCCTCATGATTCTCAACCGTTAGTGGAATAGGATCTCAGACCTTGAACATGGGTTAGCCTAGCGTAGCCTATTATTTTTTCGGCACACACCAAGAGGTAGGCTATTCTTGTACTTAGTAAAGCTAGCCTTTTATACCAACTAAGGGATATTCTTGTTTTCGAGTTTAGTTTCTCAAAGGGGAGTAAGCAGGTAGAAATGCAGTACAGATACTCTAGAAGGGGGGGGGTGGGTGGGTTGAATAGAGTATGCTAACTTTTTGCTTAACTCTGCAAGACTAGAGGTTTCAAAGGTTTGTAAATAAGTTCAAGACCTTGAAAAGAGTTTTAAGCCCTTGGAATAAAACAGTTTTGAATATATAGATGAATAAGCCTTTTTCAAGGCCTTGAAATGAGTTTCAAACCCTTGAAATGAAACTGTTTTGAATGCTGCAATTGAACTAAGTATGAGACTGAAATGTAAATGCAAGAGACACAAGATTTATAGAGTTCAGTCCACTTGGACCTACGTCTCTACCTCAGAGATCTTCTCCCTGAAGGATTTTTCAACACTATTCTTATTAATCAAAAGCTAAGCTCTAGATCTCAAGCACAGAGATATGCCTCTCTCTGTTATAGCTTGTGGTTCTCACTAACCTATGTAGTACATTCTCTAGATAACTGATTAACTAAGAATTCTCTATTGTTCACCTTGAACAATCCTTGAGAATGAGAGATAGATTTAATATATGAATGATATACAAATTAAGTATAGAACAGAAGAACACATGAATTGAAACTGCAATGAGAATGCAGTGTTCTTCTGAGAGTTGGATTGAGAGAATGATCTGCTTCTTTGATGCTTGGTAATCCTTGAATGTGTCTCTTCTTTGCTCGTTGAGATGTGTATCAAAATGCTTCGAATTGAGATCCATTTATACTGCTCAATTGATCAGCAAATCTTCCTGATTTCCAGCAACAAACTACCCTGTTTATTAGGTAACAAATTTTACTCTTCTAATTCTTCTCCAACGAATAGTTGATCACAATCTTCAAAGATATTGAGATGATATCGTTATTAAAAAAATTGAGAAGATTTCATGAGTGTTTGATTTATCACAATCTCTCAGTATTTCATTTCCTACAAAACTCAGGTTAGGAAACCAACCCTGTAAAATAGGAAATGAACTTTCCATGCAAATCTAAGTCAAACAGATTAACCAGATGAAGTCTAAGTGAATCAAATATTTTGTTTTTCATCATCAAGTAATAACAAATCAATTATGAGGGTGAGAGAGTTAGAATAGGATCAGAAGAACTCCCCCTTAGCATATGCATATAGGACATACAGTTTCAAGGCTGTGAATGTTAATTGAAGGTTTCGAAAACTGTTTCAAGGCTTTGAAATAGCTCTGCTATTTCCGTCCTGTGAAACCTGTGAATTTACAGCCTCCCCCTGGATAAAAGACAAAACCATTTTCTTGTTTGAAGCTTAGTTTCTAAAAAAAAATACTTATTACTACCTCCGTTCTCTCTCTTTCTTCACAATTTGACTTTTTTCTTCCGTAATTGGGTCACTTTGACCAGATGATTTGGATAGCAAAATGACTAATTTTTTTGGTTATTTTTCCATGGTGTTGTAGAGTAAACTTTACTCTACATCATATGCAAAAATTATCAAATTCATACATCGTTTTACTAATCAAATCATCAAATCAAAGTGATCCAGTGAATAGTGGTAAGGCTTCAATCTGTGAAGATAGATAGAGAACAGAGGAAGTAGCATATAGCACTAAGAAATATGACACATAAGTTCTAAAAAGAATCCAACTTATTTAGAAATTAACCTAAGCAGAAAAACAAATAAGTCTCAGATAATTTCCTACTGACCAAAAAGACAGGTCACTAAAAACAAAGAAATAAACCTAAGATTTCTCCCCCTTTTTTCCTTTCATCAAAAATATTGAAAAAGAAATGTTGGATCAGAGTCTTTGGAATTTTTTTAAAAGAGTAGGAAAGAAAGAGTAGGCAAGTGTTTATGGGGTTGGGTCTTCATCTTCTTCCTGTCCTCCTTCCTCACTGTCTTCCTCCTTTTCATGTTCCTTTTGATGAACCACATAAATTTCTTCAATTATGGAACTAATTTTTTATAAAACTATTGAACAAGAAGGTGAGTCCTTCTAAAGATTTCCTTCCATGCTTTAGTTTCTTCTTCACATACACCTTTTTCTGTAGAGCAGATGAGATTTTGTGATGATCTCTTCTCGTAGTTTTCAGTTCTGACTCTGACTCAGTTTTTGGAATTTCTTTCTCATGTCTTCCCTTTTTGGAAACATAATATACTCCATAAGATCCTGATGTAGTATCTGAATCCGAGTCTGGAATGTAGATCTCTTTTCCTTTTCCCTTAATCCCTGTGTCTGCCTTATTCTTTACCTTTTTAGGGCTTCCAATCTTGATTCCCCTCTGCTTTTATTGTGCAGTCTCCATTGTCTTTTTCTTCTTGTCTGACACTGGAAACTGGTCCTTCTTTGTCATCTTTTTGGGTGGATAGAGTATGCCAACTTTTTGCTAAACTCTGCAAGACTAGAGGTTTCAAAATTTTGTAAAGAAGTTCATGGACTTGAAAAGAGTTTCAATCCCTTGGAATAAAATAGCTTTGAATCTATAGAAGAATAAGCCTTTTTCAAGGCCTTGAAATGAGTTTCAAACCCTGGAAATTAAACTGTTTTGAATGATGCAATTGAACTAAGTATGAGTCTGAAATGTAAATGCAAGAGACACAAGATTTATAGAGTTCAGTCCACTTGGAACTACGTATCTACCTGAGGGATCTTCTCCCTGCCGGATTTTTCAACACAATTCTTATTAATCAAAAGCTAAGCCCTAGATCTCAAGCACAGAGATGTGCCTCTCTCTGTTACAACTTGTGGTTCTCACTAACCTATCTAGTACATTCTCTAGCTAACTGATTAACTAAGAATTATCTATTGTTCAACTTGAACAATCTTTGAGAATGAGAGATAGAATTAGTATATGAATTATATACGAATTAAGCACAGAACAGAATAACACATGAATTGAAACTGCAATGATAATGTAGTGTTCTTATGAGAGTTGGATTGAGAGAATGATCTACTTCTTTGATGCTTGGTAATCCTTGAATGTGTCTCTGTTTTTGCTCGTTTAGATGTGTATCAAAATTATTCGAATTGATCTCTACTTATACTGCTCAATTGATCAGCAAATCTTCCTGATTTCCAACAACAAACTTCCCTGTTTATTAAGTAACAACTTTGACTCTTCTAACAGTCTTTTCAAACGGATAGTTGATCATAATCTTCAAAGATATTGAGTTTATCTTGCCATTAAAAAAATTGATAAGATGTTGAGTGTTTGATTGATCACAGAATCACAATCTCTCAGTATTTCCTTTCCTGCAAAACTCATGTTTGGAAACCAACCCTGTAAAATAGGAAATGAACTTTCCCTGCAAAACTAAGTCAAACAGATTAACCAGATGAAGTCTAAGTGAATCAAAGATTTTGTTTTTCATCATCAAGTAATAACAAATCAATTATGAGGGTGAGAGAGTTAGAATAGGATCAGAAGAACTCCCCCTTAGCATATGCATATAGGACATACAGTTTCAAGGCTTTGAATGTTATTTGAAGGTTTTGAATACTGTTTCAAGGCCTTGAAATAGCTCTGCTATTTCCGTCCTGTGAAACCTGTGAATTTACAGTCTCCCCCTAGATGAAAGAAAAAACCATTTTCTGTTTATAGCTTAGTTTCTGCAAAAAAATACTTATTACTGCCTCCGTTCTCTCTCTTTCTTCACAATTTAACTTTTTTTTCCGTAATTGGGTCACATTGAACCGATGATTTGGATAGCAAAACGACTAATTTTTTTGGTTATTTTTCCATGGTGTTGTAGAGTAAACTTTACTCTACATCATCATGCAAAAATTATCAAATTCATACATCGTTTTACTAATCAAATCATCAAATCAAAGTGATCCAGTGAATAGTGGTAAGGCTTCAAACTGTGAAGATAGATAGAGAACAGAGGAAGTAGCATATAGCACTAAGAAATATGACACATAAGTTCTAAAAAGAATCCAACTTATTTAGAAATTAACCTAAGCAGAAAAACAAATAAGTCTCAGATAATTTCCTACTGACCAAAAAGACAGGTCACTAAAAACAAAGAAATAAACCTAAGATTTCTCCCCCCTTTTGACTTTCATCAAAAATATTGAAAAGAAATGTTGGATCAGAGTCATTAGAACTTTTTAAAAGAGTAGGAAAGAAAGAGTAGGCAAGTGTTTACGGGGTTGGGTCTTCATCTTCTTCCTATCCTCCTTCCTCACTGTCTTCCTCCTTTTCCTGTTCCTTTTGATGAACCACATAAATTTCTTCAATTATGGAACTACTTTTTTTGATAAAACTATTGAACAAGAAGGTGAGTCCTTCTAAAGCTTTCCTTCCATGCTTTAGTTTCTTCTTCACATACACCTTTTTCTGTAGAGCAGAGGAGATTTTGTGATGATCCCTTCTCGTAGTTTTCAATTCTGACTCTGACTCAGTTTTTGGAAGTTCTTTCTCATGTCTTCCCTTTGGACACATAATACACTCCATAAGATCCTGATGTAGTATCTGAATCCGAGTCTGGAATGTAGATCCCTTTTGCTTTTCCCTTAATCCCTGTGTCTGCCTTCTTCTTTACCTTTTTAGGGCTTCCAATCTGGATTCCCCTCTGTTTTTATTGTGCAGTCTCCATTGTCTTTTTCTTCTTGTCTGACACTGGAAACTGGTCCTTCTTTGTCATCTTTTTGGGTAGATAGAGTATGCCAACTTTTTGCTAAACTCTGCAAGACTAGAGGTTTCAAAATTTTGTAAAGAAGTTCATGGACTTGAAAAGAGTTTCAATCCCTTGGAATAAAATAGCTTTGAATATATAGAAGAATAAGCCTTTTTCAAGGCCTTGAAATGAGTTTCAAACCCCGGAAATTAAACTGTTTTGAATGCTGCAATTGAACTCAGTATGAGTCTGAAATGTAAATGCAAGAGACACAAGATTTATAGAGTTCAGTCCACTGGGAACTACGTCTCTACCTCAGGGATTTTCTCCCTGCAGGATTTTTCAACACAATTCTTATTAATCAAAAGCCCTAGATCTCAAGCACATAGATGTGCCTCTCTCTGTTACAGCTTGTGGTTCTCACTAACCTATCTAGTACCTTCTCTAGCTAACTGATTAACTTAGAATTATCTATTGTTCAACTTGAACAATCTTTGAGAATGAGAGATAGAATTAGTATATGAATGATATACAAATTAAGTACAGAACAGAAGAACACATGAATTGAAACTGCAATGATAATGTAGTGTTCTTCTGAGAGTTGGATTGAGAGAATGATCTACTTATTTGATGCTTGGTAATCCTTGAATGTGTCTCTGTTTTTGCTCGTTTAGATGTGTATCAAAATGATTCGAATTGATGTCTATTTATACTGCTCAATTGATCAGCAAATCTTCCTGATTTCCAGCAACAAACTTCCCTGTTTATTAAGTAACAACTTTGACTCTTCTAACAGTCTTTTCAAACGGATAGTTGATCATAATATTCAAAGATATTGAGTTTATCTTGCCATTAAAAAAATTGATAAGATGTTGAGTGTTTGATTGATCACAGAATCACAATCTCTCAGTATTTCCTTTCCTGCAAAACTCATGTTAGGAAACCAACCCTTTAAAATAGGAAATGAACTTTCCCTGTAAAACTAAGTCAAACAGATTAACCAAATGAAGTCTAAGTGAATCAAAGATTTTGTTTTTCATCATCAAGTAATAACAAATCAATTATGAGGGTGAGAGAGTTAGAATAGGATAAGAAGAACTCCCCCTTAGCATATGCATATAGGACATACAGTTTCAAGGCTTTGAATGTTATTTGAAGGTTTTGAATACTGTCTCAAGGCCTTGAAATAGCTCTGCTATTTCCGTCCTGTGAAACCTGTGAATTTAAAGTCTCCCCCTAGATGAAAGAAAAAACCATTTTCTGTTTATAGCTTAGTTTCTGCAAAAAAATACTTATTACTGCCTCCGTTCTCTCTCTTTCTTCACAATTTGACTTTTTTCTTCCGTAATTGGGTCACTTTGACCCGATGATTTGGATAGCAAAATGACTAATTTTTTTGGTTATTTTTCCATGGTGTTGTAGAGTAAACTTTACTCTACATCATCATGCAAAAATTATCAAATTCATACATCGTTTTACTAATCAAATCATCAAATCAAAGTGATCCAGTGAATAGTAGTAAGCTTCAAACTGTGAAGATAGATAGAGAACAGAGGAAGTAGCATATAACACTAAGAAATATGACACAAAATTTCTAAAAAGAATCCAACTTATTTAGAAATTAACCTAAGCAGAAAAACAAATAAGTCTCAGATAATTTCCTACTGACCAAAAAAACAGGTCACTAAAAACAAAGAAATAAACCTAAGATTTCTCCCCCTTTTTGACTTTCATCAAAAATATTGAAAAGAAATGTTGGATCAGAGTCTTTGGAATTTTTTTAAAAGAGTAGGAAAGAAAGAGTAGGCAAGTGTTTATGGGGTTGGGTCTTTATCTTCTTCCTGTCCTCCTTCCTCACTGTCTTCCTCCTTTTCATGTTCCTTTTGATGAACCACATAAATTTCTTCAATTATGGAACTAAATTTTTTTGATAAAACTATTGAACAAGAAGGTGAGTCCTTCTAAAGCTTTCCTTCCATGCTTTAGTTTCTTCTTCACATACATCTTTTTCTGTAGAGCACAGGAGTTTTTGTGATGATCTCTTCTCGTAGTTTTCAGTTCTGACTCTGACTCAGTTTTTGGAAGTTCTATCTCATGTCTTCTCTTTTTGGACACATAATACACTCCATAAGATCCTGATGTAGTATCTGAATCCGAGTCTGGAATGTAGATCTCTTTTCCTTTTCCCTTAATCCCTGTGCCTGCCTTCTTCTTTACCTTTTTAGGGCTTCCAATCTGGATTCCCCTCTGCTTTTATTGTGCAGTCTCCATTGTCTTTTTCTTCTTGTCTGACACTGGAAACTGTTCCTTCTTTGTCATCTTTTTGGGTGGATAGAGTATGCCAACTTTTTGCTAAACTCTGCAAGACTAGAGGTTTCAAAATTTTTTGAAGAAGTTCATGGATTTGAAAAGAGTTTCAATCCCTTGGAATAAAATAGCTTTGAATATATAGAAGAATAAGCCTTTTTCAAGGCCTCGAAATGAGTTTCAAACCCTTGAAATTAAACTGTTTTGAATGCTGCAATGAACTAAGTATGAGTCTGAAATGTGAATGCAAGAGACACAAGATTTATAGAGTTCAGTCCACTTGGAACTACGTCTCTACCTCAGGGATCTTCTCCCTGCAGGATTTTTCAACACAATTCTTATTAATCAAAAGCTAAGCCCTAGATATCAAGGACAGAGATGTGCCTCTCTCTGTTACAGCTTGTGGTTCTCACTAACCTATCTAGTACCTTCTCTAGCTAACTGATTAACTAAGAATTATCTATTGTAAAACTTGAAAAATCTTTGAGAATGAGAGATAGAATTAGTATATGAATGATATACAAATTAAGTACAGAACAGAAGAACACATGAATTGAAACTGCAATGATAATGTAGTGTTCTTCCAAGAGTTGGATTGAGAGAATGATCTACTTCTTTGATGCTTGGTAATCCTTGAATGTGTCTCTGTTTTTGCTCGTTTAGATGTGTATCAAAATGATTCGAATTCATCTCTATTTATACTCCTCAATTGATCAGCAAATCTTCCTGATTTCCAGCAACAAACTTCCCTGTTTATTAAGTAACAACTTTGACTCTTCTAACAGTCTTTTCAAACGGATAGTTGATCATAATCTTCAAAGATATTGAGTTGATCTTTCCATTAAACAAATTGATAAGATGTCATGAGTGTTTGATTGATCACAGAATCACAATCTCTCAGTATTTCCTTTCCTGCAAAACTCATGTTAGGAAACCAACCCTGTAAAATAGGAAATGAACTTTCCCTGCAAAACTAAGTCAAACAGATTAACCAGATGAAGTCTAAGTGAATCAAAGATTTTGTTTTTCATCATCAAGTAATAAAAAATCAATTATGAGGGTGAGAGAGTTAGAATAGGATCAGAAGAACTCCTCCTTAGCATATGCATATAGGACATACAGTTTCAAGGCTTTGAATGTTAATTGAAGGTTTTGAAAACTGTTTCAAGGCCTTGAAATAGATCTGATATTTCAATCCTGTGGAACTTGTGAACTTACAGTTTCAATTCACGCCTTGTTCCTAGATTTTTCATCACTCCATGAGAACCGGTTTGAGCTAATTGAGATTGCCCAATCTCCCACAAAAAAATAGTTAAAAAGTTTGTGTTTACATATATATGTGTTTGTGTAGGATCGAGTCTAGATTGCATTGCATCATCTTGTTGCATTTTTGAGTCGTGTATTCGTTGAGTCTGCTAATTAGGGTTAGTATGCAACGGTAAGTTGAAAACTATGCAATGGTCTTGGTTGGGATACTTGACTCGTGAGTGGAATTGAGAAGTGAAAGAGTTGGTCGGTTTGGAATTGTTGCTCGGGATGCGCGAAAGGTTAGTGTGGGGATAATTGATAACTCCATAATTAGAGTTATATTCTTATATGACTCCTTATCATTTTGCATGTATTCCGATGCGTTTGTATAAATTTGAGAACAAAAATTTTGAAAATGAGCATGTTTGAGTTTTTGAACGTCATTGTCGAGTCCGGGCACTTTTTGCATTGATTTTATGATATTTTATCAGGTTTGATCTTCCGGTATGTTTCTCGTGTTGTGGTTTTCAGGAATCGGGAGCTCGAGACGTTGCATTGGAGCAAAAGTGAACTTCGGAAAAGCGGAGGCTCAAAGGAATGCTCGGGAGTTGGAGACGAAGAGGAAAAGGAGCAAGAAGATGAATCCAAGAGTTGTAGCCCGGAAATAGATCTTACGAAGTGATCGTACGATCACCTTACACTTAGCAAAAACTTCAGCAGCAAGTGATCTTACGAGTAATCGTACGATCACTCTGTTTATCAGATTCGAAAATTTGGTGTTTTTGTGTTATTTTGGAATAGTTATGATGTAAAGTGTTTCCAAAACTATTAGTGAAAGGGAGGAACGTGGTTAGGGAGAGATCTAGCTATTGGGTGTGAATTTTGGAAGCTTGGGAGCGTTTTGGAGATTGAAAACTCTATCGTTTGGATTCTTTTCTCCTTATCTTCTTTAGTTTTTGTTACATGATCATTGAACTTATTGTTTTGATCATGTCTTGTAGTAGCTAAGACTTTATTCAGGATATCTCGTAGGGAGCTAGGGTTTGAACACTACGTTTGGTGATTTATGGATCGTCTTTCATGCTACTAAGCTTAATTGAATGTGTTTTGTTTAGTTATGTGCGATTTATGATCTTAATCATTCTTTCCTATTATTAGACGTAGCAATAGGATTGGTTTATGTAATGAGAATTAGAGGAATCAATGTTTATATCCGGAACTTGAATCGTGCACTAGTGTATCTAGGGTTGAGGAATCTTGCTAGTTGTCTAGGAACTAAGAGTAGATCACAAGAACTTAACACGTACTTAAACTTCAAAGTAATTGTGATCGTTTAGCTAAACAAAACACATTCGTTTTACTTGAACATAAATCCTAAGTGGTCGAATTTCCTAGTGAACCCGTAGAGATATCCTGAAATTTTCCACATAGTAAGTAACTTCAACAATCAATCCTGTTAATCGTGCGATTATTGAAGCGATTAATTTAGTAGTTGTCTTTTAATTTAGTAGATTTAGCAAACAAAATCAACGCGCTTTGACCACACAAGGTTAAGAAAAATAACTAGTTTACAAAAAGTCTCTTAGGATTCGATAAACCCGAATTTCCGGATATTACTACACACGAGGGCTGTATACTTACCGTTGGAACGTGTCAGGGTTTGAGCAGGATTAAGTTTTTGTTCTTCCGCTGCGTAACCTGCATCAAAACGCGATAGTGGTATCAAAGCCACAGGTCGTAGCGCATAACATGATATTATGTGTTACTGTTTTTCAGTTTTACACCGTACATGTTGTTTTACGCGAAATCGGAAATTAATTAGCATATTAGATGCAAATTGAATATGATTCAACCAAGCAAGATCTAATTTTACATAAGATGTCGGAATTAGTGAGTTTGAATCACATAGGATGTGATGAATTGGGTTCTTGAAAAATTTGAGTTCATGGGTACATAATTGAAAAGGGGTTTTTCAAATTATGGAAACAACCGAGCTTGGGCAACAAGAAAGGAATAGGAAGGAGGCTAGGTCCGAAACCCTAGCCGTCCGCCCCTCTCTCTCTCTGCACTCCAAGCAAGGTCGCGACCACCTAGGGTAGCCAGCCTAAGGCGCACAGTTGAACCATGCGGCCTAGGTCCGGCCCGGCCCAGTGGCGTGAGACGGCCCATGGGGTTAGGCCAAGGGTTTGGTTGGACCTCTTGGACCGTTTTGACCCTAATTACTCAATTTCAACTAAAATTGAACAGGCGCGTTAAAATTTGTTTTAATTGTATTATGTGCTTTGTTGCATGTTGGATGGATATGGCCTAGGTTGTGGATGTTTGTGAAGGGGTGTACAGTAGGTAGAAATGCAGGATAAATACTCTAGAAGGGTGGGGGGGATTTGAATAGAGTATGCAAACTTTTGCTAAACTTGCAATAATAGTGGTTTCAAAAGATTTGCAAAGTGATTGAAGGCCTTGAAATGAGTTTCAAGCCCTTGGAATGAAAACAATTAGATTATAACAAGAAAAATTCTATTTCAAGGCCTTGAAATGAGTTTCAAACCCTTGAAATGAAACTTTTTGAATGCTGCAAAAGTTCTAAGTGTGTAACTGAAAAGTAAATGCAAGAGACACAAGATATATTGAGTTTAGTCCACTTGGACCTACGTCTCTACCTCGGGGATCTTATCCCTGCAGGATTTTCAACACAATTCTTATTAATCTACAACGAAGCCCTAGATCTAAAGCACAGAGAGATGCCTTACTCTGTTACAGCTTGTGGTTCTCACTAACCTATCTAGTACCTGCTCTAGCTATCTGATTAAGTAAGAATTCTCTATTGTTCACCTTGAACAATCTTTGAGAAAGAGAACTAGAAGTATTATCGAAATGATATACAAATGAAGTTTAGAAAAGAATAACACAGGAAATGAAACTGCAGTGAGTATGTAGTGTTCTTCTGATGCTTGGATTGAGAGAGATGAATCTGCTTCTTTATTACTTGTCAATCCTTGAATGTTTTTGAGTGTCTCTGTTAATTGCTCTGTGCTGTTGTGTCTTCGAATTCCTTTAGCAATTCTCCTTTTAAACACCCAGTTTGAATTGAAGATCTTTAGAATCTTCTCAACAAACTATCCTGAAAATTAGCTTCCAGTCTTGAGTCTTCTAACAGCTTCTTCCAATGGCTAGTAGCTCAGTATCTTCCAAGTTAGTGATTTGATCTTGTTGGAAATATGTTGGGAAGCTTTTAAACACTGCAGATTAATCACAGAATCAAGTCATCAAGTAGTTTCCTTTTCTGGAAAACATAAGTTAGGAAACTGATTCGTATAAAATAGGATATACAATATCCCTGCAAAAATCAATTTAGAACACGATATTAGATGCTGCAAACTGTGTCAAAATACTCTGTCTTTCATCATCAAGTATCAGCTAATCATGAACATGGGTTTAGGAGTTGAATCAAGTAAAGAAACTCCCCTAAGTTCATGCATATAAAGCTCAGCCAGTTTCAAGGCTTTGAAAGCTGTTTCAAGGCTATTTTAAGTCTTGAACCTGCATTGAACTTACAGTTTGTTTTGTGGTTTGGCGTACGGCCTGCGAGCTGTTCAATTGTTGTAATAATTAATTTTACGGCTTGCTAGCTGATCTTCTTCTCAACATGTGAGGTTTTATTTATTTATGTATTTTAGATGCTAGGCTAGAATTAGATAAATTAGATGATAGCCAAGAGCATGGAGACGAAGACCAAAGAACCAAGAAGCCACAAAGACGATGAAGAATCCCATCCTAGGGCGCGCGGCTATGGTGGAGCACATGGAGATGAACTCGTCACTTTAGGGCATATCGATATTATCATTGGCTTGGTAATATCTTAGTCTTAGGGGCCATATCCATGGCACGTTAATTTTTATTTTGTGGATGTTTATTATTTATGTCTTGTTATTTATTTTGTGTTCGATGATACAAGCAAAATGTAACAAGATTATAATAAGCAACAATGGTCTTTTATTGTGGATTAATCCATATAAGTAGATCATGTTGATGGGATCAACCAAACGAATTAGATAATGACATTAAAAATCCATCAAGGAAATATTACGTTTTTCCTTCTCTTATTTTAACACCCTTCATGATCAGGGTTTATTAATTTCAGGCTTGCCGAATCAAGGCGACTTTAATTTCCCATGGTGTGATGCGGCGACACAAGCAAGTAATGTGTGGCTGTTAAAGTAAGAGGTTAAACGTAGCTAAGTAAATGCAATTGGATTGATAACTTAGAGACAAAGCAATTGGAATTATCTATGAGATAGATAAATAAGGAGTTATTTGCCCGATTGTACCAAGAGTTGCATAAGGATGCAATTGGAAAGACGTCCCTACCTAATTCTTGGGTGACTTTCCAAAGCAAGCTCAAGAAGGAGTGAAATATGGATCTTGGACCCACTAGAAGATATGTGATATTTTCCTCATTAATGGTGAGGAATCTGAGAAAAATAGTGGGAGCTATAATTCATAATCTAGCAATTATTGAATATGATGAAATTGTTCAAAATACGAAAATTGCATATTTCTCATTTTGTAGAACTCAAATGGCAAACAACAATCAATCATCGACACCATCCATGCGTTCTGTCCTAGAAAAGGAAAAGTTGTTAGGGAAAACTTTCTGGACAGGTACAGAAACTTAAGGATTGTCCTTCAGCAAGAAAAGAAGTTGTACATCTTAGATGAACCTGTTCTAGCGCCACCAGGTGAGGATGCAGCCGAGGCTGTCGTAAGGGCACATCAGAAGATTTTGGACCACAATAATGATGTGACATGTCTCATCCTGCGCACCATGATCTCTGAGCTTCAGAAGCAACATGAGAACATGGAGGCATAAGATATGATCGTACATTTGAGGCCGCTCTTCCAAGAGCAGGCCCGACATGAGAGGTATGAAGTATCCAAAGCACTGTTCAAGTGTAGTCTCTCAGAGGAGAACCCAGTCGGGCCTCATGTACTCCGTCTGATCAGATACATTAAGAATCTCAAAAGGTTAGGCTTCCCATTCGGCCAAGAGTGGGCCACTGATCTCATCATGCAATCGTTGCCGGATAGTTATAGCCAGTTCATCATGAACTATAATTGGATTGAGATCAACAAGATTCTACCAGACTTGCTCAATATGTTGAGGACAGCTGAATAGAGTATTAACAAGGGCAAAGGAAAGGCAATAATGATGGTCAATAAGAGGAAGAGCAAGTCAGTTGCATCTACCTCCAAAGGAAAGAGAAAGAAGGTTGAAAAATCCAAAGAAACTGCCTTGAAGCCTGGTGGAGGCGTGACTAAGGGTGATTGTCACTACTGTAGTCAGCCTGGACACTGGAAGAGGAACTGAACCAAGTATCTGGAGGATAAAATTCTTGGAATAGTTATTCCACCACCACAAGGTATTTTTGTTATACATGCCAATATTTCTGTTTATTCATCTTGGGTATTGGATACTGGATGTGGATCTCACATTTGTTGAAATGTGCAGAATTTGAAAAGAAGTAGAAGATTGGATGAAGGGGAGATATATTTGCGCGTCGGGAATGGAGCAAGAGTTGCTGCATTAGCTATAGGCGTGTATGAGTTATCTGTGCCTCCAGGGATTATTTTAGAATTAGGCAATTGCTACTATGTTCTTGCTATGAGCAAAAACATTATTTCTATTTCTTGTTTGGACGAGAAAGGTCTTACTATTTCAATAAAGAACAATAGTTGTTCCATTTATTTTGATAGTATCCACTATTGTAGTAGGCATTTGTCTAATGGATTATATATCCTTGATCTAAGTAATCACATCTATAACATTAATACGAAGATGATTTTAATGAATTAAATTTATGGCACTGTCGTTTAGGCCATATAAATGAGATTTGCATATCTAGACTCCATAAGGATGGATTACTAGACTCATTTGATTACGAATCATATGAGACATGTAAGTCTTTCTTAATGGGATAAATGACAAATTCTCCTTTCAATAAGAAAGGAGAGAGGAATGGTGAGTTATTGGCACTCATACATATTGATGTATGTGGACCGTTTCCCACGCCTACCAAAGGTGGTTATACCTACTTTATTACATTTACTGATGATTTCAGTAGATATGGATTTGTATACCTTATGAAGGCCAAATCCGAATCCTTTGAATTTTTCAAATAATTCAAGAGTGAAGTAGAGAAGCAACTTGGCAAAAGTATCAAGACTCTACGATCGAAATCATGGAGGAGAACACTTAAGCCAAGAGTTTGACGACTATCTTAGAGAGTGTGGATTGTGACCCAACTCACTCCACCTGGAACGCCACAATGTAATGGCGTGTCCGAGAGGAGGAATCGCACCTTGTTGGACATGGTGCGGTCTATGATGTGTCAAACAGATCTTCCGATTGGGGACATGCTCTAATTACAACTGCATTTACCATAAACCATGTTCCATCCAAATCGGTCATGAAGACACCATATGGGATATGGAATGGGAGGCGTCCCATAGTGTCGTTTAAGAAGATTTGGGGATGCGACGTCTATGTAAAACGTTTACAGAGTGACAAGCTCAGACCCAAGACAGATAGGTGTAAGTTTGTGGGGTATCCTAAGGGAACTAAAGGATATTACTTCTACAACCCAGTCGAGAACAAAGTGTTTGTTACTCGAACCGGCGTGTTCCTAGAAAGAAAGTTTGTCTCTAAAGGAGCAAGTGGGAGGGCTGTGGAACTTGAAGAAATTCAAGAACCACAAATCATTTATATGGCAATGGAGCATGAACAGGAACCACAAACGGTTGTGGAGGAACCTGTTCAAGTAACACAAGAACTTCGTAGGTCGAGTAGGGTACGTCACGGGCCCGAGAGGTATGAACTTATTGTTACTGAGGCTGGTGACGTATTGCCCATAGATGGTGATCCTAGTAATTATGGAGAGACCGTGAATGGGCTAGATTCAAAGAAGTGGCTTGAGGCCATGAGATCCTAAATGGAATCCATGTATTCCAACCAATTATGGACTTTGGTGGAACAACCCGATGGGGTTCGGCCCATAGGGTGAAAGTGGGTCTTCAAGAAGAAGACTGACATGAATTGAAATGTAGTTGCCTATAAGGGCCGACTGGTGGCTAAAGGTTACAGACATATTCATGGTATTGACTGATGTAACCTTTTCCCCAGTCGCAATGACAAAATCTATTCGAATCTTGCTTGCGATTGCAACTTACTACGACTATGAGATTTAGCATATGGATGTTAAAACATCATTATGAGATTTAGCATATTTGAATCTTGCTTGCGAAACACTTTCCTAGCCAAATCTATTCGAATATGAGATTTAGCATATTCGAATCTTGCTTGCGAGGATGTGTACAAGACACAACCTGAGGGTTTTGAGGATTTAGAGCATGAAAATAAAGTCTGTAAGCTACAACGGTCCATTTATGCGTTGAAGAAAGCTTCTAGGAGTTGGAATTGACGTTTTGATGACGCGGTGAAAGATTTTGGCTTCATCAAGAATGAAGATGAGCCTTGCGTTTACAAGAAGGTCAGTGGGAGTTTTTGTTGGAATAGATGCCCTAGAGGCAATCTAGTTTAGTATGAATTTATTTGTGGCTAGAAATTCATTTATTATTCATTGGATATTTAATATAATGAAGTCCTTAGATTTACAATTGTGTTGTTTATCTTAAATATCCCTAGTCCAGTATAATGATTAATGGGAAAATCATCTATAAACTAGTATGGGGTTGGATTGATATGGAGATATCATGATCCAACACATAGGTGACGCACTGGATTGACCCATCTCCGAGAAGGCTACATACACGTTATGTTAAGTCACAAGCGCTTCTCGCGGTGCAATGGTATTGTCATCCTTAGACTTGAAGTCACTAGATATTCTAGTTGTGGATTATTGTGATTTTGGTAGCGTTAAACGCTACACCGTAACTGGGTAGTTATAAAGGCGTGTACTGGATACAATAAGAAGAAATCTTCGAGATCGTAGTGGACGTAGATAGAATTTTTCCCTCCCACATAACGGGAGTAAATATCCTAGGCCACTCAAGGGATAGAGCTTATAGAATGACTGGCCAGACTCAAATAAATCAATATGGGATATTGATGTTATTTGCACGAATAAGGCTATTCCCATGGATCGAGAAACTGTGGATTGGATATGAGAGTGTGACTTTTATGTCTCGTGTCCAATCCGGATATAGAGACAAAGGGATGAAACAATTACTTGTACAAAGGTTGTCAAGATGACTATTCTATTAGTTGGCTAGAATGGATGTTTTGCTAGAAACCGCTCCGTATTAGCAAATAGTTGCTACCAACTAGATAGAACCTATGGGGTCACACGCTATATATAGTTGAACTAGATTTGGGAATTAATTAATTGGATTAATTAATTAGAAGGATCACTTTGCAAAACCTTGCAAACTTAGTAGGGACTAATTTGCAAGGAAGGGACTAAACTGAATTCTAGTAGGACTAGAATAAGTCCTTTCGGTAGTTGACAAGGATTTGTTGGACTATATAAAGGACCTTCCTTCCTTCCTTCCTTCCCACACTTATGATTCATTAGATCATAACTTGAGTGGGAGAGAACAAAAAGGAGAGATCAAGCAAGCAAAGAGGAGCCGCCTCCCCCCCCTTTGCCGCCGCCCGTCCTCGTCGGCCCCAAGGAGGCCGAACCTCCTTGGTTTGGTCTCGTTTTGCGTGATTACTCTTCCTCTTCCTCTTTCCGAGCTAGCACCAAGGAGTGGGAGATCTAGAAATCAACTCTAGGCGTGGATCAACTATAGAGAACGTTACACAATTCGCGTTTGAAGTCATCAAAGGAGAACCCTAAGGTGTGTTAATTGATTTCTTCCCTTACCATCGTTATGCCTCTTGACCTGTGATCCGTGGAGGGTTTTGCATGGTTAATTATTGTTTCCGTTGCGCATCCATGAATCAAAACCCTACAGGGGTATTAGAGCCACAGGTTGTAGAGCATAAACGTGGTTTATGTGTTATGTTTTGATATTTTTAAACCTTAAAATTGTTGTTTATCGCGTAAAACAAGACAAATCCAGCATGGGATGCAATTTGTCAATAATCAATCATAACAAGATCTAATTTTTGCATTAGATGCATGAATTTGTGAGTTTGAGAAATTTTAGGATCTTAGATTTAGGGTTTGGGCATCCTTGGAGAAGAAGGAGTTCTTCCAAAACAAGGAAACAACCAAACTTGGGCACCAAGCAAGAGAGTTGTTTTGGAAATAACTCCCATAAGGAGGTTCGGCCCCCCTAGGGACCCCCCCCCCCTTGCTTGCCGCCCAAGCTTGGCCGCCCTAGGGGCCGGGCGGCCCTAACCCGCGGCCTAGGCTTGTGGGTTTTGGGCCGGGCCGGCCCTAGGGCCTTGCGGTTCACCTTTTTGGGCCCATGAAATTAGATTGTTGGGCCCATGGACCGTTTTAACCCTAGAATATCCTAAAATCAATTAAAATTGACCAATCGCATTAAAATTGGATTTTAACTGTTTATGTGCAATTCGCATGGTGATTGGATATGGCCTTAGGATGTGGTTTGGTTTACGGCCTGCGAGCTAATCAATTAATTGTAATAATTAATTAGGGTTTTATGGCATGCGAGCCATTTTTTCTCAACTTGTGAGATTTATTAAAATTAGTATAGAAGTTAGCTAGTTCTAGATAAAGTAGATTGTTAGCCAAGATTGAAGAAAAGAAGCCCAAAGCCAAAAGGAGCCACAAAAGATGGAGCACGGAGCATGGAGCATTCCACATGACTATGAAGGATGGACCAAAAGATCAAGACGCATGGAGATGTGTTTGCTTTTAAGGTTCATAGATAATTCCATTGTCTTGGAAATATCTTAGTCTAGAAAAGGCCATATCCACATCACGTTTTATTTATGTTTTGTGGTTGTTTACTTTATTGTCTTATTATTTTGTGGTTGGTGTATGGATGATGCATGCAATTAGGATAATAAGATAATTAGACAACCCGGATCTATTATTTGAGTTGTGCCCAAACTCAAATAGATAGATCCGTTGATATTGATCAACAAAACAATTAAAATTGAATTTAAAATCCCTCAAAATTCAAATATTGTGTTCTTGCCTTCTCGTTATTTAAACACTCATTATCATCATGATTTATCAAGTTCGTGCGTGCCAAAGCATGGCTACTTGGTTCATAATGATGGAATGCGATGGCACAAGCTAGTAATGTGCAACTGTTTAGATAAGAGGTTGAACAAAACTAGGCTATTAATATGATTAAGAAACCTATAGGCAATCAATTGGGATTATCCATATGACTGGATAAATGAGGAGTTATTTGCCCAATTGAACCGAGAGTTGCATAAGGATGCAATTGGAATTTTTCCTACCTAAAGTAGTCAAATTATGGGTGACTTGCCAAAGCAAGCTCATAAGGAGATGAAACATGGATCTTGGCCCACTAGAAAATATAAGAATATTTTCCGCATCAATATCTTGAGGGTTATTAATCCGTAGAAAAATAGTGGGAGCTATATTTGATAAACTAGCCATTATTGAATATAGTAAAAAATTCACAAATACTAAAACTTGCGTATTTCCATTTTGTAGAATTCCATATGGCAAACAACTCATCGAGTTCACAAAATTCCCTACGATCTGTCCTTGAGAAGGACAAGCTCTCTGGAACCAACTTTCTTGATTGGTACAGAAACTTGAGAATTGTTCTCAAGCAAGAGAAGAAACTGCACGCAATAGAGGAGCATGTTCCAGAATGTCCAGATAACCAAACACCTGTAGCCCTAAAGGCATATCAAAAGCGTGTTGATGACGCTAATGATGCAGCCTGCCTCATGCTATGCACCATGACTTCTGAGCTTCAGAAGCAACACAAAA
This sequence comes from Linanthus parryae, assembly GCA_023055425.1. Taxonomy (NCBI): domain Eukaryota; kingdom Viridiplantae; phylum Streptophyta; class Magnoliopsida; order Ericales; family Polemoniaceae; genus Linanthus; species Linanthus parryae. Next base: position 78,720,180 of record JALGPY010000007.1, on the reverse strand, counting down.
ACATGAATGTTGTCGATATGATCGAGCATCTGAAGCAGCTCTTCCAAGAGCAGGCAAGGGTTGAGAGGTATGAGGTCTCTAAGGTACTTTTCAAGTGTCATCTGGCAGAAGGGAACCCGGTGGGACCCCATGTACTCCGTATGATCGGGTACTTGGAGAATCTCGCCCGGCTAGGGTTCCTGGTCGGCCAAGAGTTGGCAACCGATCTCGTTTTGCAATCGTTGCCCATGAGTTATGGACAGTTCATCATGAACTATAACATGAACGAGAACGTGAAAGCACTGCCAGATTTACTCAATATGTTGAGGACAGCTGAACAGAGCATCAACAAGGGTAAGGGCAAGGCCATTATGATGGTGCAGAAAGGAAAGGGCAAAAGGTTTGCCTCATCCTCCAAGGGCAAAGGCAAGTCAGTTGCCAAGTCCAAGGAACGTGCCCTTAAGCCTGTTGGTGGCATGGCCAAAGGTGTGACTAAAGGTGAGTGTCACTACTGCAGTCAGCCTTGACACTGGAGGAGGAACTGCCCAAAATATCTGGAGGACAAGAGGCTTGGAATAGTGATTCCACCACCACCAGGTATTTTTGTTGTAGACGTCAATTTAACTGTCTCTACATCATGGGTATTAGATACTGGATGTGGATCTCACATTTGTCGAAATGTGCAGTATCTAAAGAGAAGTAGAAGATTGGCTAAAGGGGAGATAGATCTGCGCGTTGGGAATGGAGCAAAAGTTGTTGCGTTGGCCATAGGCGTGTGCGAGCTATCTCTGCTTCAGGATTAGTTTTAGAATTAAATCATTGATATTTTGTGCCTGCTATGAGTAGAAACATTATTTCTATTTCTTGTTTGGACAAGGATGGTTTTATTATTTCAATAAAGAACAATTGTTGTTCCTTTTATTTGAATAATATTCACTATTTTAGTGCGCAATTATTTAATGGACTGTATGTCCTTGATCTAAGCAATCCTGTCTACAACATTAATACCAAGCGGATTAAAATAAATGATTTAAATCCTGCTTACTTATGGCACTGTCGTTTAGGCCACATAAACGAGAAACGTGTATCTAGACTCCATAAGGATGGCCTACTAGAATCATTTGATTTTGAATCATATGAGACATGTGAGGCTTGCTTATTGGGAAAAAGGACAAAGTCCCCTTTCACTAAGAAAGGTGAGAGGACTAGTGAGCAATTGGCGCTCATACATACTGATGTGTGTGGGCCATTTGCCACGTCTTCCAGGGGTGGTTACGTCTACTTCATTACATTTACTGATGATTACAGTAGATATGGATTTGTGTACCTCATGAGGGCAAATCTGAATCCTTTGAAGTGTTCAAAGAATTCAAGAATGAAGTAGAGAAGCAACTTGGCAAAAGTATCAAGGTTCTACGATCGGATCGTGGAGGAGAATACTTGACCCAATAATTTGACGAATATCTTAGAGAGTGTGGGATCGTGTCCCAACTCACTCCACCCCGAATGCCACAATGGAATGGCGTGTCTGAGAGGAGGAATCGAAACCTATTGGATATTGTTCGATCTATGATGTGTCAAATCGATCTTCCATTATCATTTTGGGGTCACGCTCTATTAAGTGCAGCTTTCACCATTAACCTTGTTCCATCTAAATCAGTCATGAAGACACCATATGAGATGTGGAGTGGGAGGCGTCCCACACTGTCGTTCATGAGGATTTGGGGCTGCGATGTCTATGTAAAACGTTTACAGTCAGACAAGCTAGGGCCAAAATTGGATAAGTGTAAATTTGTGGGGTACCCTAAGGAAACTAAGGGTTACTACTTATACAATCCAACCGAGAACAAAGTGTTTGTCGCTCGGACCGGCGTGTTTTTAGAAAGAGAGTTTTTCTCTAAAGAAGCAAGTGGGAGGACTGTAGAACTTGAAGAGGTTCAAGAACCACAAATCACTGAACCGATTATGGAACATGTACAGGAACCACAAGCGGTTGTGGAGCAGCCTGTTCAGGTAACACAAGAGCTTCGTAGATCTAGTAGAGTGCGCCAGGAACCCGAGAGGTATGGACTTCTCGTGACCGATTCTGGTGACACGATGCTCATAGATGATGAGCCTACTACCTATGAAGAGGCCATGAAGGACCCAGACTCTCAGAAGTGGCTAGAAGCCATGAGATCTGAGATTAATCCATGTATACCAACAAAGTATGGACTTTGGTGGAACCACCCAAAGGGGCGCGGCCCATAGGGTGCAAATGGGTCTTCAAGAAGAAGATCGACATGGATGGTAATGTGATTACCTATAAGGGCCGATTGGTGGCTAAAAGATTCAGACATATTCATGGTATTGACTATGATGAAACCTTTTCACTAGTCGCTATGACCAAATCCATCCGAATCCTACTTGCAATTGCAGCATACCACGACTATGAGATTTGGCAGATGGATGTCAAAACAGCATTCCTTTATGGGATTCTCCTTGAGGACGTGTATATGATACAGCCGGAGGGTTTTGAGGATCCAAAGCAAGCCAACAAAGTCTGTAAGCTGCAACGATCCATTTATGGATTGAAGCAAGCTTCTCGGAGTTGGAATCTACGTTTTGATGAAGTAGTCAAAGAGTTTGGCTTCATCAGAAACGAAGATGAGTCTTGTGTCTACAAGAAGGTTAGTGGGAGCTCTGTAGCTTTTCTGGTCTTGTATGTGGATGACATACTACTCATTGGAAACGACGTTCCCATGCTGCAATCTGTTAAAGATTGGATAGGGAAGTGTTTCTCAATGAAGGACTTAGGGGAAGCAACCTATATACTCGGTATAAATATCTATAGAGATAGATCTAAGAGACTGCTAGGCCTAAGTCAAAGTACATATATTGACAAGGTATTGAAACAGTTCAACATGCAAGATTCCAAGAAGGGATTCTTGCCCATGTCACATGGAATCACTCTTTCGAAGAGTGGTTGTCCTTCGAATGAGATTGAGAAGGCACGCATGAGTAGAATTCCCTATGCCTCGGCCATAGGATCTATCATGTACGCCATGATATGTACTACACCAGATGTGTCATATGCCTTGAGTATGACAAGAAGATACCAATCCAATCCAGGTGAGAGTCACCGGATTGCAGTCAAGAACATCCTAAAGTACTTGAGAAGAACTAAGGATGCTTTCTTGATATTTGGCGGTGAGGAAGAGTTGCGTGTAAGGGGTTACACTGATGCAAGCTTCCAAACCGATAGAGATGACTTTAGATCACAGTCGGGATATGTGTTTTGCCTGAATGGAGCAGCGGTGAGCTGGAAGAGTTCCAAGCAAGATACGGTGGCTGATTCTACAACAAAGGCTGAGTACATTGCTGCAAATGGCGTAGCAAAGGAAGCTGTTTGGATCTGAAAGTTTGTTTCTGAACTTGGTGTGGTTCCTAGCATTGCGGATCCAGTTGAGTAATACTGTGACAACACTGGGGCGATCGCGCAATCAAAGGAACCCAGGTCACACCAGAAATCAAAGCACGTGCTCGGGAAGTTTCATCAGATTCGGGATATTATCGATAGAGGAGACGTTCGGATATGCAAGATTCCTATATATGAGAATCTGTCAGACCCGCTTACAAAGCAGTTCACGCGGTGGAAGCATGAAGGGCACACTAGGAGTATGGTCATCCAAGATGCGCCAGATTGGCTCTAGTGCAAGTGGGAGACTGTTGTAATAGATGCCTTAGAGGCAATCTAGTTTAGTATGAATTTATTTGTGGCTAGAAATTCATTTATTATTTATTGGATATTTAATATAATGAAGCCCTTAGATTTACAATTGTGTTGTTTATCATAAATATCCCTAGTCCAGTATAATGATTAATGGGACAATCATCTATAGACTAGTATGGGGTTGGATTGATATGGATATATCATGATCCAACACATAGGTGTGCATTAGGGGTAATGACGCACTGGATTGACCCATCTCCGTGAAGGCTACATACACGTTATGTTAAGTCACAAGCGCTTCTCGCGGTGAAATGGTTTTGTCATCCTTAGACTTGAAGTCACTAGATATTCTAGTTTTGGATTTTGTGAGTTTGGTAGCGTTAACGCTACACCGTAACTGGGTAGTTATAAAGGTGTGTACTGGATACAATAAGAAGCAAGCTTAGAGATCGTAGTGGTCGTAGATAGAATTTTTCCCTCCCACATAATGGGAGAAAATATCCAAGGCCACTCGAGGGATAGTGCTTATAGAATGTCTGGCCAGACTCAAATAAATCAATATGGGATATTGATGTTATTTGCACGAATAAGTCTATTCCCATGGATCGAGAAACTGTGGATTGGATATACGAGTGTGAATTGTATGTCTCCTGTCCAATCCGGATATAGAGAAAAAGGGATGAGACAATTACTTGTACAAAGGTTGTCAAGATGACTATTCTATTAGTTGGCTAGAATGGATGTTTTGCTAGAAACCACTCCATATTAGCAAATAGTTGCTAACAACTAGATATAACCTATGGGGTCACACGCTATATAGAGTTGAACTATATTTGGGAATTAATTAATTTGATTAATTAATTAGAAGGATCACTTTGCAAAACCTTGCAAACTTAGTAGGGACTAATTTGCAAGGAAGGGACTAAATTGAATTCTAGTAGGACTAGAATAAGTCCTTTAGGTAGTTGACAAGGATTTGTTGGACTATATAAAGGACCTTCTGTCCTTCATTCCCACACTTATGATTCATTAGATCATAACTTGAGTGGGAGAGAACAAAAAGGAGAGAGCAAGCAAGCAAAGAGAAGCCGCCGCCCCCCCCCCCCCCTTTGCCGCCGCCCGCCCCCGTCGGCCCCAAGGAGGCCGAACCTCCTTGGTTTGGTCTCATTTTGCGTGATTCTTCTTCCTCTTCCTCTTGCTGGGCTAGCACCAAGGAGTGGGAGATCTAGAAATCAACTCTAGGCGTGGATCAACTATAAAGAACGTGACACAATTCGCGTTTGAAGTCATCAAAGGAGAACCCTAAGGTGTGTTACTTGATTTCTTCCTTTACCATCGTTATGCCTCTTGACCTGTGATCCGTGGAGGGTTTTTCATGGTTAATTATTGTTTCCGTCGCGCATCCATGAATCAAAACCCTACAGTTTTGTTGTGTTTCTAGTCTTGTATGTGGATGACATGCTACTCATTGGAAACGACATTCCTATGTTGCAATATGTGAAAGATTGGCTAGGAAAGTGTTTCGCAATGAAGGACTTAGGGGATGCAACTTATATACCGGGTATCAAGATCTGTAGGGATGGATCGAGGATGCTGCTCGGCATAAGACAAAGTACATATTTAGACTAGGTATTGAATCGGTTCAACATGCAAGACTCCAAGAAGGGATTCTTGGCCATATCGCATGGGATCACTCTTTCAAAAATTGATTGTCCTTCCAATAAGATTGAGAAGGACCGCATGAGTAGAATTCCGTATGTTTCAGCCATAGGATCTATCATGTATGCCATGTTGTGTACTAGACCATATGTGTCGTATGCACTAAGTATAGCAATAAGATATCAGTCCAATCCGGGTGAGAGTCACTGGACTGTTGTCAAGAATATCCTTAAGTAATTGAGAAGGAATAAGGATGCATTCTTGATATTTGGATGTGAGGAAGAGCTAAGAGTAATTGGTTAAACTTATGCATGGTTCCAAACCGACAAAGACGACTATAGATCGCAGTCGGTTTATGTGTTTTGCTTGAATGGAGGAGCTGTGAGCTGGAAGAGTTCCAAGCAAGAGACAATTGCTGATTCCAGAACTGAAGCTGAGTACATTGCTACTTCAGGCGTAGCAAAGGAGGCTATTTGGATAAAGAACTTTATCACTTACCTTGGTGTGGTTCCTAGCATTGTGGATCCCACAACGTTTTATTGTGACAACACTGGGGCGATCGCTCAAGCCAAGGAACCCCGATCACACCAAAGGACGAAGCATGTACTTAGGAGATTCCATCTGGTTTGAGACACTGTAGATCAAGGAGATGTGAAGATATGTAAGATTGCAACAGATGACAATCTGTTAGATCCTTTCACGAAGCCGTTGGTTTAGCGAAAGCATGGAGGGCACACTAGGGCTATAGGCATACGATATGCACAAGATTGGCTCTAGTGCAAGTGGGAGACTGTTGGTTTTGGATGCCCTAGAGGCAATATGTTTAGTAAGAACTTTAGTTTCTATAATAATCATTGTATTATATATGGAGATATTTAATATAATGAAGTCCTTAGATTACAATTGTGTTGTTTATCTTAAATATCCTTAGTCCATTATATTGATTAACGGGGCGATCAACTATAGACTAGTGAGTGGGTAGATTCATATGGGGATATCAAGTCTAACAAATGGGTATGCATTAGGAGTAATGGTATACTGGATAGACCCACCACGAGAAGGCTAAATTAGATTATGTTAACGTCACAAGCGCTTCTCGTTGTGCTAATGGTGTTGTAATCCTTAGACTTAAAGTCATTGGATACTCTAGTTGTGAAATATCATGCTTTGATATTATCCAACGTTACACCATGGCTGGGTAACTATAAAGATAATAATCGGGCGTGATAGGAAGCAAGCTGAGAGATGGCAGTGATGTAGATAGGATTTGTCCCTCCTACATAATATGAGTAAATATCCAAGGGCACTTGAGGGGTAGAGCTTATGGAATGTCTAGCCAGACTCAGATAAATCGATATGGAGATATTGATGTTATCTGCATGGATAAGTCTATTTCCAATATCGAGAAACTATGGATTGGTTATACGAGTGTGACGAATATGTCTTGTGTCCAATTTGGATATAGACATAAAGGGAAAACACAACACAATAACATTGGGCACAAAGTTTGTCGGGATCACTGACTATTTCTACTAGTTGGGTGGCATAGATGTGTTGCTAGACACCGCTGTATGTTTGTAAATATTTGTTACCAACTAAGTGGAACCTGTGGGGTCACACACCGTATGGATTAAACTGGATATGGGTATTAGTTATTTGAACTAATTAATAAAAGGATCATAACGCAACCAAAAGCAAAGTTAGTAGGACTAATTTATAAGTGGACTAATCCTTGTAAGGACATGATTAGTATTTGGGAAATTATGTAGTTAATGAAGAGTTATTAACTATATAAAGGAACTCTAGCTTGTTATTTCTCATCTAAGTCATTATTGAGAGAACATAACAAAGCAAGAGAAAGAGAGAGACAAGGAGGTTCGGCCCCTAGCCCTCCCCCTTGCCGCCTCCGTCGGTCCCCCTTTGGGCGTTGGTGGTTGCTCTGTTTTGCGTGATCCTTTGCTCCTTTCTTCCATTGCAAGCACTACACGGTGGGAAGGATTCCACTTGAAGATCCAAGGTGTGGATACTCGTAGAGACGAAGACACTATTCTTCGTAGTGATCACACAAACTAAGGTACACATGCTTCTACCCTAATCATGTTGTGATTGCTTGCCAGTGACCCTTGGAGGGTTTTGAGTAGGATTAAATTTTTGTTATTCCCCTGCGTAACCCGCATCAAAATCCTACAAGAAGCGCTTGTGAAGTTTTCATAATCTAACGTAGCCTTCTCGTGGTGGGTCTATCCAGTATGCCATTACCCCTAATGCATACCCATGTGTTAGACTTGATATCTCCATATCAATCTACCCACATACTAGTCTATAGTTAATCGTCCTGTTAATCAATAAAATGGACCATGGATTTTTAACATTAACAATACATTTGCAATCTAAGGACTTCATTATACTATATATTTCCATAAATAATACAATGATTATCCTTGCCAAATAAACTTCATACTAAATAGATTGCCTCTAGGGCATCTAAAACCAACAATGCTAGCCAATTAAAGACAAATGCCCACTACAGTAGTGGACACTATCAAAATAAATGGAGCAAATTCTATGCTTTATTCAAATAGTAAAACTTTTCTCGTCCAAACAAGAAATAGAAATAATGTTTCTGCTCATAGCAGGCACATTATAGCTATTGTCTAACTCTAAATAAATCCATAAGGCAAAGACAGGTCATACACTTCTATGGTCAATGCAGCAACCTTTTCTCCATTCCCCACATGCAAGTCTATCTCCCCATTATCCAATCGTCTACTTCTATTTAAATCTTGCACATTTGGACATATGTGGGATCCACATCCAGCATCCAATACCCATGATGAAGAGATAGCCAAATTGACATCTATAACAAAAATACCTGGTGGTGGTGGGATCACTATTCCAAGCCTTTTGTCCTCTAGATACTTGGGGCAATTCCTCGTCCAGTGTCCAGGCTGACTGCAGTAGTGACACTCACCCTTAGTCACACCTCCACTGGGCTTTAAGGCAGTTTCCTTAGATTTTGCAACTTTGTTGATCTTTCCTTTGGAGGTAGAAGCAACTGATTTTCTCTTCCTCTTGTAGACCATCATTATGGCCTTGCCTTTACCCTTGTTAATGCTCTCTTCAACGGACTTCAACATATTGAGCAAGTATGGCAAATTCTTGTTGATCTCATTCATGTTTTAGTTCATGATGAACTGGCTATGACTATCCGGAAACGATTTTAGGATGAGATCAGTGCCCAAATCTTGGCCGAATGGGAAGCCTAACCTTTCGAGATTCTCCATGTATCTGATCATACGGAGTATATGAGGCCTGAATGGGTTCCCCTCAAATGTATATTCATATCCGACGCCTCCATGTTCTCATGTTGCTACTAAAGCTCAGATATCATGGTACACAACATAAGACAGGTCAAATCATTTTTATCATCCACATGTTTCTGATGTGCCCTTATGGTAGCTAGAACAACATCCATATGTGGTGGTTCTGGAATAGGTGCGTCAAAGATGTACAACTTATTTTCTTGATTTAGAACGATTCTCAAGTTTTTGTACCAGTCTAGGAAGTTGTTCCCTGACAACTTGTGTTTCTCAAGGACAGAACGCATGGATGGTGTCGATGTTTGTTGTTGATTGTTTGCCATTGGAATTCTACAAAATCAAAAATAAGCAATTTTAGTATTTTTGAACAATTAACTACATGTAATAATGGCTTGATCATCAAATAGAGCTCTCACTATTTTTCTTTGATTAATATCCCTCGCAATTAATGCGGAAAATATCACTTATACTTTCTAGTGGGTCCAAGATCCATTTTTCACTTCTTCTTGAGCTTGATTTGGCAAGTCACCCAAGAATTGATTATTTAGGTATGAACGTCTTTCCAATTGCATCCATATGAAACTCTTGGTGCAACCGGACAAATAACCCCTTATTTATCTATCTCATAGATAATCTCAATTGCCATGCCTCTAAGTCATCAATCCAATTGAACCTACTTAGTTGCGTCCAACCTCTTATTTTAACAATCACACATTACTTGCTTGTGTCACCCGTATCACATCATGGTAAATTTAATCTCCTTGCTTTTGGCAAGCCTGAATTCAATAGACCCTGATCATGATGGGTGTTTAAGTAAGAGAAGGCAAAACACAATATTTCCTTTGTGGGATTTTAGTGTCATTACTTCTTTGTTTGGTTTATCCCATCAACATGATCCACTTATTTGGATTGGGAAATCCACAATAAAAGACCATTTTTGTTTATTATTATCTTGTTACGTTTTGCATGCATCAACCATACACCAAAATAAATTAACAATACATAAATAATAAACATGGACAAAAATAAATAAGCATGGCATTTATATGGCCCCTAAGACTATGATATTACCAAGCCTAATATCTATAAGCCCTAAAGTGACAAGCTCACCTCCATGTGCCTCCTCTTTAGTCTCGCGCGTCCTAGCATGGGAGTGCTCCTCGTCTTGTGGTTTCTTGATTTCTTTGATATTATTCTCCATGCATTGACTATCAATCTATCTAATTCTAGCTATCATCTAATCTAAATAGAGATATGTCCCATGTTGAGGAGAAGACGACACACATGCCGTAATTAATTAAATTCAAAACCAAAACGAACCAAAGCAAAAAATTAAACATCCAACCTATGACAAATCAATCCACCATGAAACAAAGCACATAGTACTATTAAAATCCAATTTTAACGTGCTTGGTAATTTTTAGTTGAGTTTTAATTTTCTAGGGTCAAAATGGTCCAAGGGGCCCACCAACTTACTTCGCCGAACCCACAAGGACCGCCGCGAGGCACCCAAACCGACCGACCCTAGCCCCCGCGGTCAAGTCGCTAGACAGGTCTATTCGGACCTAGGGCACGTCATGCTTGGCGCGCATGGAAGGGGAGTAGCGGTCCTAGGATCAAACCCTAGGGTTGTTTCCTTCCTTCCCTTGTGTGATTGTTTCCAATTAAGAAAACCCCTTTTTTCCAATTGTGCCCAAAACCTAGATTTTCAAAACCCAAATTCACACATTATATGTGAACGAAATTAGAAAATTTTAATACGATACGTAAAATTAGCTCATTCTCTACTGAATCATATTCAGTTTGCATCAATATGCCAATTTCAGTCTTACGCGATAAATTATAATTACAGTGTAAAACTGACATAAAAGTAACACATAAAATCATGTTATGCGCTACGACCTGTGGATCCGATACCACCGTAGCGTTTTGATGCAGGTAACGCAATGGAATAACAAAAACTAATCCTGCTTAAACCCCTCCAAGGATCACAGGGCAAGCTAGCAAAACATGATTAGGTTAGATAATTGTGTACCTTAGTTTTTGTGATAAGCACGAAGAAAAGTATCGTCGTCTCAAAGAGAATCCACACTTTTAATATTTGACTAGAGTCCTTCCCACGGTGTAGTGCTAGAAGTGGAAGAAGGAGGCAAGAGATCACGCAAACGGAGCAACCGACGAGCGCCTATGGAGGCCGACAGTAGCAAGGGGCGGACGGGTCTAGGAGGCTTCGACCTTCTTAGTTTTTGTCTCTCTCCTCGCGTTATTATGTTCTCTCAATAAGGACACACTTATGAGAAATAACAAGCTAGAGTGCCCTTATATAGTTAATAACTCCTTATTAACTACATATTTTCCTCAATACTAATCATGTCCTTACATGGATTAGTCCACTTGCAAACTAGTCCTACTAACTTTGCGTGTGGTTGTGTTATGATCGTTTTAATTAATTAGTCCAACTAATTAATATCCATATCCAGTTTAATCCATAAGGTTTGTGACCCCATTGGTTTCTACGCAGTTGGTAGTAACTATTACAAACATAGAGCGGTGTCAAGCAACACATCTATACCACCCAACTAATAGAAATAGTCAGTGATACTGACAAACCTCGTGCCTAATGTTACCATGTTGCATCATCCCTTTGTCTCTATATCCGGATTGTAAACGAGACATAATTGTTACACTCGTATATCCAATTAATTATTTCTCGATCCTGGGAATAGGCTTCTCCATGCAGATAACATCAATATCTCCATATTGATTTATCTTAGTATGGACAGAAATTCTATAAGCACTACCCCTCGAGTGGTCGTGGATATAAACTCCCATTATGTAGGAGGAACAAATCCTCTCTACATCACTGTCATCCCTCAGCTTGCTTCTCATCATGCCCGATGACAAATTTATAGTTACCCAGTTACGGTGTAACGTTTGATAATATCAAAGTATGATATTTTACAACTACAGTATCCAGTGACTTCAAGTATAAGGATTACAACACTATTAGAACTACGAGAACAACTTGTTACATTTTCATAATCTAATGTAGTCTTCTCGTGGTGGGTCTATCAAGTATGCCATTACCCCTAATGCATACCCATGTGTTAGAATTGATATCTCCATATCAATCTACCCACATACTAGTCTATAGGTTATCGTCATGTTAATCAATATAGTGGACAAGGGATATTTAAGATAATCAACACATTTTTAATCTAAGGACTTCATATATTAAATATCTCCATAAATAATACAATGATATTTTATATAAATAAAGTTGATACTAAATAGATTTCCTCTAGGGCATCTAAACCAACAGTCTCTCACTTGCACTAGAGCCAATCTGGTGCATCCCGTATGCCTATACCCCTAGTGTGCCCTTAATGCTTTCGCTGAACCAACGACTTTGTGAGAGGATGTGAAAGATTCGCATCTGTTGGAATCTTGCAGATCTTCACTTCTCCTTGATCGACTATCTCTCGAACTAGATGGCATCTCCTAAGAACATGCTTTAATTTCTAGTGTAACCTGGGTTCGTTGGCTTGTGCGATTGCTCCAGTGTTGTCACAGTACAATGTTATGGGATCCACAATGCTATGAGCCACACCAAGATCAGTGATAAACTTCTTTATCCAAACAGCCTCCTTTGTTGTGCCTGATAAATGTACCCAGCTTCATTTGTAGAATCAGCAACTGTCTCTTGCTTGGAACTCTTCCAGCTCACAGCTCCACCATATAGACAAAAAACATAAACTAACTGCGATCTATAGTCGTCTTCGTCGGTTTGGAAGCTCGCATCAGTGTAACTAATTACACTAAGTTCTTCCTCACCTCCAAATATCAAGAATGCATCCTTAGTTCTTCTCAAGTGAAAGTTTTTAATGTAGTCTAATTACAGGATCAAAATACACTAAAGGGGGGGGGGGGGTTGAATAGTGTATGGGAATTTTTTTTTTGCTAAAACACAGAATTTAACTAGGTAATGCAAGTATAAGACAGAAATCTCAAGGCCTTGAGATTTTGTAAGATTGGTAAGAAACTTCCTAAGTATAAAAGAAAGCTTGAAGGCCTTGAACTATCACAAGTTCAAAATAGTTTGTAAACCCTAGTTTGATTTAGATCACTTGCAAGAATAAATAGCTAAATTGTAAAGGAAAGAACACAAGGCAGTTTACAGAGTTCAGTCCCAATGGACCTGATCTCTGTCCGAGGGATCTAATCCCAATAGGATTGGGCAAACACTTCTTATTACTCACACATAAAAAAATCCCTAGATCTTCAAGCCTAAGTGAACTCCCTTACACCTATACAGCTTGTGGTTCCAAACCTCTCTAGTATCAGCTACTAAATGTTGAGCTGACAAGAACCTCTTGTTGTTCACTTGAACAACTAACCACTAGGTTTAATGAGGTATAAGATATATAGAAGATAAGCAGATTAAGGTACAATATAGAAAAACACAATAGATGAATAATCTAAGAAAGCCTGGATGTGTTCTTTAGGAAAGCTTGAATGAATGATCTTATGAAAGCACTGATTGAAGCTTGAAGTTGTGAGGATTGAATGTTTGATCTTCCACGAATGTAACTCTCCTTATTTTCAATTGATTTCTTTTCTCTGTAAGCTTCTATCTTCTTTCAAATTCAAACCTGTCTTTTATCTAATTCCAGCAACTGAATGAGAGATTTTAGGATCTCTGTTCCTTCAAATCCTCATCCTATTTGAAGGTCTGAGTAGATATCCGTTGGAGTTTGTTGTGATAAGATTGCAGGTTTGAAAACCCTGCAACAACATTAAGCATAGCAACAAAAAAAATCCAAATATATATAACAGCACTAAGTCTGTTTGGATATTCAGTTTATGAATAAAACTGAACCAAATAATAAAGCTATTAACCTGATTACCAACCAATCATATAAACCAATCGTGCAAGAAAGAATCAAGTTAGGTTTGTTAAAACTGTTGGCAGCTCAAGGCATATCTCAAGGCCTTGAAGCTCTAAAAATTCTTTACAGTTTTTACAACTGTATCACCAATCTAATTCCGATATCTGCAATATGTTAGACATATGGAGAATAGATAACTAGAATATTTGCAACAAGTATCTGATCTTAAGCATCAGATTGAACACCTGCAACACAAGATTGTTAGATCACAGTTCATAAGAACGCAGTTGTCAAAGCTTTGAGGCTTTGATCAATATCTCAAGGCCTTGAAGCCTTGATGACTTAGAGATACTTTGTCTTTCATAACTCTAAATGATTACTTCCAAAATCACACTTAGAAGTCTTGAATCAACAATCTCCCCCTTGATGAAAGAAAAAACACATAATCTTGTGTAAATATCCCTGCAGCTAGTTTTGTAAGAATTAGATACCAGAATTAACATAATCAGTTTAACAATAACACATATAAACATATCACAAGTTAACTGATAATGAAAACAAAATCACATTAAACCATTAAACCTGTCACATTAAACCATTAAACCTTAAAACACAAAACAACTTAAAAACTTATAAACCTTCTCCCCCTTTTTGACTTTCATCAAATAAAGGTGAACGAATGTTGGATCATTACTCATAGTCTTTTTTTTAAAAAAAAAAAATTGTTATTAAAAGACACAGTTCCTACTGAATGTCAAGGCCTTGAGATCAGATAGAAGAGAAGAAAAGAAAGATAGAAAAGATCAAGTATTTGGCTTTGACAAGTCTTCACTTCTTCTTTGATGCTTGGCCTTTCTCTGAGCCTTCTCCAGCATCTTCATCAGTTTCAGCTTCATCCGCAGAATGATACTCTTCCTTTTCTGCGTCCACTTCAGCAATAACTCATCAATGATTTCATCAACTTTCATGTCCTTGACTTTCACAGAAGCTCCCTCTGTAGCTGCATCAACACCCGTGTCTTCTTCAACTTCATCATCATCAGTTTTCTCAAATAGATCCTTTGATGTGAGCACAACTGGAATAGGCTTCTTCTTCCTTTTCAAGAAATATCCTAGCCTCTCATCTGAATCAAAACTAGTTTCATGACTAGTAGCAGTAGGGATCTTATCCAGATTCAAACCTTTGATGACTACATCCAGCTTGCCAGCCATCACACCCATCAAGGCTTTGAACTGATTAAACTCAGAAGAGAAGTCAAATAGCTTCTGTCTAAGATCCTCAATCTCAACTTCTCGTTCTTTAAACTTATCAAGCAACTGAGAGTTATCCACATTAACTTGTTCCCTTGATGTTTTAGCCCCCTTAGGTTTGATAAAAAATTTCTCCTCAAGCTCAGCTTTAGACAACTCTGAATAAAACTTCCAATGTCCCTTTCCTGTCTGAACCCCACCAATTCTTTGCAAAGCAGACTCATCAATCAACCCAAAACCACCTGTTATCTTCTCCCCTCCTTTCACAGGTACCTCAAAATGCTCACAGAAAAGTGGTAGTATATTGGCATATGGAAGAGGGTGGTTTCCGGTTTTGGTAGCACAGTAGATCATGTTCTCCGTAATCACAGTTGGTAGATCAATATCAAACCCTTGACATATCAAGTACATCAGGATGAGAACCTTATCTGTTACCAACTCTCTTGAGTTTTCTCTACAGACAACACTCCTCATCAGAATTGTGAATAAGATTTTAGCTTCATAGTTGAGCACAGAGTGTGTCAACTGTTTGGGACCAGTAGGAGTACCATCTATGAAGAACATGGCTTTGGATTTGTCTAGACATTCCTTCCTATTAGGGTGGTCAGCAACATTATACTTCCTAGTAATGCCCAAAACCTTGGAAAAAGCCCTATGGTGTAACCTTAAATCTATCCCAGCTACCTTAGAAGTTAACACAAACTTCTCTTCTCCTTCTTGAACCAAATTCAGGTAAAACAACCTAGTTAGCCTACGATAAGCTTTAGAACTAGGATTTAAAACCTTCCAAACAGCAGATTCTCTTAACTTCCTCATACAGTCAATATCCAACTTGTCTAGTAACTCCTCAGAAATCAAACTACAGAAAGCAACCTTAGATGATGCATACCCTTTCATCAAAAATCTCCTAACATCTGAGCTAATGAACCAATTAGAAGGCAGTGCATTTTTACCTTGAAAACCCTTTTTGGTTGCAGCAGCAAAATGCTTGATCCTTGATTTCTTCTCAGCAGGCTTATCCTTCTCTGGTTCCTCTTCAGCAGATTTCTTCTTCTCAACATCAACAGACTTCTTTTTGTCTTCCTTAGCAGACTTCCCTTTTTCTCCTTCATCTGGCTTTTTCTTGTCTCCCCCTTTCTTCTTTTCTGATCTTGGCTGATCATCACCCTGTACTCATGTATCCTTCTGTGGATCAACACTTCAACCTTCATCCCCTTTCTCTGTTATGATCTTCTTTGCAGGAGGCGAATCTCCATGCAGACTCTATGTACCTTCTTAATCTGAATCAGAAATTATGATCTTCTCCTTCTTGTTGGCCCTCTTCTTAGATCTAGCAGAAGGCTTACCCTGTTGTTGAATCCTGGCTGATTTGCGCTCCATTGGGAAATTAGGGTTTTGGGATAAGATTGGAAGAGAGAGAGAAGAAAGACGTAGAAGATTGAGAAAGAATGAAGAGAATAGAGAGAAAAACCCTGACTTTCAGCTTAAGTAGGTTGAGAAAAAGAGTTTAAAAAGGACTCTTCAAAAATCTACATGAAAAACATATTCTTCTAAAATCTACATGCAAAACATATCTAGAAGATATTTTAAGATATTTTAGAAAATTCTCTGAGTAATTCAAACATCATACAATTATCTAAAAAAATAATATATAATATTTGGTGATCCATTAATTTAACAATTAAACTACACAGATGTTTCAAGACCTTGGAGAACAATCTCAAGGCCTTGAGATTTTCTGCAGTTTCAGAAATTTCAATGTTTTGGACTATAATTTCAAGGCTTTAGAAAGTATAATCTCAAGGCTTTGAGATTTGAATGAATAATCACAAGTAAGTACTAATGCTCCCCCTAAACCAATGCATCCTTGTTTAACATACCCAGTTCAAGCCTTCGGGATGCAAACCTATCATCTGGAAAAGGTTTAGTGAAAACATCAACAATCTGCATGGTAGTAGAGATAAAAGATAGAACAACATCACCTTTTTCTGCATGATCTCTAAGTAAATGATGCCTTACATCTATATGCTTGGTTCTTGAGTGCTGTACTGGATTCTTAGAGATTGAAATGGCACTTGTATTGTCACAACTGATATCCCCATTTCTGAAATCATATCCAAGATCTCTAAGCTGTTGAGCAATCCACAACACTTGTGAGCAACAAGCTCCCCCTGCAATATACTCAGCTTATGCAGTTGATAATGCTACAGAGTTTTTATTCTTGGAATGCCAACTAATTAGTGAAGAACCAAGAAACTGAAAACATCCAAAAGTACTCTTCCTATCCACTTTGTATCCTGCAAATCAACATAAAGTTAGATCTCCTTTGATACCAAATCCCCAAGTCTTTGGTTCCATTCAAATATCTAAAAATCCTCTTAACAGCAGTTAAATGACTTTCCTTAGGATCTTCTTGAAATCTTGCACACATGCAAACACAAAACATAATATCAGGTCTACTAGCAGTTAAGTACATAAGTGATCCAATCATACCTCTATACTCCTTTTAATTTACACTCTTACCATTTGAATCCTTGTCTAAGGATAGTGATGAACTCATAGGAGTTTTGAGTGCCTTGAACTGTGTCATATTGTACTTTTTTAACAAGTCCTTGGTATAGTTTCCTTGATGTACAAAGATTCCTTTCTTCATTTGTAAAACATGAAGTCGAAGAAAGAATTTCAGTTCTCCCATTAAGCTCATCTCAAACTCCCTGCACATTAGACTAGAGAACACTTTTGAAAGAGCATCATTAGAAGCACCAAAAAGAATATCATCTACATAGATCTGAACTACTAACACGTCAATTTCATGATGTTTAATGAAAAGATTTTGATCTACTATACCTCTCTTGAAATTATTGTCAAGTAAAAACTTTGAGAGTCTGTCATACCAAGCCCTTGGAGGTTGTTTTAAGCCATAAAGATCTTTGTCTTATTTGTAAACATGATCAGGGAAATTTTCATCTTCAAAACCAGGAGGTTGAGCTACAAAGACATATTTTTTAAATAACCATTCAAAATAGCACATTTGACATCCATTTGATAAAGTTTTATGTGTTTGTGAGATGCAAATGCAAGAAGTATTCTAATAGCTTCTAACCTGGAAACAGGAGCAAATGTCTCCTCATAGTCTATACCTTCTTCTTGATTGTATCCTTGTGCCACAAGTCTGGCTTTGTTTCTTACCGCTTTGCCATTCTCATCAAGCTTATTTCTGAACACCCATATGGTTCCAATAACTGATTGCTCTTTTGGTCTAGGAACCAGATTCCATACATTATTTCTTTCAAATTCATTCAGCTCACTTTGCATTGCAATGATCCAATCTGCATCTTCTAGTGGTTCTTTTGCATTCTTGGTCTCAATCAGTGATACAAAAGCACTAAAAGCACATAAGTTCTTCAACTGACTTCTTGTCTGAGTTCCAGTAGTTGGATCAGATATGATATTGTCAGCTGGATGGTCTGCAAGATACTTAAACTTCTTCCTTGGTGTCCAGGAATATGTTCCTTCAAGGCTTTGAGTTCTTGAAGCAGTAGAAGGAGCATCATAGATAGTTTCAGTTTCAGTCTCAAGGCTTTGAGATTTTGGCTTTGCAGGAGGTTCAAGGCCTTGAGATTATACTGACTGATTCTGCACTTTAGTTTATCCTTTGTCTTCTTTCACAATGTCATCATCAGCCTCATGCTTGTTCAAATTAAGATCTGCAAAACTTTCACTCAAAGAATCCTTAGTACTTTAATAAAAAACACATGAATACTCTCTTCCACAATCTTGGTTTTTCTATTGAAAATTCTATAAGCTTTGCTAGTTTGAGAATATTGAAGAAATACACCTTCGTCACTTCTGGCATCAAACTTACGAAGATTGTCTTTACCATTATTATGCACAAAACAAGTACAACCAAAAGGTTTGAAATAAGAAACACTATGCTTCCTGCCTTAAAACAATTCATATGGAGTCTTTTTCAAAATATGCCTGATCAAACATCTATTAAGCAGATAATTCGCAGTATTAACAGCTTCTGCCCACAAATACTTTGGCAAATTACTTTCAAGTAGCACGATTCTAGACATATCCTCAGGCGTCCTATTTTTCCTCTCAACTACTCCATTTTGCTGAGGGGTTCTAGGTGCAGATAAGTTGTGTGAAATGCCATGCTTTGCACAAAATAAATCAAAGTCAAGCTGATCAAAGTCCCTACCATGATCACTTCTAATATATGCAATAGGAAAGTTTTTCAAAGCTTGAAGCTCTTTGCACAGTTTAGAAAATTCAGATAAGGCTGCAGTTTTGTTTCTAATAAACATAACCCATGTAAATCTAGAATAATAATCTACTACAAAAAGCATATACCTCTTATCTTTTGTAGTTTGAACTCTCATTGGACCACACAAGTCCATATGCATAAGTTCTAAGGGTCTAGAAGTACTTACAAAGTTCTTTGGCTTGAATGAGCATCTTGTTTGTTTACCTTGTACACATGCCTTGCAAATCTCATCATCTGAGAATTTTAGAGATGGTAAACCTCTTACCAAGTCATTTGAGATGAGTTTATTCAAGGTGTGTATGCTAATGTGCCCAAGCTTTCTATGCCAAAGCTTTGAATCTTCCTTCAAGGCCTTGAGGCACTTCAACTTGTCACCTACAACACTGTTGGTACTCATAGCATATAAATTGTATGATCTAGGAGCAGTGAGTATGTAATTTCTAGATTTATCATCTTGAACAAAACATTTCTCCTTGTCAAATATAACATTATAACATTTATCCCTTAATTGAGTAATACTAAGCAGATTATATTTAAGTCCATCCACAAGATAAACATCAGAGATAAAGTTGGTATAACCATTACCAATACTACATATGCCAATAATATTGCATTTTGCCTTCTCACCAAGTGTAATTGTCCCTCAAGATTTCTCTGTGAGCTCAGTAAAAAGAGACTTCTTTCCACTCATATGTCTGTAACAACCTCTGTCTAATATCCATTCTGATCCTTCAAGGCCTTGGTGACATCCTGAAAAAATGAATCATTGCCTCAACAGGCTGTTAGACCAAGTGTAGAACTTTGAGTCATACTCAGAATCAGCCATGTTTGGTGGTCTAATTCCATTTGGGACTCAAATCTTCTTAACCTGTCCCTTAAGCTGATAAGGATAAGTGTTCCTCAGAATATGAGGTTTTGTTCTTCTGAAGGGACAAGTTAATTTGATATGACCAATTTTTCCACAATAATGACATTTTGGAGAATGTATGCTACCAGATTTGACAAAAGTAGTTTGCCTTTTCTTTGGAAAATTTGGATTATATCCAATCCACTTTTATGCATTGATTTCAGACGTTCTCCAAGAATGAGATTCTAATATGTTCTGAGCCTGTAAAACTGGTTAGGATCTTTGTAGACTCTTGAATTTTCTTAGTCAAAGAACAGATTTGTTGTTCTAAATCTTCTGAATGAGTCTTTAGATCAAAAAACCTTTCAGTTAAGAGAGTGTTTTGATCAAGAATCTCTTTTATCTGTGCCTTCAAGGCTTTGAATCTGCTGTCCAAGGCCTTAAATTCCTTTTCAATTGTTGTCTTAGAAACTTCACTAGTCTTGTTGGTAAAAATCAAGTCCAAGTTTTCTTTTACCTGCTCATGAACAATAAACTTTAAAGAATCAATCTCATTTCTGTAACTTTTCTCATTTAAAAACATGATTTTGATAATTTCAGGAAGTACATCAGAAGGACTAGCAAGAAGGTTTTTTTATCATTTCCTCAATATGTTTGTCTAAAGGCTTTTCTTCATCATTTTTAGCCATGAAGCATAAATTTACTTGTCCTTCTTCTGTATCTGAATCACTTGATGAATCAGAATCACTCCATGAGGCCATCATTGCATTATTCCTTCTTTTGTCATTGTCTTTCTTTTGAAAGTTCCTGTTCTTCTTCTTTTGTGGACACTCCCTTACTAAATGATCTGCATCACCACATTCAAAGAAATTCATTACTTTAGTTTTATGTAATGTGATGAGGACTTACCTTTGTAATCCTTGCTGCTTGAAGGTCTTGATCTCTCTCTATTGTAGTCTTCGTTTCAAAGTTTTTCTTCTTCTTGAGAATCCGGGCCAAGGCCTGGGATATCAATGATAAAGCCTCTTTATCATCATGCTCATCTTCAGTCTCAAGGCTTTGAGGTTTTTTATTGTATTTAGCCTTGAGTGCTAGATTCTTGATGTTGTCACTGAGATCACCTTCTACATATTTCATAGACATCTTATGAGTGAGCAGCTTTCCTTGTAGATCATCTCGCTGAATAAGACTTAAATCCCGAGCTTCCTCAATAGCTGTTGTCTTTGGATCCCACTTAGCTTTTGGCAAACTTCTCAGAATCTTCCTGACATTTTCCTCATTTGAGAAACTTTTTCCCAGTGACTCCAGATTGTTCACCACATCAGTGAATCTTTTGAACATCTCCTTGATAGTTTCCTCTGAGTTCATCTTGAACAACTCATATTGCCTCAGAAGTATGTTGATATTGGTTTGTTTGACTTGACTTGTTCCTTCATATGTCACAACAAGTTTGTCCCATACTTCTTTGGCACTTTTTGTCACTCTGTTGAACTCATCTGCATTAAGATCATAGTATAACATATTCATATCCTTGTAATTTTGGGATACCTTTTTCCAGTTCAGTAACTTATAGATTTTCCTCAGACTTGATGCATCTAACTCCATAAATGGTAGTTAAATACTCATGAGGACCATTCTGAATTATTGACCACAATTCTATGTCTTGATCTATGATGAACATCTTCATCAACGCCTTCCAGTGCATGAAGTTGTCACCACAGAACAAAGGAGGTCTGTTTGCTGCCCTTCCTTGAGAGAAGCCACCATCTCCTACATCACTCATAGTCACAAGATTGTTTGATCTCTAGTAGTGATACAAGCTCTGATACCAATTGAAACCTTGTAATGTAGGCTAATTACAGGATCAAAATACTCTAGAAGGGGTGGGGTTGAATAGAGTATGGGAATTTTTTTTTGCTAAAACACAGAATTTAACTAGGTAATGCAAGTATAAGACAGAAATCTCAAGGCCTTGAGATTTTGTAAGATTAGTCAGAAACTTCCTAAGTATAAAAGAAAGCTTCAAGGCCATGAACTATCACAAGTTCAAAATATTTTGTAAATCCTAGTTTGATTTAGATCACTTGCAAGAATAAATAGCTAAATTGTAAAGTAAAGAACACAAGGCAATTTACAGAGTTCAGTCCCAATGGACCTAATATCTGTCTGAGGGATCTAATCCCACCATGATTGGGCAAACACTTCTTATAAAAGCACAGAAACAGCCCTAGATCTTCAAGCCTAAGTGAACCCCCTTACACCTATACAACTTGTGGTTCCAAACCTATCTAGTATCAGCTACTAACTGTTGAGCTAACAAGAACCTGTTGTTGCTCACTTGAACAACTAACCACTAGGTTTTGTGAGGTATAAGATATACATAAGATAAGCAGATTAAGGTACAATATAGAAGAACGCAATAGATGAATAAGCGGAGAAAGCATGGATGTGTTCTTCAGGAAAACTGGAATGAATGATCTTCTGAAAGAACTGATTGAAGGTTGAAGTTGTGAGGATTGAATGTCTGATCTTCCACGAATGTAACTCTCCTTATTTTCATTTGATTTCTGTTCTCTGTAATCTTCTATCTTCTTTCAAATGCAAACCGGTCTTTTTATCTACTTCCAGCAACTGAATGAGAGATTTTAGGATCTCTGTTCCTTCAAATCCTCATCCTATTAAACTGCATTTCTCAACAGCTCTGAGTAGATATCCGTTGGAGTTTTTTTGTGTTAAGATTGCACGTTTGAAAACACTGCAACAACATTAAGCATAGCAACAAACAAAATCCAAATATATATAACATCACTAAGTCAACATGGATATTCAGTTTATAAATAAAACTGAACCAAATAAACAAGGTATTAACCTGATTACCAACCAATCATATAAACCAACACACATTTGTTTAATACTTGTAAAAGTCATTAAACAATCATAATAACAATGATCAAATCTTGCAAGAAAGAATCAAGTTAGGTTTGTGAAAACTGTTGGCAACTCAAGGCATATCTGAAGGCCTTGAAGCTCAGAACATTCTTCACAGTTTTTACAACTGTATCACCAAATTTCTTTGATTCAATCTAATTCTGATATCTGCAATATGTTATACATATGAAGAATAGATAACTAGAATATTTGCAACAAGTATCTGATCTTAAGCATCAGATTGAACACCTGCAACACAAGATTGTCAGATCACAGTTCATAAGAAAGCAGTTGTCAAAGCTTTGAGGCTTTGATCAATATCTCAAGGCCCTGAAGATTTGATGACTTAGAGATACTTTGTCTTTCATCACTCTAAATGATTGCTTCCAAAATCACACTTAGAAGTCTTGAATCAACATCAAGTACTTAAGGATATTCTTGACAACAATCCTTTGACTCTCACCCGGATTGGACTGGTATCTGCATACCATACTCATTGCGTATGACACATCAGGTCTACTACATAACATGGTGTACATGATAGATCCTATAGCCGACGCATATGGGATCATACTCATGCGGTCCTTCTCAATCTGATTGGAAGGACAATTATCCTTCGTAAGGGTGATTCCATGTGACATGGGCAAGAATCCCTTCTTCGATTCTTGTATGTTGAACCGTTTCAACACCTTGTCTGTATATGTAATTAGTCTTAGGCCGAGCAGCTTCCTCGATCTACCCCTATAGATCTTGATACCTAGTATATATGCTGCATCACCTAAGTCGTTCATTGCGAAACGCTTCCCTTGCCAATCTTAAACAAATTGCAACATAGGAATGTCGTTTCCAATGAGTAGTATTTCATCCACATACAAGACCAGAAACACAATAGAACTTACACTAACCTTCTTGTAGACACAAGGCCGATCTTCGTTTTTATGAAGCCAAATTCTTTGACCGCGTCATGAAAACATCGACTCCAACTCATAGTGCCCTTACTTCAATCCATAGATGGATCGTTTCAACTTACAGAATTTGTTTGTATGCTCTGGATCCTCAAAACTCGATGAAGTTTCCATACAAAAACGCTTTTTTGACATCCATCTGCCATATCTCATAGTCGTGATGAGCTGCACTAGCAAGTAGAATTCGAATGGATTTGGTCCGTACGACTGAGGAAAAGGTTTCATCATAGTTAATACCATGAATATGTCTGAATCCTTTAGCCACCAATCATCCCTTATAGACAACTACTTTTCCATCCATGTCGATCTTCTTCTTAAAGACCCACTTGCACCCTATGGGTTGAACCCCATCGGGTGGTTACACCAAAGTCCATACTTGGTTGGAGTACATGGATTCCATTTCGGATCTCATGGCTTCAAGCCACTTCTTTGGGTCTGGCCCTTTCATGGCCTCTCAATAAGTAGTAGGCTCATCATCTATGAGTAATACGTCACTTCTCGGTCTTAGTCATGAGAAGTCCATACCTCTCTGGCTCCTGACGTACCCTACTCGACCTACGGAGTTCTTGTGTTACTTGAACATGCTGTTCCACAACTCCTTGTGATTCTTCTTCATGCTCCATTATCTAATCAGTGTTTTGTGGTTCTTGAATTTCTTCAAGTTCTACAGTCCTCCCACTGGATTCTTTTGAGACAAATTCTCTTTCTAGAAACACACCGGTCCGAGCAACAAACACTTTGTTCTCGAGTGGATTGTAGAAATAATATCCTTTCGTTTCCATAAACTTACACTTATCTGACCCAGGTCTGAGCTTGTCACTCTGTAAACATTTTACATATACGTCGCAACCCAAATCCTCATAAACGACACTATGGGACACCTCCTAGTCCATATCTCATATGGAGTCTTCATGACCGATTTGGATGGAACACAGTTAATGGAAAAAGAAGTTGTCACTAGAGCATGTCCACAAAACGATATCGGAAGGTCCGCTTGACACATCATAGGCCGCACCATGTCAACCAAGGTGTGATTCCTCCTCTCGGACATACCATTCCATTGTGGCGTTCCGGGTGGAGTGAGTGGGGACAAGATCCCACACTCTCTAAGATAGTCGTCAAACTCTTAGCTCAAGTATTCTCCTCCACGATCCGATCATAGAGCCTTGACACTTTTGTCAAGTTGCTTCTCTACATCGTTCTTAAATTCTTTGAACAATTCAAAGGATTCAGATTTGGCCTTCATAAGGTATACTAATCCATATCTACTGAAATCATCATTAAACGTAATAAAATAAAGATAACCACCTCTGTTCGACGTGGGAAACGGTCCACATACATCAGTATGTATGAGTGCCAATAACTCACTAGTCCTCTCAACTTTCTTATTGAAAGGGAGTTTTGTCACTTGTGCATGATCTAGTTCGGGTACCTCCATAGGAAAAACTGTGTCAATGGGAGGCATGGGATCATGTGTTGGCGCAGGTGGCAGAATTGGGGTTGGCACATTTGCATGTGCAGAGTTGGGGCATGCGTAGTAGCTGGTACAGGTGCAGAGCAGGTGCAGGTACAAGTTATGTAGTAGGCACATATGCCATAGCAGGTTTATACACAGTGTCTAAAACATTTGCAATGTCAGGTTGATCGGAACCAACCAATTCGGCCATGGTAGGGGATACAACATTGGTACAGGTTTGGTAGGTTTTGAGGTGGAAAAGGGAAAGATATGAGGAACGAAAAGCACCGTGCGAGAGACATAAATGAGATCAGTAGAATATCAAGACACTTGTAAGCTGACTGTGTGACCGAATAGCCAAGAAGATGCACAAAACTGATTGTGGCTCAAGTTTGGAGCTGGTGTATGGACAAAGCCAGGGAAAGCATTGGCATCCAAAAGGTTGGAGAAAGTAATGGTTAGCGGTGTGTGAAATAATTTGAAGTATGGGGAGTCATTACAAATTAAAGGAGTCGGCATTCGATTGATTATATATACATTGGTTTGGAAAGCATGCGGCCAATATGTGAGCGGTAGGGACGCAACATTGAAAAGATACAGACCATTCTCTACAATATGGCGATATCGAGGCTCAAACGTGCCATCGTGTTCGGGTTTATGTGGAGTAATGGTGAGATGGGTGATACCATTAAGGTTGAGTTGGGGTGGAAGATCAGAGAACCAAGTGAGAATGGGTTGGAGGAAACACTTCTCTACAAAATATTTGAATTGAGAGGAAACTGAATCTACATTAGATTTTTTCTTGAGAGGGTAAAGCCATATATATTTGGTGAAGTGGCCATCATATACTGCATAGTAGAGGTAGACACCACGAGATATTTTTTAGTACCTCGTACATCACTATAGAGAAATTCAAGTGGGTGAGATCTGGTAAGTGAGTTGTCTGAAGAAGGAAGGTTATGACTTTTATTGATATGACATGAGGTACATGAGAAGTTCCTAAGGCTACATTGAGGCAGGGATAGATTACATTTTTGTAAGATAAGTCCTAACGTTCTATTTCAGGGATGACAAAAGCTCTGATGGATTTGGTGGATGTATGAAAAATTTGTTGTGTTGACTGTTGGTGTATGCCCTAGAGGCAATCCTATCATGACATTTGTTTATAAATTTTTTTCATTCATTTTGTTATCTCTATGGAGATATGTTGACATAATGAAGTCCTTCGAATAAATGTTGTATTCTTTAATATACCTAGTCTAGTATTATTTCTAATTCAGACGACTGTGATGCATCGAGACTAGTATGTGGGTGGATTCATATTCTATCCATCCCAAAATGTTTGTCATGTTTGCCATCTTGGCTTATCCAAAAATTGTGTTTTCTTTGAAAACACAACCACTTTTTACCATCACCACTATTACACGTCATTAATTACATGATTGTAGTATTTCCATACGAATCCACATGTACTATCATCATTAATATGTTATGGTAATTTTAGTAATACAAGATTTTTTTGCAGGTTTTTGCACTACCTTAATATTTGTGAAAAGTCAAAGAAGACAAACAAAATGGGACGGAGGGGGTATGAGATATCAAGTCAAAAACATGGGTACGAATTACAAGTAATGGTGTACTTGATTGGATTCCATGAGAACACTCCATTGATGTTATGTGAGTGTCAAAAGTGCTTCTCATAGTGACATTGGTGTTGTGACCCTATGACTTTAAGTCACTACTTTCCTTAGATGTAAAGTGACATGTTTTAATACCGTCAAATGTCACTTTCTGAAAAGGAGATTATAAAGGCGGTAATTGGACATGTAATGAAACATGCTGAGGGGTGTGAGTGATGTAGATATAGTTTGTGTTGGAATAGATGCCCTAGAGACAATCTTATTTAGTATGAACAATGTTTTAGCTAGAATAATCATTGTATTATTTATGGAGATATCTAATACAATGAAGTCCTCAGATTAAGAATGTGTTGTTTATCTTAAATATCCCCAGTCAATTATACTAATTAACTGGACGATCAACTATAGACTAGTATGTTGGTAGATTTATATGGATATTTCAAGTCTAGCATATGGGGGAGGAATTAGGAGTGATGGCATACTGTACTGACCTACAACGAGAAGGCTACATACAAGTTATGTTTAGTCACAAGTGCTTCTCGTAGTGACAATGGTTTTGTCATCCTTAGACTTGAAGTCACTAGATACTCTAGTTGTGAATATTGTGTTTTGACATCGTCAAACACTACACCATGACTGGGTAGTAATGAAGGCGTATATCGGACACAATAGGAAGCAAGCTTAGAGATGGTAGTGATGTAGATAGAATTTTTCTCTCCCCTGTAACGGTAGAAAATATCCGCGACCACTCGAGGGGTAGTCCTTATAGAATGTCTGGCATTCTCAGATAAATCAATATAGGATATTGATGTTATCTACATGGATAAGACTATTCCCAAGATTGAGAAACTATTGATTGGATATACGAGTGTGACTTGTATGTCTCGTGTCCAATCCGGATATAGAGACAAAGGGATGAGACAATATAGTCACGAGGTTTGTCGGATTACTGACTATTTCTTCTACTTGGGGGCATGGATGTGTTGCTAGACAACGCTCCATGTTAGTAATCATTACTACCAACTAAGTAGAAACCTTTGGGGTCACACGCCATATGGATTAAACTAGACTTGGGAATTAATTAATATGATTAATTAAATAGAAGGATCGATATGCAACCACGTGCAAACTTAGTAGGACTAATATGCAGTGTGGACTAATCCATGTATGAACATGATTAGTATTAGGGCGTTTTTCAGTTAATAAGGAGTTATTAACTGTATTAAGGATACTCCTAGCTTATTTCACATGTGTGTGTGTCATAATTGTTATAACCCAAAGAGTGAACAAATCAAGGAGGGAGAGCAAGACAAGGCTATGTCGTCGCCCTCACCCGTCCGTCCCCTCCCCGTGCGCCGTTGGTCTCAAGGAGGCACGCTGCCCAGTTTTGTTTACGTGATTCTTATTCTTTCTCCTTTCATAAATTGCTAGAACAAGACGAGGAAGGACTCTAGATTTGATCCTAGGAGTGGACTATCCATAGAGTCGTGAACACTATTTCACGTGAAGTCATCCAAGGAGACAAACAAGGTACTTGATACAAAATCTTTTACTATCGTTTTGATGTCTAGTACTGTGATCCTTGGAGGGTCTTGTGCGGATCTTTATTATTATTTATTCAGCTGCGTAATACGATACAAAACCCTACAGTTTTTCCCTCCTACATAACAAGAGTAAATAGACATGGCCACTCGATGAGTGAGAATATGGAAAATGCATGGTCGTGCTCAAATGAATCAATATGAGATAGATGTCCTTTGTCTATCTAAGTTTACTCAGGCAATCGAGAAGCTGTAGATTGGATATAAAAGGGTTACACTCCATGCCTTATGTCTAATCTGGATATATGGACAAAGGGATTGTACGATACGATAACATTGGTCATAGAGATTCGTCAGATCACTCGCATTCCTATTACTTGAATAGCATTGGTGTATTGGTAAATACCGCACTGTGTTTGTAATTGTTACTACCAACATAATAAGAAACTTACAAGGTGATACAAAATAATTGATCCAAATGGAATTAATTGCTCATTAGTAGAGTAAAGAGCAATCAAGGATTTCAGACATAAGTGCAATCTAATCCTAACTGTTAGGGTTAAGGAGAAAGTCCAATTACCTCATCCCTATAAATACCGTAGCCTGTGGCTAGTTTGTGTTTTTAGCACTATTCGTATCAGATACGTAATAGCTAGGGTTAGAGAGGTGTTTTCTGATAACTCTCTATCTGAGTTATATTTCTTGCACGTTTTATATCGTTTTGCGTGATTTCCAGGTTGATAATCTTAGTTTTACACTATGATTATAGAGAAAACGTAGAATTTCAGCTCTAGGCGTTATTTTGTTAATCTTAGCGTTTCTCGCATTATTTTATATATTTTTGTCACGTTTGGTCGCACGGGTTGTGTTTTCTGTTTTTTATCTTTTTTTTTTTTTTTTTTTTTTTTTTTTTTTTTTTTTTTTTTGCAGAGAACGGCGCTTGGGAGATGAAGCGAAGAGGAGAAACAAGCTTGGGAGATTAATCGGGAGCTAAAACAACGAAGAAATCGTGAAGACAATGGTGTAGAGACATGGAGAGGGGAGGCAAGTGTCATTTAATCAAATTTGTGTAATGACACTTTAACCCCCCTCCCCATACTTAGCCGAAATTAGGAGGAGAAAGTTTTACCAACTCATTGAAGTGTGCGATCAGAGCTGGTGGTCCCATGATCAGAAGTTGATCGTACGGCCAGGATATGTGGTCGCACGATCAGACAGCAGATTAGAAGCCAACCATCCATGAGACACGATCAGAGATTTGTGGTCGTGCGACCTGAAGTACTGACCATCACACTCAAGGAAATTAAAGGGGGGGGGATTTTGGGTTATTAATTATTAGTCTCTTGGGATTAATTAATACACGCTAGACGTAAAACAAGAGAAGAACGAGATGTGTAGGTTTTGAGTTCTTCTTCCTTTCAAATCTTGTATGGATAAAATTTTGTACTTTGTTGGTTGATTTCAATTAGCTAAACTATTTGCTAGGCGTATCTACGAGAGCCTAGGGTTCATGTAAACGATGTTATATTTCCGGATTTGATCTTTGCTTAATGATTTAATGATTTCATCTTTTGAGTCAATTATAGTTTCTTGTTTATGTTAGTAACCCTACTCGAGTGACATGACTAGGAGATAAACTCGGATTCAAGAACTAGGGTTTATTCAATAATTGGTTCATGCTTAAGTCAGCTTTATTCAAATTCAATTTTTCATGTACTGTGCATAGTACTCAGTGTTAATGGAGTACTTAATTGGAAAAACTACATAGTTAGCGAATGCAAGACAGTGATTCTAAATATCTAGGATGAGACATGAACGACGGTTCTGAATCATTGAGACCAGAAGGAGAAGTTAATAGGATTGACCAGTGTGGGCAGATTCTGTACGATTGTTCAGCTATTTCGTGAAACGATGGACCAACACGACCTGTTATCGTACCAGTAGATGACCTACTAGAATGCCCCGGTAGGCACAGGAGACCGATCGAAGGTTGTAGCCTACCGTGAAGTAGAATGACTTGCGACCCATAGGAGATAGTCAGCGCTGTTACTCGGATTAATTAGAATATAGTTAACGTGTTGCTCAAATTATTCGTACATCGTTTACAACACTAGGTGTTCTAGAGATCGCCTAGTTTCTCCATATTTGTTTCTTTATAAAAAAATACAGAAAGATTAGTTTAGTTGTTATTCCAATTTTTAGTCGCTTGTTTGGGGGAAACAATACTTTAAATCACAATTCTTCCTCCGGTACCATATTCTAAATTAAATAACTAATTAAATAATCTCAAGCCTATCGTCGTGGGATCGATATCTTGGGTTGAAATACCACCCTATATTTAATTGACCGTGCACTTACACATACGCGTTAGTAAATTGCGTCAAGCTTTTGGCGCCGTTGCTGGGGAAAACAGTTTGATTATTTAGATAGGAATTTGTTTACAGTACTTTCCTTTAGTTTTTTTTTTTGTTTTGTTTCTATCTTTGTGCTTCACGGGTGTCTTGTGAGTCTATTTTCTTTGAAATAACGCAAGATGCAGGAGTTTTTCTAAGCATTTGGAGCGAAAAATATTATTCGGGTCCCCCCTACTGTTTCTACTACAGGGGTAACCATGAAGAAGATGACGCATGCATGAGTTGGTGCTATGGATG
Source organism: Linanthus parryae (assembly GCA_023055425.1). Classification (NCBI taxonomy): domain Eukaryota; kingdom Viridiplantae; phylum Streptophyta; class Magnoliopsida; order Ericales; family Polemoniaceae; genus Linanthus; species Linanthus parryae. The sequence goes on along the minus strand of JALGPY010000007.1, from coordinate 78,689,070 downwards.
CGGCATTTGGCACGATCATAGAGACCCGTGTCAAGTTCATCCACCCCATCTCCATCAGCAGTCACAAGATGATTCATTAACCATTATGGAGCATATGTGGTAGATGATAAATTTGAATACGAATCTAGTAGAGGAATTGGAGTTGTCAGTCGCAAGGTATTCAGGTACACAAGAGCCACAAGAGGATTCCTTGTCGATGACCTTGAGACCCAACTTGAGCCTCCATCATCGCCACCAGAAGAAGACGATTCGGATAAACCTCATTGGCTTCCAGCTGTACGAGAGAGGAAAAATACACTTTGGGTTAAGATGGAGCAACAACGAGAGTCTGCACCGCAAGCTACATCAATGGAAGAACAAATACCTGAGCTGAGCGATGACTGCAGTGTCCAGGAAACATCGGTGGACTCTGCCATTTATGAGGACTCAAACTCTGATTCAGACTGATATGGACCTGTGTGCCCAAGATGGGAGGACCTGTCGTATTGCGAGCCAAAAACACAGGCACCCTCACTTCCATGGCATGATTGGGAAGAAACCAAAATTGGAAGCATGTAGTGTGCTGATGACAAAGCTGATGAAGCACTTGTGCCCAAACCTGTTGAGGTAAAATCCCCTACTCATACTTTTGAAGAATTCTTCGTATCTCATATTAATCAAGTCTATGACGAGTTCGAAAGACTTGTGTATGGAGATTCGTTTGGGGAAGATCATCATGAGAACTTCCAATCTCTTGTTCTGTGGGTGATTCTATTAATGATCCCTATGCCATAGTCAAGGATTTGGAAATCAACAAGTGTGGGAGTCTGGATGAATTGCATGGGTTGACTAAATAGAATCAAGCGCCGAAGACATACTACTGGGATGAATTTATTGAGAGAGATGCATTTGAGCCCAGTGGCACTTGATGGAAGTTGATAAAGAAGATAAAATCCAAGATGAAATGAGTCAAATTCTACACTTCTCCACCATCGTTATAGCATAGAGGTGCGCTTGAGAAGAGAGTTCTGAAAAAGATATGGTGGAAGAATAAGAAGTGGAGGGATAAAGTAGCCTCCACTATCCTTTTCGGTTGAGGTAACGGGGTCGGGTCGTCGACCTTAAATTACAAGTGTTGCTTGCCAGGAAACCCAATGTAGAGTAGGATGTTATTTTTGTTTTGTTTTTGTTTTTAATTCTCCATATCTAATATTTGAGGGTTTAGAGAAAGTTTCTTTAATACTTTCAATCGGTTTGCACGGACAGGTACAAAATACGCTATGGATTCCTTTTCTTGATGCGCGTGTTGGAGAGTGTTCGGTAGGAGCTCATCGGAATCCGGACGCGGATGCAGATTACTGGAAATTGTCAATGATCCATAAGACCCCTTCTTGTTGCAGTTTCCCGGACACGGTGCCCATCTAGTTCCGGGCACCCCAGGTATCTCTAACTCTCTCTCTCTCTCTCTCGTCTTTTCTACGTTTGAGCAGTAATTTTTGAGATCCACCGCCTACACATTTAAGCAAGGAAACATCATATTTGATCTCTAAATTTGTTGAGGACAACAAAATGCTTAAGTGTGTGTGTGTGGGGGGGGGGGGGGTGAGTCTAATTTCACTAGCCATGTCGCTCCTCGCATATCCTTGTTACATATAATATGTGTCGTATTGTGGGTCTTTGTGGTTAGTGTAGAGTATTTCAATATGTTTTCGTATTGTGTTAGATTAAATTTCTTCATTTTTAGCACCTTTACTCTATTGAGTCCCCCTACCGAAAATTCGTGGTTAGTCGAGTTGGCCGAAATGCATATAGAGTAGGAAAATATAAAAAATTGAAAAAAAAGTTAGAGAAGTGAAAAATTCATAAAAATTAATTTTTTGAGTTAAGGGAAATTGATGAAGCTTGAAGCCAGAGAGAGTTCAGTGAAAGAGTCTCAATGAATAGGAAGCACCGTATTAAGGAAAAAATTTAACTTTTGGTATGCGCACCGGTTTCACGAAAGGATGTTCCGGGTATTCAGGGTAAAGTTGAATGTAGATTTTTGGGCATACCTTTTCCTATAGTGTCCTAGGAGGATCAGGCCTTTGGGGTAGTCAAATTGTCTGTTCCTAGTGGAAACTTGTGGTCTCTTATTAATCTGGGGTGGACCTTCGTGTAGAGTTGGTACACTGGCTTAGCCAAAGTGAAGTTAGGTAGTGTACACCACATCCCTTACGGAGGTTTCAAGAGCTAACCGAGAAAGCCCACACTTATCTTCTCTAACTGCACGACTGAAAATAAAATGAAGAGAATGAAAAACAAAACAAATCAAAATCTTCTCTTGGACTAGATACGGTAAAGTGGCTAATGTTCCCCTGTTCGCCCGGGAAATTTGGATTCAAACCAATTAGAGCGTCTAAGGAAAATTAAAGTCAAGCCGTATTACACAAAGTTGCGTCTCCCCTCACTGGGAAAATTTTCATTCTATGCAATAACGGCTAGGAGGGTCTGAAAACCTCAAATGACTTTGCAAAGAAATACTACTATAAGACTGAGGATGCCCAGACCCTCTGATCTAAAGGACGTGACTAGATCTTTGATTCATATTGATGGTTGTTCGGGGACCCCTTACTGAGCTTGTGCATATGATCATTGTATTTTCAATTCCTTCTTGCGGTTGTGTGAATTGCAAAAGAGACTTGTGAGAATTTGATTATTCTGGTTAGTAATAGCGAGATTGCCCATCTATTACGAAAACGAATAAAATATACGTGGTTTCAATTCTTGCATTGTTTATAATCGAGTTGCATTGTGTATAGTCATGTAGATTGCATTGAGTGTGTTTGTTGTTTGTGTCACCTGGCTAGAGAAATTGGATGCAATCCGGAGGATTGAAATGTAGTGTGTGGCTTGATTTTGCCTGGGACGCACAAAAACATAGTGTACGGGATTTGATAACTCTCTATTAGAGTTATATTTCTTTGCACGCTTTATATCGTTTTGCGTGATTTCCAGGTTGATAATCTTAGTTTTACACTATGATTAGAGAGAAAATGTAGAAGTTTAGCTATAGGCGTTATTTTGTTAATCCTAGTGTTTCTCGCATTATTTTATGTATTTTTATCACGTTTGGTCGCACGGGTTATGTTTCGTGTTTTTTTGGCAGAGAACGGATCTTGGGAGATGAAGCGGAGTGGAGAAAGTTTCGAGATTAATCGGGAGCCAAAACGGAGAAGAACTCGTGAAGAAAGTGGTGTAGAGACATGAAGCGGGGAGGCACGTGTCATTTAATCAAGTTTGTGTAATGACACTTTAACCCCCTCCCAATACTTAGCCAAAATTTGGAAGAGAAAGTTTTACCAACTCACTGAAGTGTGCGACCAGAGCTGGTGGTCGCAGGATATGAAGTTGATCGCACGAACGGGATATGTGGTCGCACGATCAGACAGCAGATCAGAAGCCAACCCTCCAGAAGATCACACGAGCAGAGATTTGTGGTCGTGCGATATGAACTAAGGACCAGCTCCCTCACAGAAATGAAAGGGGGGGGGGGGTTAAGGTTATTAATTAATAGTCTCTTGGGATTAATCAATACAACGTAGACCTAAAACAATAGAAGAACGAGGAAGGACAAAGAGGAGGACGACGGAGACGAAGTCAAGACAAGGCCAAATCCACGGTCTATAGGTTTTGATTTTTGCTTCTTCTTATTCTTCTTCTTCTTTCAAATATTGTATAGAAAAACTATAGTAATTTGTTTGGTTGATTTTAATTAGCTAAACTATTTGCTAGGCGTCTCTACGAGAGCCTAGGGTTCATGTAAACGATGTTACGTTTCCGGATTTGATCTTTGCTTCATGTTTTAATGATTTCATCTTTTGAATCAATTATAGTTTCTTGTTTATGTTAGTAGTCCTAATCGAGTGACATGGCTATGAGATAAACTATGATTCAAGAACTAGGGTTTATTCAAAAATAGGTTCATGCTTAAAGTTAGCTTTATTCTAATTCACTTATTGCTGTGTTGTGCATAATACTCAGTGTTAATGGAGTAACTAACCAAAAACACTGCTTAGTTGGAAAATGCACGACAATGATTCTAACTAACTAGGATGAGACATGAACAACAGTCCCAAATCATTGAGACCCGAAGGATAAGTGAATAGGATTGGCTAGTGTGGGTAGATTCGGTAGGATTTTTCGGCTGTTTCGTGAAACGGTGGACCGACATGACCCGTAATCGTACCATTAGATGATTTACTAGAACAGACCGGTAGGCACAGGAGGCCAATCGGAGATTGCAGCCTACTGTGAAGTAGAATGGCTTGAGATCGATAGGGGATAGTCGGCGCTGTTACCCGGGCTTAATTAGAATATAGCTAACGTGTTGCTCAGATAATTTGGACATCGTTTACAAACCTAGGTGAGCTAGAGATCGCCTAGTTTCTCCATATTTGTTTCTTTATAAAAAGAAAGTACAAAATCTTAGTTTAGTTGTTATTCCAACTTTTAGTCGGTTGTTTGGGGCGAAAATCTTTTAAATCATAGTTCTTCCTCCTATATCGTATTCTAAATTAAATAACTAATTAAATAATCTCAAGCCTGTCCTCGTGGGATCGATAAATCGGGGTTGAAATGTTGGAATAGATGCCCTAGAGGCAATCTAGTTTAGTATGAATTGTTTGTGGCTAGAAATTCATTTATTATTTATTGGATATTTAATATAATGAAGTCCTTAGATTTACAATTGTGTTGTTTATCTTAAATATCCCTAGTCAAGTATAATGATTAATGGGACAATCATCTATAGACTAGTATGGGGTTGGATTGATATGGAGATATCACGATCCAACACATAGGTGTGCATTAGGGAATGTTGCACTGGATTGACCCATCTCCGAGAAGGCTACATACACGTTATGTTGAGTCACAAGCGCTTCTCGCGGTGCAATGGTATTGTCATCCTTAGACTTGAAGTCACTAGATATTCTAGTTGTGGATTATTGTGATTTTGGTAGCGTTAAACGCTACACCGTAACTGGGTAGTTATAAAGGCGTGTACTGGATACAATAAGAAGCAAGCTTAGAGATCGTAGTGGACGTAGATAGAATTTTTCCCTCGCACATAACGGGAGCAAATATCCTAGGCCACTCGAGGGATAGTGCTTATAGAATGTCTGGCCAGACTCAAATAAATCAATATGGGATATTGATGTTATTTGCACGAATAAGGCTATTCCCATGGATCGAGAAACTTTGGATTGGATATACGAGTGTGACTTGTATGTCTCGTGTCCAATCCGGATATAGAGACAAAGGGATGAGAAAATTACTTGTACAAAGGTTGTCAAGATGACTATTCTATTAGTTGGCTAGAATGGATGTTTTGCTAGAGACCGCTCCATATTAGTAAATAGTTGCTACCAACTAGATAGAACCTATGGAGTCACACGCTACATAGAGTTGAACTAGATTTGGGAATTAATGAATTGGATTAATTAATTAGAAGGATCACTTTGCAAAACCTTGCAAACTTAGTAGGGACTAATTTGCAAGGAAGGGACTAAACTGAATTCTAGTAGGACTAGAATAAGTCGTTTAGGTAGTTGGCAAGGAGTTGTTGGACTATATAAAGGACCTTCCTTCCTTCCTTCCCATATAAGTTATGCTCATTATTGATCATAAAAAAGAGTGGGAGAGAACAAAAGGAGAGAGAGCAAGCAACAAAGGAGCCGACCGCCCCTTTGCCGCTGCCCCGTCCCCGTCGGCCACAAGGAGGCCGAGCCCTCCTTTTGGGTCTCGTTTTGCGTGATTCTTCTTCCTCTTCCTCTTCCGGGCTAGCACCAAGGACTTTGGAGATTCTAGGATCAACTCTAGGCGTGGATCAACCATAGAGAACGTGACACAATTCGCGTTTGAAGTCATCAAAGGAGAACCCTAAGGTGTGTTATTGATTTCTTCCTTACCATCGTTATGTCTCTTGACTTGTGATCCTTGGAGGGTTTTTCATGGTTTTATGATTTTTTGTGTTTCCGTTGCGCATCCATGAATCAAAACCCTACAGTGGTATAAGAGCCACAGGTCGTAGAGCATTAACGTTGTTTATGTGTTACGTTTTTTAGTTGTTCTACACCTTAATTTGATTGTTTATCGCGTAAAACAAGACAAATCAAGCATGGGATGCAATTTGTCAATAATTAATCATAACAAGATCCAATTTTTGCATTGGATGCATGAATTGGTGAGTTTGAGAAATTTTAGGATCTTAGATCTAGGGTTTGGGCATCCTTGGGGAAGAAGGAGTTCTTTCAAAACAAGGAAACAACCAAACTTGGGCACCAAGCAAGGGAGTTGTTTTGGAAACAACTCCCATAAGGAGGTTCGGCCCCCCTAGGGACCCCCCCCTTGCTTGCCGCCCAAGCTTGGCCGCCCTAGGGGCTGGGCGGCCCTAACCCGCGGCCTAGGCTTGTGGGTTTTGGGCCGGGCCGGCCCTAGGGCCTTATGGTTCACCTGTTAGGGCCCGGGCAATTTGATTGTTGGGCCCATGGACCGTTTTAACCCTAGAAATCCTAAAATCAATTAAAATTGACCAAGCGCGTAAAAATTGGATTTTAACTGTTTATGTGCAAATCGCATGGTGATTGGATATGGCCTTAGGATGTGGTTTGATGTGGATGTTTAATTTTGTGGTTTGGTTTTACGGCCTCCGAGCTGATCAATTAATTGTAATAATTAATTAGGGTTTTATGGCCTGCGTGCCATTTTTTTTCTCAACTTGTGAGATTTATTTTATTTAGTATAGAAGTTAGCTAGTGCTAGATAAAGTAGACTGTTAGCCAAGATTGAAGAAAAGAAGCCCAAAGCCAAAGAAGCCATAAAAGATGGAGCATGGAGCATGGAGCATTCCACATGACTATGAAGGATGGACCAAAAGATCAAGACGCATGGAGATGTGTTTGTTATAGGGTTCATAGATAATTTCATTGGCTTGGAATTATCTTAATCTAGAAAAGGCCATATCCACATCACGTTTAATTTCTGTTTTGTGGTTGTTTATTTTATTTTCTTATTATTGTGTGGTTGGTGTATGGATGATGCATGCAATTAGGATAATAAGATAATTAGACAACCCGGATCTATTATTTGGAGTTGTGCCCAAACTCAAATAGATAGATTAGTTGATATTGATCAACAAAATAATTAAAAATTGAATTTAAAATCTCTCAAAATTCAAATATTGTGTTCTTGCCTTCTCGTTATTTAAACACTCATTATCATCATTATTTATCAAGTTCGTGCGTGCCAAAGAATGGCGACTTGGTTCATAATGATGGAATGCGATGGCGCGTAACAATGTGCAATTGTTTAGATAAGAGGTTGAGCACAACTAGGCTATTAATTTGATTAAGAAACCTAGAGGCAATCAATTGGGATTATCCATATGGATGGATAAATAAGGAGTTATTTGCCCAATTGAACCAAGAGTTGCATATGGGATGCAATTGGAATTGTTCCTACCTAAAGTAGTCAAATTATGGGTGACTTGCCAAAGCAAGCTCATAAGGAGATGAAAGATGGATCTTGGCCCACTAGAAAATATAAGGATATTTTCCGCATTAATATCTTGAGGGTTATTAATCTGTAGAAAAATAGTGGGAGCTATATTTGATAAACTAGCCATTATTGAATATAGTGAAAAAAATTCACAAATACTAAAACTTTCGTATTTTCCTTTTTGTAGAATTTCAAATGGCAAACAACTCATCGAGTTCACAACATTCCCTACGATCTGTCCTTGAGAAGGACAAGCTCTCTGGAACCAACTTTCTTGATTGGTACAGAAACTTGAGAATTGTTCTCAAACAAGAGAAGAAACTGTACGCAATAGAGGAGCATGTTCCAGAAGGTCCAGATAACCAAACACACGCTGCCCTAAAGGGGTATCAAAAGCGTGTTGATGACACTAATGATGCGGCCTGCATTATGCTTTGCACCATGACTTCTGAGCTTCAGAAGCAACACGAAAACATGAATGCTGTCGATATGATCGAGCATCTGAAGCAGCTCTTCCAAGAGCAGGCGAGGGTAGAGAGGTATGAGGTCTCTAAGGCACCGTTCAAGTGTCATCTGGAAGAAGGGAACCCGGTGGGACCCCATGTACTCCGAATGATCGGGTACTTGGAGAATCTCGCCCGACTAGGGTTCCCGGTCGGCCAAGAGTTGGCAACCGATCTCGTGTTGCAATCGTTTCCCGAGAGTTATGGACAGTTCATTATGAACTATAACATGAACGAGATCGTTAAACCACTGCCAGATTTACTCAATATGTTGAGGACGGCTGAACAGAGCATCAACAAGGTTAAGGGCAAGGCCATAATGACGGTACAGAAAGGAAAGGGCAAAAGGTTTGCCTCTTCCTCCAAGGGAAAAGGCAAGTCAGTTGCCAAGTCCAAGGAACCTGCCCTTAAGCCTGTTGGTGGCATTGCCAAAGGTGTGACTAAAGGTGAGTGTCACTACTGCAGTCAGCCTGGACACTGGAGGAGGAACTGCCCAAAATATCTGGAGGACAAGAGGCTTGGAATAGTGATTCCACCACCACCAGGTATGTTTGTTGTAGATGTCAATTTAACTGTCTCTACATCATGGGTATTAGATACTGGATGTGGATCTCATATTTGTCGAAATATGCAGGATCTAAAGAGAAGTAAAAGATTGGCTAAAGGGGAGGTAGATCTGCGCGTTGGGAATGGAGCAAAGGTTGTTGCATTGGCCATAGGCGTATGCGAGCTATCTCTGCCTTCAGGATTAGTTTTAGAATTAAATAATTGCTATTTTGTGCCTGCTATGAGCAGAAACATTATTTCTATTTCTTGTTTGGACAAGGATGGTTTATTATTTCAATAAAGAACAATTGTTGTTCCTTTTATTTAAATAATATTCACTATTTTAGTGCGCAATTATTTAATGGACTTTATGTCCTTGATCTAAGCAATCCTGTCTACAACATTAATACCAAGCGGATTAAAATAAATGATTTAAATCCTGCTTATTTATGGCACTGTCGTTTAGGCCACATAAATGAGAAACGTGTATCTAGACTCCATAAGGATGGATTACTAGACTCATTTAATTTTGAATCATATGAGACATGTGAGGCTTGTTTATTGGGAAAAATGACAAAGTCCTATTTCAAAAAGAAAGGTGAGAGGACTAGTGAGCAATTGGCGCGCATACATACCGATGTGTGTGGGCCATTTGCCACGTCTTCCAGGGGTGGTTATGTCTACTTCATTACATTTACTGATGATTACAGTAGATATGGATTTGTGTACCTTATGAGGGCAAAATCCGAATCCTTTGAACTGTTCAAAGAATTCAAGAATGAAGTAGAGAAGCAACTTGGCAAAAGTATCAAGGCTCTACGATCGGATCGTGGAGGAGAATACTTGAGCCAAGAGTTTGACGACTATCTTAGAGAGTGTGGGATCGTGTCCCAACTCACTCCACCCGGAACACCATCCGAGAGGAGGAATCGAACCCTATTGGATATGGTCCGATCTATGATGTGTCAAACCGATCTTCCATTATCATTTTGGGGCTACGTTCTATTAAGTGCAGCTTTCACCATTAACCGTGTTCCATCTAAATCAGTCATGAAGACACCATATGAGATGTGGAGTGGGAGGCGTCCCACACTGTCGTTCATGAGGATTTGGGGGCTGCGATGTCTATGTAAAACGTTTACAATCAGACAAGCTAGGACCTAAATCGGATAAGTGTAAATTTGTGGGGTACCCTAAGGAAACTAAGGGTTACTACTTCTACAATCCAACCGAGAACAAAGTGTTTGATGCTCGGACCGGCGTGTTTCTAGAAAGAGAATTTGTCTCTAAAGAAGCAAGTGGGAGGAATGTAGAATTTGAAGAGGTTCAAGAACCACAAATCACTGAACCGATTATGGAACATGAACAGGAACCACAAGTAGTTGTGGAGCAACCTGTTCAGGTAACACAAGAGCTTCGTAGATCTAGTAGATTGTGCTAGGAAGCAGAGAGGTATGGACTTCTCGTGACCGATTCCGGTGACACAATGCTCATAGATGATGAGCCTACTACCTATGAGGAGGCCATGAATGGCCCAGACTCTCAGAAGTGGCTGGAAGCCATGAGATCCGAGATGGAATCCATGTATACCAACAAAGCATGGACTTTGGTGGAACCACCCGATGGGGCGCGGCCCATAGGGTGCAAGTGGGTCTTCAAGAAGAAGATCGACATGGATGGTAATGTAATTACCTATAAGGGCCGATTGGTGGCTAAAGGATTCAGACAGATTCATGGTATTGACTATGATGAAACCTTTTCACCAGTCGCAATGACCAAATCCATCCGAATCCTACTTGCGATTGCAGCATACCACGACTATGAAATTTGGCAGATGGATGTCAAAACAGAATTCCTTTATGGGAATCTCCTCCAAGGACGTGTATATGATACAGCCGGAGGGTTTTGAGGATCCAAAGCAAGCCAACAAAGTCTGTAAGCTGCAACGATCCATTTATAGATTGAAGCAAGCTTCTAGGAGTTGGAATCGACGTTTTGATGAAGTGGTCAAAGAGTTTGGCTTCATGAGAAACGAAGATGAGTCTTGTGTCTACATGAAGGTTAGTGGGAGCTCTGTAGCTTTTCTGGTCTTGTATGTGGATGACATACTACTCATTGGAAACGACATTCCCATGCTGCAATCTGTTAAAGATTGGCTAGGAAAGTGTTTCTCAATGAAGGACTTAGGGGAAGCAGCCTATATACTCGGTAAAAAGATCTATAGAGATAGATCCAAGAGGTTGCTAGGCCTAAGTCAAAGTACATATATTGACAAGGTGTTGAAATGGTTCAACATGCAAGATCATTCTTGCCCATGTCACATGGAATCACTCTTTCGAAGAGTGGTTGTCCCTCCAATGAGATTGAGAAGGAACGCATGAGTAGAATCCCCTATGCCTCGTCCATAGGATCTATCGTGTACGCCATGTTATGTACTAGACCATATGTGTCATATGCCTTGAGTATGACAAGCAGATACCAATCAAATCTGGGTAAGAGTCACTGGATTGCAGTCAAGAACATCCTAAAGTACTTGAGAAGAACTAAGGATGCTTTCTTGATATTTGGCGGTGAGGAAGAGTTGCGTGTAAGGGGTTACACTGATGCAAGCTTCCAAACCGACAAAGATGACTTTAGATCACAGTCGGGATATGTGTTTTGCCTAAATGGAGTAGCGGTGAGCTGGAAGAGTTCCAAGCAAGAGACGGTAGCTGATTCTACAACAGAGGCTGAGTACATTGCTGCAAATGGTGCAGCAAAGGAAGCTGTTTGGATCAGAAAGTTTGTTTCTGAACTTGGTGTGGTCCCTAGCATTGCGGATCCCGTTGAGTTGTTCTGTGACAACACTGGGGCGATCGCGCAATCGAAGGAACCAAGATTGCACCAGAAGTCCAAGCACGTGCTTAGGAAGTTTCATCTGATTCGAGATATTATCGATAGAGGAGACGTTCGGATATGCAAGATTCCTACAGATGAGAGTCTGTCAGACCCGCTTACAAAGCCGCTCACGCAGTGGAAGCATGAAGGGCACACTAGGAGAAAGGGCATACGAGATGCGCCAGATTGGCTCTAGTGCAAGTGGGAGACTGTTGGAATAGATGCCCTAGAGGCAATCTAGTTTAGTATGAATTATTTGTGGCTAGAAATTAATTTATTATTTATTGGATATTTAATATAATGAATTCCTTAGATTTACAATTGTGTTGTTTATCTTAAATATACCTAGTCAAGTATAATGATTAATGGGACAATCATCTATAGACTAGTATGGGGTTGGATTGATATGGAGATATCACGATCCAACACATAGGTGTGCATTAGGGAATGTTTCACTGGATTGACCCATCTCCGAGAAGGCTACATACACGTTATGTTGAGTCACAAGCGCTTCTCGCGGTGCAATGGTATTGCCATCCTTAGACTTGAAGTCACTAGATATTCTAGTTGTGGATTATTGTGATTTTGGTAGCGTTAAACGCTACACCGTAACTGGGTAGTTATAAAGGCGTGTACTTGATACAATAAGAAGCAAGCTTAGAGATCGTAGTGGACGTAGATAGAGTTTGTCCCTCCCACATAACGGGAGCAAATATCCTAGGCCACTCGAGGGATAGTGCTTATAGAATGTCTGGCCAGACTCAAATAAATCAATATGGGATATTGATGTTATTTGCACGAATAAGGCTATTCCCATGGATCGAGAAACTATGGATTGGATATACGAGTGTAACTTGTATGTCTCGTGTCCAATCCGGATATAGAGACAAAGGGATGAGATAATTACTTGTACAAAGGTTGTCAAGATGACTATTCTATTAGTTGGCTAGAATGGATGTTTTGCTAGAGACCGCTCCATATTAGCAAATAGTTGCTACCAACTAGATAGAACCTATGGGGTCACACGCTACATAGAGTTGAAATAGATTTGGGAATTAATTAATTGGATTAATTAATTAGAAGGATCACTTTGCAAAACCTTGCAAACTTAGTAGGGACTAATTTACAAGGAAGGGACAATTGAATTCTAGTAGGACTAGAATAAGTCCTTTAGGTAGTTGGCAAGGAGTTGTTGGACTATATAAAGGACCTTCCTTCCTTCCTTCCCATATAACTTATGCTCATTATTTAACATAACAAAGAGTGGGAGAGAACAAAAGGAGAGAGAGCAAGCAACAAAGGAGTCGACCGCCCCTTTGCCGCCGCCCCGTCCCCGTCAGCCACAAGGAGGCCGAGCCCTCCGTTGGGGTCTCGTTTTGCATGATTCTTCTTCCTCTTCCTCTTCCGGGCTAGCACCAAGGACTTGGGAGATTCTAGGATCAACTCTAGGCGTGGATCAACTATAGAGAACGTGGCACAATTCGCGTTTGAAGTCATCAAAGGAGAACCCTAAGGTATGTTATTGATTTCTTCATTTACCATCGTTATGTCTCGTGACTTGTGATCCTTGGAGGGTTTTGCATGGTTTTATGATTGTTTGTGTTTCCGTTGCGCATCCATGAATCAAAACCCTACATGAAATGCCACCCCTATATTACTTGACGGTGCACTTGCGCATACGCATTAGTAAATCGCATCATTTTCCTGATTGTGAGATAAAATTGTTCGTCTTCCTTCAGCAGGCTAGCACCGGCGAAGAGGGAGTCCAATGATGTTTAGTTCGTGTGGATACTATAGAGGCGCTGCACTTTTCATCTTTCGTGATCGTCACTACTCAGTGCGACAAAGGTAAATTTCTAAACATCAGATTATTTTCCTTCACAATGGATTTTTAGTTAGAATTTATTTATATTTCTGCTGTGTATGGCTGTCTAAAGCCAAACATTGACGAGAGGAGGGCTGGTTTTGGGTGCGTAGTAAGCTCCATCACGATTTTCACCAAGGATAAGAGTGGTGCTGTTAAGAAATCCTTCACAACAAATGAGAGGAGAAGAAATCAACAGAAGCATGGTTGGACTGAAAAAGTTAAGACAACGAGATAAGGTTGCGATGCACTTGGGCGAACACATAGAGCATTGGATATATGGATAGGGCGAGTAGAGGAGGGAAGGGTAGTGCTACCAATGTGAGAGATAGAGAGACTCTTACCACTTCTAAGACGAATATATTTTGAACATCTTAGGTTGAGATATCCAGAAGTTCAGATGTTCCAGGAGTGACATGATGGGATGCGCCAATGTCAAACATCCACGCATCAGAAGATCCCGAGGCTTGACTTATTGTCGTGTCAATCGCAGTTGTGTTGCTCGCACCTGAGTGGTTGTGGTCGCGTAAGAAGAAGTAAGTTTGTGAAATTCACGAACAACGTGCCCTACAAAGTTGCAGATGTGACAGCGCTACTCATGATTCCCATCCTAAGTCACAGCTTCTAGGGAGAAGCACGACCCATTTTGCACAATCATTGAGTGTTTGCGGCAGTCTTGGTTTCCTGAGCCTCCACCATTGTGCGAGCACCGAGGGGATGTACCCTGATGCAATTCCATTCTGGAGTTACACCGTGTCAATGTTGGCTATGGAAAGGAGTGGTGCAAATTCTAATTCTGCCGTTTGCTGGGAGAGCTTGTGCTCCTCAAGGATGGACATGAGTTCGATGATGGTGACAGTTGTGTTGCAAACTCGAGGAGCAGCAACAATATGGGAGAAGGTGGCCCCAATTTGGTTGATGATGAAGATAGAAGGTCAGTGTTTGACACTGGGATCTAAGGGAGAGTAAGATCTCTAGCTATTCCCTTCATATCCTTGATGTATTCCAAAATGGAACAATTTCCGCGCAAATTGCGAGCAAGTTTATTGTTGAGTGAGATGAATTGGCCAGAAGAGGAACTAACATAGCTTTCCATGAGTGTGTTCTATGCTTAACGCTCTGTGGACGCGACAGAGATTAGTAGTTGAAATGATTCGGTGCAACTACCGAGGAAAGCACTCACAATCATCTGATCTTGAAAATACCATATGGGATAAGTGGGATTTGCAACTGTTTTTGTAGAATCATTGTAGCACGGTGGTGCTTTGCTGGATCCGTTGATGTAACCTAGAAGGTCAAATCCAATCACAGTAGCTTTAACTATTCGAAGACATACTAGGAAATTGCCAGAGGAGATCTTGATGGGGAAGTTGGTTGGGGCATTCAATTGGATTACAGAAGCTGGTGTGGTTGAAGTCATTGTGGTATTGGCCGACATCCGAGACCGAGAGAGAAGTTTGTCAGCTTACGATTTGCGACAAGAGGTGGAGATGGATCGTGTAGAAAAAATTCTACGTCTCTGATACCATATAAAAGTTGAAAGAGTGAGTGATATTTATGGGGACCAATCGTCCATATAAATACAAGAGAGCATGCCTACATACATCCTGTAATATACTAAACTAAGAAATAAGATAATAACAAAATTAAGAGTTATTCAACGAATCACGTAAGAGATAATAACTAATTGCGCAAATCATGGCAGAGATAATGTGAGGTTATCCATTTCTTAACAATACATTATTTTGATCCGAAACGACGTTCTAAAAGGAACTCGTGATCCTGTCACGAGCACCACCCTGATTTGGCCAAATTCATCCGTTTAAAAGCCTAAATTACAAGTTTTCATTTTTATTTTTAAGTAATATTTCTATTTTCAATTAGGTTCTCGTTTTAAATCCTATTGGGGTGAATCTTTTTCCTAAGTATTTGATTTAGGATTATTATTTAGAAATATTTTATGATTTTTTCGAATTTTGAAAAAATTAAGTTTTTTTCTAGCTATTTAAGTCTAGCTTGTGGGATGGTTTTGACATATTATTTATTATAAAGTTTTTTTCCAGAAAGCACAGATTTTTCTATGAACCTTAGATATAATTTTTCCTATGTTGTCCTTCTATTTTTTTACCTCTTCGTGCTCCAAAAAACGCCTGATTCATTCCGGCGTCAGTTGGTATCAGAGCTAAGAGCTCCGTGGGAAGAAGATCATCATCAACAATGGTGACTGGACATATTGGCGTCTGCATGCATGTTCCAGATAAGGAAGCCCACCGACGGGAACGTAACATCCAAGATTTTATGGTGATAACTAAGGCAGAAACAAGATCTTCAGTGGAAACATCAGGATCTGCATATGCAGATTACAGTGAACCCAACGCCTAGCAGTGCGGGATTTGCAGCAACAAGTTGCGAAACTAACACGATGCTAGGAGGCGCAAATTTCAAGGATTACAAGGTCATTGATAGTTACTTGCATCCTGTGTTCGAGATCCACTAAAAACGGCAATTCCGGTGGTCAGTGCGAGCGTTATGGAGGAGCGAGTTTGAAGAATGATCTATCTGATTACTCAGGTACGACACAACTTGATAAGTTATTAAATTTTCTCCGCGGAGATGATGAACTAGATGGGGAGAAATTCGAAGATACTCCATATGATTGAATATTTTACGATGGTATTTCATCATCATGTGAATGTGAGGTGGATTGGACAAGATCTCTTGTTTGATGATTAAGGCGACGACGAGAAAGTGTTTATCGTGGAGGATTGCGAGGACTTGTACAATCCATGTGATTGAATATTTTACGATGGTATTTCATCATCATGTGAACGTGAGGTGGATTGGACAAGATCTCTTGTTTCCCGTTCTCTACGAGGTAACTTCAGACTCGTGTCAATTAATTTATCCAGAAAATTTATAATTCCTGATGAAGATGTGAAACTGGAATTAAGAAAGTCATTAATTTTTTGAAGCAAGTTTCCATCTCTTTATTGTGATCCGTTTTTGGATCATTCGATATTTCGTGAATTTATGTTGAACTCAAGGGCCAGTTATTTTGAAGAGGGGATGACTGATGCATGAATTATTTTGTGAAAACAATCACCAGCTTCGGAAAAACTATTCTGGTCAAAATGCAGAATCAGTGGCATAATTGAAGGCTTAAAGATATGGGTGTACATTATTTTGGTCAGAAATGATGTTCTGAAAAGAACTCGTGACTATGTCCCACAAATATATATTGTAGGGGGTTGTAGCGGAAAATTGAAAGTGTATGGGCTTATGTGTCCCACGTGTGTGTTTTACAGGGGGTTGTTGTGGGAAATTGAAAGTACTGGAGGATTTGTGCCCAAAATGCATTTTTCATGTAGGCTTAGTGTCCATTACCCTTTATTTAATAATGTGAAATTACTAGAAAGACTATAATTCTGTTAGTATTTCCAACTCCTTTAACACTTTGGGGGTGAAGTGTCACAAGATAGATATTTATGGGAGGTTTCAGTGGATAATTGAAACTGTGGAAAGTTTAGTGTCAGAAATGACATACTGCAAGTAGGTTTAGTGTCAATAAACGTGTATGTAGATTAAAAAATTAAAAAGTTTCTTTAAGGCATGTGTTGATACCCTAGTAACACATTTATTTCTTCTCTTTCAGACTACTTCACTTTTTCTCACTATTCACTGGGTCTATTTGACCCGTTAATCTGATTAGGAACACAATACAAGAACTTGGTAATCTTTCATGCACTTGTAGAGAAAACTTCACTATATAAAATCATGGAAACATTAACAAAGTGACTCAATTACGGATTGAAAAATCAAACCATGCCGGAAGAGAATAAATTGAGGTAGTATAAAACAACCGTCTAATTCAATTGTCATCTTACTACAGCAAGATAATATGCGAATTTCTTCTATAGTTTTCTTTGTAAATTTGTCACTTTATCATATGAAAATAAGTTAACAGGATAAACAATTTGAGACAAATGGAGTAGAATTTTGAAACCAGACTAGAAGTGGAACCAGAAAACTAGGTTTTCTTGAAGGCGTCTAGGATCAAGTTCTTAATAGCCTAGCTTAATTATAGGTTCTTGATTGTAATTCAGTTAGGACGTAAATGCGTATATATTGTTAATCAATGGAGTAGTTCGGAGAGGAAAATTTTACCATCGTCCATGGTAACAGAGCAACCCTAGCATCAGTCGCCGTTACACATCCTATCTCATTGCACTGCCGCCGCCACTAC
Source organism: Linanthus parryae (assembly GCA_023055425.1). Lineage (NCBI taxonomy): Eukaryota > Viridiplantae > Streptophyta > Magnoliopsida > Ericales > Polemoniaceae > Linanthus > Linanthus parryae. Next base: position 78,671,525 of record JALGPY010000007.1, on the reverse strand, counting down.
ATAGCGAGTTGATTTGTGTCTCCTCTGCTTCCGCCCCCTCCCCTACCGTCACTCTTTCAAACGAACCCTGCCCGCAAAACCACATGCCTCGGCGACCTTCATCCAAGCAGCGACTCTGTGAACGACGACCGAACGCTCTCCGACGCACGATCAGAAGTCACTGTTCTCCTCTTAGCTTTGATCCACGCGCTGTCCGCCTCCTCGAGTTAAATCCATGCGTCACTCGGCTCAGCGCGCGTTCCAGCGCACTCGGGTCACCTCCTCCACTTCCATAGCCACGTTCCACGCGCGGTCTGCCACTTGGCTCACCTCCTCGGCTCAAATTCACGCGCTTCTCCGCTCAACGTGCGTCCAGCTCACTCGGCTCGCACTGTCAGCTTCCGAAGCCGCGTCTAGTGACCTTCTCAGCAACCCTACCTCGGCTGGGCTCCTTCCCTAGTTGCAACACTCTTTGTGCTTGGCTTTGGCTATTCTCTCTGTTTCAAATGGCTAGTTCACCTCCCTCCAAAGGAATCACTTTAACCGGTGTTTCTCGTCACTAATATCTAGAAGAAAGTAAGATTTATTCTCGATAACGAGAAAGTTCAGTATGATCACTTGGTCACTTCATTTCGCCTTCATACGGACTCTTATGGTGTCACCAATCACCTCATTCAAGATGCCACTGCAGATTAGAAAAAGGAGTCTCTTTGGAAGTGGATTGACGCGGTAATCCTCTCTTGGATATACCACACTATCTCCGACGATCTTTTTCTAGCTATTCTCACGCCGAATCAGTCTGCTCGTGAGGCGTGGGTCAAGATGGAATCCATGTTTCGAGAAAAAAAGTATGATCGCGTGGCTGAACTTGACACAGAGTTTGTCACCCTTCGTCAGGATCATTGCTCTTCTCTTGATGATCACTGCATCCGTCTGAAATCTCTTCTGTTGGAATAGATCCCCTAGAGGAAATATTATTTAGTATAAACTTTATTTTGGCTATAATAATAATTGTATTATTTATGGATATATTTATTATAATAAGTCCTTAGATTAAAAATGTGTTGTTTATCTTAAATGCCCCTAGTCAATTATACTGATTAACTGGACGATCAATTATAAACTAGTATTTGGGTAGATTGATATGGAGATATCAAGTCTAGCACATGGGTATGCATTAGGAGTACTGGCATACTGGATTGACCCCCCATGAGAAGGCTACATACAAGTTAGGTAAAGTCACAAGTGCTTCTCGTAACGACAATGGTATTGTCATCCTTAGACTTGAAGTCACTAGATCCTCTATATGTGGAATATTGTGAGTTGACATCGTCAAACACTACGTCGTGACTGGGTAGTAATAAAGGCGTATATCGGACACAATAGGAAGCAAGCTTAGAGATGGTAGTGATGTAGAGATAATTTGTCCCTCCCACATAACGGGAGAAAATATCCGCAACCACTCGAGGGGTAGTGCTTATAGAATGTCTGGCCAGACTCAGATAAATCAATATGGGATATTGATGTTATCTACATCGATAAGACTATTCCCAGGATCGAGAAACTATGGAATGGATATATGTGTGATACTTGTATGTCTCGTGTCCAATCGGGCTATAGAGACAAACGGATGAGACAATATAGTCACATGGTTTGTCGGATTACTGACTATTTCTGTTACTTGGGTAGCATGGATGTGTTGGTAGACACCGCTCCGTCTTAGTAACCGTTACTACCAACTAAGTAGAAACCTATGGGTTCACACGCCATATGGATTAAACAAGACTTGATAATTAATTAATATGATTAATTAAATAGAAGAATCAATACGCAACCACATGCAAACTTAGTAGGACTAATATGCAGTGTGGACTAATCCATGTATGGACATGATTAGTATTTGGGCTTTATGCAGTTAAAAAGGAGTTATTAACTGTATAAATAATACTCCTAGCTTATTTCTCATTAGAGTGTGTCATAATTGTTAGAACACAAAGAGAGAACAAAGCAAGGAGAGAGCCAACAAGGTAGGCTGAACCGACCCCCCCCCCCACGTCCGCCCCTCTCATTGTTGTCGGACCTTAGAGGCGCGACTCGTTTGGGTTGCGTGATTATTCTTCTTCCTCCTTCCATCAATTGCTAGCACAAGACGAGGAAGGACTCTATATTTGATCCTAGGCGTGGACTATCCATAGAGTCGTGAAAACTATTTCACGTGAAGTCATACAAGGAGACAAACAGGGTACTTGATACAAAATCCTGTAGTATCGTTATGATGTCTAGTCCTGTGATTCTTGGAGGGACTTTGGGGTTTTTCATCAATTTGGAAACAAGAAAACAAGTAAGGAAGAGAAAGGAAACAACTAGGGATGAAACCCAAGACGTCCCCTTCCCTTTCCTTGCGTGGCAAGGAGCACCACGGCCACAAGGTCGGTTTGGTCTAGGCGCTCGGTACCGTGCGGCCTAGAGCCAGCCGGCCCGATGGCTTGGCGGCCCTTGTGGATTCGGCCAAGGTATTGGTGTAACCCAATGGACCGTTTTGACCCTAGTAACCCATTTATCAACTAAAATTGATCAAGCCCGTTAAAATTGTATTTTAACTGTATTATATGCTATTTGCATGGTGATTGTATATGTCATTAGGTGTGGATGTTATGAATGTTTATTTTTGTGGTTTGGTTTTATTGTTATAAAAGGTAATAGTTAATTAGGTTTTATGGTCTGGGAGCCGGTATTCTCCTTAACTTGTGAGTCTCTCTATTTAGTATAGATTCTAGCTATATTAGATAGAGAAGGTGATAGTCAAGACTTGAAGAAGAAGATTTGAAGAATAGAAGAAACCACAAGATGGCAGAATTCCACAAAGAAATGGAGCATGGACCAAAAGATGGAGGCACATGGAGATGAGCTTGGTATTTTTAGGGTTCATAGATATTCTCGTTGGCATGGAAATATCTTAGTTTCAGATGCCATATCCATATCACGTTTAAACTATTATTTTTGATGTATCATGCATGCAAAATTGGTAACAAGATAATACAACCCGGATCTTTTATTGTGTGTTTGCCCAACTCAAATAAGTAGATCAGTTGATATGAATCAACAAAAAAATTAAAATTGAAAGAACAAATCCCTCAAAGTTAAATATTGTGTTTTGCCTTCTAGCTACTTAAACACTCGTCATGATCATGATTTATCAAGCTCGTGCATGCCAAAGCAAGACAACTTGATTCATCATGATGTGACGCAATTGAACAAGAAAGTAATGTACAACTTTTGGAGTAAGAGGTTGGGCGCAACTAGGTGATTTTAACAGGATTAAAAGCCTAGAGGCAATCAATTGGGATTATCTATGGGGTAGATAAATAAATAGTTATTTTCTCAATTGAACCAACAGTTGCATGGGAATGCAATTGGAATTGTTCCTACCTAAATAACTAATTTTTGGGTAACTTTCCAAAGCAAGCTTAAAAGAAATGAAATATGGATCTTGGCCCACTAGAAAATATAATGATATTTTCCGCATTAATATGGTGGGTTATTAATCCGAGAAAAATAGTGGGATCTATGTTTAATAATCTTTCCATTATTAATGTAGTTATTTGTTCACAAAATACTAAAACTTTTATATTTCTCATTTTGTAGAATTCCAATGGCAAACAATTCATCGAATTCATCACAATCCCTACAATATGTCCTTGAGAAGGACAAAATTTCTGGAATAAAATTTATGGACTGGTATAGAAACTTAAGAGTCGTTCTTAAGCAAGAAAAGAGACTGTACATTCTAGAGGAGGAAGTTCCTGAGGGTCCAGAAAATAATACCCCTGCAGTCCTAAAGGCATATCAGAAGATCGTTGACGATGCTAATGATTTGGCTTGCCTTATGCTTTGCACCATGATCTCTAAGCTTCAGAAGCAACATGAGAACATGGTTGCATTTGATATGATCATACACTTGACGCAGCTCTTCGAAGAGCAGGCAAGGGTTGAGCGATACAAGATTTCCAAGGCATTGTTCAAATTTCATATGTCAGAGGGAAACCCAGTGGGGCCTCATGTACTGCGCATGATCGGGTACTTAGAGAATCTCACACACGTAGGGTTTCTGGTAAGTCAAGAGTTGGCCACATAATCTCATCTTGAAATTGTTGCCTGATAGTTATGGACAACTCAGTATGAACTATAACATGAATGAGATCGGCAAGCGTCTGCCAGATTTGCTCAATATGTCGAGGGCAGCTGAACAAAGCATCAACAAGGGAAAGGGCAATGCCATAATAATGGTTCACAAAGTAAAGAGCAAGCGATTTGCTTCTACCTCTAAAGGGAAAGGCAAGTCAGTTGCAAAACTTAAGGACGCTGCTCTTCAACCTGCTGGTGGCGTTGCCAAGGGCGTTACTAAGGGTGATTGTCACTACTGCAGTCAGCCTGGACACTGGAAGAGAAACTGCCCAAAGTATCTAGAGGATAAAAGGCTTCGAATAGTGATTCCGCCACAACAAGGTAACTTTTTGTTATAGATTCCAATTTAACTATCTCTTCAACATGGGTATTGGATACTGGATGTGGATTTCACATTTGTCGAAATGTGGGGGATCAAAAGAGAAGTAGAATATTGGCTGAAGGGGAGATATATCTGCGCGCTGGTAATGGAGAAAAGGTTGCTGCATTGCCCGTGGGCGTGTACGAGCTGTGCTTGCCTTCATGATAATTTTAGAATTAGATAATTGCTATTTTGTGCCTTCTATGAGCAGAAACATTATTTCTATTTCTTGTTTGGAAAAGGATGGTTTTACTATTTCAATAAAGGAAAATGGTTGCTCCATTTATTAGTATTCACTATTGTAGTGGGCAATTATTTAATAACATAAATACCAAGAGGATTAAAATGAATGATTTAAATCCTGCTTATCTATGGCACTGTCGTCTAGGCCATATAAACGAGAAACGTGTATCTAGACTCCGTAAGGATGGATTTCTAGACTCATTTGATTTTCAATCATATGAGACATGTGAGGCTTGTTTATTGGGAAAGATGACAAAGTCCCATTTCAATAAGAAAGGTGAGAGGATCAATAAGCAATTGGCGCTCGTGCATTTTGATGTAAGTGAGCCATTTGCCACGCCTGCCAGAGGTTGTTAGATCTATTTCATTACGTTTACTGATGATTTCAGTAGATATGGATTAGTATACCTTATTAAGGCCAAATCTGAATCCTTTGAAAAGTTCAAAGAATTCAAGAATGAAGTAAAGTAAAAGTATCAAGGCTCTATGATAGGATCGTGGAGAAGAATACTTGGGCCAAGAGTTTGACGACTATCTTAGAGAGTGTGTGATCTTGTCCCAACTCACTCCACCCGGAACGCCGCAATGGAATGGCGTGTCCGAGAGGAGGAATCAAACGTTGTTGGACATGGTTTTATCTATGATGTGTCAAACTGATCTTCCATTACCTTGGCTCGCTCTATTATGCGCAACTTTCACCATTAAACGTGTTCCATCTAAATCGGTCATGAATACTCCATATGATATGTGGAGTGGGAGGCGTTCCACATTGTCTTTAATGAAGATTTGGGGCTGCTATGTCTATGTAGAACGTTTACAAACAGACAAGCTCGGGCCCAAGTCGGATAAGTGTAAATTTGTGGGATACCCTAAGTAAACTAAGGGATAATACTAATACAATCCAACCGAGAACAAAGTTTTTGTTTTCCGATCCGACATGTTTCTAGAAGGAGAATTTGTCTCTAAAGAAGCAAGTGGGAGGACTGTAGAACTTGAAGAATTTCAAGAACCACAAACCGCTTATCCTACTATGGAGCATGACCAGAAACTGCAAGATGTTGTGGAGCAACCTGTTCAAGTAACTTAAGAACTTTGTAGGTCGAGTAGAGTGCGCCAGAAGCCAGAGAGGTATGGACTTCTCGTGACTGAGCCTGGTGATGTGTTGCTCATAGAAGATGAGCCTACTACCTATGGAGAGGCCGTGAAAGGGCCGGACTCTCAGAAGTGGCTTAAGGCCATGAGATACGAGATGGAATCCATGTATACCAACAAAGTGTGGACTTTGGTGGAACCACCACAAAGGGAACACCCGATAGGGTGCAACTGGGTCTTCATGAAGAAGACCGACATGTATGGTAATGTGATTAGCTATAAGGGCCGATTGGTGGCAAAATTATTCAAACAGATTCATGGTATAGACTATGATGAAACCTTTTCACCAGTAGCGATGACCACATCCATTCGAATCCTACTTTCTATTGCAGCTTACAACGATTGTGAGATTTGGCAAATGGATGTCAAAACATCGTTTATGTATGGAAACCTCCTCGAGGATGTGTACATGACACAACATGAGGGTTTTTAGGATCCAGAGCATGCAAGTAAAGTCTATAAGTTGCAACGATCCATTTATGGATTGAAGCAAGCTTCTAGGAGTTGGAATCGGCGTTTTGATGACGCGGTCTAAGAGTTTGGCTTCATCAAGAAAGAAGACGAAACTTGTGTCTACAAGAAGGTTAGTGGGAGCTTTGTTGTGTTTCTGATCTTGTATGTAGATGACATATTACTCATTAGAAACGAATTCCTATGTTACAATCTGTGAAGGATTGGCTAGGAAAGTGTTTCTCAATGAAGGACTTAGGGGATGCAACTTATATACTTGGTATCAAGATCTATAGAGATAGTTTGAGGAAGCTTATAGGCCTAAGTCAAAGTATATATATAGACAAGGTGTTGAATCGGTTCAACATGCAAGATTCCAAGAAGAGATTCTTGCCCGTGTCACATGGAATCACCCTTTCGAAGGATGATTTTCCTTTCAATGAGATTGAGAAGAAACGCATGAGTAGGGATCCCTATTCTTCGGCCATAGGACCCATCATTTACGCCATGTTGTGTACTAGACCAGGTGTGTCATACGTGTTGAGCATTACAAGAAGATACCAGTCTAATCTGGGTGAGAGTCACTGGATTGCTGTCAAGAACATTAAGTAATTGAGAACAACTAAGGATGCATTATTGATATTTGGAGATGCGGAAGAGTTGCGTGTAAGGGGTTACATGAATGCTAACTTCCAAACCGACATATATGATTTGAGATCGCAATCGGGATTCGTGCATTGCCTTAATGGAGGAGCTGTGAGCTGGAAGAGCTCCAAGTAAGTGACAGTTGCTGATTCTAAAGCTGAGGATGAGTACATTGCTGCAAGTGTCACAAAAAAGGAAGCTGTTTGGATTAGGAAGTTCATTACTGAGCTTGGTGTGGTTCCTAGTACTGTCGATCCAATTGATTTGTATTGTGACAACACTGGAGCGATTGCACAATCAAAGGAACCAAGGTAAAACCAAAAGTCCAAACACGTACTCAGAAAAGTTCCATCACATTTGTGAGATCTTCGATCGATGAGATGTGAGGATAAGCAAGATTCGTACAGATGATAATCTTTCAGATCCACCTACCAAGTCGCTTGTTCAGTGCAAGAATGAAGGGCACACTAGATCTATTGGCATACAAGATGCAACGGATTGGATCTAGTGCAAGTGGGAGACTGTTGGAATAGATTCCCTAGAGGCAACCTCATTTAGTATGAACATTATTTTGTCCAGAATAATCATATTATTTATGGATATATTTAATATGATGAAGTCATTATATTACAAATGTGTTATTTATCTTAAATATCCCTATTCAATTATACTAATTAACTGGACGATCAATTATAGACTACTATGTGGGTAGATTAATATGGAGATATCAAGTCTAGCACATGGGTATGCATTAGGAGTACTGATATACTGGATTGACCCACCACGAGAAGGCTACATACAAGTTATGTAAAAGCCAAAGTTCTTCTCGTAGTGACAATGGTATTGTCATCCTTAGACTTGAATTCACTAGATCCTCTAGTTGTGGAATATTGTGTTTTGACATCGTCAAACACTACGCCGTGACTTGCTAGTAATAAAGGCTATATAAGACACAATAGGAAGCAAGCTTAGAGATGGTAGTGATGTAGAGAGAATTTGTCCCTCCCACATAACGGGAGCAAATATCCGCGGCCACTCGAGGGGTAGTGCTTATAGAATATATGTCCAGACTCAGATAAATTTATATGGGATATTGATGATATCTGGATGGATAAGACTATTCCCAGGATCGAAATTATTACGAGTGTGACTTGTATGTCTCATGTTCAATCCGGATATAGAGACAAAGGGACGAGACAATATAGTCACAAGGTTTGTTTGATTACTGACTATTTTCTTTCGTTGGGTTGCATGGATGTGTTGCTAGACACCGCTCCATGTTAGTAATCGTTACTACCATCTAAGTAGAAACCTATGGGGTCACACGCCATGTGGATTAAACTATACTTGGGAATTAATTAGTATGATTAATTAAATAGAAGGATCAATACGCAACCACATGCAAACTTAGTAGGACAAATATGGAGTGTGGACTAATCCATGTATGGACATGATTAGTATTGGGGCTTTATGCAGTTAATATGGAGTTATTAACTATATAAAGAATACTCCTAGCTCATTTGTCATAAGAGTGTGTCATAACTGTTATAACACAAAGAGAGAACAAAGCAAAGAGATAGCCAACAAGGGAGGCGGAACCGACCCCCCTCCCCCCCCCCCCACCCCCGTCGGCCCCTCTCATTGCTGTCGGCCCCTAGAGGCGCGACTCGTTTCAGTGTTCGTTTGTGTGATTCTTCTTCTTCCTCCTTCCATCAATTGCTAGTACAAGACGAGGAAGGACTCTAGATTTGATCCTAGGCGAGGACTATCCATAGAGTCGTGAACACTATTTCACGTGAAGTCATCCAAGGAGACAAACAAGATACTTGATACAAAATCCTTTACTATCGTTATGATGTCTAGCCCTGTGATCCTCGGAGGGTCTTGTGCGGATATTTATTATTTTTTATTTCGCTGCGTAATCTGTTACAAAAACCTACATCTTTTTTATCGTTTAGGTAATGGCGGGACACCTATCATTGCTGCCCGGCTAATCATTCAGCTCACGAACGGATTAACCCCTGCTCTTGGACATGTTGCCATGCTCATACAACAGGTATCTCCCCGACCGTCCTATCTTGCTGCGGTCTCTATGCTTCGTCTGGAAGAACGTCGTCTCGCACGACAGGATGTGAATCTCCCTTCTTCACCTCAGACCCTCATGGAAGCTCCAACTGTTCAGTCAACTCAGCCTCCAGCTAGTGGTCAAGACGGTCAGAATCGACGTAAGAATGGGTCCGAGAACGGAAATAGAGGTCAGAACAGTAATCGTGGTCGCCCTCAGCAGGCTCCTGCAACGTCCTCCCAACCCTCTCCTCATGGAAGTCGGGTATGGTGCCCCTCCTCATCACCCTTCCCATACCCCACTGCCTCGGGATGAGCGCCTCCTCCATCTCGTCCTCCCACAGCAGGCGTCTTAAGTGCTGCTCCAGGACAGCGGCGACAGGCTTTTACTGCCACATCCGGGTCATATCCCTAGCCTACTGATCTCAGCATTGACTTCTCCAGCTTGTCTTTGACTACTCCAGACCCAACTTGGTACATGGTATCGGGTGCATCTGCGCATCTCACATCTCAGTCAAGTAACTTGTCATCTATTTTTGCTAAATCTCCTGTTTCTCATATGATGGTTGGTGATGGCTCCAGTATTTTAATATGTGGGTCCGGTAACCAAAACATCCAAACCAGTATCCGTCCCCTGCACCTTAAGCATGTTATCTTCACTCCCTCTATTGTCAAAAACCTTGTGTATGTGCGTCAATTTACCACTGATAATCGTGTTTCTATTGAGTTTGACTCGTCTGGTTTTTCTATGAAGGATCTTCACACGGGGAGTATTTTGATCAGGAGTAATATCTCGGGGGACCTCTATCCTCTTCCGTCTCAACAGTCTGTCGCGTCTTCTTAGTCATTTGTTGTCCTTCCTGTACAGTTGGCACAACCGTCTAGGTAATCTAGGAGCTCAAGTCATAGATTCCCTTAGTTCTCGTCATTTTATTTCCTTTAATAAAACTGAGCAGGCCGGTTTGTGCCATGCATGCCAAGTTGGCAAACATGTTCGTCTTCCTTTTTCATCTTCCATTTCTTGTATTGTGGTTCCTTTTGATATAATTCATAATGATATTTGGACTTCTCCATTTCCTAGCAAGTCTAATTTTAATTACTCGGGGATTGCCCGTGCCCGAAGGCACTACCCCAAATAACACTGAGAAATTCATTACACTTGCGATCTAAAAAGTGAATGGCAACGCAAAGAGGATGAAATTAGTAATAACCGAAAACTTTTTCGAGCCACCATTTGAGAAGTTCGGGTGAAAAAGAGTAAAAATGAAGAAAGTTAAATATGTGAGGAGGAAGTGAGGGAGAAGTTACAAAAGTGGTGGTTGCCCCCATCTCAAATTTTTAGGGAATTCTAATTATAAGTGGGTGGTAGGTGAGATCTAAGGGCTGGGTCTGTTTTAATCTAAGGGTGGAAAATAAGTCAACCGTTCTATATTATAGATTAGAAATGGGATAGCCAGTGCCCAAGGGCACTACCCCAGAGAAAAAAATTACAATGGTTTGTGAACAAAATGTATAAATGAAAAATGATTATATTAATCAATTACTTAAAAAAATATTTATGATTATTACATGAAAAATATGTATGATGATTAACCATTAATTCGCTGCTTTTTTCAAGAAAGGATAAATTTTCAAGTTGTGGGTAGGTGTTTTCTACATATAGCGGGGTTCTAAAGTGATAAAAATGTTTGTTTTAAAACCATTTATTTACTGGAGTAATAAACATATTTTATGATTTTTAGTAGGAATGGGGTCTTTTGAGAATTTTGGGAACCAAAGGGACATCCAATTGTCTTTTCTGGAAGTGATAAAACAAAAAACTGTAACTGACCACGTCTTTTCCTCTTACCGACCACAGATTCAATTTCCTTCCACCATTGTTGCTTTTCTTCTTCTTCCCCGTCCCTCTTTCTATCCTACTCTCTCAAATCACTCCAACCCAATTTCATTCTCTCGCTCAAAAGACCTCATCTCTCGAAGCACTTACTCTATTTTGCTTCCATCTGAAATCTCTCCAAGGTTTTTTTGGACTGATTTACACAGCTCAGACGGGATCTTCACCGCCATTTCCCCAAATCTTTTTCTTCTATCTTTCCTTGAATTTTGTTATTTGGGTATGCTTCTTACTCTCAGCTTAACGTCAATTTCGAATATTTCCATTAGACGGATTTGTATTGAATTTTCATGAACTTGTCCCTAAAATTTTGGGAATTCTAATATAAGTGGGTGGTCGTTGGTGAGATTTAAAGGCTGGGGTTAATTTGATCTAATGGTCTAAAAGAAGTCAACTGTTCTATTTTATAGAATAGATTATCTAATTCTTCTTGATGATTAATCTCGCTATCTATGGGTTTTCCCACTCAAACGAAAATCGGATGCCTTCACTCACTTTAAACCCTTCCACTCATATGTGCGCACTCAGTTCTCTAGGGTAATCAAGTGTTTTCAGTGTGAACTTGGTGGGAGTTCGACAATTCTGTTTTCCATACGTTTTCCAAGTCTAATGGTCTTGTTTTTCGGTTTGCTTATCCTCAAACGTCTTATCAGAACAATAAAGCCGAATGTATGATATGTCGTATCAATGACATCTCTCGTACCCTTCTCTCTCAGGCCTTTGTGTCTCACCGCTTCTGGGTTGAGTCTGTTCTCACTGATGTATATCTTCACAACATCCTACCCACTATAGCACTACACGGTGGTATTCCTACCACCATTCTCTACCAATGTGTTCCTACCTACAATCATCTTCGTACCTTTGGGTGTCTGTGTTACCCTAATTTGACTGCTGTGTCTCCTCACAAACTTGTTCCTCGGTCTACTCACTGTGTATTTATTGGCTACCCTCCTAATCATCGAGGGTATCGGTGTCTTGATCTCTCCACGGGTCGCGTTCACATCTGTCGCCATGTCACTTTTGATGAACATGTCTTCCCCTTTGCCCACCAGAGTTCTGTCTCTCTTCCAAGGTACACTGCCGCCACGACCCCACCCCCGAATCCGGTCTCTCCTGAACCACCGGCCACACCCCTTTCTCCTCATATGAGAACCTAAGCCCAGCATGGTGTTCACAAACCAATCTCTCGTCTCACTTTTCATGCCCAACTCCCCCATACTCTGTCTCCATTTCCCAAATCCCATGTGTCTGCCTTCTCGGGCCCACACTGGAAAGCTGCAATGGATGATGAGTTTCAGGCTATGATCACGATCAGACTTGGGAGTTGGTACCTCACCCGTCAGGGGCTAACATTCTTCGGGCTATCTGGTTATTTCGTCACAAGTTTAGGGCTAATGGTACTCTTCAAAGGTATAATGCTCATTTCGTGGCACATGGCAAGTCTCTGTTAGTGGGGATTGATTGTGATGAGACTTTTAGTGCCCTGGTCAAACCGGCGACCATCCGATTGTTCTCACTCTTGCTGTTTCGCGTTCTTGGCCCGTCCATCAGGTGGATGTCAAGAATGCTTTCCTCCATGGTGATCCTGATGAGGTTGTGTATATGCATCAGCCATCGATATCGGGATCCTCGACACTGCCGATTACGTAAGTTCCTGTATGTGCTGAAGCAGGCACCTCGTGCGTTGTTTCAGCAATTTGCTACTTTTCTCACCGACTTTGTGGGATTCTCCAGTTGTAGATCTGATGAGTCTCTGTTTTTTACAGTCATCCGATATTTTCTACCTCCTCCTCTACATTGAAAATATCGTCATTACAGGGTCCTCCTCTACGGTTGTGCAGCGAATCATCTCTCAACTTTTGACTGTGTTTCCTATGACCGATCTTGGACCTCTACATCATTTTCTTGGCATTGCCGTCACTCAGACTGATTCTGGTGTGGTTTTCTCACAGCATCTGTATGCCTCTGAGATTCTTCATCGTGCGTCGATGGTGGGCGGTAAGCCCGTTAGCGCTCCAGTTGAGACTGGCTCCAAACTCACTGCATGTTCGGGTCCTTCGGTTGATGATCTTACTCTCTACGCAGCTTAGCTGGTGCGCTTCAGTACCTTACCTTCACTCGTCCGAACATCTCTTAAATTGTTCAGCAGATCTGCCTCTTCATGCATGATCCTCGAGAGCATCATTTGCGCGCGTTGATACGCGTGCTTTGCTATGTGAGTGGCACTCTTGATATCGGGTTTCACATATTGACTACTACCTCTACGGGTCTCACGACATACACGGATTCTTACTGGGCTGGTTGCCCGGACACACTTCGCTCCACCTCTGGTTGTTGCACTTTCTTTGGAGACAACCTTCTTAGCTAGTCGTCCAAATGGCAGGCTACTGTATCTCTCCAGTGCCGAGGCTGAGTACCGTGGCGTTGCTAATGCTGTTGGTGAGCTCTCCTGGATTCGCAACCTTCTCCTTGAGCTCCCGGTTCGTCCTCCAAAGACCTCTCTCTGCTATTGTGACAATGTCAGTGCAGTATACTTATCAGGTAATCAAGTTCAACTTCAATGCACTAAAAATATTGAGATTGATCTTCATTTTGTTTGGGACAAAGTTCGCCTCGACCAACTTCGGGTTCTTCACATTCCCATTGACTTTCAGTATGCGGATATCTTCACCAAAGGCCTTCCTCGTCAGCTATTTCAGAGATTCCGCTCCAGTCTAACGTTCATCCTTCTCCCGTTCCGACTGCGCGAGTGTAATAGCGTAGCTTAATTTATTGCGTAACTTAATTATCAATACAGTAGTCCAGATAGGACAATTTTACCATCGTTCAGCTCTTTGATATACAAATTTATGAGATGTTTTTTTACAAGGAAACTGGGTGATTCACCCTGCTACGTCATAAAATACGACTCAAATGATAGACCAACCGTAGATCATGGTTAAATCAGTTCAACATGGGTAGTCCGATCAAGTCTTAAAACCGTTCTACTTATTAGATTTTAATCGTTTCCTTGTGCTGAGCCCTGAGGCTCAACCCTCAGACCAATTGTGTCATGAAGGATAAGTGGACTCATGTTTCACCTCCCTATTATTTTTATCCATTTTCCAAATTAAGTTGGTTATTGTGAAACTTTTAATAGTATTATACTGTAGGGTAAAAAGAAAGTTGGTCATTGGATCTGGGACTTGAGAATAGTCCTAGACTCTTGTTAGTAAACAGCGTCCACATCTGTGATTCAGCTGTGACTATGTGAGATTGACATTTGTATTCAAGCTGTTTATTTCTTCAACCTTTTTGTTAAGAGAACACAATGGTGCATCAACAAAAAAGTAGCTAAGTTAACACGAATGTGCCACAGGTCATGAATGGAAGAAATTGTTTTTAAACTAATTATTTGGGCTGCCAATAATTGTCTTTCAGTATATACAAAACGGGTTGAAAGTGGTTTAAGTAATTCATCGGTACGAGCCCAATAAGTTAGTGATCCTGTGTTTGGGCCATGGTGCATCTTAGTGTTATTATTTAGTGTGGTATGTAGGTGTGGGCTGTTTGGTCATTGGACTCCTTCATAGGAGGGCCAAATGACTGTTTATGATTACTAGGCTCAGTCCCCTCCCCTCTCTCAAAATCCGAGCTGGTTCTTATAAATAAGACCAGTTGGGGGATTGTGGACCCAATCGAAAAAACAACAAGAGTGTGAGTAGGAGGGGAAGATCCGGCGCTCTAGCTCTTCCATGTTTGTGAAGATTCGACAAAAACGAAGATGGCTGGATCAAACGGTACATTCACGATTACTAAAATATTTTTTCGAAACTAGTGTTTTAATTTCTTGTATGCGATCTGAAAAACAACTTAGAGATTGGTTAAGGAAAATATTCTTCCTGATCTTGAACAAGATGGAGGTTGACCTTGTGTCGATTACATAAGAGGCAAGATGACTAAAACAAGGAAGCTTTGGTCCACCCGTAGTACGAACCTTTTAGAGATAATCCACATTGATATTTCCCGGCCATTCTCTTCAACTTTGTGAGGGAAAAAATATTTCATCACCTTCATTGATGATTACTCTCGTTATGGGTTTGTTTACCTGATTCAGCATAAGTCAGATTCATTAGAGAAATTCAAAACTTTCAAGACTTATGTTGTAAAACAAACTGGAAAGTCAATTAAAGTTGTTAGGTCTGACCGTGGGGTGAGTATTTTAGAAAGCACGATCATGTTGGCCAACACAAGGGACCTTTTGCTGAATTCTTAGAGAAATGTGGAATTGGTGCCCAATACACTATGCCTGGTACCCCTGAACAAAATGGTGTGGCTGAGCGTCATAATCGCACTCTAGATGAGATGATGATGTGTATGTTGAGCTTATCCAAATTACCCGAGTCTCTTTGGGGTGAAGCCATTCTAACTGCCATGTATATCCTAAATCGGATACCCTCAAAATATGTTCCTAAAACACCCTTTGAGTTGTGGACTTGAAGAAAACCTAGCTTAAACCATTTTCTTGTATGGGGATGCCCTGCTGAAGTTAAACTCTATAATCCTGCTAAATCCAAGTTGGGTCCTAGAACCACTCGCTGCTATTTCGTAGGGTACTCGGAGGGGTCAAAGGGGTATCATTTCTATCGTCCTGGTCATGGGACAAGAATTGTTGAATCTGGTAATGCAAAATTCTTTGAAGACAATGCAGGTGATTATGCTTCCCCTACTATCCAATCTGAAGTGTCCAATGATAAACCAAATTTTGTGCCATTGCCTATTGTGATAGAAAAATCAAGTGCTCCAATTCTAGAGACAATGGATGGAGTGATGGATGCCCCAGTTGTCCATGTTGAATTGCCACCGCAAGGTGCGAATGTTCAACAAGATCCACCCCCTGTGCATAGATCTGAAAGGGTGAGGAGACCAACAATTTCTGAGGATATTGTTTATCTTGGAGAGCATGGTATAGTTGATCCCATAAGCTACAGTGATGCCATTATCAGTGTACAGGCTGATAAGTGGATTGAAGCAATGAAGGAGGAAATGAATCAATGTCTAATAATGAGGTATGGGAGTTAGTTGAGCTTCCTAAGGGTTCTAAAGCCATTGGGTGTAAATGGATTTTCAGGACCAAGAAAGATTCCAAGGGGAATATTGAAAGGTTTAAAGCTAGACTTGTGGCGAAGGGTTTTACTCAAAGAGAGGGTGTTGATTCCACTAAAACTTTTTCCCCTGTTTCCTCAAAGGATGCTTTTCGCATTATTATGGCATTAACTGCACATATTGACTTAGACGTTCACCAAATGGATGTGAAAACAGGCTTCTTGAATGGGGATCTGTATGAGGTGGTGTATATGAAGAAACCAGAGGGATTTGTGTCAACAAGAACTGAAAATTTGGTCTGCAGGTTAAAGAAGTCTTATGTATGCTGTTGTTTGCACTAGACCTGACATAGCTTATGCTACTAGTGTGTTGGGTAGATATTCTTCTAATCCAGGCCATGATCATTGTGTTGGAGCCAAGAAAGTTCTGAGTTATTTGCAGAAGACCAAGAGTTACATGCTTGTTTAAAAGAATGTTGATCCTCTTGAGGTTGTTGGTTACACCGATGCAGATTTTGCTGGTTGTTCTTATGATAGAAAATCCACCACGGGGTACATATTCATACTGGCGGGTGGAGCAGTAACGTGGAAAAGCTCTAAGCAATCTCTCATAGCATCTTCAACTATGGAGGCAGAGATTGGGCATGTTTTGATGGTGAGGCACAGGCTATATGGCTAATGAATTTTCTAACAGGGTTAAATATATTCAACTCCATTTTCAAGCCTATGAAGATGCACTGTGATAATATGGTTGCAGGGTTCTTCTCCAAGAACGACAAAAATTCAGGCGGGTCTAGGTTTATAGACATAAAGTATTTCAAAGTTAGATAATGGGTTGAAAAGGGGGAAGTAGTCTATGAGCACATTGGTACTGCAGACATGTTAGTTGATCCACTTACAAAAGGGCTCAGGCCTGTAGAGTTTGCTAAACATGTTGAGCATATGAACTTAGTTGATTCATAAGATGTGTTTGGTAAGTGGGAGTTTATGTAACTCTTTATTAAAAACCCTGAGATGATATTGTTTGATGGTTTTATCAAATTTATTCCCATTCTTGGACTTGCTTAATGCGAATTTTATATCATTATTGCAAGTTGTGGTCTTTTTGCATTGAGTTTATGCAGGTTAAGCTGTCTCGAGATGAAAAAATTGCTTCGATTTTGAAGTGTTGATGGATCCATGGTAACTAGTGTCTTGGTTTAAGACATGAGTGCTTTGGTATAAAAGCATGGTGTCTCGGTTTAGAGATGTGTTAGCTTCCTTTTGGAAGTGTGACGGGATATGTTCCTTGAGTGACCTTCATTGGTCATGTAGGACCTGATTTAGAATTTGCATGAAATATTATTGGATCACATGTGCATATATTCTACACTACACTTTACCACACTTTGGAGTCTATGTTGGCAACGTGTCGAAATTTGTAATTATGGAAGGTCTTATGTTGATGAATAACATAATTTCCGCTATAGTTCAGTTCTAATATGATTGTTGAACGGGATCCTGTGCTAAGATGAAATTTGCTTGAACCATGTTTATGGCCACTCAGTTGTTCAACCCGAGAGTCGTTTTATAAAAACAAATATTTTTTCAAATCCACAATTATTGTTGCTCAAGTGGGAGAATGTAAGAAATTGTTGTTAAACTAATTATTTGGGCTGCCAATAATTGTCTTTCAGTATTTATAAAACGGGTTGAAAGTGGTTCAAGTAATTCACCGGTACGAGCCCAATACGTTAGTGATTCTGTGTTTGGGCCATGGTGCATCTTAGTGTTATTATTTAGTGTGGTATGTAGGTGTGGGCTGTTTGGCCATTGGGCTCCTTGGTAGGAGGGCCCAATGACTGTTTATGATTATTAGGCCCGGTCCCCTCTCCTCTCTCAAAACCCTAGCTAGTTCTTATAAATAAGACCAGTTGGGGGATTGTTGGCCCTATCAAAAAAACAACAGTGGGAGTAGGAGGGAAAGATCCGGCGCTCTAGCTCTTCCAAGTTTGTGAAGATTCGACGACTACGAAGATGGTTGGATCAAACAGTACATTTCACGATTACTGAAATATTATTCTGAAACTGGTGTTTTAATTTCCTGTATGCGATCTGAAAAAGAACTTACAATGAATGGCCGCTTTGTATTTCCACAATTAGGCCAATATTCATTATATATATTGTGTAGGTAGGTGTAAATTTGTGACCAAAGTGTTTATAGACCAAAACCAATGAACTTTTTTGTTCTCTATTTTTAAAAATAACTACATCAACCATGAATTATAGGTGTCACAAAATGCGAGTTTTCATACCAAACGTGCAACGGTCAAAGTTTAGAAGAGTAATTTCTCAAAACAAAAGTCAAGAAAAACTCCAAAGCCTAACTTTTTCTAGAACCCATTTCAAAAACCCAACTTTTTCTAGAACCAACTGTTCACTTTAGTCTAGTTTGTATGTAGATTTGTATGACTGTCCAGCTCGGTGCATCTTGTACTCTATGACCTCTCTAATAAAGTTCTTATTTGCTTGCAGAAAAAATGTGCAGCGGTACAAAAACGTCCCAGCTAGTCGATTGGGTTTACCTTCGAGTTTGTCGTATTATCGGGGAAACATGTATGTTAACAGAAGCAGCAAAAACGTTGCACATTCTTCCCTAGCAAAACAGTATCGTTCACAAGAATGATTGCCAGGGATTTTCTGTTCGATATAAAAAGTGCCGCAGGACCCAACTGCAATTCCGGCCCAACTTGTTGGGTACATGCTTATTTGGAGCAGAATCGCTAATAAAGCAAGGCTCCCCCCAAGGCCAGGAGCACCGCCCATTTTCAGCTTTTTGGCATCGCTTAGGTGTCAAACCACAATTTACGTTTTCTTTAGCCGATTAATAATTCAAGTTTGACAACTCAATTTGCCATTCCGTAAGTTAGGATTGTCTTAAAATTCTTTAGCATTGTGAGTTTGGACGATTTTGTCTTTTTACCATTTTTAGCAATCTTTTCACATTAGAGTTATTTAAACTTGTAGCTTGTAAGTTAGGCGCATAACCATCTTTTATTCTATTGATATTATCGGGTCTTTCTGCATTTGGAGTTCCCTTGTTTTTACCCTGAGTTTGTCTCCATGCTTCACTGCGTCAATAAGAACATAAGAAATTTGATCAAAAATAAAATAAAATAAAAACTTTAGAACATAAGAAATGAAGGATTTTAAGAAATTGTAAGAATAAGAACATATTTCAATACATAAGACATCTCTAGTTACTGAAATAAGTAAAAGTATTCGGACAATGGCATCTTACTCGCTAGTCGCTAGTGAGATTTTAAAGTTGAACTAACTTTTCCATTATAAAAAATGGACGAGATTCGTTATTCATCAAATGGATATATATTATTTTGTGTAGTCTAGTGCCTAAAGATGAAATTCAAATCGATTGTTTTTGTCCCTGGACAATTTTAAGTTTACTTCCAGAAAATTCCATATCTACTGCTACAGAAGTAAAAGTCAAAAGTTTTTGGGCAGATATCCAAAGTGTCACGCATCAATCCAGAAGAAGGATCCATATCAACTCAAATTGAACCCACTATAGTGGAGAACTTTAACCTAATTCCGATTTAATCGGAGCTACAGTAGGCGACGGCTGGTACGAAGATGGAGCAAAGTCAGGGTTCGATGGCGGCGACTACGCCGGTGGCTTCTACAGGAACAACGCGTGTTGATTTCTTGGGAAAGCAGCTTAGTTTGATGACGGTAGAAGAATAGGAAGACATAGCTAAGTTCGATAGCAACCGGTGTAGGGAAGCTCTGAAACATCATCACCACTGTTCGGTCGACTCCTTCATTCTTCCGGCAAGGATGAATGTGTGGGCGATGAAGTTGTTATTCAAAAAGATCTGGTTGGAAGGCGAGGACGTGACGATAAACGAAACAAAACTTAATCTTTTCATTCTTAGCTTCCCAAGTAAAGAATCAAAAGATAAGGTTCTTGCGGGGGGACCATGGATTTTTGACGGAAACGCCTTACTTCTAAAGCCCTGGAGCGTGGAAGAGCCAGCCGACAACATTGTTTTTGATTCAATAGACGTCTGGGTACAATACGCAATCTCCCAATCTATGCTCAAACACTAGAAGATACGAAGAATGCAGTTAATGGCTGGGGAATAGTTGTTATATCCCGTCCCACATCGAGATATTGTGGATTGATATGGTGGATTAGATGTATATATGGTTGGGAGATTGTGATATTATGTCCCACATTGGAGATTTGTGAGTTTGACATCTGGTATATGGTAAACCTTTTGGATTTCTACTAGAACCTTCAAGGCTTAAGCATTTTTATCCGGTGGTACGGGTAAAGAAGTTGTTGGGACAGTAATCCACGGGTGTTACAAATGGTATTAGAGCCAGGTTGGTCCTGCAAGGGCTCCGTGGCGACGGACGGCGGTTCGCCCCTATCCAAATACGTGACTGGACACACTTGACGAGGACGTCAAGTATATAAGGTGGGGGGATTGTAATATCCCGTACCACATCGAGATATTGTGGATTGATATTGTGGATTAGATGTATATATGGTTGGTAGATTGTGATATTATGTCCCAAATTGGATATTTGTGAGTTAAACATCTGGTATATGGTAAACCTTGTGGATTACTACTAGCACCTTCAAGGCTTAAGCATTTTTATCCGGTGGTACGGGTAAAGAAGTTGTTGGGCCAGTAATCCATGGGTGTTACAATAGTTCTCGATACGGATAAACGGATCATGTCAGGAGAAGAGGGAGACTATATGCACATTCGTGTCCGAATCAATGCTCTAAAACCACTACGCAGAGGGAGGTATGCCATGATTCTTGGAAAGAAATTATGGCTTGATTTTAAATACGAGCGTCTTGCGAATATTTGCTCATGGTGTGGAAGGATTAACCATTACAGCGAGAGCTGCACTTTTGTTAATACTGAAGAGAAGTTAACCATTAGTCCTGGATATGGCTCCAGGTTAACTTTTAAGCCACCTTTAAGAAAAAAGCCAATGAACAAGGATGAAGATTTGAAGGAGCAGAAGGTAGAGGACTTGCTAGATGGAAGCTCTCAGTTTTCTGATGATTATTCATCTTCATTAGTGCCAAGCATGGTCAATGAAGACGAAGAGATGGAAACAGACCCTAATCCGAACAATCCAACAGTAAGCGCTCCGGGTATTTTAATCCGAGATAATCCCCTAGCAGCAGATGTGTCTAAGATTAAAGACTCTGTTCAATTCTCAGCCAAAGGTAAAGAGCCAATGACAAGTTCAAATAAGAAGAAAAGGGACCCCTCGGACACAAAGTTAAACACAACGCCTCGCAAGAAGCAGGAAGATAGGAAGGCAAGAGAGAGTTTAGCAAAACCAACCGAGAGTAGGAAATATGCTAATACAGCCACCAAGACTCGGAATGGAGGAGAAGGAAGACAGACACAAAGCAACACACAGGTATCCCAATCTGGGATTCCGCAAACGGAACAGGGAGCCATTAAAGACCCGAAAATAAGATTGGCAGACGCCATGAATCTCATAAGTTGGAACGTGCGGGGGCTTAGGAATCCCCGTAACATTACTTCTCTTCATGACCTCGTGAGGAGACAGAAGCCCAATCTGGTTTTTTTAATGGAAACTAGAATGTATGCGAAGGAGATGGAAGTTATAAAACTCAGGTGCTGGTATGCAAACGAGATTTTTGTTGATTGTGAAGACCGAAAGGGTGGACTGGCTCTACTTTGGGATAGGGATGTAAAGTTCAAGTTGATTCACTACAAAAAAACCAATTTATAAAAGGTTATGTTTTGTTTGATGATGAAGAGCAGCCTTGGGTGTTTACGGTGTTCTACGGCGGTCATGTCCAGAAAAGAAGGAAACTGTCGTGGAAACTTTTACCATGATTGAAGCCACATAATCAACCCTGGTTGGTTATAGGCGATTTTAACGCTATTATTTCTACATTCGACAAGAAGGGTGGTCGAGAAGTCACTCTTAGACATGTAGAAGATTTTGACAGAGTTATTTGTAAGCTTAAATTGCGAGATTTGGGCTTCTTTGATAACAGATTCACATGGAAGAACAACCAACCGGATGAGCGAGGTATCAGGGAGAGAATTGATCGTTTCCTGGTAACGGAAAATTGGATTGATGTTTCTGACGAGCTCGAGTAAACCATCTCGTAGCGGATACGTCGGACCATGTGCCGTTGGAATTTCTAGTTAGAAACTGTAACATAAAGCGAACTAGAGGCAAAGGTAGTGAAAGTGTGAGTATGCAGATGTAAATGCAGCTAAGATACTCTAGGGGGGGGTTGAATAGAGTATGCCAACTTTTTGAAAAACTTTCTAGGGAGATAAAAACTTGTGCAAACAAAGAAGCTGTCATAAGTCTCTTATTGATCACAGGATCAAAATGTCCAACTATTCCGAACTGCACAAATTCAGTTTAGGAAACAATCCTGCAAATATTAGAAACAAAATTTCTTGCAATATCAAAGTCAAACAGATGATATTCTATGATCAAAAAATGTTAGAATAATTTGTAATTCATCATCTAATAACAGTGAATCAAACATATAAAAGATAGAAAGGGAATCAACTCAGAGAGTTTGCAGAAAACTCCCCCTGAGAATGTTCATGCAGATTAAGCAGTTTC
Source organism: Linanthus parryae (assembly GCA_023055425.1). Classification (NCBI taxonomy): domain Eukaryota; kingdom Viridiplantae; phylum Streptophyta; class Magnoliopsida; order Ericales; family Polemoniaceae; genus Linanthus; species Linanthus parryae. Next base: position 78,648,817 of record JALGPY010000007.1, on the reverse strand, counting down.
AGGGGTTTGAATCCAGTTTCAAGGCCTTGAAAATAGCTGCCTCTGAGACTGATTCAAGGCTTTGAAAGATGATTCAAGGCCTTGAAATAGCTGAACTATTTCAAGCCTTGCACGACCTGATCTAACAATCTCCCCCTTGATGAAAGACAAAATCAAATTCTCTTCGATCCTTAGTCTCTGCAAAATAAACTGATTAGTTCACAATTTATGATAACACAGTAATTCCTAAAAGATCCAGCTTATTCATAATACCAAACGGTTCAGCAAAAAGTAAATAAAGCATACAAACCTAGAGATAAAAACTAATATGTCCTAGAATTTTCTCACCTTTTTGACTTTCATCAAAAAGATAGAAGATGTTGGATCAAAGGTCTGGAAAATTAACTTAAAGAAAAACTTTTAAGAAGAGATAATGGTGAAGAAAGAGTAGCTAAGATTAAGGGGTGGGATCTTCATCTTCATCCTGATCTCCTTCCTCTTTCTCATCTTCTTCATCAGTCTTGTCCTGCACCTCTTGTTCCTCTGTATGCTCACTCGCAACAGTTGCTTCATCAGTCTTGTCCTTTCTAGCAGCCTTTGGATATTTCTTTTTCTTCTTCAAGGTAATAAAAAGCTCATCTGAGTCAGGGCTATTGATTTCATCTTCTTCCTGTGAGGCCCGTTCTTCTACCTGCTTTCCCTTATCTGAAACTGGAGCAACCTCTTCTTGGTCTGAATGATCACTAGGAAAATCCTTTTCCGAGTCTCCTTTCTTTGTACCTTCAACATCCTCAGGGAAATCAAACAAATTCATGTTTCGAAGATGCTTTCCACCATGTACTTGACTTGCCCAATTTCACTTTCCCGTCCATAGACAGTTACTTTGATATCCTCCATGTCCAACTCCAAACCATCAAGTCTTTGATTGTCTATTGGCCGAGAAGTCTGACTTGAAGTGGGAGTCATGGTCTTGGGCTTAGGAAACTTCTTTGCACCTAGTTCTTCTTCAGTCAAGTCTGAGTAAAGTTTCCAAACTTTTCTTTGTTTTTTACCACTCCAATTTTCTTAAAGGCTTTCTCATTAAGTACTTAAAATCAAGATGTGACTGATTCCTCTCCAGTAGTTGGAATCTAAAATGTTCAACGAACAAGGTGAGAAAGTTTGCATAGGGCATAGGGTGTATCCTTTCACTGGTAAGGCTAAAGAGCATATGTTCAATCAGTAGTTTTGGGAGATCAATCTCATAGCCATTCATAACCAGATACATGATGTGCAACATTCTCTCAGTTACGAATTCTCTAGAATGCTCTCTGGGAAAGATACACCTAACCAGGATGGTATGAATGACTATGGCTTCAAAATTCAAAACTGAGTGTGTTAAATGTTTGGCTGAGGTGGAGATGTTTGGAAGAAAGAACTCATCTTTGGCTAGCTTCAGGGTCTCTGAATTTGGTGGATGGTTGCTAGTGTCATATCTCTTTGGACACCCTAGCACATTGGCAAACTCAGAGTGATCCAATTCAATTACTGTTCCAGCAACTTTAGATTTGATAACAAAATGTGCAGATCTCTTAACTTGGATCAAATTCAGGTAGAAGAGTCTGGTGAGTCTAGGGTAGGCTAATTCTTTACGATTCCGCATACACCACAAAGAACTCTTCTTCAACATAGAGATGCACGTAAGTTTCATTTGTTCCACCACATGCTTATTGATCATACTACAGAAACCAATAGATATTGAAGCAAAACCATCTAACCACTTACCTTTAGAGATGATTGATACAAACTAAGTCTCATCAGGGGCTGAGTTCTTTGTTGAGGCTTGTGAATAGATCTGCAGTGCCTTCTCCAATTGACCTTCTGTTTGTGCTTCTGTCACCTTTCCTTTTCCTTTTTCTGCCTGAGTAGCTTTCTTCTTCAGCTTCTTTGAACTAGTAGGCTCTGTTTCTGGTTGCTTTTCTGTAACAGCTTTCTCCTTCTTTTTCTTTTCTGAAGAGGAGGTTGTATCCTGCTTGACCTTCTTCTTGGGTGGAGGAAGATCAGGAACTGCCTCTGCACAGGGGGTTCTGGAGCTAGAGTCCCCAATGACTTCTTGAACTTCATCCACTACTGCCTTTCTTTTCTTCTCTGAAATAGGTTTTGATCTTCCAGCCATCTTGATTCTGTCTGAGGCTCTCCTTGTGATCATTATGGTTTGGTAGAAGAATAGAGAGAGATGGAATGATACGGAAAGAAGGATAAGAGAAGAAGATAAATACTGAAAGAGTTTGAGTTTCAAAAGGAAACTAGTATCTCTCTGATCTCAAAATATTTGCAATAATCAGAGGGATTTCAAATCTTTTTTTCCGTTGGAAAATAAAATATTCTAATACTATTTTTGGCTAAAAAAATTTTTGAAAAGGGTAGGGGCTATATTAGTTAAATATCTACAGAGATATCACCCAACACAGAATGATCCAAGATTATTGACTATCAGTGTAGCATATTTATATTTAAGGCTTTGAAAAGGCTTTAAGGTCTTGAAAAACTGTAACACTGCAACAGATAAGGATCAAGGCTTTGCAATGATTTTCAAGGCTTTGAAAATCAGTTCAAGACTTTGAAATCATATACAACTTACCTTGCTTACATGATACTCCCCCTAAACCAATGCATCTTTATTTAGCATTCCCAACTCCAATCTTAGAACTGATAACCTTTCATCTGCTAATGGTTTAGTGAAGATATCTGTCATTTGCATGTTAGTAGCAACAAATTCAAGAACAATATCACCTTTCTCAGCATGATCTCTGCTGAAATGGTGTCTGACATCAATGTGCTTGGTTCTTGAGTGTTGCACTGGATTCTTTGTAGTTGAAATTGCACTAGTATTATCACACTTGATAGGTATGCTTCTGAAATCAAATCCAAGGTCTCTTAGCTGTTGAGCAATCCATAGCACTTGTGAGCAACATGCTCCTGCAGCTATATATTCAGCTTCAGCTGTTGATAGAACAACTGAATTCTGTTTCTTGGAATGCCAACTGATCAAGGATGATCCAATAAATTGGCAAGTTCCTGAAGTACTTTTCCTATCAACCTTGTAACCTGCAAAGTCAGCATATGAAAATCCATGCAAAGAGAAGTTATAATGTCTTGGATACCAAAGCCCTAAGTCTTTGGTACCATTCTAAGATATTTGAATAGTCTCTTCACAACAGTCAAGTGTCATTCTTTTGGATCAGCTTGAAATCTAGCACACATACACACACTAAACATAATATCTGGTCTGCTTGCTGTGAGATAGAGTAATGATCCAATCATACCTCTATACTCCTTCACATTGACACTCTTACCAAATTCATCCTTGTCTAAACATAGTGTAGAACTCATAGGAGCCTTGGCTTCCTCATATTGAGCCATGCTATATTTTTTTAGTAAGTATCTAGTTTACTTGATTTGATGCAGAAAGATGCCCTTCTTAAATTGATGTATTTGAAGTCCTAGGAAGAAGTTCAGCTCTCCCATCATGCTCATTTCAAACTCCCTGCTCATAAGACTTGAGAATTCTCTGCACAATTGATCATTAGTAGCTCCAAACAATATTTCATCAACATTTATCTGAACTACAATTAAATATTTCTCATGAGTCTTTATGAAAAGAGTCTTATAACTAAACCTCTTTTGAAATTATTTTCAAGCAGAAACTTTGACAGTCTTTCATACCAAGCTCTTGGAGCTTGTTTCAAACCATAAAGAGCTTTGTCAAGTTTGTAAACATGATCTGGAAACTTGTCATTTTCAAAACCAGGTGGTTGTGCAACATAAACTTCTTCTTGTAAATAGCCATTCAAGAATGCACACTTCACATCCATTTGAAATAGTTTCATGTTCTTGTAAGATGCAAATGCAAGAAAAATTCTGATTGCTTCTAACCTGGAAACTGGAGAAAAAGTTTCCTCATAATCAATACCTTCTTCTTCATTGTAACCTTGAGCAACTAACCTTGCTTTGTCTCTGATCACATTGCCACTTTCATCCAACTTATTTCTGAATACCCATCTGGTACCAATGAAAGACTGGTTTGAAGGTGGAGGAACCAGGTTCCAAACCTTATTCCTTTCAAACTCGTTGAGTTCACTTTGCATAGCAATGATCCAGTCTGCTTCTTGTAAAGCTTCCTTCACAGTTTTAGGTTATACAAGAGAGATATAGGCATTAAAAGCACATAAGTTCTTCAACTGTGATCTAGTTTGTGTACCAGTGGTTGGATCTGAGATGATATTATCAACTGGATGAGATGAGAGATATTTGAATCTCTTTCATGGAGACCATGGTTCAGGCTCTCCATAGATCTTCTCTGGTCTTGAAGTAGTGGCTTTGTCACTTGAATCCTTCTGATCATCTTTTCAAGGCTTTGAGGCTTATTTTCAAGGCCTTGTGCACCATTTTCAAGGTCTTGAAAATGTCTTCTATTTTCTTCTGAGCCTTTCTTGAATCCTAATGGATTCTCAGTCTCTTCCTCTGACTCATGCTTGTTCAAATTCAAGTCGGCACAACTTTCACTCCAAGAACTATCATAGCTTTCATTAAAAATAACATGAATGCTCTCTTTAACCAGCTTGGTTCTTTTATTGCAAACTCTATAATCTTTTCTATTCGGAGAGTAACCAAGGGATATACCTTCATCACTTCTTGCATCAAACTTACCAAGATTGTCTTTTCTATTTTTGTGGATAAAACAAGTACATCCAAAGGGTCTGAAGTATGAAATGTTTGGCTTCCTCCCTTTGAATAGTTCATAGGGGGTCTTCTTCAGAATAGGTCTGATCAAGCACCTGTTAAAAATATAGTTTGATGTATTCACTGCTTCTTCCCAATAATGTTTTGGCAGCTTGTTCTCAAGAAGCATTGTTCTTGACATATCTTCAAGAGTCCTGTTCTTTCTTTCAACAACACCATTCTGTTGAGGAGTTCTTGGAGCATAAAATTTGTGAGTAATACCATGCTTATCAAAGTATAAATCAAATTCTAACTGATCAAATTCTCTACCATGATCACTTCTAAGGGAAGCTACAGGTAGGTTTTTCAAGTTTTGAAGTTCTCTGCAAAGCTTTGAAAATTCAGAGAGTGCTTCAGATTTTTCTTTGAGAAACATAACCCAAGTATATCTAGAAAAAAATCATCAACAGCAACTAGCATATACTTTTTACCTTTTGGAGTAGGAGTTCTCATAGGACCACAGAGATCCATATGAAGCAGTTCAATAGCTCTAGTTGTACTTACAAACTTCTTTGGCTTGAAGGAGCTTCTGGTCTGCTTTCCTTGAGCAGAGGCTTTGCACATTTCATTTTCTTTGAACTTGATGGATGGCAATCCTCTTACCAAATCTTTGGAAATCAACTTGTTCAAAGTATGCAAACTGATATGACCAAGCTTTCTGTGCCAAAGCTTTAAATCCTCTTTCAAGTCCTTGAGACACTTCAAACTTTCACCTGCAACTTTGTTAGTCTGAAAAGTATAAAAATTGTTTGATCTAGAGGCTGTCAGAATGCAATCTCTTGATTTCTCATTTTGCACCACACACTTATCTTTATTAAAGATGACTTTGTTGCCATTATCACAAAGCTGAGATACACTAAGTAAGTAAAATTTCAAACCTTCAACTAGATACACATCAGAAATAGAGTTTTGAGAATTTATACCAACTTTTCCAATACCAAGAATATTGTATTTGCCTTTTTCACCAAGTGTAATTGAACCTTCTGATTGCTCCTTTAATTTTGAGAATAGAGATCTCTTTCCACTCATATGTCTTGAGCAACCACTGTCCATAAACCAATTCTGTTATTTGATATTGGTGACAACCTGCAAACACCAATCACTGCCTTACCCATCTGTTAGTCCAAGTGTGGAATTTGAATTCATATTCAGGATCAACCATGTTAGGTGACCTAACCCCTTTAGAAACCCAAATCTGCTTAACTTGTCCTTTGAGTTGAAAGGGAAAAGTGTTCCTCATTATGCGAGGATCTCTTCTTCTAAATGGACAAGTCATCTTAACATGAAAAGTTTTGCAGCAATAATGACATGTAGGAGAAGTTTTGTTTCCATCTTTCACAAATCTGGTATTATTCCTCCTTGGAAAGTTTGGATTGAATCCAATACCAACTTTGTGAACAGACTGTGAACTTCCTCCAAGAATCAAGTTCAACTTGTGTTCTCATCCAACAAGCTTAACTTTGACCAATTCAGATTCTTGAAGTTTCTCAGTAAGAGTAGACTTTTGTTTATCTAATTCATCAATCTGATGATTTAGATTAACAAGGTTGTCACTCATTGAGGAGTTTTCAGTGACTACTTCCTTGACTTGTGTTTTCAAGGCTTTGAATCTGGTTTTCAAGGCCTTGAAATCACTATTAGTTTTCTTCTGAGAGATTTCAAGATTCTGATTTAGGAAAACAAGTTGTAAGTTCTCTCTTGCTTGCTCATGAACTTTTTCTTTCAAAAGTCTGATCTGTTTCAGATAATCTTCCTCATTCAAAAGCATTGTTCTGAGATATTCTGAAAGAGCTTCTTTTGGCTTTGAAATCAGAAAATTTACCATTACCTCAATGTTCTTCTCAGAACATTCATCATGCTTGGCCATGAAGCATAGGTTGGCATGTTCTTCCTCAGATTCAGATTCACTAGAGCTATCGGAATCACTCCATGAAGCTAACATGGCTTTCTTTCTTCTGTCATGATCTTTCTTTTGAAAGCTCTTGCTTTTCTTGTGTGGACAATCTCTTATCAAGTGTCCTGCATCACCACATTCAAAGCTGTTCATAACTTTGGTTTATTTTGTGAAGAGACTTACCTTTGTAGTCCTTGATGCTGGATGATCTATGCCTTTCTTTGTTGAAGTACTTGTTTCCAAAGTTTTTCTTTATTTTGAGGATCCTTGTCAAGGCTTTGGAAATTAAGGCAATTGGATCTTCATGATCACCATCCTCAGTTTCAAGGCTTTGTGTTCTCTCATTTTCTTTGGCGTTGAGAGCTAAGTTGTTGACACTGTCTGGGAGTTCTCCATCAACTTCATTCATAGATATCTCATGTGTCAGGAGCTTCCCTTGTAGGTCATCAAGTTGTAGAGTTGAGAGATTCTGAGCTTCTTCAATAGCTGTGGTATTTGGTTCCCACTTTGCCTTTGGAAGCCTTCTGAGAATCTTCCTCACCTTTTCTTCATTGGAAAAATGTTTCCCCAGTGAATTACGGTTGTTGACAATATCAGTGAAAATCTTGAACATGTCTCTGATAGACTCATCTGCATTCATCTTGAACAACTCATATTGCCTGAGATAGATGTTGATCTTGGTTTGCTTGACTTGACTGGTTCCCTCAAAAGGTAACCACAAGCTTATCCCAGATTTCTTTAGCAGTTGTGCATCCAGAGATCCTGTAGAATTCATCTGTACTGAAAGCACAATACTGAATGTTAATAGCTTTGTAGTTCTTAGAATATTGCTCTAATTCAGAAGAGGAGAGTGAGACTTCTGTTTTGGGAGTTTTAATCCCATCTTTCTATGTGTATAAAGTATGAGGTCCATTTTATATAATGGTCCAAAGCTCTAGATCTTGATTAATGATGAACAATTTCATAAGGCTTTCCAGTGAGCAAAATTTTCTCCACAAAATAAAGGAGATCTGTTAGCAGCTCTTCCCTGTGAGAAACCACCATCACCTGCAGTACTCATGATCACCAGATGGTTAAATCTATACAGTGACACAAGCTTTGATACCAATTGAAAGTGTGAGTATGAAGAAGTTAATGCAGCTAAGATACTCTAAAAGGCGGGGGGCGGGGGGGGGGGGGGGGGGGGTGAATAGAGTATGCCAACTTTTTGCAAAACTTGCTAGGGAGATAAAAACTTTTGCAAACAAAGAAGCTCAAGGCCTCGAAAACTAGTTCAAGCCCTTGGAGAAGATGCAGAAAGTATAAAGCAAGTATGCCTTTTTCAAGGCCTTGAAAACAAGTTCAAACCCTTGAAAAACAGACAGTTTTGTATGCTGCAAAAACTATGAAAAGAAATGAACTGTAAATGCAAGTGACAAGAGATTTATAGAGTTCAGTCCACTTGGAACTACGTCTCTACCTCAGGGATTAGATCCCAGAAAGATTTTCAACTCAATTCTTATTAATCAAAAGCTAAGCCCTAGAACTCAAGCCCAGAGAGTTCCCTTACTCTGTTACAGCTTGTGGTTTTCCCTAACCTGTCTAGTACCTGCTCTAGCTAACTATTTAACTAATAATTCTCTATTTTTCACCTTGAACAATCCTTGAGAATAGATGTAGAGATAATACATAAATGATCTACCAATACAACTCAATACAGAAGTACACTTAGAATGGAAAACTGCAGTGAAGAATGCAGTGAACTTCTGTGGAATGGATTGAGAGTTTGATGTTCTTCTTTGTGCTTTGTCAATCCAGAAACTTGTCTCTTGATTTTTCCCGTTGAGTCTCGTCTTTTGTTGCTTCAAAGTGAGATCTATTTAAACTGTTTGAAGCTCTGCAAATCTTCCCAGATTTTCAGCAACAACTTCCTATTTTGTAGGCAACAACTTTGACTTTCTTCAACAGCTTTCTCGAACGGATAGTTGATCACAATCTTCAGATATATTGTTGTGATCTTGTCCATAAGCAATTTGAGAAGCTGTCTTAAGTCTCTGATTGATCACAGGATCAAAATGTCCAACTATTTCCAAACTGCACAAATTCAGTTTAGGAAACAATCCTGCAAATATTAGAAACAAAATTTCCTACAATATCAAAGTCAAACAGATGATATTCTATGATCAAAACATGTTAGAATAATTTTTCTTTCATCATCTAATAACAGTGAATCAAATATATAAAAGATAGAAAGGGAATCAACTCAGAGAGTTTGCAGAAAACTCCCCCTGAGAATGTTCATACAGATTAAGCAGTTTCAAGGCTTTGAATCCAGTTTCTTGGCCTTGAAAATATTCAAGGCCTTGAAATAACTATTTCAAGCCTTGCACAACCTGGTCTTACAGGAATGTTTCACCTAGAAGCTATGTGGTTCGACCAAAAATATTGTCCCAAAGTGATTACCGATAGTTGGAAGGGGAGGAATGGATCTGTTTCTACAAAGCATGAGGCCGTGGCGAATAGGCTTCAAATTTGGGAGACAAACGAATTTGGCAGTGTGGGTAGAACACTACAAAGTTTGCGTCAAAGGTTACATGTGTTGGGTGCGCAAACCCAATCTGCTGACAATTTGATAGAAGAGAAGCAAGTTAAAGTGGAGATTTCTCGACTTTTACGTCAAGAAGAAGTGATATGGAGGCAAAGGTCGCGCGAACTTTGGCTAAAGCAAGGTGATAAAAAACTATGTTTTTTCACCATAAATGTTCAACTCGTCGAGCACGAAACTCAATTATGGGGATTGAAAGTTCTACTAGAATTTGGACAGAGGATTTTGAAGAAGTCCAAAGAACAATATTGGAATATTTCAATAACTTGTTCACATCCAGCGAGCCCTTAAGGGCGACTATGGAGCCGATATTGGAACCTGTGGAAGAACTGTTATGCTCAAAACATAGGGAACTTCTTGAAAAAACATTTACTGCGGCTGATGTGCATGAAGCTGTTAAAATGTTGCCAGCACAAAAAGCTCCGGGACCCGATGGGTTCCCGACACTGTTTTATCAGAAATTATGGCCAGATTTGGGAGAAGAGGTAACAAAAACTTGCTTAAATTTTATGAATGAGGATGCTGAAGTAAGTGAATTTAATCACACTTTGATTGCTTTAATTCCTGAAGTAAAGCAAGTTCGCAAAGTTGCAGATTTACGTCCAATATCGTTATGCTCAACGATTTATAAGATTGTAACAAAGACCATGGCTAACAGTTTGAAATTGACGATGGACAAGCCTATTTCAGAAAATCAAAGTGCGTTTGTTTTCGGGAGGCTTATCTCAGACAATATCTTAACAGCTCATGAAGTCATCCATTCTATGAAGACCAAAAAGACAAGGAAGGCATTGTTGCAGTGAAACTATACCTGAGCAAATCATGCGATCGAGTAGAGTAGGACTTCCTACGTGCAGTAATGGAGCGTATGGGCTTCGGGATCAGATGGATTTCTATGGTTATGAGATGTATCTCCACAGCCACCTATAGTGTACTAATCAATGGAGAAGCAAAGGGGATGATTGTGCCGGAGAGGGAATTGCGTCAAGGATGCCCCTTGTCACCGTACTTGTTCCTTCTTTCAGCGAAGCTTTGTTGCGAAGCCTAGAAAAATCAGTAGAAGAAGGATACATTTCTGGAGCAAGAGCATATAGAGGAGGACCCGTTGTATCACATTTATTCTTTGCGGACGACAGCATTATCTTTACGAAGGCTACATCGGGTGAATTAACTAGTTTGCTTCATATTTTTACAGGTTTACGAAGCAGCTTCCAGCCAAAGCTTGAATGCCCAGAAATCGTCCCTAGTTTTCTCACACAATTTGGTCTTGGAAGTCAGACAACAACTGAGTGAGCATTGTGGCATTCCAATTTCGGAAAGTCATGAGAACTTCTTGGTCCTTCCATCGGTCTTTGGGAAGAACAAGAAGTTACTGTTTCAGAATATTATAGAAGCAATCAGTGCAAAATTGAAAGGATGGAAAGAGATGACATTGTCTATCGCAGTAAAAGAAACGTTGATCAAGACTATCGCTCAAGCTATCCCTAACTATTCCATGAGTTGTTTTCTTCTCCCAATTTCCACATGCAAGGATATTGAGAAGATTATACGTTAGTTTTGGTGGGGTGAAACTACAAAAAATGAAAGGATGCACTGGATGAGTTGGCAAAATCTCAAGAAGCATAAGGAGGAAGGCGGCATAGGATTCAAGGATTTTCAGAGTTTCAATATAGCACTACTCGTAAAACAAGCATGGAGGATCCTTAAGAAACCGGACAGCCTACTGAGTAGAGTACTGCGCGACAAGTACTTTAAACAAGGTGATTCTTACATTTCATTCCAAAAAAAATTACTTTGGTTTCCTTGGCATTATGGCGGGGAGGAATTTGATTAAAAAGGGGGTAGATGGAAGACTGGCTCCGGAGAAAACATTAATCTTTTCAAGGATAGATGGATCCCCCGTGATCACATGTCGAAGACAATAACACCAAGTTCGGACTTTGCAAACTTGAAATTATCTCACTGCATAAGAGATGGTGCTTGGTATGTTGAAAGGCTCCGAACTTATTTGTGGGTTAAAGTTAACACAGACATAGCCACTCGTGATCAGAACTTCATTGCAGGATCAGGTTGTGTTATGAGAGATGCAACATGACAGTTTTGCGGCCGGTCGTTTTGAAAGAATCGATTTTCACCATTCCATCCAGCTGATGGAAACAATATGAATAAAAAAAAGGACTGATAATGGCTAAGAATGCAAGATGTAGCCTAGTGATACTGGAATCCGATTCAAAGCTAAGCATCGAAGCAATCAAGAAGTGGCGACAACATGGACAGGGATCAGTGGAATCAAGCAGTGATTTAGCAGCTGAAATTATGGAGTGTATTCAACTATGTGAGCAGTTTGAAGAAGTAGATTTTCACCACGTTTCTCGTCAATGTAACGCCTTAGCTGATTTATTTGCTAATAGGTCTCTATTGTTTTCTCAGTTTAGTCTATATACTCGTCCCCTGAGTGGGCAACAGATGTACTAGAAGACGATTTGGTAGGCCTTCCCGGATTTCTATGAAAGTTGATATGTTTCCCTTAAAAAAAAAAAATGAACTCACTATCGAAATAGGAAACTGAATATCAGAACATTGCAACTTTTAACTGATTAAGTAAATAGATCTCTTAGCGCACATGGTATTAAACATTCAACTGTGTACGAATAACTCATAGGGGAGCATGGCTTTACAATAATGAAATCCGCCTCAAGGTTCCTCTTTGGAGACCCTAAGGAAATTGCGCAAAACATCTGTCAGCACCGTAGTTGACCCAAGAGAAGCCTTCAATAATTTCAGTGCCTGCAACATTCAATAAGGTACATCTTATCATCAGAAGACTAATTACACCCCAGAAAATATCCAGACAAGTTAATTCTTCGATAGAGAATCAGAAAATATGTTGGTACTTGCCTCACATATACCCACTGTTAAGAGGACTTCCTCCAAATTACAAATAGGAACCTTTAAGCCATCAAGAAGAGCGACAATATCAGTGGATGCTAGCGGCATGACAACCAAATCGTCAGTTACGATGAACATTTCTAACTCCATAAAATTGCCTCCATCAGAAACAGGTCCCTTTGGATTTTTTTTTCTCACAAATGTACGGCGCATAGCTGAATAAGATTCTCCGTACCCTTGTTGGATTAAATCAAGCTGGTTGTCACAGTTGAAAGAAGGGGCAAGTTTTGGGTTCACTAGCAACTCCTTGTTTACTTTCAATAGGTTTCGAATACTCGAATCTTTGATGCTATTAAAAAGAGAATTCAGTGATTTCATTGGAGAATTGCCATCCAACAATTTCACAATGGCACCGGTTGGAATTGTGAGGAAACTAAAAAGCAGATCTATGAAGTCTGAAGCTGCTTCTGCGTACAATAGCTTTTTATCCGACTTTCTTACTATAAGCTTCACTTCGATCTTTCTCGCCTTATCTTCTGCAACGATGCCTTGCTCTTCCTTCGGATTACCCAGAAATGTATTATTTATTGGAGCATACCTAGAATGCAGCTTCTTTGGGAAAACTATATCTGTCATGGTGTTCCAGAGAACAACACATTAACAAGAAGTTGCAGCACCTGAAAATATGGAGTTTGTTACAGCTCTTACAGTATTCTACATAACATGCGAACAGTATACACAAAAGACTCGATAGTTATTAAAATAAACAACCTAAACATATTAAATCGTCCAGGTTAAGAACAGTATATCTTAATTTTAGAGAAAAGATGTTGGAAGTACCTCTAAATAGACATATTTCCTCTCCAGTACATTGCATTGGTCTGTCAACCCTTTATCTTGAAGCAATGTTGCAACAGACGACGTGGCATCAGTCGCATATCATCACCAATCAGCAACATAATCCTTTCATTAACAAAGGCACCTGATTGTTCTTGAACTCCTCCGACAGCTTTTTCTGTCATTTCTTGTCCACATTGACATTTCATGCCCTCATATAAACCGAAAATGCACTTCTTGCTGCAGTAATACAAAGTTTGCTGTGCTTCCCAATCACTGTCGTCAACTTTGAATTTTAGGCCTCTGTAAGCATTACCAGCACCATTTTTAGGGTGAAGCAGCATGGTCTTACAATCACTGCTGAAAAACATGTCTGGTTGCAGGTTCATCACGCTTTGGTACAAATTCTTTGTGGAGCCCATGGATGGTAATTCTGCGCGCGAGATGAGGATTCTAATGATTGTTCCAAGAGGGATAGTTAGAAAGCTGACAAGGGTGTCTGTGAAGGTTGCATCAGCCTCAGCAAAAGCCACCCGCTGATTCTTTTTGTCAATCATGACTTTCAACGGGATGCTATTCGGAGGACGCGAATCAGCGATTGTTGAACAGCTGGATGATAGAATGAGAAAGAGCAATGAATCTTTTTATAGCTGACTAATTTGTTTATAATACCTGAATGAGAATGGCATAAGATGGTCATGTAAGGTGTACTATTACTGTGACTCTTTGGATATTGTTCATGAAATCATTGAATTATAGTCATGCAGATTTTGACCACTTCATTGTACGAAACATGAAAGCAATCATCAGCACAACTAGTCAACTACCTATTACAAACCATGATGAGAAGAAAGATAGAAATAATGAAGAAGAGGAAAGGCAATAGACACTCTGACCCTCTTACTTCCTCAGTAAATACTTTGCTTTTGGAGTCATTGTATTGAGAAATTATTGCATAACACTGTAGGTTGATTATTTGAATCATGCTAAGCACCTCGATCACAACATGAAAGAAATTGATGTGTATAGATGTAGATGAAATAATTCTTCCATGAAACAGGGTTACACGCCGGCAAATAAGTGCTGTGATAAAGTAGCCTCGCCAACTTCGCAAACATGTAGCTGAGACAAGGGTTTCAGAAGGGTAGTGGCATGAAAATATATTGAATGCTCTGATATGATTATCGGCAAAACTTAAAACATGTATATTTCGCAATTCTTTATAAGCGTATTTGGAGCATATTGCTGGGACAAAATCATGAGATGAGGCAGAGGTGTAAACCTTAAGAGATTTTTTAATCATCTTGGATTACCATAAATTTTGGAATTGAATGGTTCAATGACGATGCTGCGAGCCTGCCAGCATCATAATTCAAGAAGTAGATGTTCACCATCAGATTAGATGCCCATTCATGGCTGTTTCTTGCAGTCAGTTCAATCCCTCTGACCTTCCAATTCCTTATCAACCACTCTTTGGGAAAGACTAGACTTCCTCAACCATCCGTAATACGTTACAGATCATATTTCATTGGGTTATCTTCTCCATACAATTCATTTAGATAATTGCAACTTCTCATACAGGAAGTCCACAAGCACGGGAAGCTACATGGGGACTGGAGGGGCTAATTTTTTAAGCTTATAATTTTACCCTTATTTTTCTTTATGATTTATGATTTTGCCCCACGACTACTTTAGATTAGCCCAATTAGTTATATAATCAACAATTTAGCCTCCTCTACTTCATATATTTTTTCTTAATTTCCACTTTTAGGCTCCACTCTTAACATATTTTTGGATCCACCCGTCCAGAAGAGCACTCTGCGAATTAACGCAAGTTCTTATCCTGCTTTTACAAAATGAAAACAGTTTCATTTTCCGAAAACGGATTAATCTTGTAATTCTTCTTAAGATGGACCATCTCTATATGTGGGTCTGGCCAAAATTTCATTGGTGTAGATGAAGAAACTTTAACGCAATCGACTAGCGAAAACACGCATAACATAATGGAGCATCCATGCCCAGAATGGAGAAAAGTGAATAAACCCCTGAAAGTTAAATCCCACTTACATACAACATTGGAGTTAGATAACCTATATCGCTAGGGAGGGGCTTCATTCCCGCTCTAAATTCTCGCTCTCGCGCTTTCAGTTCAACTTGACTCTAATTTTTGCTTCCAAAATTATAGAGCGCGTTATTACCAATGCACTGTATTTTCTCAGCAATTATACTGTGTTATCAAGTCTATTTGAAACTAAGTCAATCAAACTTTCAACTAAAATGACCTAACCAATCCTTTACTGAGGTATGCTAATGCCGCACTAGTCAAGTTGAGCTTCCATTACATTTTTCAATATGGGAGTTTCTAGTCTAACATAGAGGCTTTGCAGTTATTGCTACAAAATTTAGATTACGCAAAAAGTTCATTATGTATTATGTTTATATTCAAAATTATATTACACATACAATTCATATACGCTCTTTCGTGACGCTCTCAAATACAAATTTTTGTAGTCTTCGTCACTTCCGCGCTGCCGCTCCAGGCGACTTAGCATCTGAATCTGGATCTTTTTGGTAAATTTCATAGCAGAAGTCCACTGTGTATGCTTCTAAAATAAAAACAATAGATTCAGGATTCAGCTTCAGTACATTTTGAGGAGAGGCTTTAGCTTTGAGATTGGCATGTTATTTAAGTTACCAGTACGGTTAAAAGATAACTGTGTCGTGCATGAGCCTTATGAGGGGTTGTCTTGTTCTTTGGTGCTCTCAGTAGTCAGTAATAATAACCTTTCCCCGGATCTATTCACTTGTTGAAACTGTCACATACGGTGAAAGCAGGGCAAAGATAAACTTTGAGGTCGAGTTGGGAGATTATACACAACAGGAGGGTAAAAAGTGACCCTTGTGTTCAGAACACAACTGTAAGGCTAAAGAAAACTGGTTTGACATGGATCATAAATTCGGAGAAGGAAATATAAAATATCAGATCCAAAAGAAGTAATCATATCATTGCCAAATGCCATTACTGCCAAAAGGAGGGAAAAGAACTTGTGAAATCCACTACAGTAAGCTAATTAAGCAAATAGATTAAGCGGGCACAGTAGCAGTCACTCAATCAAGGTTTCTTCTCGTATGGAGTAATAAAAGGGCTAAAAACATCAGTCAACACCGTAGTAGACACAAGAGAAGCCTTCAATAAGTTCAGGGCCTGCAAAAGAATAGAAGAAGGAATTTTATCGTCTCAGCAGCATGATTACAGCTTGAGAATAACCATGCAAGATTCTAGGTAGAAAATTGAAGATTGCGATTGGACTTACCTCGCATTTACCAGCACTTACTTCCTTTTCCTCCAAATCAGAAATAGGAATCATTAAGCCATCAAGAAAGGAGACGATAGAAGAGGAGGAAAGTGTCTTCACAATCAAATCATCAGTGACCATGAACATTTTGAACGGCTTCATGAAAGTGCCTCCACTAGTATCAGATGCAGAAGATGTCTTAGGATTTCTGATTTTCTTATTATAGCTGAGTATAGTAGCTGAGAAAAATTGTTGATACGTTCCTTCGATCAAATCAAGTAGCTGGTTGTCACACTTGAAAGAGGGAGCAAGATTCGGGTTCACCAGTAAATCCTTGCTTACCTTGGCGTTCAAGAAGTTTCCAGGGTCCAAATTTTTGATGCTACTAGAAAGAGAATTCAGTGATTTCATAGGAGAGTTCCCACCAAAAAAATTGACAACGGCCCCCATAGGAATTGTGAGGAAACTGAAAATCATATCTACAAAATCTGACCCAGCTTCTGCATACAATAGCTTTTTGTCCGACTTTCTCAATATAAGCTTCAGTTGAACCTTTTTCTCTTTTTTATCTGCAGTTGTGCTAGCCTCTTCCTTCGGACTTTTCAGATATAATAATATGGCACTGGGTGGAAAGTCGTGAGGCTGCAATTTTCTTGGGAAAACAACATCTGTTAATGGTGTTCTGGAGAACAACACATTAGTTAGAAGTTGAGGCACCTGTATAGAATATTAATACAATTCTTTCATTAGATAAAACACATTGATCAGCCAATCCCTGATATTAAAGCAATCCTTGATAGTTGACAGACAAATATAACATATTCACAATGATTTCAGAAGGTATAAAGGTGAAGTATTACATCCTCCGTTCCCTCTCTTTCACCTCATTTTGACTTCTACCACAATTCGCTGGGTCACTTTGACCAGGTGATTTGGATAGCAAAACGATGCAAGTTTTTGATAATATTTTCATCTCTACAACACCATGAAAATATTATCAAAAAGTTGCATAGTTTTGCTTTCCAAATCACCGTGTCAAAGTAACGGGTGGAAAAGTCAAAATGAGGTGAAACAGAGGGAACGAAGTTAGTATGACTAAATTTTAGTGAAAAGGTGTTTGCAGCCAGTACCTCTACATAGACAGTTTTCTCCTCCACTGCATTGCATTGATCAGCCAATCCCTGATTTTGAAGTAACGACATAAGAGACAAGGTTGACAGTGGCAGTAGTTGTATATCATCATCAACTAGGAACGCTGTCCTTTCATCCCTCACAAAAGCACCCGATTGTTTCTGAACTTCACCCATGATTTTGCAGGTCATTTGTCCTCCACACCAACATTTCATACCCTCATATAAACCAAAACTGCAGGAATAATGACATAAATATGTAGTTTCTTGTGGTTCCCAATCACTGTAGTCAAGTTTATACTTTAGGCCTCTGTAAGCATTACCAGCTGCATTTTTAGGGTGAAGCAGCATGGTCCTACAAAAACGGCTGTAAAACATGTCTGGTTCAAGGTTAACTACGCTTTGGTACAAATTCTTTGTAGAGACAAAGGATGGCGAGGATGCGCGTGAATGGAGGAATTTCGTGACAGTTCCGAGAGGGATAGTAAGGAAGCTGGCAAGGGTATCGATGAAGGTTGCATCAGCCTCTGCAAAAGCTACCCGCTGATCCTTTTTATTGATCATGACCTTCAAGGGGACGCTGTTCGGGGGACGGGCATTATTAGCCATTGCTGAGAGACTGTGAGAAATGGAACAGAAAGATGAGTCCCTTTTCTTCCTTCTGCTTAAATCAGAAATTGGGAAGTGGATAAATCAAATTTTAAGATACCCATAAATAAAACCTAGAATCTCTAAATACTAAATCAAATATGAAACAGCCGTATTTCGTCCTTCTGTAAAAATATTTTCCCTGTGTTTGATTATTACATTTATTCTTGATTTCCCATCTTTCTTTGGATATTATTCATAAACTAGTAAATATAAACATCAATGATAAACCAGGCTTCTATTCTGAGTACACACTGTAGTGAAAATCGGGCACAAATCAATCAACACAAACACAAGACTCAAATATTTTTCCCAATTCCTACAACTAAAATGGTGGTATCTCCCTCACAATGCAGAACATACGATAAACCCAGATCAACATGAAACAATACGTTTTGAAGTGCAAACCATCTTAGGGGAAAGCCACATAGGCAGATAGAGAGCGAAAAATCTCCACACTAAAACATGAGGTCAAAACGATTACCAAACCCTAGGATAGGAAGAGTGTCTCACAGGGAAAAGCACCTACAATATGAGTAGAAACGGAGCACTTTTCACCGTCCGATCGTCGCTAGGAACTGGCTGGCACTGACGCCCTGTAAGCAGTTACAGCAGTAGGTCACTGTATCTCTTCTCTTCCCACTCTATATATTTTCTCCGTCTACTGCGTAGAAATGTGAAATTTTGGGTAAAATAAAATGAGTTTAGTATATGTATCCCTAGGCCTTGTTTGGGTAGCAGCATAAGGGGACAGTATAGTATAACTTATGCTCCCTTTTTTATCCAGTGTTTGAGTGCCAGTAAAAGGGGAGCATAAGTTATACCCGCAACATAACTTTTTCAATTTCGTGAAGAAAAGTTATACCACCTCCCCCGAGTTATAAGGCCGGATAAGGGGAAGCAGTATAACTCACCAATTTTTTTTGACCAAAATACCCCCGTACCTTCACCATAATTCCTAGCCCTTATATCCAAACCATACAACATCAATCCAGATTCCAACAAACTCGAAGAGAAGAAGAAGGCATAACCGGAGCTCTCACGATCTGGATACAGAGCTCGCACGAGTTCACCATCTTCCAATAATTTGGTTAATTAAGTTAATTAACAATAAAAGTTTGTTAATTAAGTTTATCAAAATTTGTTTAGTTAATTTGTGTGTTTTCATGGCAAATTATAATACAAACAAATACAAACATTTACGAATTCAAAATCACGACAGTGCCAGACAATGTGGTCATTTTACATTAACCCTTCATCATATCCTGCATCTTATTCGACACTACCCAAACACAAACAGCCAGCATATCCTATCAGGGCTTATCAGACAACATACTTATCTTGCTTCTTATCCCAGCATAAGTGTTATCCCTACATAATTTATCCGCTACGCAAACGAGGCCCTAAGGTTTGGGCCTCAACAGAATCCCTATTCCCTACCTCCAACGGGCCACGAAGAGATGAAGCCGCCATTTGTGGAAAATGGGAGGGAAACGATGAAAAGAAAGTGACTGATAATATGGGAGATTCGTGTCGCCTGCCTCGTCAAAGTCTTATCAAGTAAAAATATGTGGAAAAATAACCTTGACTAAGCAAAAAGAGTACTGACTGAAATAACACATTAATGCTGAATATTTTGAATTTTCATTTGATTTCTATTGAAGGTGACATTTTTCAAGATTTTAACTTTGGTTGCATGGTTCATTAATACCTTGCTACGGAAAACCCCGTGGAATTAAAATCTCAGCAAAGGAAAAATACTACAGCGCCTTACATCTCCCTATTCGTAGCATCAATTGAGCGGATCTCCATTCCAATTTCTTCAATGCTCACTTTAAATATTTTCATCATGGTAATAAAAGCCTGAAAAATAAACTCATGACTCTATACATATGTGATTAGACATACAAAAACACATATAAAATACATATGATACGACACTACATGACGGTGTACAGATAGCAAACAAAAACTCTATACCAATAGTTAACATGTCATGTAATTTTATGTATGTCATGTGATATTAACATCAATAATTGACAAACTATATTAATGCACTTGACTACTCGCGAGTGTACACTTCCCATTACTTTAGTGAACTCCTTATCTTCTATCGTAGTCTGATTCTTGTAAGGGTATTTTAGTAATTTTATTTAATTGATAATTTATTTACTTTAATTTTCTCTTAGTGTAGTAATTAAACTGATTCTATCGGTTTGGAAGCTTGCATCCGTGTAACCCCTTACACGCAACTCTTCCTCTCCGCCAAATATCAAGAAACCATCCTTAGTTCTTCTCAAGTACTTTAGTATGTTCTTGACTGCAATGCAGTGACTCTCACCCGGATTGGATTGGTATTTGCTTGTCATACTCAAGGCATATGACACATCTGGTCTAGTACATAACATGGCGTACATGATAGATCCTATTGCCGAGGCATAGGGAATTCTACTCATGCGTTCCTTCTCAATCTCATTGGAAGGACAACCACTCTTCGAAAGAGTGATTCCATGTGACATGGGCAAGAATACCTTATTGGAATCTTGCGTGTTGAACCGTTTCAACACCTTCTTCAATATATGTACTTTGACTTAGGCCTAGTAGTCTTTATATCTATCTCTATAGATCTTTATACCAAGTATATAGGCTGCTTCCCCTAAGTCTTTCATTGAGAAACACTCCCCCAGCCAATCTTTAACAGATTGCAGCATGGGAACGTCGTTTCCAATGAGTAGTATGTCATCTACATACAAGAACAGAAAAGCTACAGAGCTCCCACTAACCTTCTTGTAGACACAAGACTCATCTTCGTTTCTGATGAAGCCAAACTCTTTGACTACATCATCAAAACATCGATTCCAACTCCTAGAAGCTTGCTTCAATCCATAAATGGATCGTTGCAGTTTACAGACTTTATTGGCTTGCTTTGAATCTTTAAAACCCTCCGGTTGTATCATATACACGTCCTCGAGGAGATTCCCATAGAGCAATGCTGTTTTGACATCCATCTGCCAAATCTCATAGTTGTAGTATGTTGCAATGGCAAGTAGGATTCGGATGGATTTGGTCATAGCGACTGGTGAAAAGGTTTCATCATAGTCAATACCATGAATCTGTCTGAATCCTTTAGCCACCAATCGGCCCTTATAGGTAATCACATTACCATCCATGTCGATCTTCTTCTTGAAGACTCACTTGCACCCTATGGGCCGCGCCCCTTCGGGTGGTTCCACCAAAGTCCATACTTTGTTGGTATACATGGATTCCATCTCGGATCTCATAGCTTCAAGCCACTTCTGAGAGTCTAGCCCTTTCATGGCCTCTTCATAGGTAGTAGGCTCATCATCTATGAGCATTGTGTCACCAGAGTCTGTTACGAGAAGTCCATACATCTCGAGTTCCTGGCGCACTCTACTAGATCTACGAAGCTCTTGTGTTACTTGAACATGCTGTTCCACAACCCCTTGTGGTTCCTGCTCATGTTCCATAGTTGGTTCACTGTTTTGTGGTTCTTGAATTTATTCAAGTTCTACAGTCCTCCCCCTTGCTTCTTTAGAGACAAACTCTCTTTCTAGAAACACGCCGGACCGAGCAACAAACACTTTGTTCTCAGTTGGATTGTAGAAGTAGTAACCCTTAGTTTCCTTAGGGTACCCCACAAAATTACACTTATCCGACTTTGGCCCTAGCTTGTCTGATTGTAAACGCTTTACATAGACATCGCAACCCCAAATCTTCATGAACGACAGTGTGGGACGCCTCCCACTCCACATCTCATGTGGTTTCTTCATGACTAATTTTGATGGAACACGGTTAATGGTGAAAGCTGCACTTAATAATAGAGCATAGCCCCAAAATGATAATGGAAGATCGGTTTGACACATCATAGATCGAACCATATCCAATAGTGTTCGGTTCCTCCTCTCGAACACGCCATTCCATTGTGGCGTTCCAGGTGGAGTGAATTGGGACACGATCCCACACTCTCTAAGATAGTCGTCAAACTCTTGGCTCAAGTACTCTCCTCCACGATCCGATCGTAGAGCCTTGATACTCTTGCCAAGTTGCTTCTCTACTTCACTCTTGAATTCTTTGAACCTTTCAAGGGATTCGGATTTGGCCGTCATAAGGTATACAAATTCATATCTACTGAAATCATCAATAAATGTGATGAAGTAGACGTAACCACCCCTGGCAGGCGTGGCAAATGGCCCACACACATCAGTATGTATGAGCAACAATTGCTCACTAGTCCTTTCACATTTCTTACTGAAAGGGGACTTTGTCATTTTTCCCAATAAACAAGCCTCACATGTCTCATATGATTCAAAATCAAATGAGTTTATAAATCCATCCTTACGGAGTCTAGATACACGTTTCTCGTTTATGTGGCCTAAACGACATTGCCATAAGTAAGCAGGATTTAAATTATTTATTTTAATCCTCTTAGTATTAATGTTGTAGACATGATTGCTTAGATCAAGGACATATAGTCCATTAACTAATTGTGCACTACAATAGTGAATATTATTAAAATAAATGGAACAACAATTGTTCTTTATTGAAATAATTAAACCTTCCTTGTCCAAACAAAAAATAGAAATAATGTTTCTGCTCATACCAGACAAAAAATAATAATTATTTAATTCTAAAACTAATCCTGAAGGCAGAGACAGCTCGCACACGCCTACGTCCAATGCAGCAACCTTTGCTCCATTCCCAACGCGCCGGTCTATCTCCCTTTTTGCCAATCTTCTACTTCTCTTTAGATCCTGCACATTTCGACAAATGTGAGATCCACATCCAGTATCCAATACCCATGATGTATAAATAGTTAAATTTACATCTACAACAAAAATACATGGTGGTGGTGGAATCACTATTCCAAGCCTCTTGTCCTCCAGATATTTTGGGCAGTTCCTTCTCCAGTGTCCAGGCTGACTGCAATAGTGACACTCACTTTTAATCATACTTTTGGCAATGCCCCCAACAGGCTTAAGGGCAGGTTCCTTGGACTTTGCATTTGACTTGCCTTTGCCCTTGGAGGATTAGGCAAACTTTTTGCCCTTTCCTTTCTGCACCATCATAATGGCCTTGCCCTTACCCTTGTTGATGCTTTGTTCAGCTGTCCTCAACATATTGAGTAAATCTGGCAGTGGTTTCACGATCTCGTTCATGTTATAGTTCATGATGAACTGTCCATAACTTTCAAGCAACGATTTCAGCACGATATCGGTGGCCAACTCTTGGCCGACCGGGAACCCTAGTCGTGCGAGATTCTCCAAGTACCCGATCATGTGGAGTACATGAGGTCCCAGAGGGTTCCCTTCAGCCAGATGAAATTTGAAAAATGCCTTAGAAACTTCTACCTCTCAACCCTTTCCTGGTCTTGGAAGAGCTGCTTCAAGTGTTCGATCATATCGACTGCATTCATGTTCTCGTGTTGCTTCTGAAGCTCAGAGGTCATGGTGCATAGCATAAGGCAGGCGCATCATTAGCGTCATCAACATGCTTCTGATGTGCCTTTAGGGCAGTAGGAGTATTGTTTTCTGGACTTGCTGGAACTTGCTCCTCTAATGCGTACAGTTTCTTCTCTTGCTTGAGAACGATTCTCAAGTTTCTGTACCAATCAAGGAAGTTGGTTCCACAGAGCTTGTCCTTCTCAAGGACAGATCGTAGGGAATGTTGTGTACTCGATGAGTTGTTTGCCATTTGGAATTCTAACGAAGGAAAACACAAGTTTTAGTATTTGTGAACTTTTGACTATATTCAATAATGGCTAGTTTATCAAATATAGCTCCCACTATTTTTCTACAGATTAATAACCCTCAAGATAATAATACGGAAAATATCCTTATATTTTCTAGTCGGCCAAGATCCATGTTTCATCTCCTTTTGAGCTTGCTTTGGCAAGTCACCTAAAATTTGACTACTTTAGGTAGGAACAATTGCAATTGCATCCTATGCAACTCTTGGTTCAATTGGGCAAATAACTCCTTATTTATCCATCCAAATTTATAATCCCAATTGATTGCCTCTAGGTTTTAATCATATTAATAACCCAGTTCTGTCCAACCTCTTATTTAAACAATTGCACATTACTTGCTTGTGCCATCGCATGATATCATTATGAACCAAGTCGCCTTGCTTTTGCATGCACGAGCTTGATAAATCATGATGACAATGAGTGTTTAAATAACGAGAAGGCAAAACACAATATTTGAATTTTGAGGGATTTTAAAATTCAATTTTAGTTGTTTTGTTGATCCGTATCAACTGATCTATCTATTTTGAGTTTGGGCACAACTCTAAATAATAGATCCAGGTTGTCTAATTATTTTATTATCCTAATTTCATGCATCATCCATACACCAACCACAAATTAATAAGACAATAAAATAAACAACCACAAAATAAAATAAAACGTGATATGGATATGGCCTTTTCTAGACTAAGATATTCCCAAGCCAATGGGAATATCCATGAACCCTAAAAGCAAACACATCTCCATGCGTCTTCATCTTTTGGTCCATCCTTCTTAGTCATGTGGAATGCTCCATGCTCCATCTTTTGTGGCTTCCTTTTGGCTTCAGGCTTCTTTTCTTCAATCTTGGCTAACAATATTTCTATCTAGTAATAGCTAACAATCTATACTAAATAAAATAAATATCACAAGTTGAGAAAAAAATGGCTCACATGCCATAAAACCCTAAATAATTATTACATTAAATTGATCAGCTCGCAGGCCGTAAACCAAACCAAAAATTTAAACAATCACATCAAACCACATCCTAAGGCCATATCCAACCACCATGCGATTTGCACATAAACATTTAAAATCCAATTTTAATGCGCTTGGTCAATTTTTAATTAATTTTAGGATTTCTAGGGTAAAAACGGTCCAACGGGCCGACCATCTCATGGACGAACCCCATTGGAGCCGCTCCGGGCCGAGCCTAGGCCGGTTGGCCCAACTCGAGGGGCCGGCCGACCGCCTAGGCCCTCGGCCTAGGTGGCTTGGGCCGCAAGGAAGGAGGAGGGGCGGTCCTAGGGCCGAACCTCCTTTAGTTGTTTCCGAAAACAACTCCTTCCTTGCTCCCTAAGTCCATAAAGTTTACAAATTTGAAACTAGTTTCCCAATTTGTGCCCAAACCCTAGATCTAAGATCCTAAAATTTCTAAAACTCACTAATTCATGCATCCAATGCAAAAACTAGGTCTTGTTTTGTTTGATTATAGACAAATTGCATCATATTCTTGATTTGTCAGTTTTACGCGATAAACAAGAAATTTAAAGTGTAAAACTAACAAAACGTAACACATAAACCACGTCTATGCTCTAAGACATGTGGCTCTGATAACACTGTAGGGTTTTGATCATGGATACGCAGCGGAAAAATAAATCATCCATTCAATACCGTCCAAAAATCACAGGAAGAGAATCATAATGATGGTAAAGGAGGAATCATGTTACACACCTTAGGGTTTTTCATGTGATGACTTGTAACGTGAATTGTGTCACGCCTCTACGGTTTATCCATGCCTAGAGTTGAGATCTAGATCTTCCATCTCCTTTGTGCTAGCTTGGACCGGAGGAAGAGGAAGAAGAAATCACATAACACGAGGAAACAAGGGACGCTTTTGGCTTCCTTGTGGCCGACGGGTAGGGGCAGCGCAAGGGGGTGGGGTTCGGCCCTCTTGTTGCTTGCTCCCTCTCTTTTGTTCTCTCCCACTCACTTATCTTATGATCATTAGTGTGGGAAGGAAGCTTGGAGCATCCTTTATATAGTCCAACACATCGTTGTTGATTACCTAAAGGCCCTTCCTAATCCAACATGAATTCGGATTAGTCCCTTCCTTGCATATTAGTCCTACTAAGTTTGAAAAGTGTTGCAAAGTGATCCTTCTAATTAATTAATCATATTAATTAATTCCCAAATCTAGTTCAACTCTATCTAGCGTGTGACCCCATAGGTTCTATCTAATTGGAAGCAACAATTTGCTAATATGGAGCGGTCTCTAGCAAGACATCCATTCTAGCCAACTAATAGAATAGTCACCCGACAAACCTTGTGCAAGTAATTGTCACATCCTTTTGTCTCTATATCCGGATTGGACACGACACATACAAGTCACACTCGTATATCCAATCCATAGTTTTCTCGATCATGGGAATAGCCTTATTCATGCAAATAACATCAATATCCTATATTGATTTATTTGAGTCTGGCCCGACATTCCATAAGCACTATCCCTCGAGTGGCCTCAGATATTTGCTCCCGTTATGTGGGAGGGACAAATTCTATCTACGTCTACTACGATTTGGAAGCTTGCTTCTTATTGTATCCGGTACACGCCTTTATAACTACCCAGTTACGGTGTAGCGTTTGACGCTACCAAAATCACAATAATCCACAACTAGTCAATCTAGCGACTTCAAGTCTAAGGATGACAATACCGTTGTCACCACTAGAAGTGCTTGTGACTCCACATAACATGTATGTAGCCTTCTCGGAGATGGCTCAATCCAATGCGCCATTACCCTTAATGCACACCTATGTGTTTGATCATGATATCTCTATATCAATCCAACCCCATACTAGTCTATAGATGATTGTCCTATTAATCATTATATCGGACTAGGGATATTTAAGATAAACAACACAATTGTAAATCTAAGGACTTCATTGTATTAATATCCGATAAATGATACAATGAATGTTCTAGCCAAAAACAAGTTCATACTAAACTAGATTTCCTCTAGGGAATCTATTCCAACACATGCAAGCCTAGAGAGAGAGAATGAGATAGAGAGATTCAATGTTAAGATGATCGCAACAGTGATAGGTTTCATAACAGGACTAAATGTTTCTAAACAGTCTCGCCCGAGTTCCTGCGAGTACATATTTTCCGGAAGACGAGCTCCTTATCATTGGCACCATCACCCTTGCGCATGACTCGAAATACCCACCTACAACCTACAATAGGTTGACCTTGGCACGGGACCAGATCCCACGTATGATTCCGCACAAGGGAATAAAATTCACCATCCATTTATTATTTCCAAAGCGGATTCCATAGTGCTTGAGACACTATTATGGTTCAACGGTCGGAACTGCAGGATGACCGATTCGTGGATTTTGAATTGGAGGTTGTGGTACTTGGAAGTGGGGCATCTAGGCTGCAATGCAGGAGGCACATGAGCCTCGCCAAGTGTAGGCATATCGTGTTCAGCAACTGGAAGCGCATGTAATTCATTTGCAACAGGAGGTAAATATCATGATGCATTGGCAAAGAAGTTGGTTGTGGAGGCATATTTTATGCCGCATGGATTACTTGAAGCAAATGTGTAGGCACTCTAGTCACTTCATTGGTATCTAACGGTTGAGGTGAACTTCCAGGATATGAGGAATCAGCTGTTGTTGTTTTGAATGCCCTAGAGGCAATCTGTTTAGTACGAACTTTATTTACTAGAATAAATCTTTGTATTATTTATGGAGATATTTAATATAATGAAGTCCTTATATTGAAATTGTGTTGCTTATCTTAAAAATACCTAGTCCATTATATTTATTAACATAATGATCAACTATAGACTAGTATGTGGGTAGATTGATATGGCTATATCAAGTCTAACACATGGGTATGCATTAGAAGTAATGTCATACTAGATAGACCCACCGCGAGAAGGCTACATTAGATTATGTCAACGTCACAAGTGCTTCTCGTAGTGCTAATGGTGTTGTAATCCTTAGACATGATGTCATTGGATACTCTAGTTGTGAAATATCATGCTTTGATATTATGAAATGTTACAGCGTAACTGGGTAACTATAAAGATAGTTCTTTGGCATGATAGGAAGCTGATGCGCAAAATAGTGTTCTTGTCACAAGTGTACGGACCAGGTAATACCGGGTGTACTTCAACTCGGGTTATCGTTCTCATGAGGACGATTTCAGGTTTTTTTAGTAATTAGCTTTAACGATCAGAGTGTAAAAGGGAGGAGTAGTTGAGATTATGATTACGACCTAATTACTAAAAGTAAATACTGGAAGTAAATCTTTTTGTAAGGGTTTTCTGAATAATGCTTAAGTTTGTAGAACTAGGGTTTGAGATACTAAATTCCAGGATCCCCTGGGGTCTCTACGGATTTTCGTTCTTTGCTTGATATGAAAACACACAGCAGTTTTAATTATCTGTGCCACGTACCAGTTGTGTGGTAACTTTTCAGATCCCACACGCTATCACAATTCTGCAGACTTCCAGATTCCTGTTAAGCTTCCTAAGTCTACATTTCTTTCTAAGTCTTCTAGGGTTTCTAACCTGTCCTAAAGGCCTGGGTCAAATTCTCTAATATTTGGTGAAACGTTTAGGCTAGTCCTATCTCCCCTTCTCTGGTTGGTCCATCAGGGTAAGGTGTTAAATCCCGTCTTTTCTTCCTAACCCTAATCGTGCGTTTTCATCTTTTGCCTCGGGTCTGTAGCAATTCTGGTTCGCGACTCCGATCATGCATAAACAATATGATTCTAAGACAGGATAACGAATAATACTGCTGAATTAAGAATATGTAATCATGAATTCATAATCAAAACGTAGAAGAAATCTCTGAGTACGAAACCCTAGGTTCATCGAGAACCTAGGTAAAGAGTTTAGCTACTAGAATTTATAACAGAAATAACAAAATTTTTGAATAAGATAGAGAGGGCCCGTTTGGTAAGGTAGATTTTTCTGGTTTTTGGTTTTTCCACCAAATAGTTTATTTAAAGTGTTTGTTTTGCTTAGTTTAAAAACCAGTTTTTAAACTAGTTTTTTTGAACTTTTGGCATGTGAAAAAAAAAACCAAGTTTTGGTGGTATTTTTTCAGTTTTTTTTCTATTTACAGCTCATCCTATATTGCCCTCACACTTTCTTTATATTTCCAAATTTACCCTTGCCCATTCTCTTATTTCTGTAATAATTTCTCATCGCAATTTATGCTCATACTTCTATTTCATGAAACAACAAGTCTTGAATTTTGAGGTGATCGAAAGTTCATATAATCGTTAATTTTTTACTGAATCCAATCTTTGGCTTTACTCTATGAAAAAGCCACTTCTTTTGCTTTAATTGCAGCAATTAAATCCAAAGTAATTTCTTGTGTTTCATGTATTGCTCCCATTCTGGAGATTGCAAGTAGTTATCTGGTATTTTTTCATCATGTTCTTTTGTTTTTATTTCCAGAAGTGTTAATACTTCTGCTCACTATTGTGCATTTGTGCTAGATCTGTTTAGCTCACTAACTAGTTTTTATTTGGGCTGTGATAGCAATGTTCAGCTATTGTCTATATTAATGAAAGGTTTTTTCTAAAAAGGTATGCAAATTTTGATTTTTGGATGTTACAATACCGTTAGTTTTTTCTTCAATTTGTAACTTTCATGAAATCGTTGACACTCATAAAATCGTTAACTTTTTCGCTTGAATTAGTCATTCATGAATCTATAAAGAAAATACAAGTGGAGGGTATATTTGTCATCTAATGTACTGTTTCTAGTTTAAATACCAACACATTTCTCTAGTTTTTAATCAAGATTAAAAACCATCACCAAACACACTGGTTTAAACAGAATCTCTAAAAAAAACCCAAAAAATTTCCACCACAATCTAAAAACCAGTTTTCCACCAAAAACCATTCTACCAAACTCACCCAGAATAAAGGCAAACTAGGTCACCGAATCTGGATTCACGCTTCCGTTCTCTCTGGGGGTACTCAGACTTCTTCTTGGGTTATTTTGTGTCTCCAAAAACGAACTATGAACATGTCTTTATATATTGCTGGAACATTTCCATAACGACGCGTTTGAAATTACAAAACTGCCACTGCTCCACCGCCTCAGAAATAACTCACTGTGTGCGTATGATAAGCAGTATTGTGCGTATATACGCCCGTCAGACGCACACAGAAGCTTTTGTCTCCCAGAATTTCTTCATGTGTGCATATGGTGAACAGTGGTATGCGTAAACAGCTCGTGCATATATACGCAGACAACAAGCTTCCAGTGATGTTTTCCCTTCGCTGTGTGCGTATGGTGAACAATGTTGTGCGTATATACGCACAGCTTGTGCGTATGTAGCACACAGCAGCTCTGCCTTGACCAGAATCATCCCCTCAGCTTGCTATGTGCGTATGGTGAACAGTGTTGTGCGTATATACGCACAACATACGCAGACAACATACGCAGACAGCAGCTTCTCAGCTCTGTTTTGGCTCCTCTGCCTCGGCCTGCGTTTTGACTCGAAACTTGTCAAAATTACCAAAGACCCCTGAGTCAAAACCGCTCCGAATTTCGCCCAAACCTGAATCTAGTCATAGGAAAACTGCTGACTGAATTTGGGAGACAAAATTTGAACTCGAATTCGGAAACATGGGCTCGGTGTCAAACTGATCAAAATACCCCTGGTTCAAAACTATCCCGGAAATCGACCCGAACATGAAATAACTGATCACGACTCCAGACACCGGGACCCGAGACACACGCTTGGGCGTGGGTCGGTTTTTTTTTGCCAGACTCTGTTTCAGCATTATGACCTGTTGACGGAAAGCCTTTGACGTCTACTTTCTTCTTCCACTGGTTTCACTTTAAAACTCCAAGTAGAACTCAAGATATTGTCAACCGAGTGTATCTCGGTCATTCTCGGTTCTAGCGTTTTCAGCTTTGTCGGTCGATTTTCACTGCCTGTTTTCCTCTAGTATTTCCATTTTCCGTTCCGCTCTCCCTTGAACCAGACTCGGTCAACTCCTTTCCCGAACATTTTCGGTACGTTTACCTCGGAAATCCCAATTTTTTCTCGGCACGCATTCCAATACACTTCCAAACCTGTTCTTGCAAAGACAACACGAACAAACCTGCAATCATATCCAATGAAGGCACAAAATAAGCAGAATTTTGTGAAGAGCGTATAAACGTCTCGTTCTAATTTTCGAGGCTTTCTAGGGGAAAATCCTGACTAAAACACCGTTTTCTGACACCAAACACACACAATTATGCTCAAAGATAACTCCTAGTGGGGAGTTATCAGAAGCAAGCTTAGAGATGGCAGTGATGTAGATAGGATTTGTCCTTCCTACATAATAGTAAATATCTACGGACACTCGAGGTGTAGAGCTTATGGAATGTCTGGCCATACTCATATAAATCCATATGGAGATATTGATGTTATCTTCATGGATAAGCCAATTCCCAGGATTGAGAAACTATGGATTCGATATACGAGTGTGACAATTATGTCTCGTGTCTAATCCGGGTTTAGATACAAAGGGATAACATAATACGGTAGCATTGGGCACAAGGTTTGTCGGATCACTGACTATTTCTATTAGTTGGGTAGCATAGATGTGTTGCTAGACACCGCTCTATGTTTGTAATAGTTACTACCAACTAAGTAGAAACCTAACGAAACCACAAGCAAAGTTAGTGGGACTAGTTTGCAAGTGGACTAAGCCATGTAAGGACGTGATTAGTATTGGGGAAATTATGTAGTTAATAAAGAGTTAATAACTATATAAAGGAACTCTAGCTTGTTATTTTCTCAAGACAAGTCATTATTGATAGAACATAACCAAGCAAGAGAGAGAGAGAGAGAGAGAGAAGGAGAGGAACCCCCTTACTGTCTGCCCCTTTGACCGTCGGCCACCCTTTGTGCCGTGGTGGTTGCTCCATTTTGCGTGATCTCTTCCCTCCTTCTTACGTTGCTAGCACTACCCCTGGAGAAGGATTCCAGTCAAAGATCGAAGGTGTGGATACTCGTAGAGACGAAGACACAATTCTTCGTAGTGATCACACAAACTAAGGTACACATGCTTCTACCCTAATCATGTTATGATTGCTCGCATGTGATCCTTGGAGGGGTTTGAGCATGGTTAGTTTTTTGTTATTCCGCTGCGTAACCTACATGAAAATCCTATAGTGGTATCAGAGCCAAGTTGTAGTGCATAACATGATATTATGTGTTACTGTTTTTCAGTTATTACACCGTAAATGTTATTTTACGCGAAAACATAAATTGGCATATAGATGCAATATGAATATATTTGAATATGGATTGGGAAAACTATTATCGTCATATAGAATTATCCAAATTTTGGAAGATATGATGTGTCAATTGGGTTCTTAAAAAACTAGGGTTCATGGGCACAAATTGGGGAAAAGGGGTTTTTCCCAATTATGGAAGCAACTAAACTTGGGAAACAAGGCAAAGAGTTTTTTTGGAAACTACTCCATCGAACGTTCGGCCCTCCCTAGGGACCTCCCCTTGCCTTGCCCCCCAAGCTAGGGCTTGGGATGGCCTAGAGTGCGGCTTGGCCGTGCGTGGGGCTAGGCCAACCGGCCCAAGGTCGTGTGTTGGTCTTTTGGGTGGTTCGGCCATGATGATCGTGGACCTCTTGGACCGTTTTGACCCTAGTTACCCAATTAACAACTAAAATTAAACAAGCGCGTTAAAAATTAGTTTAACTGTATTATGTGCTTTTTTGCATGGTGTATGGATATGACATAGGTTGTGAATGTTTATCTTGTGGTTTGGTTTACGGCCTGCGAGCTGATCAAAGTAATGTAATACTTGATTTTTTACAGCCAGCAAGCTGATCATCTTCTCAACATGTGAGGTTTTATTTATTTATTTAATTTAGATGCTAGCTATTTAGATAATTAGATGATAGCCTAGAGCATGGAGAAGAATACCAAAGGACCAAGAAGTCACATAGACGATGGAGGAACTCACACACCTAGGACGCACGACTATGGTGGAGGCACATGGAGATGATCTTGTCACTTTAGGGAATATAGATATCATCATTGGCTTGGTAATATCTTAGTCTTAGGGGCCATATCCATGCCACGTATTTTTATTTGTGGACTGTTTATTATTTATGTCTTGTTTTTTATTTTGTGTATGGATGATACAAGGAAAATGTAACAAGATTATAATAAACAAGAATAGACTTTTATTGTGGATTGCCCAATCCAAATAAGTAGATCATGTTGATGGGATCAACAAAAAAAAATAAGTAAGGACACTACATCCCTCAAAGGAAATATTACGTTTTTGCCTTCTTTTATTTTGACACCCTTCATGATCACGGTGTATTAATTTCGGGCTTGCGAAAGCAATGCGACTTTAATTTAACATGATGTGATGCGGCGACAAAATCAAGTAATGTGTGTTTGTTCAAATAAGAGGTTAAACTTAACTAAGTAGTTTCAATTGGATTGATGACTTAGAGGCATGTCAATCGGAATTATCTATGAGATAGATAAATAAGGAATTATTTTCCCGGTTGCACCAAGAATTGCATAAGGATGAAATTGGAAGGGTGTTCCTACATAAATAAGTAACACTTTGGTGACTTGCCAAAGCAAGCTCAAGAAGAAGTGAAATTTGGATTTTGGACCCACTAGAAAATATATGATATTTTTCGCATTAATGGTGAGGGCTATTAATATGAGAAAATAGTGGGAGCTATATTTGATAATTTGGCAATCATTGAATATAGCTAAATTGTTCAAAAATACTAAAATTGCATATTTCTCATTTTGTAGAATTCCAATGGCAAACCACAATCAAACTCGACACCATCCATGTGTTTTGTCCTTCAAAAGGACAAGTTGTCAGGGAACAACTTCCTAGACTGGTACAGAAACTTAAGGATTGTCCTTAAGCAAGAAAAGAAGTTGTACATCGTAGATGCACTTGTTCCAGCGCCACCAACTGAGGATGCAGCCGAGGTTTTCGTAAGGGCACATCAAAATATTGTGGACCACAATAATGATGTGACCTTTCCCATGATGTGCACCATGAGCTCTGAGCTTCAGAAGCAACATGAGAACATGGAGGCATACGATATGATCGTACATTTGAGGCAGCTTTTCCAAGAGCAGGCCCAACATGAGAGGTACGAAGAATCCAAAGCAATGTTCAAGTGTAGTCTCGCATAGCGTAACCTAGTCAGGCCTCATGTACTCTGTATGATCGGATACATAGAGAATATCGAAAGGATAGGCTTCCCATTCGGCCAAGAGATGGCCACTGATCTCATCCTGCAATTGTTGTCGGATAGTTATGGCAAGTTCAACATGAACTATAACATGAATGAGATCAACAAGACTCTGCCTGACTTACTCAATGTTGAGGACCGCTGAACAAAGTATTAACAAGGGAAAAGGCAAGGGCTTAATGATGGTCAACAAGAGGAAGAGCAAGTTGGTTGCTTCTACCTCCAAAGGAAAGAGCAGGAAAGTTGTGAAAGCCAAGGAAACTTCCTTGAGGCCCGGTGGAGGCGTGACTAAGGGTGAATGTTCCAACTGTAGTCATCCTGGACACTGGAAGAGGAATTTCCCCAAGTATCAGGAGGAAAAAATGCTTGGAATAGTGATTCCACCACCACCAGGTATTTTTGTTATAGATGTCAATCTTTCTATTTCTTCATCTTGGGTATTGGATACTCACATTTCTCTAAATGTGCAGGATTTGAAAAGAAGTAGAAGATTGGCTAAAGGGGACATAGATTTGCGCGTCGAGAATGGAGCAAGAGTTGCTGCATTAACTATAGGCGTTTATGAGTTATCTCTGCCTTTAGGGCTTATTTTAGAATTAGAAAATTGCTATTATGTGCCTGCTATGAGCAGAAACATTATTTCTATTTCTTGTTTAGACGAGAAAGGTTTTACTATTTCAATAAAGAACAATAGTTGTTCCATTTATTTTGATAGTATCCACTATTGTAGTGTGCATTTTTCTAATGGATTGTATATCTTTGATCTAAGTAATCTCATCTATAACATTAACACTAAGAGGATTAAAATTAATGAATTAAATCCTACTTATGTATGGCACTGTCGTTTAGGCCATATAAATGAGAAACACATATCTAGACTCCATAAGGATGGACCAGTAGACTCATTTGATTATGAATCATATGAGACATGTGATTCTTGTTTGATGGGAAAATGACAAAGTCTCCTTTCAATAAGAAATATGAGAGGACTAGTGAGTTATTGGCACTCATACATACCGATGTATGTGGACCGTTTCCCACGCCTGCCGGAGGTGGTTACGTCTACTCCATTACATTTACGGATGATTTCAATAGATATGGATTTGTGTACCTTATGAAGGCAAAATCTGAATCCTTTGAATTGTTTAAAGAATTCAAGAATGAAGTAGAGAAGCAACTTGGCAAAAGTATGAAGGCACTACGATCGGATCGTGGAGGAGAATACTTAAGCCGAGAGTTTGACGACGATCTTAGAGAGTGTGGGATCCCCAACTCACTCCACGTGGAACGCCACAATTGAATGGCGTGTCAGAGAGGAGGAATCGCACCTTCTTAGACATGGTGCGGTCTATGATGTGTCAAACAGATCTTTAGATATCGTTTTGGGGACATGCTCTAATGAAAGCTTCTTTTACCATTAATCGTGTTCCATCCAAATCGGTCATGAAGACACCATATGAGATATGGAATGGTAAGCATCCCATAGTGTCGTTTATGAAGATTTGGGGTTGCGACGTCTATGTAAAACGTTTACAAAGTGACAAGCTCGGACCCAAGTTAGATAAGTGTAAATTTTTGGGATATCCTAAGGAAACTAAAGGATATTATTTCTACAACCCGACCAAGAACAAAGTATTTGTTGCTCGAAATGTCGTGTTCCTAGAAAGAGAGTTCATCTCTAAAGGAACAAGTGTGAGGACTGTAGAACTTGAAGAAGTTCAAGAACCACACTCATTTTACAATTGGAACATGAAGAGGAACCACAAATGGTTGTGGAGCAACCTGTTCAAGTAACACAAGAACTCCGTAGGTCGAGTAGGGTACGTCATGAGCCATAGGAGATGAGCCTACCACTTATGAGAGGCCATGAAAGGGCCAGACTCAAAGAAGTGGCTTGAGGCCATTAGATTTGAAATGGAATCCATGTATTCCAACCAAGTATGGACTTTGGTTGGACCACCCCATGGGGTTCGGCCCATAGGGTGCAAGTGGGTCTTCAAGAAGAAGACTGACATTGATTGAAATGTAGGTTCCTGTAAGGGCCGACTGGTGGCTAAAGGATTCAGACAGATTCATGGTATTGACTATGATGAAA
Source organism: Linanthus parryae (assembly GCA_023055425.1). Lineage (NCBI taxonomy): Eukaryota > Viridiplantae > Streptophyta > Magnoliopsida > Ericales > Polemoniaceae > Linanthus > Linanthus parryae. The sequence goes on along the minus strand of JALGPY010000007.1, from coordinate 78,612,673 downwards.
ACTTTTCCCCAGTCGCGATGACCAAGCCCATTCGAATCCTACTTGCAATTTCAACTTACTACGACTATGAGATTTGGCAGATGGATGTCAAAAGAGCGTTTCTGTATGGAAACCTCCTCGAGGATGTGTATATGACACAACCTGAGGGTTTTGAGGATCCAGAGCATGCAAATAAAGTCTGTAAGCTACCACCATTCATGGATTAAAGCAAGGTTCTTGGAGTTGGAATCGACGTTTTGATGACACATTCAAAGAATTTGGCTTCATTAAGAACGAAGATGAGCCTTGTGTTTACAAGAAGGTTAGTGGGAGTTCTGTTGTGTTTCTGGTATTTTTTGTGGATGACATACTACTCATTCGAAACGACATTCCAATATTTCAATATGTCAAAGATTGGCTGGGGAAGTGTTTCACAATGAAGGACTTAGGGGATGAAGCTTATATACTGGGTATCATGATATATAGGGATACATCAATGAAGCTGCTCGGCCTAAGCCGAAGTACATATATAGAGAAGGTGATGACGCGGTTCAACAAGCAAGATTCAAAGAAAGAATTCTTTCCCATGTCGCATGGAATCACCATGTCGAAGGGTGATTGTCCTTCCAATCAGATTGAGAATGACCGCATGAGTAAGATCCCATATGCGTCGTCCATAGGATCTACCATGTATACCGTGTTGTGACTAGACCAGATGTGTCGTACGCATTAAGTATGGCAAGAAGATATCTGTCCAATCCAGGGAGAGTCACTAGATTGCTGTCAAGAACATTCTTAAGTACTTGATAAGAACTAAGGATGTGTTCTTGATATTTGGAGGTAAGGAAGAGCTAAGTGTAATTGGTTACACTGATGCAAGCTTCTAAACCAGCCAAGACGACCATAGATTGCAGTTGTGTTATGTGTTTTGCCTAAATAGAGGAGCTGTGAGCTGGAAGAGTTCGAAGAGAGAGACAGTTGTTGTTTCTACAAGAGAAGCACATTGCTACTTCAGGCGCAACAAAGGAGGCTGTTTGGATAAAGAAGTTTATCATTGAGCTTGGTGTGGTTCCTAGCATTGTGGATCCCATTACGTTGTATTGCGACAACACTGGGGAGATCGCACAAAGCAAGGAACCCAGGTCACGCCAGAGGACAAAGCATGTACTTAGGAGATTCCATCTAGTTCAAGAGATAGTCGATCGAGGTGATGTGAAGATATGCAAGATTCCAACAGATGATAATCTGTCAGATCCTCTCACAAAGCCGTTGGTTCAGCGAAAGCATGAAGGGAACACTAGGGCTATAGGCATACGTGGTGCACCAGATTGGCTATAGTGCAAGTGGGAGACTGTTGGTTTTGGATGCCCTAGAGGCAATCTATTTAGTATAAACTTTATTTTCTAGAATAAATCATTCTATTATTTATGGATATATTTAATACAATGAATTCCTTAGATTGAAATTGTGTTGTTTATCTTAAATATCCCTAGTCCATTATATTGATTAACAGGACGATCATGTATAGACTAGTATGTAGGTAGATTGATATGGAGATATCAAGTCTAACACACGGGTATGCATTATGAGTAATGGCATACTGGATAGACCCACTGCGAGAAGGCTACATTATATTATTTCAATGTCACAAGTGCTTCTAGTAGTGCTAATGGGGTTGTTATCCTTAGACATGAAGTCACTGGATACTCTAGTTGTGAAATATCATGCTTTGATATTATCAAACTGTAGATACTGCTTTATGACATGGCAGATCTAGGCCACGTGGCAACCATCCAGCACACCATATTGTGCTCCACACACACAGGATCACCAGCCGAGCTGATCCATGTGGGGGCTGCGAGACAGAGCCCTCGCATACCACTGCACGGGACTTGTAGGGATTTGTGGTTTGGAGGCTAGGGTAAGCCCTGTCGCGTGCGAGCCAAGCCCGCGCGCGACCTTTAGTAACTGTTTTGAGAGATTTATGGCACGAGCTCCCTAGACCCGGTCAATCCGGTCAAACCCGGTCAACCTCGTAACGGTTCCGGTACTCGCGCACCACGTGCTCTAACGGTTCCTATATACTCGGACGAACGTGCCGTTACGGTTAAGCTAATTAAGCCGCCATTAATGGGCGCATTAACCACACTACAACGGCCACGTTCTCCAGTATATATATATCGTCAACCTTTCCATACAAAGGAGAACAACACTGCCATACGCGGAAGCTCTGCCAAACCTCTGTCTCTCTCTCAGACATTGCTACTGACTTACTCTCTCCCTACACACACCCCTATTCTTCCTGTGCGATCCCTGATCCACTACGTACGGTGTACACGGAGGTCTCCCTGCCGGAATCTCTTGTGCACATTTTGGTGAACCCGACGTGAACTTACCAGCAAAAGCAACCATGTCTCAGGAAGACGATGTCAGCAACCGATCGCCTTCTGCCGAAACTCCCTCAGGAGAAGAAGTCCGCCGTACTCCAACGACACCCGGCGAGGCACCGACTTTAGAGTCTTTGGACGCCACTGTCCAAAGTCAGGCAAAAGCTCTCAAGTCTCAATCTGCACAATTGGAACGGATTTTGGCCGTTCTGAACACCCTTGCACCAAATCCTCCACCGGTTACCGCTATCCCTCAGGGAGGAGGTACCCCTACCGCTCCAGGATTGGGAGTATCGGCCACGCCCCCCAATCCTCATCTGCAGACTCCACCGTCGGCCACACAGCTGCCTTCGGTCCAAGGGTCAACGGCGCAGATGCTACCCCCTGCTGCTCACGCCTCTCAGCCCACGGCTTTGGCGTCCAACCCAACTTCGCAATACACTCTGCCTCCACCAGCAACGATCTGGGGAAACGCGGGCAGTCAATACACTCCCAATCCTCCGGCGGCATATGTGTCGCCACCGCCTACGGCAACCCCTTCGCCAGCTACAGAGGGGAGCATTCCAGAATGCATGACGTCTTTGCAGAAGCGCGTGGACTCCATCTTGGCTCATCAGTCGCTCGCGGATACCATCATCCCGAAGCTAGACAACGATCCGCCCATTCCACGGGAGATCTATCTCATGCCTAACCCGGTGGGGTACAAGGCTCCTAAATGGGATAAGTTCGAGGACGTCAATGGAAACGCCCATGAGCATGTCATGCGTTTCATTGATGTCATGGGTCCGTATGGAGCTGACCCCAAACTGCTGATGCGAGAATTCCCAAAGACTCTTGGGAATGTAGCATACAAATGGTACCGAACACTGGAGGCCGGATCCGTGAAGACCTGGGACGACATGGTCCAGAAGTTCTACACTAAGTTCTTCCAGATGGAGGAGAAGGTGACGATGATCCATCTCTCGCGGATGTATCAGAAACGCGAGGAGGATGGGATCACTTTCATCAAGAAGTTCAGAGCGAAATCTCTGGAGTGCAAGGATCCCATGCTCGAAAGCCGACTCGTAGAGATATGCCTGCAGTGCATGCGAGATGAGTACAAGAGCATGCTAATCAATTTGCAAACACCCACGTTCTCAAAGCTCATCGAGTGCACGATGAACATCGAGCCCATCGTCGAGAGACAGAGAAAGAAGAGCGCTCCAGAACGACCTGCGAGCGGCACCACCTACAAGATCGGCAGATTCGGCTACAAGCGAGGACGCGAAGCTGAGGTCAACGCGGTTTCGCCTCAGAAACAAGCAAAAGCCGGAAACTTCGATGCACCGCCTCTGCCATGCTCGGTGGAGGAAGCAAGCGATCTCTGTAGACAGTGGCGTAAAGACGGCATCCTGCCACCGCTAGAGCAAAAACCCTCCAAGGAGATGACGAGGGACCCTAAGTGGTGCGAATACCACGGCAAGGTCATGCACCCCACAGCCGAGTGCAAGAAGCTCAGATTCGCGTTCGACCAGAAGATGAAGCACGGCGAACTCATCGTCAGCGACCACCGGAAGGATGTGCGCAACAACCCACTGCCTGCCCATACAGATTCGGGCTCAAAAGGCAAGGAGGTCGCCATGATCTCAATAGTGGACCTGGAAGAAATCGCAGATGATGGTCTACCCATCATTGCTGAAGTCCATGAAGAGGAAGACTACAGCATGGACACGGAGGATGAGCGTGCCGACCGCATGAAAGGGTCGCATGGCTTCAACAAATTCTTCGACGAGATGAACTTCTCCGAAAAATGCCGATCGGATATGACAAAGGCAATCTTAAGGATAGCGGAGGACTACGAAGAGGAACTTGTAGTCTCCAACGGGAAGGTCATCAGGGCATCCCGTTCCACAGAAAAGATTATGACCTTTTCTGCCAGCGACAAGAAGACAGATGCGAGCCATCAGAGGCCCCTGTACGTGACCGCCATCATCAACGGCGTCGAGTTCAAGCGAGCATTCGTCGATGGAGGAGCAGCGGTCAATGTTGTTCCACTCCACACACTGAAGCTAGCAGGGATCCCCGAGCACAAAGTGGTCAAACGTCCATCCCCGCTGGTGGGATTCGGAAGCGACTCTAGAATGACGATCGGATGGATCCGCCTAGGCGTTCAGATTGGTAAGATCAAGTGTTCGGCGAAGTTCTACGTCATAGATGCGAACACCACATATCACATGATCATTGGTCGGGCCTGGATTCATCGCTTCGACGCAATCCCTTCCACGGCTCACCAGGTGATGAAAGCTATCTGGAACGACAGGATTGTCGAGATACCAGCCTCAACTAACCCGTTCAACTTGGACGAAGCACATCTCAGCGAGGCGGTGTGGTTCACCGAGATGGCGGACGAGCAAACACCCGGACCATTCAACCCTACTCCTTTGCCTCTCTGGGAGGACATCAAGGACCAGTCACCTGCGGGCGTGATGGTGACAAGGGGAGATGCAAACGAAAGGCCGCCTACACACGAAGAGGCGCCGCGCATCGCATATCATCGGAAGAATGTGTACACTCTTAAGAGGATTGCAAAGCACGACCCCGAGGGTAAGGAGATAGAGAGCTTCTACGCCAACGGGAAGAAATGCTATCGCATATGAAGGTGCGCGGGGACGTCCTCACACGGGCATGAGGGTGTCCCTGGGCAAATCAATCAAATCGAGCAAGTTGCGCTGACAGAAGAGCCAACACAGATCGTTTCGGACGAGAAACTCAAAGAAGCGCCCGAATGCATGGAAGACAGGCCGCGACCGCAAAAGCAAGAGCTAAAGGAGGTGTTCCTCAGCCCGAACGAGGAAAAGAAAAGGCCAGTCTTCCTGAGTGCGGACCTCACAAGCGAAGAGGAACAAAGGCTGCTACAGCTTTTAACTGAATACAAGGACGTATTCGCATGGGAATACGATGAAATGCCAGGTCTGGACACAAGCATCACCATGCACCGTTTAGACATTATCCCAGGGTCTAAACCGGTCAAGCAAAGCACCAGAAGTTTCAGGCCGGAGCTCAACGTCAAGATCAAGCAGGAGATCGTTAAACTCCTAGATGCCAAGTTCATAGAGCCAAATCACCATCCCACATGGTTGGCCAACATCGTGCCAGTGGTGAAGAAGAACGGACAGCTCCGCATCTGCGTGGACTTCCGCGATCTCAATCGCTTCTGCCCTAAGGACGATTTCCCACTGCCTAACATCGACTTACTTATCGATTCAACAGCAGGCCATCGCATGTTCAGTTTCATGGACGGCTTCAGCGGGTACAATCAAATCAAGATGGATCCCGAAGATGCAAGGAAAACTGCATTCATCACTCCCGTGGGGGTATTCAACTATACGGTAATGCCATTCGGTCTTAAGAATGCGGGCGCAACCTATCAGCGGGCCATGATGGCCCTATTCCACGACATGATGCACAAAGAAGTGGAATTCTATGTGGATGACCTGGTAGTCAAATCCAGGCATGAAGCAGATCACCTTGCAGACCTGCGAAAGGTATTCAACAGATGCAGGAGCTTTCAACTGAAAATGAACCCCATGAAATGCGCGTTCGGCGTAACCTCGGGGAAGTTTTTGGGGTGCGTGGTCCATCGCCAAGGGATCGAGCCTGACCCTGCGAAAGTGTCAGCCATCACCAGCATGACGCCACCTCACAACCAAAGCGCCTTGAAAACATTCTTGGGAAAATTGTCATATCTGCGGAGATTCATCCCAGCAATCGCCGAAATCACATGCTGTTTCAGCACTCTTCTCAAGAAGGACGCCGCGTACAACTGGGCTCCTGACCATGAAGCCGCATTCGAAAAGCTAAAGGAGATACTTACATCCCCGAAGATTATGATCGCGCCTCAACTGGGATCGCCGCTGCTGCTATATCTTACATCAACAAGGAGATCTATAGGAGCACTCTTGGCCCAGGTATATGAAGGACAAGAGAGGCCTATCTATTACATCTCTCGCATTGTGCAGCCTGCTGAATCAAGGTACACGGACATCGAACGTCATTGCCTTGCCTTATTCTTCGTAATAGAGAAGTTGAGACACTATTTTGCATCGCACAAAGTAGTGGTGGTCACCAAAAGCGACCCCATAAGATACCTGCTAACTCACACTACTCCGGGCGGGAGATTGGCGAAATGGTACATGACCATCTCTCAATACGATATCACATGCGTAAAACCAAGAGCGATCAAGTCGCAGGCGGTAGCAGATCTGCTGGCACAGTTTCCTGACAACAGTCACGAACCTGTGATCGAGGAAGAACTCGAAGGCCCTGAAACCTACGCGATAAACGTGCCCTATTGGACCCTCCACTTTGATGGTTCGTCAACCAGAAAAGGCGGAGGCATTGGGATAGTCTTGACAAAGCCGGACGGGGAAGTCATACAGATGTCCGCAAAACTCAACTTCGCAGTCACGAACAACGAGGCGGAATACGAGGCCCTGATCGCGGGACTCCGTGCAGCGAAAGCTTTGGAAGTGAGCAACTTAACAGTCATGGGAGATTCTAAACTGATTGTTAAACAGGCCTCGGGCGAATATGGTTTAAAAGAGATCAACCTCCTACCATACCGCACCCTAGTGCAAAAGCTGATGCAGCAATTCTGCGACGTGAAATACGAGCACAAACCCCGAGCGGACAACAGGCATGCAGACGCCTTAGCAACTCTGGGATCTAAGGTCAGCATAGACAAATGCCCCGCAAGGATTTCCATCGAAGTGCGAACATCGTCGGCATTAACAGAAGATGCGTGCGACGACGAACACATGGATGACGCAGACTGGCGAAAAGCAATCCTGCAAGCTATTGCGAAAGGCACCAGCAGCGAGGGCTGGGCACTCACGAAAGGATACTGTATCCACGACAACACCCTTTACTACAAGGGTCCTGGAGGAATACTCATGCGATGTGTCTCCGAACAAGAGGGACAACAGCTGTTAGAAAAGATTCACCAGCACGCTTGCGGAGAAAGCGAGGTGTCAATCTACAGGAAAGCTCAGAGATACGGCATTCATTGGCCAAGCATGTCTACAGCCGCAGCCCTGATACAAGGGAAGTGCGAAAGTTGCGCACTAATCAAAGATTCTCTTCTTGTCGCTCTAATCGACGACGACACAGACTGGAGAAAGCCATTGTTTGAATTCCTCACCAAAGGCACTATACCCGAATCGAGAAAAGAGGCAGACAAATTGAAGAGGAAAGCTTCTCGATATGTGGTTCAAGAAAATCTGCTTTGGCGAAAAGGTCATGAAGGCAACTTGCTGCGATGCCTAGACGATAGGGAAGCACAAGAAGTCATGGACCTCTCCCACCAGGCGGAACACCAGGGAGGTGCGAAATTATGCAGACAGCTTCTCTCAATTGGATACTTCTGGCCCACGATGGAAGTCGATTGCCGCACCAAGGTGCGACGCTGCCAAGAATGTCAATTCAAAGGGAACCTAGTGCACGCTCCCGCCGTGGACCTACATGCACTAGGAACGCCATGGCCATTTCACACATGGGCTTTGGACTTCATTGGTCCCATCCGACCAACGTCACATGGGAACCATTTCATTCTCACCGCAACTGAGCTGTTCACTAAATGGGTGGAAGCAATACCACTGAAGATGGCAAACGCGCTGGCTGTGGTCAACTTCATCCAGGAAAACATCGTATGCAGGTTCGGAATCCCGAATACTATTCTTTCAGATAACGGTACTCCTTTTGTTAATCGTCAGGTAGCTACAAAACTTGCGGAGTACAATATCAGGCAGATATGCTCTACCCCCTATTATCCAAAGGGAAACGGGCAAGCCGAGGCGACTAACAAAACGCTGCTGAGAATTCTGAGCAAGATGGTCGCAGATGACCACAAGAAGTGGGCCGACTCTCTTAACATAGCTCTGTGGGCCTACAGAACTTCTCCAAGGACACCCACAGGGGCCTCGCCATTTCTACTATGTTATGGGGCTGAAGCTGTGGTACCTGCGGAGGTCAGAGTCAATTCGGCAAGGCTGGCCTTCCACGCGCTCTACGAAAACCAACGCGATCATGATTTAGTCTTGCTGGAAGAAAAGCGAGAACAAGCCAAAAGGACTAACAAGCGGTACCAAGAAAGAATCGCTCGCGCCTACAACAAGACAGTCCAGCGACGGGATTTCGCAGTTGGCGACCTGGTCTTGCGCGCATCTGACCACTGCATGCGAGAAGCAACTCACCCAAAGTTCGCAGCTAATTGGGAAGGACCCTTCGAAGTCACAGAAGTCTTCGATAGCGGCTACTGCAGCATACGAAGGTTGCACGGCACAACCTCAACTCCAAGCTCAATCAACATGCGCTGGATCAAGAAGTACTATCCTTGACTCCTCTTATTTCATACGTTTTATGATAACGTTGCTTAATGTCTCATGTGGCTACGATATTCGCAATCTCCTCTCCCATATGAGAGGATTGTAATCCTATCTCTCCCATATGAGAATGTCGTAATAAAAGAATTCTCCCAAATGAGAAGTTCATATTTTCTAGCCGTTTATATCGCTTTATCTAATTTGTTATGACTGTTAACAATGATTTATGCGCTTCAATAATAGCCAAATGCAAATGCGATCTTAAGTGATCATCTAAAGCCCATCTCTTACGATGGCAACCACTGCAAATGCGATCTTAAGTGATCATCTAAAGCCCATCTCTTACGATGGCAACCACTACAAATGCGATCTTAAGTGATCATCTAAAGCCCATCTCTCACGATGGCAGCCAATGCAAATACGATCTTAAGTGATCATTAAAGCCTATCTCTTACGATAGCAGCCAATGCAAATGCGATCTTAATTGATCATTTAAAGCCTATCTCTCATGGTAGCAATCAAATGCAAATGCGATCTTAAGTGATCATTAAAGCCTATCTCTTACGATAGCAGCCAAACGCAAATGCGATCTTAATTGATCATCTAAAGCCTATCTCTTACGATAGCAGCCAATGCAAATGTGATCTTAATTGATCATTTAAAGCCTGTCTCTCATGGTAGCAATCAAATACGAATACGATCTTAAGTGATCATTAAAGCCTATCTCTTACGATAGCAGCCAAACGCAAATGCGATTTTAGGCGGTCATCTAAAGCCTATCTCTCGTGGTAGCAATCAAATGCGAACGCGATCTTAAGTGATCATTAAAGCCTATCTTTTGCGATAGCACCCAAACGAAAACACGATCTTACATGATCATCCAAAGTCTATCTTTTGCGATAGCAGCGGAGTACAAAAAACGATCTCAATCGACCATCTAACGCCTATCTCTTGAGCTAGCGGGCTATACAGATGCGATCTTACAATGTTCTTCTCGAGCCTATCTGTTACGATAGCAATTTTGGTTAATTATCCAAACCCGTCTGATATGATGGCAACATAGTGCAGAGTCATCTTGCTAGATCTTCTAAAGATCCATCTGCTATGACAGCAGTTTATGCGAGAAACGATCTCAAACAAAGCCTATCTTCTATGATAGCAATTTGCACAACGATCTTGATTGATCTCTGGAAAATTATCTGGAACGATAACAACGTTGTGAACGCGATCTCATACGATTTACAACGATCAATTACAAGCCCATCCGTCAAGATGGCGCAGCGGCGAAATTACGATCTCGAATGATCTAGCGAAATATCTGTGAATTGACATCGCATATGTGAAATCATAACATGTCATTATGCAAGGCAAAACAAGCCTAAGCGCATGCGAAATTGTATTTTGTTGCAAAGAACAACTGATACAAATACTATTTATCGACATGAGTCAAATGACTTACAATTTGTCTATCTAGATAGCAGCTTACAAGCGAAAAGCTCGCATCTAACTACACAGCCAACATGGCTTACAATACATTCGAAAAATGGCTGATAAGCCAGCAGAAACGCGATACGGAAACCCGGACTGCAAAGAATGAACCGCCCTGGCTTCGAGCGCCGGCTACACGATGCCCAAATCTGTGGGTGACATCTGTAGCAAAGGGGATCTTGCTCTAAAAAGAGCCACATGAAGCCATACGCTCGACATTCTGCTATCCGACAAGACCGTTGTCAGATAGGCTCCCCATAACATTTGCCCAAGGAGCCACCGGTTCCGGCGATCTACAGGCAAGCAGAAGCTCCAAAGGGCAAGGGCTCCTTGTAGACGGGGATGAACGCGACGGTTCGTCACCCCGGGCTCACAAACATGAGAGTGACGGATTCTTCTTCATTACTGCTGAAGAAGAATCACGCCGTTCATTACGAGACGGTAGCACGGTCACTACGGCGCTGCACCTCGCCACGAGGCGGCCGGAAACATGACCTGCACACATAATACACGAAGAAATTTCTTCGAACACACATGAGGTATTATCTGCATCCTCTTTATGACGGTTATAAACAGCAATAAGCCTCATAAAGTGGATCTTGGAAACTATTTCTATAGCACAAAGCGCAAACTCAGGATTCAAAGCTTGAAGTTGCCATGAATCAACGAAAAACAAGCGTTGAAGCCAGCAGTCGCAAGGACTCACGGCAAAGCACATGTTTGGGATGAAGAACCCAAATGACAAAGGCAGGGTTTATATAGGCCCTGTGGAGACTCTTCGGTTGCTTAAGATGAGTCAGCAAATTCAAAAAGAGGGTAAGTTCAATCACTTACGCCTTGAAAAGCGGTAACAATCAATTACCCTACTAAAGGCTACGACGATTCAGTTGCGTATCCTAATAAATGACGGATAGTCATGATTCGGATGGACTTCCCAACGGAAGCGTGCTTATCTGCCGAGAAATTAGCGCGAAAATCAAGCAAAGAATCAATTGCTGATGTCATAATTGGATATGCACAGAAATGTCCAATCAAATCCCGAAAGGGGCAAAACGGGCAAACTCATTGTTTGTTGTTAAAAAAGAAGGGGGAGAAACCCTAGCAATATCACATTAATGTTCAAAACATTACATTAATGTCTCAGCCATTTTCCTTTCTCTTCAAAAAAAAAAAAATACGAAAAGTCAAAACAAATTTTTGACTAAGGAGTCCTGGGGCTCGAACTGCTCGATCAGCCTCTCCACTTGATGCACTTCTTGCTTTAGCTGCTCGCACTTGGCATTCATTTCGTCATACAGCTTCAAAGCTTCATCAACCTTTTGCTTTTGCTGCTCCACCTTCTGCATCTCAGCTGCGAGATTCTGGTGCCCAAGATTCAAGGTTACAGCTGCGCGAATCAGTGTAACTCTGTCCTTGAGGAATTTCAAACCAAGTCTGCCTTGGACTTTGAGCACGAGATTTTGGCACATGCCACACAGCAATTCAGCACTCTGGGCCGAAATGGTCGTAGGTGTAGCCGCACATAGCTGTTCCAGTATCCAAATGGCTTCGGTAAGGAATAGCCTCCTGTCAAAAGGAACGATCTCCAGACACCTCACGAACGAGCGGGGGTATCTGAGGCGCATTCGAACCACCCAGTCTACATCGGTTTGCTTCAAGCCTGAGACATCAAAAACGAGTTGTAATGTCAGAACTCGCAAGCAAATAATACGACGTGCGAATGGTAAATCTCTACTTACCGGTGCCTTCCAGAATTTGGTGAATAGAGGGAATGCGAGCCACCGGGTTGTTCGAAGACTGCTCTCGCTCCATGGCTCTCCTATCAGCTGCGAGCTCCAACCTCTCATAGTCAGGAGGAAGAGTGTAGGCCGCACCAGCTGCGACTACGTTCCCAACCTGCGAGCCCCAAATGCTCCACGCAGGAATAGGTGCTTCCGGCTCAGTCATTGACGGAGGCACAGGAACAGCCGAAGTCGTTGGGCGAAAGACATTCTCAGGTGCGAAAACATTAGCATCACTTGTCCTTTCTTCCCCACCACCGGTACGGACACCTTCGTCCATCGGCACAGCATCAGCTTCGACATCATCGGAGAGCTCGATGACGTCCTCGAGACGCTCACTTACATGTCCAGCGTCCGCGACGGGCTTCTCAGTATGAGAACTCGAGATTGGAACATGGGATGCAGAAGGCTGACTTCTCTGCTCCAGCTCAGGTTCCTCAGCATGACCTGCGATATCAAATGCGACAATATGAGGTAACTTGTGTTATAAGTTATTTCACTATCTTTGCTGAAGCTAAGAATAAGCACCTCCACGCGAAGGTGGGATTAAGGTATCCTCATCGTACACTAGGGACGTGGAACCGTGCCCTATCAGTGTATCTTCACTAAGCAAATCTTTAAGAGAAGCGTGACCTGGGACGCGAGTAAACCAGTCATGATTTTGCTTCAAGTGACTAAAGCCTAGTATGCGCATATCACTCAAAATAATTACCTGAGGGTTCTCCGCATTTGCTTACCAACCAACGGCGAATGTCAGGCTTTGACACACCGTGCTTTAACGCACCCACAATTACATCCCTATAAGTAACTGCGAGATTGAAGATCTCACCTTTATCGCCACCCGCGATCTCTGCGAAGTCCGCTTGGACTTGCTCTAGCTCTGCTGTGTCCTCTCCAGGAACCCCATCTTCCTCCTCCACATGAGGAGCCACTTCTTCGGGAAGCTCGTCTTCCTCACCAACTGGACGCACTAAGTCGTCGACATGCTGCTCTTCGAGGCTCCGCTGCTTCACACGCTCGAGTTCCTCTTCCTCTCGCTGCCTTCTTCTTTCAGCAGCCTCCGCGGCTGTCCTCCGGGACTCAGCAAGAACATCCTCGCTTATAGGATCATCTGAAATGCCAGATTGGGCATCTCTCTTTTGCCTCTTGGTCACAAGGCCACCAACGGCTTCATCATCATCATCTGCGAATACATTTTTTTGTTTCAAAGAAAAGAACTGTATAGAAGTTATGCTAAAGGACAAGAAAATGCGGCGGAAGTACCTCCTGACTCTTCCTCGCGCATCACAACTGTTCCTTCTTCTTCTTCTTCATTACTTGCTTGGGGCTCCTGCCTCTCTTCCTCTTTCTCTTGATTGAATGGAACGAAGGTTTCAACTGCGAGATCTTTTCGCACCTTGCCGGGCATACGACCCTTACCTTTGTCCTTGACAGAAAGGGACCTCGCTGGGGGCAAAGCTGGAACGCTCCTAGGGGAAGAAATCGTAATCCCCTTTTGCCTAGGCCTCTTCGCTCTCGGTGCCGCAGTCGCTGGAGGGGACGGGTCATCTCTAGGAGGAGACGGAGCCGGAGGGTTGTCTATCAGCGAGTCAGCAAAAGTGTTCATGACCCCGCGAACTTTTGTTTCGACCTCGGCATCCATCCTCCATGCTAGCCGATACGACTCCCCCCTTCTTCTGGTCGCAACAATGGTATCCACCAGCGATTCGGAACGGTCACCAGCTGCGAACCTCCGCACATGACACTAAACAATACAGAACAAAAAGCATCAGTGCAAGCAAATCAAAGAGCTCAAAGCACACGAGGAAACTGCTTACCTCAGCAAACGCCTTGCTATATTTGATGACCTGCGTGTCACCTTTCCTGATGGCATCGACTTGCTCCTTCAGAATGAAATCAGGGCACAAATGGTTCTCGCGGTCCAACAACGAGTAGCAACCGTACTCAGACTCGCTCAAACTGCAATTGGGGCGAAACGGAAAAGAGTTTCTCTTGATCAAGGGGGCCCTTCCTGGCTGCGCCGCCGCCTCCGTCTCCATCCTCGTATGCTGGGCAATCCAGTATGCGATCCAATTCTGGGAACAACCACCCTTGCGAGTTCCCGCAGGCTGCTCAAAGGGAAGATTGCTCATAAGGACCGTCTTGCATTCCTTTGTCAGCAAGCGCTTGTAGCACCCTCTAACGATAGACTGGGGCCAGATTGATGGGGCCACCGCATCGAAACCAAACTGAGGAGAGACCCGAGTGGGGTCAACATCCACTGTAAGCCTTTCATATCGTGGCGCGAGCTCACGAATATGCTCTGCAAGTGCAGGAAGAGAACCTCGCAGACACCAGCAAAAGAACTCACGATAGCGCTCGTGGAAATGCGATCCCTTTTCAAAGAGAAGGTCTTCTGACAAGACCATGCCTTCGGAGGGGTATAGCTTCGGAAACCACCGCACATTCTCAACACGTGTGGCGTAAGGCCTGGCAGTGAACTCCCTTCGCTTGTCGCATATCAAACTCCAAGTGCACTTGGTGTTGCTTGCCCCAAACCATCTCGCAGCCCTTCCGCTGTTGAGCGCTTTCGTCTCGCCTGGGGGACACCACTTCTCAAGTGGGAGGGGAGTTGGAGCATAAGACGGCCAGCGCTCAAAAACCCACATTGTCAAAAAGCTGATATTGACAAAGGTCAGAACATCGAGACGGCCGCGCGATTCCTTCATCGCCAGAACCAGCTGATCCAGCCTGTAATATAGCGTGCCCAAAACCAAGGGTCCAAGTGCGACTTTCTGGCCAAGAGCGAGCCTCACCGCAAGTGGCAGCACATGGTAGAAGACCCCGTCATGGGGGTGACCATCAATCAGAAATCTCGACAGCCAAGCACAAAGAAAAGCACAAAGGGTCAGGTGATAGCCCTTGCCCTCTATGTAATTCTCGGCCTCCGGGTTCGCGCTCAAAAGCTTCTTAGTAATATTGCTGCTCGCATAGTCTCGGAAGAAGTACTGCAACCACTTGTTCCAGGTATTCTTCGCAGACGTATCAACTAGCTGCCAGTTCGGAAGAGGTTTTGTACTGGTCCACCGAGTGGAGATTTTCTTCACCTCTGCTAAGCACTCCTCCATCTGCGCGTACAAGGTTAATTCCGCAGATGTCCTTAAGTGACTCAAGGGGTCCACCTCACCCATGGGGGAAAGCTCATACAGCATTTGAACGTCCTCGAGCGTGGGGGCAGCCTCGAACTCAGCAAAGTGAAACGTGTGAGTCGCAGGCGAATAGCGGGACAGAAGGTCTAGAAGCATGGACTGATCCAACTTCACGGCAGCACCCTTCATAGCACGAACAGCGAAGAAAATGCCGGCTTCATCAAGAGTTTCGGCGTAATTACCCAACACGTGGTCAGTCCACTCATCCATATAGTCCAACTTCTGGACAAACGCCTGAGTAGAAATCGCAGTGTATGGGAAGTGCCCGTTCTCGATTCCCAATCGAACCACATCCTCGGAGCCAACTAACTCGAGCAAGGCTGAGTTAACTGGGCGAGTCAGTGTTAACAACTGCTCAACGGGAACAGGATCAGGCATCCTCTTCGCCTTCACCCTCGCGTGGTAAAAATCTTTCCCACCCAGAAAGGGGGCTTTTCGCCACAGAGACCGCGGAAGCTCCGGCATCTCTTCATCTTCCTTGACAGGTCTGGTTATTCTCGTTTTGGCCATTCCTGCGAAAGGGCAAAAAAGGGGGGGAGAAATACCACACCAGTTAGTTTGAATTTTGGAATTCGAGATCTATGCAAAGGAATGCAAACAGTTCCAGTGCCGATTTCAGAAATTGGGGAGTTGCAAGATCCAATATCGTCGAAAGAGTAAAACGAAGCAGGTTTAAAGATCAAAGCCTCTTCACACACTTCATGGGTTTACAGATTCAATGCGATTCAAGGCGAACACTGGTAGTTTAAATCAAGAGTAAACGAGGCCAACCTTGTTTCCTTGAAGCCTGCTTGGAGATGCACAATTGAAGAATACGATTTGCAGTCTTGAACTGATGATTGATTATCTGGATCTGCTCTCGAAGATCTCCGGGTACCATTCACTTTAAGAGAAAGAAGTGATGCTCTGCAATAATGGGATACAAGGTATTTATCCAAAAGAATGAGGGGTTGCGTCCCTTCAGTAGTCGAATCGCAACCGTCACCGTCGTGTCGCGCAATCACAGGACGGGCTGACGTCACGCCTAAAACCCTAAAGGTCAGACGGCACGACTCTAGGGGTTTTAGGTCATAATGACACGCACGGGGGCTGAATTTACCCGTATTTGAATTGGTGCGTGACGACGACGCGCATGTTGGTTTCCGCGCATGGAAGCCTATACAGCTACAAGCCTTCACGCGCAGAAAGGGGGCTAATGTAGATACTGCTTTATGACATGGCAGATCTAGGCCACGTGGCAACCATCCAGCACACCATATTGTGCTCCACACACACAGGATCACCAGCCGAGCTGATCCATGTGGGGGCTGCGAGACAGAGCCCTCGCATACCACTGCACGGGACTTGTAGGGATTTGTGGTTTGGAGGCTAGGGTAAGCCCTGTCGCGTGCGAGCCAAGCCCGCGCGCGACCTTTAGTAACTGTTTTGAGAGATTTATGGCACGAGCTCCCTAGACCCGGTCAATCCGGTCAAACCCGGTCAACCTCGTAACGGTTCCGGTACTCGCGCACCACGTGCTCTAACGGTTCCTATATACTCGGACGAACGTGCCGTTACGGTTAAGCTAATTAAGCCGCCATTAATGGGCGCATTAACCACACTACAACGGCCACGTTCTCCAGTATATATATATCGTCAACCTTTCCATACAAAGGAGAACAACACTGCCATACGCGGAAGCTCTGCCAAACCTCTGTCTCTCTCTCAGACATTGCTACTGACTTACTCTCTCCCTACACACACCCCTATTCTTCCTGTGCGATCCCTGATCCACTACGTACGGTGTACACAGAGGTCTCCCTGCCGGAATCTCTTGTGCACACAAACGTTACACCGTAACTGGGTAACTATAAAGACAACTATCGGGCATGATAGGAAGCAAGCTTAGAGATGGCCGTGATGTGGATAGTATTTGTCCCTCCTACATAATAGGAGTAAATATCCACGGCCACTCGAGGAGTAGAGCTTATGGAACGTCTGGCCAGACTCACATAAATCAATATGGAGATATTGATGTTATCTGCATGGATAAGCCTATTCCCAGGATCGAGAAACTATGGATTGGATATACGAGTGTGAAAATTATGTCTCGTGTCCAATCCGGATATAGAGACAAAGGGATAACACAACATGGTAACATTGGGCACAAGGTTTGTCGGGATCAGTGACTATTTCTATTAGTTGGGTGGCATAGATGTGTTGCTAGACACCGCTCTATGTAATAGTTACTACCAACTAAGTCAAAACCTATGGGGTCACACACCATATTGATTAAACCGGATATGGGTATTAACTAGTTGGTCTAATTAATTAAAAGGATCATAACGTAATCACAAGCAAAGTTAGTAAAGAGTTATTTAATCTATAAAGGAACTCTAGCTTGTTATTTTCTCAAGACAAGTCATTATTGAGAGAACATAACAAAGCAAGAGAGACAGACAAGGAGAGGATCGCCCCTCCCCCCTAGTCTGTCCACCCCTTTGACCGTCGGCCACCCCTTGTGGCGCGGTGGTTGCTCAAATTTGCGTGATCTATTCCCTCCTTCTTCCGTTGCTAGCACTATACGTAGAGAAGGATTCCATTCAAATATACAAGGTGTGGATACTCGTAAAGACGAAGACCCAATTCTTCGTAGTGATCACACAAACTAAGGTACACATGTTTCTACCCTAAGCATGTTATGATTGCTTGCATGTGATCCTTGGAGGGGTTTGACCAGGATTAAATTTTTGTTATTCCTCTGCGTAGCTAGCATCAAAACCCTACAGATGTTGCAAAGGAAAAACATGAGTTATGAAGCGCACATGGCGGGAAATACACATGTGACTTGTAGAGGTCTCTAAGCCATTTTAGGCATGTTGATGTTGGAATAGATTCCCTAGAGGCAATCTAGTTTAGTATGAATTTATTTGTGGCTAGAAAATTCATTCTATTATTTATTGTATATTTAATATAATGAAGTCCTTATATTTACAATTGTGTTGTCTATCTTAAATATCCCTAGTCCAGTATAATGATTAATGGCACAATCATCTATAGACTAGTATGGGGTTGGATTGATATGGAGATATCATGATCCAACACATAGGTGTGCATGAAGGGTAATGGCGCACTGGATTGAACCATCTCCGAGAAGGCTACATACATGTTATGTTAAGTCACAAGTGCTTCTTGCGGTGCAATGGTATTGTCATCCTTATACTTGAAGTCGCTAGATATTCTAGTTGTGGATTATTGTGATTTTGGTAGAGTTAAACGCTACAACGTAACTGAGTAGTTATAAAGGCGTGTACCGGATACAATGAGAAGAAAGCTTAGAGATCGTAGTGGAAGTAGATAGAATTTGTCCCTCCCACATAACGGGAGCAAATATCCTAGGCCACTCGAGGGATAGTGCTTATAGAATGTCTGGCCAGACTCAAATAAATCAATATGGGATATTGATGTTATTTGCACGAATAAGGCTATTGCCATGGATCGAGAAACTATGGATTGAATATACGAGTGTGACTTGTATGTCTCGTGTCCAATCTGGATATAGAGACAAAGGGATGAGACAATTACTTGTACAAGGTTTGTCAAGATGAATATTCTATTAGTTGGCTATAATGGATGTTTTGCTAGAAACCGCTCCATATTAGCAAATTGTTGCTACCAACTAGATAGAACCTATGGGGTCACACGCTATATAGAGTTTAAATAGATTTGGGAATTAATTAATAGGATTAATTAATTAGAAGGATCACTTTGCAAAACCCTGCAAACTTAGTAGGGACTAATTTGCAAGGAAGGGACTAAATTGAATTCTAGTAGGACTAGAATAAGTCCTTTAGGTAGTTGGCAAGGATTTGTTGGACTATATAGAGGACACTCCTTCCTTCCTTCCTTCCCAAACTTATGACATTTTTGATCATAACTTGAGTGGGAGAGAACATAAAGGAGAGAGCAAGCAAGCAAACGGGGCCGCCGCCCCCCTTGCTCGCCGCCCGTCGGCCCACAAGGAGGCCGAAACCTCCTTATTCCGGTCTCGTTTTGCGTGATTATTCTTCCTCTTCCTCTTTGCGGGCTAGCACCAAGGATTGGATGATCTATAAATCAACTCTAGGCGTGGTCAACAATAGAGAACGTGACACAATTCGCGTTTGAAGTCATCAAAGGAGAACCCTAAGGTGTGTTATTGATTTCTTCCTTTACCATCGTTATGTCTCTTGAATTGTGATCCTTGGAGAGTTTCGCATGGTTTATTTTGTTTCCGTTGCGCATCCATGAATCAAAACCCTACAGTGGTATCAGAGCCACAGGTCGTAGAGCATAAACGTGGTTTATGTGTTACGTTTTGATAGTTTTTACACCTTAAAATTGTTGTTTATCGCGTAAAACGAGACAAATCAAGCATGTGATGCAATTTGTCAATAATCTATCATAACAAGACCTAGTGTTTGCATTGGATGTATGAATGAGTGAGTTTGAGAAATTTTAGAATCTTAGATCTAGGTTTTGGGCATCATTGGGGAAGAAGGAGTTCTTTCCAAACAAGGAACCAACAAAACTTGGGCACCAAGCAAGGGAGTTGTTTTGGAAACAACTCCCAAAGGAGGTTCGGGCCCCCTAGGGGACCGCCCCTCCTTGCTTGCCGCCCAAGCAAGGCTCGGCCTAGGGGCCGGGGCAGCCCTAGCCCGCGGTCTAGCCGCGTGGGCTAGGGGCCGGGCGGCCCTAGGCCCTTGCGGTTCTCTTTTTGGCCCGGGCAATTAGATTGTTGGGCCCCATGGACCGTTTTAACCCTAGAATATCCTAAAATCAATTAAAATTGACCAAGCGCGTTAAAATTGGATTTTAAATGTTTATGTGCAATTCGCATGGTGATTGGATATGGCGTTAGGATGTGGTTTGTTATGGATGTTTAATTTTTGTGGTTTGGTTTACGACCTGCGAGCTGATCAAATAATTGTAATAATTAATTAGGGTTTTATGGTCTGCGAGCCATTTTTTTTCTCAACTTGTGAGATTTATTTTAGAACTTTTGACACAGAACCACCTTGCAGTATTGGTTCGCTGACAGTTTGTTACATGCAGTATTGATTTTGTCACTTATCATCTCTGCAGTTTGTAAATTCACGACACTTAGCTCCAATTTTATAACGGCAGTTAAGTATCCGTTGTTAGTGGTTGTTAACCTCATCTAGGTGAGGTCAAAATAGTCTTTCTGTTTATTTATTTTTTCTTTTTTATTTTATTTTTTATATTTTGTTGTTCTTCTTCTTCATCTCCTCCGTTCTCTCCTCATCATCTTCCTCAACCACCGCCACCGCAGCTAGCTCCACCACCACCAGAACACACCCCATCACCATTACAGCCACCACAACCACACCACCCCAGCCACTCAACAACTACCCCAAATACCGACACAACCACTACCACCTCCTCCACCATCGTATCAACAACCAGATCTGAGACCCATCAAAAGGGCAGAGAGAGAAATGAGATCACCGCCTCCGCCTCTGCTTATTCTTCCTCTCCTGCTCCATATTCTCTCCACCACTGCCCTGATCCACCCACCCCTCCCTATTTTTTCCTCAAGTTCCTCTCCGCCTCTTCTCTGTTACGAATCCCCAAACCCACAAAACGCCTACCCTCCCTCCCTCCCTTTCTTCGACCTCCATCACCGCCTATCTCCTGTCCGACCATAACCCGTAACAGCAATCTCCAACCAACGATTCACTCGACTGAATCGAACAAAACCCAATCACCAAGAGAAACAACCCAACTGCTTAAGCACATACCCAAAGCCAACCCAGTCCGATTCAAACCCACGGTTCTCAATTTGAACCTTCAATTTCTCATTGAGAGAGGGAGAACATAGAGTTGCAGAGGAAAAGAAGAAGAGAAGCGGAGGAAGGAGAAAAGGGTGAAGAAGAAAAAAAAGAGAGAAAAGAAAAACAAAAAAAAGAAAAAAATTTGAAAGACCACACTGCCCCCTTCTATGACTAAATTGCCAAAATACCACTCACTTCACGGAAGGAATCTAACGGTGTTAGTCAATTTGGAGCTAAGTGTCGGGAATTTACAAACTGCAGAGATGATAAGTGACAAAATCAATACTGCATGTAGCAAAGTGTCAGCGAACCAATACTGCAAGGTGGTTATGTGTCAAAAGCTCTTTATTTTATTTAGTATAGTTATTAGCTAGTGCTAGATAAAGTAGATTGTTAGCCAAGATTGAAGAAAAGAAGCCCAAAACCAAAAGGAGCCACAAAATATGGAGTATGGAGCATGGAGCATTCCACATGACTATGAAGGATGGACCAAAAGATCAAGACGCATGGAGATGTGTTTGCTTTTAGGGTTCATAGATAATTCCATTGGCTTGGAATTATCTTAGTCTAGAAAAGGCCATATCCACATCACGTTTTATTTATGTTTTGTGGTTGTTTACTTTATTATCTTATTATTTTGTGGTTGGTGTATGGATGATGCATGCAATTAGGATAATAAGATAATTAGACAACCCGGATTAATTATTTGGAGGTGTGCCCAAACTCAAATATATAGATTAGTTGATATTGATCAACAAAACAATTAAAATTGAATTTAAAATCCCTCAAAATTCAAATATTGTGTTCTTGCCTTCTCGTTATTTAAACACTCATTGTCATCATGATTTATCAAGTTCGTGCGTGCCAAAGCATGGCGACTTGGTTCATAATGATGGAATGCGATGGCACAAGCTAGTAATGTGCAATTATTTAAATAAGAGGTTGAACACAACTAGGCTATTCATATGATTAAGAAACCTAGAGGCAATCAATTGGGATTATCCATATGAATGGATAAATAAGGAGTTATTTGTCCAATTGAACCAAGAGTTGCATAAGGGATGCAATTAGAATTGTTCCTACCTAAAGTAGTCAAATTATGGGTGACTTGCCAAAGCAAGCTCATAAGGAGATGAAACATGGATCTTGGCCCACTAGAAAATATAAGGATATTTTCCGCATTAATATCTTGAGGGTTATTAATCCGTAGTAAAATAGTGGGAGCTATATTTGATAAACTAGCCATTATTGAATATAGTCAAAAATTCACAAATACTAAAAGTTGCGTATTTTCCTTTTGTAGAATTCCAAATGGCAAACAACTCATCGAGTTCACAACATTCCCTACGATCTGTCTGTGAGAAGGACAAGCTCTCTGGAACCAACTTCCTTGATTGGTACAGAAACTTCAGAATTGTTCTCAAGCAAGAGAAGAAACTGTACGCAATAGAGGAGCATGTTCTAGCAGGTCCAGACAACCAAACACCTGCAGCCCTAAAGGCGTATCAAAAGCGTGTTGATGACGCTAATGATGCGGCCTACCTTATGCTATGCAACATGACTTCTCACCTTCAGAAGCAACACGAAAACATAAATGCTGTCGATATGATCGAGCATCTGAAGCAGCTCTTCCAAGAGCAGGCAAGGGTTGAGAGGTATGAGGTCCCTAAGGCACTGTTCAAGTGTCATCTGGCATAAGGGAACCCGGTGGGACCCCATGTACTCCGTATGATCGGGTACTTGGAGAATCTCGCCCGACTAGGGTTCCCGGTCGGCCAAGAGTTGGCAACCGATCTCGTGTTGCAATCGTTGCCCGAGAGTTATGGACAGTTCATCATGAACTATAACATGAACGAGATCGTAAAATCACTGCCAAATTTACTCAATATGTGAGGACAGCTGAACAGAGCATCTACAAGGGTATGGGCAAGGCCATTATGATGGTGCAGAAAGGAAAAGGCAAAAGGTTTGCCTCATCCACCAAGGGAAAAGGCAAGTCTGTTGCCAAGTCCAAGGAACCTGCCCTTAAGCCTGTTGGTGGCATTGCCAAAGGTTTGACTAAAGGCGAGTGTCACTACTGCAGTCAGCCTGGACACTGGACAAGGAACTGCCCAAAATATCTGGAGGACAAGAGGCTTGGAATAGTGATTCCACCACCACCAGGTATTTTTGTTGTAGATGTCAATTTAACTGTCTCTACATCATGGGTATTCGATACTGGATGTGGATCTCACATTTGTCGAAATGTGCAGGATCTAAAGAGAAGTAGAAGATTGGCTAAAGGGGAGATAGATCTGCGCGTTGGGAATGGATCAAAAGTTGCTGCGTTAGCCGTGGGCGTGTGCGAGCTATCTCTGCCTTCAGGATTAGTTTTAGAATTAAATAATTGCTATCTTGTGCCTGCTATGAGCAGAAACATTATTACTATTTCTTGTTTGGACAAGGATGGTTTTATTATTTCAATAAAGAACAATTGTTGTTCCTTTATTTCAATAATATTCACTATTTTAGTGCGCAATTATTTAATGGACTATATGTCCTTGATCTAAGCAATCCTGTCTACAACATTAATACCAAGCGGATTAAAATAAATGATTTAAATCCAGCTTATTTATGGCACCGTCGTTTAGGCCACATAAACGAGAAACGTGTATCTAGACTCCATAAGGATGGACTACTAGACTCATTTGATTTTGAATCATATGAGACATGTGAGGCTGGTTTATTGGGAAAAATGACAAAGTACCCTTTCAATAAGAAAGGTGAGAGGACTAGTGAGCAATTGGCGCTCATACATACTGATGTGTGTGGGCCATTTGCCATGCCTGCCAAGGGTGGTTACGTCTACTTCATTACGTTTACTGATGATTACAGTAGATATGGATTTGTCTACCTCATGAGGGCCAAATCCTAATCCTTTGAAGTGTTAAAAGAATTCAAGAATGAAGTAGAGAAGCAACTTGGCAAAAGTATCAAGGTTCTACGACCGGATCGTGGAGGAGAATACTTGAGCCAAGAGTTTGACGACTATCTAAGAGAGTGTGGGATCGTGTCCCAACTCACTCCACCCGAAACGCCATAATGGAATGGCATGTCTGAGAGGAGGAATCGAACCCTATTGGATATAGTTCGATCTATGATGTGTCAAACCGATCTTCCATTATCGTTTTGGGGCCACGCTCTATTAAGTGCAGCTTTCACCATTAACCGTGTTCCATCTAAATCAGTCATGAAGACACCATATGAGATGTGTAGTGGGAGGCGTCCCACACTATCGTTCATGAGGATTTGGGGCTACGATGTCTATGTAAAACGTTTACAATCAGACAAGCTAGGGCCAAAATCGGATAAGTGTAAGTTTGTGGGGTACCCTAAGGAAACTAAGGGTTACTACTTCTACAATCCAACCGAGAACAAAGTGTTTGTTGCTCGGACCGGCGTGTTTCTAGAAAGAGAGTTTGTCTCTAAAGAAGTAAGTGGGAGGACTGTAGAACTTGAAGAGGTTCAAGAACCACAAATCACTGAACCGATTATGGAACATGAGCAGGAACCACAAATAGTTGTGGAGCAGCCTGTTCAGGTAACACAAGAGCTTCGTAGATCTAGTAGAGTGCGCCAGGAACCCGAGAGGTATGGACTTCTCGTGACCGATTCCGGTGACACGATGCTCATAGATGATGAGCCTACTACCTATGAATAGGCCTTGAAAGGCCGAGACTCTCAGAAGTGGCTAGAAGCCATGAGATCCGAGATGGAATCCATGTACACCAACAAAATATGGACTTTGGTGGAACCACCCGAAGGGGTGCGGCCCATAGGGTGCAAGTGGTTCTTCAATAAGAAGATCGACATGGATGGTAATCTGATTACCTATAAGGGCCGATTGGTGGCTAAAGGATTCAAACAGATTCATGGTATTGACTATGATGAAACCTTTTCACCAGTCGCTATGACCAAATCCATCCGAATCCTACTTGCGATTGCAGCATACCATGACTATGAGATTTGGCAGATGGATGTCAAAACAGCATTCCTTTATGGGAATCTCCTCGAGGACGTGTGTATGATATAGCCGGAGGGTTTTGAAGATGCAAAGCAAGACAACAAAGTCTGTAAGCTGCAACGATCCATTTATGGATTAAAGAAAGCTTCTAGGAGTTGGAATCAACGTTTTGATGAAGTAGTCAAAGAGTTTGGCTTCATCAGAAAGGAAGATGAGTCTTGTGTCTACAAGAAGGTTAGTGGGTGCTCTGTAGCTTTTCTCGTCTTGTATGTGGATGACATACTACTCATTGGAAACGACGTTCCCATGCTGCAATCTCTTAAAGATTGGCTAGGGAAGTGTTTCTCAATGAAGGACTTAGGGAAAGCAGCCTATATAATCGGAATAAAGATCTATAGAGATTGATCTAAGAGATTGCTAGGCCTAAGTCAAAGAACATATATTGACAAGGTGTTGAAGCGGTTCAACATGCAAGATTCCAAGAAGGGATTCTTGCCCATGTCACATGGAATCACCCTTTCGAAGAGTGGTTGTCCTTCCAATGAGATTGAGAAGGAACGCATGAGTAGAATTCCCTATGCCTCGGCCATAGGATCTATCATGTACACCATGTTATGTACTAGACCAGATGTGTCATATGCCTTGAGTATGAAAAGCTGATACCAATCCAATCCAGGTGAGAGTCACTGGATTGCAGTCAAGAACATCCTAAAGTACTTGAGAAGAACTAAGGATGCTTTCTTGATATTTGGCGGTGAGGAGGAGTTGCGTGTAAGGGGTTACACTGATGCAAGCTTCCAAACCGACAGAGATGACTTTAGATCACAGTCAGGATATGTGTTTTGCCTGAATGGAGCAGCGGTGAGCTGGAAGAGTTCCAATCAAGAGACGGTGGCTGATTCCACAACAGAGGCTGAGTACATTGCTGCAAATGGCGCAGCAAAGGAAGCTGTTTGGATTAGAAAGTTTGTTTCTGAACTTGGTGTGGTTCCTAGCATTGCGGATCCAGTTGAGTTGTACTGTGACAACACTGGGGCGATCTCGCAATCAAAGGAGTCCAGATAACACCAGAAATCCAAAAACGTGCTCAGGAAGTTCCATCTGATTCGAGATATTATCGATAGAGGAGACGTTCGGATATGCAAGATTCCTACAGATGAGAATCTGTCAGACCCGCTTACAAAGCCGCTTGCGCAGTGGAAGCATGAAGGGCACACTAGGAGTATGGGCATACGAGATGCGCCAGATTGGCTCTAGTGCAAGTGGGAGACTGTTGGAATAGATGCCCTAGAGGCAATCTAGTTTAGTATGAATTTATTTGTGGCTAGAAAACTCATTTTATTATTTATTGGATATTAATATAATGCAGTCCTTAGATTTACAATTGTGTTGTCTATCTTAAATATCCCTAGTCCAGTATAATGATTAATGGCACAATCATCTATAGAATAGTATGGGGTTCGATTGATATGGAGATATCATCCAACACATAGGTGTGCATTAAGGGTAATGACGCACTGGATTGACCCATCTCCGAGAAGGCTACATACACGTTATGTTAAGTCACAAGTGCTTCTCGCGGTGCAATGGTATTGTCATTCTTAGACTTGAAGTCGCTAGATATTCTAGTTGTGGATTATTGTGATTTTGGTAGCGTTAAACACTACACCGTAACTGAGTAGTTATAAATGCGTGTACCGGATACAATGAGAAGCAAGCTTAGAGATCGTAGTGTACGTAGATAGAATTTGTCCCTCCCACATAACGGGAGCAAATATCCTAGGCCACTCGAGGGATAGTTCTTATAGAATGTCTGGCCAGACTCAAATAAATCAATATGGGATATTTATGTTATTTTGCACGAGTAAGGCTATTCCCATGGATAGAGAAACTGTGGATTGAATATACGAGTGTGACTTGTATGTCTCGTGTCCAATCCTGATATAGAGACAAAGGGATGAGACAATTACTTGTACAAGGTTTGTCAAGATGACTATTCTATTAGTTGGCTAGAATGGATGTTTTGCTAGAAACCGCTCCATATTAGCAAATTGTTGCTACCAACTAGATAGAACTATGGGGTCACACGCTATATAGAGTTGAACTAGATTTGGGAATTAATTAATAGGATTAATTAATTATAAGGATCACTTTGCAAAACCTTGCAAACTTAGTAGGGACTAATTTGCAAGGAAGGGACTAAATTGAATTCTAGTAGGACTAGAATAAGTCCTTTAGGTAGTTGGCAAGAATTTGTTGGACTATATAAAGGACACTCCATCCTTCCTTCCCACACTTCTGAACTTTTTGATCATAACTTGAGTGGGAGAGAACATAGAGGAGAGAGCAAGCAAGCAAAAGGAGCCGCCGCCCCCCTTGCTCGCCGCCCGTCCCCGTCGGCCCACAAGGAGGCCGAAACCTCCTTTTTTCGGTCTCGCTTTGCGTGATTATTCTTCCTCTTCCTCTTTGCGGGCTAGCACCAAGGATTGGAAGATCTAGAAATCAACTCTAGGCGTGGATCAACTATAGAGAACGTGACACAATTCGCGTTTGAAGTCATCAAAGGAGAACCCTAAGGTGTGTTATTGATTTCTTCCTTTACCATCGTTATGTCTCTTGACTTGTGATCCTTGGAGGGTTTCGAATGGTTTATTTTGTTTCCGTTGCGCATCCATGAATAAAAACCCTACAATTGAGAGACCAAGTAGCCAATAAAGACACATTGCATAGATCGTGGTTCAATTTTGTAGGTGGTGTATTGCCGAAGCCACGGGAAACATATCCATAGAAATGGTTTAAGGTTAGTATAACATGGAGCGGTTTGAAACATGGCATAGTATTGCGAGCCGTTTTGTAAAAGTGGAGTTGGCACGAGATTGATAAGGTACATTGCGGTTTAAATGCATGAGGCCTGAAAATGAGTGGAATAGACCCAACATAAAGGAGGGAAAGAACTGTCTCAACAATGTGACAATGGAAATGGTATGTAGTATAATTGTGTTTTGGGGTGTGGGGAGGTGTTTTGAAGTGGTATATTCCTTTAAGTTTAAGGAGGTGAAGTAATTTGATGAATTCACCACCATTGTCAAGAAAAGGGACACAACTGATTACGAAAAGCGCTTTTCGACAAGTCTTTTGAATTGTGGAAGAATAGTTGAGACATGAGACTTCTTCTTTAGTGGATGGAGCTAGACATATTTGGTGAAGTGATTGATAAAGATGAGCATTGGTAACCATCCCGAGAGATTCATTTAGTACTCTTGACATCAATATACAGTAATTCAAGTGGGCGAGAGCTCGATAAGAGAGTTTAGTGCGGAGGGAGATTTATGGCTTTTTATTGATGTTACAAGAAGTACAAGAGAAATGACTAAGGCTAGAGCTTGGTAAAGAAAGATTGGAGTGAATCAAGATAATCTCTTACGTCTTATTGGATGGATGACCAAAGTTTTGGTGATGCTATGCAATGTCTGAGGAGACAATGGTGTTGATGGTGGGAGGTGTGGAGTGAGGAGCATAGTAGATGCCATCACGATTTTCACCGTGCTTGAGAGTGGTTCCTGACATGCTATGCTTTACAAGAAAATGGGAATAGAAGAATTTAACAAAGACTTTGTTAGACTGATATATCTGAGAAATAGAGATAAGGTTGCGACGTAATTTAGACACACGTAAGGCATTGGTAAGATGTAGGGGACGAGTGGGAGTTTTTATGGTTGTCCGACCAATATGAGTGAAAGGAGACCATTTCCATTTCCGATATAAATTTTCTCTAGACCATCATATGCTGAAAAGTCATGAAGAACAGAACGGCTAGAGGTTTCATGGTAGGATGGGTCGCTATCGAACATCCATGCCTATATGAGATTAGAGGTCTTGTTGAATATTGTGTTGGCAGTGGGTTCCATAGGCGCATCAGAATAATTGTGATCAAGAAAGAACCGAGCGAGTTTGCAGGAGTCACGAACTATGTGTCCAAGATAGTTTCAGAATTGACATACATAGTTTTTCATGTCAGATTGCCCATGGTGGTCTGCGCGGCCATACTGACTTAAGGATTTTCAAGGTGCGTGTTCCCCATTGCGCTGGTACTGCGATTGCTTGAAGTGGGATCCATTATACTATCTAATTTATTGCGCAAATGGATCTAATTCTTCGCATTGGTAGAGGAACGCTAAGTAGTATTAGCTCTGGCAAGGAGAGTGGACTCTAATTCCACGGTTTGCAGTGAGCTCTCATGATACTCCATAATCCACATGAGCTCTTGTATGAAAATGTCCATATTGGGCACCCGAAGAGCGGCCACAATAGGATTGTAGTCAATTTCGAGTTTATTGATGATTGAGATAATAAGGTTTGCCTATAAGACCAACTTTTGCGCAAGGGATGGTTTATTTGAAATGTTCTTCATGTCTTAGTATGACGCAATGAATTGATTACCGTGTGGATTGAGGGAAATGCGGTTATTGAGAGAAAGGACATGTCCGGAGGAGGTGCTGGCGTATTAATTCATGGGTATAGTCCAGGCTTCAGGCGCTGAAGACATGGTGGAAATCAGTGGTTGGGCTTACTTGCCTAGAAGGGAACTGATGATGATCTGGTCTTGATGACACCAAATAGAATAAGCAAGGTTTGAAACTGTTTTCTCAGAATTTGTGTAGCGCGGTGGTGCTATAATTGATCTATTAATGTAGCCCAGAAGATCGAAACCAATCACGGTGACTTCAACCTATCAACACTATACCCGGAAAGTTAGGAGAGTTTGATGGGGAAGTTGGTTGGGTCATTCAATTGGATCACTAATGTTGTGGATGTAGCCATGAATATTAACAGACGGCAGGGCCGTCTCAAGACTTTTTGAGGCTTTAGGCAAAATTTTACTACTGAGGCCTTTGTATAGGTTTGCTCTATACAATTATGTTTCTTTTTGTTTCTTTTTCGAAATCAATAAAATAGTTGACAAGTATAATACTAAACTCAAAACATGAAAATGACGAAAGGCTTCAAAATAAAATGAATTGAGATTTTTTTTCGCCAAGATTTTGAACTTTGTCATTGAATGCTTCATGTAATTGAATGTAAAATATCGAAGTACTTGTAGAGGATAGATTGAATTACGGCGAGAAAAAATATTCATTATAAAAATCCATTACAATCAAGAATGATTTCCTCGTTTCTAAAAAAAAGAATGATTTCCTCGAACAAACATAGTAATATATTATTTAACAAAGGAATAAGAATGTTCTCAATTACTAAGGATTAATTTTTCAGAAAAAAAATAAAACTGGGATTTATTTGACTGAAGTTGTTTTTGTTTTTTTTGTTTTTTTTTCCGCCAATTTCGTATTATTACATCAGTTTTAGTTCTAACAAATCTCTCCCCCTCTCCCTGTCACCTCCAACTCTGTCTCTCACTCTCACACACACAAACACACGTTAGTTTTAAGGGTAAAAGACAAAAACCACCCCTTGAGTATGGGTTATATACAAAAAAACCCCCCGTGTTCGGGGATATATAAAAACCACCCCTGTGAGTGGATGGACGTTGGAAAAATACCACCCTTCGTTAGTATTAGTCAATAGAGGGGTGCAATATGACTCTTTATGACTATTTTGCCCCTCTTTGTGTTTTTGAGTTTATTTTGTTGATGTTCTTGGTGTTCTTGACCAACACCTCCACTACCACCGCCACTAATTCGCCGCCGCCAATGATTTTCACAACCATCAATCACTTCACCAATTTTGTTTTATTTTTTATTTTTTCCAAAAGCTTAAATCAATTTCATTAAAGGTTATCACAACCAAACAAAGAGATCCAACGATCTTACAAAGAACTTATTGACAGATATGTTTGCGCATAAATGAGCTTGCCAACTATGAGTTCTTCTAAAAAAAAGAAAAAAGAACAACATTCAATGGCAGAGGATAACATCTTACAATCAAGGAGAGCATATCAAAACTTTTTTGCAACCCTTCTCAGCTGCTACTTGTAGACATTTCCTTATAGCCATACTCAAGCACAACTGGGTTGTTGATATGGTTTACTGGAAACTCTGTTTCACCAATGACCAAGCAATTCTTCCATTCAACAACACCCAAACCACCACCCTCTTTTGTACAAATCTGCAGCAGCACCAGAGTGAAACACTCCATCAAAATCTTCATGATTTGGAGATTTCTCAGCTTTCTCAGAAATAGTAGTGTTCAAAGTCTTTTGGGTGCACATGCTTCCAACCACCAATTCTGCACTATATCTGGACTTGGATTAGCATAAACACATCTGTTCCCCTCCCCCCTTTCTGTGAACACACCGACAAAAGCTAAATTGGTCTTGTTATCTCTGAAGTATCATACCCAACTCACCCATCACCGAACATCACTGCAACCATCTTCACTGCGTCTGAAACCAGACACAAACAGACCCAATCCGGACCACCCGCATACTGCGAAACCATATTAGAGACAAAAACCGACCCCAACGTCCCAGATCGATCTGATTCCGACGACCACGACACCACCCACCGCCGTCGCACACACCGCCCACCGTCGTTGCACCGCCCACCGCCAACGACCACGACACCGCCCACCGCCGTCGCCAACCACCAACGCCTTCCAAAATCCAATCTGCTTCGCCTCTATGTCCTCACTCTCGTTTCGAAGAAGATGGCCGCAACTCTTTGATTCGGATCTGACGAGGGCCTAATCGAATGGTCGAGGGAGACAAGGAGGAGGCTAGGTTTTCAGATCGGGCAAGGATGAGGGGGAGAGAGAGAGAGAGAGAGAGAGATGGGGTGTTTGCCCATGGGTGTGGCGGCTAGGGTTTTCAGACGGGGGAGAGGATGAGGAGGAAGAGAGAGAGTGGTGGTAGAGAAGAAATTTGGAGTCGTGGAGGTGAAATTGTATTTATACCGCGTAATTTTGCATCAACATTTAGGGTAATTTTGTCTTCTCACCACATCCGTTAGCTCTGTTAGTTAGTAGGGGACCAAAATGTATATCCCCGAACACGAAGGGTTTTTTGTATATAACCCATACTCAAGGGGTGGTTTTTGTCTTTTACCCTAGTTTTAATTTTCACTTATCTCATTATATTGTATATTCTTATCTCTTTACCTTCATTATCTCAAATACCGTATCTATCTCCTATATTTTATCCTAATACGTTGAAGATTAGTGGGCTTATCTCCACTTTATCTCTTTATCTGACCGACCAATGGAACTGATAGTTTTTTTCTCCTTTTTTTCTAAATTATATATATACACATACATATATTTTGAGGCCTTCCTAAATTTGAGGCCTTAGGCAATTGCCTATAGGAAGAGCCGGCCATGACAGACGGGGTGGCAGTGGCTGGTACCAAAGGCCGGAGTGAGGTTTGTCCGCATTTGAAATGCGACGAATATGTAAAGAGTAGAAAGGATTTCGACACCATGTGAAATTTGAGAATGTTTTGTATTATTTCCAATGATCAATGGTCCATATAAATACATGAGATATGGTTTGCCTACATTGTATAATCTGCTAAATTAAGAAACAAGATAATCATAACATTATGACTGATTCCATAATTCATGAAAAAGGTAATGGCTAATCCCATAAATTATGGAAGAGATAATGCGGGATTACCTCATTTCCTAACAGCTTGTACTTAGATTTTTGTCACTTCTTTATCTGATTTAGTGTTCGACACTTCACATAGCTAATCTCGTGGCGTCTACCAACGGAAATCTAGTGATCTCTTAACTTAATGACCGCAGTTATATCATCAATTTATGCATGTAAAATTATGTAAAGTTCTTGGTACGTCCAATAAGTACCGACTCTCGGTTATTACGATTTTACTCGCAAAAAGACAATAATTGTACGTTCTTTTAATATCTTTATTGATAATGTTGGCATTGCTATAACAAAAATATGACATTCAACCAATATTGGAAATAAATTATCTTCATCTGTGACAATAACTTAATTTTATTTTTATTTTTTGAGAATTTTTTTTCGTCATTCTGGTTTGAAATCGGGACCTTAT
Source organism: Linanthus parryae (assembly GCA_023055425.1). Classification (NCBI taxonomy): domain Eukaryota; kingdom Viridiplantae; phylum Streptophyta; class Magnoliopsida; order Ericales; family Polemoniaceae; genus Linanthus; species Linanthus parryae. Next base: position 78,579,645 of record JALGPY010000007.1, on the reverse strand, counting down.
ACAGGGGCTTCCAACGCTCTACCACTTGAGCTACCACCCTAGCTGTACAGAGACTTAATTTTCAAGAAGGACAAAACTGAAAAGATGACATTAAGAAAAAAATTAGCTTTCACAAAACTGGCTCTGTTAGAGCCGACAAACACGGATCAAACCCCCATTGGGGAACAAATACCAATATAGACATGTTTTGAAACCGATGGTAGTACTGTTGGTTATTGGGGTTGAAACCGACAGTATTACCATCGTTTTATGCTTTGACCCAGCCCTGAATAAAACCGATAATAAGACTATCGTTTCTTAATAACCGGATTTACTAAAATCATTTTTGTTCTTTATAACCGATGATATTACCATCGGTTTCACACTTTAATCCTTGAAACCCTTATCTTCCCATTTCTCGGCCAAAAACCATCCTCCCACTCTCTCTCTCATTCATCCCCCTCTTTGTGTCTGCTGATGGACGAAGAAGCTCACATCCCTGGCAGAATCAGGTGACACCACTGGCGCAATAGTCAGCCCACTCCAGGAGGCGACACCACCGGCACCACCGGCGCCGGAATAAGTCCATTCTTCTCTTTGTCTCCGGATTCTGCAGGTTATTCTTCTTCTCCTCCTTCTCTTTCTATCAATTTGGCTCAACATACTCTCAATTTTGCACAATATTTGACTGAGGTTGATGCTATCTATTCATGTGAATGTAGGTAGAATTTGACTGATTTTTATCAATTTGTATTGCTTCAATTGGGGTTTGAAGCTATCTATTCATGTCAAAAAAATGTATAAAGTATAAATTGATTGTAATTGATGTAAAATCTCTTCAAATTTATCTAAGTTCTTCAAACCTACACAAGGTGGACAAACGCGGGAGAGCCATTATGGACTGGGCTACGAAGCACGCGTCTTATGTTCTCCAGTGGAACGACAAGCTCAGCAGTGTTGGCGGAGGCCCCCAAGTCGTAGGTCCTATACAGACAATAGAATCGTACGTGGACTGATACCGGAAGGTGACACGACTACAGATACATCCACCTGCCCCTCCGGCCTGTCGTGGCAGCCACTGTCGGGTCGCATCATAATATTCTGGTACACAGAGTCACTATTAAATAATTTATTTCATGAAGTTAACTGATTAATTATATAGTTGAGAGCTTGATTTTCAACTACTTTATATTTGTAGGTTCAGACACTACATATGGTTTTGCATATAGTGGAGGGCCATCTAGCAGTAGACGACGTCCCGTTACACCAGGCTGGGTGGAGAGAGGTTATTGAGACGCGGCCGATCAGACGGTGGGAATTGATGTGATGCAAGCGGCACAGGTGGAAGGCACCCAACATGATGCACCTTCTGGAAGTGGCCCCATGACTACAGCTCCTATCGTGACGCTACACAAGCCAGGGCGTAAGATGCGCGGCCGTGGCCCATCTACAGTTCAGACAGGTCCGGTCGTTGGGCTCGTTGATGAGCCACATGACGACATCACTGCCACATCCACTCCCCCACCACAACCACCACCGTCGCCGCCTACCACCACATCCCCTCCACCTACACCTATCACCGCAAACACATCCACTCCAACACCACCATCTCCACCACCACCTCCACCACCACCTACCACCTCATCCACTCCAGTACAACCAACCACTATCAGCCTGAGGTAATGTCATTATGAAAATCAGCTGATGTATTTTTTACATGTTTTTTTTAAATATAATATTGTATTCTAACAAATTGTGGTGATGTAGGGACGAGTGGCTCCCCAACATTCGATCCCGGATCGATCTCTCACAACCGACGGATGATATGTCCCAAGTCACGCATGTGACTCAAGAATCAATCGGTGAGGCATTACAGCCATTGCATAGAGGATCTCCTCCCGTGAAGAACATGTAAAGGAAGAAACGGGCCAAGAGATGAGGACGCCCCCCGCCACTAGGTAAAAGAGTGCCCAAACCGCGCAAATGCGGTACATAGTTGGTAGTGAGGGTTTGAGGATTTTGAAGTATAGGACGTTGTGTTTTAAATTGGACATTTGTATTTTGGGTCAAAACGATAGACGTTTCATTTTGAATGTAACATCAAGATTAATATTTTTTCGGAAAATGTAAATGTATATGTTATGTGATTTTGGACTGGTGTTGGAGTTGCAGTATTTTGAATTGTTTTAAACAGGGAGGTTAGGACTGTTTCGTATAAGTTTGGAATTTGAATAAGTACAACACCGATTTGTTATAATCGGTTTTCCTTCTAAGGAACCGATAATATTAAAATAGGATCTTAAAACCGATTTTGTTACTGTCGGTTCATCTCCAATCATTTGAAAAGTGAAACCGGCAGTACTATTGTCGGTTTTGTTCCCAAGAACCGAATTTATTACCGGCGGTTTGAAAGCACGTCTAGATTGGTATTTGTTCTCCAGTGGGGGTTTGATCCGTGTTTGTCGGCTCCAACAGAGCCAGTTTTGTGAAAAACTCATAAAAAAATATATAGCAATAATTATAAACATCATTAGACTATTAAAAATTACTCAACCACAACCTTTATTTTTTCTCTACAGAAGAGAAACGTACATAGAAATGAAAAATGTGATTTTTAACCTATATTGTTCTCTGCAGAAAGAAATGAAATGGGCTTTGACTGTATGAAGTATGTGGATTTCCAGAAATGATTCTCGTTATAATGGCATCCCATTCATCCATGAAACAGTAATGAGCAGAGTGGTTTCGAGATTGGATGATAAACCACCAAATTTACAGTTGGATGAAGAAACAATGGCGGCACATACACAGGAGCATTGGAAACCCCCTCCGGACGGCTGGAATGAAAATTAACACCGACATCGCAACAGACCAGATGCAGGGGGTGGTCGGATCTAGTTGCGTCCTTAGAGACTCAGCCAGTGTTTTTGAAGGAAGAACCTGATCTAATCATACATAGATCCAAACACATAATAAAGCGGAAGTTTATGTGTACCTTTTCTTCCTATGCTCCTAAGGCAGCGTAGGATCGTAGATTGCTTGCTTTCACACACCAACGTCTTGCTCCCACAGTCTGGCTCGAACAACTAGGATGAGAGCTCTGATCCACACCAAGTTCAACCAATGGAGGCTAGTTAGAGAGGGAGGCTAGGGTTCCTAGAACTGTCTTTGATCAGCACATGATCTCTACAAAGTAGTGTATTAAGCATATAATAATGTGTCAGAGGCTGTCTTCTTATATAGACAGACTTATACCTAGTTTGCACATAACCCCCTAGGGTTTGTGCCTTTGCTACTAACCCCTTAAGGTTTGAGCATTATTGCAGCTAACCCCATAAGGTTGAAATATTTGCATTGGGCACCCCACATGGGCGCACCAAATGCTAACATCTCTCACTCGCACAGTAGGGCTTGACAATCACAGTTCATCTAGTCTCCCCAATATCCAACTACTATCATCTACCAATGTGTTTTGCGGCCTTGGTGTGTGACTGTTGGGAGAACCTGCATTTCGAGAGTTACATACTCTAAACTCATACGAGACGAGCTAGAAGCAGGCGCACTCTACCTTTAGAAGTAATGCAATATATATACATATATCTCTCGTATCCCCCAGATTCGATCATTTGTCATCTCGTAGACCATGAGAACCTACCTTGTCCCGAAGGTTGTGCACCATTGAGTCTACATATCCTTTATTATTTTCATATCCTGCATGATCCCATAAGTTCTTGTAGGTGGTCCCAAAGAAGATAACAAAGAGTTATGCAATGAGAATCTTATTTTCCATCCATTGTGTCGCTTTGATTCGACCCAGCTGCTTTCCAAGCAGTGTCCGGAAGGCCGAATCATTCATAGCCGTAAGGTGTCACGCTAAAGTAGCACCACCGAACTGTCTCTCCACGACACGGATAAAAATACTAAGGGTATACAGTGTCAATCATTCTTATATGATCAACGAGGCTCACACGGCGAGGAATATGAGGGACTAGTTCTACTCGCCACCTCATTTCACTCATCAGCACGCGTTATCTCGTGAAGTTATGCGCCATAGTGTTTGAACTCTAATCAGAGCACATGTCATATCCCATGAGGACCACTATGCAGATGTAAGTCCAATAGCCCTTATGGCTACCAACCCGAGTACTGAATGTCACACATATGCGAATCGAAATAAGTTCTCTCGTATGGCTTTCTCTACGCAGACTATACATGGCTTGGGGTACTAACCATGCTCGAATGTTCATAAACCAATCCCAAATTGTAACATATTCTAATGCGACAATTAAATCCGTATCACAGGCGTCTTGAACTAATGATAGATGTATAGCTCATATCATAGGCCATACGCCTCATATGATAGGCGCCTCATATGATAGGCGTCTCATATCATATCATAGGCTTCTACCACTTATATGGATTCTGTCTCATCTTCAACTCACCTAGACTATCCAGGATATCCTAAAGGCGATCGTCGTGTGAGGGAGACAACCTAGTGTCTGCGCGACATGTTCTATGCTGGTACAGGATATGTAAACGTATCATACACGTATCAAAACAACATGTAGCATAATAAAACAAATCGGATTAAAGTCAAATTATCAATGTCTCATATGCTCATTAATCATATTGCCAGTGATTGACTACCGAGTCCCAATTTTCTAAAGCAATCCACAAAGACGATTCTTATGTGGCTTAGAAATGGGAGGAGCCTACACTTTGGCCCGTAGTCGATCTACTCCAAGATTACTCTTCAGGTAGTCATTTTACCTTTTGTAAAATCGTACCCTTATCTATGTAATTGACTTTACCGTAATGCCATAGCCATATGCTAGAGCAAATCATGGTAATAGGTTTATGGACAGCTCATAAGCTTACCAGAAACCTTCTTTTCTAAACACATTTATGCCCAGTGACAGAACAAGCAATCGTGCTTCGCTTCCACGATCGATGGAGCGGTCTAATACGATCGTGCAACACTTAAGTTGCTTTTCCATGTGATGTGTCTGTCATCAAGCATGGACGATAGCCTGAGGTGGATTCATGTGCATCTAGGTCCCCATCCTAGTTAGCATGCATAGCTAACTAGTCGAAGCATCTATCTCCGATAGTTGTAGCACGTAATCCATCGTATAGAGTAATTTGAGTATCCTTGTGACTACAATCTTGTAACACCCGTGGATTACTGTCCCAACAACTTCTTTACCCGTACCACATGATAAAAATGCTTAAGCCTTGAAGGTGCTAGTAGTAATCAACAAGGAGTACTATATACAACACATCTCATCTGTAATGTCTCGATGTAGGACGGGATATTACAATTTACAATCCCCCCACCTTATATACTCGACGTCCTCGTCGATACTCCCAGTCACGTATCCCTTGGCTGGCTGTGCACCGCACCGCCACGGAGCCCTTGCGTGACAAGGGTAGGCTCTAATACCATTTGTAACACCCGTGGATTACTGTCCCAACAACTTCTTACCCGTACCACCGGATAAAAATTCTTAAGCCTTGAAGGTGCCAGTAGTAATCCACAAGGAGTACTATATACCACACATCTCATCTGTAATATCTCGATGCGGGACGGGATATTACAATTTACAATGTTCTTGTTGTGGTCCAGAAAACAGAAAGGGAACACCACAGTTCCAAAATCAGCAATAAATAATGAGCAAATAAACACCCAAGCATGTAAAACTATTATGAGGCAATTTATAAAGTAGTAACCAACTTTTCAAGTAGTATTTCATCTTAACCACAGGGGAAATAAAGTTTGACACTTGTAAGAAAAGCATGAGAGTTTCCAATTCCATTGTATTCTCCCAAACCAGTTCATTATCCAAGAGGGGGAATCCAAAACCACATATTATTTCATTTTCCACTAATATTATCAAACCCAAAACCAACTTATTAATTTGTTGTGACGGGGAAAGAACCAACCATCTCGCAAGCATCCAGGACCTTAAGAGTCGACACCCCCTAAAGACTTTTGCGACCAGAAGGGTGAGTACAAGGAGCTATCCGTGGCATTCCAACCAGATTAAATAAAATTAATTGGACGCGTGAACGTAGTCAACACGCCCAAGCCAAAAGTAATCAAGCAACAACCCCGCACAACTCTTCCACATTATGTTATCATCCATTATTATATTTTTGTGATATTTTCAAGAAAAGCATTTAACAAGTAAAATCAGATATTTAAATGGCACATAATACACATAACACATAAATTCATTTTGAGACAAGATGTGAAATGATCATTCGAAACAAAAGGCGGTAGGCACACTAGGCCTGGCTTGTTTACTCACCTCAAATGCAAGCAACTACAGCAACTCAGTCGTAGTACTCAACGTACCCGTCGTCCGAGAACTCGTCGCCTACAAGTTAACAATACTCCAATTAATTACAATATTTTATAAGCACTAAACTATATTACATGCATATGACACTCAACGGTTTAGGTTCTAACCCCAACCCAACATTCCCAAGTAAACCCGATACACAATTGAGTAGGACGAGTGGTTCTATGTTAGTGACACGGTTCTACTCGCCGGTCCAAGTTTAACATCCACTAAGTTATTTAATTTTAAACAAAGAGATAACTAAATAATTTAGACTTATATTTTGCTAGGCACAACTCACAAATTCTCTCAAACATAGGTACTTAGTGTCAAGATCACAAAACGAGTGTTAAAACGCCCATAATCCAACTAATTTACACGTCTAGACACTTAAATTTAAACCCACCAGCTATAATGACAATTTCATCAACTTTAAGCGACTAAAAACAGTCCCATAGCGACGAATTCAGTCCTTTTTGCGACCGGACAGATTGTTCAAAAACCCTATCACATCCAAATATGTGTCTAACGGTCTCGATTTCAACTCCAATTCAATTACCGGGCGTTTACAACTCGCCTTAGCAACCCAATACACCAAACAAATGATAGTTTCTAGTTAATCATATTGTTTCGGGTTGATTTTACCACCTACACATCTAGGGTTCTTGGGTGAAACATGATCAATACGGATCAAGCTACGAATACGAATAGTGCTTGAGATAATAAAAGAATTAAGCCAAACTAAAATCTAAAATTGAGAGTGAACAATATGAAATCGACGAATCAATACAACTTACAAGTGAAGGAGGTGAACCCAAGAGAGGTTTATAGACGAGACGGAGATGTTGGCGGCGATGTGGTGGGCGATAGCCGAAAGGGGTTGCTGGAATCAGTGGGGTCAGATTGACCGGTAGAAGAAAAAATAAAAATAAAAAGAAACAAGGAAAATGAGAAAGAGAAACTGAAAATAAAGAAAAGAATACTGGACATTGGAAGAAGAAGAAGAAGAAGAAGATCAACAACAAGAAGAAGAGAAGAAGAAACCGACCTGGAAGAGCGACGGCGGTGGTGGACGGACGAAGCTGCTGCTGCTCTTCTTCTTCTGCCGGACATACCAAGAGAGGGAGGGAGAGATATGATCGTGAGGAAGAATCGTGGGAGTGATAGATAGATGGAGAAGGTGATTTGGGAGAGAACCGACTAAGAAAGGAAGAGGTTGGAACAATTTTTGACGAACACGGCAACAATCTGATCGACAGGAAGGTTTTTTTCCAATTCACATACGTGAATTTGGGGAAGAAATCACGGTAGTATGATTTTGGGTGTAAAATTGATATCAATCTGTTGAAAAAGATACTTTCACACCCCTAGTTTAGGGAAAAGACACTTTAACACCCTAGTTTAGGTAAAAGGCACTAACAACTTTAGGTAAAAGTCACAAAAACTATTATGTCCCACATTGGAGATTTGTAAGTTTAGCATAGCGGGGAACGCGAATCATCACCATCTTGACTGCTAGAGTTTTCGTTTTAATAATTAGAACTTCCTTAAGTTTCATTGTGTTCCATTAGAATGGTTAATGCCCGTTTTGAGGCGAAATAATTTGGATAGTAACAAAGTATTGTTTTAAGAATTTTATTTGAGTTTTGCTTGGTATCCACTTTTAAACGTCCTTGTATCCGGGTTTCATCTCGGGTACGGAGTGACACCCCCCAGGATTTCGGCTTTGTCATTTTGGGGGTGTTACAAATCTTGTGTCCTAAGTTGGATTTCCTGAAATCCACTCCTCCGATTGCATAACGTTTGTGGGGTCTTAGTACACCATAGTTGCAACGACCCCCTTATCCGACCCGGACGAGACGGGGAGGACGATGCTAAAAGTAACGGTGGAACATCAAAATCACAACATCCCAACATATATATTACTTACTATTAAACATTACAACATGTCCTCGAGTCTGTCATAGGATTCTATTATACATGATGCTAACATTATTCGTGCTATTTTACAACTTGGGGCGGGACTTCCTTAGTGAGTATCGTACCCAGTCATGCCATAGTCTTCTTCTTCTAAGCCTGTGGGGGAAGGAAACAAAGACCGCAGTTTTCTAAAATCAGCATAAAGTACTGAGTTAGTAGCACCCAAGCTCGTAAAACAGAAGATGATACATGTTTACTTTTCATAATAATAACAAAGAGGAATGAAGTATAAAATAGTGAACTTGAAGAGTAAAGTAGTATTCAAGTGTAATCTTCTCTTTCTTTTAATTCTCCTTCTCAACTTGCAAACGGGGAGTATGATTCCCAATATCTTCTTATTTTATTTTATAAATGTCCAAATATTAGAGAAAACTATATTATATACTGGGTTGACACGGGGATGATCTACTAACTCTACGTATCCAAGACCTTAAGTGCCGGCACCCCTATAAGACTACTCGCGGACAGAGAGGTGAGTACATGGAGCGACCCGGCATGTTGCGACCGGGTTAAAATAAACGGGTCGAGTGGCAACAGCCAACACGACCAATCAAATTTAAGGAAAATATAACGATCCCCGCACAACTCTTTCCACTTTACTTCAATTACGAATTTTTATTATTATTATTATTATTATTATTATTATTATTATTATTATTATTATTATTATTATTATTATTATTATTATTATTCGTGTGACAGAATCAAAGCATAGCAACGCAATTTCTTTAAAATGTTGCAATCTTTAAATAAAACATGTAATTAAATAATAAAGACATTTTGAGACTGGTATTAAAATCAAATTAAGACACGAAAGGAGCTAGGCACAACGCTTGGCATGTTTACTTACCTTGATCCTTAGCAAATAGCACGTAAAGTTCATCGACACAAATATGCAATTGTAAATTATTATAAACCTAATAAGTTCGATTTGAAATATCTTAATTTTCCCGATATATATTCATATTTTTAATTATTCTAAATATTAATATATAAACCCATAATTTAAGCCCATCAACATATCTATTTATAAATAACCAATAAATTATTTTATGAATAATTAAACTAGCCATTCATTTATCAAATTTATAGAATTAATTATGGAAACTATTTGTAATATTTTTAGTGGAAAAATACAAGTAGGGAAAACTTATCTTTTTATTAATACAAATAAACGGTTGTTGACAATTGAGAAAGCCGTTAAATGAATTTCTAAGATATTTCTTATTTACCAACTAATTTAAAACAACCCGAAAATTAATGATTACAAGTTATGCCTCTAACTTGTTTATTTTTAAGAAAATAAATTTCTATTTAACTAGCTCCTATTTTATCTATATTATTTAATTACTTTTATTTTGTAATTATTATTCCTATTATTATTACCATTATTATTACTTCTATTGTTATAATTACTATTATCGTTATTATTATTATTATTATTATTATTATTATTATTATTATTATTATTATTATTATTATTATTAATTTAGAACAGTGACTAGAATGTGTCGAAATTGATTTAATCTTAAAATCATATTTTCATTTTATTTTTATGTTTTCAGATTGTTAAATAACAAACCCCCAAAGTAAGCCGAAACAACACAAATACCCCGTTTCTTTAGCTACAATACTTTCTGAAAATGGCAACTATCTCCCCCCAAGCATGAACTTCCGACTTGATCAATCTCAACGTGAATCTAAGCATCAAGACATGATTTTGACTATGTAAATCAACTCAGGGCTATGATTAGAGCGTACCGGTACCAAAACTCGCAAGAAACGATCGAGAATTGAATCGGGTCAAGTGGCCGAACGGCGGCGCCGGAGGTGAAGCTCGAAGGAGCTGTTTTCGGAGATTTGGGCTTCGTGTCAGCTTGCGTAAGGGCTCCTCTAGCTTCCAGGTGGTGAGGGGGAAATGTTTCGAGAGGTGGGTACCCCCGAATCAAGCGGCTCAAAAGTCGCCGGATTGCATGGTGGTTCGTCGTCGTGGCGGTTTCAGCGGCCACTTTAGCTTTTTCTTCCTTTGTTTCTTCTTCTTCTGGTGCTGCTTCTTGGTCAAAAACATAGAGGGAAACAGAAATGGAGAAAAGGTGGAGAAAACAAGTGGTGGTGGGTGGTTTCGGTTGTCTTCTCCGGCGACGGCCGCGGCGGTGGCTGGGTCTACGCCGCCGCTTGCTGCTGCTGTCGTTGCTTGCTCACAAGACAGTGAAAGGGAGAAGGAGAGACATAGATAGTATTTTTTAAGGAAATAGGAGAAGTTTAGGTGAGGTGAGGTGGTGTCGGGTGTTTCCCGATGGAGGCAGCATCGGTGGTGGGTTACCACATCTAGTTGTTACTGTTAGTGCTTCTCTGTTTCTGGACAGAGAAGGGAAAGGACAGAGAGAGAGAGAAACAGAGAGCTAAGGGAGAGAAGAAGGATGTGTTGGTGGTGGTGGTTCTCTCGGTGGCGGTGCCAGAAATTTCGTCGGAGGTGAAGAAGATGACTATGATGATGATGGCGATGGTGATGAAGACTGCTGCTGTTGGGTCTCTGTTTTTGTACAGATAGGAGAGTGAGACAGAAAGAGAGAGAGAGAGAGAGAGAGAGAGAGAGAGAGAGGTGGAGGCCACGGTGGTGGTGGCGGTTGAAGGTGGTGGTGATGGTGATGGTAATGATGATGAAGTCGAAGATGGTGATGAACTCTGCGACGATTGAGGTTGGAGATTATATAGGAGACAAAGGAAATTTGGTGATGGTGACTTTGCAGTGGCGGTGTTTGTGTCGGGAAGAAGAAGAAGAAGAAGAAGAAGAAGAAGAAGAAGAAGAAGAAGAAGAAGAAGAAGAAGAAGAAGAAGAAGAAGAAGAAGAAGAAGACAAAAATGATAAAAATCTGGTGGACCTTTCTCCTTACGAAATTATTGGTTGTGCCTAGCCACACCAAATTGTTGTGTGATTGTGTGTGGCATAATGATGAAGTTACGCGGTGGCTTTACCCGCGTTTAAAGATTACGATTAATAAATTACTCGCGTAATTATTTACAATTACTACGTCAAGAATCTTTAAATTTATACAAAATTTTCTGAACTATAAAATACAATAATTTCTACAACTTTATGTTATTTTTCTTATACGATTAAATTCTTGTTTAACTTGTCAATTTACTGTTTTACCGTTATCAATTGGACGGGGTATTACAATAGTGCATAGAGTACTCCCACTGCATCGGGCACTCTGGTCAACTGGTCAATCTTGTATGGTGTCTTTTTAGGGAACATGTTCAGGCTCGTAAAATCTCGCAACGAGCTATAGGAGTGTCCTATGGCTTTGGTTCAGTTTGTGGAGTCGTTCAAGCATCTTCTTAGTTTGCGCCTTTTGCGACAATGTAAGAAGTTTTTGTGAACTAACGAGAAGTCTTCTCGCCCTACCAATATCCTTCGTCATAATCGAGAGGATAACTACTCCTTGGTTGACACAAATCATCCTCAGCTCCACTGGCAAATAGCGGGTCATCGATATCAAGTGTCGTGATTATCAACTCTCTACTGGAAAGAGTGATATGAGGCAGTTTCCATCCGTTATCGTAAACATGTAGTAAACGATCCCACAATGAAATATTACTGTCTAAGACCACATTTGGACTTAATTAGATTGCACCCATTTGTGCATTTGACCTTATGTCTCGAAACCCTGTGGTGGAGTCATACCGGTCACCTCTCTGATTTCGCCATCGAGAAATTCAGTTGTCACGTTTGTCGAGAATGGAGCTCTAAGTCCATCATCACAACTATTGATGATACATGCAAGTCATATGTCTTACCACGATTCCGTCTGGGTCTCTGATTGACCTTGGAAATCCACTGATTTCCAGTATTCTAGCATCCAGTCGGAAAGTCAACCTAGTCTCAGAATTGGTTCCCCCCTTATAGATTCTTATCTCATCATGTAAAGCTTACTTTTCATTCTTCATAATTAGGGAACGATAAGGCATAGTATTCTATCCTATCGTTTATGCAATGTGATCCTCAAGATCATCCCTTCGATCTCAAGCGATCGATGGGGTATGATGTTGGGTTTTGATGTAGGTAACGCAGCGGAATAACAAAATTTAATTCCTACTCAAAGCCCACCAAGGATCACAGGAAAAGACATTCATAACATGATGAAGAACATAGAAGATGTGTACCTTTTCGGTTTGGGAGATCACACTAAGAATTATGTCCTCGTTTCTACGGTTAATCCACTTCTAGAGGTGAGATCTAGATCTTCCTTCTCCTAGTGCTAGCTTGGACCGGAGGAAGAGGGAAGAACGAATCAAGCAACGAGGAAAAAAGAGAGGATCGGCCGTCTCTTTGTGGCCGACGGATAGGGGCGGACGGCTAGGGGCTTCTGCCTCTAGCTTGTCTTGCTCTCTCTTTTGCTTTCTCTCCCAGGCACATGTGTTATGAGAATTAGTTTTGGGAAGGAAGCTAGAGCATCCTTTATATAGTACAACAAATCCTTGTTAACTACATAAAGGCCCTTCCTAGTCCTACATGAACTTGGATTAGTCCCTTCCTTGCATATTTGTCCTACTAAGTTTTTAAGGTTTTGCAATGTGATCCTTCTAATTAATTAAACATATAAATTAATCCCAAATCTAGTTCAACTCTATTAGAAGTGTGACCCCATAGGTTTCTACTTAGTTGGTAGCAACTAATTACTAACATGGAGCGGTGTCTAGCAACACATCCATGCAACCCAACTAATAGAAATTGATCCCGACAAACCTTTGTGCCCAATATCACATAATGACACTATCCCTTTGTCTCCATATCCGGATTGAACACTAGACATAAATAGTCACACTCGTATATCCAATCCATATTTCCTCGATCCTGGGAATATGCTTATGCAAGCAGATAACATCAATATCTCCATATTGGTTTATCTGAGTCTGGCCAGACATTCAATAAGCACCATCCCTCGAGTGGTCGTGGATATTTGCTCCCATTATGTGTGAGGGACAAACCCTCTCTACATCACTACGATCTCTAAGCTTGCTTCCTATCATGCCCGATAGACATCTTTATAGTTGTCCGGTTAAGGTGCAACGTTGGATAACATCAAAGCATGATATTCCACAACTAGAGTATCTAGTAACTTCAAGTCTAAGGATTGCAATTATATGAGCACTACGAGAAGCAGTTGTGACTTTAACATAATCTAATGTATCCTTCTCGTTATGGGTCAATCCAGTATGTCATTACTCCAAATGCATACCCATATGTCATCCCTTTAGCCAATCTCCTACTTATTTTCAATCTACACACATACTAGTCTATATTTGATTGTCCTGTTAACCAATATAATGGACTAGGGATATTTAAGATAAACAACACATTGTATCTAAGGAATTCATTATATTAAGTATCACAATAGGTAATAAATTAATATTCTAGCCAAAACATTGTTCATACTAAATATAGATTGCCTTTACAGCACCTATTCCAACAGTCTCCCACTTGCACTAGAGCCAATCTGATGCATCTCGTATGCCTATAGATCTCACATGCCCTTCATGCTTTTGCTGCGCTTTGTGATCAGATCTGAGAGATTGTCATCTGTTGGAATCTTGCACATCTCACATCTCCTCGATCGATCATATCACGAATAAGATGGAATCTCCTAAGTACATGCTTTGATTTCTGGTGTGATCTTGGTTCCTTGGCTTGTGCGATCGCGCCACAGTTGTCACAGTACAACTCAATGGGATCCACTATGCTAGGGACCACACCGAGCTCAGTGATAAACTTCGTTATCTTAAATGCCTCTTTTGCTGCTTCCGCAGTAGCAATGTACTCAACTTCTGTTGTAGAATCAGCAACTGTCCCTTGCTTGGAACTCTTCCAGATCACAGCTCCTCCATTCAGGCAAAACATGTATCAGGACTGCAATCTGTAGTCATCTTTGTCGGTTTGGAAGCTTGCATCAGTGTAACCAATTACACTTAGCTCTTCCTTACCGCCAAATATCAAGAACGCGTCCTTAGTTATTCTCAAGTACTTTAGGATGTTCTTGACAGCAATCCAGTGACTCTCACCCGGATTGGAGTGATATCTGCTCACCATACTCAACGCGTATGATACGTCTGGTCTAGTACACAACATGGCGTACATGATGATCCTATGGCCGAAGCATAGGGTATCCTACTCATGCGGTTCTTCTCAAATCTCATTGGAAGGACAGTCATTCTTACAAAGAGTGACTCCATGTGACATCGGAAAGAATCCCTTCTTGGAATCTGGCATGTTGAATCTCTTCAACACCTTGTCTATATATGTATTTTGACTTAGGCCTGCTTCGCAGATTGATCCCTATAGATCTTTATACCAAGTATATAAGCTGCGTCTCCTATGTCCTTCATTGCGAAACACTTTCCTAGCCAATCCTTAACAGATTGCAGAGTAGGAATATCGTCCAATGATTAGTATGTCATCCGCATACAAAACCAGAAATACCACAGAGCTCCCACTAACCTTCTTTTAGACACAGGGCTCATCTTCGTTTTTGATGAAGCCAAACTCTTTGACTGCGTCATGAAAACATCGATTCCAGCTCCTAGAAGCTTGCTTTAATCTATAAATGGATCTTGCAGCTTACAGACTTTATTGGCATTCTATGGATCCTCAAAACCCTCCGGTTGTGTCATGTACACGTCCTCGAGGAGGTTCCCATAAAGGAACGCTGTTTTGACATCCATTTGCCAAATCTCATAGTCGTAGTATGCTGCAATAGGAAGTAGGATTCGAGTGAATTTAGTCATGGCGACTGGTGAAAAGGTCTCATCATAGTCCATACCATGAATCTGTCTGTACCCTTTGGCTACCAATCGCCCCTTGTAGGCAACTACCTTGCCATCCATGCCGGTCTTCTTCTTGAAGACCCATTTGCACCCTATGGGTCGAGCGTGTTGAGTCAAGATCCCTGAATGTGCTTTGTTTATGAGTGATGAAAGACAAAAGGCTAAGACATTAGCAGCAAAGGCTTGTTAGTCATCTCAAGGCCTTGAGATTGACAGAAACTTTCAAAGCCTTGAGACTGCTTATTCTACTATGTGTTCTAACATCTTTGTGTTGCAGAATTGGATATATGATTATGCAAATCAGTGGTTTATGGTATATATTTGTGGTTTGTACTATTTATACATCTAACACAATTGCAGATGATCAGAACAGGAAGAATCAAAGTTATCTAGGCTTAATTTTGAAATGCTGTGAAACAGGTTCAGAGCTCCAAGGCCTTGAGATATGCCTTGAGCTACTGACAGTTTTTTACAGAACTTGATTGATTCTTTCTTGCAGGTTATTACTCTTAGTATTGTGATTATTTACTCACTTCTAAGTGTCTTAAACTTGTTTTTCATGACTTATGTGTTTTAGAGTATATGCAGATTATTATTCTGAGTTTATTAAACAGTTTTATCAGAAACTGTATAACCAAACAGTCTCCGTACTGCTAATTGTTTGGAATGTGTTGTTGCAGTGTTTCTTTGCTATTGCAGGTTTGTTAAACGTGCAGGAGAAATCTCAACAAACTCCAACGGATATCCACCTGAAGCTGTTTGAATTTAAGTTGAAAACAGAAGGAGGATTTGTAGGAACTGAGATCCTAAAATCTCTCAATCAGTTGCAGCTGTGGATAAAAGAGACTGGTTTGAATTTTAAAAGGAAGAGAGCTTGCAGAATACTCTGAGAGGTGTGACAAATTCGTGGGAGATCATTCATTCAAACACACAATCATTCAAGCTTCATTCCAGAATTCTGAAGATCAAGTCAATCCAGTAATTCTTGAAGAACTCTTTTAGACTTCAACAGCTTATCTTTATACTGTGTTCATCATTTGTACTTCATCTGTGTATCTCTATATTATCTTAAACCTCAGTTAACCTAGTGGTTGGTTTTTCAAGTGAACAACAAGAGGTTCTTGTTAGCTCAACAGTTAGTAGCTGGAACTAGATAGGTTTTGAACCACAAGCTGTATAGGTGTAAGGGAAATCACTTAGGCTTGAAGATCTAGGGCTGTTTCTGTGTGAGTAATAAGAAGTGTTTGCCCAATCTTGGTGGGATTAGATCCCTCAGGAAGAGATTAAGATCCCTCAGGAAGTTCAATCACACTGTCCTGAAGAGCCGTAGGAACTATTTCCTGTTGATCAATCAGGAACGGGCCGTCATCCAGTGAACATATCTGCGAACCTCTTCCTGACTTGGAAAATTTAGTTATTTCATTATATGCCGATCCCCATTGCATAAGGTGACCTCATATAGGTTGCCTTTGTTACATATCTCGTAGGGCGTAGTGGGTACTGACTTGGTGGGTGTTTGGTAGAGTACGTCGACAACCGTTTAACAAAGCGTCTCCACAAGATAGGGAACATGTACTTCGAACGCGCTATCATACATCGAACCATCTCAAGCAGTATCCTATTCTTATCCGCTACAGCATACTGCTGCGGAGTGTGAGAAATAGCCATATGCCTTACTACTCGTTTCCATCACATAGCTCTTGCTAAGATAGACACTCGCAGTCTCATTCTTGCTAGGGGACATATTCTATTGTCCAGTGGTTCTACCTTTCGTAGATACCTGTCTGAAGTACTCTAGTGCCTCAGATTTATGTGGCATCCAACACACATATTTGAGACAGGTACATTTGTCTACATATGTGATGGAAAAGTAAGCACCATGTCTTAGCTTTAAATTTTAATAGATCACAAAAACAGAATGAATAATATGTAAAGACTCAATAGTCCTTAATGCTCTACTGGACGGTTTGCGTTTCACATTTTCTGTAGGGCAAGAATCAGACACGGGTAAGGGTTGGGCATATTCCAAGTAGGCATGACCTAGCTAGCCTGAACATCCTTTCCTGATATTGTGTGTCTCAATCCAGCGTTCCATATATCAGAATATTAAGTCACTACTCTAGAGGTGACATCCAAAGATTTTGAGGCGTCACTCATGCTATAATTCAAGAGCGCATAACCATACATAACATGACCAATTCCAAAGTAAAACTGTGACCAAAACAACTTTTTGTGGCTACTCCCTCAAAGATAATCTCATGGATCCTTAGACGAGAAGTTAGTGCCAGGTCTGGCCTTTTCTCTAGTCTTAGGAAAACATCATTTTCCTCCTTTTCATTTGTCAGTCTTGGGCTATTGTTCTTATACCAGTATTGGCCCTACATACCCTTATCCTTTCCCCACCTATTGCCACGGTCCTAATACCTGGATAGGGACTAATTCTGCCGATCCTACTTCATTCACAACCTTTAGCAATCATATATTGCTTGGACTTCAGAAGTATGTCGAAATAGTATTCTTAGTAAACACTTGGTTGCTTAGATCCTAGAACACAACGATGTTTGGTCTTATCCAAGCATCTTGACACTCTTAAAGTGTGTCATATAACGTTTTCATGTCATTTTCATGAAACGTGGAAGATATAGCGACAAATTGCTAATCGGATAACTTAAACGACTCATCATAAATTGCATGAATCTCAGATGCTATAGTCGAGTGCTAATCTCAGATGTTATAGTCTAATGCACATTGTTATGACATGAGTCTCTACTCATAGTTTAAGGCGGGACTGATGAGTCACTACTCACAATTTTAATGTACGCAAACGGCTAAGGTGGATCCAAGATTCTTCTTTGGTTCATTCCTACAATCTTTGAATTTCAAAGAGGTCTAGAACTTGCTAATGAGGTCATTTACCCTACTTGGCATAGCACGCTCTATGACATTCATCTTGGCTGCCTCCCACTATTGGTTAGCCTAAAAATAATGTCTATGTGCTGATGTGACAACTAATCATCACAAGTTCGACCATACTTGTAGGTTGTTTGACAACCTATGTCCAACAATTGGTTACATAGTACGACGACTCGTCACATCGTTTGCTGTCACCATTTTAGCCTTTACAGTTTCGATTTAGACACGACTGATCTTGAGACATTGCTTATGAAATTAATACTAGCATATACTTGGCTAAGAAATAACATGAGACATAGATTAAAATTAAATAGTTCCTCATAAGGACTCCACCAAAACCTAGTAGCGATTCTAGGAATCAAATATCTTCACTTATGATTCCCTATTAGTTTTAATCATGTATATCATGTGAGCTCTTTTGTTTTAGTTCCTTAGCATGAGAGGTTATACAGTTATATCAAATCACACGCAGTTATAACATAAAACAAGCACAAGCATAAATAAATATGCAATAGATGTTGCCCCTAAGGTGCACTCCAACTATTGAGAGTACGTCTTGAAAAAGTCTTGAACTTCACGCCTCAGCCATCTCGCCTATCTCGAGAGTACATCTTGAAGCTCCTTTGTTCGTCTGTTTGCACCATGCACCTTGCGCCATAGCCTTTTGGTTTGGCCACCTCTCTTGAAGCTTCTATTCTTCAATCTCCACTAATTATCTTATTACTAATAAGAAGTAACCTCATAGAGGCGATTTTGTGAGAAGAGAAGACAATAGAGTATGTAGAGAGGCACGACACGCATGCCGTATTTTGATTACATATTCAAAACAAAACTAAAACCAATTATAAAAACATCTAAGCAACATCCATGCACCAAACACATCCATTCAACCCACAACAGCATGTATAATCATATAATAAACATACTAAAATTTTCAGGAAATTTTCAGAATTAAATACTAGTTACTGGAAATTAATAAGCAACAATCTAATCAACTAAAAAGATCAAAAATTGCTCTAAACCACCTAGGTCTCACCACCTATGGTAGACAGTCGGTAATAATGACCTAAGTCTCCAGAAAAAATTTGGACTCAAAATAGTGTGTTTAAGGTCGTCTAATTACCTCGGAAAGTGTGTTGAACACTAAATTAATTAAACTAGAAATTAATAAAATTTTATGTTTTTTTTTTTCAAAATTATGAAAAAATCTCGGAAAATAGGAAATTTAATTTTGAGTATGTAGAAAAAAAAATTTGGCGAAAAAAGACAGTGGGAGGAGGCTGCACGAGGCGTCACCCGCCACCGCGCGTGGGCGCGTCCGCCTCTGTCACGCACTGTCATCGGCCTTATGCCACGGCAGCGTGCCGCGTGGCATGCCACGCCAGCCCTACGTTGACTCATCGTCCACGTCATCGGTCATGTGGACTGCCATGTCACCGCCATGTCAGCCTTATGCTGACGTGGCACCCGCGTCATCTGCCACATCAGCCCTAGCCACGTCAGCAGGCCGCCGCCAGCCCTTGGGCGCGTGCGGCGCGTGGCCGCACGTGGAGGCGGCGTCGGTGGCGGGTGAAGCCCACGTGCCGCCTTCCTGTGCTCCGTTTATGATGATCCTTATATCTATGGAATCCTCTCTTCGCCCTGATTCTGATTACGTATTCCAAATCCAATTCTAACAACTTTTGAAAAAATCGAAATACAGATCAGATTAAATAGTCCAGATTTACACAGTTCCGAATCTTTAAAGGGGCGTAACTTTCTTTACGTTTATCCAAAAATTATAAAATTTATATTTCTGGGATCCTCGTGAAAATCTCTATCCATCAATATAGGATTCGCCTACTGATTATGAAATTTCAGAAACTCAATTTTCTACAGCATGTCATATTCGGGAACAAACTACGAGGTACGAAAAACAAGCCTAGTGCTCTGATACCAATGAAGGTAGAATCATATCTAATAATACAGAGATCCAAACACATAATAAAACGAAATTTTATATGTACCTTCTCTTCCGATGCTCCTAACGCAGCGGATGATTGTAGATTGCTTTCTTTCACGCACCAACGTCTTGCTCCTCCCACGGTCTGGCTCGAATCACTAGGACGAGAGCTCTGATCTACACCAAGTTCCATCAATGGAGGCTAGTTAGAGAGGGAGGCTAGGGTTCCTAGAACTGTCTTTGATCAGCACATGATCTCTACACAGTAGTGTATTAAGCATATAATAATGTGTATGAGGCTGTCTTCTTATATAGACAGACTTATACCTAGTTTGCACATAACCCCCTAGGGTTTGTGCCTTTGCTACTAACCCGTAAAGGTTTGAGCATTATTGCAGCTAACCCCATAAGGTTGTAATATTTGCATTGGGCACCCCACATGGGCGCCCCAAATGCTAACAGTTTTTATCGCCGCTCGTCTTGAACCTATACCACTTCAAAGATCAATTCAAATTATGGAAATGCAAGGAATCCTCAAGGGCTTGAAGATGGCGAAGGATGCTCGATGCTCTCGGGTGGTTCTTGATACGGATTCGAAGCACTGTGTCGACCTGTTGCAGCGATGAAGGATAGGGAGCGACATAAGCCTCGAAGTGTGCACAGAACTTGCAACTATCACTACTGAATGTATCAAGAAGCCTCAAAGTGTGCACAGAACTTGCAAATATCACTACGGAATGTCTCAAGCTGGGTGAAGTCTTTCAAAAAATAGTTTTTCAGTTTTTCCCCATACATTGCAATAGTGTGGCTGATTCGTTCGCGAATAAGTCTATTTGAGTTCCTCAATTTAGTCTCTATACGCGTCCACCAGAGTGGGCGACTGATGTAATTGAGAATGACAGGTTGAGCCTTTCTGACCTTTAATTGAAGAGCTTTTCTTTAAAAAATAACTAGAAAAGTTAAATAATAAGAAATTGTCAAATTATATCCACGCATGATGGACATTTATAGCTTAAAACCTAATTTATGCCAAAATGAAAAATTCTTAAATTGGCCCAAACGCTGACTTCATTCAAAGAAACATGCAGGAAATTTTGTTTACCCAAACTGGGCTAAAATCGAGTAACTAATCAGCAACAAAAATATTAGCATAAATAGCAAAAAGAAACTAAAAATATCCGTTTGAATTGTCAAACGGTGGTACTTAAAGATGAAGCTGGACCCCGACTCGTGGTCCGTGGAGAGCTTTCCGAAGTGTGTCCTAATTGTTGTTCTAATACCAATTAACAAACGTTACGGCCAAAACAACACGATGACCCTTAATAACTATCTACTTCCGTCTTATATTCCATCTCAAGATAGTTAAGCGGCAAATTTGTCAGTCATTGTTTCATCCGGATCATACGCTCCTGCACCAATAATATAAAATATTGTGTCACCATCTCAATTGTCAGCTGACATCAACAGATTGTTTGAGAATATATTTTGTTAAATTAATCCCACATTTGTATATAGAGATTGATGTTGTGCATTCCATTCTTTCTGAGGGTAGTGATTCTCACAAAGCTAAAATTGATGCTTACAAAGCCACTACTTACATATATTTTTTTAACACTTTTATGTTTATCGTTTGCTGTGTTTGACTTCAGGACCTCATGCAAACACTTTGAAATGTTATACCACTTCAACTACTACATCCATTAGCGCCACTACTTATATTTGTGTTAACAATAATTTAACATATTTTTTTTGAGAAAATTAATTTTAACATTTTCATCAGTGACAACTTAACACTAATTCATTAATGCCACCTTAACTATTTTCAAGTTCCAATATCATATCACTTGAATTCCTATCCTTATCTAACATTGGGATCTAAACACAAACTAATTAGCGCTTGCATTTTGTATTACTAAGTTCCCAGACACACTAACGGAACTAATTACATAATTTTACTCTTTTTAAAAAAAGGATTCACAAGAACATGATAAAATAAGGGAACTGATTCTTACCAAACAGTAATTGATTCTTACAAAGTCACTAACTAAACTTGTGTACTATTTTGGAAAAAAAAAAATCTTGTGTACTATGAGACAATTTTATCCTTTCATCATTATTATGTAAACCTCTACATTTCTCCACATTTAACTAGTAACTCAAGTTCCAAGAACATTAATTTTGTCAACCTAGATAATATTATTAAGTTCTATATGTTACTTATTTAGGAGTTAACTCTTGTGAAAACAGATAGGAAAATAAATTTACAAAAAGAGTTGATCCAAATAAAAAAATGTGTCCTACATACTTATTTAGTCATATTTTTTTATCAAAAATCGCACGGGTGAACTGAGAGGAAAAGATGGTTAAGTTAGGGATACTGTAGTGACACATACAATATGAGTTTATCCAAATAGAAATAAAATGTGTTATAAATTTATTTAGTTTTTTAATTAAAAATCGTAATGGTGAAGTGAGACGAAAAAGTGGTTAAATTAGGGTTCTGATGATGGAGAAAAATGCTTTTGTCAAACTATTTTTTTAATTAAAACCCCACCACTAATATATTTTATACGGTAATTTATTTTACTACCTTTATAAATTATATATTATAATTTGGTTTACTACCTTAAGATAAAACCTTAATGGTAACTCAGTATTATAATAATTAATATTATTATTGAAAAATTATTTTGTCGTCAATCGGGTTTGAACCCGACACCTCATGCAAATAATAAATAATGTAACAAAACTCCTCCATTCCTCTTCTTCCTCTCCTCTGACACCACCATCAAACTTCTCCCGTAGGTATATCACAAACACTTCCAACGCATCTCCACCACCTCCACCGCACACCATGGATAGATGGAATTTTTTCTCATCATCAAAAACATTATTACAATATGTAATATATTATATGTTGTAAATTGTTATAATTTATTTTCCATTAACCATCTGTTTTAAGATAAAATCCTACTTCACCAATATATAATTTATATATTGTAACTAATTTTACTACCTTAATATATTATACATTGTAATTTCATTCACGAAAACATTTTTTTGATTATCAAAACTTTATTTTATCATTATTTTTTATTTTATCATTATTTATTTTATCATTATCATCAAAACTCCCATCTAAGGAAGTATCTGAGCTAAGATTCTTGCTCCATCAACATATATATATATATATATATTTTTTATTTGGAGTATAATAATTAAACCAAAAGTATTGAAAGAAAGTGATTAAACTATCTAGGTAGACAAAATCGGGGTTCTTGGAACTTGAAACTCTAAATTATTATTTAAATATGAAGGTTAACTTACTAATGATGAAAGAGTAAATTCGTCACGTAACACACAAGTTAGTAAGTGGTTCTGTAAAAATCAATTTTTACTTTATAAGAATCAACTCCATAAAAGAAAGGTTAAGCAAGAAAAAGTTTATACTCCAAATTGCCGGAGCTACGTTGCAGTTGTCCCTCGCTAAGGTTTGACGCCCAAGTTCGTTCTCATCTCGTGGTCGATGATTACTAAATTTTCAACAGAATTCGTGGTGGGTTGCGGGGATCTAATTTTATACTTCTTCCATCTCAAATTATTTCTTATTTATGACTTTAAAGATTATGTTAACTAGATAATTTGAGTAGATAAACGATGCAAGACATTGTTATCTTTTTATAAACAGTGAGAAAAATTGACAATACATTTACTTATTTTGATCCTTAAATCACTTAAGCTCCCCTACCTTTGCCTAATTTTCGTTGAAATTTTAGCTTTTTTAAGTCATGGAAAGAATTATAATTTTCTTATTTTCCTTATAACTTATTTTAGGTTATTTTTTTTTTTTTTTAAAGACTAATAACAGTTAATTGTTTCTAAATTCAACTCTTTTTACTTCTTACCCATACAATTTAGTTTTACGAGGAAAATAGAAGAAAAGTAAAGCAATACCTTTTCCTAAAAGATAGCTATTTTTTAATATTTCCCAGTAAGCAATTTTTTTTTAATATTTCTCTAAACCAGATATGTAAAAATAACCTAAATTATGTAAAGAAGGCAGAGTCTTTAGTCAAGTAATCTTCAAATTCAAACTCAAGGATGAAACTTTAAGCAAAAACTTTGGTGTGTCCCTGTGGTAACCGGCTAAGCCAGTACTAGTCGATTATTACGAAAATGCCAGCTACCGGACAAGAAAAGTGATCCCACATGCCAGCTACCGGACAAAAAATATGGTCCCAAGAAGATTCTTTTTTAACCTAGATAGTATTATTAACACTTTACAATGAACTAAGCTCAGTAAGATAACACAGTGATAACATTGATTAATCTTTAGTTACTTTGTGTAACAGTTATGATATTAACCCTTTCATTTAAGATAAAATCTGAGATATCATGGTTAACAAAACTTGAATCCTTAACTAATCACAGCAGAATTAGAATTAAATATAGGATAAACTATCGTACTTTGAAATCAAAATGTTGAAAATGACAAAAATCACAATGTACAACAGTTTCACACGAAAATAGTGGGCTTTTGAAGCATTGTCGGCCCCTTCGAGTCTCATACTTAACTGAGCACAACAGAATAGAGGGGAAACTATCTTACTTCGAAATTAAAACGAAGAAAATGACAAAAATCACAACATAAAGCAGTTTCACATGAAATGAGTGGGATTTCGAAGCATTTTCGGCCCCTACGAGTCTCCTACTCAACGTTGTTACCTCCTCCTGAAGTTGTTGGAGATATGGAGCACAGCACGGACTGGGAAATTCATCTTCCCAGTAGAATTAGTTGCATTGTTGACCTCTAGGCTTGGCACAATTCCAAAACACGCGTCCATCATTTTCGGGCGTATGTGCGGTACGACTTACCGGGTAACGGCCACAGAAACACTGCCTAGGCCTACACCCTGACCTCCGGGATGCATCTCCTCTTGAATACGAAGGTGGATTGCTTGGTGAGGGTGCAGAGCTTACACTATGTTGAGACATTTCTTAGAGACAAAGAAGAGAAGGGTGAAAGAGAAGGAGAACTGATGAGATCTGCGAGTGAAGAGAGACATTTCTTGGCTTGTGCGATCGCGCCACAGTTGTCACAGTACAACTCAATGGGATACACTATGCTAGGGACCACACCGAGCTCAGTGATAAACTTCTTTATCCAATCTGCCTCTTTTGCTGCTTCCGCAGCAGCAATGTACTCAACTTCTGTTGTAGAATCAGCAACTGTCCCTTGCTTGGAACTCTTCCAGCTCACAGCTCCTCCATTCAGGCAAAACATGTATCCGGACTGCGATCTGTAGTCATGTTTGTCGGTTTGGAAGCTTGCATCAGTGTAACCAATTACACTTAGCTCTTCCTTACCTCCAAATATCAAGAACGCGTCCTTAGTTATTCTCAAGTACTTTAGGATGTTCTTGACAGCAATCCAGTGACTCTCACCCGGATTGGAATGATATCTGCTCACCATACTCAACGCGTATGAAACGTCTGGTCTAGTACACAACATGGCGTACATGATGATCCTATGGCCGAAGCATAGGGTATCCTACTCATGCGGTTCTTCTCAATCTCATTGGAAGGACAGTCATTCTTACAAAGAGTGACTCCATGTGACATGGGCAAGAATCCCTTCTTGGAATCTGGCATGTTGAATATCTTCAACACCTTGTCTATATATGTATTTTGACTTAGGCCTGCTTCGCAGATCGATCCCTATAGATCTTTATACCAAGTATATAAGCTGTGTCTCCTATGTCCTTCGTTGTGAAACACTTTCCTAGCCAATCCTTAACAGATTGAAAAGTAGGAATATCGTCCAATGATTAGTATGTCATCCGCATACAAAACCAGAAATACCACAGAGCTCCCACTAACCTTCTTTTAGACACAGGACTCATCTTCATTTTTGATGAAGCCAAACTCTTTGACTGCGTCGATTCCAGCTCCTAGAAGCTTGCTTTAATCTATAAATGGATCTTGCAGCTTACAGACTTTATTGGCATTCTATGGATCCTCAAAACCCTCCGGTTTTGTCATGTACACGTCCTCGAGGAGGTTCCCATAAAGGAACGCTGTTTTGACATCCATTTGCCAAATCTCATAGTCGTAGTATGCTGCAATAGGAAGTAGGATTCGAATGAATTTAGTCATGGCGACTGGTGAAAAGGTCTCATCATAGTCCATACCATGAATCTGTCTGTACCCTTTGGCTACCAATCGCCCCTTGTAGGCAACTACCTTGCCATCCATGTCGGTCTTCTTCTTGAAGACCCATTTGCACCCTATGGGTCGAGCGTGTTGAGTCAAGATCCCTGAATGTTCTTTGATTGGTAATTGTTTATGAGTGATGAAAGACAAAAGGCTAAGACATTAGCAGCAAAGGCTTGTTAGTCATCTCAAGGCCTTGAGATTGACAGAAACTTTCAAAGCCTTGAGACTGCTTATTCTACTATGTGTTCTAACATCTTTGTGTTGCAGAATTGGATATCTGATTATGCAAATCAGTGGTTTATTGTATATATTTGTGGTTTGTACTATTTATACATCTAACACATTTGCAGATGATCAAAACAGGAAGAATCAAAGTTATCTGGGCTTAATTTTGAAATGCTGTGAAACAGGTTCAGAGCTCCAAGGCCTTGAGATATGCCTTGAGCTACTGACAGTTTTTTACAGAACTTGATTGATTCTTTCTTTCAGGTTATGACTCTTAGTATTGTGATTATTTACTCACTTCTAAGTGTCTTAAACTTGTTTTTCATGACTTATGTGTTTTAGAGTATATGCAGATTATTATTCTGAGTTTATTAAACAGTTTTATCAGAAACTGTATAACCAAACAGTCTCAGTACTGCTAATTGTTTGGATTGTGTTGTTGCAGTGTTTCTTTGCTGTTGCAGGTTTGTCAAACATGCAGGAGAAATCTCAACAAACTCCAACGGATATCCACCTGAAGCTGTTTGAATTTAAGTTGAAAACAGAAGGAGGATTTGTAGGAACTGAGATCCTAAAATCTCTCAATCAGTTGCAGCTGTGGATAAAAGAGACTGGTTTGAATTTTAAAAGGAAGAGAGCTTGCAGAATACTCTGAGAGGTGTGACAAATTCGTGGGAGATCATTCATTCAAACACACAATCATTCAAGCTTCATTCCAGACTTCTGAAGATCAAGTCAATCCAGTCATTCTTGAAGAACTCTTTCAGACTACAAGAGCTTATCTTTATACTGTGTTCATCATTTGTACTTCATCTGTGTATCTCTATATTATCTTAAACCTCAGTTAACCTAGTGGTTGGTTTTTCAAGTGAACAACAAGAGGTTCTTGTTAGCTCAACAGTTAGTAGCTGGAACTAGATAGGTTTGGAACCACAAGCTGTATAGGTGTAAGTGAAATCACTTAGGCTTGAAGATCGAGGGCTGTTTCTGTGTGAGTAATAAGAAGTTTTTGCCCAATCCTGGTTGGATTAGATCCCTCAGGCAGAGATTAGGTCCATTGAGACTGAACTTCGTAAATTGCTTTGTGTTCTTTACCTTTCTGTTTGATTATTATCTGCTGCACACAACTCAAATCAAACTAGGGTTTTAAAGCTGTTTAGTATTGTTCACAGCTCAAGGCCTTGAAGCTTACAATTTTTCCTTAGTGAGTTTCAAACAGTTTACAAAATCTCAAGGCCTTGAGATTTCAAGTTTCACACAAAACTATCCTGTGAAACTTTAAGTTTTGCAAAAAGTTTCCATAATCTATTCACCCCCCACCCTTCTAGAGTATTTAGGTCCTGTATTTAGTCTACATTACACACTTTCAATTGGTATCAGAGCTTGTGTCACTGTTTTTAGATCTAACAATCTGGTGACTATGAGTAATGTAGGAGATGGTGGATTCTCACAAGGAAGGGCTGCTAATAGACCTCCATTGTTCTGTGGTGACAATTTCATGCATTGGAAGGCTTTGATGAAGATGTTCATCATAGATCAAGACATGGAACTATGGTCAATAGTTCAGAATGGTCCTCATGAGTATTACACAACAATTGATGGAGTCAGAACTGTCAAGCCTGAGGAAAATCTCTCAGTTACTGAACTGGAAAAGGTATCCAAAAATTATAAAGCTATGAATTTGCTATACTGTGCTTTAAATGCAGATGAGTTCAACAGAGTGTCAAACTGAAAAAGTGCCAAAGAAGTGTGGGATAAATTGGTGGTGACATATGAAGGAACCAGCCAGGTTAAGCAGACAAAAATCAACATACTTCTGAGGCAATATGAGTTGTTCAAGATGAATTCAGATGAAACCATGAATGAAATGTTCAAAAGATTCACTGATGTGGTGAACAACCTGGAGTCTTTGGGAAAGAAGTTCTCAAATGAAGAGAAGGTCAGAAAGATTCAAAGAAGCTTGCCAAAAGCAAAGTGGGAGCCAAAGACAACAGCCATTTAGGAAGCTCAGGACTTGATTCTTCTTTAGCTAGATGATCTACAAGGAAAGCTGCTTACTCATGAAATGTCTAAGAAGGATGTGGAAGGTGATCTGAGTGAAAATATCAGGAACCTAGATCTTAAGGCAAAATATAGTGAAAAATCTCAAAGCCTTGAGACTGAGGAGGAACCTGATGATGAAGAGGCTTTAGCATTGATCTCCAAGGCCTTGGCCAGGATTCTCAGAAAGAAAAGAAACTCTGGTAACAGGGATTACAACAGAGAGAGATCAAGACCCTCAGGCAGCAAGGATTACAAAGGTAAATCTTCATCACAGTCACATAAAACTAAAGTAATGAATTGTTTTGAGTGTGGTGATGCAGATCATTTAGTAAGGGACTGTCCACAATAGAAGAAGAATAGAAACTTTCAGGAAAAAAGATGGTGACAACAGAAGGAAGAAGGCCATGATGGCTTCCTGGAGTGATTCTGATTCATCAAGTGATTCAGACACAGAAGAAGAGCAAGCAAACTTATGCTTCATGGCAAAGCATAATGTGGAAAGTTCATCAGACAGACACATTGAAGACATGGTAAATAATTTACTTGCTAGTCCATCTGATGTACTTCCTAAAATTCTCAAAAGTATGTTTTTGAATGAAGAGAGTTATAGAAATGAGATTTCTGCTTTAAAGATTAAAGTTCATGAGCAGGTAAAAGAAAACCTGGACCTAGTATTTTCAAACAAAACTGTTGAAGTTTCTAAGATGAAGATGGAAAAATACTTCAAGGCCTTGGACAGAAGGTTCAAAGTCTTGAAGGCACAGATAAAATAAGTTGTTGATCAAAATACTCTTTTAACTGAAAGATATGCTGATCTAAAAGCTCATTCTGAGAATTTAGAACAACAGATCTGTACTTTGACTGAGAAACTTCAAGAGTCCAAGAAGGTCCTAGCTAAGTTTACAGGCTCAGAACATAATCTAAATCTCATTCTTGAAGGAAGTCCGAAATCAATGCATAAAAGTGGGATTGGCTATAATCCAAATTTTCCAAAGAAAGACCAAACTACTTTTGTCAAATATGGTAGCAGACATTCTCCAAAATGTCAATACTGTGGAAAAATTGGTCATGTCAGATTAACTTGTCCCTTCAAAAGATCAGAACCCCATATTATGAGAAATACTTATCATTATCAACTTAAGGGACAGGTTAGGCAGATTTGGGGTCCAAAAGGAATTAGGCCACCTAGTATGGCTGATCCTGAGTATGACTCAAAGTTCTGCACTTGGTCTAATAGCATGTTGAGGCAATGATTTGTTTTTGCAGGATGTCACTAAGGCCTTGAAAGATCAGAAATGGATATTAGACAGTGGATGTTCCAGACATATGAGTGGAAAGAGGTCTCTTTTTACTGAACTTACGGAGAAATCTGGAGGAACAATTAAACTTGGTGACAAAGCAAAGTGCAATATCATTGGTATAGGTAGTATTGGTAATGGTTCTAAAAATTCTCTATCTGATGTTTATCTGGTAGATGGACTTTAGTATAATTTGCTTAGTATCTCTCACTTATGTGATAAAGGTTATAAAGTTGTTTTTGACAAGGAGAAATGTGTGGTGCAAGATGAGAAATCTGGTGATTGCATACTCAGTGCTCCTAGGTCATACAATCTATATGCTATGAATACTAACAGTGTTGCAGGTGATAAGCTAAAATGCCTCAAGGCCTTGGAAGATTCAAAGCTTTGGCACAGAAAGCTTGGGCATATTAGTATACATACTTTGAATAAACTCATCTCAAAGGACTTGGTAAGAGGTTTACCATCACAGAAATTTTCAGATGATGAGGTTTGTAAGGCATGTGTACAAGGTAAACAGACCAGAAGCTCTTTCAAGCAAAAGAACTTTGTAAGTACTTCTAGACCCTTAGAATTACTGCATATGGACTTGTGTGGTCCTATGAGAGTTCAGACCCCAAAAGGTAAGAGGTATATGCTTGTTATAATTGATGATTATTCTAGGTTTACTTGGGTGATGTTTATCAGAGACAAAACTGAAGCTTTATCTGAGTTTTCTAAACTGTGCAAAGAACTTCAAACTTTGAAAAACTTACCTGTTTCATCCATTATAAGTGATCATGGTAGAGAATTTGATCAACTTGACTTTGATTTGTTTTGTGCAAAGCATGGCATTTCACACAACTT
This sequence comes from Linanthus parryae, assembly GCA_023055425.1. NCBI lineage: Eukaryota > Viridiplantae > Streptophyta > Magnoliopsida > Ericales > Polemoniaceae > Linanthus > Linanthus parryae. Next base: position 78,549,034 of record JALGPY010000007.1, on the reverse strand, counting down.
TTCTGCACCTAGGACTCCACAGCAAAATGGAGTAGTTGAAAGGAAAAATAGGACACTTGAGGATATGTCTATAACCATGCTACTTGAAAGTAACATGCCAAAGTTTTTATGGGCAGAAGTTGTTAACACTGCCAATTATGTGCTGAATAGATGCTTGATTAGACCTATTTTGAAAAAGACTCCCTATGAACTGTTTAAAAGGAGAAAGCCTACTGTTTCTTATTTTAAGCCATTTGGTTGTATCTGTTTTGTGCATAATAATGGTAGAGATAATCTTGGTAAGTTTGATGCTAGAAGTGATGAAGGTGTATTTCCTGGATATTCTCAAACTAGCAAAGCTTATAGAGTTTATAATAGAAAAACCAAGATTGTGGAAGAGAGCATTCATGTAATTTTTGATGAAAGTACTAAGGATTCTCTGAGTGAAAGTTTTGCAGAGCTAGATTTGAATAAGCATGAATCAGATGATGATGTTGTGAAAGAAGACAAAATCAAAACTGCTGTAAAGAATCAATCAGCAGAATCTCAAGGCCTTGAACCTCCTGCTGAACCAAAATCTCAAAGCCTTGAGACAGAAGCTGAAACTTTCTATGATGCTCCCTCTACTGTTTCAAGGACTCAAAGCCTTGAAGGAGAATACTCCTGGGTACCAAGAAAGAAGTTTAAGTACCTTGCAGACCATCCAGCTGACAATATTATATCATATCCATCAACTGGAACACAGACAAGAGGACAGTTAAAGAACTTGTGTGCTTTCAGTGCATTTGTATCTTTGATTGAGCTTAAGAATACCAAGGAAGCTCTGGAAGATGCATAATGGATTATTGCAATGCAGAGTGTGCTGAATGAGTTTGAAAGGAACAAGGTTTGGAATTTAGTTCCCAGACCTAAAGAGAATTCAGTTATTGGAACAAGATGGGTATTCAGAAACAAGCTTGATGAGAATGGCAAAGTGGTAAGAAATAAAGCTAGACTGGTAGCTCAAGGATATAATAAAAAAGATGGTATAGGTTACGAGGAGACTTTTGCTCCTGTTTCCAGGTTAGAAGCTATTAGAATACTTCTTGCTTTTGCATCTCACAATCACATAAAGCTTTATCAAATGGATGTCAAATGTGCTTTTCTAAATGGATATTTACAAGAAGATGTTTTTGTAGCACAACGTCCTGGTTTTGAAGATGAAAAGTTTCCTGATCATGTTTATAAACTGGATAAAGCTCTTTATGGTTTGAAACAAGCTCCAAGGGCTTGGTATGAAAGACTTTCAAAATTTCTACTTGAAAATAATTTCAGAAGAGGATTAGTAGACGAAACCCTTTTCATTAAACACCGACAAAGTGATTTGTTAGTAGTTCAGATTTATGTAGATGATATATTATTTGGTGCTACTAATGATGCTCTTTCAAAAGAGTTTTCAAGTCTGATGTGCAGGGAGTTTGAGATGAGCCTAATGGGTGAACTAAATTTCTTTCTTGGACTTCATATATTACAAATGAAGAAAGGAATTTTTGTGCATCAAGGAAAATATACCAAGGACTTATTGAATAAGTACAACATGTCACAGTCCAAGGTGCTTAAGACCCCTATGAGTTCATCACTCTCTTTAGACAAAGATTCAACTGGTAAGAGTGTGAATCAGAAAGAATACATAGGTATGATTGGATCACTATTGTATTTAACTGCTAGCAGACCTGACATTATGTTTAGTGTCTGTATGTGTGCTAGATTTCAAGCTGATCCTAAGGAAAGTCATCTAACTGCAGTTAAAAGAATTTTTAGATATTTGAATGGAACCAGAGACTTAGGGCTTTGGTATCCAAGAAGATCTAATTTTATGTTGAGTGGCTATTCAGATGCAAATTTTGCAGGTTATAAAGTAGACATGAAAAGTACTTCTGGATGCTGTCAATTTCTTGGATCTTCATTGATCAGTTGGCATTCCAAAAAGCAAAATTATGTAGCACTATCAACTGCAGAAGCTGAATACATTGCAGCTAGTGCTTGCTGTTCACAAGTGCTATGGATTGCTCAGCAACTTAGAGATCTTGGCTACAACTTCAGAAATGTGCCAATTCATTGTGATAATACAACTGCTATTTCAATCTCTAAGAATCAAGTTCAGCACTCAAGGACAAAGCACATAGATGTGAGACATCACTTCCTTAGAGATCATGCAGAACAAGGTGATGTTGTTTTAAATTTTATCTCTACTTCAATGCAAATTGCTGATATTTTCACTAATCCATTGCCAGATGATAGGTTTTCATCTCTAAGGCTTGAATTGGGGATGTTAAACAAGGATTCATTGGTTTAGGGGGAGTATTAGTACATATATGTGTATATGTGTTGGAATCTCAAAGCCTTGAGATTATAATTTCTGAAGCCTTGAAAGTATAGCTCAAAGCTTTGAAGTTTCTCAAACTGCAGAAAATCTCAAGGCCTTGAGATTGTTCTCCAGGTCTTGATAATATCTGCACTATTTTTTAAAAAAAATTGGATCATCAAATATTATATCTTATCTTTTTAGATAACTGTATAATATTTGAATTACTCAGAGAATTTTTTGAAATATCCCAAAAAGATTTTTTCAAGATTCTATTTTTGCATGTAGATATTGCAGAGTCCTTTTATGAATCATCCTCTCAACCTACTTAAGCTCAAAGTCAGGGATTTTTCTTCACATTCTCTTCCAATTTTCTGCGACTAATCTCTCTCTCTCTCAAATCCTCTCAATCACATTCTCTTCTCAAAATCCTAAACCCTAAAATTGAGCGCAAATCAGCCAGAATTCAGCAACAGGAGAGGCCCTCTGGCAGATCCAAGAAGAGAGCAAACAAGAAGGAGAAGATAGTGATTTCTGATTCAGATTCAGAAAACACTCAAAGTTTGCATGAGGATACTCCTCCTGCAAAGAAGTCAAGGACAGAGAAAGGAGATGAAGGTTCAAGTGTTGATCCACAACAGGAGACTCAGGGTGGTGATCAAACTAGGTCAGAGAAGAAGAAAGGGGGAGAAAAGAAAAAGGCTACTGAAGAGGAAAAATGGAAGTCAACTCAGGAGAGCAAGAAGAAATCAACTGAAGGAGTACAAGAGAAGGTCAAACCCTCTGAGAAGAAGACTAGGGTTAAGCAAGTTGCTGCTGCAACTAAGAAAGGATATCAAGGTAAGAATGTACTTCCAACTGAGTGGTTTATTAGCTCTGAAGTTAGAACAGTTTGGATGCAAGGGTATGCATCATCTAAAGTGGCTTTCTGTAGTATGATTTCTGATGAGTTGTTGGATAAACTGGACATAGAATTCATGAGAAAATTGAGGGAAACTGCTGTTTGGAAAGTTTCAAATCCTAGTTCAAAGGCTTATCCTAGGTTAACTAGGTTATTTTATCTCAACTTGGTGTCTGAAGGTGATGAGAAAATGGTTTTAACATCTAAAGTGGCTGGTGTGGATTTGAGGTTAGATCATAAGACTTTTGCCAAAGTCTTGGGCATTCCTAGGAAATACAATGTTGGAGATCATCCTGATAGGAATGAGTGTTTAGATAAGGCAAAGGAGATGTTCTTTGTTGATGGTGTTCCCTCTGGTCCAAAACAATTGACACACTCTGTGCTCAACTGTGAAGCCAAGATTTTGTTTACTATTTTGATGAGGAGTGTAGTTCCCAGGGATAACTCAAGAGAGCTGGTAACTGATAAAGTTCTTATTTTGATGTATCTGATATCTCAAGGGTTTGAGATAGACATGCCTACAGTTGTGATGGAGCACATGATTTATTGTGCAACCAGGACTAGAAACCATCCTCTTCCATATTCCAACCTGTTACCTCTTTTCTTTGAGTATTTTGATGTGCCTGTGAAAGGAGAAGAAAAGATTACTAGAGGATTTGGGTTGATATATGAGATTGCACTTCAGAGGATTGGGGTGGTTCAGACTGGGAAAGGGCATTGGAAATTCTATTCTGATTTGTCAAAGGAGGAACTTGCTGAGAAGGAGTTTGTGAAGCCTAAGGGGACTACATCTGGAAAAGGACAAGCCAATGAGGATTACTCTTTGCTGGTTGAGAAATTAGAAGATCAGCAAGTTGAGATTGAGGATCTCAGGCAAAGGTTGTTTGACCTGTCAATTGAATTTCATCAGTTCAAGGGTTTGATGAATAATATGAATGGGAAGTTAGATGTTGTCATCAAGGGCTTGAATCTGGAGAAGATACCTTCTTCTACTAGTCATGACACCAGTGTGGACTCAGAAGAGAAGCTAGGAGAGTTTCTGAAGAAGAAGAAGAAGCCAATTCCAGTAGTGCTAGCTTCAAAAGATTTGTTTGAGCAAACTGATGAGGAAGTTCTTGATGAAGACACATGTGTTTATGCAGCTATAGAGGTAGATTCAGCACAGGCTAAGAAGAAAGTATATGAGATAATCCAAGAAGTGGTCACTGAAGTTGAAGCTGAACAAGAAGATAATCAGTCTGCAGAAGAAGCTGCAAGTGAGGAAGAAATTGGGGAAGGCTCAGAGAAAGGCCAGACATCAAAGAAGAAGTGAAGATCATAGACTGCCAAAGCTTTGACCATCTTTCTCATTCTCTTCTATCTTTTCTGTCTCAAGGCCTTGACTTTTTAGCTAGTTTTTGTTTTAAGTTTTTTTTAAAAAAAACTCTGAGTAATGATCCTACATTTCTTCAACCTTATTTGATGAAAGTCAAAAAGGGGGAGAATGTATTTTTGTGTTTTGTTTTTGTTTGCAGTATAATGTTTGTAGTATTCAGTAAATAATAAGAGTTGACCTTTAGTTATTTTGGTTAATTTTTATTTCTGTGGTAATTCTGTGGTATTTTGTAATATTTACTCTCCTAGTTATCTGTTTGGGTTTAGTATATATTTTATCTGTAGATTGTGGTTATTTAATTTTTTCTTATGAGTGGCAGGAAGATCTATACAAGACTGTAGGTTTTGTCTTTCATCAAGGGGGAGATTTTTGAGTCAAGATCCCTGAATGTGCTTTGACTGGTAATTGTTTATGAGTGATGAAAGACAAAAGGCTAAGACATTAGCAGCAAAGGCTTGTTAGTCATCTCAAGGCATTGAGATTGACATAAACTTTCAAAGCCTTGAGACTGCTTATTCTACTATGTGTTCTAACATCTTTGTGTTGCAGAATTGGATATCTGATTATGCAAATCAGTGGTTTATTGTATATATTTGTGGTTTGTAATATTTATACATCTAACACAATTGCAGATGATCAGAACAGGAAGAATCAAAGTTATCTGGGCTTAATTTTGAAATGCTGTGAAACAGGTTCAGAGCTCCAAGGCCTTGAGATATGCCTTGAGCTACTGACAGTTTTTTACAGAACTTGATTTATTCTTTCTTGCAGGTTATGACTCTTAGTATTGCGATTATTTACTCACTTCTAAGTGTCTTAAACTTGTTTTTCATGACTTATGTGTTTTAGAGTATATGCAGATTATTATTCTGAGTTTATTATACAGTTTTATCATAAACTCTATAACCAAACAGTCTCAGTACTGCTAATTGTTTGGATTGTGTTGTTGCAGTGTTTCTTTGCTGTTGCAGGTTTGTTAAACGTGCAGGAGAAATCTCAACAAACTCCAACGGATATCCACCTGAAGCTGTTTGAATTTAAGTTGAAAATAGAAGGAGGATTTGTAGGAACTGAGATCCTAAAATCTCTCAATCAGTTGCATCTGTGGATAAAAGAGACTGGTTTGAATTTTAAAAGGAAGAGAGCTTGCAGAATACTCTGAGAGGTGTGACAAATTCGTGGGAGATCATTCATTCAAACACACAATCATTCAAGCTTCATTCCAGACTTCTGAAGATCAAGTCAATCCAGTCATTCCTGAAGAACACTTTCAGACTTCCACAGCTTATCTTTATACTGTGTTCATCATTTGTACTTCCTATGTGTATCTCTATATTATCTTACCTCAGTTAACCTAGTGGTTGGTTGTTCAAGTGAACAACAAAAGGTTCTTGTTAGCTCAACAGTTAGTAGCTGGAACTAGATAGGTTTGGAACCACAAGCTGTATAGGTGTAAGGGAAATCACTTAGGCTTGAAGATCTAGGGCTGTTTCTGTGTGAGTAATAAGAAGTGTTTGCCCAATCCTAGTGGGATTAAATCCCTCAGGTAGAGATTAGGTCCATTGAGACTGAACTCTGTAAATCGCTTTGTGTTCTTCACCTTTCTGTTTGATTATTATCTGCTGCACACAACTCAAATCAAACTAGGGTTTAAAAGCTGTTTAGTATTGTTCACAGCTCAAGGCCTTGAAGCTTATAATTTTGCCTTAGTGAGTTTCAGACAGTTTACAAAATCTCAAGGCCTTGAGATTTCAAGTTTCACACAAAACTATCCTGTTAAACTTTAAGTTTTTCAAAAAGCTTCCATACTCTATTCAACCCCCCCCCCTTCTAGAGTATTTAGGTCCTGTATTTAGTCTACATTACACACTTTCAGGGTAGTTCCATCAAAGTCCATACTTTGTTGGTGTACATGGAATCCATTTCGGATCTCATGGCTTCTAGCCACTTCTTGGAGTCTGGGCCTTTCATGGCCTCCCCATAGGTTTCAGGCTCATCATCCATGAGTGGTACGTCACCGGGCTCAGACAAGAGAAGTCCATACCTCTCTGGCTCATGACGCACTCTTCCTGACCTACGGAGTTCCTGTATAACCTGAACATGTTCTTCCACGACAACTTGCGGTTCCTGTTCATGTTTCATCATCGATTCAGTGATTTGTGGTTCTTGAATTTCTTCAAGTTCTACAGTCCTCCCACTTGCTTCTTTAGAGACAAACTCTCTTTCTAGAAACACGCCGGTCCTAGCTACAAACACTTTGTTCTCGGTGGGATTGTAGAAATAATATCCTTTCGTTTCCTTAGGATATCCCACAAATTTACACTTATCCGCTTTGGGCTCGAGCTTGTCTGTTTGTAAACGCTTTACATAGACATCGCAACCCCAAATCTTCATAAACGACACTATGTGATGCTTCCCAGTCCATATCTTATATGGTGTCTTCATGACCGATTTGGATGGAACACAGTTAACGGTAAAAGCTGCCGTCATTAGAGCATGTCCCCAAAATGATATCGGAAGATCCGTTTGAGACATCATAGAACACACCATATCCAATAGTGTGCGATTCCTCCTCTCGTACACGCCATTACATTGTGGCGTTCCGGGTGGAGTGAGATGTGATACTATCCCACACTCTCTAAGATCTTCATCAAACTTATGGCTTAAGTACTCTCCTCCACGATCCGATCGTATAGCCTTAATACTTTTACCAAGTTGCTTCTCTACTTCATTCTTGAATTCTTTAAACAATTTTAAGGATTCGGATTTGGCCTTCATAGGGTATAGAAATCCATATCTACTGAAATCATCAGTAAACGTAATGAAGTAGGTGGAACCACCTCTAGCAGGCGTGGGGAACGACCCACATACATCGGTGTGTATGAGTGCTAGTAACTCACTAGTCCTCTCACCTTTCTTATTGAAAGGGGAGTTTGTCATTTTTCCTAATAAACAAGATTCGCATGTCTCATATGATTCCAAATTAAATGAGTCTAGAAATCCATCCTTATGGAGTCTAGCTATGCGTTTCTCATTTATATGGACTAAACGACAATTCCATAGATATGTAGGATTTAAATCATTAGTTTTAATTATTTTAGTATTTATGTTATAGATTGGATTAGTTAGATCAATGATATACAATCCATTAGACAAATGCGCACTACAATAGTGCATACTATCAAAATAAATGGAGCAACACTTGTCCTTTATTGAAATAGGAAAACCCTTCTCGTCCAAAAAAGAAATGGAAATAATGTTTTTTTCTCATAACAGGCACATAAAAGCAATTGTCTAATTCTAAAATAAGTCCAGAATGAAAAGATAGTTCATACACGCCCACAGCTAATGCAGCAACTCTTGCTCCATTCCCGACGCGCAGATCTATCTACCCTTTAGCCAATCTCCTACTTCTTTTCAAATCTTGCACATTTCGAAAAATCTGAGAACCACATATAGTATCCAATACCCAAGATGAAGAAATAGAAAGATTGACGTCTACAACATAAATACCTGGTGGTGGTGGTATCACTATTCCAAGCTTCTTATCCTCCAGATATTTAGGGCAATTCCTCCTCCAATGACCCGGCTTGCTACAGTAGTGACATTCACATTTAGCCACGCCCCCATTAGGCTTTAGGGTTTCCTTGGATTTGCAACTTTCTTGTGCTTTCATTTGGAAGTAGAGGCAGCTTCTTTTCCCTTCCTCTTATGAACCATCATTATGGCTTTGCCCTTGCCTTTATTGATGCTATGTTCAGCTGTCTTAAGCATGTTCAACAAGTCTGGCAGAGTCTTACAGATCTCGGTCATGTTACATGTCATGATGAAGTGGTTATAACTGTCAGGCAACGATTGCAGGACAAGATCAGTGGCCAAATCTTGGCTAAGTGGGAACCCCAGTCTCTCAAGGTTCTCAATGTACCAGATCATTTGGAGTACATGAGGCCCAACTGGATTCCCTTCTGCAAGACTACTCTTGAACAATGCTTTGGACACCTCATATCGCTCATGCCTGGCCTGTTCCTGAAACAATTGTTTCAAGTGTATGATCATATCATAGGCCTCCATGTTCTCGTGCTGCTTCTGAAGCTCAGCAGTCATGGTGCAGAGCATGAGGCAAGTCACGTCATGAGACTCATCAATATTTTTCTGACGTGCCCTTACATCTGCTAAAACAGACTCATCCTAGGGTGGGGCTGGAATTGGAGTGTCCAATACGTACAACTTCTTTTCTTGCTTAAGGACAATCATTAAGTTTCTGTACCAGTCAAGGAAATTTGTTCCAGACAGTTTGTCCTTCTCTAGGACAGATCGTAGGGATGAAGTCGATGCGTTATTTTTTGTCATTTGGAATTCTACAAAAACGAGAAATGTGCAATTTAATATTTTGAACAATTTAACTATATTCAATAATGGCTAGATCATTAAATATAGCTCACACTATTTTTGTCTGATTAATAGCCCTCACCATTAATGCAAAAAATATCATGTATATTTTCTAGTAGGTCCAAGATCCATATTTCACTTCTTCTTGATCTTGCTTTGGCAAGTCACCCAAGAATTGGTTATTTAGGTAGGAACCATTCCAATTGCATCCTATGAAACTCTTAGTCCAATTAGGTGAATAACTCATTTATTCTTTATCGTTTAGATAACGCCTAATTGTCATGCCTCTGGGTTCATCAATCCAATTGATTCTTACCCACTTGCGTCCAACCTCTTGCTTCAACATAAACACATTACTAGCTTGTGTCGTCCGCAACACACCATGTTGAATTAAAATCTCATTGCTTTCACAAGCCTGAATTTTAATAGACCCGAATCATGAAGGGTGTTTAGGCAAGAGAAGGCAAAACGCAATATTCTATTTGAGGGATTTAATCATTCTTTATTTGTTTGGTTGGTCTAATCAACATGATCTACTTATTTCGATTGGGCAATCCACAATAAAAGACCATCTTGTTTATTATTATCTTGTAAATGTGTTTTGCAGGTATCGCCATACACACAAAAATAAATAACAAGACATAAATAATAAACATCCACAAAAAGAAAAATAACGTGACATGGATATGGCCCCTAGACTAAGATATAATCAAGCCAATGATAATATCTATTGGCCCTAAAGTGACAAGCTTATCTCCATGTTCTCCACCATAGCCGCGCGGCTAGGGTAGGGAGTCTTCATCGTCTTTTAGCTTCTTGGTTCTCCGGTCTTCTTCTCCATGCTCTTGGCTATCATCTAAATATTTCTAATTCTAGACAATAAATAAAGCCTCACATGTTGAGGAGAAAAACGACTCGCAGGCCGTAAAACCTAATTAATCATTACATTAATTTGATCAGCTCGCAGGCCGTAAACCAAACCACAACAAACACAAAAACATCCACATTCTAGGCCATATCCATCCACCATGCAACAAACCACATGATACAGTTAAAACCAATTTTTAACGCGCTTGTTTACTTTTAGTTGAATTGAGTAATAAGGGTTAGAACGGTCCAATGGGTCCAACCTAATCCTAGGCCGAACCCCAAGGATTTCCGCCCGCCACCTTGGGCGGGCCCTAGGCCGGCTGCCCCTTGTGATCCGCGGCCTTGCTTGGTGCGCAAGGAAGATGGGCGGACGGCTAGGGTTTCAGCCCTAGTCTCCTTACCTTCCTTCCTTGTTGCCCAAGCATGGTTGTTTCCATATGGTTGTTTCCATATAATTGTTTCCATAATTGAAAAACTCATTTTCCAACTATGTGCCCATAAACCCTAATTTTCAAGAACCCAATTATTCACATCCTATGTGATCAAACTCACCAATTTACACATCCAATGTTAAATTAGATCTTGTTTATATTGAATCAAATTCAATTTGCATCTACTATGCCAATTAATTTCAGTTTCGCGTAATATGAATATAACGGTGTATAAATTGAAATCGTAACAAATAAAATCATGTTATGCACTACGACCAGTGGCTCTGATACCACTGTTGGGTTTTGATGTAGGTATCGCAGCGGAATAAAAAAAATTAATTCCTACTCAAAGCCCACAAAGGATCACAGGAAGAGACATTCATAACCTGATAAGGGACATAGAAGATGTGTACCTTTTCGGTTTGGGAAATCACACGAAGAATTATGTCGTCATCTCTACGGTTGATCCACGTCTAGAGGTGATATCTAGATCTTCCTTCTCCTAGTGCTAGCTTGGACCGGAGGAAGAGTGAAAACCGAATCAAGCAACGAGGAACAAAGAGAGGATCGGCCCTCTCTTTGTGGCCGACGGGTAGGGGCGGACGGCTAGGGGCTTCGGCTCTAGCTTGTCTTTCTCTCTGTTTTGCTTTCTCTCCCACTCACTTGTGTTATGAGCATTAGTTGTGGGAAGGAAGCTAGAGCATCCTTTAAATAGTCCAACAACTCCTTATTAACTACATAAAGGCCCTTCCTAGTTCTACATGAACTTGGATTAGTCCCTTCCTTGCATATTAGTCCTACTAAGTTTGCTAGGTGTTGCAAAGTGATCCTTCTAATTAATAAATAATATTAATTAATCCCAAATCTAGTTCAACTCTATTAGACATGTGACCCCATAGGTTTCTACTTAGTTGTTAGCAACTAATTACTAACATGGAGTGGTGTCTAGCAACACATCCATGCAACCCAACTAATAGAAATAAGTCAGTGATCCCGACAAACCTTTGTGCCCAATATCACATATTTCACTATCCCTTTGTCTCCATATCCGGATTGGACACGAGACATATATAGTCACACTCGTATATCCAATCCATAGTTCCTCGATCCCGGGAATATGCTTATGCAAGCAGATAACATCAATATCTCCATATTGATTTATCTGAGTCTGGCCAGACATTGAATAAGAAGCATCCATCGAGTGGCCGTGGATATTTTCTCCCATTATGTGGGAGGGAAAAATCATCTCTACATCACTACGATCTTTAAGCTTGCTTCCTATCATACCCGATAGCCATCTTTAGAGTTTCCCGGTTACGGCGCAATGTTGGATAACATCAAAGCATGATATTCCACAACTAGAGTATCTAGTAACTTAAAGTTAAGGATTGCAATTACATTAGCACTATGAGAAGTGGTTCTGACTTTAACATAATCTAATGTATCCTTCTCGTTGTGGGGCAATCCAGTATGCCATTACTCCTAATGCATACCCATGTGTTAGTCTTGATATCTCCATATCAATCTACACACATACTAGTCTATATTTGATTGTCCTGTTAACCAATATAATGGACTAGGGATATTTAAGATAAACAACACATTGTATCTAAGGACTTCATTATATTAAGTATCACAATAATTAATAAATGAATATTCTAGCCAAAATATTGTTCATACTAAATATAGATTGCCTCTAGGGCACCTTTTCCAACATATGCTCCTATGAGCAATTCCTTTGCATAGGAGGATCATCATTTGTACTCATCCCTAAGGATGGGCTCCTTGCTTGGAAAGTTACTCCCACTGTCTAAAGGATTCTTGAGGAACTATTTCCTCATAATCGTCCAAAGGGATGGGCATCTTCCATCGGCTCCTCCATGCTCGTGGATATCATCATCTCTACGAACATTTCCCTTAATTAGTGAGATCTACTTATGAGAAATCATATATCTCGTGAAACCATTTACGTTACACTACTAATCAGCTGCTGCGTTTCGAATACGCAACCCCTAGTGTACTAAAAATAGTATAAGAAGATACGTTACTCCAAGAAGATATGTTTCTTCCATCTCGGGTCTAACTTTCAATTCCTTCTTGTCAGGTGATGAAAGATCCTGGGGCGATATCCTAGGTTCATCATCGTCTTGCGTGGTGACCATCATGTCTTCCCCTTCGATGTCAAATCATCGACGGGGTACGCTCCAAAGAGCTATCCTACGAAAAGAGGGTTCCACCACATAGTCATATTCTATGATGGGCTGTTCACTAGGCTAGTCAATCACACTGTCCTGAAGAGCCGTAGGAACTATTTCCTGTTGATGAATCAGGAACGGGCCGTCATCCAGTGAACATATCTGCGAACCTCTTCCTGACTTGGAAAATTTAGTTATTTCATTATATGCCGATCCCCATTGCATAAGGTGACCTCATATAGGTTGCCTTTGTTACATATCTCGTAGGGCGTAGTGGGTACAGACTTGGTGGGTGTTTGGTAGAGTACGTCGACAACCGTTTAACAAAGCGTCTCCACAAGATAGGGAACATGTACTTCGAACGCGCTATCATACATCGAACCATCTCAAGCAGTATCCTATTCTTATCCGCTACAGCATACTGCTGCGGAGTGTGAGAAATAGCCATATGCCTTACTACTCGTTTCCATCACATAGCTCTTGCTAAGATAGACACTCGCAGTCTCATTCTTGCTAGGGGACATTTTCTCTTGTCCAGTGGTTCTACCTTTCGTAGATACCTGTCTGAAGTACTCTAGTGCCTCAGACTTATGTGGCATCCAGCACACATATTTGAGACAGGTACATTTCTACATATGTTATGGAAAAGTAAGCACCATGTCTTAGCTTTAAATTTTAATAGATCACAACAACAGAATGAATAATATGTAAAGACTCAATAGTCCTTAATGCTCTACTGGACGGTCTGCGTTTCACATTTTCTGTAGGGCAAGAATCAGACACGGGTAAGGGTTGGGCATATTCCAAGTAGGCATGACCTAGCTAGCCTGAACATCCTTTCCTGATATTGTGTGTCTCAATCCAGCGTTCCATATATCAGAATATTAAGTCACTGCTCTAGAGGTGACATCCAAAGATTTTGAGGCGTCACTCATGCTATAATTCAAGAGCGCATAACCATACATAACATGACCAATTCCAAAGTAAAACTGCGACCAAAACAGCTTTTTGTGGCTACTCCCTCAAAGATAATCTCATGGATCCTTAGACGAGAAGTTAGTGCCAGGTCTGGCCTTTTCTCTAGTCTTAGGAAAACATCATTTTCCTCCTTTTCATTTGTCAGTCTTGGGCTATTTTTCTTATACCAATATTGGCCCTACATACCCTTATCCTTGCCCCACCTATTGCCACGGTCCTAATACCTGGATAGGGACTAATTCTGCCAATCCTACTTCATTCACAACCTTTAGCAATCATATATTGCTTGGACTTCAGAAGTATGTCGAACTAGTATTCTTAGTAAAAACTTGGTTGCTTAGATCCTACAACGCAACGATGTTTGGTCTTGTCCAAGCATCTTGACACTCTCAAAGTGTGTCATATAACGTTTTCATGTCATTTTCATGAAACGTGGAAGATATAGCAACAAATTGCTAATCGGATAACTCAAACGACTCATCATAAATGGCATGAATCTCAGATGCTATAGTCGAGTGCTAATCTCAGATGCTATAGTCGAATGCACATTGTTATGACATGAGTCTCTACTCATAGTTTAAGGCGGGACTGATGAGTCACTACTCACAATTTTAATGTACACAAACGGCTAAGGTGGATCCAAGATTCTTCTTTGGTTCATTCCTACGATCTTTGAATTTCAAAGAGGTCTAGAACTTGCTAATGAGGTCATTTACCCTACTTGGCATAGCACGCTCTATGACATTCATCTTGGCTGCCTCCCACTATTGGTTAGCCTAAAAATAATGTCTATGTGCTGATGTGACAACTAATCATCACAAGTTCGACCATACTTGTAGGTTGTTTGACAACCTATGTCCAACGATTGGTTACATAGTACGACGACTCGTCATATCGTTTGCTGTCACCATTTTAGCCTTTACAGTTTTGATTTAGACATGATTGATCTTGAGACATTGCTTAGGAAATTAATACTATCATTTACTTAGCTAAGAAATAACATGAGACATAGATTAAAATTAAATAGTTCCTCATAAGGACTCCACCAAAACCTAGTAGCGATTCTAGGAATTAAATATCTTCACTTATGATTCCCTATTAGTTTTAATCATGTATATCATGTGAGCTCTTTTGTTTTAGTTCCTTAGCATGCGAGGTTATACAGTTATATCCAATCACACGCAGTTATAACATAAAACAAGCACAAGCATAAATAAATATGCAATAGATGTGGCCCCTAAGGTGCACTCCAACTATTGAGAGTACGTCTTGAGAAAGTATTGAACTTCACGCCTCAGCCATCTCGCCTATCTCGAGAGTACATCTTGAAGCTCCTATGTTCGTCTGTTTGCTCCATGCACCTTGCGCCATAGCCTTTTGGTTTGGCCACCTCTCTTGAAGCTTCTATTCTTCAATCTCCACTAATTATCTTATTACTAATAAGAAGTAACCTCATAGAGGCGATTTTGTGAGAAGAGAAGACAATAGAGTATGTAGAGAGGCACGACACGCATGCCGTATTTTGATTACATATTCAAAACAAAACAAAACCAATTATAAAAACATCTAAGCAACATCCATGCACCAAACACATCCATTCAACCCACAACAGCATGTATAATCATATAATAAACATACTGAAATTTTCAGGAAATTTTGAGAATTAAATATTAATTACTGGAAATTAATAAGCAATAATCTAATCAACTAAAAAGATCAAAAATTGCTCTAAACCACCTAAGGTCTCACCACCTATGGTAGACAGTCGGTAATAATGACCTAAGTCTCCAGAAAAAATTTGGACTCAAAACAGTGTGTTTAAGGTCGTCTAATTACCTCGGAAAGTGTGCTGAACACTAAATTAATTAAACTAGAAATTAATAAAATTTTATGTTTTTTTTTTCAAAATAATTAAAAAATCCCGGAAAATAGGAAATTTAATTTTGAGTCTGTAGAAAAAAAAATTGGCGAAAAAAGACAGTGGGAGGAGGCTGCACGCGGCGTAACCCGCCACCGCGCGTGGGCGCGTCCGCCTCTGTCACGCACTGTCATCGGCCTTATGCCACGGCAGCTTGCCGCGTGGCATGCCACGCCAGCCCTACGTTGACTCATCACCCACGTCATCGGTCATGTGGACTGCCATGTCACCGCCATGTCAGCCTTATGCTGACGTGGCACCCGCGTCATCTGCCACATCAGCCCTAGCCACGTCAGCTGGCCGCCGCCAGCCCTTGGGCGCGTGCGGCGCGTGGCCGCACGTGGAGGCGGCGTCGGTGGCGCGTGAAGCCCACGTTCCGCCTTCCTGTGCTCCGTTTCTGATGATCCTTATATCTATGGAATCCTCTCTTCGCCACTGATTCTGATTATGTATTCCAAATCCAATTCTAACAACTTTTGAAAAAATCGAAATACAGATCAGATTAAATAGTCCAGATTTACACAGTTCCGAATCTTTAAAGGGGCATAACTTTCTTTACGTTTATCCAAAAATTATAAAATTTATATTTCTGGGATCCTCGTGAAAATCTCTATCCATCAATATAGGATTCGCCTACTGATTATGAAATTTCAGAAACTCAATTTTCTACAGCATGTCAGATTCGGGAACAAACGACGAGGTACGAAAAACAAGCCTAGTGCTCTGATACCATTGAAGGTAGAATCATATCTAATAATACAGAGATCCAAACACATAATAAAGCGAAAGTTTATATGTACCTTCTCTTGCGATGCTCCTAACGCAGCGGATGATTGTAGATTGCTTGCTTTCACGCTCCAACGTCTTGCACCTCCCACGGTCTGGCTCGAATCACTAGGACGAGAGCTCTGATCCACACCAAGTTCCACCAATGGAGGCTAGTTAGAGAGGGAGGCTAGGGTTCCTAGAACTGTCTTTGATCAGCACATGATCTCTACACAGTAGTGTATTAAGCATATAATAATGTGTATGAGGCTGTCTTCTTATATAGACAAACTTATACCTAGTTTGCACATAACCCCCTAGGGTTTGTGCCTTTGCTACTAACCCGTTAAGGTTTGAGCATTATTGCAGCTAACCCCATAAGGTTGTAATATTTGCATTGGGCACCCCACATGGGCGCCCCAAATGCTAACAGTTTTAATCGCCGGTCGTCTTGAACCTATACCACTTCAAAGATCAATTCAAATTATGGAAATGCAAGGAATCCTCAAGGGCTTGAAGATGGCGAAGGATGCTCGATGCTCTCGGGTGGTTCTTGAGACGGATTCGAAGCACTGTGTCGACCTGTTGCAGCGATGAAGGATAGGGAGCGACAGAAGCCTCAAAGTGTGCACAGAACTTGCAACTATCACTACTGAATGTATCAAGAAGCCTCGAAGTGTGCACAGAACTTGCAAATATAACTACGGAATGTCTCACGCTGGGTGAAGTCTTTCAAAAAATAGTTTTTCAGTTTTTCCCCATACATTGCAATAGTGTGGCTGATTCGTTCGCGAATAGGTCTATTTAAGTTCCTCAACTTAGTCTCTATACGCGTCCACCAGAGTGGGCGACTGATGTAATTGAGAATGACAGGTTGAGCCTTTCTGACCTTTAATTGAAGAGCTTTTCTTTAAAAAATAACTAGAAAAGTTAAATAATAAGAAATTGTCAAATTATATCCACGCATGATGGAAATTTATAGCTTAAAACCTAATTTATGCCAAAATGAAAAATTCTTAAATTGGCCCAAAACGCTGACTTCATTCAAAGAAACATGCAGGAAATTTTGTTTACCCAAACTGGGCTAAAATCGAGTAACTAATCAGCAACAAAAATATTAGCATAAATAGCAAAAAGAAACTAAAAATATCCGTTTGAATTGTCAAACGGTGGTACTTAAAGATGAAGCTGGACCCCGACTCGTGGTCCGTGGCGAGCTTTCCGAAGTGTGTCCTAATTGTTGTTCTAATACCAATTAACAAACGTTACGGCCAAAACAACACGATGACCCTTAATAACTATCTACTTCCGTCTTATATTCCATCTCAAGATAGTTAAGCGGCAAATTTGTCAGTTATTGTTTCATCCGGATCATACGCTCCTGAACCAATAATATAAAATATTGTGTCACCATTTCAATTGTCAGCTGACATCAACAGATTGTTTGAGAGTATATTTTGTTAAATTAATCCCACATTTGTATATAAAGATTGATGTTGTGCATTCCATTCCTTCTGAGGGTAGTGATTCTCACAAAGCTAAAATTGATGCTTACAAAGCCACTACTTACATATATTTTTTTAGGACTTTTATGTTTATCGTTTGTTGTGTTTGACTTCAGGACCTCATGCAAAGACTTTTAAATGTTATACCACTTCAACTACTTACATCCATTAGCGCAACTACTTATATTTGTCTTAACAATAATTTAACATATTTTTTTTTGAGAAAATTAATTTTAACATTTTCATCAGTGACAACTTAACACTAATTCATTAATGCCACCTTAACTATTTTCAAGTTCCAATATCATATCACTTGAATTCCTATCCTTATCTAACATTGGGATCTAAACACAAACTAATTAGCGCTTGCATTTTGTATTACTAAGTTCCCAGACACACTAACGGAACTAATTACATAATTTTACTCTTTTTAAAAAAAGAATTAAAAAGAACATGATAAAATAAGGGAACTGATTCTTACCAAACAGTAATTGATTCTTACAAAGTCACTAACTAAACTAGTGTACTATTTTGGAAAAAAAAAAAAAAAAAAAACCTTGTGTACTATGAGACAATTTTATCCTTTCATCATTATTATGTAAACCTCTACATTTCTCCACATTTAACTAGTAACTCAAGTTCCAAGAACATTAATTTTGTCAACCTAGATAATATTATTAAGTTCTCTATGTTACTTATTTAGGAGTTAACTCTTGTGAAAACAAATAGGAAAATAAATTTACAAAAAGAGTTGATCCAAATAAAAAAAATGTGTCCTACATACTTATTTAGTCATATTTTTTTATCAAAAATCGTACGGGTGAACTGAGAGGAAAAGATGGTTAAGTTAGGGATACTGTAGAGACACATACAATATGAGTTTATCCAAATAGAAATAAAATGTGTTATAAATTTATTTAGTTTTTTAATTAAAAATCGTAATGGTGAAGTGAGACGAAAAAGTGGTTAAATTAGGGTTCTGATGATGGAGAAAAATGCTTTTGTCAAACTATTTTTTTAATTAAAACCCCACCACTAATATATTTTATACGGTAATTTATTTTACTACCTTTATAAATTATATATTATAATTTGGTTTACTACCTTATGATAAAACCTTAATGGTAACTCAGTATTATAATAATTAATATTATTATTGAGAAATTATTTTGTCGTCAATCGGGTTTGAACCCGACATCTCATGCAAATAATAAATAATGTAACAAAACTCCTCCATTCCTCTTCTTCCTCTCCTCTGACACCACCATCAAACTTCTCCCGTAGGTATATCACAAACACTTCCAACGCATCTCCACCACCTCCACCGCACACTGGATAGATGGAATTTTTTCTCATCATCAAAAACATTATTACAATATGTAATATATTATATGTTGTAAATTGTTATAATTTATTTTTCATCAACCATCTGTTTTAAGATAAAATCCTACTTCACCAATATATAATTTATATATTGTAACTAATTTTACTACCTTAATATATTATACATTGTAATTTCATTCACGAAAACATTTTTTTGATTATCAAAACTTTATTTTATCATTATTTTTTATTTTATCATTATTTATTTTATCATTATCATCAAAACTCCCATCTAAGGAAGTATCTGAGCTAAGATTCTTGCTCCATCAACATATATATATATATATATATATATATATATATATATTTATTTGGAGTAATAATAATTAAACCAAAAGTATTGAAAGAAAGTGATTAAACTATCTAGGTAGACAAGATCGGGGTTCTTGGAACTTAAAACTCTAAATTATTATTTAAATACGAAGGTTTACTTACTAAGGATGAAAGAGTAAATTCGTCACGTATCACACAAGTTAGTAAGTGGTTCTGTAAAATCAATTTTTACTTTATAAGAATCAACTCCATAAAAGAAAGGTTAAGCAAGAAAAAGTTTATACTCCAAATTGCCGGAGCTACGTTGCAGTTGTCCCTCGCTAAGGTTTGACGCCCAAGTTCGTTCTCATCTCGATGATTACTAAATTTTCAACAGAATTCGTGGTGGGTTGCGGGGATCTAATTTTATACTTCCTCCATCTCAAATTATTTTTTATTTATGACTTTAAAGATTATGTTAACTAGATAATTTGAGTAGATAAACGATGCAAGACATTGTTATCTTTTTATAAACAGTGAGAAAAATTGACAATACATTTACTTATTTTGATCCTTAAATCACTTAAGCTCCCCTACCTTTGCCTAATTTTTGTTGAAATTTTACCTTTTTTAAGTCATGGAAAGAATTATAATTTTCTTATTTTCCTTATAACTTATTTTAGGTTTTTTTTTTAAGACTAATAACAGTTAATTGTTTCTAAATTCAACTCTTTTTACTTCTTACTCATACAATTTAGTTTTACGAGGATAATAGAAGAAAAGTAAAGCAATACCTTTTCCTAAAAGATAGCTATTTTTTTATATTTCACAGTAAGCAATTTTTTTTTTAATATTTCTCTAAACCAGATATGTAAAAATAACCTAAATTATGTAAAGAAGACAGAGTCTTTAGTCAAGTAATCTTCAAATTCAAACTCAAGGATGAAACTTTAAGCAAAAACTTTGGTGTGTCCCTGTGGTAACCGGCTAAGCCAGTACTAGCCGATTATTACGAAAATGCCAGCTACCGGACGAGAAAAGTGATCCCACATGCCAGCTACCGGACAAAAAATATGGTCCCAAGAAGATTCTTTTTTAACCTAGATAGTATTGTTAACACTTTACAATGAACTAAGCTCAATAAGATAACACAGTGATAACATTGATTAATCTTTAGTTAGCTTGTATAACAGTTATGATATTAACCCTTTCATTTAAGATAAAATCTGAGATATCATTGTTAACAAAACTTGAATCCTTAACTAATCACAGCAGAATTAGAATTAAATATAGGATAAACTATCGTACTTTGAAATCAAAATGTTGAAAATGAAAAAAATGACAACGTACAACAGTTTCACACGAAAATAGTGGGCTTTTGAAGCATTGTCGGCCCCTTCGAGTCTCATACTTAACTGAGCACAACAGAATAGAGGGGAAACTATCTTACTTTGAAATTAAAACGAAGAAAATGACAAAAATCACAACATAAAGCAGTTTCACATTAAATGAGTGGGATTTGGAAGCATTTTCGGCCCCTACGAGTCTCCTACTCAACGTTGTTACCTCCTCCTGAAGTTCTTGGAGATATGGAGCACATCACGGACTGGGAAATTCATCTTCCCAGTAGAATTAGTTGCATTGTTGACCTCTAGGCTTGGTACAATTCCAAAACACGCGTCCATCATTTTCGGGCGTATGTGCGGTACGACTTACCGGGTAACGGCCACAGAAACACTGCCCAGGCCTACACCCTGACCTCCGGGATGCATCTCCTCTTGAATACGAAGGTGGATTGCTTGGTGAGGGTGAAGATCTTACACTATGTTGAGACATTTCTTAGAGAGAAAGAAGAGAAGGGTGAAAGAGAAGGAGAACTGATGAGATCTGCGAGTGAAGAGAGACATAAAGAGTTAGTTGAGAGTGGTTGGAGATAGTATTAAAAGCGGGCAGTGGGTAGGTTGGTTGATAAAAATGCAGGTATCTACAGTTAAGATAGAGAACTCAACACTTTAGAATGGATAAATAATAACCTAGTAGTGCATTTATTAATTAAGTTTTGGTAGGTGAGGGTAGTTGGCCAACACCAAATGCACCTTAAATAAATTTAACTGTACATTTTGTGCTCACAAAAAAAAACACGAGCAATTTTTCAGAAAACAACACAAGCCATCAAATAATAAGCAAAAAAACATTGCCTCATCAACATTGGGAAACATTGTTCATAACATACATTCTCCCAAACAACCCACAACATTTACTAACATAAATATTTTTCATGTTACAAAACCCCCAACAACATAACAAATTTCACTTTTTCCCTTCTTCCTCGCCGACTTCCTCGGCGACTTCCCGGACTCCAATATAGAAATAGTATCAAATTTCTGGTACATGTTCTGAAACTCATAGACATTCTCTTGAACATACTTGAATTTCATCAACTCCTTAAAAAACTGGGCAAAGTGTTGGTTTTAGTATGATCTAGCCATTTCATTAGCAACCCAGATTCTGAGCTGCTCCACTTGGACATCGAAATTCTTCTTTGTGGTTGGAGTCAAATCCCTCAAATGGGTCATGAAAAAGCAGACATGGGGGCCACAATCATACCTAATAGGTTAAACCAGAATACAGTTTCAATACATAGGATAGTAAGTTTAACAAGTTAGTAATAACATCTAATGAATTAGATTATTATCCGTTCAGTTGTTGGGGAACGTCGCCGTTCATGTACAATTTCGAATGTCATCCTGATACTCTGGGTAGGAGGATAGAACCTCGTGCATTTGATTAACTTTTCTAGCTACATTGCTTTCATCATACCCACATCCAGACTGCGAGTCTAAGATGAATATTTCTTTGTCGACGAAGGAAATGACCATCATGAACCTGTGGGTCCGATGGACATTAATCGGCTGGGCAATCTATTTCATTAACAAGTCAAAATAAAATAAGTTCAACAAAATATGAAAGTATAAATTAACTTGTATTGATAGAAATCGTAAAATCTCGCTCCACGTTCCTCCAAACTGATCCAACACTTTGAAAAACTGAAGACCCTTCGTGTGCTGAACAAGAATTACAATTAATGATGCCATTTTGTAGATGAATTTTAAATTGAAGGAAATTATCAAATGACAAGGAAATGAACTTACGGCATAAACTGTGCCGAGGTACCATATCCGCTTGATTCCATTAAATTCGCGACTGCTTTCTTTGAGATGAAGGAATTAATACAAGTATGCATCAATCACCTAATTGTTTAAAAAGTGAATAGAACAGTGTTATGATGATGGGAGAGGATTATAATAGTCTTAAGAAACTCCGTTAAATCAACAAAAATAAATACTTACTTCACTGTCAAACCATTTTTCATCTCTGAGGCGCCATGCGGAATACCTCGTCAGCTTTTGATAGCCACATATGTCAACAACCAACTCACTGCAGAGTTAATAACAAATCAAACCATAAATACAAACAAATTTGTGTGTCTTATACAAATTATTTAGGAAATTTTAAAGTTTACACTTACTCTCGCAAACTTAGTGGAACTCTGGGTTGTCGCTTTTGTCTTCGTACTGAGGCTCGTATTTATGGGTCATAAAGTAGTGGAGCCAGCATTGTTCCTGGGAAGGCATCTCTGGGAGACAGGTCAATGCCTCAGGATTCTTTTGTTTCTTACGCCACGATATCCTATTAGACCCTCTAATGATCCAAAGGGCCTTTCCCCGGACAAACCCATCTAAGTTTCTCCTTGGGTTCTCGATGCCACCTAACAAATAAAAAAAATAATTAGAGATGTGAAAATTGTAAAAAGATACCTTAGGTGTAAAGTTAAAAAAGACAATTCAATTACCTCAGTTTCAGAGCTGACATCGCGAACCATCTCCAGCAAATAGCTAACCTCGTCCTCATCCATTTTCTGCTTCTTCTCAGAAGGTTCTTCTTCTTTATCCTCTTTACCCCCCTTATTCTTTTTCCCTCCTTCCTCTTCCTCCTTCTTTTCATCCCCCTTCTTCTTTTCCCCTCCTTCATATTCCTCCTTCTTCTCATCTTCCTCCTTCTTGCTCTCCTCACCCTTCATCCTCTTTCTTCCATCTTCCCTCTCCTCCTCAAATAGAGCCTTTCTCTTGTTTTTGTTTTCAGTCGCAAACATGGCCAAGAGAGTCTCCGGGTCATACTTCCCCGCCAGCTGTCCCACAATATCCTTCAAATAATCCCCTGGTGGAAGAACTAATTGAATTACAGGTGCAACAACCTTCTCACTAATTGGCTCTTCATCACTTTTTTCAGCTTGAACTACAAAGAACAACATAATAAGGAGCTTAACACTTAAGATAATGTCTTTAACAGTTAAAAAAGAAAACCTAAGGTTACTGTAAAATGTTACTCACATTCTTGTTCGAAAGGACATACTTCCATCTCTTTGATACATCAAATGTCTTCCAAAGTTTCAATATGGGACTTGCTTTCTTGTCTTTGAAGCCTTTTGGATTGTCCAGAAATTTGGGGAAGAACTTCTCCAAGTAGAAAAGCTAGAAAATATAATCACAAAATTAGATTTTAAGAAGGAGTTGTTAAAGTATTAAACAGCACGATCAAAATAAAGGAAAAAGTATAACAAAATTACCAAAAGAATGATCACGCAACCATTTCCGCGTAAGGTTTCCCCAGTCTGGCTCTTCACATTCTGTGTCCTGAAGTGATCTAGCCACAAGGCTGTCCAGTTCACCTCTGTCAGGTGCTCCAAATCAACAACAAAGTTGGCCAACCCAGACCGGATTCCTTGTCGCCCAATCGGCATCCCTAGGGCCCCAAAATCAAACAAACAGCCCTCTGCTTCCACTCATCATTGCACATCTCCTTATCCTTCTTGAACCACGGAAGATACTCACCGACCATTGTGTTGTCCTTAAAGAGGCCAATTATTTGTACCACTTGTTGTAGAACCGGCGGATCAACCTCCAGAAACTCAGTTGTTCCGGTTCATCTTACTCCAAGGAGCCAGCCGACAACTTCCAGGGTTATCTCCACAGTCCGGACGTGAGCCGTCAAGGACCCGTCGGTGTCAAAGGAGTTGTAGAGGAACTTGTTGAAAGCCTCGGGGGTTTCTGAAATCTTTAGGTGCTTTATTCCTCCAAGCCCCACTTTCTCCAACCATGACTCCTGGTCATCTGTGATGTCTTTGAAGAGAGCGATAACAGAGGGCACGCTCATATAGCTTTGGAAGCGCCTCGGGTTCTTCAGCTTCTTGTTTGATTTTCCCTTCAACTTGGCTTCAGCCAATTTCTTCTTCTGCTTGGCCTTCTCACCTGTTGGTTTTCTCTTCAAAGTGCCCTCTGATTTCCTCTTCTCTCTTTCTTCTGCAGCAGCTTTGAGATATGGTTCTTTTTGGGAACTGGTAAGCCTACTCCATTCATCGTTTATCCTTCATTTGACCTGGTCGGACATCTTCACATCAGGATCTTGTTTCTTGAGCTTGTACGTCTGAACATTTCTACAACAATCATGAGACAATAAAGAAAATTAAGTTACAATTCCAAGTACTAGAGCCATAACACATAACACACACCCGCAGACATTTAAAATCAAAGACAGTTGTGTACAGGAGGATCCGTTGAGGAAGATCCAAGCGTACACCAAGAGTAGAGAATAGGAACACAGGGAAGTGTAAGGTAGTGAGTAAGGAGAGAGTAAGACAATGGAAATTGTAAGAGAGAGAGAGAGAGACAATATTTGTCCAGAGCTTCGGCGTAGTTATCAGGTCAGAATATTGCAATGAAGGGTTAACGATCCTATATATAGTGGGGAATGTGACAGTTGTAGTGGGTTATGCGCCCATTAGTGGCGGCTTAATTACCTTAACCATAACGGCACGTTCAACCGAATATATAGAGACCGTTACGCACTTCGTCCGCGTATACCGGAACCGTTATGAGGTTGACTTGGTTTATGGGACACGTGGCCATAAATCTCTCAAAGCAGTTACCAAGGGTCGCGCGCAGGCTTGGTTTTCGCTCGCGCGCGACTGATCTTACTCTAGCCTCCAAACCACTAAGTCCCTACAAGTCACGTGTGGAATGATATGCGAGGGCCCTGTCTCGCAGCCCCCACGTGCATCAGCATAGGTAGTGATCCTGTATGTATGGAGCACAGCTAGGTGTGTTGGATGACTGCCACGTGGATGTGATCTGTCTGTCTAGAAAGCACCATCTACATTATCCCCCTCTTTGCGCGTGGAGACACTGATCAGATAGACTTCAATGCGCAAAAACCAGCGCGCGCGTTGTAGCTTTGCACCAATTCAAATGTCCGAGAAATCATCTCCCGTGCGTGTCATTATGACCTATAATCCCTAGAGTCGTGCCTTCTGTTCCTCTGGGTTTTAGCCATGACATCAGCATAGGCCTGTGATTGCGCGATTCGGCGGTGACTTTTGCGATTCGACCACTGAAAGGACGCGACTCTTCAGTTGATTTGAATTAGTGCTCCTCATTCTCCATTGTTGAAGGTTACTGCTTCTCTCTAGAGTTGAATGATTACTGAAAATCTTCGAGAGCAAATCCAGATAATCAATCACCAGTTCTTCTTGGCGAATCGTCTCCTTCAGATTGCTTCAAAAACACAAGGTTGGCTCACTCAATTTTGGTTTAATTTTTCTCATATGAGTATCTTTCTCTTGAAATGTTTTGAATCTGAAACCCATAAACACTTGAAATCCACCATTGATGGTAACTGTGGAAGAGGTTCTAAAACCCTAAAAGATTGAAATTTGGAAACGATAGCTTTTTGAAATTCTGAACCCAGAACTGGTAATTCCCAAAATTGAAGTTCATATTAGTCAACTTGAAACCAAGAAACTTGGCCTTCTTAAAACCAGACAATTCTTAAAAAACTCGTAAGATTTTCTCTTGAATTTCTGTTTGAAAACTGAAAGTGGATATATTTCTCCCCCCTTTTTCTTGATTCATTGTAGAAATGGCCAGGACAAAGGTAACCAAATCTGTGAAGGAGATTGAGGAAATTCCTGACCTTCCCAAAACTGTGTGGAAGAAATCTCCTTATATGGGTGGTGAGGACTATTACCATGCCAGAACCAAATTAAAGAATTTGTCAGACCCTACTACTGAAGATCTCTTACTGTTAACTCCTCCCCCTAGTCGAGCAGAATTGGATTTGATTGACGCCAAGGATGTGGTGAGATTGGGTCTTGAAAATGGGTTCTACCCACACATTGATATCTCAACCCAGACCTTCGTGAACAAGTTGGAAATAATGGATGAGTGGATCGATCATGTATTAACCCGTCATGCTGTTTGTCTGGATCGAGCTGGGGTCTATTACGCCATTAGGGCCACGAAAGGTGCTGCTGTGAAGCTGGATCAGACTATGCTTCTGAATCTCTTTTCCCGATACTCGCCTGTAACCCACACTTTCCATTTTTCTGAGTTTGAGGCAGCCCCCACTTTGGAGGATGTGCATATGCTGTATGATCTTCCTCCCATGGGCAAGGCAATTCCTTGGCTGCACTAGAAGCTGATGAAGAGCTCGCTCTATATGCACAGATGGTGGAGTGCATAGCATAAGTAAAAAAAAAAATCCACCCGTTGGACATCTGTAGAAGCTCTTCCAAAATTCCAATTAGTTGACACTTCTGCGAAAACACTTGGGGCAAGTGGGTGCAGTACTTCTTCCGTGACTATGCGAATAGCAAGCTCACTAAGGAAATACTTAAGAAGGATCTCGAAGCAAAGAATTATGTCGAAGGGAAAGGGTACAGCTGGACCTTGTGCAGCTTTCTTTACATTTGACTCTCACGACACTTGATCGATGGTCATCCTCATGACGGGGTCTTTTATCACGTTTTTCCCATTGCAGTCAAGTTATCCTTAGGCCAAAATTTCGCACTCGAGCCTCCGGTTTTGGGAACCCTCTATCTTCGGTTGGACCAGCTCGTGGTCGTAGTAGAAGAATCACGCGGGCGACTTGATGTGCTGAATTTTGTCAACATTTCCTTCCTCACCATGTGGGTGTTTGAAAGATGGCCTTCTTATGCTCCCGTCCCTTCAAAAACCAGAGCATGGAATGTTCCTAGTGCTTCGAACACACTTCGGTGTGGGAGTGCTTCTCGGTGGTACAAGACGAAGGAACCTAAGTGTGCATGGAGTTTGATCTGCGACCATCGAGCCAAGTTTACTGCCAGAACTTATGCCACACGTATTGAAGACGTGCGATTCTTCGCGCGTATGTACCCAACTAAAGGTGGACCTCATCTCCAAGGACACTCGCATCAAAGGGGCTAGCTGCTACAAAGAGTTCATTTGCTGGTGTTTGAGAGGCTCAGTGCCTGCTCTTACTGAGTATGTCCCTGAGATATCGCCCAAGTATGAGCGTATCACAGTCGATTTCGACCCCACTCGCTTTTTCCCCCAATTTGGCTACGACGCAGTGGCACCTTCCCTCTGGCCTAAATCAGTGAACAGAGGTTGCTAAAAGCGACTGCTGTTATGGAGGTGTAAATCTGTTCTGGTTGGTAGTCTGCCTTTCGATCACCCTTCAGGGAAGCGCGAAGGTCGCCCCACCAAAAGTTGGATTTCCTACTGGAACACTCAGCAAGGAAGGTTTGCTTCGTCTGCTTCTCCGCGCATCAGCAGGGCTCCCTCCATTAGAAGGAATTCCTTCCCGTTCTGTCAAATCTGCAGTTTGGACGACTCTGCTTATGGTTTTTATTCCTTGTTTGACAGGGAAATACACCTATGTGCTGACGTGATCCTTTCTGAGAAGATGACCGATGTCAGGGGAGGGGTTGGTTGCATGATTGAGTACAGTGAATCTTTTGTGAAGGTAAATAACACCTCTTTGTCTTTCTTGAAACGCATCCCTTAAAGTGCGATGTCTTACATGCCACCTCTTTTTCAGTGCTGCTTGAGAAGGTTCGCATCTGGAGGCCGCTGTACTTCGCTGGTCAATTCCATTCTTCAGGCAAAGAGGCTGAAGAAAATTATCTCTTTGACCATGAAAATGGATCCCAAAGTGGAGGCTCTTGTGCGCCAGGAGATAGATGTATTCGCTCGCTCCCTGATAAGCGAGAGTGCTGAAGTGGACGCGGATATTTCTCCAAAGGCTAAAAAGCAAAAGCAAAAGGCAATCGTGATCTCCTTGCCGCCCAGGGAAGCTCCGACCTCGCCGCCCACGGAGGCTCCTGCTCCCAAAGGCAAAGGAAAAGGTCGCCTGTGCAGCAGTCCTGAAAGGAGCTAGCAGTTGAAGACTTTGTCCCATATGATCAGGAGGAAGAGGAAGATATAGAAGAGAGAGAATAAAGAGAAGGAGGAATAGAAGAAAAAGAAGAAGAACAAGAAGAAGAAGCAAGGCAAGAAAGTTTGCAAGAAATTTCTGAAGGTAACCGAATGAACTTAATTTTCTTTTAATCAAAGTTTTCAACAATAATATTGTTAAAAAAAAATCTATGTTCGCAGATGATGATGCTGAGACCATTAGTGACCTTTTGGCTGGCCAAGGAACGTCGAAAGACAAAGACCTCTCGCTCAGATGCGTCGAGTGAACCCATAGACGAGGCCATAATCGAAGAGTCCAAGAGGATGGCTGCTGAGGCAGAAGATTGAAGGAGGCAACGCAAGGAAGATGATGTGGAAGCTGAGAAAAGGAGAAGTCTGGAAGAGCTACATACTGGTAACATGAGTGTGCCTGCCTTAGAACAAGCTCAACATGACTTTGAGGAAATCGCATGTGATGAAGAAGGTACAATTTTTAACCTTGTTGTCACTTACCAAGAGGTAATATTTGGTGCATTAAATCATGGTGTGTCTAAACATTACATTCGCCGA
Source organism: Linanthus parryae (assembly GCA_023055425.1). Classification (NCBI taxonomy): domain Eukaryota; kingdom Viridiplantae; phylum Streptophyta; class Magnoliopsida; order Ericales; family Polemoniaceae; genus Linanthus; species Linanthus parryae. The sequence continues at coordinate 78,519,907 of JALGPY010000007.1, read as the reverse complement.
TGGTTAGTGGGCAACTGTGGCGAACCCTCAGGTAAACATTTGAAATTTTTTTATAAGTACAGCTAACAAATCATTCCACATCGTAACGAGTTTTCACATAACATCAGGTCACGCACACCTTAAGGATGTGATAGATGAGGGAACATATGTAGGATATGGTGTCACATCTATATCATATGGTACTGGAGTTGCAATCCCACATGAGTGTGGAGGTGCTCGCTTTAATCTAAACATAAAGCAGAACATAATAAATAGTTCATAATTCAAATTACCTCAATGACTTATCCAAATTCGTTTTGCAGGGGGTGCTTCTTTGAAAGCGCCTGCTGCTGCTTCGAGTGCGTATGCTGCTGCGCGAGGCATGACTGCTGATGCTTCTGCTGCGGGTTTGACCACTGGTGAAGCAAGTGTTGGTGCCCCTGCAGCTGACTCAGCCAACAATGATCTTAGCCTCATAATTCCTCAAACTGTTGAAGGCTTGGGTGATCTGGATCCTTGTGACCCTTTGCTATGCGAGGTTCAGCTCACCTCCCCTCCTAGAAGTTATGCTAACAAACCTGGCTTCTTAAGAAGTGCCAACGTTCCTGCTGCTGAGGCCATCGCTCAGAATAGCTCTGATGATGTTATGGTGCTTGAACAGAGAAGTCAATCTCCCATATCTCGCGTTCTAGAGCGAAGCTCATAAATAGAAAGACCAGCGATGGCTACAGAAGATGCAGGAGAGTCCTTTGAAGATGTAATCGAGATATCTGATGACGAAGGGATTGATACCGAGATGCGAGAGGGAAATGTCGAAGATGAACATGCGAGTGAGGATGGCATGAGCGAAGAGATGGAAGCAGAGGGTGCTGGAGCTGAAGTTCATAGAAATGAACAAGTCATCGAAGACCAAGCATCTCATGAGAATGTTGATGCCCCAATGAGCGCTCCTGAGCCACATGAACTTCTTAAAAGTGAACAAGTCCCTGGGCAGACGAAAGCTGATCAAGTTGTTCTGCAGTCATCGCGTGTGAATGTGAATGCCTCAACGGAGACTCTTAAAACAAGTCCTCCTGGAAAGGCTGCAGTTTTTTATAACAGTGGCGTTCCCTCAACTGTCATTCCTGCTACTAAAGTTAGTGGTGTTAATACTCCACTAATTTCTTCTAGCCCTGCTATTTCGGTTAGTGCTTCAAGGCCTCCTCAGCAAAACCCTGCCATCCCTTCTGTTGAGATGGACTTCTCTCAAGTACCAGACGCATGGAGTTTGTGGGGTTGCAGGCTACAGCAGCCATTGCGCGCGCTGATACTTACATCATCCCCGCTGACTATGAAGAGCGCGAAGCTTTAGCTGATAGTCAAGCAATGCAGCAAGGAAATGATTCAACACCCCCGGCTGTGCGCGTTCCCACCTTGCGTCAAATCATTGAAGGAACAGGTATGTCATACTATGATCATATCTCATACTTACTGCATCTCTTTGTTAATGTTCGCACACCTAAAATTGTCATTTCTTCAGGTATGAGGCAATCTGATGTGGACTGCCTTATGAAGATGCGCCTTTCGTATCCGAGGTCATTTTCAAGAGCTTTGGAGCTAAGTCCATTTGATAGGAGGATTTACCTGACTGAGGCGATCTGTCTTTTGGAGCAGCTGTCGGTGACAACTAAAGTTACTATTTAGCTCCAAATGCGCGGACATTCTTCGAGGCATTCCAAAGGCTTCAAGTTGATGCCCAGGGAAAACTGGATTTTGGTTTTCTTCTTAAGAGGCTCAACCAAATCATCCACTCTGTTTCGCTGAAGTATGGCCAACGCAACCTTGCCCTTGAAAAGAACAAGTTGGAGGAGCAAAAGAAGAAGGCCGAAGAGGCTGCTAAAATTTTTCACACGATGAAGGCTAGTTTTGAGACGCTATAGAAGGACATTGCCAAGGCAGAGAAGGCTTCGATACCTCTGGCACCAGGAGATCCTCTAGTCAAGGATTTGTTTCAATAACTATATGCGCTGTAATGGTATTTTTGTTTTTCAAACATTTTGAACTCTATGTTTGCTTTTGTTTGCTGAATGATCTCCTTTCGCATTTCAATGGTGCAATAATTATGGCATCATGTTTTGCCATAATTGCTTGGATTACCATGTCGCCATAGTATTAAATAAGGCGTGCTTATCTTGCAGTGGGCCCATCCTTTATCATTACCTAGGGTCATTAAATAAGGTGTGATATTGTATCGTCGCAGTCTTTAATAGGGACATTTATTCTTGCTTATTCACGAGGCATTGCTGACTCAGCAAGGAATCTGAAGAGTCTTCCTCTGAGTCCTATATAAACCTTCTTTCTTGCAATATTGTTCATTATCTGAGCTCCTGTGATTGACAAAATGTCATCTCCAGTGAGTCCTCGCAACTCTTTTCATTGGCTTTGACCATTTTTTATTCGTATCAGCTCTAGTTTTCCAGGATTGAATTTGTGCGTTGTGCTATAGAAATGGTTCCAAAGGAATTCGCCGAAAAGGCTCCTGATTCACTTTCTCTTTGCGAAGACCAATTGTGTAAGATCTTTCATTGGAACGAAGAAATCTTTTCTTCTATTATGTGTGCAGAGGTCATCTCCGGTGGTTCTCCGGCAAAGCATGACTTTGTGCCAATTCTTCTACTAGCAAGTAATGAGTGGTGTGCATCTATGCTGGTTCTCAGGCGGAGAACTATTTTCCACCATTCTTTTGGGCAAGTCACAACAAATGGGCGCGCTGTTTTTTGTTGCACACGATTAGCTTCCTACCCCATGAGCTGTTCTCCCATTTGTTCTTCACATCAGCAGCCTTCATGGCTTTGAAGTTCATCAGGCAACTTGCCATGTCGAAGGTATGAGCAAGAGCTTTGTTCTTATCGAGGACGTCGACGACAGCGCCAAGTTTCGTAGCTTTAGAATTTTTCGTAGGAATATTCCTTGAGAAAACTTAGACTTTTAATTGAAAGTTTTTTTCTCGATGTAAGCTTTGCTTTAAGCTGTTATCTAAACATATAAATTGTAAGCCGCATTTGACCATTATGAAAGTATGCTTTTCATTTGTTGTTTTGTCTACCATAATAGATTGTAACTTCGCGTATTGACTTGCTATACGTAGACTTTGACCGTGTTTCACTTCTGTTTAACCATATAATCTTTGAATGAATTGCTATCTAGACAGATAGGCTTAGGATGGCACAGGATCATTTTTGTTATTGCTGCTATCTAGGAAGATAGGCTTTGGATCGCATAGGATCATTTTTATTATCGCTGCTATCTAGGCAGATAGGATTTGGCTGAGTTTCTATCTAGACATATAGGCTTTGGATCGCATAGGATCATTTTTATTATCGCTGCTATCAAGGCAGATAGGCTTTGAATGGGTTTCTATCTAGACAGATATTCTTTGGATCGCATAGGATCATCTTTATTATCGCTGCCATCTAGGAAAATAGGCTGTGAATTAATTAGAAGATATGAGTAATATGAACAATTTAAGTAAACAGAGAAACAAGGCAATAATTTGATAAAGTTCTCTCATATGGGAGAGTTATTAAAGCATCCTCATATGAGAGGAGTATTAAAACAAATTCCTCGTATGGGAGGAAGCAATGCAAAATACATAGACCGAGAAAGCAACAGGACATTTTAATTAAAAAGTAATATGTAGAGCTAGGGATATTACTTCTTAATCCATCGCATGTTGATTGGACTTGGAGTTGTTGCAGACCCATGAAGCCTCTAAATCGTGCAGTAGCCACTGGGGAACACTTCTTTGACTTCGAATGGTCCTTCCCAGTTAGAAGCAAACTTAGGGTGAGCTGCTTCTGGCATACAGTCATATGAAGCTCGTAAAACCAGATCCCCAACTGCAAAGTCCAGGCCTTGAACAGTTTTGTTGTATGCGCGAGCGATCCTTTCTTTGTACCTTGTGTTTGCTCTCTTGGCCTCTTCACGCCTTTCTTCCAGCAGAATAAGATCGTGGTCACGTTGATTCTTGTACAAGGCATGAAAGGCTATCCTTGCAGAGTTAACTTTGATTTAATTCGGGACAACAGCTTCGGCCCCATAGCATAGAAGGAAAGGGGAAACTCCTGTGGGAGTCCTCGGTGAGGTGAGATACGCCCATGGAGCCAAACTTAGGGAATTTGCCCACTTCTTGTGATCATCTGCGACCATTTTGCTTAGGATCCTTAGCAATGTCCTGTTTGTTGCTTCTGCTTGTTTATTACCCTTCGGATAATATGGTATGGAGCACACCTGCCTTATATTGTACTCTCCTAGCTTCGCAGCTACTTATCGATTTACGAAAGAGGTGCCGTTTTCAGAGAGAATGGAATTGGGAATCACAAATCGATATATAATATTCTCTTGAATAAAATTAACAACCGCCAGTGCGTCTGCTGTCTTGATTGGCACTGCTTCCACCCACTTGGTGAATTGCTCAGTTGCGGTCAAGATGAACTGATTCCCATGCGAGAGACCGGTCGAATAGGGCCAATAAAATCCAAGTCCAACATATGAAATGGCCAAGGTGTTCCCAACGCATGCAAGTCTACAGCAGAGGCATGTACAAGGTTGCCTTTGAACTGGCATTCTTGACACCTTTTGACCTTGATGCGGCAGTCTGCTTCCATTGTGGGCCAGAAATAACCAACAGTGAGGAGTTGTCTGCATAACTTTGCGCCCCCTTGGTGTTCCACTTGATGGGACAGATCCATTACCTCCTGTGCTTCTTGGCTATCCAAGCATCGGAGCAGATTCCCCTCATGACCTCTTCGCCAGAGTATGTTTTCGTTTACGACATATCGGCTTGCCTTTCTTTTAATTTTTTCAGCTTCCTTCTTGTGAGTTGGTTCAACTCCTTCCTTCAAATAGTCAACCAGTGGCTTCCTCCAATCTGTGTCGTCATCGATTGCAGCAATTTCTAAAGAATCTTGACCAATGCGCAATTCTCGCAGCTCCCCTGAATGAATGCAGCATATGTTGACATTCCTGGCCAGTGAATTCCATATCTCTGAGCTTTTATATAAATGGACACTTCATTTTCTCCACAGGAGTGTTGGTGGATTTTCTCTAATAGTGCCTGCCCTTCCTTCCTCGAGACACATCGCCTAAGCACTCCTCCTGGTCCCTTAAAGTAGAGGGAGTTATCATGCATACAGTACCCCTTTGTGGATGCCCAGTTCTCTTTGCTCGTTCCTTCAGCAATCGCATGTAGTATTGGCCTTCTCCAGTCCTTAGTATAACCAGGCTTCTCTTCGCATACCTCTTGTGCAAGGGCTGGGGTGGTTCTGAATTCAATCAAAATCCTTGTCGTGCATTTTTCTGCACTAATTTTGGATCCCAAGGTGGCTAAAGAATCTGCGTGTCGGTTGTCAGCTCTAGGAGTATGCTCATACTTGACATCATGAAATTGTTGTACCAGCTTCTGAAACATAGTCCTATAAGTTCACAGGTTCATCTCCTTCAAGCCATACTCTCCTGAGGCATGTTTGACAATGAGCTTCGAATCTCCCATGACCATCAAGTTGTTTACCTCAATGCCTTGGCTGCGAGGAGCCGTGCAGTTAAGGCACATATATTGCTTCATTGTTGGTGATTGGGAAGTGTGATTGGGAAATCCAGCTTTGTTGACATTTTAATGACTTCTCCATCTGGCTTAGTCAGGACAACACCAATTCATCCTCCTTTTCTTGTTGATGACCCATCGAAATGCAACTTCCAATATAGTGATTCAATCGCATAAATCTCAGGTCCTTCTCCACCATTGGCTAATGATTGTTGTCCGGAAACTGTGCCAATAAATCTGCCACTGCCTGAGACTTAATTGCTTTTGGACGCGCGCACGCGATATCATACTGCGAGATAGTCATGTACCACTTCGCTAGCCTTCCACAGGGAGAGGAATGACTCAAAAAGTACAGGACGGGGTCACTCTTTGTGATCACCACGACTTTGTGGGAAGCAAAATAGTGCTTTAACTTGTCTTTGATGAAAAATAAAGCAAGGAAGTGGCGTTCTATATCAGTGTGCCTAGACTCAGCCATATGTACCACGCAAGAGATGTAGTAGATTGGTATCTCTTGCCCCTCATGCTCTTGAGCTAGCAACGCTCCTATAGACCTCCTTGTCGACGTCAGATATAGCAGAAGTGGTGACCCCAATTGAGGCGCGATCATTACACGTGGTGATGTCAGCAAGTCCTTCAACTTCTCAAATGCGGCTTGATGCTCCTTCCTCCAATTATACACAGCATTTTTCTTGAGAAGATCACCGAAATAGAAGGCCAGCTCCGCAACTGCTGGCACAAATCTTCGCCAAATAGTATAGCTTTCCCAAGAATGTCTTCAAAGTGCTTTGGTTGTGGGGTGCCACCATGCTGGTGATAGCTGAAATCTTCGCAGGATCAGGCTCAATCCCATGGCGGTGGATCACACACCCCAAAAATCTTCCAAAGTTACCCCAAATGCACACTTCATTGGATTCGTCTTCAGTTGGAAGCTCCTGCACCTTTCAAACACTTTTCGCAAGTCTCCTAGATGATCTGCTTCTTCTCTTGACTTAATAACCAAATCATCAACATAGAACTTTACATCATGATGCATCATATCATGGAAGAGAGCCATCATGGCGCGTTGATAAGTTGCGCTCGCATTCTTCAATCCAAAGGGCATAACTGTGTAGTTGAAAACCCCAAATGGCGTGATGAACGCGGTTTTCCTCGCATCTTCAGGGTCCATCTTGATATGATTATACCCGCTGAACCCATCCATTAAACTGAACATCCGATGCCTTGCGGTAGAGTCAATGAGCAGGTCTATGTTTGGTAATGGGAAATCGTCCTTGGGAAAGAAGCGATTGAGATCTCTGAAATCCACACAGATGCGAATCTGCCCATTTTTCTTGACAACTGTCACAATGTTGGCCAACCAAGTAGGATGATGGTTGGGTTCAATGAATTTGGCGCTCAGCAGCTTGACTATTTCCTCCTTGATCTTCATGTTGATCTTTGGTCTGAAGCTCCTTGCACTCTGTTTTATCGGCTTGGATCCTGGGAAAACATCCAACCTATGTATTGTCACTCCTGTATCAAGGCCAGGCATCTCATCGTAATCCCAGGCAAACACATCTTTGTACTCTGTGAGCAGCTTTAGCAACTTTTCTTCTTCTTAACCCTTGAGATCCGCATTCAAGAACACATGCCTCTTTTTCGCTTCAGATGGGCTTAGGAACACTTCCTTTAGCTCCTGCTTATGTGGCTTTGGTTTGTCTTCCATGCATTCGGGCACTTCTTTCAAATTCTCCTCCGGTAGATCTGGCTTTAGCTTGTCTTCCTCTGGTGCTTGTTCAAGTTGATTGATTTTCCCAGGGATATCCCCATGTTGAGGTGGGGGTACCCCCGCGCGCCTTCATATGCGATAACACTTCTTCCCATTGGAGTAGAAGCTTTCTATCTCCTTGCCTTTGCTATCATGATTCACCACCCTTTTTAGGGTGTACACATTCTTCTTCTGGTAAGCAATATTTGGCACCTCTTTGCATGCAGGCACCTTCTCCTTGGCATCTTCCCTTGTAACCATCACTCCTGCGGGTGATTGATCCTTCATATCTTCCCATCGGGGTAGAGGGGTTGGCTTGAATGGCCCGGGAGTCTGCTCGTCCGCCATTTTGGTGAACCATACTGCTTCAGTCAGATGCGCCTCATTCAAGTTGAACGGGTTTATCGAAGCTGGTATCTCAACTACCCTGCCATTCCAAATGGCCTTCATCACCTGGTGGGTTGTTGAGGGTACTGCATCAAAATGATGGATCCACGCCCGGCCGATGATCATGTGGTATTTAGTATTCTCATCAATGACATAGAACTTAGCATAACACTTTATCTTTCCTATCTGGAGTCCCAGGCGGATCCAACCCACTGTCATCCTTGTATCGCTTCCGAATCCCATCAACGAAGATGGGCAACTGACAATTTTCTTCTCAGGAATTCCTGCTAACTTCAGTGTGTGAGCGACACTACGTTGACGGCCGCTCCTCCATCAACAAATTCTCTTTTAAACTAGACATCGTTAATCACTGCTGTGACATACAAGGGCTTCTGATGGCTCGCATCTGTCTTCTTATCACTTTCAGAGAAGGCCATTATCTTCTTCGTTGAGCAAGAATCCCTTACAACTCTTCCATTGGAGAGAACTATATCCTCCTCAAAGTCTTCTGCCACTCTGAGGATCGGCTTTGTCATCTCCTTGCGGCACTTTTCTGAAAAGTTCATCTCGTCAAAGAACCTTCTAAAGTCGTGTGATCCCTTCACCCTGTCGGCGCGCGAGTCCTCCGTGGCCATGCTATAGTCTTCCTCATCATGGACCTCGGCTAGAACAGGTAGCCCATCTTCCGCGATCTCTACGAGGTCCATAATCGCGATCATGGCTACCTCCTTGTCTTTTGGCTATAGCTCTGAATGGGCTGGGAGGGGATTGTTTCGCACATCCTGCCTTTGCTCGGTGATGACCAGCTCCCCTTCCTTCATCTTCGTGCTTACAAGGTACTTGAGCTTCTTGCACTCAGCTGTTGGATGCATGACTTTTCCGTGGCATTCACACCACTTTGGGTCCCTTAGCTGCTCTCTTGTGGGTGCTCATTCGAGCTGAGGTAGGACCCCATCTTTACGCCACTGTTTGCAGAGGTCGATCACCTCCTCAAGGGAGCATGGCAATGGCGTGCCATCTGTGGTCAAAACCTTGTGATGTTTGTGCGGTGATACTGTATTGACTTCATCCTCGCCCCCCCCCCCCCCCCTCTTATAGTTAAATCTGCCAATCCTGAAGGTCGGTCCTCCTGGAGATCGCTCAGGGGCATGCTTCTTCCTTTGCCTCTCAACTAAGGGCTCTACATTCTTGGTACACTCGATTAACTTTGAAAAGGTAGGGATTTGTAAGTTAATCAACATACCCTTATACTCGTCTCGCATTCCTTGGAGACATATCTCGACGAGCCGACTTTCAACCACCTCATCTCTGCATTCCAGTGACTTCGCCCTGAACTTGTTTATGAATGTGACTCCATCTTCATCACGCTTCTGATACATACGCGACAAGTGGATCATCATAACCTTCTCCTCCATCTGAAAGAACTTGGTATAGAACTTCTTAACCATGTCCTCCCATGTCTTTATGGTGCCAGCTTCCAGCGTCCTGTACCACTTATATGCAATGTTTCCCAAGGACTTGGGAAACTTGCGCATCAACAGGTTAGGATCAACCCCATGTGGCCCCATCATGTCAATGAAGAGCATGACATGCTCCTGAGCATTCCCATTGACATCATCAAACTTTTCCCAGTTAGGGTCTTTTTACCCTGCAGGGATGGGCATCAGATAAATCTCGCGCGGAATAGGAGGCGCGTTGTCAACCTTTGAGATGATGGCGTCCATGAAGCACTGATTTGCAAGGAAATTGTCCAAGCGCTGCTCCAAGGCTGTCATGCTTGCTGATGCACTTCGTCCCACAACAGGAAGAAGGGTTGCGGCCGGGGGTGACACATATGCAAGGCTTGGACTGTGGGTGTAACCAACGTTGTTCACAGCCGCCGGTGAGGAGAGCAGGGGTTGTTGTGGTTGGGTATTGGTGGGAACACCCGTTAGCTGATAAACGGGCGACGAGCGGCGGTTGAGCAATATGTCCCTGGGTGAGAGACGGCTGGACAATTGCTGGTGGGCTTTGTAAGCTGGAGCTGGGCGGTGTAGGCGTTACCTCTGTCCCCTGGGAAACAGTGGTTCCCGGTGCCAGATTTTGAGCAAGAGCTCCCAGAATCTACATGATCTGGGCCATATGTGTAGATTGATCCTGGAGAGCTTTCACATGGTTCAAGAGGGTTGCATTCAGCATCTCCAGGGTTGGAGTACCACCAGCTGCTGTGGGATTAAGGCGGGTTTCCTCCCCTGAAGTTGTCTCTGTTGAGGGAGATCGGTTGCTGGCATCTTCACCGTGAGACATGGTTGCTTGCTGAAGTTTGTTCACGTCGGGTTCACCAAATGTGTACAGGAGGATCCGTTGAGGAAGATCCGCGTACACCAAGAGTAGAGAATAGGAACACAGGGAAGTGTAAGGTAGTGAGTAGGGAGAGAGTAAGACAATGGCAACTGTAAGAGAGAGAGACAGTATTTGGCCAGAGCTTCCGCATAGTTATCAGGTCAGAATATTGCAATGAAGAGTTAACGATCCTATATATAGTGGGGAATGTGACCGTTGTAGTGGGTTAACGCGCCCATCAATGGCGGCTTAATTACCTTAACCATAACGGCATGTTCGACCACATATATAGGGACCGTTACGCACTTCGTGCGCTTATACTGGAACCGTTATGAGGTTGACCAGGTTTATGGGACACGTGGCCATAAATCTCTCAAAGCAATTAGCAAGGGTCGCGCGCGGGCTTGGTTGTCGCTTGCGCGCGGCAGATCTTTCTCTAGCCTTCAAACCACTAAGTCCCTACAAGTCCCGTGTGGAATGATATGCAAGGGCCCTGTCTCGCAGCCCCCACGTGGATCAGCATAGGTAGTGATCCTGTATGTATGGAGCACAGCTAGGTGTTGTGGATGAATGCCACGTGGCTGTGATCTGTCTTTCTGGAAAGCACCATCCACAACAGTCATTAGAGTTAAAAGTAATAACATGCAAATTATGATGTTTGAACAGATAATGGTTTAGAAAGGGATTTTAATAGTTTAGAACAAGTGTGCAGAATAGTAGACATTGGCTTCACAAGTGAAACAAAATTTTACCAGATGCTTGATTAGAGAAGAAACTTACTTGAATCTGACGTACGCATTCATGGCATTGCCATGATGGGCTTCATCGTCACTATCATCATCCCTCCTCTGTAGCTCATTGTATATTTTTATGTATACTGTTGTGCACAAGAGATTCCGGCAGGGAGACCTCCGTGTACACCGTACGTAGTGGATCAGGGATCGCACAGGAAGAATAGGGGTGTGTGTAGGGAGAGAGTAAGTCAGTAGCAATGTCTGAGAGAGAGACAGAGGTTTGGCAGAGCTTCCGCGTATGGCAGTGTTGTTCTCCTTTGTATGGAAAGGTTGACGATATATATATACTGGAGAACGTGGCCGTTGTAGTGTGGTTAATGCGCCCATTAATGGCGGCTTAATTAGCTTAACCGTAACGGCACGTTCGTCCGAGTATATAGGAACCGTTAGAGCACGTGGTGCGCGAGTACCGGAACCGTTACGAGGTTGACCGGGTTTGACCGGATTGACCGGGTCTAGGGAGCTCGTGCCATAAATCTCTCAAAACAGTTACTAAAGGTCGCGCGCGGGCTTGGCTCGCACGCGACAGGGCTTACCCTAGCCTCCAAACCACAAATCCCTACAAGTCCCGTGCAGTGGTATGCGAGGGCTCTGTCTCGCAGCCCCCACATGGATCAGCTCGGCTGGTGATCCTGTGTGTGTGGAGCACAATATGGTGTGCTGGATGGTTGCCACGTGGCCTAGATCTGCCATGTCATAAAGCAGTATCTACATTAGCCCCCTTTCTGCGCGTGAAGGCTTGTAGCTGTATAGGCTTCCATGCGCGGAAACCAACATGCGCGTCGTCGTCACGCACCAATTCAAATACGGGTAAATTCAGCCCCCGTGCGTGTCATTATGACCTAAAACCCCTAGAGTCGTGCCGTCTGACCTTTAGGGTTTTAGGCGTGACGTCAGCCCGTCCTGTGATTGCGCGACACGACGGTGACGGTTGCGATTCGACTACTGAAGGGACGCAACCCCTCATTCTTTTGGATAAATACCTTGTATCCCATTATTGCAGAGCATCACTTCTTTCTCTTAAAGTGAATGGTACCCGGAGATCTTCGAGAGCAGATCCAGATAATCAATCATCAGTTCAAGACTGCAAATCGTATTCTTCAATTGTGCATCTCCAAGCAGGCTTCAAGGAAACAAGGTTGGCCTCGTTTACTCTTGATTTAAACTACCAGTGTTCGCCTTGAATCGCATTGAATCTGTAAACCCATGAAGTGTGTGAAGAGGCTTTGATCTTTAAACCTGCTTCGTTTTACTCTTTCGACGATATTGGATCTTGCAACTCCCCAATTTCTGAAATCGGCACTGGAACTGTTTGCATTCCTTTGCATAGATCTCGAATTCCAAAATTCAAACTAACTGGTGTGGTATTTCTCCCCCCCTTTTTTGCCCTTTCGCAGGAATGGCCAAAACGAGAATAACCAGACCTGTCAAGGAAGATGAAGAGATGCCGGAGCTTCCGCGGTCTCTGTGGCGAAAAGCCCCCTTTCTGGGTGGGAAAGATTTTTACCACGCGAGGGTGAAGGCGAAGAGGATGCCTGATCCTGTTCCCGTTGAGCAGTTGTTAACACTGACTCGCCCAGTTAACTCAGCCTTGCTCGAGTTAGTTGGCTCCGAGGATGTGGTTCGATTGGGAATCGAGAACGGGCACTTCCCATACACTGCGATTTCTACTCAGGCGTTTGTCCAGAAGTTGGACTATATGGATGAGTGGACTGACCACGTGTTGGGTAATTACGCCGAAACTCTTGATGAAGCCGGCATTTTCTTCGCTGTTCGTGCTATGAAGGGTGCTGCCGTGAAGTTGGATCAGTCCATGCTTCTAGACCTTCTGTCCCGCTATTCGCCTGCGACTCACACGTTTCACTTTGCTGAGTTCGAGGCTGCCCCCACGCTCGAGGACGTTCAAATGCTGTATGAGCTTTCCCCCATGGGTGAGGTGGACCCCTTGAGTCACTTAAGGACATCTGCGGAATTAACCTTGTACGCGCAGATGGAGGAGTGCTTAGCAGAGGTGAAGAAAATCTCCACTCGGTGGACCAGTACAAAACCTCTTCCGAACTGGCAGCTAGTTGATACGTCTGCGAAGAATACCTGGAACAAGTGGTTGCAGTACTTCTTCCGAGACTATGCGAGCAGCAATATTACTAAGAAGCTTTTGAGCGCGAACCCGGAGGCCGAGAATTACATAGAGGGCAAGGGCTATCACCTGACCCTTTGTGCTTTTCTTTGTGCTTGGCTGTCGAGATTTCTGATTGATGGTCACCCCCATGACGGGGTCTTCTACCATGTGCTGCCACTTGCGGTGAGGCTCGCTCTTGGCCAGAAAGTCGCACTTGGACCCTTGGTTTTGGGCACGCTATATTACAGGCTGGATCAGCTGGTTCTGGCGATGAAGGAATCGCGCGGCCGTCTCGATGTTCTGACCTTTGTCAATATCAGCTTTTTGACAATGTGGGTTTTTGAGCGCTGGCCGTCTTATGCTCCAACTCCCCTCCCACTTGAGAAGTGGTGTCCCCCAGGCGAGACGAAAGCGCTCAACAGCGGAAGGGCTGCGAGATGGTTTGGGGCAAGCAACACCAAGTGCACTTGGAGTTTGATATGCGACAAGCGAAGGGAGTTCACTGCCAGGCCTTACGCCACACGTGTTGAGAATGTGCGGTGGTTTCCGAAGCTATACCCCTCCGAAGGCATGGTCTTGTCAGAAGACCTTCTCTTTGAAAAGGGATCGCATTTCCACGAGCGCTATCGTGAGTTCTTTTGCTGGTGTCTGCGAGGTTCTCTTCCTGCACTTGCAGAGCATATTCGTGAGCTCGCGCCACGATATGAAAGGCTTACAGTGGATGTTGACCCCACTCGGGTCTCTCCTCAGTTTGGTTTCGATGCGGTGGCCCCATCAATCTGGCCCCAGTCTATCGTTAGAGGGTGCTACAAGCGCTTGCTGACAAAGGAATGCAAGACGGTCCTTATGAGCAATCTTCCCTTTGAGCAGCCTGCGGGAACTCGCAAGGGTGGTTGTTCCCAGAATTGGATCGCATACTGGATTGCCCAGCATACGAGGATGGAGACGGAGGCGGCGGCGCAGCCAGGAAGGGCCCCCTTGATCAAGAGAAACTCTTTTCCGTTTCGCCCCAATTGCAGTTTGAGCGAGTCTGAGTACGGTTGCTACTCGTTGTTGGACCGCGAGAACCATTTGTGCCCTGATTTCATTCTGAAGGAGCAAGTCGATGCCATCAGGAAAGGTGACACGCAGGTCATCAAATATAGCAAGGCGTTTGCTGAGGTAAGCAGTTTCCTCGTGTGCTTTGAGCTCTTTGATTTGCTTGCACTGATGCTTTTTGTTCTGTATTGTTTAGTGTCATGTGCGGAGGTTCGCAGCTGGTGACCGTTCCAAATCGCTGGTGGATACCATTGTTGCGACCAGAAGAAGGGGGGAGTCGTATCGGCTAGCATGGAGGATGGATGCCGAGGTCGAAACAAAAGTTCGCGGGGTCATGAACACTTTTGCTGACTCGCTGATAGACAACCCTCCGGCTCCGTCTCCTCCTAGAGATGACCCGTCCCCTCCAGCGACTGCGGCACCGAGAGCGAAGAGGCCTAGGCAAAAGGGGATTACGATTTCTTCCCCTAGGAGCGTTCCAGCTTTGCCCCCAGCGAGGTCCCTTTCTGTCAAGGACAAAGGTAAGGGTCGTATGCCCGGCAAGGTGCGAAAAGATCTCGCAGTTGAAACCTTCGTTCCATTCAATCAAGAGAAAGAGGAAGAGAGGCAGGAGCCCCAAGCAAGTAATGAAGAAGAAGAAGAAGGAACAGTTGTGATGCGCGAGGAAGAGTCAGGAGGTACTTCCGCCGCATTTTCTTGTCCTTTAGCATAACTTCTATACAGTTCTTTTCTTTGAAACAAAAAAATGTATTCGCAGATGATGATGATGAAGCCGTTGGTGGCCTTGTGACCAAGAGGCAAAAGAGAGATGCCCAATCTGGCATTTCAGATGATCCTATAAGCGAGGATGTTCTTGCTGAGTCCCGGAGGACAGCCGCGGAGGCTGCTGAAAGAAGAAGGCAGCGAGAGGAAGAGGAACTCGAGCGTGTGAAGCAGCGGAGCCTCGAAGAGCAGCATGTCGACGACTTAGTGCGTCCAGTTGGTGAGGAAGACGAGCTTCCCGAAGAAGTGGCTCCTCATGTGGAGGAGGAAGATGGGGTTCCTGGAGAGGACACAGCAGAGCTAGAGCAAGTCCAAGCGGACTTCGCAGAGATCGCGGGTGGCGATAAAGGTGAGATCTTCAATCTCGCAGTTACTTATAGGGATGTAATTGTGGGTGCGTTAAAGCACGGTGTGTCAAAGCCTGACATTCGCCGTTGGTTGGTAAGCAAATGCGGAGAACCCTCAGGTAATTATTTTGAGTGATATGCGCATACTAGGCTTTAGTCACTTGAAGCAAAATCATGACTGGTTTACTCGCGTCCCAGGTCACGCTTCTCTTAAAGATTTGCTTAGTGAAGATACACTGATAGGGCACGGTTCCACGTCCCTAGTGTACGATGAGGATACCTTAATCCCACCTTCGCGTGGAGGTGCTTATTCTTAGCTTCAGCAAAGATAGTGAAATAACTTATAACACAAGTTACCTCATATTGTCGCATTTGATATCGCAGGTCATGCTGAGGAACCTGAGCTGGAGCAGAGAAGTCAGCCTTCTGCATCCCATGTTCCAATCTCGAGTTCTCATACTGAGAAGCCCGTCGCGGACGCTGGACATGTAAGTGAGCGTCTCGAGGACGTCATCGAGCTCTCCGATGATGTCGAAGCTGATGCTGTGCCGATGGACGAAGGTGTCCGTACCGGTGGTGGGGAAGAAAGGACAAGTGATGCTAATGTTTTCGCACCTGAGAATGTCTTTCGCCCAACGACTTCGGCTGTTCCTGTGCCTCCGTCAATGACTGAGCCGGAAGCACCTATTCCTGCGTGGAGCATTTGGGGCTCGCAGGTTGGGAACGTAGTCGCAGCTGGTGCGGCCTACACTCTTCCTCCTGACTATGAGAGGTTGGAGCTCGCAGCTGATAGGAGAGCCATGGAGCGAGGGCAGTCTTCGAACAACCCGGTGGCTCGCATTCCCTCTATTCACCAAATTCTGGAAGGCACCGGTAAGTAGAGATTTACCATTCGCACGTCGTATTATTTGCTTGCGAGTTCTGACATTACAACTCGTTTTTGATGTCTCAGGTTTGAAGCAAACCGATGTAGACTGGGTGGTTCGAATGCGCCTCAGATACCCCCGCTCGTTCGTGAGGTGTTTGGAGATCGTTCCTTTTGACAGGAGGCTATTCCTTACCGAAGCCATTTGGATACTGGAACAGCTATGTGCGGCTACACCTGCGACCATTTCGGCCCAGAGTGCTGAATTGCTGTGTGGCATGTGCCAAAATCTCGTGCTCAAAGTCCAAGGCAGACTTGGTTTGAAATTCCTCAAGGACAGAGTTACACTGATTCGCGCAGCTGTAACCTTGAATCTTGGGCACCAGAATCTCGCAGCTGAGATGCAGAAGGTGGAGCAGCAAAAGCAAAAGGTTGATGAAGCTTTGAAGCTGTATGACGAAATGAATGCCAAGTGCGAGCAGCTAAAGCAAGAAGTGCATCAAGTGGAGAGGCTGATCGAGCAGTTCGAGCCCCAGGACTCCTTAGTCAAAAATTTGTTTTGACTTTTCGTATTTTTTTTTTTTGAAGAGAAAGGAAAATGGCTGAGACATTAATGTAATGTTTTGAACATTAATGTGATATTGCTAGGGTTTCTCCCCCTTCTTTTTTAACAACAAACAATGAGTTTGCCCGTTTTGCCCCTTTCGGGATTTGATTGGACATTTCTGTGCATATCCAATTATGACATCAGCAATTGATTCTTTGCTTGATTTTCGCGCTAATTTCTCGGCAGATAAGCACGCTTCCGTTGGGAAGTCCATCCGAATCATGACTATCCGTCATTTATTAGGATACGCAACTGAATCGTCGTAGCCTTTAGTAGGGTAATTGATTGTTACCGCTTTTCAAGGCGTAAGTGATTGAACTTACCCTCTTTTTGAATTTGCTGACTCATCTTAAGCAACCGAAGAGTCTCCACAGGGCCTATATAAACCCTGCCTTTGTCATTTGGGTTCTTCATCCCAAACATGTGCTTTGCCGTGAGTCCTTGCGACTGCTGGCTTCAACGCTTGTTTTTCGTTGATTCATGGCAACTTCAAGCTTTGAATCCTGAGTTTGCGCTTTGTGCTATAGAAATAGTTTCCAAGATCCACTTTATGAGGCTTATTGCTGTTTATAACCGTCATAAAGAGGATGCAGATAATACCTCATGTGTGTTCGAAGAAATTTCTTCGTGTATTATGTGTGCAGGTCATGTTTCCGGCCGCCTCGTGGCGAGGTGCAGCGCCGTAGTGACCGTGCTACCGTCTCGTAATGAACGGCGTGATTCTTCTTCAGCAGTAATGAAGAAGAATCCGTCACTCTCATGTTTGTGAGCCCGGGGTGACGAACCGTCGCGTTCATCCCCGTCTACAAGGAGCCCTTGCCCTTTGGAGCTTCTGCTTGCCTGTAGATCGCCGGAACCGGTGGCTCCTTGGGCAAATGTTATGGGGAGCCTATCTGACAACGGTCTTGTCGGATAGCAGAATGTCGAGCGTATGGCTTCATGTGGCTCTTTTTAGAGCAAGATCCCCTTTGCTACAGATGTCACCCACAGATTTGGGCATCGTGTAGCCGGCGCTCGAAGCCAGGGCGGTTCATTCTTTGCAGTCCGGGTTTCCGTATCGCGTTTCTGCTGGCTTATCAGCCATTTTTCGAATGTATTGTAAGCCATGTTGGCTGTGTAGTTAGATGCGAGCTTTTCGCTTGTAAGCTGCTATCTAGATAGACAAATTGTAAGTCATTTGACTCATGTCGATAAATAGTATTTGTATCAGTTGTTCTTTGCAACAAAATACAATTTCGCATGCGCTTAGGCTTGTTTTGCCTTGCATAATGACATGTTATGATTTCACATATGCGATGTCAATTCACAGATATTTCGCTAGATCATTCGAGATCGTAATTTCGCCGCTGCGCCATCTTGACGGATGGGCTTGTAATTGATCGTTGTAAATCGTATGAGATCGCGTTCACAACGTTGTTATCGTTCCAGATAATTTTCCAGAGATCAATCAAGATCGTTGTGCAAATTGCTATCATAGAAGATAGGCTTTGTTTGAGATCGTTTCTCGCATAAACTGCTGTCATAGCAGATGGATCTTTAGAAGATCTAGCAAGATGACTCTGCACTATGTTGCCATCATATCAGACGGGTTTGGATAATTAACCAAAATTGCTATCGTAACAGATAGGCTCGAGAAGAACATTGTAAGATCGCATCTGTATAGCCCGCTAGCTCAAGAGATAGGCGTTAGATGGTCGATTGAGATCGTTTTTTGTACTCCGCTGCTATCGCAAAAGATAGACTTTGGATGATCATGTAAGATCGTGTTTTCGTTTGGGTGCTATCGCAAAAGATAGGCTTTAATGATCACTTAAGATCGCGTTCGCATTTGATTGCTACCACGAGAGATAGGCTTTAGATGACCGCCTAAAATCGCATTTGCGTTTGGCTGCTATCGTAAGAGATAGGCTTTAATGATCACTTAAGATCGTATTCGTATTTGATTGCTACCATGAGAGACAGGCTTTAAATGATCAATTAAGATCACATTTGCATTGGCTGCTATCGTAAGAGATAGGCTTTAGATGATCAATTAAGATCGCATTTGCGTTTGGCTGCTATCGTAAGAGATAGGCTTTAATGATCACTTAAGATCGCATTTGCATTTGATTGCTACCATGAGAGATAGGCTTTAAATGATCAATTAAGATCGCATTTGCATTGGCTGCTATCGTAAGAGATAGGCTTTAATGATCACTTAAGATCGTATTTGCATTGGCTGCCATCGTGAGAGATGGGCTTTAGATGATCACTTAAGATCGCATTTGTAGTGGTTGCCATCGTAAGAGATGGGCTTTAGATGATCACTTAAGATCGCATTTGCAGTGGTTGCCATCGTAAGAGATGGGCTTTAGATGATCACTTAAGATCGCATTTGCATTTGGCTATTATTGAAGCGCATAAATCATTGTTAACAGTCATAACAAATTAGATAAAGCGATATAAACGGCTAGAAAATATGAACTTCTCATTTGGGAGAATTCTTTTATTACGACATTCTCATATGGGAGAGATAGGATTACAATCCTCTCATATGGGAGAGGAGATTGCGAATATCGTAGCCACATGAGACATTAAGCAACGTTATCATAAAACGTATGAAATAAGAGGAGTCAAGGATAGTACTTCTTGATCCAGCGCATGTTGATTGAGCTTGGAGTTGAGGTTGTGCCGTGCAACCTTCGTATGCTGCAGTAGCCGCTATCGAAGACTTCTGTGACTTCGAAGGGTCCTTCCCAATTAGCTGCGAACTTTGGGTGAGTTGCTTCTCGCATGCAGTGGTCAGATGCGCGCAAGACCAGGTCGCCAACTGCGAAATCCCGTCGCTGGACTGTCTTGTTGTAGGCGCGAGCGATTCTTTCTTGGTACCGCTTGTTAGTCCTTTTGGCTTGTTCTCGCTTTTCTTCCAGCAAGACTAAATCATGATCGCGTTGGTTTTCGTAGAGCGCGTGGAAGGCCAGCCTTGCCGAATTGACTCTGACCTCCGCAGGTACCACAGCTTCAGCCCCATAACATAGTAGAAATGGCGAGGCCCCTGTGGGTGTCCTTGGAGAAGTTCTGTAGGCCCACAGAGCTATGTTAAGAGAGTCGGCCCACTTCTTGTGGTCATCTGCGACCATCTTGCTCAGAATTCTCAGCAGCGTTTTGTTAGTCGCCTCGGCTTGCCCGTTTCCCTTTGGATAATAGGGGGTAGAGCATATCTGCCTGATATTGTACTCCGCAAGTTTTGTAGCTACCTGACGATTAACAAAAGGAGTACCGTTATCTGAAAGAATAGTATTCGGGATTCCGAACCTGCATACGATGTTTTCCTGGATGAAGTTGACCACAGCCAGCGCGTTTGCCATCTTCAGTGGTATTGCTTCCACCCATTTAGTGAACAGCTCAGTTGCGGTGAGAATGAAATGGTTCCCATGTGACGTTGGTCGGATGGGACCAATGAAGTCCAAAGCCCATGTGTGAAATGGCCATGGCGTTCCTAGTGCATGTAGGTCCACGGCGGGAGCGTGCACTAGGTTCCCTTTGAATTGACATTCTTGGCAGCGTCGCACCTTGGTGCGGCAATCGACTTCCATCGTGGGCCAGAAGTATCCAATTGAGAGAAGCTGTCTGCATAATTTCGCACCTCCCTGGTGTTCCGCCTGGTGGGAGAGGTCCATGACTTCTTGTGCTTCCCTATCGTCTAGGCATCGCAGCAAGTTGCCTTCATGACCTTTTCGCCAAAGCAGATTTTCTTGAACCACATATCGAGAAGCTTTCCTCTTCAATTTGTCTGCCTCTTTTCTCGATTCGGGTATAGTGCCTTTGGTGAGGAATTCAAACAATGGCTTTCTCCAGTCTGTGTCGTCGTCGATTAGAGCGACAAGAAGAGAATCTTTGATTAGTGCGCAACTTTCGCACTTCCCTTGTATCAGGGCTGCGGCTGTAGACATGCTTGGCCAATGAATGCCGTATCTCTGAGCTTTCCTGTAGATTGACACCTCGCTTTCTCCGCAAGCGTGCTGGTGAATCTTTTCTAACAGCTGTTGTCCCTCTTGTTCGGAGACACATCGCATGAGTATTCCTCCAGGACCCTTGTAGTAAAGGGTGTTGTCGTGGATACAGTATCCTTTCGTGAGTGCCCAGCCCTCGCTGCTGGTGCCTTTCGCAATAGCTTGCAGGATTGCTTTTCGCCAGTCTGCGTCATCCATGTGTTCGTCGTCGCACGCATCTTCTGTTAATGCCGACGATGTTCGCACTTCGATGGAAATCCTTGCGGGGCATTTGTCTATGCTGACCTTAGATCCCAGAGTTGCTAAGGCGTCTGCATGCCTGTTCTCCGCTCGGGGTTTGTGCTCGTATTTCACGTCGCAGAATTGCTGCATCAGCTTTTGCACTAGGGTGCGGTATGGTAGGAGGTTGATCTCTTTTAAACCATATTCGCCCGAGGCCTGTTTAACAATCAGTTTAGAATCTCCCATGACTGTTAAGTTGCTCACTTCCAAAGCTTTCGCTGCACGGAGTCCCGCGATCAGGGCCTCGTATTCCGCCTCGTTGTTCGTGACTGCGAAGTTGAGTTTTGCGGACATCTGTATGACTTCCCCGTCCGGCTTTGTCAAGACTATCCCAATGCCTCCGCCTTTTCTGGTTGACGAACCATCAAAGTGGAGGGTCCAATAGGGCACGTTTATCGCGTAGGTTTCAGGGCCTTCGAGTTCTTCCTCGATCACAGGTTCGTGACTGTTGTCAGGAAACTGTGCCAGCAGATCTGCTACCGCCTGCGACTTGATCGCTCTTGGTTTTACGCATGTGATATCGTATTGAGAGATGGTCATGTACCATTTCGCCAATCTCCCGCCCGGAGTAGTGTGAGTTAGCAGGTATCTTATGGGGTCGCTTTTGGTGACCACCACTACTTTGTGCGATGCAAAATAGTGTCTCAACTTCTCTATTACGAAGAATAAGGCAAGGCAATGACGTTCGATGTCCGTGTACCTTGATTCAGCAGGCTGCACAATGCGAGAGATGTAATAGATAGGCCTCTCTTGTCCTTCATATACCTGGGCCAAGAGTGCTCCTATAGATCTCCTTGTTGATGTAAGATATAGCAGCAGCGGCGATCCCAGTTGAGGCGCGATCATAATCTTCGGGGATGTAAGTATCTCCTTTAGCTTTTCGAATGCGGCTTCATGGTCAGGAGCCCAGTTGTACGCGGCGTCCTTCTTGAGAAGAGTGCTGAAACAGCATGTGATTTCGGCGATTGCTGGGATGAATCTCCGCAGATATGACAATTTTCCCAAGAATGTTTTCAAGGCGCTTTGGTTGTGAGGTGGCGTCATGCTGGTGATGGCTGACACTTTCGCAGGGTCAGGCTCGATCCCTTGGCGATGGACCACGCACCCCAAAAACTTCCCCGAGGTTACGCCGAACGCGCATTTCATGGGGTTCATTTTCAGTTGAAAGCTCCTGCATCTGTTGAATACCTTTCGCAGGTCTGCAAGGTGATCTGCTTCATGCCTGGATTTGACTACCAGGTCATCCACATAGAATTCCACTTCTTTGTGCATCATGTCGTGGAATAGGGCCATCATGGCCCGCTGATAGGTTGCGCCCGCATTCTTAAGACCGAATGGCATTACCGTATAGTTGAATACCCCCACGGGAGTGATGAATGCAGTTTTCCTTGCATCTTCGGGATCCATCTTGATTTGATTGTACCCGCTGAAGCCGTCCATGAAACTGAACATGCGATGGCCTGCTGTTGAATCGATAAGTAAGTCGATGTTAGGCAGTGGGAAATCGTCCTTAGGGCAGAAGCGATTGAGATCGCGGAAGTCCACGCAGATGCGGAGCTGTCCGTTCTTCTTCACCACTGGCACGATGTTGGCCAACCATGTGGGATGGTGATTTGGCTCTATGAACTTGGCATCTAGGAGTTTAACGATCTCCTGCTTGATCTTGACGTTGAGCTCCGGCCTGAAACTTCTGGTGCTTTGCTTGACCGGTTTAGACCCTGGGATAATGTCTAAACGGTGCATGGTGATGCTTGTGTCCAGACCTGGCATTTCATCGTATTCCCATGCGAATACGTCCTTGTATTCAGTTAAAAGCTGTAGCAGCCTTTGTTCCTCTTCGCTTGTGAGGTCCGCACTCAGGAAGACTGGCCTTTTCTTTTCCTCGTTCGGGCTGAGGAACACCTCCTTTAGCTCTTGCTTTTGCGGTCGCGGCCTGTCTTCCATGCATTCGGGCGCTTCTTTGAGTTTCTCGTCCGAAACGATCTGTGTTGGCTCTTCTGTCAGCGCAACTTGCTCGATTTGATTGATTTGCCCAGGGACACCCTCATGCCCGTGTGAGGACGTCCCCGCGCACCTTCATATGCGATAGCATTTCTTCCCGTTGGCGTAGAAGCTCTCTATCTCCTTACCCTCGGGGTCGTGCTTTGCAATCCTCTTAAGAGTGTACACATTCTTCCGATGATATGCGATGCGCGGCGCCTCTTCGTGTGTAGGCGGCCTTTCGTTTGCATCTCCCCTTGTCACCATCACGCCCGCAGGTGACTGGTCCTTGATGTCCTCCCAGAGAGGCAAAGGAGTAGGGTTGAATGGTCCGGGTGTTTGCTCGTCCGCCATCTCGGTGAACCACACCGCCTCGCTGAGATGTGCTTCGTCCAAGTTGAACGGGTTAGTTGAGGCTGGTATCTCGACAATCCTGTCGTTCCAGATAGCTTTCATCACCTGGTGAGCCGTGGAAGGGATTGCGTCGAAGCGATGAATCCAGGCCCGACCAATGATCATGTGATATGTGGTGTTCGCATCTATGACGTAGAACTTCGCCGAACACTTGATCTTACCAATCTGAACGCCTAGGCGGATCCATCCGATCGTCATTCTAGAGTCGCTTCCGAATCCCACCAGCGGGGATGGACGTTTGACCACTTTGTGCTCGGGGATCCCTGCTAGCTTCAGTGTGTGGAGTGGAACAACATTGACCGCTGCTCCTCCATCGACGAATGCTCGCTTGAACTCGACGCCGTTGATGATGGCGGTCACGTACAGGGGCCTCTGATGGCTCGCATCTGTCTTCTTGTCGCTGGCAGAAAAGGTCATAATCTTTTCTGTGGAACGGGATGCCCTGATGACCTTCCCGTTGGAGACTACAAGTTCCTCTTCGTAGTCCTCCGCTATCCTTAAGATTGCCTTTGTCATATCCGATCGGCATTTTTCGGAGAAGTTCATCTCGTCGAAGAATTTGTTGAAGCCATGCGACCCTTTCATGCGGTCGGCACGCTCATCCTCCGTGTCCATGCTGTAGTCTTCCTCTTCATGGACTTCAGCAATGATGGGTAGACCATCATCTGCGATTTCTTCCAGGTCCACTATTGAGATCATGGCGACCTCCTTGCCTTTTGAGCCCGAATCTGTATGGGCAGGCAGTGGGTTGTTGCGCACATCCTTCCGGTGGTCGCTGACGATGAGTTCGCCGTGCTTCATCTTCTGGTCGAACGCGAATCTGAGCTTCTTGCACTCGGCTGTGGGGTGCATGACCTTGCCGTGGTATTCGCACCACTTAGGGTCCCTCGTCATCTCCTTGGAGGGTTTTTGCTCTAGCGGTGGCAGGATGCCGTCTTTACGCCACTGTCTACAGAGATCGCTTGCTTCCTCCACCGAGCATGGCAGAGGCGGTGCATCGAAGTTTCCGGCTTTTGCTTGTTTCTGAGGCGAAACCGCGTTGACCTCAGCTTCGCGTCCTCGCTTGTAGCCGAATCTGCCGATCTTGTAGGTGGTGCCGCTCGCAGGTCGTTCTGGAGCGCTCTTCTTTCTCTGTCTCTCGACGATGGGCTCGATGTTCATCGTGCACTCGATGAGCTTTGAGAACGTGGGTGTTTGCAAATTGATTAGCATGCTCTTGTACTCATCTCGCATGCACTGCAGGCATATCTCTACGAGTCGGCTTTCGAGCATGGGATCCTTGCACTCCAGAGATTTCGCTCTGAACTTCTTGATGAAAGTGATCCCATCCTCCTCGCGTTTCTGATACATCCGCGAGAGATGGATCATCGTCACCTTCTCCTCCATCTGGAAGAACTTAGTGTAGAACTTCTGGACCATGTCGTCCCAGGTCTTCACGGATCCGGCCTCCAGTGTTCGGTACCATTTGTATGCTACATTCCCAAGAGTCTTTGGGAATTCTCGCATCAGCAGTTTGGGGTCAGCTCCATACGGACCCATGACATCAATGAAACGCATGACATGCTCATGGGCGTTTCCATTGACGTCCTCGAACTTATCCCATTTAGGAGCCTTGTACCCCACCGGGTTAGGCATGAGATAGATCTCCCGTGGAATGGGCGGATCGTTGTCTAGCTTCGGGATGATGGTATCCGCGAGCGACTGATGAGCCAAGATGGAGTCCACGCGCTTCTGCAAAGACGTCATGCATTCTGGAATGCTCCCCTCTGTAGCTGGCGAAGGGGTTGCCGTAGGCGGTGGCGACACATATGCCGCCGGAGGATTGGGAGTGTATTGACTGCCCGCGTTTCCCCAGATCGTTGCTGGTGGAGGCAGAGTGTATTGCGAAGTTGGGTTGGACGCCAAAGCCGTGGGCTGAGAGGCGTGAGCAGCAGGGGGTAGCATCTGCGCCGTTGACCCTTGGACCGAAGGCAGCTGTGTGGCCGACGGTGGAGTCTGCAGATGAGGATTGGGGGGCGTGGCCGATACTCCCAATCCTGGAGCGGTAGGGGTACCTCCTCCCTGAGGGATAGCGGTAACCGGTGGAGGATTTGGTGCAAGGGTGTTCAGAACGGCCAAAATCCGTTCCAATTGTGCAGATTGAGACTTGAGAGCTTTTGCCTGACTTTGGACAGTGGCGTCCAAAGACTCTAAAGTCGGTGCCTCGCCGGGTGTCGTTGGAGTACGGCGGACTTCTTCTCCTGAGGGAGTTTCGGCAGAAGGCGATCGGTTGCTGACATCGTCTTCCTGAGACATGGTTGCTTTTGCTGGTAAGTTCACGTCGGGTTCACCAAAATGTGCACAAGAGATTCCGGCAGGGAGACCTCCGTGTACACCGTACGTAGTGGATCAGGGATCGCACAGGAAGAATAGGGGTGTGTGTAGGGAGAGAGTAAGTCAGTAGCAATGTCTGAGAGAGAGACAGAGGTTTGGCAGAGCTTCCGCGTATGGCAGTGTTGTTCTCCTTTGTATGGAAAGGTTGACGATATATATATACTGGAGAACGTGGCCGTTGTAGTGTGGTTAATGCGCCCATTAATGGCGGCTTAATTAGCTTAACCGTAACGGCACGTTCGTCCGAGTATATAGGAACCGTTAGAGCACGTGGTGCGCGAGTACCGGAACCGTTACGAGGTTGACCGGGTTTGACCGGATTGACCGGGTCTAGGGAGCTCGTGCCATAAATCTCTCAAAACAGTTACTAAAGGTCGCGCGCGGGCTTGGCTCGCACGCGACAGGGCTTACCCTAGCCTCCAAACCACAAATCCCTACAAGTCCCGTGCAGTGGTATGCGAGGGCTCTGTCTCGCAGCCCCCACATGGATCAGCTCGGCTGGTGATCCTGTGTGTGTGGAGCACAATATGGTGTGCTGGATGGTTGCCACGTGGCCTAGATCTGCCATGTCATAAAGCAGTATCTACAACTGTCATAAGTAAATAGTTGAAAACTTAAGTAAAACCTTTAAATGACACAGAATGCAATTTTAATTTCAGAGAATACAGATATCACAATTAAGTTACAAGGGATAACAGTGAATTGTGAAACATGACAATTAACAAAGATTAATTTAGCACAAAGTGACAAGGTAGAAATATAGTCACAAAATTAGATTTTAAGAAGGAGTTATTAATTTATTAAACAACATGATAAAAAAGGACAAAGTGTTAAAAACAGGTGAATACTTACAGGAATAGGTCAAATCCAAGAGTATGCTTCACATCTGCATCTTCATAATTCTTGCGCTTAGAAGCCTTGTGATTTCTTCCTTTCTTCACTGCCTTTGGAGGGGGTGGATTATTCCGGGTCGATCTCCTAGGGACACTCTCATTCTTCTTATCTTTCCCACTCTTCTTAACTTTGTTCTACTCTGTACTCGTATTCTTCTCAGCTAAGGCAGCAGCCTCAGCCAATTTGGTCAATTTGTCTGATTCAGCATCCACCATTTCAAAATCCACCGTTGATAAAGGAATTTCATCAAGACCATCTCCAAAATTCTTCCGACCAATTTCATCAGTGGATTCTACCTCCTGTGAACTCCTTTCTCTTTCTGTAGTGCTAGGGTTTCTCTCAACTCTGTTAACGGCAAGATCTTGTTCTTTGGATCGTCTTTCTTGAAGAACTTTCTTTTTCACCATGGATTCTGGATGGAGATTGAAGGAGAAGAGATGAATATGGGGAAGATGAAGAGGAAAGTTGCGAAACTGGAGAGAGAGAGAGAGAGAGAGAGAGTCAGTTTCAGAATACTGAATGAGTAGGTAACCGTAGAGGAGTCAATTAGTGGGACTCTTCAAATGGAACTGTTCTGAAATTAAAGACATGGGGCTGTGTGGCAGTTGAGGCGGTTGATGTGATTGGACCACTCTTTCAAGTTTTTTGAATTTCAAATTATTATTTTTGTGAATCAAATTCAAAAGTTTCAAATGTGCTACAAATTTCTAAATGTTAGTATGAAATATTTAATTGATCTTTCTAAAAATAAGAAATAATATAACATTTTTTTATAAAATAAATAATGTATCTTTGTGTATTGATTTTACTTGGTATTAAAAACTCATTCTAAACATCTAGATTTATCTTCCTATATGCTAAACCCTAGAGAGGGTTCTATCTTATAGTTTAAATTATATTTCCCTTTGAAATTCGATAGTTGTACCAGTTAAGCCATGAAATGTTCCCCCAGCATGCCAAATTTGATTCAATGTTCTATTTGTTTCATTTTAACAAGACAGGGGGTTTTGAGGTGACACCCAACCATGGGACTTGAGCAACGAGGGATAGGGTGTAACCGACTATCGACATTGTGAGACTTAACGTTGTGCAAGGTCACCATGTGTTGTAAGTATCCAAATTGGTCTTAACAGGCCACATAGTGTTAGTACGTGTTGAATGGTGGAACACATGAGATGCATAGACGCCAATCAAACTCAATTTGGGTAACGCGTACCCGTTGGAAACATTATTCTTCCCCATTAACTACATCACCAACATAATTATGTACTCAATTTGAGGACTTTGTGTCTCCCTTGAGTTTGTACCATGCATGGCAGTGTGCTCAACCTCCAAAAACCCACAAATAGGCATCTTTGAGTATTGAATTGAATGATAGTTAAGATCTCATTCTAAACATCTACATGTATTTTCTTAAATGCTAAACGTTGTAGAGGGCTCTATCTTCAAATTTATTATGTATATCCATTTAAAATGCCACTTAATTTTGTTTCTTCGTCGATTGATTGAGCTCAAGGTATCACCATGTGTCCTGAACAACATACCAATGTCAAGTGTGGGAGTTATTTTGAAATAACTTCAAGTTGTGTTCCTCTAAGTTACCTAAAAAGCCCGAAATAAACAAAAACTCGATAGTTGTACGAGTTCAGCCATAATGTTCCCCCAACATGCCAAATTTTATTTAATGTTCTATTTGTTTCATTTTAACGAGATTGGCGGTTTTGAGGTGACACCCAACCATGGGACTTGAACAACGAGGGATAGGGTGTAACCGACTATCGACATTGTGAGACTTAACGTTGTGCAAAGTCACCATGTATTTTAAGTATCCAAATTGGTCTTAACAGAACACATAGTGTTAGTATGTGTTGAATGGTGCCACACATGAGATGCATAGACGTCAATCAAACTTAATTTGGGTAACGCGTACCCGTTGGAAACATTGTTCTTTCCCATTAACTACATCACCAACATATTTATGTACTCAATTTGAGGACTTTATGCCTCCCTTGTGTTTGTACCATGCATGGCAGTGAGCACAACCTCCAAAATCCCACAAATAGGCATCTTTGAGTATTGATTTGACAGATAGTTAAGATCTGTTCTAAACATATGCATGTATTTTCTTAAATGCTAAACCCTAGAGAGGGCTCTATCTTAAAATTTATAATGTATATCCCTTAAAAATGCCACTAATTTTGGTTTCTTCGTCCATTGGTTGAGCTCAAGGTGTCACCATGTGTCCAGAACAACATACCAATGTCAAGTGTGGGAGTTATTTTAAAATAACTTCAAGTTGTGTTCCTCTAAGTTACCTAAAAAATACCAAAATGAATGAAACTCGATAGTTGTACGAGCTCATCCATAAAATGTTCCCCCAACATGCCAAATTTTATTTAATGTTCTATTTGTTTCATTTTAACGAGACCCAACCATGGAACTTGAACAACGAGGGATAAGTTGTAACTGACTATCGACATTGTGAGAATTAACGTTGTGCAAAGTCACCATGTGTTATAAGTATCCAAATTGGTCTTAACAGGCCATATAGTGTTAGTATGTGTTGAATGGTGGCACACATGAGATGCATAGACGTCAATCAAACTCAATTTGGGTAACGCGTAGCCGTTGGAAACATTGTTCTTTCCCATTAACTACATAACCAACATAATTATGTACTCAATTTGAGGACTTTGTGCCTCCCTTGTGGTTGTACCATGCATGGAAGTGTGCACAATCTCCAAAAACCCACAAATAGGCATCTTTGAGTATTGATTTGACTGATAGTTAAGATCTCATTCTAAACATCTACATGTATTTTCTTAAATTTTAAACCCTAGAGACGGCTCTATCTTAAAATTTATAATGTATATCCCTTCAAAATGCCACTTATTTTGGTTTCTTCGTCGATTGATTGATCTCAGGGTGTCACCATGTGTCCTGAACGACATACCAGTGTCAAGTGTGTGAGTTATTTTGAAATACTTCAATTTGTGTTCCTCTAAGTTACCTAAAAAATCCCAAAATGAATGAAAACTCGATAGTTGTACGAGTTCAGCCATGAAATGTTCCCCAAGCATGCCAAATTTGATTTAATGTTTTATTTGTGTCATTTTAACGAGACAGGGGGTTTTAAGGTGACACCCAACCATGGGATTTGAACAACGAGGGATAGGGTGTAACCGACTATCGACATTGAGAGACTTAACGTTGTGCAAAGTCACCATGTGTTGTAAGTATCCAAATTGGTCTTAAAAGGTCACATAGTGTTAGTATGTGTTGAATGGTGGCAGCACATGAGATGCATATACGTCAATCAAACTCAATTTGGATAACGCGTAGCCGTTGGAAACATTGTTCTTTCCCATTAACTACATAACCAACATAATTATGTACTCAATTTGAGGACTTTGTGCCTCCCTTGTGTTTGTACCATGCATGGCAGTGTGCACAATCTCAAAAAACCCACAAATAGGCATCTTTGAGTATTGATTTGACTGATAGTTAAGATCTCCTTCTAAACATCTACATGTATTTTCTAAAATGTTAAACCCTAGAGACGGCTCTATCTTAAAATGTATAATGTATATCCCTTCAAAATGCCACTTATTTCTGTTTCTTCGTCGATTGATTGATCTCAGGGTGTCACCATGTGTCCTGAACAACATACAAATGTCAAGTGTGGGAGTTATTTTGAAATAACTTCAATTTGTGTTCCTCTAAGTTACCTAAAAAATCCCAAAATGAATGATAACTCGATAGTTGTACGAGTTCAGCCATGAAATATTCCCCAAGTATGCCAAATATGATTTAATGTTTTATTTGTTTCATTTTAACGAGACAGGGGGTTTTGAGGTGACACCCAACCATGGGATTTGAACAACGAGGGATAGGGTGTAACCGACTGTCGACATTGAGAGACTTAACGTTGTGCAAAGTCACCATGTGTTGTAAGTATTGAATTGGTCTAAAAAGGTCACATAGTGTAAGTATGTGTTGAATGTTGGCAGCACATGAGATGCATAGACGTCAATCAAACTCAATTTGGGTAACGCGTACCCGTTGGAAACATTGTTCTTTCCCATTAACTACATCACCAACATAATTATGTACTCAATTTGAGGACTTTATGCCTCCCTTGTGTTTGTACCATGCATGGCAGTGTGCCCAACCTCCAAAAACCCACAAATATTCATCTTTGAGTATTGATTTGACTGATTGTTAAAATCTCATTCCAAACATCTACATGTATTTTCATAAATGCTAAACCCTAGAGAGGGCTCTATCCTAAAATTTATAATGTAGATCCGTTCAAAATGCCACTTATTTCTGCTTCTTCGTCGATTGATTGATCTCAGGGTGTCACCATGTGTCCTGAACAACATACCAATGTCAAGTGTGGGAGTTATTTTGAAATAACTTCAAGTTGTGTTCCTCTAAGTTACCTAAAAAATCCCAAAATGAAAGAAAACTCGATAGTTGTACGAGTTTAGCCATGAAATGTTCCCCAAGCATGCCAAATTTGATTTAATGTTTTATTTGTGTCATTTTAACGAGACAGGGGATTTTGAGGTGACACTAATCATGGGACTTGAATAACGAGGGATAGGGTGTAACTGACTATCGACATTGTGAGACTTAACGTTGTGCAAAGTGACCATGTGTTATAAGTATCCAAACTGGTCTTAACAGGCCACATATTGTTAGTATTTGTTGTATGGTGGCACGCATGAGATGCATAGATGTCAATCAAACTCAATTTGGGTAACGCATACCCATTGGAAACTTTGTTCCTTCCCATTAATTACCTCACCAACATAATTATGTACTCAATTTGAGGATTTTGTGCCTCCCTTGTGTTTGTACCATACATGGCAGTGTGGACAACCTTCATAAACCCACAAATAGGCATCTTTGAGTATATATTTGTCTGATTGTTAAAATCTCATTCTAAACATCTACATGTATTTTCTTAAATGCTAAACCCTAGAGAGGGCTCTATCTTAAAATTTATAATGTATATCCCTTTAAAATGCCACTTATTTTGGTTTCTTCGTCGATTGATTGAGCTCAGGGTGTCACCATGTGTCCTGAACAACATACCAATGTCATGTGTGGGAGTTATTTTAAAATAACTTCAAGTTGTGTTCCTCTAAATTACCTAAAAATCCCAAAGTGAATGAATACTCGATAGTTGTACGAGCTAAGCCATGAAATGTTCCCCCATCATGCCGAATTTGATTTAATGTTCTATTCTTTCATTTTAACTAGACCCAAACATGGGACTTGAACAACGAGGGATAGGGTGTAACCGACTATCGACATTGTGAGACTTAACGTTGTGCAAAGTCACCATGTGTTTTAAGTATCCAAATTAGTCTTAACAGGCCATATAGTGTTAGTAAGTGTTGAATGGTGGCACACATGAGATGCATAGACGTCAATCAAACTCAATTTAGGTAACGCGTACCCGTTGGAACCATTGTTCTTTCCCATTAACTTCATAACCAACATAATTCTGTACTCAATTTGAGGACTTTGTGCCTCCCTTGTGTTTGTACCATGCATGGAAGTGTGCACAATCTCCAAAAACCCACAAATAGGCATCTTTGAGTATTGATTTGACTGATAGTTAAGATCTCATTCTAAACATCTACATGTATTTTCTTAAATTTTAAACCCTAGAGACGGCTCTATCTTAAAATTTATATGTATATCCCTTCAAAATGCCACTTATTTTGGTTTCTTCGTCGATTGATTGATCTCAGGGTGTCACCATGTGTCCTGAACGACATACCAATGTCAAGTGTGGGAGGTATTTTGAAATAACTTCAATTTGTGTTCCTCTAAGTTACCTAAAAAATCCCAAAATGAATGAAAACTCGATAGTTGTACGAGTTCAGCCATGAAATGTTCCCCAAGCATGCGAAATTTGATTTAATGTTTTATTTGTGTCATTTCAACGAGACAGGGGGTTTTGAGGTGACACCCAACCATGGGATTTGAACAACGACGGATAGGGTGTAACCGACTATCGACATTGAGAGACTTAACGTTGTGCAAAGTCACCATGTGTTGTAAGTATCCAAATTGGTCTTAAAAGGTCACATAGTGTTAGTATGTGTTGAATGGTGGCAGCACATGAGATGCATAGACGCCAATCAAACTCAATTTGGGTAACGCGTACCCGTTGGAAACATTGTTGTTTCCCATTAACTACATCACCAACATAATTATGTACTCAATTTGAGGACTTTGTGCCTCCCTTGTGTTTGTACCATGCATGGCAGTGTGCACAACCTCCAAAAACCAACAAATAGGCATCTTGAGTATTGATTTGACTGATATTTAAGATCTCATTTTAAACATCTACATGTATTTTCTTAAATGCTAAACTCTAGAGAGGGCTCTATCTTAAAATTTATTATGTATATCCATTTAAAATGCCACTTAATTTTGTTTCTTCGTCGATTGATTGAGCTCAGGGTATCACCATGTGTCCTGAACAACATACCAATGTCAAGTGTGGGAGTTATTTTGAAATAACTTCAAGTTGTGTTCCTCTAAGTTACCTAAAAAGCCCAAAATGAACGAAAACTCGATAGTTGTACAAGTTCAGCCATAATGTTCCCCCAACATGCCAAATTTGATTTAATGTTCTATTTGTTTCATTTTAACGAGACTGGCGGTTTTGAGGTGACACCCAACCATGGGACTTGAAAAACGAGGGATAAGGTGTAACCGACTATCGACCTTGTGAGACTTAACGTTGTGCAAAGTCGCCATGTATTTTAAGTATCCAAATTGGTCTTAACATGACACATAGTGTTAGTATGTGTTGAATGGTGGCACACATGAGATGCATAGACGTCAATCAAACTTAATTTGGGTAACGCGTACCCGTTGGAAACATTGTTCTTTCCCATTAACTACATCACCAACATAATTATGTACTCAATTTGAGGACTTTATGCCTCCCTTGTGTTTGTACCATGCATGGCAGTGAGCACAACCTCAAAAATCCCACAAATAGGCATCTTTGAGTATTGATTTGACAAATAGTTAAGATCTCGTTCTAAACATATACATGTATTTTCTTAAATGCTAAACCCTCGAGAGGGCTCTATCTTAAAATTTATAATGTATATCCCTTTAAAATGCCACTAATTTTGGTTTCTTCGTCCATTGGTTGAGCTCAGGGTGTCACCATGTGTCCTGAACAACATAAATAACTTCAAGTTGTGTTCCTCTAAGTGACATAAAAAAGACCAAAATGAATGAAAACTCGATAGTTGTACGAGCTCATCCATGAAATGTTCCCCCAACATGCCAAATTTTAACGGGACCCAACCATGGAACTTGAACAACGAGGGATAAGTTGTAACTGACTATCGACATTGTGAGACTTAAGGTTGTGCAAATTCACCATGTGTTGTAAGTATCCAAATTGGTCTTAACAGGCCATATAGTGTTAGTATGTGTTGAATGGTGGCACACATGATATGCATAGACGTCAATCAAACTCAATTTGGGTAACGCGTAGCCGTAGGAAACATTGTTCTTTCCCATTAACTACATAACCAACATAATTATGTACTCAATTTGAGGACTTTGTGCCTCCCTTGTGTTTGTACCATGCATGGAAGTGTGCACAATCTCCAAAAACCCACAAATAGGCATCTTTGAGTATTGATTTGACTGATAGTTAAGATCTCATTCTAAACATCTACATGTATTTTCTTAAATTTTAAACCCTAGAGACGGCTCTATCTTAAAATTTATATGTATATCCCTTCAAAATGCCACTTATTTTGGTTTCTTCGTCGATTGATTGATCTTAGGGTGTCACCATGTGTCCTGAACGACATACCAATGTCAAGTGTGGGAGGTATTTTGAAATAACTTCAATTTGTGTTCCTCTAAGTTACCTAAAAAATCCCAAAATGAATGAAAACTCGATAGTTGTACGAGTTCAGCCATGAAATGTTCCCCAAGCATGCGAAATTTGATTTAATGTTTTATTTGTGTCATTTCAACGAGACAGGGGGTTTTGAGGTGACACCCAACCATGGGATTTGAACAACGACGGATAGGGTGTAACCGACTATCGACATTGAGAGACTTAACGTTGTGCAAAGTCACCATGTGTTGTAAGTATCCAAATTGGTCTTAAAAGGTCACATAGTGTTAGTATGTGTTGAATGGTGGCAGCACATGAGATGCATAGACGCCAATCAAACTCAATTTGGGTAACGCGTACCCGTTGGAAACATTGTTGTTTCCCATTAACTACATCACCAACATAATTATGTACTCAATTTGAGGACTTTGTGCCTCCCTTGTGTTTGTACCATGCATGGCAGTGTGCCCAACCTCCAAAAACCCACAAATATTCATCTTTGAGTATTTATTTGACTGATTGTTAAAATCTCATTCCAAACATCTACATGTATTTTCTTAAATGCTAAACCCTAGAGAGGGCTCTATCCTAAAATTTATAATGTAGATCCGCTTAAAATGCCACTTATTTTTGTTTCTTCATCGATTGATTTAGCTCAGGGTGTCACCATGTGTCCTGAACAACAAACCAGTGTCAAGTGTGGTAGTTATTTTGAAATAATTTCAAGTTGTGTTACTCTAAGTTACCTAAAAAAGCCCAAAATGAATGAAAAATCGATAGTTGTACGAGTTCAGCCATGAAATGTTGTCCCAGCATGCCATATTTGATTTAATGTTCTATTTGTGTCATTTTAACGAGACAGGGGGTTTTGAGGTGACACCCAACAATGGGACTTGAACAACGAGGGATAGGGTGTAACTGACTATCGACATTGTGAGACTTAACGTTGTGCAAAGTGACCATGTGTTATAGGTATCCAAATTGGTCTTAACATGCCACTTAGTGTTAGTATTTGTTGTATGGTGGCACGCATGAGATGCATAGATGTCAATCAAACTCAATTTGGGTAACGCATACCCATTGGAAACTTTGTTCCTTCCCATTAATTACATCACCAACATAATTATGTACTCAATTTGAGGTGTGTGTGCCTCCCTTGTGTTTGTACCATACATGGCAGTGTGCACAACCTCCATAAACCCACAAATAGGCATCTTTGAATATATATTTCTCTGATTGTTAAAATCTCATTCTAAACATCTACATGTATTTTCTTAAATGCTAAACCTTAGAGAGGGCTCTATCTTAAAATTTATGATGTATATCCCTTTAAAATGCCACTTATTTTGGTTTCTTCGTAGATTGATTGAGCTCAGGGTGTCACCATGTGTCTTGAACAACATACCAATGTCATGTGTGGGAGTTATTTTAAATACCTTTAAGTTGTATTCCTCTAAGTTACCCAAAAAATCCCAAAATGAATGAAAACTCGATAGTTGTACGAGCTCAGCCATGAAATGTTCCCCCATCATGCCGAATTTTATTTAATGTTCTATTTCTTTCATTTTAACTAGACCCAAAAATGGGACTTGAACAACGAGGGATGGGGTGTAACCGACTATCGACATTGTGAGACTTAACGTTGTGCAAAGTCACCA
This sequence comes from Linanthus parryae, assembly GCA_023055425.1. Lineage (NCBI taxonomy): Eukaryota > Viridiplantae > Streptophyta > Magnoliopsida > Ericales > Polemoniaceae > Linanthus > Linanthus parryae. The sequence goes on along the minus strand of JALGPY010000007.1, from coordinate 78,483,863 downwards.
TGTGTTGTAAGTATCCAAATAAGTCTTAACAGGCCATATAGTGTTAGTATGTGTTGAATGGTGGCACACATGAGATGCATAGACGTCAATCAAACTCAATTTGGGTAACGCGTTGATGCGCTTTTTAGCGTGCTATTCGCAAGTATACGAATCAAGTAATATAGAGAGTATTTTCGACTCAGATTATCGATCCCACAGGGACTTTGCAGGTTTTTCTAGTAATCAGTTTTAACGAACAGAGTGTAAAAAGGAGGAATATTTTGAGAGTTTGCTTACTAACTAAGTACTGAAAGTAAATAACTGAAACGTAAATCTTTTTTTTTTTTTTTGAGAATTTTCTAAATAATCTTGAGTTGTAAAACTAGGGTTTGAGATACTAGGTCCCGGGATCCCCTAGGGTCTCTTCAGATTTTCGTTTCTTCGTTTGACATGAAAACACACAGCAGTCTCGTTATCCGTGCCACGTACCAATTGTGCAGTATCTTTTCTTTTCCTGCACGTTATCACAATCCTGCAGACTGTCGGATTCCTGTTAAGCTGCCTAAATCTGCAGTCTCGTTCTAAGGCTGCTAGGGTTTCTAACCTGTCCTGATGGCCCGGGTCAAATTCTCTAACAGTTGGTCTCAACGATTTCAAGCTAGTCCTAACTCCCCTTCGCTAGTCGGCCCATCGGGGTAAGGTGCTAAATTCTGTCTTCTCTTCCTAACCCTAACCAGACGTTTTCACCTACCGGCTCGGGTCTGTAGCAATTCTGGGTGATCAAGCCGAGCATGCATGAACAGTAAAATTCAAAGACAGAATAACGAATAAAGCTGCTGATATTAAGATAGTGCAATCATGAATTCATAGTCAAAACGTAGAACTAATCTCTGAAAACGAAACCCTAGGTTCACCGAGAACCTAGGTAAAAAGTTTAGCTACTGAAATTCATATGTAAATAACACAGTTTTTGAATAAAGAGAGAATAAGATCAAACTAGGTCTTCGAATCTGGAATCACGTTTCCGTGCTCTCCGGGGATGTTCCGACTTCTCCGTGGATGTGTTATTGTGTGTTGATTGTCCCCTTCAAAACGAGTCTGGACGAGTCTTTATATAGTGCTGAAGACGTTTCTGGAAACTGCCTTTATTTACGAAACTGCCACTGCCCGAAACCGCCTCTAATTTTGTGCTGTCTGCGTATAATACGCAGGATCCTGCATATAATACGCAGACAGTAGCCTGACATGTGTTGATTTCTGCGTATTTTCCTCCCTGGCTGCGTATTTCACCTCCCTGGCTGCGTATAATACGCAGGGCTGCGTATTTTTCCATTTTCCTGCGTATTTTCTTCCCCTGGCTGCGTATAATACGCAGGATGCTGCGTATAATACGCAGACAGGGTCTGAAACTGGCCAAAAATCCTCCCTCTGGCTTGCTGTCTGCGTATAATACGCAGCATCCTGCGTATAATACGCAGACAGCAAGAAAAACTGCTCTTTTCTGCTCCGTTTTGCGTTTTGACCCGAAACTTGTCAAAATTACCAAAATACCCCTGGGTCAAAACCGCTCCAAATTCCGCCCAATCCTGACTCTGGCCATAGGAAAACTGCTGCCTGAAATTGGGAGACAAAATCTGAACTTGACTCCGGAAACCCGGGCCCGGTGCCAAAATGACCAAAATACCCCTAGGCCAAAACTGTCCCGGAAATCGTCCCGAACATGAAATAGTTCTCACGACTCCAGACACCGGAAACCGAGATTCCTTACTCGGACGTGGCCTGTCTGGGACCCACACTTGACGGGAGTCGGTTTTTTGGCCGGACTCCATTTCAGCATTATAACCTGTTTTCGGAAAGCCCTTGACGTCTCCGTTCTTTTGCCCTTGGTTTCACTTCAAAATTCCAAGTCAAACTCAAGATATTGTCAACCGAGCGCATCCCGGTGATTCTCGGTTTTGGCGTTTTCAGCTTCCTCGGTCGGTTTTCACTGCTCGTTTTTCCTCCAGTCTTTCCGTTTTCCATTCCACTCTCCCTTTTACCAGTCTCGGTCAAATCCTGTTCCGAGCATTTTCTGCACGTTTCCCGAGGCGAACCTGGTTCAGTCTCGGCACGCATCCCAATGCACTTCCCGAACCTGTTCCTGTAAAGACAACATGAACAAACCCGTGATCATATCTCGAAATGCGTGAAATAAGCAGAAATTTACGAAGAGCAAATAAACATCTCGTTCTAATTTCCGAGGCTTTCTGAGGGTGAATTCTGGCTAAAACGCGGTTTTCCAGCACACATACACGTCTTTTCAGGCTATAAGATAACCCCTATTTGGGCGTTATCAAATACCCCCACACTAAACTTTGCTCGTCCCGAGCAAACTCTAGCAATATACTACCAATGCATATTATCCCGAATCAATTCAGAGCGGTGTAACTGCACTTATTTAAAAACAGTGTATATTTTTGGTGAGACTGGGCAATCTCTTCAACTCAAACTGAACATCATCAAGTTCTCATATTCCCCTCGATTTCAGAAACTGCGGTGATCGGAAGAACTCGCGGCCAGCCTAGGTTAGGAACAAGCACGAACACCACTTACTTCCGCTTTTGCACGCAAACCGAACGTATCCCTAACGCACACCTTCCGTGCTTTTACTCCGGGTGTAATGTAAATCTGTCGGCTTTGGGACGGTAGGATAAGTCATTTAGAAGCGATGTCCTAAACGTCACAGCACACTCACACATACCCCAATCTCACACTCCCTCACCAAGATGACGGAAACTGACCCAAATCACCTAAGATTCTAGACACTCAATTTCCCCAGTCTCGGTGTATATGCCGTTCTCGCGGCCACAACTATGAACGAATGTGAAACTGAGATAAAAATTGCCGGCCTGGCGTTTTGAAATAAAATCAATCAAGCACCCTGAATTTTCTGCCTTTGATACTTTTTTTCTTCGTTTCTTTTTTTTTTTCGTTTTCGTTTTCGTTTTTTTTTTTCTTTTTTTTTTTTTTTTTTTTTTTTTTGCGGGGATACACAATAAACAATGTAAACCAGGCCAACTCTATGATAAACCAAAAAACGTGGGGTGGCTGAAAAATACTGAAATAATCTGTAATGACCACCCCCACACTAATTCCGAACCATGTAGTCAATCTGTAAAATATTCGCGCTTTTCCAACCGATCCTCCTCACTCCAAGGATGTCTAAATAGCACAGCGCGTCCTCCAGTAACCCAGTCAACCCAAAGTCCCCCATGTCGTGCGGAAAATTTACGCACTACGGCTCTCCTCCTGTGCTCACGGTGTAATTTCGTGAGTCACCGCCACACCGAAGTGTGCTGCCGTCACTATCTCACGCTTACACACCCTCAAATATATCAATGAAGCTCATCCACTATCAAATTTGACAATTCTGCTCTACCCCAGAAAATCCCCCTCAACTCAACTCCCTCGTGCCATGACGCGTAGGAAAGGTAAAAAATACTAACAATGATGCGAGTATCAAAAAACGGCTTCCTAGGTCAAGCGGTTGCCAAGAAAAGGGTTAATGGATCAACGGGGCTCACTAATGGACCTAAGGCGCGAGACAGGACGTGAGGTCCCCTATAGCCTATCACTCCACCAAATGATGTGGTGACCGTGATGGCGGGTTGACGACTACCTGGTGACGGTGGTCTGGCAACTAGTCGGATACATTGCTCGGGAGACAGCTACTTGCGTTTTCTGGAGTGCATTGGCTCTATTAACTCCCCTAGACAGATTCTCGCAGCTCTTCCTCACCTAAGTTCGTCCACTTCGGGAAATTTTCTATCATTAAGCTCTCTCCAGTTTTAAGCTAAATCCTTCACCCAGTCTCAAAATTTTCAATTTTTATCAATTTTTTTTTTAATAAAACGTAATGCAGCTACAACGCCACCACCCCCACACTGGATGGTGCCATGCCCTCATGGTACTAGTCATCAGGCATAAAATCTGGATTGGATGAGCTGGCCTGCCTCATCGAAAGGGAACAACTGGCAGCATATGCATAAAAATAAAGCGAGAGACAGAAATTGAACCTGTGCACCCGGAGTCAGTTCTTACAGGTGCGGAATTTCTCGCAGATTCCGGTGGAGCAGGACCGCTGACCGGCCGCCAGAAAATTTCTCGACGGAAGTTGCCAACCTCCCGGGCTCTGTATGCGCTCTGCAAATGTGCAATCCCCGAGCACCATGTATGTTACAATGTGCTCCCATATGGTCGAGTGTACTTTCGTACACCGGGGTCGATTGCTCTGTTATGCAGAAAAACCGTTCCTGAAAAATCCCCAACTCGTACGAGTCCCTGTGATGGTCGAGTGCAGAACACAACGGGGTCGATTCTTCAAGTTTTCGGAAATCAGCCCTTTCTTCTACGAAATTTTCTAAATTCGCTTCAAACTCCACGGACCTGTATATGGAGGTAGAGAGAGACAAGAGGCCAAAATGGCTCCAACCTGTCGGCCTTAAAAACCCTACGTTTGCCAAAATTACAAAAATGCCCTTCATGTAGAATTTGAAAAAAACTGAAGTTTTGTGCGTATAATACGCATACTGTGCGTATTTTACTCACACAGGGCCATCTGGAGTGATAAAAAAAAATTGCAATTTTACCTGCTGACTGCGTATAATACGCAGGACCTGCGTAAAATACGCAGACAGCAGGTATAATTGATGTTTTTTTTTTTTAGAAAAATCCAGTTTACACTGCTGGCTGCGTATAATACGCAGAAAGCTGCGTAAAATACGCAGACAGCAGCTAAAATAATTTTTCAAAAATAATTTTTTTTTTCAAAAATCAAGTTTTTCTTGCTGGCTGCGTATAATACGCAGAAAGCTGCGCAAAATACGCAGACAGCAGCAAAAAATAAATTTTCAATTTTTTTTTTTTTTTTTGGATTTTTACTGCTGGCTGCGTATAATACGCAGAAAGCTGCGTAAAATACGCAGACAGCAGCAAAAATAAATTTTTCAATTTTCCTTTTTTTTTTCAAAAGTTTGGCAAACTGGGCTGCGGTGTGCGTAAAATACGCACAGTGTGCGTAAAATACGCACACAGCAGCCTAGACATAGATTTTTTTTTTCCTCTCTACCGTATTCATGCTCCGTTTTCTTCTCGTTTTCTGCTCTGCTGTATCTGCACATACTCAATTCAAAGTTAATACCCACTCAGCTTACCTCTCTCAAAATTCAAAACTGAAAATAAAACTGAAATAATTTAAACTAACTTATTACGTTGGGTTGCCTCCCAACCAGCGCTTGTAATTTACGGTCGACGGCCCGACCCAGTTACCTCATGTTTGCTCAAGGGACGTCAAAACAGTCTACCTTGATGTCCGCTTCCGGGCCCAGATATGGCGTGGCCCGGTTTCCGCTCACCCTGCAAGTTGTACTGTCATGCGAATTCTCCAATTCAACCGCATCCCATGAAAGTACCTCTTTGAGGATAAACGGTCCTGACCCCCGGGATCTCATTTTTCCCGTGAAAAGCTGCTTCCGAGACTCGCATAGAAGTGCTTTCTGCCCTTCTTGAAACTGCTTTGGTTGTGCTGAACTTTGATGGCTCGGGAGCGGTTTAAGCTCTCGGGTCGGTGGCTCTTCGAGTGACGGGACCGGGGCCAATTTCTGCTCGCCTTTTCCGTCCAGCTGTAAACTGGACCGATTTTCAGCTTGCATGGCCTGCTCCTCCTGGAGTCTCTCCTCATTCTCTCTATCCACTCTGTCAATCTCAGCCCATAGCTCGTCCATCTCCTCGTTTTCCCAGCTTTCTTCGACTACCTCCACTGCGAAGATGTCTTCATGCTCACAATAATTTGGCAGTTGCAGATTTTTGAAAACGTTGAACTTCACCTTGTCTTCATTAATCTGCATAGACAGTTCTCCGCTCTTGCAGTTTATCATGGCTTCTCCGGTGGCCAGAAACGGTCTGCCCAGAATGAGTGGTACGTCTCCTGCCTCCATGTCCAGAATTACAAAATCTGCCGGAAAAATCAATTCTCCGACTTTCACCAGAATATCTTCAATAACTCCGTAAGCCTGCTTCACGGATCTGTCCGCCATCTGCAGCTTGATTCTGGTGGGCCTGAGTTCACCGATTTTCAAAGTTTTGAAAATTGACAACGGCATCAGATTGATACTGGCCCCTAGGTCACACAGAGCCTTTCCTGTGTAAGCATTACCTAGGGTCACCGGGATAACAAAACTGCCAGGGTCCTTCCTCTTCCTCGGTAGCCCATTCTTCACACAATTGCTGACTTCTGCCGTCAGATTTATCGTCTCAAAATCGCTCATACGTTTCCGTCCATACAAAATATCTTTGAGAAACTTGGCATAAGTGGGCATCTTTGCCAACGCCTCCGCAAAGGGTATGTTGATCTTCAGCTGTTTGAAAATCTCGAGAAATCTGGCGTAGTCCTTGCTATCATCCCTCTTTCGTGTCTTCAAAGGATACGACACCTCTTTGGAGATAGGCACTGTTTCTGCAGCCTTCTCTTTTTTCTGCACTGCATCCTGCTCAACCGAGCCCTTCGGCTGGGTGCGGTCGGCTGAGCTGTTATCCTGGCCAAATACTTCGCGCTCGATTTCCTTCGACTTTTCTGCACGTGCATGGCTAGGATACGGCGGATCCCGTAGTACTAATCCACTCCGAGTGGTGATGGCATTGACCTGAGCACGTGGATTATTTACTGTGGTCGAGGGTAAGTTCCCTGGTCCTCTCTCAGTTAGCTGTTGTGCTAACTGCCCTACTTGTACCTCCAAAGCGTGCAGTGACGTTTTGGTCGTCTGCACGTCGGCAGTCAGGGCGTCCATATGCTTGAACCGGGGCTCCATGGTTTGGAACATGGACTTGATCTCCTTCATCTGAGCGTCGTACTGCTGTGCAGATGGGCCCGACTGAGCCTGCGGTACCGGTGCGGCCTGCTGAGCCGGTGGCTTATGCTGGAATCCCGGTACATAAATTGCGGAATTCGGGTTTCCGTACCAGAACACGGGATGATCTCTTGTACCCGGTCGGTACCGGATCGGTGCCACTGCTGCTGTACGTAATTGGCATCTTCGTTTCTGAGCCCCTCAATGGCTGTGTCCAAATCTGGCCCGTCCACCACTGCATCAGTTGAGTAAACTTTCTTGACCAAATCTTGAACGATCTTGGTTAGATTGTCTATCCGGTCGTCTTCCACTGGCTCGGCTCGGGCCGTGATCCTGCGATCATCAAATAGTCGAGTGTCCTGTTTGGCTAATTGCTTCATCAGCTCATAGGCACCGTCCTTGTCCACATGGTACAGAAAATTTCCTCCGGCTTCTCGGTCAATCCTGTCAGCACTCTCCCTGTCTAGGGCATGGTAGAATACCTGCAGGATCTTCGGGTCTCCGAAACCGTGGTTCGGGCATCTTTTCACAAGTCTCATCAATCTGTCCCATCCGTCTACCACCGTCTCCCCCGTCTTCTGTTTGAATGACAGAATCTCGCTTTGTAACTGGATGACCCGGGAGGCGGGGTAAAATTTGGCCAGAAAATCGGTGACACACCCCTCCCATGTTGTGATGGACCTGGGTGGTCGGGATTCGAGCCAGTCGTTGGCCACTCCGTATAGGCAGTACGGGAACAGAATTAGCATGAGTGCCTCTGCTTTAACTCCCTTATACCGAACTTTGTTGCAGTAGTCCTCGAATTTCCCGATGAAGTCGTTCGGGTCTTCGTCAGCTTTGCCATGAAACGGGCAGAGGGTCTGAACAGTCTGGATGGTGGAGGGTTTGATGTCAAAGTGTTCTGCGGTGATCTCGGGCACCACAATAGCTCGCTCATGCCCCCCCCCCCCCCCCCCGTGGGGACTTCGAAATTCTCCACCAATGCCTTCCCAGACCGGTTGTATGTCCTCTGGTTGCTCCGGGCAGCAAGGCCTGCTGTGACGAGCTCTTCGATGTACCGAGCCATCTCGGCTGGAGTACGTGTCTCGGGCAGTTCTGGCGTTCTCTCGGTATTGTCGCCCATCCTGAAAAAGTAGAGATCTCAAGAGCAGTGAGATAACGGAAAAATAAAAATAAAATAAAATAAAATAAAAATAAAATAAAATAAAATAAAAACTCTGAAAATTAATTCGTATTACTAAATAAACCCTAAAAAGTCCCCGGCAACGGCGCCAAAAACTTGATGCGCTTTTTAGCGTGCTATTCGCAAGTATACGAATCAAGTAATATAGAGAGTATTTTCGACTCAGATTATCGATCCCACAGGGACTTTGCAGGTTTTTCTAGTAATCAGTTTTAACGAACAGAGTGTAAAAAGGAGGAATATTTTGAGAGTTTGCTTACTAACTAAGTACTGAAAGTAAATAACTGAAACGTAAATCTTTTTTTTTTTTTGAGAATTTTCTAAATAATCTTGAGTTGTAAAACTAGGGTTTGAGATACTAGGTCCCGGGATCCCCTAGGGTCTCTTCAGATTTTCGTTTCTTCGTTTGACATGAAAACACACAGCAGTCTCGTTATCCGTGCCACGTACCAATTGTGCAGTATCTTTTCTTTTCCTGCACGTTATCACAATCCTGCTGTGCACAAGAGATTCCGGCAGGGAGACCTCCGTGTACACCGTACGTAGTGGATCAGGGATCGCACAGGAAGAATAGGGGTGTGTGTAGGGAGAGAGTAAGTCAGTAGCAATGTCTGAGAGAGAGACAGAGGTTTGGCAGAGCTTCCGCGTATGGCAGTGTTGTTCTCCTTTGTATGGAAAGGTTGACGATATATATATACTGGAGAACGTGGCCGTTGTAGTGTGGTTAATGCGCCCATTAATGGCGGCTTAATTAGCTTAACCGTAACGGCACGTTCGTCCGAGTATATAGGAACCGTTAGAGCACGTGGTGCGCGAGTACCGGAACCGTTACGAGGTTGACCGGGTTTGACCGGATTGACCGGGTCTAGGGAGCTCGTGCCATAAATCTCTCAAAACAGTTACTAAAGGTCGCGCGCGGGCTTGGCTCGCACGCGACAGGGCTTACCCTAGCCTCCAAACCACAAATCCCTACAAGTCCCGTGCAGTGGTATGCGAGGGCTCTGTCTCGCAGCCCCCACATGGATCAGCTCGGCTGGTGATCCTGTGTGTGTGGAGCACAATATGGTGTGCTGGATGGTTGCCACGTGGCCTAGATCTGCCATGTCATAAAGCAGTATCTACATTAGCCCCCTTTCTGCGCGTGAAGGCTTGTAGCTGTATAGGCTTCCATGCGCGGAAACCAACATGCGCGTCGTCGTCACGCACCAATTCAAATACGGGTAAATTCAGCCCCCGTGCGTGTCATTATGACCTAAAACCCCTAGAGTCGTGCCGTCTGACCTTTAGGGTTTTAGGCGTGACGTCAGCCCGTCCTGTGATTGCGCGACACGACGGTGACGGTTGCGATTCGACTACTGAAGGGACGCAACCCCTCATTCTTTTGGATAAATACCTTGTATCCCATTATTGCAGAGCATCACTTCTTTCTCTTAAAGTGAATGGTACCCGGAGATCTTCGAGAGCAGATCCAGATAATCGATCATCAGTTCAAGACTGCAAATCGTATTCTTCAATTGTGCATCTCCAAGCAGGCTTCAAGGAAACAAGGTTGGCCTCGTTTACTCTTGATTTAAACTACCAGTGTTCGCCTTGAATCGCATTGAATCTGTAAACCCATGAAGTGTGTGAAGAGGCTTTGATCTTTAAACCTGCTTCGTTTTACTCTTTCGACGATATTGGATCTTGCAACTCCCCAATTTCTGAAATCGGCACTGGAACTGTTTGCATTCCTTTGCATAGATCTCGAATTCCAAAATTCAAACTAACTGGTGTGGTATTTCTCCCCCCCTTTTTTGCCCTTTCGCAGGAATGGCCAAAACGAGAATAACCAGACCTGTCAAGGAAGATGAAGAGATGCCGGAGCTTCCGCGGTCTCTGTGGCGAAAAGCCCCCTTTCTGGGTGGGAAAGATTTTTACCACGCGAGGGTGAAGGCGAAGAGGATGCCTGATCCTGTTCCCGTTGAGCAGTTGTTAACACTGACTCGCCCAGTTAACTCAGCCTTGCTCGAGTTAGTTGGCTCCGAGGATGTGGTTCGATTGGGAATCGAGAACGGGCACTTCCCATACACTGCGATTTCTACTCAGGCGTTTGTCCAGAAGTTGGACTATATGGATGAGTGGACTGACCACGTGTTGGGTAATTACGCCGAAACTCTTGATGAAGCCGGCATTTTCTTCGCTGTTCGTGCTATGAAGGGTGCTGCCGTGAAGTTGGATCAGTCCATGCTTCTAGACCTTCTGTCCCGCTATTCGCCTGCGACTCACACGTTTCACTTTGCTGAGTTCGAGGCTGCCCCCACGCTCGAGGACGTTCAAATGCTGTATGAGCTTTCCCCCATGGGTGAGGTGGACCCCTTGAGTCACTTAAGGACATCTGCGGAATTAACCTTGTACGCGCAGATGGAGGAGTGCTTAGCAGAGGTGAAGAAAATCTCCACTCGGTGGACCAGTACAAAACCTCTTCCGAACTGGCAGCTAGTTGATACGTCTGCGAAGAATACCTGGAACAAGTGGTTGCAGTACTTCTTCCGAGACTATGCGAGCAGCAATATTACTAAGAAGCTTTTGAGCGCGAACCCGGAGGCCGAGAATTACATAGAGGGCAAGGGCTATCACCTGACCCTTTGTGCTTTTCTTTGTGCTTGGCTGTCGAGATTTCTGATTGATGGTCACCCCCATGACGGGGTCTTCTACCATGTGCTGCCACTTGCGGTGAGGCTCGCTCTTGGCCAGAAAGTCGCACTTGGACCCTTGGTTTTGGGCACGCTATATTACAGGCTGGATCAGCTGGTTCTGGCGATGAAGGAATCGCGCGGCCGTCTCGATGTTCTGACCTTTGTCAATATCAGCTTTTTGACAATGTGGGTTTTTGAGCGCTGGCCGTCTTATGCTCCAACTCCCCTCCCACTTGAGAAGTGGTGTCCCCCAGGCGAGACGAAAGCGCTCAACAGCGGAAGGGCTGCGAGATGGTTTGGGGCAAGCAACACCAAGTGCACTTGGAGTTTGATATGCGACAAGCGAAGGGAGTTCACTGCCAGGCCTTACGCCACACGTGTTGAGAATGTGCGGTGGTTTCCGAAGCTATACCCCTCCGAAGGCATGGTCTTGTCAGAAGACCTTCTCTTTGAAAAGGGATCGCATTTCCACGAGCGCTATCGTGAGTTCTTTTGCTGGTGTCTGCGAGGTTCTCTTCCTGCACTTGCAGAGCATATTCGTGAGCTCGCGCCACGATATGAAAGGCTTACAGTGGATGTTGACCCCACTCGGGTCTCTCCTCAGTTTGGTTTCGATGCGGTGGCCCCATCAATCTGGCCCCAGTCTATCGTTAGAGGGTGCTACAAGCGCTTGCTGACAAAGGAATGCAAGACGGTCCTTATGAGCAATCTTCCCTTTGAGCAGCCTGCGGGAACTCGCAAGGGTGGTTGTTCCCAGAATTGGATCGCATACTGGATTGCCCAGCATACGAGGATGGAGACGGAGGCGGCGGCGCAGCCAGGAAGGGCCCCCTTGATCAAGAGAAACTCTTTTCCGTTTCGCCCCAATTGCAGTTTGAGCGAGTCTGAGTACGGTTGCTACTCGTTGTTGGACCGCGAGAACCATTTGTGCCCTGATTTCATTCTGAAGGAGCAAGTCGATGCCATCAGGAAAGGTGACACGCAGGTCATCAAATATAGCAAGGCGTTTGCTGAGGTAAGCAGTTTCCTCGTGTGCTTTGAGCTCTTTGATTTGCTTGCACTGATGCTTTTTGTTCTGTATTGTTTAGTGTCATGTGCGGAGGTTCGCAGCTGGTGACCGTTCCGAATCGCTGGTGGATACCATTGTTGCGACCAGAAGAAGGGGGGAGTCGTATCGGCTAGCATGGAGGATGGATGCCGAGGTCGAAACAAAAGTTCGCGGGGTCATGAACACTTTTGCTGACTCGCTGATAGACAACCCTCCGGCTCCGTCTCCTCCTAGAGATGACCCGTCCCCTCCAGCGACTGCGGCACCGAGAGCGAAGAGGCCTAGGCAAAAGGGGATTACGATTTCTTCCCCTAGGAGCGTTCCAGCTTTGCCCCCAGCGAGGTCCCTTTCTGTCAAGGACAAAGGTAAGGGTCGTATGCCCGGCAAGGTGCGAAAAGATCTCGCAGTTGAAACCTTCGTTCCATTCAATCAAGAGAAAGAGGAAGAGAGGCAGGAGCCCCAAGCAAGTAATGAAGAAGAAGAAGAAGGAACAGTTGTGATGCGCGAGGAAGAGTCAGGAGGTACTTCCGCCGCATTTTCTTGTCCTTTAGCATAACTTCTATACAGTTCTTTTCTTTGAAACAAAAAAATGTATTCGCAGATGATGATGATGAAGCCGTTGGTGGCCTTGTGACCAAGAGGCAAAAGAGAGATGCCCAATCTGGCATTTCAGATGATCCTATAAGCGAGGATGTTCTTGCTGAGTCCCGGAGGACAGCCGCGGAGGCTGCTGAAAGAAGAAGGCAGCGAGAGGAAGAGGAACTCGAGCGTGTGAAGCAGCGGAGCCTCGAAGAGCAGCATGTCGACGACTTAGTGCGTCCAGTTGGTGAGGAAGACGAGCTTCCCGAAGAAGTGGCTCCTCATGTGGAGGAGGAAGATGGGGTTCCTGGAGAGGACACAGCAGAGCTAGAGCAAGTCCAAGCGGACTTCGCAGAGATCGCGGGTGGCGATAAAGGTGAGATCTTCAATCTCGCAGTTACTTATAGGGATGTAATTGTGGGTGCGTTAAAGCACGGTGTGTCAAAGCCTGACATTCGCCGTTGGTTGGTAAGCAAATGCGGAGAACCCTCAGGTAATTATTTTGAGTGATATGCGCATACTAGGCTTTAGTCACTTGAAGCAAAATCATGACTGGTTTGCTCGCGTCCCAGGTCACGCTTCTCTTAAAGATTTGCTTAGTGAAGATACACTGATAGGGCACGGTTCCACGTCCCTAGTGTACGATGAGGATACCTTAATCCCACCTTCGCGTGGAGGTGCTTATTCTTAGCTTCAGCAAAGATAGTGAAATAACTTATAACACAAGTTACCTCATATTGTCGCATTTGATATCGCAGGTCATGCTGAGGAACCTGAGCTGGAGCAGAGAAGTCAGCCTTCTGCATCCCATGTTCCAATCTCGAGTTCTCATACTGAGAAGCCCGTCGCGGACGCTGGACATGTAAGTGAGCGTCTCGAGGACGTCATCGAGCTCTCCGATGATGTCGAAGCTGATGCTGTGCCGATGGACGAAGGTGTCCGTACCGGTGGTGGGGAAGAAAGGACAAGTGATGCTAATGTTTTCGCACCTGAGAATGTCTTTCGCCCAACGACTTCGGCTGTTCCTGTGCCTCCGTCAATGACTGAGCCGGAAGCACCTATTCCTGCGTGGAGCATTTGGGGCTCGCAGGTTGGGAACGTAGTCGCAGCTGGTGCGGCCTACACTCTTCCTCCTGACTATGAGAGGTTGGAGCTCGCAGCTGATAGGAGAGCCATGGAGCGAGGGCAGTCTTCGAACAACCCGGTGGCTCGCATTCCCTCTATTCACCAAATTCTGGAAGGCACCGGTAAGTAGAGATTTACCATTCGCACGTCGTATTATTTGCTTGCGAGTTCTGACATTACAACTCGTTTTTGATGTCTCAGGTTTGAAGCAAACCGATGTAGACTGGGTGGTTCGAATGCGCCTCAGATACCCCCGCTCGTTCGTGAGGTGTCTGGAGATCGTTCCTTTTGACAGGAGGCTATTCCTTACCGAAGCCATTTGGATACTGGAACAGCTATGTGCGGCTACACCTGCGACCATTTCGGCCCAGAGTGCTGAATTGCTGTGTGGCATGTGCCAAAATCTCGTGCTCAAAGTCCAAGGCAGACTTGGTTTGAAATTTCTCAAGGACAGAGTTACACTGATTCGCGCAGCTGTAACCTTGAATCTTGGGCACCAGAATCTCGCAGCTGAGATGCAGAAGGTGGAGCAGCAAAAGCAAAAGGTTGATGAAGCTTTGAAGCTGTATGACGAAATGAATGCCAAGTGCGAGCAGCTAAAGCAAGAAGTGCATCAAGTGGAGAGGCTGATCGAGCAGTTCGAGCCCCAGGACTCCTTAGTCAAAAATTTGTTTTGACTTTTCGTATTTTTTTTTTTTTTTGAAGAGAAAGGAAAATGGCTGAGACATTAATGTAATGTTTTGAACATTAATGTGATATTGCTAGGGTTTCTCCCCCTTCTTTTTTAACAACAAACAATGAGTTTGCCCGTTTTGCCCCTTTCGGGATTTGATTGGACATTTCTGTGCATATCCAATTATGACATCAGCAATTGATTCTTTGCTTGATTTTCGCGCTAATTTCTCGGCAGATAAGCACGCTTCCGTTGGGAAGTCCATCCGAATCATGACTATCCGTCATTTATTAGGATACGCAACTGAATCGTCGTAGCCTTTAGTAGGGTAATTGATTGTTACCGCTTTTCAAGGCGTAAGTGATTGAACTTACCCTCTTTTTGAATTTGCTGACTCATCTTAAGCAACCGAAGAGTCTCCACAGGGCCTATATAAACCCTGCCTTTGTCATTTGGGTTCTTCATCCCAAACATGTGCTTTGCCGTGAGTCCTTGCGACTGCTGGCTTCAACGCTTGTTTTTCGTTGATTCATGGCAACTTCAAGCTTTGAATCCTGAGTTTGCGCTTTGTGCTATAGAAATAGTTTCCAAGATCCACTTTATGAGGCTTATTGCTGTTTATAACCGTCATAAAGAGGATGCAGATAATACCTCATGTGTGTTCGAAGAAATTTCTTCGTGTATTATGTGTGCAGGTCATGTTTCCGGCCGCCTCGTGGTGAGGTGCAGCGCCGAAGTGACCGTGCTACCGTCTCGTAATGAACGGCGGAATTCTTCTTCAGCATCTCCAGAGAAGAATCCCTCGCCCTCAAATTTGTGAGGTCGGGGTGCTCGTCAATGCCCTTGTCCAACACGACAAGGAGTCCATCACCAGAGGAATGACTGCTTCGCCTGTTTTGCGGAGTAGCATCTGTCGGAACAGGAAGCTCCTCCGGCGCCTATCTTGATCAGACAGAGGCTTTAGTCATTCTTTGGGGTCCTGGGCATATTGTATCCCTGACCTTGCTGCTAGGGATGTAGCGAATGGCGAGTTGATCTCTTCGCGGCAGCATCCCTTTTGCTATAGATCTTTGGCCGCAGATTCGCACGCTGTGCTGCCGGTATCAAGACCGGTGGATTCTCTCTTTTCTTAGCCGAGAGTTTCCTTTGTGCATCCCTGGCTGATCAGCCATTTTTCGAATGTATTGTAAGCCATGTTGGCTGTGTAGTTAGATGCGAGCTTTTCGCTTGTAAGCTGCTATCTAGATAGACAAATTGTAAGTCATTTGACTCATGTCGATAAATAGTATTTGTATCAGTTGTTCTTTGCAACAAAATACAATTTCGCATGCGCTTAGGCTTGTTTTGCCTTGCATAATGACATGTTATGATTTCACATATGCGATGTCAATTCACAGATATTTCGCTAGATCATTCGAGATCGTAATTTCGCCGCTGCGCCATCTTGACGGATGGGCTTGTAATTGATCGTTGTAAATCGTATGAGATCGCGTTCACAACGTTGTTATCGTTCCAGATAATTTTCCAGAGATCAATCAAGATCGTTGTGCAAATTGCTATCATAGAAGATAGGCTTTGTTTGAGATCGTTTCTCGCATAAACTGCTGTCATAGCAGATGGATCTTTAGAAGATCTAGCAAGATGACTCTGCACTATGTTGCCATCATATCAGACGGGTTTGGATAATTAACCAAAATTGCTATCGTAACAGATAGGCTCGAGAAGAACACTGTAAGATCGCATCTGTATAGCCCGCTAGCTCAAGAGATAGGCGTTAGATGGTCGATTGAGATCGTTTTTTGTACTCCGCTGCTATCGCAAAAGATAGACTTTGGATGATCATGTAAGATCGTGTTTTCGTTTGGGTGCTATCGCAAAAGATAGGCTTTAATGATCACTTAAGATCGCGTTCGCATTTGATTGCTACCACGAGAGATAGGCTTTAGATGACCGCCTAAAATCGCATTTGCGTTTGGCTGCTATCGTAAGAGATAGGCTTTAATGATCACTTAAGATCGTATTCGTATTTGATTGCTACCATGAGAGACAGGCTTTAAATGATCAATTAAGATCACATTTGCATTGGCTGCTATCGTAAGAGATAGGCTTTAGATGATCAATTAAGATCGCATTTGCGTTTGGCTGCTATCGTAAGAGATAGGCTTTAATGATCACTTAAGATCGCATTTGCATTTGATTGCTACCATGAGAGATAGGCTTTAAATGATCAATTAAGATCGCATTTGCATTGGCTGCTATCGTAAGAGATAGGCTTTAATGATCACTTAAGATCGTATTTGCATTGGCTGCCATCGTGAGAGATGGGCTTTAGATGATCACTTAAGATCGCATTTGTAGTGGTTGCCATCGTAAGAGATGGGCTTTAGATGATCACTTAAGATCGCATTTGCAGTGGTTGCCATCGTAAGAGATGGGCTTTAGATGATCACTTAAGATCGCATTTGCATTTGGCTGCTATCGCAAGAGATAGGCTTTAATGACCACTTAAGATCGCATTTGTATTTAATTGCTATCATCAGAGATAGGCTTTAAATGATCGATTAAGATCGCATTTGTAGTGACTGCCATCGTAGGAGATGGGCTTTAGATGATCGATTGAGATCGCGTTTGCTATCATATGAGATAGGCTTTGATGATCAATTAAGATCGCGTTCGCTATCGTAAGAGATAGGCTTTGATGATCATTTAAGATCGCGTTCGCTATCGTAAGAGATAGGCTTTGATGATCATTTAAGATCGCGTTCGCTATCGTAAGGGATAGGCTTTGATGATCACTTAAGATCGTGTTTACATTTGTTACTATTGAAGCGCATAAATCATTGTTAACAGTCATAACAAATTAGATAAAGCGATATAAACGGCTAGAAAATATGAACTTCTCATTTGGGAGAATTCTTTTATTACGACATTCTCATATGGGAGAGATAGGATTACAATCCTCTCATATGGGAGAGGAGATTGCGAATATCGTAGCCACATGAGACATTAAGCAACGTTATCATAAAACGTATGAAATAAGAGGAGTCAAGGATAGTACTTCTTGATCCAGCGCATGTTGATTGAGCTTGGAGTTGAGGTTGTGCCGTGCAACCTTCGTATGCTGCAGTAGCCGCTATCCAAGACTTCTGTGACTTCGAAGGGTCCTTCCCAATTAGCTGCGAACTTTGGGTGAGTTGCTTCTCGCATGCAGTGGTCAGATGCGCGCAAGACCAGGTCGCCAACTGCGAAATCCCGTCGCTGGACTGTCTTGTTGTAGGCGCGAGCGATTCTTTCTTGGTACCGCTTGTTAGTCCTTTTGGCTTGTTCTCGCTTTTCTTCCAGCAAGACTAAATCATGATCGCGTTGGTTTTCGTAGAGCGCGTGGAAGGCCAGCCTTGCCGAATTGACTCTGACCTCCGCAGGTACCACAGCTTCAGCCCCATAACATAGTAGAAATGGCGAGGCCCCTGTGGGTGTCCTTGGAGAAGTTCTGTAGGCCCACAGAGCTATGTTAAGAGAGTCGGCCCACTTCTTGTGGTCATCTGCGACCATCTTGCTCAGAATTCTCAGCAGCGTTTTGTTAGTCGCCTCGGCTTGCCCGTTTCCCTTTGGATAATAGGGGGTAGAGCATATCTGCCTGATATTGTACTCCGCAAGTTTTGTAGCTACCTGACGATTAACAAAAGGAGTACCGTTATCTGAAAGAATAGTATTCGGGATTCCGAACCTGCATACGATGTTTTCCTGGATGAAGTTGACCACAGCCAGCGCGTTTGCCATCTTCAGTGGTATTGCTTCCACCCATTTAGTGAACAGCTCAGTTGCGGTGAGAATGAAATGGTTCCCATGTGACGTTGGTCGGATGGGACCAATGAAGTCCAAAGCCCATGTGTGAAATGGCCATGGCGTTCCTAGTGCATGTAGGTCCACGGCGGGAGCGTGCACTAGGTTCCCTTTGAATTGACATTCTTGGCAGCGTCGCACCTTGGTGCGGCAATCGACTTCCATCGTGGGCCAGAAGTATCCAATTGAGAGAAGCTGTCTGCATAATTTCGCACCTCCCTGGTGTTCCGCCTGGTGGGAGAGGTCCATGACTTCTTGTGCTTCCCTATCGTCTAGGCATCGCAGCAAGTTGCCTTCATGACCTTTTCGCCAAAGCAGATTTTCTTGAACCACATATCGAGAAGCTTTCCTCTTCAATTTGTCTGCCTCTTTTCTCGATTCGGGTATAGTGCCTTTGGTGAGGAATTCAAACAATGGCTTTCTCCAGTCTGTGTCGTCGTCGATTAGAGCGACAAGAAGAGAATCTTTGATTAGTGCGCAACTTTCGCACTTCCCTTGTATCAGGGCTGCGGCTGTAGACATGCTTGGCCAATGAATGCCGTATCTCTGAGCTTTCCTGTAGATTGACACCTCGCTTTCTCCGCAAGCGTGCTGGTGAATCTTTTCTAACAGCTGTTGTCCCTCTTGTTCGGAGACACATCGCATGAGTATTCCTCCAGGACCCTTGTAGTAAAGGGTGTTGTCGTGGATACAGTATCCTTTCGTGAGTGCCCAGCCCTCGCTGCTGGTGCCTTTCGCAATAGCTTGCAGGATTGCTTTTCGCCAGTCTGCGTCATCCATGTGTTCGTCGTCGCACGCATCTTCTGTTAATGCCGACGATGTTCGCACTTCGATGGAAATCCTTGCGGGGCATTTGTCTATGCTGACCTTAGATCCCAGAGTTGCTAAGGCGTCTGCATGCCTGTTGTCCGCTCGGGGTTTGTGCTCGTATTTCACGTCGCAGAATTGCTGCATCAGCTTTTGCACTAGGGTGCGGTATGGTAGGAGGTTGATCTCTTTTAAACCATATTCGCCCGAGGCCTGTTTAACAATCAGTTTAGAATCTCCCATGACTGTTAAGTTGCTCACTTCCAAAGCTTTCGCTGCACGGAGTCCCGCGATCAGGGCCTCGTATTCCGCCTCGTTGTTCGTGACTGCGAAGTTGAGTTTTGCGGACATCTGTATGACTTCCCCGTCCGGCTTTGTCAAGACTATCCCAATGCCTCCGCCTTTTCTGGTTGACGAACCATCAAAGTGGAGGGTCCAATAGGGCACGTCTATCGCGTAGATTTCAGGGCCTTCGAGTTCTTCCTCGATCACAGGTTCGTGACTGTTGTCAGGAAACTGTGCCAGCAGATCTGCTACCGCCTGCGACTTGATCGCTCTTGGTTTTACGCATGTGATATCGTATTGAGAGATGGTCATGTACCATTTCGCCAATCTCCCGCCCGGAGTAGTGTGAGTTAGCAGGTATCTTATGGGGTCGCTTTTGGTGACCACCACTACTTTGTGCGATGCAAAATAGTGTCTCAACTTTTCTATTACGAAGAATAAGGCAAGGCAATGACGTTCGATGTCCGTGTACCTTGATTCAGCAGGCTGCACAATGCGAGAGATGTAATAGATAGGCCTCTCTTGTCCTTCATATACCTGGGCCAAGAGTGCTCCTATAGATCTCCTTGTTGATGTAAGATATAGCAGCAGCGGCGATCCCAGTTGAGGCGCGATCATAATCTTCGGGGATGTAAGTATCTCCTTTAGCTTTTCGAATGCGGCTTCATGGTCAGGAGCCCAGTTGTACGCGGCATCCTTCTTGAGAAGAGTGCTGAAACAGCATGTGATTTCGGCGATTGCTGGGATGAATCTCCGCAGATATGACAATTTTCCCAAGAATGTTTTCAAGGCGCTTTGGTTGTGAGGTGGCGTCATGCTGGTGATGGCTGACACTTTCGCAGGGTCAGGCTCGATCCCTTGGCGATGGACCACGCACCCCAAAAACTTCCCCGAGGTTACGCCGAACGCGCATTTCATGGGGTTCATTTTCAGTTGAAAGCTCCTGCATCTGTTGAATACCTTTCGCAGGTCTGCAAGGTGATCTGCTTCATGCCTGGATTTGACTACCAGGTCATCCACATAGAATTCCACTTCTTTGTGCATCATGTCGTGGAATAGGGCCATCATGGCCCGCTGATAGGTTGCGCCCGCATTCTTAAGACCGAATGGCATTACCGTATAGTTGAATACCCCCACGGGAGTGATGAATGCAGTTTTCCTTGCATCTTCGGGATCCATCTTGATTTGATTGTACCCGCTGAAGCCGTCCATGAAACTGAACATGCGATGGCCTGCTGTTGAATCGATAAGTAAGTCGATGTTAGGCAGTGGGAAATCGTCCTTAGGGCAGAAGCGATTGAGATCGCGGAAGTCCACGCAGATGCGGAGCTGTCCGTTCTTCTTCACCACTGGCACGATGTTGGCCAACCATGTGGGATGGTGATTTGGCTCTATGAACTTGGCATCTAGGAGTTTAACGATCTCCTGCTTGATCTTGACGTTGAGCTCCGGCCTGAAACTTCTGGTGCTTTGCTTGACCGGTTTAGACCCTGGGATAATGTCTAAACGGTGCATGGTGATGCTTGTGTCCAGACCTGGCATTTCATCGTATTCCCATGCGAATACGTCCTTGTATTCAGTTAAAAGCTGTAGCAGCCTTTGTTCCTCTTCGCTTGTGAGGTCCGCACTCAGGAAGACTGGCCTTTTCTTTTCCTCGTTCGGGCTGAGGAACACCTCCTTTAGCTCTTGCTTTTGCGGTCGCGGCCTGTCTTCCATGCATTCGGGCGCTTCTTTGAGTTTCTCGTCCGAAACGATCTGTGTTGGCTCTTCTGTCAGCGCAACTTGCTCGATTTGATTGATTTGCCCAGGGACACCCTCATGCCCGTGTGAGGACGTCCCCGCGCACCTTCATATGCGATAGCATTTCTTCCCGTTGGCGTAGAAGCTCTCTATCTCCTTACCCTCGGGGTCGTGCTTTGCAATCCTCTTAAGAGTGTACACATTCTTCCGATGATATGCGATGCGCGGCACCTCTTCGTGTGTAGGCGGCTTTTCGTTTGCATCTCCCCTTGTCACCATCACGCCCGCAGGTGACTGGTCCTTGATGTCCTCCCAGAGAGGCAAAGGAGTAGGGTTGAATGGTCCGGGTGTTTGCTCGTCCGCCATCTCGGTGAACCACACCGCCTCGCTGAGATGTGCTTCGTCCAAGTTGAACGGGTTAGTTGAGGCTGGTATCTCGACAATCCTGTCGTTCCAGATAGCTTTCATCACCTGGTGAGCCGTGGAAGGGATTGCGTCGAAGCGATGAATCCAGGCCCGACCAATGATCATGTGATATGTGGTGTTCGCATCTATGACGTAGAACTTCGCCGAACACTTGATCTTACCAATCTGAACGCCTAGGCGGATCCATCCGATCGTCATTCTAGAGTCGCTTCCGAATCCCACCAGCGGGGATGGACGTTTGACCACTTTGTGCTCGGGGATCCCTGCTAGCTTCAGTGTGTGGAGTGGAACAACATTGACCGCTGCTCCTCCATCGACGAATGCTCGCTTGAACTCGACGCCGTTGATGATGGCGGTCACGTACAGGGGCCTCTGATGGCTCGCATCTGTCTTCTTGTCGCTGGCAGAAAAGGTCATAATCTTTTCTGTGGAACGGGATGCCCTGATGACCTTCCCGTTGGAGACTACAAGTTCCTCTTCGTAGTCCTCCGCTATCCTTAAGATTGCCTTTGTCATATCCGATCGGCATTTTTCGGAGAAGTTCATCTCGTCGAAGAATTTGTTGAAGCCATGCGACCCTTTCATGCGGTCGGCACGCTCATCCTCCGTGTCCATGCTGTAGTCTTCCTCTTCATGGACTTCAGCAATGATGGGTAGACCATCATCTGCGATTTCTTCCAGGTCCACTATTGAGATCATGGCGACCTCCTTGCCTTTTGAGCCCGAATCTGTATGGGCAGGCAGTGGGTTGTTGCGCACATCCTTCCGGTGGTCGCTGACGATGAGTTCGCCGTGCTTCATCTTCTGGTCGAACGCGAATCTGAGCTTCTTGCACTCGGCTGTGGGGTGCATGACCTTGCCGTGGTATTCGCACCACTTAGGGTCCCTCGTCATCTCCTTGGAGGGTTTTTGCTCTAGCGGTGGCAGGATGCCGTCTTTACGCCACTGTCTACAGAGATCGCTTGCTTCCTCCACCGAGCATGGCAGAGGCGGTGCATCGAAGTTTCCGGCTTTTGCTTGTTTCTGAGGCGAAACCGCGTTGACCTCAGCTTCGCGTCCTCGCTTGTAGCCGAATCTGCCGATCTTGTAGGTGGTGCCGCTCGCAGGTCGTTCTGGAGCGCTCTTCTTTCTCTGTCTCTCGACGATGGGCTCGATGTTCATCGTGCACTCGATGAGCTTTGAGAACGTGGGTGTTTGCAAATTGATTAGCATGCTCTTGTACTCATCTCGCATGCACTGCAGGCATATCTCTACGAGTCGGCTTTCGAGCATGGGATCCTTGCACTCCAGAGATTTCGCTCTGAACTTCTTGATGAAAGTGATCCCATCCTCCTCGCGTTTCTGATACATCCGCGAGAGATGGATCATCGTCACCTTCTCCTCCATCTGGAAGAACTTAGTGTAGAACTTCTGGACCATGTCGTCCCAGGTCTTCACGGATCCGGCCTCCAGTGTTCGGTACCATTTGTATGCTACATTCCCAAGAGTCTTTGGGAATTCTCGCATCAGCAGTTTGGGGTCAGCTCCATACGGACCCATGACATCAATGAAACGCATGACATGCTCATGGGCGTTTCCATTGACGTCCTCGAACTTATCCCAATTAGGAGCCTTGTACCCCACCGGGTTAGGCATGAGATAGATCTCCCGTGGAATGGGCGGATCGTTGTCTAGCTTCGGGATGATGGTATCCGCGAGCGACTGATGAGCCAAGATGGAGTCCACGCGCTTCTGCAAAGACGTCATGCATTCTGGAATGCTCCCCTCTGTAGCTGGCGAAGGGGTTGCCGTAGGCGGTGGCGACACATATGCCGCCGGAGGATTGGGAGTGTATTGACTGCCCGCGTTTCCCCAGATCGTTGCTGGTGGAGGCAGAGTGTATTGCGAAGTTGGGTTGGACGCCAAAGCCGTGGGCTGAGAGGCGTGAGCAGCAGGGGGTAGCATCTGCGCCGTTGACCCTTGGACCGAAGGCAGCTGTGTGGCCGACGGTGGAGTCTGCAGATGAGGATTGGGGGGCGTGGCCGATACTCCCAATCCTGGAGCGGTAGGGGTACCTCCTCCCTGAGGGATAGCGGTAACCGGTGGAGGATTTGGTGCAAGGGTGTTCAGAACGGCCAAAATCCGTTCCAATTGTGCAGATTGAGACTTGAGAGCTTTTGCCTGACTTTGGACAGTGGCGTCCAAAGACTCTAAAGTCGGCGCCTCGCCGGGTGTCGTCGGAGTACGGCGGACTTCTTCTCCTGAGGGAGTTTCGGCAGAAGGCGATCGGTTGCTGACATCGTCTTCCTGAGACATGGTTGCTTTTGCTGGTAAGTTCACGTCGGGTTCACCAAAATGTGCACAAGAGATTCCGGCAGGGAGACCTCCGTGTACACCGTACGTAGTGGATCAGGGATCGCACAGGAAGAATAGGGGTGTGTGTAGGGAGAGAGTAAGTCAGTAGCAATGTCTGAGAGAGAGACAGAGGTTTGGCAGAGCTTCCGCGTATGGCAGTGTTGTTCTCCTTTGTATGGAAAGGTTGACGATATATATATACTGGAGAACGTGGCCGTTGTAGTGTGGTTAATGCGCCCATTAATGGCGGCTTAATTAGCTTAACCGTAACGGCACGTTCGTCCGAGTATATAGGAACCGTTAGAGCACGTGGTGCGCGAGTACCGGAACCGTTACGAGGTTGACCGGGTTTGACCGGATTGACCGGGTCTAGGGAGCTCGTGCCATAAATCTCTCAAAACAGTTACTAAAGGTCGCGCGCGGGCTTGGCTCGCACGCGACAGGGCTTACCCTAGCCTCCAAACCACAAATCCCTACAAGTCCCGTGCAGTGGTATGCGAGGGCTCTGTCTCGCAGCCCCCACATGGATCAGCTCGGCTGGTGATCCTGTGTGTGTGGAGCACAATATGGTGTGCTGGATGGTTGCCACGTGGCCTAGATCTGCCATGTCATAAAGCAGTATCTACACCTGCAGACTGTCGGATTCCTGTTAAGCTGCCTAAATCTGCAGTCTTGTTCTAAGGCTGCTAGGGTTTCTAACCTGTCCTGATGGCCCGGGTCAAATTCTCTAACAGTTGGTCTCAACGATTTCAAGCTAGTCCTAACTCCCCTTCGCTAGTCGGCCCATCGGGGTAAGGTGCTAAATTCTGTCTTCTCTTCCTAACCCTAACCAGACGTTTTCACCTACCGGCTCGGGTCTGTAGCAATTCTGGGTGATCAAGCCGAGCATGCATGAACAGTAAAATTCAAAGACAGAATAACGAATAAAGCTGCTGATATTAAGATAGTGCAATCATGAATTCATAGTCAAAACGTAGAACTAATCTCTGAAAACGAAACCCTGGGTTCACCGAGAACCTAGGTAAAAAGTTTAGCTACTGAAATTCATATGTAAATAACACAGTTTTTGAATAGAGAGAGAATAAGATCAAACTAGGTCTTCGAATCTGGAATCACGTTTCCGTGCTCTCCGGGGATGTTCCGACTTCTCCGTGGATGTGTTATTGTGTGTTGATTGTCCCCTTCAAAACGAGTCTGGACGAGTCTTTATATAGTGCTGAAGACGTTTCTGGAAACTGCCTTTATTTACGAAACTGCCACTGCCCGAAACCGCCTCTAATTTTGTGCTGTCTGCGTATAATACGCAGGATCCTGCGTATAATACGCAGACAGTAGCCTGACATGTGTTGATTTCTGCGTATTTTCCTCCCTGGCTGCGTATTTCACCTCCCTGGCTGCGTATAATACGCAGGGCTGCGTATTTTTCCATTTTCCTGCGTATTTTCTTCCCCTGGCTGCGTATAATACGCAGGATGCTGCGTATAATACGCAGACAGGGTCTGAAACTGGCCAAAAATCCTCCCTCTGGCTTGCTGTCTGCGTATAATACGCAGCATCCTGCGTATAATACGCAGACAGCAAGAAAAACTGCTCTTTTCTGCTCCGTTTTGCGTTTTGACCCGAAACTTGTCAAAATTACCAAAATACCCCTGGGTCAAAACCGCTCCAAATTCCGCCCAATCCTGACTCTGGCCATAGGAAAACTGCTGCCTGAAATTGGGAGACAAAATCTGAACTTGACTCCGGAAACCCGGGCCCGGTGCCAAAATGACCAAAATACCCCTAGGCCAAAACTGTCCCGGAAATCGTCCCGAACATGAAATAGTTCTCACGACTCCAGACACCGGAAACCGAGATTCCTTACTCGGACGTGGCCTGTCTGGGACCCACACTTGACGGGAGTCGGTTTTTTGGCCGGACTCCATTTCAGCATTATAACCTGTTTTCGGAAAGCCCTTGACGTCTCCGTTCTTTTGCCCTTGGTTTCACTTCAAAATTCCAAGTCAAACTCAAGATATTGTCAACCGAGCGCATCCCGGTGATTCTCGGTTTTGGCGTTTTCAGCTTCCTCGGTCGGTTTTCACTGCTCGTTTTTCCTCCAGTCTTTCCGTTTTCCATTCCACTCTCCCTTTTACCAGTCTCGGTCAAATCCTGTTCCGAGCATTTTCTGCACGTTTCCCGAGGCGAACCTGGTTCAGTCTCGGCACGCATCCCAATGCACTTCCCGAACCTGTTCCTGTAAAGACAACATGAACAAACCCGTGATCATATCTCGAAATGCGTGAAATAAGCAGAAATTTACGAAGAGCAAATAAACATCTCGTTCTAATTTCCGAGGCTTTCTGAGGGTGAATTCTGGCTAAAACGCGGTTTTCCAGCACACATACACGTCTTTTCAGGCTATAAGATAACCCCTATTTGGGCGTTATCACGCGTACCCGTTGGAAATATTATTCTTTCCCATTAACTTCATAACCAACATAATTCTGTACTCAATTTAAGGACTTTGTGCCTCCCTTGTGTTTGTACCATGCATCGCAGTGTGCACAACCTCCAAAAACCCACAAATAGGCATATTTGAGTATTGATTTGACTGATAGTTAAGATCTCATTCTTAAAATTTATTATGTATATCCATTTAAAATGCCACTTACTTTTGTTTCTTCGTCGATTGATTGAGCTCAGGGTATCACCATGTGTCCTGAACTACATACCAATGTCAAGTGTGGGAGTTATTTTGAAATAACTTCAAGTTGTGTTCCTCTAAGTTACCTAAAAAGCCCAAAATGAACGAAAACTCGATAGTTGTACGAGTTCAGCCATAATGTTCCCCCGACATGCCAAATTTGATTTAATGTTCTATTTGTTTCATTTTATTGAGACTGGCGGTTTTGAGGTGACACCCAACCATGGGACTTGAACAACGACGGATAGGGTGTAACCGACTATCGACATTGTGAGACTTAACGTTGTGCAAAGTCACCATGTAGTTTAAGTATCCAAATTGGTCTTAACAGGACACATAGTGTTAGTATGTGTTGAATGGTGGAACACATGAGATGCATAGACGTCAATCAAACTCAATTTGGGTAACGCGTACGCGTTGGAAACGTTGTTCTTTCCCATTAACTACATCACCAACATAATTATGTAATCAATTTGAAGACTTTATGCCTCCCTTGTGTTTGTACCATGCATGGCAGTGAGCACAACCTCCAAAATCCCACAAATAGGCATCTTTGAGTATTGATTTGACAGATAGTTAAGATCTCGTTCTAAACATCTACATGTATTTTCTTAAATGCTAAACCCTAGAGAGGGCTCTATCTTAAAATTTATAATGTATATCCCTTTAAAATGCCACTTATTTTGGTTTCTTCGTCGATTGATTGAGCTCAGGGTGTCACCATGTGTCCTGAACAACATACCAATGTCATGTGTGGGAGTTATTTTAAAATAACTTCAAGTTGTGTTCCTCTAAGTTACCTAAAAATCCCAAAATGAATGAATTCTCGATAGTTGTACGAGCTCATCCATGAAATGTTCCCCCATCATGCTGAATTTGATTTAATGTTCTATTTCTTTCATTTTAACTAGACCCAAACATGGGACTTGAACAACGAGGGATAGGATGTAACCGACTATCGACATTGTGAGACTTAACGTTGTGCATAGTCACCATGTGTTGTAAGTATCCAAATTAGTCTTAACAGGCCATATAGTGTTAGTATGTGTTGAATGGTGGCACACATGAGATGCATAGAAGTCAATCAAACTCAATTTGGGTAACGCGTACTCGTTGGAAACATTGTTCTTTCCCATTAACTTCATAACCAACTTAATTTTGTACTCAATTTGAGGACTTTGTGCCTCCCTTGTGTTTGTACCATGCATGGCAGTGTGCACAACCTCCAAAAACCAACAAATAGGCATCTTGAGTATTGATTTGACTGATATTTAAGATCTCATTCTAAAGATCTACATGTATTTTCTTAAATGCTAAACTCTAGAGAGGGCTCTATCTTAAAATTTATAATGTATATCCCTTCAAAATGCCTCTTATTTTGGTTTCTTCGTCGATTGATTGATCTCAGGGTGTCACCATGTGTCCTGAACAACCTACCAATGTCAAGTGTGGGAATTATTTTGAAATAACTTCAATTTGTGTTCCTCTAAGTTACCTAAAAAATCCCAAAATGAAGGAAAACTCGATAGTTGTACGAATTCAGCCATGAAATGTTCCCCGAGCATGCCAAATTTGATTAAATGTTTTATTTGTGTCATTTTAACGAGACAAGGGGTTTAGAGGTGACACCCAACCATGGGATTTGAACAACGAGAGATAGTGTGTAACCGACTATCGACATTGTGAGACTTAACGTTATGCAAAGTCACCATGTGTTGTAAGTATCCAAATTGGTCTTAAAAGGGCACATAGTGTTAGTATGTGTTGAATGGTGGCAGCACATGAGATGCATAGACGTCAATCAGACTAAATTTGGGAAACGCGTACCCGTTGGAAACATTCTTCTTCCCCATTAACTACATCACCAACAGAATTCTGTACTCAATTTGAGGACTTTATGTCTCCCTTGAGTTTGTACCATGCATGGCAGTGTGCTCAACCTTTAAAAACTCACAAATAGGCATCTTTGAGTATTGAATTGACTGATAGTTAAGATCTCATTCTAAACATCTACATGTATTTTCTTAAATGCTAAACGTTGTAGAGGGCTCTATCTTAAAATTTATTATGTATATCCATTTAAAATGCCACTTAATTTTGTTTCTTCGTCGATTGATTGAGCTCAGGGTATCACCATGTGTCCCGAACAACATACCAATGTCAAGTGTGGGAGTTATTTTGAAATGACTTCAAGTTGTGTTCCTCTAAGTTACCTAAAAAGCCCAAAATGAACGAAAACTCGATAGTTGTACGAGTTCAGCCATAATGTTCCCCCAACATGCCTAATTTGATTTAATGTTCTATTTGTTTTATTTTAACGAGACTGGCGGTTTTGAGATGACACCCAACCATGGGACTTGAACAACGAGGGATAGGGTGTAACCGACTATCGACATTGTGAGACTTAACGTTGTGCAAAGTCACCATGTGTTGTAAGTATCCAAATTGGTCTTAACAGGCCACATAGTTTTAGTATGTGTTGAATGGTGGCACACATGAGATGCATAGACGTCAATCAAACTCAATTTGGATAACGTGTACCAGTTGGAAACATTATTCTTTCCCATTAACTACATCACCAACATAATTATGTACTCAATTTGAGGACTTTGTGCCTCCCTTGTGTTTGTACCATGCATGGCAGTGAGCACAACCTCCAAAAACTCACAAATAGGCATCTTTGAGTATTGATTTGACTGATAGTTCGTTCTAAACATCTACATGTATTTTCTTAAATGCTAAACCCTAGAGAGTGCTTTATCTTAAAATTTATAATGTATATCCCTTTAAAATACCACTTATTTTGGTTTCTTCGTCGATTGGTTGAGCTCAGGGTGTCACCATGTGTCCTGAACAACATACCAATGTCAAGTGTGGGATTTATTTTAAAATAACTTCAAGTTGTGTTCCTCTAAGTTACCTAAAAAATCCCAAAATGAATGAAAACTCGATAGTTGTACGAGTTCAGCCATGAAATGTTCCCCGGGCATGCCAAATTTGATTTCATGTTTTATTTGGGTCATTTTAACGAGACAAGGGGTTTAGAGGTGACACCCAACCATGGGATTTGAACAAGGAGGGATAGAGTGTAACCAACTATCGACATTGTGAGACTTAACGTTGTGCAAAGTCACCATGTGTTGTAAGTATCCAAATTGGTCTTAAAAGGCCACATAGTGTTAGTATGTGTTGAATGGTGGCAGCACATGAGATGCATAGACGTCAATCAGACTAAATTTGGGAAACGCGTACCCGTTGGAAACATTGTTCTTTCCCATTAACTACATAACCAACATAATTATGTACTCAATTTGAGGACTTTGTGCCTCCCTTGTTTTTGTACCATGCATGGCAGTGTGCACAACCTCCTAAAACCCACAAATATTCATCTTTGAGTATTGATTTGACTGATTATTAAAATCGCATTCTAAACATCTACATGTATTTTCTTAAATGCTAAACCCTAGAGAGGGCTTTATCTTAACATTTATAATGTATATCCCTTTAAAATGCCACTTATTTTGGTTTCTTCGTCGATTGATTGAGCTCAGGGTGTCACCATGTGTCCTGAACAACATACCAATGTCAAGTGAGGGAGTTATTTTGAAATAACTTCAAGTTGTGTTCCTCTAAGTTACCTAAAAAAGCCCAAATTGAATGAAAACTCGATAGTTGTACGAGTTCAGCCATGAAATGTTCCCCCAACATGCCAAATTTGATTTAATGTTCTATTTATTTAATTTTAACGTGAAAGGGGGTTTTGAGGTGACACCCAACCATGGGACTTGAACAACGAGGGATAAGGTGTAACCGACTATCGACATTGTGAGACTTAACGTTGTGCAAAGTCACCATGTGTTGTAAGTATCCAAATTGGTCTTAACATGCCACATAGTGTTAGTATGTGTTGAATGGTGGCACACATGAGATGCATAGACAACAATCAAACTCAATTTGGATAACGTGTACCCGTTGGAAACATTATTCTTTCCCATTAACTACATCACCAACATAATTATGTACACAACTTGAGGACTTTGTGCCTCCCTTGTGTTTGTACCATGCATGGCAGTGAGCACAACCTCCAAAAACTCACAAATAGGCATCTTTGAGTATTGATTTGACTGATAGTTCGTCAAGTGAAGGAGTTATTTTGAAATAACTTCAATTTGTGTTCCTCTAAGTTACCTAAAAAATCCCAAAATAAATGAAAACTCGATAGTTGTACGAGTTCAGCCATGAAATGTTCCACAAGCATGCCAAATTTGATTTAATGTTCAATTTGTGTCATTTTAACGAGACATGGGGTTTTGAGGTGGCACCCAACCATGGAATTTGAACAACGAGGGATGGGGTGTAGCCGACTGTCGACATTGTGAGACTTAACGTTGTGCAAAGTCACCATGTGTTGTAAGTATCCAAATTGGTTTTAAAAGGCCACATAGTGTTAGTATGTGTTGAATGGTGGCAGAACATGAGATGCATAGACGTTAATCAAACTCAATTTGGGTATCGCGTACCCGTTGGAAACATTGTTCTTTCCCATTAACTACATCACCAACATAATTATGTACTCAATTTGAGGACTTTGTGCCTCCCTTGTGTTTGTACCATGCATGGCAGTGTGCACAACCTCCAAAAACCCAGAAATATTCATCTTTGAGTATTTATTTGACTGATTGTTAAAATCTCATTCTAAACATGTACATGTATTTTCTTAAATGCTAAACCCTAGAGCGGGCTCTATCTTAAAATTTATAATGTATATCCCTTTAAAATTTCACTCATTTTGGTTTCTTCATCGATTGATTGAGCTCAGGGTGTCACCATGTGTCCTGAACAACATACCAATGTCAAGTGTGGTAGTTATTTTGAAATAATTTCAAGTTGTGTTACTCTAAGTTACCTAACAAAGCCTAAAATGAATAAAAATCGATAGTTGTACGAGTTCAGTAATGAAATGTTCCCCAGCAATGCAAATTTGATTTAATGTTCTATTTGCTTCATTTTAACGAGACCCAACCATGGGACTTGAACAACGAGGGATAGGGTGTAACCGACTATCGACATTGTGAGACTTAACGTTGTGCAAAGTCACCATGTAATGTAAGTATCCAAATTGGTCTTAACAGGCCATATAGTGTTTGTATGTGTTGATATGGTGGCACACATGAGATGCATAGACATCAATCAAACTCAATTTGGGTAACGCGTACCTGTTGGAAACATTGTTCTTTCCCATTAACTACACAACCAACGTAATTATGTACTCAATTTGAGGACTTTGTGCCTCCCTTGTGTTTTCACCATGCATGGCAGTGTGCACAATCTCAAAAAAAAACCCACAAATAGGCATCTTTGAGTATTGATTTGACTGATAGTTAAGATCTCATTCTAAACATCTACATGTATTTTCTTAAATGCTAAACCCTAGAGAGGGCTCTATCTTAAATTTATAATGTATATCCCTTTAAAATTTCACTTATTTTCATTTCTTCATCGATTGATTGAGATCAGGGTGTCACCATGTGTCCTGAACAACCTACCAATGTCAAGTGTGGGAGTTATTTTGAAATAACTTAAATTTGTGTTCCTCTAAGTTACCTAAAAAAATCCCAAAATGAATGAAAACTCGATAGTTGTACGACTTCAGCCATGAAATGTTCCCCGAGCATGCCAAATTTGATTTCATGTTTTATTTGTGTCATTTTAACGAGACAAGGGGTTTAGAGGTGACACCCAACCTTGGGATTTGAACAACGAGGGATAGGGAGTAACCGACTATCGACATTGTGAGACTTAACGTTGTGCAAAGTCACCATGTGTTGTAAGTATCCAAATTGGTCTTAACAGGCCACATAGTGTTAGTATGTGTTGAATGGTGGCACGCATGAGACGCATAGATGTCAATAAAACTCAATTTGGGTAACGCGTACCCGTTGGAAACATTGTTCATTCCCATTAACTACATCACCAACATAAGTATGTACTCAATTTGAGGACTTTGAGCCTCCCTTATGTTTGTACCATACATGGCAGTGTGCACTACATCCATAAACCCAGAAATAGGCATCTTTGAGTACATATTTGTCTGATTGTTAAAATCTCATTCTAAACATCTATATGTATTTTCTTAAATGCTAAACCCTAGAGAGGGCTCTATCTTAAAATTTATAATGTATATCCCTTTAAAATTCCACTTATTTTTGTTTCTTCGTCGATTGATTGAGCTCAGGGTGTCACCATGTTTCCTGAACAACATACCAATATCAAGTGTGGGAGTTATTTTAAAATAACTTTTAGTTGTGTTCCTCTAAGTTACCTAAAAAACCCAAAATGAATGAAAACCCGATAGTTGTACGAGCTCAGCCATGAAATGTTCCCCCATCATGCAGAATTTGATTTAATGTTCTATTTCTTTCATTTTAACAAGACCCAAACATGGGACTTGAACAACGAGGGATAGGGTGTAACCGACTATCGACATTGTGAGACTTAACGTTGTGCAAAGTCACCATGTGTTGTAAGTATCCAAATTAGTCTTAACAGGACATATAGTGTTAGTATGTGTTGAATGGTGGCACACATGAGATGCATAGACGTCAATCAAACTCAATTTGGGTAACGCGTACCCGTTGGAAACATTGTTCTTTCCCATTAACTTCATAACCAACATAATTCTTTACTCAATTTGAGGACTTTGTGCCTCCCTTGTGTTTGTACCATGCATGGCAGTGTGCCCAACCTCCAAAAACCCACAAATATTCATCTTTGAGTATTGATTTGACTGATATTTAAGATCTCATTCTAAACATCTACATGTATTTTCTTAAATGCTAAACTCTAGAGAGGGCTCTATCTTAAAATTTATAATGTATATCCCTTCAAAAATGCCTTTTATTTTGTTTTCTTCGTCGATTGATTGATCTCAGGGTGTCACCATGTGTCCTGAACAACCTACCAATGTCAAGTGTGGGAGTTATTTTGAAATAACTTCAATTTGTGTTCCTCTAAGTTACCTAAAAAATCCCAAAAAGAATGAAAACTCGATAGTTGTACGAGTTCAGCCATGAAATGTTCCCCGAGCATGCCAAATTTGATTTCATGTTTTATTTGTGTCATTTTAACGAGACAAGGGGTTTAGAGGTGACACCCAACCATGGGATTTGAACAACGAGGGATAGGGTGTAACCAACTATCGACATTGTGAGACTTAACGTTGTGCAAAGTCACCATGTGTTGTATGTATCCAAATTGGTCTTAAAAGTCCACATAGTGTTAGTATGTGTTGAATGGTGGCAGCACATGAGATGCATAGACGTCAATCAGGCTAAATTTGGGAAACGCGTACCAGTTGGAAACATTGTTCTTTCCCATTATCTACATCACCAACATAATTATGTACTCAATTTGAGGACTTTGTGCCTCCCTTGTGTTTGTACCATGCATGGCAGTGTGCACAACCTCCAAAAACCCACAAATATTCATCTTTGAGTATTGATTTGACTGATTATTAAAATCGCATTCTAAACATCTACATGCATTTTCTTAAATGCTAAACCCTAGAGAGGGCTTTATCTTAAAACTTATAATGTATATCCCTTTTAAAATGCCACTTATTTTGGTATCTTCGTCGATTTATTGAGCTCAGGGTGTCACCATGTGTCCTGAACAACATACCAATGTCAAATGTGGAAGTTATTTTGAAATAACTTCAAGTTCTGTTCCTCTAAGTTACCTAAAAAGCCCAAATTGAATGAAAACTCGATAGTTGTACGAGTCCAGCCATGAAATGTTCCCCCGACATGCCGAATTTGATTTAATGTTCTATTTGTTTAATTTTAACGAGACAGGGGGTTTTGAGGTGACACCCAACCATGGGACTTGAGCAACGAGGGATAGGGTGTAACCGACTATCGACATTGTGAGACTTAACGTTGTGCAAGGTCACCATATGTTGTAAGTATCCAAATTGGTCTTAACAGGCCACATAGTGTTAGTACGTGTTGAATGGTGGCACACATGAGATGCATAGACGCCAATCAAACTCAATTTGGGTAACGCGTACCCGTTGGAAACATTGTTCTTTCCCATTAACTACATCACCAACATAATTATGTACTCAATTTGAGGACTTTGTGCCTCCCTTATGTTTGTACCATGCATGGCAGTGAGCACAACCTCCAAAAACTCACAAATAGGCATCTTTGAGTATTGATTTGACTGATAGTTCGTTCTAAACATCTACATGTATTTTCTTAAATGCTAAACCCTAGAGAGGGCTCTATCTTAAAATTTATAATGTATATCCCTTTAAAATGCCACTTATTTTGGTTTCTTCGTCAATTGGTTGAGCTCAGGGTGTCACCATGTGTCCTGAACAACATACCAATGTCAAGTGTGGGATTTATTTTAAAATAACTTCAAGTTGTGTTCCTCTAAGTTACCTAAAAAAGCCCAAAATGAATAAAATCTCGATAGTTGTACGAGCTCAGCAATGAAATGTTCCCCCAGCAATGAAAATTTTATTTAAGGTTCTATTTGTTTCATTTTAACGAGAACCAACCATGGGACTTGAACAACGAGGGATAGGGTGTAACCGACTATCGACATTGTGAGACTTAATGTTGTGCAAAGTCACCATGTAATGTAAGTATCCAAATTGGTCTTAACAGGCCATATAGTTTTAGTATGTGTTGACATGGTGGCACATATGAGATGCATAGATCAATAAAACTCAATTTGGGTAGCGCGTACCTGTTGGAAACATTGTTCTTTCCCATGAACTACATAACCAACATAATTATGTACTCAACTTGAGGACTTTGTGCCTCCCTTGTGTTTTTCACCATGCATGGCAGTGTGCACAATCTCAAAAAACACACAAATAGGCATCTTTGAGTATTGATTTGACTGATAGTTAAGATCTCATTCTAACATCTACATGTATTTTCTTAAATGCTAAACCCTAGAGAGGGCTCTATCTTAAATTTATAATGTATATATCCCTTCAAAATGCCACTTATTTTGGTTTCTCCGTCGATTGATTGATCTCAGGGTGTCACCATGTGTCCTTAACAACATACCAATGTCAAGTGAGGGAGTTATTTTGAAATAATTTAATTTGTGTTCCTCTAAGTTACCTAAAAATCCCAAAATGAATGAAAACTCGATAGTCGTACGAATTCCGCCATGAAATGTTCCACGAGCATGCCAAATTTGATTTAATGTTCTATTTGTGTCATTTTAACGAGACAGGGGGTATTGAGGTGACACCCAACCATGGAATTTGAACAACGAGGGATAGGGTGTAACCGACTGTTGACATTGTGAGACTTAACGTTGTGCAAAGTCACCATGTGTTGTAAGTATCCAAATTGGTCTTAACAGGCCACATAGTGTTAGTATGTGTTGAATGGTGGCACACATGAGATGCATAGACGTCAATCAAACTCAATTTGGGTAACGCGTACCCGTTGGAAATATTGTTCTTTCCCATTAACTACATCACCAACATAATTATGTAATCAATTTGAGGACTTTGTGCCTCCCTTGTGTTTGTACCATGCATGGCAGTGAGAACAACCTTCAAAAACCCACAAATAGGCATCTTTGAGTATTGATTTGACTGATAGTTCGTTCTAAACATCTACATGTATTTTCTTAAATGCTAAACACTAGAGAGGGCTCTATCTTAAAATTTATAATGTATATCCTTTTAAAATGCAACTTATTTTGGTTTCTTCGTCGATTGATTGATCTCAGGGTGTCACCATGTGTCGTGAACAACATACCAATGTCAAGTGTGGTAGTTATTTTGAAATAATTTCAAGTTGTGTTCCTCTAAGTTACCTAAAAAAGCCCAAAATGATGAAAACTCGATAGTTGTACGAGTTCAGCCATGAAATGTTGCCTCAGCATGCCAACTTTGATTTAATGTTCTATTTGTGTCATTTTAACGAGACAGGGGGTTTTGAGGTGACACCCAACCATGGGACTTGAACAACGACGGATAGGGTGTAACTGACTATCGACATTGTGAGACTTAACGTTGTGCAAAGTCACCATGTGTTGTAAGTATCCAAATTGGTCTTAACAGGCCACATAGTGTTAGTATGTGTTGAATGGTGGCACGCATGAGATGCATAGATGTCAATCAAACTCAATTTGGGTAACGCGTACCCGTTGGAAACATTGTTTCTTGCCAGTAACTACATTACCAACATAATTATGTACTCAATTTGAGGACTTTCTGCCTCCGTTGTGTTTGTACCATACATGTCAGTGTGCACAACCTCCATAAACCCACAATAGGCATCTTTTAGTATATATTTGTCTTATTGTTAAAATCTCATTCTCAACATCTACATGTATTTTCTTAAATGCTAAACCCGTAGAGGGCTCTATCTTAAAATTTATAATGTATATCCTTTTAAAATGCCACTTCTTTTTATTTCTTCGTCGATTGATTGAGCCCAGGGTGTCACCATGTGTCCTGAAAAACATACCAATTTCAAGTGTGGGAATTATTTTGAAATAAATTCAAGTTGTGTTCCTTTAAGTTACCTAAAAAAGCTTAAAATTAATGAAAACTCGATAGTTGTACGAGTTCAGCCATGAAATGTTCCCCCAGCATGCCAAATTTGATTTAATGTTCTATTTGTGTCATTTTAACAAGACAAGGGGTTTTGAGGTGACACCCAACCATGGGACTTGAACAACGAGGGATAGGGTGTAACTGACTATCGACATTCTGAGACTTGACGTTGTGTAAAGTCACCTTGTGTTGTAAGTATCCAAATTGGTCTTAACAGGCCACATAGTGTTAGTATGTGTTGAATGGTGGCACACTTGAGATGCATAGACGTCAATCAAACTCAATTTGGGTAACGTGTACCCGTTGGAAACATTGTTCTTTCCCATTAACTACATCACCAACATAATTTTGTACTCAATTTGAGGACTTTGTGCCTCCCTTGTGTTTTTACCATGCATGGCAGTGTACTCATTTTGGGCTCTTTTAGTTTACTTAGAGAGATATAACTTGGAATATTTTAAAAATAACTCCCACACTTGAAAGTGTTATGTTATTCAGGACACATGGTGACTCCTTGAGTTAATCAATCGATGAACAAACAAAAAGTAAATAAAATTTTACAGTGATAAGTATATTAAAAAATAAGATAGAGTGATCTCTAGGGTTTCGGATTATGGACATTATAATCAGATATTTAGAAGGATATTTTAAGACACAGTCAAACATGAACGCAAAGATGCCGATACTTGTGTTTTTGGAGGTTGTACACACTGTCATGGCAATACTAAGATAATAATAACCCAATAATACAAAATAAAATTTATTATGACACTCCACAACTGAAGAAAAAAAATTATTTGTTACATTAAGATGGAGCCTTTAAATTATTTGTATTTGTGTGTAAAAATGTAGATAGTACTTTTTGAAAAATTTGAATTTTGAAAATTTTGAAGCGAGTTGTCCCATCCTCTTCATTACATGCAACCACCACAACACAATGACTTTTTCCACGATTTTTTTCTCTCAAAATCTCTCTCTCAAACTCTCTCTCTCTCTCTCTCTCTTTCTCTCTCTCTCTCTCTCTCTCTCTCTCTCTCTCTCTCTCTCTCTCTCTCTTCAGTTTCCCGAATTCCACTTCCCCTTCCATCTCTATCACAAATCTATGGGGGACCTGGAAGATACAGGCGTTGCGGAGCATATTTCACCTTCCAAAGACATCGAACAGGTGACAAACTTCCGATCGAGGAGGAGGTAAGTCCGGTTAATTTGGAAGTCCATTTAACTGCAAATCCCCTCACTCCTGTCTTGAACCCAACCAAAGATCGAGGATATAGCCCTCAAGAACCTGTAGGAGATGTCAACCAACAAGATGGTGGCTCCAACACGGAAGAGGGAAACCCCAGTAAAACCGAAATTGGAGGAGAGGATTCACATGAAGAATCAAAGGAGGCACACCCTAACTCCACTGACGCAATTGGTAGACAAAACTGGGTTGATTCAACAAAAATCCTTCCTTTATCAATGGTTGAAGGACCACAGTTCGAGGATGCTAGTGGCATAATCCAATTGGCCGATGCTGCTTCCTCAGTTGAGAGGATAAAGAATTCAGAGACGAAAAACATTGAGAGGAAGAAGAAAGACAAGAAGCAGCTTCATTTCGGTTCGGAGGAGGACAAAATTGAGAACATCCCAAGGAGGTCACCCCGGAAAAAGCCACCCCCACCAAAACCATTTAAGAAAAGGGGAAAGAAAAAGGTTTATAAGAGAAAGAGCTTCGAAGATGATGTGAAGAACATCCAGCACACACCTGATTTGACATGTTCATGTAAGTAATCTTCTATTAAAAACATGAACTTTAATATTGAATCTGCTATCTAAAGTATTGCTGTTCCTAACTCCAGTAATTTGTTATGCTGACAATTAACTGTTAATTGCATTTTCTTAATTATTGATAATTCCTATTATTGTTATAAAAACTGATATCCTTTTATTTGCAATTGCTTACATATGAATGTTAATTTGCAATTGTTTACATATGATAGTGAGGAGAGTAAATATGCTTACAAATTGAAAGGGAAGGATATGCCTCCCCAACTTTTGGTACAGATGTATGCACTATTCTGCAATTTACCACAGGAGCAACGAGACACCTACGAGAAAAGAGCCTTGGAATCCTCTAGTGATGAGGATCATGATGTAAGCAAATACAGCTTTGACAAGAGGAAGAATAAGAAGGACAAACAGATTGAAGAGCAAGAAGATGATGAGGAGGAGTCAGATGAGGAAGAGAAGGAAGAGAAGGGAGACGAGGAGGAATACAAGGGAGATGAGAAAGAATACTTGGTAGATGAAATGGATGAGAGTGATGATGAATCTCACCATGGAAATGATGAATCTCACCATGGAAATGCCATGAATGCTTACATCAGATTCAAGTATGATTTTACTCTCGCAAAAAGTTTGTTAAATAATGTGTCTATTTTTCTGCAATTAATTTCTTAAATATTAAAATCTCAATCTAATATATTTACTGCCCTTTCTGTTAAAGTTTGCATGTTATTACTTCATCTCTAATGGCTTTCGCTTTAAATTTAATTGTTTGTTGCTGTTTGATTTTTTTGTATGTCTCTATAAATTTAAGTTATGGGTTGAGTTTCAAAATTTTTGTAGTTCGGAAAATAGACCCTAAAATAAGGATGACCAAAGAGGTCCTAGAAAGCATCAACTTGGAGTGGGACTGCATGACCAATATCCATAAGGAACCTTATCTCACAGCGGCTGCCAAATAAAAAAACAAGCGGAAAAGGGAAGGTACTTTGAAAAGAAAGTCGGCAAGGGAGAAGGAAAAGTTGAAGAAGAAGGCGGCTGAAGCCAAGTTGAAGGGTAAGTGAGAAAAAAAGTTGAAGAATCCACGGCGATTCCAGAGATACATGAGCCTGCCCTCTGTTCGCAATCTTTTTAAAGAAAAGCCAGTTGAAAAAAATGCATGGATGCACGAAGTGGGCCTTGGAGGACTCCAGCACCTAAAGATCACGGAAACCCCAGAGAAATTTAACCACTTCATTTACAAGTGCTTCGATACCGACGGGTACTTTAAAGCGCACGGCCGCACCGTGGAGATAACACCGGGAGTTGTCGGGTGGCTATTTGGAATCCGATGCTACGGAGAAACAGAGTTCCCGGAGGCCGATCCGCTTGTTCTCCCTGAGTTGAAGAAAGTATCAGCCTCGGTGAAGACAACACAACTTTCGGTGAGTATGTTCTGTGGTTCCAGGCGGATGAGAACAGGCTGCTGTTAAATGATGAGTGGAACCAAAGGGCTGTTTGCTTGATCTTGGGTGCACCCGGGAAGCCGATAAAACGAGCAGGAGTCCGGAGAAGTCTTGCTAAACTTGTTGTTGATTTGGAGCACCTGAAAGAGGTCAACTGGGCAGCCTTATGGCTTGGTCACTTTAGGACACCACAAGTTAAGGATCAGACTGGAACAACCCTTCGCGGAACTGGTTGTGTGCTGATTCTTTTGGTAAATCTCTAACTCTGTTTCAGTTATTTTAATCATGAAGTTTAAAAAAATAAGGCCTATTTATTAAATGTTGCCATCTTAATTTTACTTTTCTAGCTTTTGTACATGGAAAAGTTCAGCCCAAAGTTTCTGGAAAATCCAAAAGGATGCTAGGAAAAGGTAGAAAGTCCAAGGTTGAAATTCTGGGAAACCTATGATGTTTCTAAGAGATGGAAGTATGTCTCACAAAACCAGAATGTGAGTGAACTTTAACAATTATATTAAAATGTCATGTTTATGTATTAAGATTACTATCTTAAGTTTATGTCTCTCAATTCTGTTTTTCTATGTAGTTGAAGTTGAAAAAAAGTGATGATGAGCCCAAAATTGAGAATGTTATTGCACCAGTAGTCCAACTACTGCCTTCACCAGAGTACTTTTGGAAGAGCATTATGGGACAGCTGGTTGAAAATTTCGACAAAGAGTATTTTTTGGCCCTGTGGAAGGAAAAGGATAAGGCTGAAGAGAAGAAGAAGGATGAGGAGGAAGAAGAGAAGAAGAAGAGAAGAAGAATGAAGAAGATGAGAAGAAGGAGGAAGAGGAAGGGCGTAAGAAAAAAGGGGGAAGAGGAAGGAGCTCAGAAGAAGAAAGAGAAGGAAAATTGTGAAGAAGAATTAAGAGCTAAGAAGAAGCAGAAGATAGAGGAGGCTGGGTTAACTCTCCTATGAAGGTGGTCTGCACAATCAGCTCCAGAACTGAGGTAAATGTGTTAACCTTGTTAACTTAATATTTGAGATTTTTTTTAAAATTTTTAACACCCCTAATAATTTTGTTGATTTATTAGGTGGCCTCCAATGTACCTCCCAAGAGATTCCTTGTTCATGGTTCTCCGAAGAACCCAAGGGGAAACTTGGTTGGGACTATCCGAGGAAAGGAAGATCGGATCATTAGAGCGTCTTCGAGGATATCGTTGTATAAGCAACACATGAATCTTAAATAATTGACATCTCTCCCATCTATGCCTGAAGCAGAACATTGCTGGCTCCATTACTACATGTCGCACAAGTATGAGAGCACATACGAATACAACAGCAAGAATTTTAATCTTCCACCGTAATTGGCAAAGTAAGTTTTATTTACATTCAAACTTCCTAAATAATTCATATTTGTGGCATGCATTATGTTTGTACTTATGGTTGTGTATGCTATATAATCTGCAGTGAGATAGTTGTTGACATGGGTGGTATGACAAAACTGACGTCCGCATGGCGCCTCCGCAATGAAAAGTGGTTTGACGACGAGGTGATGGATGCTTACATGCAATTCCTTCATCTTCATGAACATAGCCGGGAATTCGAAGGAATCAAGCGGATTTGGTTCCTCGGCACAACTTATTCTGTAAGTTCATTGCCTTGTCATTTTTATGATATCACTCAATTCAAAATTCATCTAGAAAAATATCTGATTAGTTATCATTCTTGTTCAGCCCACAAAAGACCTCAAATACTTCAAGGCGCACGATCTGTCGGGAGGAGAGAGGAGCGAGATGGGATACGTAAGTGTTCCGATTACTATCAATACAAGCTACTTTATTCTTTTGTATAAATTACTTTATTTTTAATTTTTAATGATTAGATCATCGTTCCGTTGAATGTCTATCACCTTCACTGGTTCATGATGGTTATTTCCTTTGTTGACAAAGAAATATTCATCTTGGACTCGCATACTGGAATGGGGTATACTGAGTTACATGTTGCTGCCAAAATTGGGCAAATGCACATAATGCTCACCAACTACTCAGAATACAATGATGACATAACACGCTGGCCGGTATGGTACATGAACGACGATGTTCCCCAACAATCAAATGGGTAATAAGCTAACTACTTAATATTACTAACTAATGTATTTGGATATCTGTCATATATATTAAAGCTGCATTCTATGTTTATCTGTCAGGAATGACTGTGGTCCTCATGTCTGCTTCTTCATGAGTCAATTGAGGGACCTGATTCCAGTTCCAAAGAAGAAGTTCTCTATCCGCGCTCCCAACCTCAGAATCAGGATTGCCAATGAAATGGCGAGATCGAGCTATAACTGCGTATTTAACCAGAATTATCATGGGTTAAAGGAAATCATGGAGGATGAGGACCATCGGTATACATTTTACAGTTTGTACCGCAAGTATCCGACAGTTTCCTTTTTTGCATTGAGGTCTGCGAAGAAGAAGAAGAAGAAGAAGAAGAAGAAGAAGAAGAAGAAGAAGAAGAAGAAGAAGAAGAAGAAGAAGAAGAAGAAGAAGAAGAAGAAGAAGAAGAAGAAGAAGAAGAAGAAGAAGAAGAAGAAGAAGAAGAAGAAGAAGAAGAAGAAGAAGAAGAAGAAGAAGAAGAAGAAGAAGAAGAAGAAGAAGAAGAAGAAGAAGAAGAAGAAGAAGAAGAAGAAGAAGAAGAAGAAGAAGAAGAGGAAGAAGAAGAAGAGGAAGAAGAAGAAGAGGAAGAAGAAGAAGAGGAAGAAGAAGAAGAGGAAGAAGAAGAGGAAGAAGAAGAAGAGGAAGAAGAAGAGGAAGAAGAAGAGGAAGAAGAAGAGGAAGAAGAAGAAGAAGAAGAAGAAGAAGAAGAAGAAGAAGAAGAAGAAGAAGAAGAAGAAGAAGAAGAAGAAGAAGAAGAAGAAGAAGAAGAAGAAGAAGAAGAAGAAGAAGAAGAAGAAGAAGAAGAAGAAGAAGAAGAAGAAGAAGAAGAAGAAGAAGAAGAAGAAGAAGAAGAAGAAGAAGAAGAAGAAGAAGAAGAAGAAGTAAATTTATGTAATGTTGGTGTGGCTTTGTTTTATGAAAAATGTTTCTGTCCATTTGGTTGTTGTGGGTTGTTTTGGATGTCACATCTTTTGTACTCCTCATACGGATTGGTAGTTAGCAGAGTTAAATCAACATTGATGAACCTTCAGCTTTTCCTGCCAAAGTGGCTAGAATTTAAGTATATGGTTGATCTGGTTCATTTATGTTAGGCATTGAATGGTTTTGCTGCCCACAAAATAAGCTTAGTGAATTGTTTCTCTTTAATTTATTAACGTTGCTATTTTAAATCTTAAAACTAAGTTCAAGAATGTTAGAGTTTTAACTCACTGACACCACGATCTTGGTAGCTGAGGAATTTATTATACAACATCCATATATTAATGAGGAGAAAAACGTTTTAGAGATTTCGTAGTTGTTAAGGTAATAACTTAAAGAATTCTTCATGTCTTTATAAAATGTGTTTCCAAAATAGTGCAATACTACTTTTTGGTGGTTGGGGTCTTCTTCTTTGAAAATATGCTATTTTAAGGTATCTCACATTCTTAGATAGGATGGAACACTTTCATATGAACACCTCATATGGCTTGGTAGTTAGCAGAGTTAAATAAACATTGATGAACCTTCAGCTTTTCCTGCCAAAGTGGCTAGAATTTAAGTATATGGTTAGTCTGGTTCATTTATGTTAGGCATTGAATGGTTTTGCTACCCACAAAAAAACTTAGTGAATAGTTTCTCTTTAAATTATTAAAAGTGCTATCTTAAATCTTAAATATAAGTTCAATAATGTTAGAGTTTCAACTCACTGACACCACGGTCTTGGTAGCTGAGGAATTTATTATATTACATCCTTATATTAATGAGGAGATAAACTTTTCATAGATTTCGTAGTTGTTAAGGTAATAACTTAAAGCATTCTTCATGTCTTTATAAAAGTTGTTTCCAAAATAGTGAAATGCTACTTTTTGGTGGTTGGGGTCTTCTTCTTTGAATATCAGGGTGAGAAGGAAGTCAATCAGAGAACCAGTAAGAGAAACAAATCAATTTCAGATGAAAGGGAGCGAAATTTATGAGAGTGGAGTTCGTGGAAAAGGTTTGGTATCTTTGCCTCTTATTATGAGGAAGAAGAATAC
The DNA here is from genome assembly GCA_023055425.1 of Linanthus parryae. Lineage (NCBI taxonomy): Eukaryota > Viridiplantae > Streptophyta > Magnoliopsida > Ericales > Polemoniaceae > Linanthus > Linanthus parryae. The sequence continues at coordinate 78,439,636 of JALGPY010000007.1, read as the reverse complement.
GATTTTGAGGTCTTGGATGAAGATGAATGTTTGGACATCACTCTTACATATAACTATGGAGAAGATACAACCATAAAGTCTATTTTAGAAGTTCCAAATGGAGAGATCATAATGACTCTAGTTATGTAGATAGTAATTTTAAGTTGTATGCAGGAATAATGGTTACCAAGGAAGATGTTATGGCAATGACTTTTGAAAATGAGGTTAAGGCTTATGACTGGTACAACCTCTACGCGCTGATTCTTGGCTTTGGGATTAGAAGGGGAAACCGCAGATATTCTGACCCAGAAACGAAAGAATTCATAAAGTCAAGGCTTACGTGTGTGCCCGACAAGGCTTGCGCTCCGAGAAGGTCATGTACAAAAGAAATGGGAGCATACCAGAAATACTAGGTGTGTCTGTAAAGCTCGTATAAAAATATCAAGAACTTCACCTACCGAGACTTTTAAGGTGGTTCAATTTGAACCCGGTCATTCACACGATCTTTCGGAACCACAATGCACGAGCAACCACCGGTCACACCGAAAGGTCAGCGAGGCTGATGTTGAACAGATCAGATCTTTGAAGGAGGTGGGGATCAAGTTTGCCAAAGCTTTCTTTTGATGGTTAAACAAGCCGGTGGTTATAACCAGTTGGGTTACACACAGACGGATCTTTACAATAAAATGGCTTCCCTGGACAAGATATATTCAAATGAAGGAGATGAGCAGCAGACCTTGATGTACATTGACATTTTGAAGCACACTCACTATGGCGTGTTCAGGAAGTAAGATTAACTTCTTAACTATTAAACATGCTCTCTTATATGTTAAGGTCTAACTAGTATTCTGGTAACTGCTTACTTATTAGTTAAAAGTATTTTCTAAACTATTAAAGGTACACTCAAAAACATTGAATTTAACATCATTTATTTAACTAATCTTTCTGTTTCCTTAAGAATTATTTATTGTGTTTGTAGGTTCAGAACAGGTAAAAATCATGAGCTTCAAAGTGTATTCTGGTGTGATAGGAGATCAGTGGTAGATTACACGAGATTTGGTGATGTACTCATTTTTGATGCAACGTACAAGACCAACATGTATCAAAAACCATTTGTAATTCTATCTGGCGTGAACAATCACTACCAGACGACTATTTTTGCCTGTGCTTTTCTCAACGATGAGACATCAGAAAGGTATGATTGGGTTTTGAAGTGTCTGATGAAGGTAATGAATAATAAGAAGCCTTTGCCCGTCATCACGAATGGCGATTTGGCCATGAGAAATGCAATTCTGAAAAATTTCCCAGTGGCAAGACATCATCTGTGTTCTTAGCATCTTTGTCGGAACGCCCAGGCTAATCTGAAGTTGGGAGAAGCCTTCATGGCTGATTTTAGAAAATGCTTGCGTAGTAGGAAACCTGAAAAAGTTTGGCATGATGATTAGCATGCAATGGTTAACATATGGGACATTGTTGATAGGAATTGGGTCCAAGTCACATATATGAACCGGCACTTGTGGGCGGAGACATACTTGAAGGGTCATTTTTTCTCCTTGCAAACGATGACCTCAAGATGCGAGAGCATCAACAGTTTGACTTTATGTCCCACTCGGAAAAATTGACCAATGCTTGCAAGGGATTCACGACCGGGGTTGACAAGCTACGCAACAACGAGCGTAAGGCACACCATCGCTCCGACCAATCAGACCCTGTGATAACAACAGGTTTCACGGAACTCGAACGCCATGCAGCAGAGGTCTTCACCGAAAATGTCTTCAACATGTTTAGGATACAAGCTCGAAAGGGTATTGATTATAGAGTGTTGGAAGTCAAAACTATTCTAGAAGATAGCTTGGACTTGTTCTACGTGATGAAATGTCAAATCAAAAAATCCCTGGTATGTACATCTGCTTCCATTTACATATTTATATACTATGTACTCATGTACTGCATTTTTATTGCTAAATAATCTTAACATGTTTCCTTACTGTTAGTACTAATATCTTAAGTGTTAAAGGATTGCAATAAATTATTAACGTCACAGTCTGTGAACTATTGTCCTCTTTTATCTACTACCAGGTTACAATCTGTCTATCCTTGTGTTCATTTGTATTCTCATTTCCTTCTTAATTTCTAACCACCCTATCTTTTCTTGCTTCACCAAGTTGTTCAATGTCGTCAGGATAATAGGCTTCTCCGGTGCACGTGTTTTCGTTGGGAAACATCGTATATGATTAGCAAACACATGTTGTTTGTTCTAAAACGAAAGGGTGTACAGAGGATCCCAACCTCTTTAATTGCCAAAAGGCGGACAAAAACTGACAAAGAATTCTACCGAACTGAGCCATCAATGAAGGAGCCTGTTGGGAAGAAAAGTGATGACCCAGATTTGCAAGCCTTGCGACGGGCTTCCACGAGGAGCGAAGTTCAACTGTATCACCATTTGGATTGTACTACAGGCGAGACAATTAAGTTCTTCAAAGAGCATATGTCCGACGGGATTCGGAAAATGCAGAGAATGATTTCTAAATCTTTTCAGGGTACACAAGGAGAGATTAAGAAGGAAGAAAATCCCTATGCCCATGCCAAAAAGGACCCAAGGAGCCTGTTGGGAAGAAAATCCCTATGAATCTGAACCCCCCGGACACTAAATTCCAAAAAGGACCCAAGAAAGACAAGAGAAGGAGGTGTGACAATTGCAAGGAGCTGGGACACAACAGGACAACATGCCCCAATCCTCCGGTGGAATCCGTCGAACAAGTAGACGATCTGGAAGACGATTCTGCACAAATACCACTTGAGTTTGATGTTAAACAAAAAATACTTCTGGTCTCAATCAAGTAGTCAGTCCAAGAAAGACGATCCGGGAGACAATTCTGAACAAGTACCATCTTATTTTAATGTTATTGTGGAATTATTCTGGTATTAATCTTTATACATGCCTTTAAATGACATTTTAGTTGATATTGGTTTGTTTGTAGTTAATTTCGTCGTTATTTATTAACAAGAAAAATCAAATTATTAACAAAGCTATCCAAATTGGAGGCAGTTCCTTCTAGCTTTTTTGAATTATTAACTTTAAGGTAAACATTTCTATCTACGTGTTGCGCAGACATTAACAACTTTATCTAAAACAAGGAAAACTGTTAACAACTTTATCCCCAGCCGAGGTTACCTGCTATATCGGGTAACATTTTTAGTCCTGTAGTAACGGGGACCACAAAAAAAAAAAAAAAAAAAAAAAAAAAAAAAAAAGTTGTCAGTAACCTAATAAGGGACCCACCATAGACAACCCCGAAACTTTTAATGAGTTGCTTTAGACCAAATTTCTTAACAGGGCAATACCGGATTTGAAAAGCATTAATTGGATTCATTACAACTGAAAGAGCGAACGTGTGAAACTTGAGACCCTTAATTATAATCACTATGTTAGTCGGACAGGGATAAGAGATAGCCACTTGAGCAACACCATGATCACAAACTTCGTCAATGGGGTGTTGGCCACAAAGCTGCATCGATGAATAAATAGGATAGTCCAATGATCTAGATCAGTAGCATTCTTTGCCCAGTCTTTCGTTAATCAAATTTAAACTAAAGTTACGAAGTAGCAATTTTTGTGTGATTTGTGTTAATACATATAATAAAAGATGTCAATTAGTGAAAATGTTAAATTTGTAATTTTAGACAAAAAAATAATTAATAGCTTTGTAAGGATCAATTTTAGTTTAGTAAAAATCAGTACTTTTCATCTAAATCGTATCAATAAATTCTTGCTCGTCATTCTAAGCGGCTTTCTCTTAGTTCTCAGTTCCCTTCATTTCCCAGGTGGGTTTTCATCAACCTCCTCCTCCTCCTGCGAGAACTACTTATTTCTCCATTTATCATTCAATGTATGAGACGTTTATTGGTCAAAGTTAATTATTGGGAACGAATAATCGTGAGTACTTCAACAGTTTTCTAATTCTCTTTGAGTGTCTCAACCGTCTCTTGTGACGTTTATATCAATCTCTGCTTCTGTTTATCTAATTCCCTTTCATTAAAACATCACAAGTGGTACCTTCTCTTCATCAACAACAAAATCAAAAAAGGTACCAGAAGCACCAATGTTCAAATCTCCATTAACGGGCTTCTTCCAGAAGACAGATATTGGTCTGGAGGCAAAGCCTGTAACTATAAAAGTAATGGTTGAAGAAAACAATAATCGTGTGGTTTTTGCTGAAGCTGGGAACGATTTTGTCGACATCCTCTTCAGCTTCTTGACCTTACCGATGGGCTCCATCAACAGTCTCCTTCGCAAACAGACGCCACAATCACACGAGGTGGCTGAGATTGGCTGCTTGAACAATATCTACCAGAGCGTAGATTCTCTAAGCACTACCTATCTCCTGATGGATGCAAGCAAGGACATGCTTCTCAACCCAAGGAATCCGTGTGAGCTTGATTGCAGGCGGTTGAAGGTGAATCTCGATGAAACACAGCCGTTGAAGTATTACATTTGTTCTGATCTGGCGTGTAGTCGGAAGGAGAAAGGTGGATTGTTGAGTAACTACAACAATGTCAAATGCAGTTGCGGCAAGTTCATGAATAGAGAAATATTTCGGTCTGATGAACATCTAATGAAATAACCAGAGGAGCATAGAGATGCAGTTTTCCTCAAGGCTTCAACTACTTATATTATTAGTGATAGTCTGAAAATGGTACCGAGTTCACCCGGAGTTCTACTTCAATTTCTGAACGACGCTGGTATCAAAGATGTTAAATGTCTTCAGCAACGCCTTATTGTTGTCGGTTATGATGAGGTAAGTCTTATTTTGGTTCTTCAGGAACACAATGTTAAACATGCTTTTACATCATATAAGTTATACTTCAAATCAATAATAGGCTGAATTCGTCTCTCTTAATAATTATGAAGATTGTTACTGGTTTTCTCTATATGTTATAGTATTATAGTGCTACTAGAGCCCACTCAGAATTTTTAAGACTAGATGTCTTTACCTTTTTGTATTAGGTATTACATCTTCTGCGACGATCGCTGCAATCGGTTTCTCCTTTGACGGATGTGTTTTGTTCAAGTGAAGATTCTTATTCAAAAATGGTTCCATCTGAGCTAAGATTTTGCAAACTCCCATCTAAGGAAGTATGTGAAGACTCCAATGCAAGAATGGAATTGAAGATTTTGTTACATAAGTCCTACAACAAGGTACTCTACGCCGAGGCCTCCGAAGATTTTGTGGAACTCCTCTTCAGTTTATTAAATACTCCTCTGGCAAAGGTAGTTCGCATGTTGGAAGGGAGGTCCTTTTTAGGATCTGTAGATAACTTGTACAGAAGTGTGTGGACTTTGTCTCGAAATCTTCAAAAGTTCGCTCCGGGGATTGTAGGTGCTCAGTCTTACCAAAAACACTTCAAGACAAAATATCTTTGTCGCTCCAAGCTATCAATTTGGCGAAATGAATATTCTTTGAGCTTAGAAGATTACTCTTTCTTCCATGGAAATTCCGGTCATGTGCATTCTCCTTTATGCTTGATTGATCCAATGTCCCCTACAGGCGAAGAGGCAGAGGGAATTTTTTTGAAAAGACCCGCACGGTTCTTGATATCTGATAATCTACAAGTAGAACCGTGGCTTCCTTCAACTTCAAGTATCTCCATACTCAATGATCTCTCTGTACCAATTGATGATATTGAGGAACGCGTAATAACATTCAGCAAACAGGAGGTAACTCATTCTGTCATTATGAACATGATTTATTGATTTGTATGATGCACTATAGACCTCAGAGTATGAAGTTTAACATGAGAACCTTTTTTGGATGCAGGCATGTATATTGTTAAGGGAATCCTTGTTGACTAAATTGGCATTGACAAATTTCGTCTACTTTGTTTCAAAGAAGATGAAGCTCGAAAGAGGATTTTCCAAGTTACAGCTCTAGCTATGTAATAACTTGTGACTCGTCTTCTTGAGTACTGGTGGTTCTTGATCAGTTAACATGTTAACTTGACAGTATGTCTCCTCATGTCTTGTTTGAGCTTTGTTTATGACATGCATCTTGTTAGTAGTGAATTCGTGATTGTCCAATGATCGATTGTGCGTAACATTTGATGTCTGGACATTTTGGCTCAGACGAATTGAACTCTCCTGGATTTAGTATGGGCATTAATTTATATCAACTTATATATAGAGAGTGAGTAGCTTGACCGGACTCCTTCAAATACACTAATATTCATATCTCCTCTACTGTGAAGCAACTCTTACGCATCATTTAACCGTACTGCAAGAGATCTCTAAAGGCATACTGAATGGGGGAATGTTATTACACAAAGCTGGTCATGCCGTGATAAGGTGACATTGACAGAGATAAGGCAGAAGACATCCTGATAAGGTGACATTAAACTTGTTTCTGGAGAGTGACCAAAAATTTCATTCGAGAGAAATGACAGAGAAAACAGAAGTTTGTTTATGATAGATTGCGGCACAGTTTGTTTGCTTCTTATCTGGAACATCTGCCTCTATGCATCAAGATCCTCTTTTCTCAGAAGTTCAAAAAGCTATTGGAATAGTGAATGTGAATAGCTATTTTGAGAGTATTGATGGGGTGGTGCTGACAAAATCAATTCATCTGTTAGAGGAGTGGTAAAGTCGTGATTCATATTATTCTTGCAACTTCAAGTCCAACCGCTAACAAAAGTACTACGATATATCTAGTTCTTTTAGGTTTCATTTTTCAAAATATATATCTACTTAACCACTTTTTCCATTAATACTGCTGCGAAGCAAATCATTTACATTCAAAAATGTCAAATCAAATCTCTGTTCAGATATATATTAGTATGTGCACTGCTAAGTAGATTTCGTGAAGTACCGGGAAGCGATTATCTAAATTGGCACTCCTAAGAGTAAAAACCATTAATTCAGGAGCTAGCGACACCTATATTTGTTGCAAGAGAACCACTATCCACACTCAAGATCTGCCCTGGAGTACTGCCCACACCGCAAAGGAAGAAATGATTGTGCAGGATAGTATGTGGGTACTGTACCACATTTTGTCACTTGGATTTGAGATCTTCGCCACCGCTGATTAGAGAATTTTCCCACTGGAACTTTTTCCTTGTCCACTCTTTGTCAGGCCGACGTTTAAGTAATAATATTGTGCATATTCCAGTTTTACGCACAGAACACTTCAACTCTCTGGCTATTGCATATTGGACACAACAATCTTTCGAATTTGCATACTTTTACCTTATCAGTAAGCATTTAAATCTCATCCAAAGAGAGTGTTGGATATGACTTGAATGGTTGAGGCGGTGGAGTGTGCCTTCGGCAGCAGATAACCCACATTGTCGAGTGCGTTGATTCCCACCTCCTCACATATGTATTTAAAGGCTCATCTTCCTTGCTACAAGACATCAGTGACATACATACAGGTTAGGCGGTTAGCATTAGACAATTTGTATAGTGCGCTTTTAGTGTGTGTCAAATGTGGTGTATTGGGTTGGCCGTCGTGGCTGTTACGGCCACGTTGTGCTTGTAATCGGGTTCTCTCTCAATAAAGTATCGGGTTTTCAGGTCGTGGATGTAGCTAGTTTCACAACTAGTGAACCACGTTTTGTAGTTCTCGTTCTTGATTTCCACGTTTTATTCGTTCTGGCTCGAATCCCCTAGGTTATAACAAACTGGTATTAGAGCATGATTTCATGATCTGGGTGGAGCCAAGAGTTAGGGTTTCACGTTTTGGTGAAACTCAAAGCTAGGGTTTCGTGATTTAGATGGACCTGGCGACCTGGAGGTTGGGTTTCGAGATTCCGCCAAAAACGATGTTTGTTTTGGCGATCAAGACCGAGCTGTTCGTGAGGAGAAACTGGTTCCGTTCGTTGGCCTATGAAATAGGAGACGCAGGTACACCCACCATCTGAAGCCCTATGGAGGGGGCTATCCGGGCCCCTGTTAGAGCAATCAGGCGCGTAACTGATTACGCGTGCAAGGGGTCTGTAAAATCTAACACGCATTCAGTACTGGCGCGAATCCTGTTGGAATAGATGCCCTAGAGGCAATCTTATATTTAGTATGAACATTGTTTTGGCTAGAATATTCATTTATTATATATTGTGATATTTAATATAATGAAGTCCTTAGATACAATGTGTTGTTTATCTTAAATATCCCCAGTCCATTATATTGATTAATAGGACGATCAAATATAGACTAGTATGTGGGTAGATTGATATGGAGATATCAAGTCTAACACATGGGTATGCATTAGGAGTAATGGCATACTTGATTGACCCACAAGGAGAAGGATACATTAGATTATGTCAAGTCACAATCGCTTCTCGTAGTGCTAATATAATTGCATTCCTTAGACTTGAAGTCACTAGATACTCTAGTTGTGGAATAATATGCTTTGATGTTATCAAACGTTACACCGTAACTGGATAATTATAAAGATAGCTATCGGGCATGATAGGAAGCAAGCTTAGAGATCGTAGTGATGTAGATAGGATTTGTCCCTCCCACATAATGGGCTTAAATATCCACGGCCACTCGAGGGATGAGGCTTATAGAATGTCTGGCTAGACTCAGATAAATCAATATGGAGATATTGATGTTATCTGCTAGCATAAGCATATTCCCAGGATCGAGGAACTATGGATTGGATATACGAGTGTGACTATATATGTCTCGTGTCCAATCCGGATATAGAGACAAAGGGAAAGTGAAATATAAGATATTCGGCACAAGAGGTTTGTCGGGATCACTGGCTATTTCTATTAGTTGGGTGGCATGGATGTGTTGCTAGACACCGCTCCATGTTAGTAATAAGTTACTACCAACTAAGTAGAAACCTATGCGGTCACACGTCAAATAGAGTAGAGCTAGATATGGGATTTATTAATATGATTAATTAATGAGAATGATCATTATGCAACACCTTGTAAACTTAGTAGGACTAATTTGCAAGGAAGGGACCAATCCAAGTTCATGGAGAACTAGGAAGGACCTTTATGGAAACAACAAGGAGTTGTTGGAGTATATAAAGGAGGCTCTAGCTTCCTTCCCACTAATTCTGATTTGTTATTAGACACAACACAAAAGAGAGTGGGAGAGAACAAGAGAGAGAGGAAAGACAAGCCTAGGCCGACCGCCCTAGGCCGTCCGCCCCCTCTCCCGTCGGCGCCAAAGGAGGGCCGAACCCCTCCTTGTCCTTGTTGCTTTGATTCCTCTTCCCTCTTCCTCCGGTTCAAGCTAGCACTTGCAAGAAGGAAGAATCTAGATCTCACATCTAGACGTGGATCAACCGTAGAGGCGAGGACATCATTTTTCGTGCGATCTCACAAAACAAAAGGTAAACAATACTATGTCATTTATCATGTTATGATGTCTCCTCCTGACCATCCGTGGTGGGCTTTGAAGTAGGATTAAATTTTTGTTATTCCGCTGCGTTACCTTCGTCAAAACCCAACAGTGGTATCAGAGCCACGGGTCGTAGAGCATAACATGATCTTATGTGTTACGATTTTAGTTTGTACACCGTATTATTGTTTATTACGCGAAAATTGAAAAATAATTGGCATAGTAGATGCAAATTGAATTTAATTCAATATAAACAAGATCCAATTTAACATTGGATGTTAGAATTGGTGAGTTTAATCACATAGGATGTGAATAATTGGGTTCTTGAAAAATTAGGGTTCATGGGCACATAGTTGAAAAGGGGTTTTCAATTATGGAAACAAATTTATGGAAACAAATCCATAAGGAAACAACCTTGCTTGGGCAACAAGGAATAGGGAAGGAGGCTAGGGCCGAAACCCTAGCCGTCCGCCCCCCTCCTTGCGCGCCAAGCAAAGGCCGCGGGCCACAATGGGGCGGCCGGCCTTGGGCTGGGCCTAGTGGCGGGCGGCCGTCCTCCTAGGGGTTCGGGCCCTTGTTGGCTTGAACTCCTTGGACCGTTGTAACCCTAATTACCCAATTCAATTAAAATTGAACAAGCGCGTTAAAATTGGTTTTAACTGTATTGTGTGCTTTGTTACATGGTGGATGGATATGGCCTAGGAGTGTAGATGTTTATTGCTTTATGGTTTGGTTTACGGCCTGCGAGTTTATCAAATTAATGTAATAATTAATTAAGTTTTACGGCCTGCGAGTCGTCTTTCTCCTCGACATGTGAGGATTTTATTATTTATTTATTCTAGATGTTAGGCTAGAATTAGAAATATTTACATGATAGCCAAGAGGATGGAGAAGAAGACTGCAGAACCAAAGGAGCCAAAAGACAAAGAAGACGTCCCCTAGGCGTGCGGCTATGGTGCAGCACATGGAGATGAGCTTGTCACTTTAGGGCAATTGGATATTATCATTGGCTTGATAATATCATTAGTTTAGGGGCCATATCCATGCCACGTTTTTTTATTTTGTGGATGTTTATTATTTACGTCTTGTTATTTATTTTTGTGTGTATGGCGATACTAGCAAAACATTGACAAGATAATAATAAACAAGGTTGGTCTTTTATTGTGGATTGCCCAATCCAAATAAGTAGATCATGTTGATTTGATCAACCAAACAATTAAAGAAAATTAAAATCCCTCAATTAAATATTGTGTTTTGCCTTCTCTTGCCAAAACACCCTTCATGATCAGGGTTCATTAAAATTCGGGCTTGCCAAAGCAAGGCGATTTTAATTTACCATGGTGTGTTGCGGACGACACAAGCTAGTAATGTGTGTATGTTGAAGCAAGAGGTTGGACGCAACTAGGCAAGAATCAATTGGATTGATGAGCTTAGAGGCATGACAATTGGGTGTTATCCATGTGATAAAGAATAAAGAGTTATTCACCTAACTGGACCAAGAGTTGCATGGGATGCAATTGGAATGGTTCCTACTTAAATAACCTATTCTTGGGTGACTTGTCAAAGTAAGCTCAAGAATAAGTGAAAAAGGGATCTTGGACCTACTAGAAAATATAATGATATTTTCTGCATTAATGGTGAGGGCTATTAATCCGAGAAAAATAGTGGGAGATATATTTGATGATCTAGCCATTGTTGAATATAGTTAAATTGTTCAAAATACTAAAATTGTACATTTCTCGTTTTGTAGAATTCCAAATGGCAAACAACAACGCATCGACTTCATCTCTACGATCTGTCCTTGAGAAGGATAAACTGTCTGGAACAAATTTCCTTGACTGGTACAGAAACTTGAGGATTGTCCCTAAGCAAGAAAAGAAACTTTAAGTCTTGGACACTCCAATTACAGAACCACCACAAGATGAGTCTGTTCTAGCGGAAGTAAGGGCACATCAGAAACATATTGATGATTCTAATGAGATGCGTCAGATTGACTCTAGTGCAAGTGGGAGATTGTTGGAATAGATGCCCTAGAGGCAATCTAGTTTAGTATGAATTTATTTTGGCTAGAACATTCATTGTATTATTTATTGGATATTTAATATAATGAAGTCCTTAGATTTACAATTGTGTTGTTTATCTTAAACATCCCTAGTCGATTATAATGATTAATAGGACGATCATCTATAGACTAGTATGGGGTTGGATTGATATGGAGATATCATGATCCAACACATGGGTGTGCATTAAGGGTAATGGCGCACCGGATTGACCCATCTCCGAGAAGGCTACATACACGTTATGTTAAGTCACAAGTGCTTCTCGTGGTGCAATGGTATTGTCGTCCTTAGACTTGAAGTCGCTAGATATTCTAGTTGTGGATTATTGTGATTTTGGTAGCGTCAAACGCTACACCGTAACTGGGTAGTTATAAAGGCGTGTACCGTATACAATAAGAAGAAAGCTTAAAGATCGTAGTGGACGTAGATAGAATTTGTCCCTACCACATAACGGGAGAAAATATCCTAGGCCACTCGAGGGATAGTGCTTATAGAATGTCTGGCCAAACTCAAATAAATCAATATAGGATATTGATGTTATTTGCACGAATAAGGCTACTCCCATGGATCGAGAAACAATGGATTGGATATACGAGTGTGACTTGTATGTCTCGTGTCCAATCCGTATATAGAGACAAAGGGATGAGACAACTACTTGTACAAGGTTTGTCGGATGACTATTTTATTAGTTGGCTAGAATGGATGTTTTGCTAGAAACCGCTCCATATTAGCAAATTGTTGCTACCAAATAGATAGAACCTATGGCGTCACACACTATATAGAGTTGAACTAGATTTGGGAATTAATTAATAGGATAAATTAATTAGAAGGATCACTTTGCAAAATCTTGCAAACTTAGTAGGACTAATTTGCAAGGAAGGGACTAAACCGAATTCTAGTAGGACTAGAATAGGTCCTTTAGGTAGTTGGCAAGGATTTGTTGGACTATAAAAAGGATGGTCCTTCCTTCCTTCCCACACTTATGAGCCTTTAGTTCGTAACTTGAGTGGGAGAGAAAAAAAGGAGAGAGAGCAAGCAAGCAAGAGAGGCCGAACGCCCCCCTTGCCGCCGCCCCCTTCCCGTCGGCCCAACAAGGAGGGCGCCACCTCCTTGTTGCCTCGTGTTGCGTGATTTCTTCTTCCTCTTCCTCCGTTCCGGGATAGCACAAAGGATAAGGAAGATCTAGATCTCAACTCTAGGCGTGGATCAACTATAGAGAACGTGACACAATTCACGTTACAAGTCAGCACAGGAGAAACCCGAAGGTGTGTAACTTGATTTCTTCCCTTACCATCGTTATGTCTTTTGTCATGTGATCCTTGGAGGGTATTGCATGGATAAAATTATTTTTTCTGTTGCGTATCCATGATCAAAACCCTACTGTATTTATGTTATAGACGTCAATCTTTCTATTTCTTCATCTTGGGTATTGGATACCGGATGTGGTTCTCACATTTGTCGTAATGTGCAGGATTTGAAAAGAAGTAGAAGATTGAGTAAAGGGGAGATAGATCTGCGCGTCGGGAATGGAGCAAGAGTTGCCGCATTAGAAGTAGGCATTTATGAGCTATCTTTGCCTTCTGGACTTATTTTAGAATTAGACAATTCCTTTTATGTGCCTGCTATGAGCACAAACATTAATTCCATTTCTTGTTTGGACAAGAAGGGTTTTTCTATTTCAATAAAGGACAAGTGTTGATCCATTTATTTTGATAGTATGCACTATTGCAGTGCGCATTTGTCTAATGGATTGTACATCCTTGATCCAAATAGTCCAATCTGTAACATAAATACTAAGAGGATTAAAACTAATGATTTAAATCCTACATATCTATGGCACTGTCGTTTAGGCCATATAAATGAGAAACGCATATCTAGACTCCATAAGGATGGACTTCTAGACTCACTTGATTCGGAATCATACGAGAGATGTGAATCTTGTTTATTAGGAAAAATGACAAAGTCCCCGTTCAATAAGAAAGGTGAAAGGACTAGTGAGTTATTGGGACTCATACATACCGATGTATGCGGGCCATTCCCCACGCCTGCCAGAGGTGGTTACACCTACTTCATCACATTTACTGATGATTTCAGTAGATATGGATTTGTATACCTTATGAAGGCCAAATCCGAATCCTTTGAATTGTTCAAAGAATTCAAGAATGAAGTAGAGAAGCAACTTGGTAAAAGTATTAAGGCTCTACGATCGAATTGTGGAGGAGAATACTTAAGCCAAGAATTTGATGAGTATCTTAGAGAGTGTGGGATAGTATCCCATCTCACTCCACCCGGAACACCACAATGGAATGGCGTGTCCGAGAGGAGGAATCGCACGCTATTAGATATGGTGCGATCTATGATTTCTCAAACAGATCTTCCGATATCCTTTTGGGGACATGCTCTAATGACGGCAGCTTTTACCTTTAACCGCGTTCCATCCAAATCAGTCATGAAGACACCATATGAGATATGGACTGGGAAGCGTCCCATAGTGTCGTTTATGAGGATTTGGGGCTGCGATGTCTATGTAAAACGTTTAAAAACAGAAAAGCTCGGGACCAAAGCGGATAAGTGTAAATTTGTGGGATATCCTAAGGAAACTAAAGGATATTATTTCTACAATCCCACCGAGAACAAAGTGTTTATTGCTCGGACCGGCGTGTTTCTAGATAGAGAGTTTGTCTCTAAAGAAGCAAGTGGGAGGGCTGTAGAACTTGAAGAAATTCAAGAACCACAAATCACTGAACCGATGATGGAACATGAGCAGGAACCGCAGACTGTTGTGGAGGAATCTATTCAGGTAACACGAGAACTCCGTAGATCAGTAAGAGTGGGTCATGAGCCAGAGAGGTATGGACTTCTCGTGACTGATCCTGATGACGTACCACTCATGGATGATGAGCCTGCAAACTACTGGGAAGCCATGAAAGGCCCAGACTCTAAGAAGTGGCTAGAAGCCATGAGATCCGAAATGGATTCCATGTACACCAACAAAGTATGGACTTTGGTGGATCCACCCGAAGGGGCTCGGCCCATAGGGTGCGAGTGGGTCTTCAAGAAAAAGACCGACATGGATGGCAAGGTAGTTGCCTATAAGGGGCAATTGGTAGCCAAAGGGTATAGACAGATTCATGGTATTGACTATGATGAGACCTTTTCACCAGTCTCCATGACTAAATCCATTCGAATCCTACTTGCTATTGCAGCATACTACGACTATGAGATTTGGAATATGGATGTCAAAACAGCGTTCCTTTATGGGAACCTCCTCGAGGATGTGTACATGACACAACCGGAGGGTTTTGAGGATCCAAAGAATGCCAATAAAGTATGTAAGCTGCAGAGATCCATTTATGGATTAAAGCAAGCTTCTAGGAGTTGGAATCGACGTTTTGATGACACAGTCAAAGAGTTTGGCTTCATCAAGAACGAAGATGAGCCTTGTGTTTACAAGAAGGTTAGTGGGAGCTCTGTAGTATTTCTGGTCTTGTATGTGGATGACATATTAATCATTGGCAACGACATTCCTACTTTTCAATCTGTTAAAGATTGGCTAGGAAAGTGCTTTGCAATGAAGGACTTAGGAGACGCAGCCTATATACTTGGTATAAAGATCTATAGAGATAGATCTAGAAGGTTGTTCGGCCTAAGTCAAAGTACATATATTGACAAGTTGTTGAAGAGATTCAACATGCAAGATTCCATGAAGGGATTCTTGCCCATGTCGCATGGAGTCACTCTTTCTAAGAATGATTGTCCCTCCAATGAGATTGAGAAGGACTGCATGAGTAGGATACCCTATTCTTCGGCCATAGGATCCATCATGTACGCCATGTTATGTACTAGACCAGACGTATCATACGCGTTGAGTATGGTGAGCAGATACCAGTTCAATCCGGGTGAGAGTCACTGGATTGCTGTCAAGAACATCCTAAAGTACTTAAGAAGAACTAAGGATGTGTTCTTGATATTTGGAGGTAAGGAAGAGCTAAGTGTAAAGGGGTTACACTGATGCAAGCTTCCAAACCGACAAAGATGACTACAGATCGCAGTCTGGAAACGTGTTTTGCCTAAATGGAGGAGCAGTGAGCTGGAAAAGTTCCAAGCAAGGGACAGTTGCTGATTTTACAACAGAAGCTGAGTACATTGCTGCTGCGGAAGCAACAAAAGAGGCAGTAGGGATAAAGAAGTTTATCACTGAGCTCGGTGTGGTCCCTAGCATCGTGGATCCCATAGAATTGTACTGTGACAACTGCGGGGCGATCGCACAAGCAAAGGAACCAAGATCACACCATAAATCAAAGCATGTACTTAGGATATTCCATCTTATTCGTGATATGATCGATCGAGGAGGTGTGAAGATGTGCAAAATTCCAACGGATGACAATGTTTCAGATCCGCTCACAAAACCTCTTGCGCAGCGAAAGCATGAAGGGCACGCCAGATCTATAGGCATAAGAGATGCGCCAGATTGTCTCTAGTGCAAGTGGGAGACTGTTGGAATAGATGCCCAAGGGGAAATCTTATATTTAGTATGAACATTGTTTTGGCTAGAATATTCATTTATCATATACTGTGATATTTAATATAATGAAGTCCTTAGATACAATGTGTTGTTTATCTTAAATATCCCTAGTCCATTATATTGATTAATAGGACGATCAAATATAGACTAGTATGTGGGTAGATTGATATGGAGATATCAAGTCTAACACATGGGTATGCATTAGGAGTAATGGCATACTGGATTGACCCACAACGAGAAGGATACATTAGATTATGTCAAGTCACAATCGCTTCTCGTAGTGCTAATATAATTGCATTCCTTAGACTTGAAGTCACTAGATACTCTAGTTGTGGAATATTATGCTTTGATGTTATCAAACGTTACACCACCGTAACTGGGTAATTATAAAAATAGCTATCGGGCATGATAGGAAGTAAGCTTAGAGATTGTAGTGATGTAGATAGTATTTGTCCCTCCCACATAATGGGGGTAAATATCCACGGCCACTTGAGGGATGAGGCTTATAGAATGTCTGGCCAGACTCAGATAAATCAATATGGAGATATTGATGTTATCTGCTAGCATAAGCATATTCCCAGGATTGAGGAACTATGGATTGGATATACGAGTGTGACTATATATGTCTCGTGTCCAATCCGGATATAGAGACAAAGGGAAAGTGCAATATAAGATATTAGGCACAAGAGGTTTGTCGGGATCACTGACTATTTCTATTAGTTGGGTGGCATGGATGTGATGCTAGACACCGCTCTATGTTAGTAATAAGTTACTACCAACTAAGTAGAAACCTATGGGGTCACACGTCAAATAGAGTAGAGCTAGATTTGGGATTAATTAATATGGTTAATTAATGAGAAGGATCATCATGCAACACCTTGCAAACTTAGTAGGACTAATTTGCAAGGAAGGAACTAATCCAAGTTCATGGAGAACTAGGAAGGACCTTTATGGAAACAACAAGGAGTTGTTGGAGTATATAAAGGAGGCTCTAGCTTCCTTCCCACTAATTGTGATTTGTTATTAGACACAATACAAAGAGAGTGGGAGAGA
This sequence comes from Linanthus parryae, assembly GCA_023055425.1. NCBI lineage: Eukaryota > Viridiplantae > Streptophyta > Magnoliopsida > Ericales > Polemoniaceae > Linanthus > Linanthus parryae. Next base: position 78,422,667 of record JALGPY010000007.1, on the reverse strand, counting down.
ACAAGAGAGAGAGAGAAGACAAGCCTAGGCCGACCGCCCTAGGCCGACCGCCCCCTCTCCCGTCGGCGCCAAAGGAGGGCCGAACCCCTCCCTGTCCTTGTTGCTTTGATTCCTCTTCCCTCTTCCTCCGGTTCAAGCTAGCACTTGCAAGAAGGAAGAATCTAGATCTCACCTCTAGACGTGGATCAACCGTAGAGACGAGGACATCATTCTTCGTGTGATCTCACAAAACAAAAGGTGCACAATACTATGTCCTTTATCATGTTATGATGTCTCCTCCTGACGATCCGTGGTGGGCTTTGAAGTAGGATTAAATTTTTGTTATTCCGCTGCGTTACCTACGTCAAAACCCAACAAATCCGGCAGGTCACACACATTCAGCATTCTAGCAATTCGTGGTCAAGCGCAATCCGCCTCCACGCGTGGAGCATCTGGCGTGTGAATTGAAACTGGTTTTGGCTCATGCATTGCAGGACCTCGTTGGTGTTGGAGCAACGGCTTGAAGTATCAGACACATGAGAATCTTGACACGTGATTGGTTCTTGCGCGCATTATGCACGAGTTTGTTCTGGTGAGCATTTTTTCTGTTTTTGGGCGTGTGCCATGACACGTAGTTGGCTCGCATCTGGCACAATATGCTTATTATGGCAAGCAATCACTACAACAATACTGGCTTTCAGCGACAAGTTTCATTCCGACAACCACGATTCTGGTCGTTGATAGCATCACAAACAGTATTTTTCCCGTTTGTCTACTGGTTTGTCGCCTTTCAGATTTTTAAAGACCAACTATAATTGTGTGGTTCCGAACCGGAAATTCATCCGAAATGCAAAATTATAAACGACTTGGAATATTGTCGTGAATAGATCTAAACACAATTTTAACTAAACTTTTGAGTGGGAAATTAAAATTGTAAGAAACAATTGTGTAAAAACACAAATTTATAAATTTTAACTCCATCTAATAACATTTTTGGCGGCCATTGAAAATGCCACCTAACAATGTGGGGGGAAACTAACAATTCGCAAAATGTTTGAGCCAAAAACTAATATCAATTCACCAAAACATAAACCCGCGGCAATGGATCGAAATTTTCCCAACTCTCCTATCTCTTCTTGATCTCTAGCTTCATCTTCATTTCTTCTTCTTCACACCCTGCGGGCAAATCTATCGATTTTACTTGCGCGCTATCACTCGATAATCCCAACATAGTCGCATAACCACGAGCCTTCATTTTTTTGCTGTGAGAGGTCAATCGAAAGAGGGAGGGAGAGAAGAGGTATTTAGATCTGGAACCCTAACGGGGGTCCGGTTGTCATCGATCGGAATTGCGGATAACGTCGTCGAAGAATCGAAATCGAAGCTCAATTGTTCCCCAAAAATCAAGTAAGAAACGTCGCTGATTTGATTTACAATTCATAGATTAGGTTATCTGTATATGGGGATTTCGTTGTTCTGTGATGGATTTGTGGTATCGTATTTGGGGCTTTCTTTGTTCTTGATTCCAATAACTTGTTTTAGGGTTTTTCTTTTTCTGTGTGGGTGTAAGTGTTTGGGGCGTTCCTTGTTTGTCTTAAAGATGTTAATTTTTATTTCAGTATGTGAATAACTAACATGTTGAGTATGTTGTGTCGATAATTTTCAATTGTATGGTATATGCATGAAGTTGTGTGATACTTTGGATAGTTGAATGTTATGTCTCCAAGTGTGCTGCATGAAACTTAGTTAGTTGATTATGTGATGTCTCCATTACGAAATTAAGTTTTAAGGTACCATGGCTCTTTCGTGGTTGCATTCGATGTTCCAGGGGGTTTCCTTCCCTAACTAGGCACGGAAAAGAATAAGCACGGGGATATTTTCTCAGGGGAGAACGCTTCCTAGGTTTTTCGACACCTCTTCAGCTTCCCAATACACACATCGGAATGGGTGTGAAAATCCTTCAGCTTCGCACACATTGGAACGGGTGTGAAAATCTTACACACTCTATTCTCAATACCGGCTTACGTACCGTTGAATGTAATAATAAATTATACCAAAGTGTGGAAAGCCTAGACGATTGACGAAGATAGCTTCGGGATCATAACTCTTTGTAAGACCACGCTACCGCACTTTAAAAGTGCAGGGGGTAAGGCGATGGTAGTTTTTTTTGGGGCTTTTGATTTCCCACGGGCAACTTGCCAATAACATGTTTTTCAAGAGAAACAAAACTATGCATACTAGTTGAATAGGCCTATCGGGTTCGCTGAGATAATTCTTCTTGACATAATACAAAACTGTGTATCCGAAGTGTATGCATCGCCTGATTTTTGCACCCGCGGAGTCGTACTACGTCTTCTCGATTCCTTTGCAGCATAGAATGATTGACTACAAGCCTCCGAGATGCTTTTTCTCGGATGTTGCAGGAGTTCCAAAATGTACCTCCATATCAACTACTTCTGGTCCACCCACCAAATCAATTACTAACGCATAGTTGAAGAACATAGACCAACTAAAAGCAAAGCTTCTAGGTTCAATCTGAGTTTGGTTGGGATCGGTTTGATGGAATTTCAGGACTCGGTTTGATGGAATTTCAGGACTCGGTTTGATATCCTATGAGGACCTTACAATAAGTAGTCACTGAAATTATTCACTAGAGAACCCACTTGACGCTGCATTCTTGCCACTCCACCTCCTACAAATCATTTTAGTCAATCAATGTCTTCAGAGCCCGATATTTGCCATCACATGGAATTAACTAATTAAGACTTCATTCGTCTGTAGATCTTACAACACCCAGACATTTCATGCATCTCCTAGTTCATCACATCATATATCAGATTTGAACTTCTGTCCAGAAAATGTTGAAGATGTGACAATCTTACAATAGAGAAATGAAAACAAATAAACTATTTCTTAGTATATCTTAGGATCTTCTAGAATCATTGCCAAAATTTGAACAGCGGAGCTGAGTGCACATGGTCAACAACCTAAGCAGTCTCCAGTCTGCAGCAATTGATTCAGCAATGCGGCATATCACCTCAAAATCTGATGCTTTTACTGATGTTCTTATTGATCCCGGACTCCTCTCCACCATATGGACCAGAAGGCTTCCTAATGTCACGCACTTGTCCTTTCCGACGCACCACCGCCTTTTCGTGCTTCAACTGCAAAATTTAAACAGAAGAGATAAGACCATCTACACACTTAGCCGTACCAGGACAATAACACTAGCTACAAGCATCAAATAACAATACCTTGTACTTCTTCCTTGGATTCTTGGTTAACTTCTTGCGAGATCGAGTCAATCCTCTATTCTTCTCCATCTGGTGTAAACATATAACAGATGGTTAAATCTTAGTTTGTAACAAATGCTTCAATTGTTAGTTTTCCAGTAATAGATGTCCTCGATCCTTACCTGATAACTAATGTGGCGCTTCCCGTCTTCCGCTGTTTCTTCAGGCAGAGATGGCTCCAAAGGAGTTCTACAGATGCAAATGACTTACCATTAGCACTTATGCTTCTCACATAAATTTGCATCTATAGAAGAGAAAAATTACATACCTAGAATACATTTGTTCTTTCGCGGCGAGTTTTGCATCCCGTAGTTGCTTTACTTGTTTGTAAACATCATCTTCTGACTCAGATCCAGACTCAGGATCACCAGACATCTCAGCATCAGAATGTCCTCCATTCTCAGAATTTTTATGTTCTTCCCCGAAATCATCTCCTCTGGATTTGACTCCAACTCTCCCAAGAACCCGAAGCTCATGCTTCCTTCGTCTTTCTCCTATGTCATCTCGCTCGGGCAAATCATCGTCACCAGATATGACCTACAAAAAGATTGTGCACAGTGGTTTTCTTAGGTAAAAGTTATGTGACGTTACATAATGAAACAATAACACGTGTCCAAAAGGTTCATATGAAAATGATATTCAAGTATTTAACTATAATTATTGATGAAGGAGGACCCTTTTGCATTACTAGCGGACACTTAAGCTTAATGAGTCCATAAGGACAGTGGCGAGTAAGTCAGATTCCATCTGTGCTACTGTCAGAATATGTGATGGCAAGGTCGGTGTGCGCAAACTTCTAGTACGGTGGATTTGGTTACAGAAGGATTAAGTGCTATGATAATTTTGTTTAGTGACAATTCCTATACTATCCATTTTTCCTTATAAATGGAAAAAAGAAGGGATGCTGTTGTCAATTGGAATAGAAAGATGACTAAAAGTCCAAATGTTCCTACCCTAGCTTTTTTCTCTCACAGGTTAGGTTCGGACTTTTAGTCAAAGGATCTAATAGTCCAGACTAAGTTAGGCGCCAGCGCCTGACTTTTACTAGGTCCTGCAGGGATTTTAGTTCAAGTGGAGCTAAAAGCTGAGCAGAAAAAAACCCACACCGAATCTGGCCAATCGGATATGAGAGATTTAAAGAAGAAAGAGAAAAAGATACGCACCTTGGGCTTATTCATCCGCGAAACTACAAGCTTGGAAAGTTTATTACCACCTTGAGATGTTGCATTAGCCTCATCACCAAAATCATCGTACGTCTCGAGTTTGCTGTTCAAATAGAAGTTGCATGAGTTCTCAGAATATTAGGTAACTGTAGAAATTGGATGCATCAAATACAGCTAAGTCAATACCCATTCACCGGCTGATGATGTTTCTGAACCTTATCACCCTTTGTTGAAAGTGGACCTGAAACACCCTTCTGCTTCAACTTCTCCTCCAGGGCAGCTCGAACTTTGAACATTTCCATACTCTGGATACCAACTTGATCCTTCTGTATATTCACATATAACACAGTTAAGCCATTAAAGAGAGAGAGAGAGAGAGAGAGGAAGATTGTCAACTTTTCTGTTTGCTAATTCTCTTTCGAGAAACATCTATGTCATGAAAATAGAAGCAAAGTGTTCCATCTTTTTGTAGCATTAATAGACACAAAAGTAAAAGAGGTAATTTTTAGAACTCGGGTAACAGGGTTCTGCACCAAATAGCTACATAATCTGTCATGGCCTATTAATACAAGGCCAAATACCTTTCCAGCGTAATACCATTACTTTTCAAATAAAAATGAGATGTGCTTTATTTTCCTAGACTAAAATACAAGAATAGTGTGTGTGCGCGCGCTTGTGTTTGGATGTGGGTGTTAGATATACAATGGTCTTACGCAAATGGGTGCTAGCTCAGAGTTAGAGCGTCCGAAGCCCATACACGAGGACCGGGAAATTCTAAGTGAACAGAAGATGGATAAAAGTTTGAGAAATATAACTTTTAGTACGGAACTAAGTGGCTGACCGTATGATTATGCTTTCTTCCTTTGCTTTCACTGTCTTTGGAAGACTTCACCCTTGCAGCTGGAGCAGCTTCACGAGGCTGCATGTGCATCAGAAATTACAACCCCGAAATATGATACGTCAACTAAAAATGTACCAGTAAAACGTAACTAATATAAAGGACAATAGCAACTAAAGATACCTACCAAAACACTGACTACTTCTGTTAAAATAGGAACTTCGCAATTGTCGGTCGAAGAATCAAGCATCGGTGCAGTACTCTCTTCTGCTAACTTAACAGTTGGCTCAGTCCGGTGGTTCTTGCATAATATATCCTCAATTTCAGCAGGAATATTTGCATCAAGTTGTTTCATCTGTCAAGTGGAGGATGTATCAAAAGTGGAGGCAAATGCGTAACGATGCCCAACCATCACAATCACCACAAAACACGACAACCATCCCCGAAAAATGAAAATATTCGGATTGAAAGATTACCCATTAAGATCACATGACAGTAAACTCTAAATACATGTAAGAACGGCAAAAAAAGGTATAAAAAAGTTAACCAACTGAATCACACTCCCTCTGAAAAGATTTACACAACATACAATGGACCACGCTTGTGATGTTAAACTGATACAGGTTTACAATTTGTTGCGGATAAATTAGAAAACCAACAGGAAAATGAAAGACACCCTTTCCATCGCACAGTTAAAATGTGCATGGGAAGCGGCAAGCTGTTAAGGAATTACGGGCTTATAATTTTCTGGACAAGTGACACTAAACCTGTATGCAGTTTGACATTTGTGACACTAAACCTTCAACACTTCCAATTTCATAGAAAAACCCTGCACTTTTATTTTGTGACAAATAGTCCCCAATCGTTAACAGGGGTTAGATAAAATTAGGATGTAATACCCATCACGTGAGGCCACTTGATGGGCTCTAATCCCCATCTCGTGAGGTCACGTGATGGGTGTCCGTTTACTTAAACTAATCTCGTGAACAATTGGAGGCTATTTGTCTCAAAATGAAAACTGCAGGGGGGCTTTATGTGAAATTGAAAGTGCTGGAGGTTCGGTGTCACAAGTGGCAAACTGTACACAGGTTAAAGTCATTTGTCCTAAATTTCTAGATCCTGTTAACAAGAAATAGGAAGAAACTATAAAATCGACCCACATAAATTTTCCACAGTAAAGTTAAGCTTATGATCAAAGAGTAGAGGTAAGATTTATGACATTTTGGGTTAGAGTAATTGATTGTGCTGCCGTACAAAGGACGTTGGTACCTAGCCTGAATCCAATTATTGGCAAACTAATCGGATGCCAACTGCTTGTTACAATCGAGATCACTTGTCTAGCTGCAAGCCTGCAACATATAGCATCATCCAGGGCTAAAGCAACCACAGACATTCGTAATAATGGGCCTAGAAATAGGGCCGATACACCCATAAGAAAACAAGGTAGGCAATTGGGGCGTTCTAGGGAGAAGAGGGGGGAGGTGGAAATAGAACTCATTTACATTGATACTAATACTATAAAATGCCCCGTACATGAGGGCACTACCCAAAAGAATTAAGGAACTTGAAATGAATTTCTGGAGACAACCTGTATTTGAACTCAATACACAAATCTGCCGTAGAACATAAATGAAAAAAAATCTGTCCGCCTCCCGTATTTTGTAGTCAGCAGGCTAAAGTGCTGCAGTAATATGTTTCAGTACCAACTCTCACTACCTATGGGAACAGCTTCTGTAAGATACATACACAGGTGGTCTCTCAAAAGATTGGGGAATCGGAAAGTTACCTTAAACGCACCCCCCCTGCATTTTTCCAAAAAAAATTCCTAGAGAGGTGTTCAGCCAATGTGGTTGAGACGAAAACCATCCAATGGTGTAAATGACATTTCAAAGTCAACACAATGCTAATTTGTAATATAGATTAACGGAGTTTCAGACCAATCGTATTCTAGCAAATCTGGTCCCAAACGGTTAAAACACAATAAAGCCAAATTGTTGTTATGCTAACAACATATAGCTCAGTTGCAGAATACGTTTGGAGCACGGAAAGACTAGCATATGAGAGGAAAAGATTAAAACAGTACTGTTTCTGATAGCAACAGATATCATCATTCACAAGGCTCCTTTCCATGTTCCATACCGTCCTAGGTAGGGTAGGGGGGGGGGGGGGGGGGGATTAAAAGATTCTTAGTGAGATACTGAGATTCCTAGTAGAAAACTCAGTCCTACTATCACAGACTTGAATAGAAACACTAAATACAAAAATTATGGAAACCTACCAAAAGTTACACGAGTTCTACTCAAATAACAGCTATATAAAGTACGCCCACGGACACTTTAACCCAGACCAAAATAACTTACTATTACTTTTCAGTTTAGGCTTCCCGAGGGGACTTCCTTTCTCTAGCCAGTGAATGGCTGCGCATCGTTTCTTATAGCTCTGCCCCATCCCCAGTCCACAGTAATATTCACATGTCGTAGTAACAACCTTCTTCTAGCATGTTACATAAGGATTGCATAGCCATCATTTTTCCAGGGTTCAGGGACAACTCTTCAGCTCCTTATACACTCTTGAAAAGGTTCTATACCTTATCCTTCCCCATTTCCACAGTGGTGGCCCCTTACACAAGAACTACATCACCATTAATATCGACAACAGATTAATCACACCAGCTGCGCAGAATCCCTGTAGACGTACCCCTCATGTGTCTTTACTTGCTAGCAGTAGTTATAGTAAATGAATATGGCGACAATGACAACCCATGGTGGTCTTCCGGGGGTGCAGGGCCATATGGGCAAGTCTAGCTTTCAACGTGGATCTGCTTTTTATAAACAGTGAAAGGGTACGCAACTTCTTATAGCTCTGCCCCATCCCTTATCCCATCTAATGCTCACAAGTTGTGATAAAAACCTTTCTGGTAGCACGGTCACAGAAGGATGGTGTAACCATCATTTTTCTAGGGTCGGTCAGCAAACTCTCCAGCTGCTTGTGTACGCTTGAAAAGATTCTATACCTTGTCCTTCCCCATGTCACAAAGCCATGGCTCTTAGAGAAGAAAAATGGCTTATAGTCCCTAGTACGTCATTGTTAATCTCAATGCCAGATTAATCAAACCAGTTGTGCAGCATCCATGCAGGCATAGTCTCCTCGTGTGTCTCCATTAGCTAGCAGTAGTTATATACCCTAGTAAATGAATATGGCAACGAAGACCACCCATTTTGAAAGATGTCTTGTCAGGGGTGCAGGGCCATACGGGGAAGACTCGTGAATATTATAGTGCACGATTCAAAAACAATATAAGATTGACCGCAATAACTTGATATAAAATGTAAGCCTGCTGGTAGATATAATTACCTTATCTAATAAAGTTTTGATTTCTACGAGGCGAGCAATGACCGGATGATCACGAATTGGCTCCCCTTCAGACTTTAGAAGAAGATAAAAGGAAATAGCTTGGCAGTAGGCCAATAGAAGAAGTCGTTTCACCTCCATGTAATGCAAGTTCCCCGTTTTTGTACTTCCCACTCCTTTAAGCTTCACAGAAAAATAGAAACAGTTATGAAGATGAAAACCCACAAATCAATTGGATTTGCATTCCAACAAGTAATAACATTAATATAATAGGTACCAAGATCAGCACGTACAGGGAGGAAGTTCCCACACATATAGTCAGGAGTAGTGTGAGTCGTTCCAGGGTTGCAATTATCAGTGAATACGTATCTTCTTCTGAAAATGATATCAGCACCTTATGCGCACAGCAGCACACTTATATACATGGCAATATGATCTATCATAAAACACATATTGTGTGGTGACATCAGCTCTAATTCTTGTTTACCGGTATCTGGTTTTTGTATACATGAATTAACATTAGGAAACCAGGAACCTGGTGGTAGAGGGTCATTTCACCGGTACCTCGACAATACACTTTTTCTATGAATTAGGTCATTCTAAATCAACAAAAATCCTATAATGCATGCTTAAATTCAGTTAGGATCCACAAAATGTTACTCTCATCTTGGAGCATCCACAATAGACTAGTTAAGCTCAAATGCTGTCATTGTCAGAATCTGTTCATAAATAACATATGTGCAGCAGGTCAGATAAGGCAGTAGCTAGTTCACTTCACACAAACCCAAATTCCTCTACGCATTCTTTTTTCCTTTTCTAACTTTTGTTTGAACTATCTCCCACTGTCTTCTGGCATACAGAGGCTAAAATGTCCCACTAGATTGAGTCGTATGCCCTTTTCACCTATATTTAAAAAAAGCTATTCTGTTCAAATTTGTCTTCCACAATTCTTGTCCAGAAGATAACTCGAGAACTTTAAAAAGATTATAAGTACCAACCGAGATCGGGAACTCCCACCTCTGACCCCGACATCATCCGGATCAGTATCAACATTAGCTCTAAATACATATTTTGCACATATCTGTAATCTGTTCATCAATTCCATACTCCCTCTGTACCATTTTGTCTTTCTTCTTTGTGCATGTTCGGAAATCCCATTTTAATCAACTTTGATTAAAACTGCTTATTTTTAATTTAATTCTGTTTGTCACACTGTTTTGCACTTCTGATTAAAATATGTTTTTGGACCAATACTCTGCAGATTATTTAGTCTCCAATTTTGCAGATTCTCTCACACCAAACAACATAAGAATTTTCAACTACTTCAGATTTTCAGCCAACTTATTTTCTCATATTGTTTTTCAGCTAATTATTTAGATTTTCAGTCGGTACCAAACATGCCCTTAGAATGGATAGACCAAAGTATGTCATACCACCTTAAGGTTACCTACTTTTCACTTAATGTCCCTCCCTACCATTTTAATGATCTTACTTCTTAACTTCCCAAAACTTTGTAAATCAACATATTAAAAGCATCTCCCAAAAGTTTGGAACATGATAAAATGATACGTATAAAAAAGTGAGGGGGGGCTAACTTTTATGTTGGCCATATGTATCTCTTGAATCACGCAAATATTGATTTACATCTCAGAAAAAAACGAACATAAACAAAAGCCAATGGTCAACTAAAATTTTGGCAGTAAGACTCATTTAATCCCGCTTTAACTTTTCCTTTCCGCAGTCATATATGACCAACATAAGACAAGCTAAAATACATAATTGAGTAAGTCAGCTAAAATATATAATTGAGGTATCAATTGAAACATGGGTAAAAGACAAAAACCACCCTCCATTTACGGGGAAAATACATTTTGCCCCCTGATTTATGGGGAAAATACCTTTTGCACCCCTGTCAGTGGATGGCGGGTGGACAGATACCACCCTTCTGTTACAATCCGTTAGTGGAGGGGTGCAAACTGACTTTTTATGACCATTTTACCCTTACAAATTGTCGACAAATAACACTCTTTTTTGTTTATTATTGAATTTCTTGGTGTTCTTGATGTTCTTGGTGTTCTTGAGCACCACCTTCACTACCACCAAATCACCACACCACCACAACCACCACCACCACCACCACAAACAAACACAACTTCACTCTCAAACCCCATAACCTCTGCTCAAATTCCTAACCAAACTTACATTAATTACCAGTCTTCATCCTACTAACCAACTCCCTAACCAGTTCACCATTCCACCTCTCAATCACCAACAACACAACCTGCAATTAACCCCTCTGATTAATCAAACCACCATCATCATCTCCAGTATATACATCCCCTACATAACTTGAACCATTTAAAAAAAAAAATAACTTAACCAGTTAACTACCATGACCTCACTACTATAGATTTCACCATGAATAACCTAACACCCATAACCAAACTCCACCTAACCAATACATAAAATTACCAGACCCTTAAACCAAACCAATACACCACATTGAATAACTACCATTACACCACCACCTCACAGCAGCCACGACCAAACCCAACAATACCTAGCAAACCCCATAATCTTCACTGCCACCAACCATTACACCAACACCTCTCTGCCTCAATTACAACCGAACCTACCACCAGTACACCACAACCCAATTATCTACATCACTTCCTTCACCATTTCACCCCCACAGACCACCTGTAAATTCTGATAAAAAACAAACTGCAGCCAATCAAATCTGTGACCTGCAACAACCCAAAACCAGCCTACCTCCTAATTCATACCACCAATTTGCCCACCTGAACCTAATAATCACCGGCCTTCTAACCAACAACCTGCTTAAACTAACCTACAAATCCAGCACCCAACAGAATCCCTACTCCAGAAAGCGAAGATTGCCAATCTGGGTCACACCGCCGAAATCAAACCCATTTCATAGCCTCTGACAATTGTCTCCTCCGATTGAACCTAACCCCAGTGGCTTTCGTGCAGCGGCGCGGTTCAGAGTCGATCGGTCGATCTGGTGTGAGCTCGCCCAGATCTGAGTTTCTCGGCTTGGGGTTGGTCTTTTGGGGGTGGGTTGTTGAGCTCGTTGGCTGGGGTTCGCCGGTGGCTGGGCTATTCGGAGCTGCGACAGATTAAGAAGAAGGAGCGCTTTCGATTTGTATCTCACCCCATCGAAGAAGAAGAAGAAGGTCGTCACCTCTTCTCTCCGCGGTGGTGGACGGCGATTCAGGGCGGCAGTGGTGGTGGAGAGCGATCCAACCTCGAGAGAGAGAGAGAGAGAGAGAGAGAGAGAGAGAGAGAGAGAGAGGAGGCTAAGGAGAGAAAGAGAACAGAGGGAGGGTGGCTAGGGTTAGGAAATGAGGATAGAAGGCAAGGGAGTGGGCTTTATAGTGAGGTTATTTCACCAATTGTCAGGGGTATTGTTGTCTTTTTACCCCTCCGTCAGTGTGGTGTTAGTTTTTAACTCTGACAGGGGTGCAAAAAGTATTTTCCCCATAAATCAGGGGGCAATATGTATTTTCTCCATAAATGGAGGGTGGTTTTTGTCTTTTACCCTTGAAACATAGGCCAATCTCTATTAGCACTATCGTGGATTCCACTAGACATCCAAATCGGTTTAGTTAGTTTGACAGCCTCTCTCTTCTATCCACATGCTCAAAAGGAGATACATTGAAAAGAAAAAAAACTCCAAATCTACCCATTTTTATTTAAATACTACTATGTTTCACGCATATGAGCTCCAACTGCCGTGCTCTATTGTTACATCGAATTTCCACTTCCTCTCCTTGACATTCTATACAAAATATTCTTTAGCCCGCATTGTAATCATTCTTTTTCTTCCTTTTAGTCCCAAATACACAACGGCCAAACGAGAATAAAAGCAAGATTCTCAGTTTCCGTGTTAGTGGAACCAGTACAAGTATCAAGAATCACCAACTTACTTAGCTTCAAAGAACATTGGACAGATACAAATAGACATTGAAGAATCACCAACTTTGAGGACATACTAGAAACGCCAACTTATTTAGCTTCCCTGTCTTTTCTGTTCCCATAGTTTTATCTTCATTTGAGGTGCTTCTAAGATGCTGGTACAGTTATATTGTGGATTCCACTAGACATCCAAATTGGTTTAGTTAGTTTGACAGCACATGCTCAAAGGACATATATTGAAAGGACTGAAACTCCAGGTTTACCCATTTTTATTTAAATACTACTAAGATACACAGATATTAGCTCCAACTATTGTGCACTATTGTTATATCGAACTTCCACTTCCTCCCCTTGACATTTTTTTATACAAAATGTTCTTTAGCCCGCTGTGTTACCATTCTTTTTCTTCCTCTTAGTCCCAGATACACAATGGTCAAACGGGAGCAAAAGCAGTAAAATTCTCAGTTTTCGTGTTAGTGGAACCAGTAGAAGTAAATCACCAACTTATTTAGCTTCAAAGAACATTGGACAGATACCAAGACTTTGAAGAATCACTAACTTTGAAGATGGATACTAGAATCGACAACTTAAGATGTTAATACAGTTATATCTACTGATGAGGAGGTGCATGCTTTGTTGACCAGATTGCTCGTTGCTTATTCTCAGGGTATCTCGGTTGAATGCGTCTACAGAGATTCCATGGTGGTTGTTCAGGCTGTGTTCGGTACCGCGGTATCTCCATAGAGGATTTGGCTGAGTGTTCTTGCGGTGAGGGACCTCTTTAGGGCGATAACTGCTCACACTCACCAAGAAGAAATAAAGTTCCACATGCTCTTGCTTCTCACATTACGAGCTGTGTGAGATTTTCCTATCCATTCGTATCTATTTTTAGAGGAGCTTCCTCCTCCAATCCGCGCCTTCCTACCGCAAAATAGAAAAAACTTTATGTATTTTAGACCACCGAATAGCTTACGCTGGCCATTCGCTCCTTTAGCGGGTTTGATTTATGCCCCCCGCCACCCTACACCTTATTCACATTAACACAACATGCGGTTACGTGCTTACTTATTTTGTTATCAAGATAAGAAACATGTTTATTATCATTAGCATATAGGATTTAAAATTAACTTTCATGACGAGGTCTTCAGAAAAATTTCAAGTTAATTGCACATCTCAAAAGGAAAGATACCTTGCTCAGAATCGGATCAACTTTGTTCTCAAGCTCGTTGAGTGCATCACTCAGCTCTGAGAGCAAACCAACTAATTCTGGAGCCGAACTGTACAGTAAGAAATAGGATTAAGTTAAAAATATAAAAAGAATCATGTACAGACCAAAAAGTTGAAGGCAACGAACTAAATTTCATTGATGACAAGAATCTTGATAGTGTATGGTAGTAACAATTTGAACTATATAAAGAGATTACCTGTAAACTACATCCATTAACTCTTCCTTTGATAAGGAGCTCAAGTCTTTCTTAACTTCCTCGTATGTAGTACTAGCATCATCCTTTGCATCCCTGTCAGGTGAAACTTTTTCTGAGATTCTTCCCTTAAGAAGAATTTCCTGCACAACAAAGTATTTAACCATAGTCAACATTATCAATCACAAGCAGTCATTTTGAAAAACTAATTCGACACATTTCCTCATATCAAATTTTAGATTTATAACAAGTAAGGAGAACACTGGCCACTTAAAAAATCGATTATAAAGGATGATGCGTAACTCTACCTCCATTGTTGGCTCCCCTTCATTCTCGTTTTCACTAACATCTTCAACGCCAAAGTCCTCCAGAGCTAGTTTTTCTGCTTTCTCTCTCTGCAATCTCAAAACCTCTGCTTCCTCCTCATTTAGTCCCTCATCATCATCCGACTGAAGCGATCAGACATTTGAAAGGTTACCAGTCAATAAAAGATATATAAAGTCTCTTGATATGACAACTGCAGTGTGACTGCTAAGTTTTAACAAGCATTTTACATAAGAAAGACAGAATTTACTTCAAAAAAACACCGCCTCAATGACTAAGAAACCAAATGGATGTCAAGATAAATGCATTGTAATTCAACAATTCAAACACTTGCCTCAATATTAGGGCCCGTGTAGTATGCATCCTTTCTTCTACCCCATGAACCTTTACTCGCTCTAGGATCTTCAGCATCATCATCCATTCCGTCCTCAACGCCTCCTATCCTACCTCGAAGAAACTTCTGTTGCCTTTTGACTAGGTCAAAAACAGAAAACTCGGTTCAACAACATATCGAAATATATGCTTTTCACGTCATGAGTGGCTAGTGCTCTAATGTGAGATCCTGTGATGAACTATTTACTAAATACAACCAAAAATTTATTCGTTATCAGTAGTAGATATCTAACAAAAGCATTTCAAATTGAAACAAACTGGGGACAACCAGAAATAGCCCAAAAACAACATGAAAGTCCACTTCAGTTGACCAGTACTAGTTTCTACAAAAGTACACAATGTACAAAAGTTTCACATTGTAAAACAACTATTGAACCCAGGTTTTCAAGAAAATCAGAAGTTAAACCGGCTCATTGATACAACTGGAAAGAAATTAAAGATGATTTCTGCCTTCAATCCCGAATCAGCAAAAATGCTTGTAGTGGTAGGAAGTGTACACAGTACACAGCTCCACGTCGTATCTTAAAATCAATAACATACAGATACCACTCTTCCTGTTGAAATAAATATGACCAGAATCTTTATCAATATAGCCTTGCGCAGTTACCATCAGCAAATTATATAAGAACGTTCCTCCAAATCACTGACGAGATTGATTTGATTCATTCATAAAATAGATAAACTTTTTTGTCAATCATACAAAGACTAGCTGAGCTATTCATATGCAGACCAAAAATCGACTAATATACAGTAAAACAGAATTCATTAACATAAAATAATTGTTCTCACTCTTTTTAGCAAGATGAGTATCATTCTCGCCATCTTCATCTTCATCATCATCACTGTCCTCATCATTCTACAAACCGGCCAAAACCCAAGAAGAACTTGTTTCAACTCTACCCAGAACAGAAAAAAAAGAAAATGGAACTGCAAGACATAAAAAAGACAGTTTCTCAAATATAACCTTCAAGCCCAAAACTGGGTACTCATCGTCATCTGAAGCTTCCGGGTCATCATTTAAATCCAGTGGGACAATATCCCTTTGCTTGTGAACTGCAACAGAATAAAAACACATGACTTCAAATTCAAAACCCATCCCTAATTTCTCTACTTTTAGCTCTGGAGCTAGCAGTAATAAATTAAAAAGGTTTATTACAGGCATCAATTTCATCGTCCATCATATCATCAGCGTCGCCATTGCTGTAGGGTGCGGCTTTTCTCTTCGGATTTCGGCTGTCTCCTTGACCAGCCTTACCTCTTTTTCCCATGACTACTTAGAAATTAGCAGGAATGGAATGAACAGAGACAGGTAGTGAGGCGAACGGAGAAATCCTCGGCAACGGCGTCGGTAGTCGGTGGCTTGAACTGGTGAGCTTCGCGGTTTGGCTTGTCTCGAGGGCGGCAGGGGTTTTAAGCCTAGGTTACCTGGACGAAATATTTGCTCTTCAGCCGTTCTAAACAAATTTGTTGGACATCAACCCTCTCCGACTTTGGACTTCAACCCACTTTGACTTTGGGTTTGCAGTTGACTTGACAATTACAACAAGAACGAAAATTAACCTTCAACAAAACTAAATCTTCTCTCATGCTTAGTCCAAATATCCCCAAAGATTTAGGCCTAATCTTTGGTGACTTCCTCGAAGTCAAAATTGACTCTACCAACTCCTCGTATCTTGGCCTCCCTCTCATCCCAGGAGGCAAGAGAAAGGATATCTTTAGATTCACAAGAGACGCTGTCTATTCTAGATTAGAAGGGTGGAAAGGAAAACATCTTAGTGACGTAGGAAGGCTCACCCTCGCCAAATCTGTCCTTTCAGCCCTACCTACCTACGTCTGCTCTTCTTTCAAGCTTCCCACCTCACTCAATGATGAAATCTCAAAAATTATTGAAAATTTCTGGAGAAGCCCAGGAAAAAAGAATTCTCTTAAACTTATGCCCTCAGACACTCTTAGACTTTCCAAATCTAGAGGGGGTCTTGGTCTCAGAAACATTAACTGGTTTAATCAGGCCTTGCTTGCTAACAAGGCCTGGAGAATCATGAACTGCCCTGACAAGCTGGTGTCCAAGATCCTCCTTCACAGGTACTGCAGGAAAAAATCTTTCATGGAGGTCAACAGCCCAAGCAATGCCTCTTGGGCATGGAAAAGCGTCCTGTATGGTCGTGATCTTATCAAAAAGGGTTTCAGATGGAAAATCGGAGATGGGAACAGTGTTAAAATCCTTCATGACCGATGGATTCCCGGGCTCCAAGCTCCTCTCTATACCATGATCGCCCACAGCAGCATACAAACCGATGCTAAAGTGGTGGATTGGATTGACAGTACTGATAATGTGCAATCTTGGAAGGAAAATGCGATCAGAACTGCGGTTCCTGACTTCATAGCGTTCAGAATTCTTGCTATTCAACTCCCCAACATCCCTGAACAGGACAGTATTATTTGGCCCTTCACAAGAACAGGTCATTACATGACGAAATCGGGATATAATCTTCTGAACTGCAACAATGATCCTCAGTTCCTCCCTGCTGGCTACTTCTCCTTGGATTATGGGCCCCAGACAGTTTCTGTACAATGGGGAAAGATCTGGGGCCTTCATATTCCCGAGAAATGGAAATCTTTCCTGTGGAAGTGCGCCCACAAAAAACTCCCCACCCTTTCCATCCTCAGCCAACGGTTACGAACGGATTCTAGTAAATGCCCAATCTGCAATAGTGATGAGGAAACATTGGACCATCTGTTTTTGAAATGCTGTTAAACCGCTCTGGGACAACGAAACCTCGTCCCAAATGGCCAACTTCTCCTTTGAGGAAGCTCTTTGGAAGTTTATTCTCGAAAAGAATCTACACGCCATTCAAACTCTCTGGAGCATCTGGAGAAGCCGATGTAGCCTTGTCTTCAGCAACAAGCCTTTTTCAATCAACTCTATCAAGTACATCATGGATCAGGAAACAGCCCTTCTCGCCAACAACTCTCACGTTTCTTCTAACACCCCTGCACCAAAGCACCCAGACCAAATCACAGTGGTCAACAATCTTCGTGACAGCAACCCGGTCCAGATTACCAACATTTCTGTGGACGGTGCGTGGAATGCCAACCTCTCCCATTCAGGGGTGGGTATCCACACCATCGGAGCTGATGGATCCCCGTGGACTATTGGAAAGAAGTGTTTTGCCTCGAGTGCCCAACAAGCGGAACTCCTCGCGGTGGAACACGCTATAAAATTTGCAACACACCATAATATTTTGCATATCAACATTAATACTGATTGTGCTGCTATTTTACCTCTGATTCAGGGTACCTCCAGCCCCCCCATTCAGGATGAGCCTGTCGTTCGCCGCATCCATGAAGCTATGATGAATTTGGGTTTCTGTAGTATCAAGAAGGTGCATAGGCATTTGGTCGAGCAGGCTCACAAAGCGGCTAAGTGTCATATGTCCAGTTATCATCCTACGTAGTCTTTGTTGTTGTCTCTTTATGTGGCGTCTTGTAGTTCCTTAGTCTTATGTAGTTCTATGTTTGTTATCTTGACTATGTTTGTATGTTTATCGTTGTTGGTTGTGAGCGCTTGTTGACGCTCAACATTTGTACTTTGTCTTTATCTATGGAATCTTATTTCCCACCAAAAAAAAAAAAAAAAAAAAAAAAAAAAAAAAAAAACTACTTGCTATGTTTCAATTAAGACTGCTACTCGGGCGGGTTGGACCGGTTGGCACCCTGTGCTAGCCTGAGCTCGAGTTCGGTCGAGGTTGTCAAGTTCATCCCTCCCCGAGTTAAGAGAATCGTTAGCCTGTTCGAGCTCAAATTCGTACAAATTAATTCGGGTTCGGGCTGAATACGGGCTAATGCATTAAACTTATATACTTTTTTCTTATAACAAAAGAGGAAAAAAAATTGTTTGTGAAAAATAAATCAACTAATTCAAGAATAAAAAATGTCGCTAATAATCAAACGAAAAGTAGCAGGTTCATGTTAGATATGCTAAATAATTTCTCAAAACATAATATTTACAAGTAGTGGTCCTGCAAATCAGGCAATTCAAGTTAGCCCGTTGTAGACAAGGAGGAAGTCTGGGACAGTTCGCATGTGTTCCTGTAAGCTGGAGAACAAAACAAACGACACTTGGTTAACATGTTTGGGGACCGAGAGAGTGAGAATAGGTTTGGGGTAAGAGTAAGGCCGCATTTGTTATCCAGAGAGGAGACAGTGATCGCTTGAGTTGAGCTTGCTGAAAGTGTCGTCGGTGTTGTAGGTATTGTGAAATTCATGAATGGGATAGATCCCTGCCATAGGACGGACATGGGTGAGTACACACGATGGTATTGGAACCTCTCGTGACCCTAATGTCCGCCTAATTGAACGGCTTGCGGACCAGATATGTAGTAATAATGGTCCACCATTTCGGGGACGTGAGAGTCTGCTGGTAGGTCTCTGGATAACATACGAGGGTCGCATGCGAGACTGGCACCTCGCACGTGACAATCCTTACTCTAGCCTCCAAGCCACTCGCACCCAAGTCCCATTCGCGTAAGACGCATATACGAAGGACCCTGCCCCACAATCCTTCGCATACGCGTAAGCGTGTAAACGAATGATGTGTTATGGTGCTATGGCGCATGCACACGAGTCCCTTATCCGGGGTGCCACATGGCTCTTCAGTAGTATCGCGGTTTAGGGTATCTACATTAGCCCCCCTTTTTGAGCTTGGTGATTGACGTGTGATCTTCGAGAGCAAAAACCTTAGTCCCCAAGAGTTGTCTCAAACAGCATTTACGCTTCTGTTGATCGTTATGAGTTATCGGATAAACTTTACCTCTCATAAACCATTATCGGGTTTGAATTTGAACTCATCCGTCGATGGATCTCGAGGGTTACTGGTGACGCGTTTCTCAAAGCGTCACGCCTTAATGCCTTTGACACGTGTCCTTTCTGGGCAGTAGAACTTCAATTGATTGGACTCTTACCGATAACCAAGATTACTCTACGACTATGGTTAATTTCCTCGTTTTTTATCGACGTTATCTCCTAGGAGAGTGGTCATTCACGCTTCTGCTTAAATTATCGCGATTGTCCGTTTCGATTGTTGAGAATCTCCATGCCACATATCCTTGGCTATAAAAAAGGCTCGTGCTTTGAGCCATTCATCCGAAGAGTACTTCCTTCTCCTCTTCCTCTCTTCTTCTATTGAAAATGATCCGCTGGTGTAAGAGAGGTATTATCACGTTGCTTATTTCTTTGGTAGATTCAAGAAGTGAAACTGCAATATTTTTACTTCTTGAATCTCCCAACAATGTAGTCGGCACCTCCATACATCATTCGGAATGGAACTTGTAGATAGTGCTTTCTGAGCTGACAGATCTTGGCCACGGGGCAACCATCTAGCACACCATATTGTGCTCCACACACACTGGATCACCAACCGCGCTGATCCATGTTGGGGCTGCGAGACAGGGCCCTCGCATACCACCGCACGGGAGTTGTAGGGACTTAGTGGTTTGGAGGCTAGAGTAAGTCCTGTCGCGTGCGAGTCAAGCTCGCGCGCGACCTTTAGTAACTGCTTTTGAGAGATTTATGGCACGAGCTCCATAAACCCGGTCAATCCGGTCAAACCCGGTCAACCTCATAACGGTTCCGGTATTCGCGCATAACGTGCTGTAACGGTCCCTATATAGGCAGTCGAACGTGCCGTTGCGGTTAAGCTAATTGAGCCGCCATTGATGGGCGCATTAACCACACTGCAACGGTCACATTCTCCGTTATATATAGGACGTTAACCTTTCCATACAAAGGAGAACACACTAGCCATACGCGGAAGCTCTGCCAAACCTCTGTCTCTCTCTCAGACATTACTACTGCCTTACTCTCTCCCTACACATAACCCAACTCTTCCTGTGCCATCTCTGACCCTCTACTTACGGTGTACACGGAGTTCTCCCCGCCGGAATCTCTTGTGCACATTTTGGTGAACCCGGCGTGAACTTACCATTAAAAGCAACCATGTCTCAGGAGGATGATGTCGTAACAGGTCGCCTTCCACCGAAGCCGCCTCAGGAGAGGAGATCCGCCGCACTCCTACGACCACCGGTGAGGCCCCGACGCTAGAATCCTTGGACGCCACCATCCAAGGTCAGGCGAAAGCCCTCAAAGCTCAATCTGCGCAGCTAGAACGGATCATGGCTGTCTTGGGGACTCTTGCACCGAACCCTGCATCAGCCACCGCCGTTTCTCAGGGAGGAGGAGTCCCTACCGCTCAAGGGCTGGGAGTGTCAACCACACCTCCCAACCCTAATCTGCAGACTCCACCGGCGACTACGCAGCTACCCCTCGATTCAAGGGTCAACAGCTCAAATGTTTCCCCTCACTGCTCATACTCCTCAGCCTCCGGCCTTGGTACCTAATCCAGCCTCGCAGTATCCCTTGCCTCCTCCAACGACAATCTGGGTTAATGCGAACGCTCAATACGTCCCCAATCCTCCTGCGGCATATGTGTCGCCTCCGCCTACAGCAACCCCTCCTCCTGTTACCGAGGGAAATACTCCGGAGTGTATGACGTCTCTGCAGAAGCGCATAGACACCATTCTGGCTCACCAATCGTTCGCGGATACCATCATCCCAAAGCTAGACAACGATCCACCCATCCCGCGAGAGATCTATCTCATGCCTAACCCGGTTGGGTACAAGGCTCCTAAATGGGATAAGTTCGAAGATGTCAACGGAAACGCTCATGAACATGTCATGCGTTTCATCGATGTCATGGGGCCGTATGGAGCTGATCCCAAACTGCTCATGCGCGAATTCCCGAAATCCTTGGGAAACGTAGCTTACAAGTGGTACAGGACGTTGGAAGCTGGGTCCGTGAAGACTTGGGACGACATGGTCGAAAAGTTCTACACGAAGTTCTTCCAGATGGAGGAAAAGGTGACAATGATCCACCTCTCGCGGATGTATCAGAAGCGCGAAGAGGATGGAATAACTTTCATCAAGAAATTCAGGGCGAAGTCCTTGGAATGCAAAGATGTGATACTCGAGAGCAGACTCGTGGAGATCTGCTTGCAGTGCATGCGAGACGAGTACAAAGGTATGCTTATTAACTTGCAAACGCCTACGTTTTCAAAACTAATTGAATGCACGAAGAACATCGAGCCTATAGTGGAGAGGCAGAAAAAGAGAAACGCCCCTGAGCGACCCTAGGGTGGTACTACCTTCAAGATCGGGAGGTTCAGTTACAAGAGGGGATGCGAAGCTGAAGTCAATACAGTTTCACCCCAGAAGCAGGCGAAGATTGTGAACTTTGATGCACCACCTCTGCCATGTTCGGTGGAAGAAGCAAGCGACCTCTGCAGGCAGTGGCGCAAGGACGGTGTCCTACCGCCGCTCGAGAGAGCACCCTCCAAGGAGATGGTGAGGGACCCGAAGTGGTGCGAGTACCACGGCAAGGTCATGCATCCCACAGCGGACTGTAAGAAGCTCAGGATTGTGTTCAGCCAAAAGATGAAGAACGGCGAGCTGATCGTCAGCGATCACAGGCCGGATGTGCGCAACAACCCACTTCCTGCCCATGCGGAGCAAGAATCGAAAGGTAAAGAGGTCGCTATGATCTCGATTGTGGATCTGGAAGAGGTCGCGGAGGATGGTCTACCCATCATTGCCAAAGTCCATGACGATGAGGACTACAGCGTAGACACGGAGGACAAACGTGCCGACCGGATGAAGAGGTCGCACGGCTTCAGCAGATTCTTCGACGAGATGAACTTCTCAGAGAAATTCTGGACAGAGATAACGAAAGCGATCTTAAGGATAGCAGAAGACTACGAGGAGGACCTCGTAGTCTCCAATGGGAAAGTCATCAGGGCGTCTCGCTCTACAGAAAAGATTATGACCTTTTCTGCCAGCGACAAAAAGACAGATGCGAGCCACCAGAGGCCCCTGTATGTGACGGCTATCATCAATGACGTCGAGTTCAAAAGAGCGTTCGTCGACGGAGGAGCAGCGGTTAACGTCGTTTCGCTCCACACACTGAAGCTAGCAGGGATCCCCGAGTACAAGATCGTCAGGCGTCCATCTCCGCTGATGGGATTTGGAAGCGACTCCAGAATGACGATAGGATGGATCCGCTTGGGCGTCCAGATCGGCAAGATCAAATGCTCACCAAAGTTCTATGTCATAGATGCGAACACTACGTATCACATGATCATAGGTCGAGCCTGGATTCATCGCTTTGATGCTGTCCCTTCAGCAGCTCACCAAGTGATGAAAGCTATTTGGAACGACAGAATAGTCGAGATACCGGCTTCGACGAATCCATTCAACATGGATGAAGCACATCTCAGCGAAGCGGTGTGGTTCACCGAGATGGCGGATGAGCAAACACCGGGACCATTCAACCCCACTCCTTTACCCCTATGGGAAGATATCAAAGATCAATCACCGGCGGGAGTAATGGTGACAAGAGAGGATGCCAAGGAAAAGCCGCCCACGCGAGAAGAGGCGCCACGGATCGCCTACCAGCGAAAGAACGTATACACTCTAAAGAGAATAGCAAAGCATGACCCTGAGGGCAAGGAGATAGAGAGTTTCTACGCCAACGGGAAGAAATGCTATCGCATATGAAGGTGCGCGGGGATGTCCTCACGCGGGCATGGGGATAACCCTGAGCAAATCAACCAAATCGAGCATATTGCGGTAATGGAAAAACCAATGCAGAGCACTCCAGACGAGAAGCTCAAAGAAGCACCCGAATGCATGGAAGAAAAACCCAGACCACAAAAGCAAGAGCTAAAGGAAGTGTTCCTAAGCCCGAACGAAGAAAAGAAGAGGCCAGTCTTTCTAAGTGCGGACCTCACAAGCGAAGAGGAGAAAGGACTGCTGCAGCTCCTGACTGAGTACAAGGACGTGTTCGCATGGGAGTACGATGAGATGCCCGGACTGGACACAAGTATCACCATGCACCGTTTAGACATCATCCCGGGGTCTAAGTCGGTAAAGCAGAGCACAAGAAGCTTCAGGCCGGAGCTTAACGTGAAGATCAAACAGGAGATTGTCAAACTCCTGGAGGCCAAGTTCATAGATTCGAATCACCATCCCACATGGCTGGCCAATATTGTGCCAGTGGTAAAGAAGAACGGACAGCTTCGCATTTGTGTGGATTTCCGAGATCTCAATCGTTTCTGCCCCAAGGACGATTTTCCGCTCCCCAACATCGATTTGCTCATCGATTCGACAGCGGGTCATCGCATGTTCAGTTTCATGGACGGCTTTAGCGGGTACAATCAGATCAAAATGGACCCTGAAGATGCACGGAAAACTGCATTCATCACCCCGGTGGGAGTGTTCAACTACACGGTGATGCCATTTGGTCTCAAAAACGCAGGTGCAACCTACCAGCGGGCCATGATGGCCCTATTCCACGACATGATGCACAAGGAAGTGGAATTTTATGTGGATGACCTCGTGGTTAAATCCAAGCAGGAGGCAGATCACCTGGCAGATTTGCGAAAAGTGTTCAACAGATGCAGACGCTTTTCAGTTGAAGATGAACCCTATGAAATGCTCATTTGGGGTAACGTCGGGGAAATTCTTGGGATGCGTGGTACATCGTCAAGGAATCGAGCCTGACCCTGCGAAAGTTTCAGCCATCACCAGCATGACTCCGCCGCATGACCAGAGTGCCTTGAAGACATTCTTGGGGAAGCTATCGTATCTGCGACGATTCATCCCAGCGATTGCCGAGATTACTTTCTGTTTCAGTAATCTTCTCAGGAAAGATGCTGCATACAACTGGACTCCGGAGCACGAAGCTGCGTTCGGGAAGCTAAAGGAGCTGCTGACGTCTTCAAAAATAATGATCGCGCCTCAGTTAGGATCACCGCTTTTGCTGTACCTGACGTCAACGAGGAAATCCATAGGAGCACTTTTGGCTCAGGAGTACGAGGGTCAAGAAAGGCCCATATACTACATCTCTCGCATCGTACAGCCCGCAGAATCAAGGTACACGGACATCGAGCGTCATTGCCTTGCCCTATTCTTCATAATAGAGAAGTTGAGACACTACTTTGCGTCGCACAAAGTGGTGGTGGTTACAAAAAGTGATCCCATACGATATCTGCTAACTCACACTACTCCTGGAGGAAGATTGGCAAAATGGTATATGACCATTTCCCAGTTTGATATCACATGCGTTCGACCGCGGGCGATCAAGTCGCAAGCGGTAGCGGATTTGTTGGCACAGTTCCCCGACAACATTCACGAGCCTGTGATCGAAGAAGAATTCGAAGGACCTGAAATCTATGCAGTCGACGTGCCCTACTGAACGCTTCATTTCGACGGCTCGTCAACAAGGAAATGCGGAGGCATTGGGATAGTCTTGACCAAACCAGATGGGGAGGTCATACAGATGTCCGCCAAGCTTGACTTCGCAGTCACTAACAACGAAGCAGAATATGAGGCTCTCATCGCGGGACTTCGTGCATCGAAAGCTTTGGAAGTAAGCAACTTGACGGTCATGGGGGACTCCAAGCTAATTGTCAAGCAAGCCTCGGGCGAGTACGGCTTGAAGGAGATAGATCATCTGTCCTACCGGACCTTGGTACAAAAACTGGTGCAGCAATTCTGCGACGTTAGGTACGAGCACAAGCCTCGAGCGGACAACAGGCATGCGGATGCTTTGGCTACTTTGGGATCCAAGGTTAGCACGGACAAATGTCCTGCGAGAATCTCGATCGAAGTGCGGACATCGTCGGCGTTAGCAGAAGACGCGTGCGACGATGAATACATGGACGATGCGGACTGGAGAAAGGCAATCTTACGGGCCATCGCAGAAGGCACCAGCAGCGAGAACTGGACACTCACAAAGGGGTATTGCATACATGGCAACACCCTTTACTACAAGGGCCCTGGCGGAATACTCATGCGATGTGTTTCCGAGCAAGAGGGACAACTGCTGCTAGAGAAGATTCACCAACATGCTTGCGGAGAAAGCGAAGTGTCAATCTACCGGAAAGCTCAGAGATATGGTATTCACTGGCCAGACATGTCAACGGCCGCGGCACTAATACAAGGAAAGTGCGAGAGTTGCGCACTAATCAAAGATTCTTTACTCATTGCTCTGACCGATGATGATGCGGATTGGAGGAAACCACTCTTTGATTTTCTCACCCAGGGTACTGTACCTGAGTCGAGAAAAGAAGCTGAGAAACAGAGGAGGAAAGCATCCCGATACGTGGTACAAGAAGACATGCTTTTCCGAAGAGGCCATGAGGGTAACTTGCTGCGATGTCTGGACAGCAGGGAAGCACAAGAAGTGATGGACCTTTCTCATCAGGTGGAACATCAGGGGGGTGCGAAATTATGCAGACAACTCCTCTCAATTGGATATTTCTGGCCCACGATGGAGGCTGATTGCCGTGCCAAAGTACGACGCTGCCAGGAGTGTCAATTTAAAGGAAATCTAGTGCACGCTCCTGCTGTAGATCTACGTGCATTGGGAACACCATGGCCGTTTCACACATGGGCTCTCGACTTTATTGGTCCCATTCGACCAACCTCACATGGGAATCACTTCATTCTCACCGCGACGGAGTTGTTCACCAAGTGGGTGGAAGCAATACAACTGAAGACGGCAAATGCGCTAGTTGTGGTCCGTTTCATCCAAGAAAGCATTATATGCAGGTTCGGAATTCCCAACACCATCCTTTCAGATAACGACACTCCTTTTGTTAATCGCCAGGTGGCTGTGAAGCTAGCAGAATACAACATCAGGCAGATTTGCTCCACCCCTTACTACCCGAAGGGGAATGGGCAAGCAGAAGCGACCAACAAGACGCTGTTGAGAATTTTGAGCAAGATGGTCGCAGACGACCACAAGAAGTGGGCTGATTCCTTAAGCATAGCCTTGTGGGCTTACCGGACTTCTCCAAGAACACCCACAGGGGTCTCGCCATTCCTCCTATGCTATGGGGCTGAGGCAGTGGTACCTGCGGAGGTAAAAGTTAACTCAGCAAGGTTGGCCTTCCACGCCTTGTACGACAATCAACGCGATCATGACTTAGTCCTGCTAGTGGAAAAGCGAGAGCAAGCTAAAAGGACCAACAAACGGTATCAAGAAAGGATTGCTCGTGTGTACAACAAAACAGTCCAACGTAGAGATTTCGCAGTTGGAGATTTGGTCTTGCGCGCATCTGACCATTGCATGCGAGAGGCGGCTCACCCAAATTTCGCAGCCAATTGGGAAGGGCCCTTTGAAGTCACATAAGTCTTTGACAGTGGCTACTGCAGCATACGAAGGTTGCACGGAACGACCTCAACCCCAAGCTCAGTCAACATACGCTGGATTAAGAAGTACTATCCTTGACTTCTCTCATTTTATGCGTTTTATTACAACGTTGCCTTATGCTCTGTATAGCTATGATTTGCACATCATCTCTCCCATATGAGGGAATTGTAATCTCATCTCTCCCATATGAGAGTGCTATAATAGAAGACTTCTCCTAAATGAGAAGAACTTTATACTTCTAGCTGTTTATATTGCTTCACTTGGTTTATTATTACTGTTAGCAAAAGCCTATCCGCCGCGATAGCAACTTACTCGAATGCGATCTCAACTGATCTTTCAAAGCCTATCTGTCACGATAGCAGCCCATGCGAAAACGATCTGAATTGATCTTCTAAGCCTATCTGTTACGATAGCAGCCTATGCGAAAACGATCATAATTGATCTTCTAAGCCTATCTGTCACGATAGCAGCCTATGCAAATGCGATCTTAATTGATCTCTTAAGCCTATCTGTCATGATAGCAGCCTATGCAAATGCGATCTTAGTTGATCTTAAGCCTATCTGCCACGATAGCAGCCTATGCGAAAATGATCTCAATTGATCTTCTAAGCCTATCTGCCACAATAGCAGCTCATGCGAAAATGATCTTAATTGATCTTTTCAAGCCTATCTGCCACGATAGCAGCCTATGCGAAAATGATCTCAATTGATCTTCTAAGCCTATCTGCCACGATAGCAGCTCATGCGAAAATGATCTTAATTGATCTTCTAAGCCTATCTGCCACGATAGCAGCTCATGTGAAAACGATCTTAAGTGATCTTCTAAGCCTATCTTAATTGATCTTAAGTCTATCTGCCATGATAGCAGCATTATGTAAAATGATCCTAAGTGATCCACAAAGGCCTATCTGATAAGATAGAACTTGCACTTGAATCCAAAGAAAATCACAAGCCTATCTGCCAAGATAGCACAGCTGCGCAAGCACGATCTCGAACGATCTAAAAACAATGCAAAAGTGTGCATATAGCACTACAAAAGGCGAAATCTGCCGATACGCATGCGAAATTGTATTTTGTTGTAACAAGACAGCAGATCATACAAAGCGATTTATTATTATGAGTCAAAAGACTTACACTTTATCTGTCTACATAGCTGCTTACAAGCGAAAAAGCTCAAATCTAACTACGCAGCCAACATGGCTTACAATGCATCTAAAAAAAGTAACTTACGAACAAGAAGTTACACACCGGGGAAATCATAACTGAAAAAGGATGAACCTAACGGTCCTAACACCAGCTATGCGATGCACAGATCTGCGACCAAAGATCTGTAGCAAGTAGGGCACTCCTGCGAGAAGATCAGCCCGCCATTTGCTACGTCCCTAGCAGCAAGATCTGCGTGACGCTACGTCCAAGATCCCAGGATCTGACAAGGCCTCTGTCTGATCAAGATATGTACCAGAGGAACCACCTGTTCCGGCGTATGCAGCCGTGCAAAACAGGGGAGCAGTCATTCCTCGGGCAATGGGCTCCTTGTCCAGATAGATAAGCGCATTGGCTCGCCACCCTGAGTTCAAGAACGAAGAGGCAAGAAATTCTCCTCCGGGCATGCTGGAGGAGAATCCCGCCGTTCATTACGAGTTGGTAGCAAGGTCCCTACGGCGCTGCACCTCACCGGGAGGCGGCCGGAAACATGACCTGCAAGCATAATAGACGAAGAAAATTCTTCGAACAAAATTGAGGTATTATCTGCATCTTCTCTATGAAAGTTACAAAGATCAGTAAGCCTCATAAAGCGGAGCTTGGAAACTATAGCGCAAAGCGCAAACTCAGGTTTCACAACTTGAAGTTGCCATGAATCAACGAAAAATAAGCGTTGAAGCCAGCAGTCGTAAGGACTCACGGCAAAGCATATTTTTGGGATGAAGAACCCAAATGGCAAAAGGCAGGGTTTATATAGACCTTGCGGAGACTCTTCACTTGCCAAGATGAGTCAGCAGAATTTGAAAAGAGGGTAAGGTCAATCACTTACGCCTTGAAAAGCGGTAACGATCAATTACCCTACTAAAGGCTACGACGATTCAGTTGCGTATCCTAATTAATGACGGATGGTCATGATTCGGATGGACTTCCCAAGGAAAGCGTGCTTATCTAATGAGAAATTAGCGCGAAAATCAAGGCAGAATATCAACTGCTGACGTCATAATTGGATATGCACAGAGATATTCTAGCAAATCACAGCAAAGGGCAAAACGGGCATTTCGATTCTTCTTTTTGAAAAAAAAAGGGGGGAGAAACCCTAGCAACATTACAATAATGTTTCTGATATTTATTTGCTAGTTTTCAAAAATCAAAATAAACCCTTGATCAAGGAGTCATGGGGGGTAAACTGACGGCTCAGATTTTCCACCTGCTCCACTTCCTGCTTCAATTGCTCGCACTTGGCATTCATCTCATGATAGAGCTTCATAGCCTCTTCAACCTTTTGCTTTTGCTGCTCTACCTTCTGCTTCTCAGCTGCGAGGTTTTGGTGACCGCGTTTCAAAGTTACATCAGGGTAACTCTTTTCATAAGAAACTTGAAACCCAGCCTGCCTTGAACTTTGGCGAGAAGATTTTGGCACATGCCAAAAAGCAATTTGGCACTCTGAGGAGAAATGGTCGCAGGTGTGGCCGCAGACAGCTGCTCCAAAATCCAAATGGCCTCAGTAAGAAATAGCCTCCTGTCAAAGGGCCCTATCTCCAGAGATCTCGCAAATGATTGCGGGTAGGTGAGGCGCATCCGAACTAGCCAGTCTACATCGGCTTGCTTCAAACCTGAAGCAATGTCAAAGCCAAGTTATACTATCAAATTCGCAAATGAAGGATGCGAAATGCAAACAGCAAATCACGACATACCAGTTCCTTCAAGGATCTCGCGCAGAGAAGGAATGCGCATTGCTGGGGTAGTTGAAGACTGCCCTCGCTCCATTGCCCTTCTATCAGCTGCGAGCTCTAAATCCTCATAATTGGGGGGAAGAGTATAAGCCGCACCAGGTGTGATCGCAGCCCCGACCTTCGAGCCCCAAAAGCTCCACGCAGGAAGAGGTGCCGCCGGCTCAGTCATTGCTGGAGGCGTGATGGCAGCAGAAGTTGCAGCTTGGCGAGGGATATCTTCAGATGCGATAGCACCAGCAGCATTTGCTCCTATTTCCTCAGCACCAGCATGGGCATCTTCCTCCATTAACACAGTGTCAGCCTCGGCATCATCAGAAAGTTCGATGACGTCCTCAAGAGGCTCTCCTGCGTATTCAGCAGCTGCGACGGGCTTCTCGGTATGAGAACTCGGCACCGGGACATAGGACGCAGAAGTTTGACTCCTTTGCTCCAGCACGGGTTCATCAGCATTGCCTGCGATACAAAATGCGATGGTGTGAGGTAACTTGTATCGTACGTTATTTTACTATCTTTGCTAAAGCTAAGAGCAAGCACCTCCACGCGAAGGTGGGATTGCAGTATCCTCGTCATACGCTAAGGACGTGGAACCTTGCCCTATTAGTGTGTCCTCGTTAAGCATGTCTTTAAAATGAGCGTGACCTGGGGCGCGAAGAAACTAGTCATGATTATGCTTTGAGTTGCTAAGCCTAGTTCACGCATGTCGTTCAAGTGATTACCTGAGGTTTCACCGCACTTGCCTACTAGCCAACGGCGAATGTCAGCTTTTGACACACCATGCTTTAATGCACCGACAATAACATCTCGATAAGTTACTGCGAGATTGAAAATCTCACCTTCATTGCCGCCTGCGATTTCTTCAAAATCTGCTTGGGCTTGCTCCAAGGCTGCCGCATCATCTTCTGGAGCCACGTCCTCCTCCTCAACTCGGGGAGCCACCTCTTCGGGAAGCACATCTTCCTCATCAGTTGGACGCACCAGGTCGTCGACATGTTGTTCTTCAAGGCTTCTCTGCTTCACGCGCTCGAGCTCTTCCTCTTCTCGCTTTCTTCTCCTTTCAGCAGCTTCCGCAGCTGTCTTCT
Source organism: Linanthus parryae (assembly GCA_023055425.1). NCBI lineage: Eukaryota > Viridiplantae > Streptophyta > Magnoliopsida > Ericales > Polemoniaceae > Linanthus > Linanthus parryae. Next base: position 78,391,683 of record JALGPY010000007.1, on the reverse strand, counting down.
TGGACTCGGCGAGAATGTCCTCGCTTATGGGTTCATCAGAAACGCCAGAATGAGCACTCCTCTTCTGTCTCTTGGCCAAAAGGCCACTGATGGTCTCATCATCATCATCATCTGCGAAGAAACAAATTGTTCAAACCGAATTGCAAAAGAGCTAAGATAATGAGGAGAGAAGTGCAATTGAGATACCTCCCGATTCTTCCTCATGTATTGCATCTTCAACTCTTTCTTCTTCTTCTTCTTCATCTCCTTCTCTTGGCTCCCGCCTCTCCTTTTCTTCCTCGTGGCCGAATGGAACGAAGGTCTCCACTCCGAGCTCCTTCCGCGTTTTACCGGTCATGCGACCTTTGCCTTTGTCCTTGGCAGAAAGGGATCTCGCAGGAGGGGAAGTTGGAGCGCTTCTAGGGAAAGAAATTGTAATTCCTCTTTGCCTAGGCCTCTTCGCTCTTGGCGCGACAGTCGCTGGAGGAGACGGATCATCTCTAGGGGGAGACAAGGCCGGAGCATTGTCTATCAGCGAGTCAGCAAAAGCATTCATGACCTCGCGAATCCTGGCTTCGACCTCAGGATCCATCCTCGATGCTAGCCGAAACGACTGCCCTTGTCTTCTTGTGGTAACAATGGTGTTTACCAGCGATTTGGAACGCTCACCAGATGCAAACCTCCACACATGGCACTACAGCAAGCAGTGTAGAATGAGGTTGTCAATATATTGAAGTAAAGAAGCTTAACGCATGCGAAATAAGTTGCTTACCTTAGAAAAAGTTTCGCTATATCTGATGACATGCGAGTCGCCTTTTCTAACCGCGGTGCTCTTTTCATCTAGAATGATGGCAGGACACAAATGGTTCTCGTGATCCAGCAACGAGTAGCAACCATATTCAGACTCGTCCAGACTGCAATTGGGACGAAAAGGAAAAGAGTTTCTTTTGATCACAGGAGCTCTGCTTGGCTGGGGAGCCGACTGCGTCTCGAATCTTGTGTGCTGGGCGTTCCAGTATGCGAGCCAGTTTTTGGAATAACCGCCTTCACGGTTACCTGCAGGTTTCTCAAAGGGAAGATTGCTCAGCAAGACTGTTTTGCATTCCTTTGTCAACAAACGCTTATAGCAGCCTCTGACAATAGACTGTGGCCAGATTGATGGCGCCACCGCATCAAAACCGAATTGGGGAGAAACGCGAGTGGGATCAACGTCCACGTTAATCCTCTCGTACCTCGGCACGAGCTCACGAACATGCTCCGCGAGAGCAGGAAGGGAACCTCGCAGGCACCAGCAAAAGAATTCGCAATAGCGCTCATGGAAATACTCTCCATCTTCGAAGAGGAGCTCTTCTGAGAAGACAACACCCTTGGAAGGATACAGTTTTGGAAACCATCGCACGTTTTCAATGCGCATGGCGTAGGGCCTGGCTATGAACTCCTCCCGATTGTCGCACATCAGGCTCCAAATGCACTTGGTATTGTTTGTCCCAAACCACCTCGCAGCTCTGCCGCTATTACGCTCCTCCACCGCGCCTGGGGGACACCACCTGTTGGGCTTAGAAGCAACTGGAGCATAGGAAGGCCAGCGCTCAAAGACCCACATTGTCAAGAAGGCAATGTTAACAAAAGTCAGTATGTCGAGGCGGCCGCGCGATTCCTTCATGGCCACGACCAGCTGATCCAGTCTGTAGTACAATGTGCCCAAGACCAAGGGTCCGAGTGCGACTTTCTGGCCGAGAGACAACTTCACAGCAAGGGGCAGAACGTGATAGAAGACCCCATCGTGCGGGTGGCCATCAATTAAGTACCTTGACAACCAGGCGCAGAGAAAGGCGCATAGGGTTAAGTGATAACCCTTACCCTCCACATAGTTCTCAGCCTTTGGGTTTTCACTCAGAAGCTTCTTGGTGATGCTGCTGTTCGCATAATCACGGAAAAAGTACTGCACCCATTTGTTCCAAGTATTTTTTGCAGATGTGTCAACCAACTGCCAGTCAGGAAGGACTTTTTTAGTGGTCCACCGGGTGGAAATTTTCTTCACCTCTGCCAAGCACTCCTCCATCTGCGCATACAGAGCGAGCTCCGCATCCGTCCTCAAGGGACTCAAAGGATCCACCTTGCCCATGGGAGAGAGGTCGTACAGCATGTGCACGTCCTCGAGCGTGGGGGCAACCTCGAACTCAGCAAAGTGAAATGTGTGAGTCGCAGGCGAGTAGCGGGAAAGAAGGTTTAGAAGCATGGACTGGTCCAGCTTCACGGCAGCACCCTTCATAGCACGAACTGCGAAGTATACGCCGGCCTCATTTAGAGTCACGGCGTGATAAGTCAATACATGGTCGATCCACTCGTCCATGTAGTCCAATTTCTGAACAAAAGCTTGGGTAGAAATCGCAGCATATGGGAAGTACCCATTTTCGATTCCCAATCGAACCACGTCTTCGCAGCCAATCAATTCGAGCAAAGCCGAGTTAACTGGAGGGGTTAATGTTTGCAACCTCTCATTGGGGACAGGGGCAGGCAGTTTCTTTGCCTTAACCCTAGCATGGTAGAAGTCTTTGCCACCCAGGTAGGGGGCTTTTCACCATAGAGCTCGCGGAAGATCAGGTATTTCTTCGTCCTCCTTGGTGGGTCTAGATCCTTTTGTCTTTGCCATTCCTGCGGAAAAGCAAGAAAAAAGGGGGGAGAAATATGCACACTTCAGTTTGAATTCTGAGATTCAAGATCTATGGGAAGAAAGATGAACAGTTTCTGGTACTAATTTCAGAAATTAAAAGTTGAAATTGTTTGCATTATCAGGGATTTCAAAACCCTACATCCAAGGTCCTTATCATTGAAGGATTAAATCAAAATTGGGTTCAAAGATTGGAGCTTCTTCACAAGTTTTCAACAGATAATATGTCATGGGTTTGCAGATCCAACACAGTTCAAAGCATACATCGGTATGTTAAACAAAATTGAGCAAGGCCAACCTTGTTTTGGTAAAGCTTGCTTGGATGCGCACAGTTGAAGAAGACGATTGACAAGAGAGAACTGGTGATTGATTATTTGAATCTGCTATCGAAGACTTCCTTGTATCATTCACTTTAAGAGAAAGAAGTGATGCCTTGCAACAATGGAGAGTACAGAGTATTTATCCAAAAACAATGAAGGGTTGCGTCCTTTCAGTAGTCGAATCGCAACCGTCACCGTCGAATCGCGCAATCACAGGACAAGCTGACGTCACCCCTAAAACCCTAAAGGCCAGACGGCACGACTCTAGGGGTTTTAGGTCATAATGGCATGCACGGGGGCTGAATTTACTCATATTTGAATTGGTGCGTGGCGGCGACGCGTATGTTGGTTTCTACGCATGGAAGTCTATCCAGCTATGAGCCTTCACGCGCAGAAAGGGGGCTAATGTAGATAGTGCTTTCTGAGCTGACGGATCGTGGCCACGTGGCAACCATCTAGCACACCATATTGTGCTCCACACACACTGGATCACCAACCGCGCTGATCCATGTGGGGACTGCGAGACAGGGCCCTCGCATACCACCGCACGGGACTTGTAGGGACTTAGTGGTTTGGAGGCTAGAGTAAGTCCTGTCGCGTGCGAGTCAAGCTCGCGCGCGACCTTTAGTAACTGCTTTTGAGAGATTTATGGCACGAGCTCCATAAACCCGGTCAATCCGGTCAAACCCGGTCAACCTCATAACGGTTCGGGTATTCGCGCATAACGTGCTGTAACGGTACCTATATAGGCGGACGAACGTGCCGTTGCGGTTAAGCTAATTAAGCCGCCATTGATGGGCGCATTAACCACACTGCAACGGTCACATTCTCCGTTATATATAGGACGTTAACCTTTCCATACAAAGGAGAACACACTAGCCATACGCGGAAGCTCTGCCAAACCTCTGTCTCTCTCTCAGACATTACTACTGCCTTACTCTCTCCCTACACACAACCCAACTCTTCCTGTGCCATCTCTGATCCTCTACTTACAGTGTACACGGAGTTCTCCCCGCCGGAATCTCTTGTTCACAGACGTGTACTACTTCCTCTTCCTCTTCCATGAGAACCGGTGTCTTACTCGTCATCGTGAATGCCATAGAAGAGAACCGCAATGGATCGCCAACGATTTTTTGCTGAAGGTCGCATGAAAGTCGTTGGAAATAGGGGAACCCACTGAAACCCATTGGAACTATAGTTGTTACCACCGTTCCATTCCGCTCTAGAACGTTCCGGTCCGTAGGTAAAACGAAGCGAAACATAGGGTGATCCGTACCGGTTCGAATTCCATTGTGTTTCTCCGAGATTCGGTGTGTTCCATAAATTCTGGCATGTTCTGGTCGTTTTCGACCATTTCTTTCCGGTAACATGTTTGATTGTCAAAATTAAATTTGTCTGAGGAGGGAATTGAACTCAAGAACTTAACACCAAGAAGCTACCAACTAACCCTGGGCCAATGCTTTGCTTTGTTATAGATTTCACATTTTAATGTATAACATGATCTGACTGTATTTATTTTATCGAATATATGCTTTTTTCCTTTATTATTTATTTAATATAAGTACTCATAATGGAATAATCAATTATTGTATAAAATGAAAAAGGGTTGGGTATTTAAATACTTAAAGTTCATATTAAGTAAAAGTAATTTATCTATATATCTATCTACCTTAATAAAAGAAAAGGTTTGTTGTCAATGTAGGCACCAGCTCAGCGTTTTCGACACTGTGGCACTATCAGCGCCTGCCTTGTGTGCTGGTAATTTATTTGGTTAAAATTTTGCCGTTTTTTCCCTTCATTGCTTTGTAATTACCGCATGTGAGAGAGGTTGTGGCAGTGGTTTTGGTCTCGTCGCCATTTTTTATGATAGCCCTTTGTTCTTGCTCTCTCTCTCGCGAGAGTCGTAGTCGTCTGAGGCTGCTTCGAGTGGAAGTGCTCTCTCTCAGAGAAGGAGTGAGTGGGAGTGGTTTCAGGTGCGCTTCAGTAGTGGTATGGCCAGGTGGAGGGCTTTCTTATCACCCATAAATTCGGTGGGTTTTCTCATCAGCAAGGTGCACGCATCTGGTTCAATTGGGTGAGTTTGTTTCTCTTCCTCTATTTCTGCGAGTGTAGATGATGTTATGGTGTTGTTTTCTCATAGATTTGTTCAATTAGATTTTCCCTTCTTTTCTGGAGCCTTGGATTTTATCAGAGGCCAGTGGGATTGTACAATTGTTGGTTTTCTGGGAGATAATATGTTGTTGTTTTGTGGGTTTCCAGATGGGTTCATGGAATTTGTCTATTCAATTTGTTTAGTTTCTCTATGCCTTGGAGCTGAGCTTTCTTCTTTGGTAATTTCTTGTGTTGGATGGCGTGGCCCCTCTTTGCGTTGTCCTAATGCCTGCTCTTCCGGGCCTTTTGGTGGTTGCATGTGTCTTCTCTTGACTTAGTGTTATGAGTTTTTTTTTCTGTAGTAGATTTATTTGGCCATTTTCTTGAGCTTACTGGGCTCTGAGTATTGTAGTTAAGTGCATCTGAAGGGTTTCAAGTGTTGGCCATTATGCATTTATGAAGAGGGATGGAGTTTGGTTTCCTGCATTTTAGAAGACACACTAGGTTTCCTTGGTGAAATGAAGTTGGATTATGATGTTTGGTTGTTTGGTAGTGCATGCTATTTTTTATTTGGCAATCAATTAATATGGTGGACAACTGTGATATTTTGGTAGGAAGGATTAGTTTTGAGTTAAACACATTGTGCTCTCTAATTGCTTGATTAGCTGAGATCTTTGTGATAAATAATCATTTGTGAATACTTTTGATTGTGATGTTTCCTTCTCTTCCAGTGCATGCTTTTTTTTCTTAGATTTGAAAATTTTGTTGTGTACATCGTGGATAGTTTGCAGTTAAAGTTATTTTTTATAAGCCTACAGTGTGGCAATTTGCACAATTTCTTTAAATATTAAACTTCTTTCTTCAAATGATGCATTTGCTTTGCTTCGTTTAGTCTTCTTCATTCTTCTCCAATTTTTTGTTGGTTTATTTATTCATCTTCTGCATCGGTGCTGACGCATGCAGGTGATGTTGTCTTGCAGGTCTATCTTCAGTTGTATCCGTTGGCCTGTTGTTGTGGTCCGTTTCGTTTGTTTCCCCCGGTGCGTTGCTGTTTATAACGTTTTTAGGCAATTGTGTTTTTTGGGTGTTCGTTGTATTTATGTTTACATACATGCTTTCGCAAAATGTTATTGCTTGCTTTTTCTTCAGTACTGGATTCTGAAAAAAAGAATTTGATAGGTTGGTTTGCAATAGTATTTTGTTAAAAATGAATTGAAATGCTGAATATATAAAAGGCATTTAGGTCTACATATTATGCTCTTTTCTTCTGTAATGTTACTAAATGGATTTGATGCGTGCGATGCCATGGTAGACATGCTTTGTAGCTTATGATCAATACTGCCCCTGCTTTTGCAAAATGTTATTACTTACTTTTTGTTCAGTACTGGGTTCTGCGAAAAAGAATTTGATAGGTTAGTTTGCAATAGTATTTTGTTAAAAATGAATTGAAATGCAAGATATATAAAAGGCATTTAGGTCTACATATTATGCTCTTTTATTCTGTAATGTTATTGAATGGATTTGATGTGTGTCATGCGATGGTATACATGCTTTGTAGCTTAGGAATGTCTTTCCAGTAATCCTGCAAAAGGTCCAAAATGTGTTGGTTCTCCGTCATCAGATATATCTGGTGCTGTTTGGAATCCGTTTTTCAAAGAGCAGCTTGCACGCTCAACTGCGACGACGTCGTATGCTATTGATGTAGCTCCCGTTCGCGCAACTACTTCCACTCACGGTGGCCGTGGGGGGACAGGCAGACATGCAGGTGGACGGACATTGAGTCGGTCTGCAGAAAAAATAGCACAACCAAGAAATGCTTCACATCATCCTCTACCATATGGACATGATTTACTGAATGTCATAGGTCCACGTTTTATGCCTCCTGCACCTGTTAACCCCTCTTCTGTTAGGACTACATTAAACCATGAATGTTTTTGCCAAACAAACTCAGGATACGGTTCCTTCGGCACTAGTGCACGTTCCAACAACATCAGCTGCATCTCAGCCGCAGATTGGTTTGGCAAATAATCGTGTCACAACTTTGGATGTGTACAATCGTGCGCAGAATAATGTGTTAGCTTTTGTGCCATCCAGCTCTTCATCTCAACCAATTTTTCCTCCAATGTTTTTCTCCTTTGGCTGCAATTCTGCCGAAAATGTATCCCACATTACGCCTGCCTCATATGTGAATATTAACCCAGGTGGTTCTACCGGCAATCTTGGTACTTCTTCCACGACTTCTGTGGGTGAATGTAGCAGTCAAGCTGATGATGTTCCTCCACCACCAAATTCACCCCGTAAGTAAATCTCTACCATGCAACAAACTTCTTTCCACATGATTCTACAGTGTACATTATATTAGTTGCTAATGTTATTGTATCTGCGCTGTAGGGCTGAGGCGTTCGAAGAAGTCGGAGTGATATCCTCCCCCCCCCTACTGTAACACCCCCTTATTCCGGATCGGGAGAGATCGGTATGGTGCTACTCATAAAGAAACGGCGGAAATCGCAAAAAAAAAACATCACGTATTTAAATATATTACAACTGATGATTGTCTTCAACATGAAACATACTATTACACAAGATGAGAGTAGTTTACTATTAAATGAGATAAGATTATTCTAAGAGTTGATTTAATCAAAGTACTAATAGATACTAGGTGAGTCTACGATCCCCTTACGCCTCTCCCAGCTCCTAGACCTGCGGGGAAATTAAACAAAGACCGCAGTTTTTCGAAAGTCGACAAGAAATGCTGAGTGAGAAACACCTTAGAATGTACAACATGAAGCTGAGAATGATTTCAATGTTATGCGTCTTATAAAAGCGGAGTATGATTATAAGTAAATTAATATCAACGTTTGCAGCATCATAAATAACAGTGATAACCGAATCACGGATGCCAATATCCAAAGCTGTGAACTTTTCCAATTGATTCCTTCTCAAGTGCCATTTTTCAAATAGAATACGAATCCAATTATCAATTCCCAATATAGAATCAAATGAGCCAGTTATACGCACAGTACCGAAAATAATAATGGTCAACAAAGGACCTCCCAAACAGTAATGGTCAGCAAAGGACCTCAAAAATAGTAATGGTTAACAAAGAACCTCCCAAAATGCCAGACTAGACCTTAAGTGTTGCAACACCCCCTTAAGAAGCAAAAGGCCAGAAGGGTGAGTACTAGCTGGGACTCCAGCCAACAAGGCGAGGAGCCAATGTCAACAAAGGGTCTCCCAAATAATAACATCTCTAGCCAACAAGGCGTAGAGTAATGCCAACAAAGGGCCTCCCATATAGTAACATATTCCGGTACGGGCGATTCCACTTTACGTTATTAACGTGTTATTATTTCGTGTGACAGTTCAAAAGTAACAATTTCGAAACGTAACCAATGACAAGTAAAACTTGAATATAGCAAAAAAAAAAACATTTTGAGACATATTATAAAATCAGGTGATGACACGAAGGAAGTTAGGCACGCAAGGCTAAGCATGAAACTCACCTCAAGTTGAAACGACAATTAGCTCGAAGTTGTCCTCACGGGAAGTCAAACATAGCCTACGTCAACGAATCTTTCGCCTACAATTCATTATCAATCATCTAGTCATAAGGGTGGTACTTCTAAACAAATGATGCACTAATTCTATACGAATTCTCGGCTAGGTGAAATGCTAAATTCAATTATCACGATTCCCCCAATAAAACCCGTCTCAAGTCTTATACATACAAATATACATAAAGAAGTATTTTAGAATTAAATACGTGATAAAACACTCCCAAATTGAGGAGCTAGTGACGCGATTTCTTAACGCGAATGCGCAAGTACACGGCCGAGTAATATAGGGGTGATATTTCAACCCCGAGTTATCGATCCCACGAGGACAGACTCGAGACTATTTAATTAAGCGATTAGTTTACAGTACGGTAACAGGAGGAAAAGCTTGTCTTAAATACGTTGTCGCCCCCCAACAAGCGACTGAAAGTGAATGACACTAACTAATATTTTTGTATTTTTTTGAATTTAATAAAAGATGGAAAAACTAGGAAATCTCTAGATCACCTAGGGCTGTAGACAATTTCCTGATAGCTAAGTAACACGTTAATTATATCCTAATCAAGCCGGTAATAAGCTATGACAATCTCGTGTCGGTCTCATGTCATTTTACGTCTCAGTTGACTACATTCTCCTCTCGGTCTCATGTTGTCTACCGGTCCGTTCTAGCAAGTCATCGGTTGGCACGATAAGGGGTCCTGTCGGTCCACCGTTTCATGAAACAACAAACTAATCCCACCGAATCTACCCACACTAGGACGATCCTAACACTTCTCCTTTTCGGTCTCGGTGATTCGGGATTGTTGTTCACATCTCATCAAGGCTAGTTAGAGTCACTATCGCGCACTCGCTAGCCAAATAGTAGTTCTGGGTCATGACTCCATTCCTACTAAGTTTTAAGCTCAGCATATGAACAATTAATAAAATGAAATTAACATTAAGAAAGAAATTGGTTCATGAATAAACCCTAGTTTCATTGAATATCAAATCCCAAACGAGACGTGTCCATAGACTCGCTTCATCAACAATTTCAAGAGACTCAACATTCAATTGCTAGAACCAAAATCCAAAGCATGAAACAAAGAGTAAGAATCCGGAAAATAATTCGTCTACATAACCCTAGGCTCTCTAGAGAAGCCTAGCAAAGGTCTAGCTAATCGTAATACAAATAGAAAAAAACGAAAGTTTCTCCATAAAAAGATTGAGGGAGGAAGAAGAAGAAAAAAAACTCAAACCCTAGATCATCAATGGAGATTTTGGCCTTCGTCTTTGTCTCTCCTCCGTCCTCCTCTTTCTCCTTGCGTGAATCCTCTCCAAGAAACGTGAGTGAATCTTTTCCCCAGCTCCTAGGCCACTTAATACAATATTCCCCTCACTTCTTACCCAATAGTTCTTAAAAATTGCATTGAAACCCCATATTTTCGTGTATTGGGCATCAGACTGGTCTTAAGACCAGCAGCGGGTGATTTTAAGTGGATTTTGCCCAGAATTCTAAGTATAGACATGTCTTAAGACCAGTAAACTGGTCTTAAGACCAGTCTGGGAAAAAAATCCTCTTTTTCTTTGATTCTTTAGTCTTTTCTTCACCCGTCTTCAACTCCATCATACTCTTGAGCCTTCTCGTCCTTCCGAAGTTTCATTCCACCTCCCATTCACATTCTCGAGCTTCCGGTTCCTGAAACGCACAACACAAAACAAATACCAGAAGATCAAGTGTGACAATAAAAGCTTGAATTTACACAAAAAATGCCCGGATTACACATTTATGCTCAAACGCTCAGGCATGCTATATTTCTCCCAAATTCATAGCATGAAACTAAGATTATCAACTCAGAAAGAACGGAAAATGATGTAAAACGTGCAAGAAATATAACTCTATAGAGAGTTATCAAATCCCCACACTATCTTTTTGCGCGTCCCGAGCAAAATCAAATCTCACACTACATTTTAATCCACCGAATTGCATACAATCTCCAATAGCCATGTGTCACAAACAACACACACACCCAATGCAAACTACATGACTATACAGTGCAACTCGATTATAGAACAATGCAAGAATTAAACAACGCAATTTTTTTCTTTTTAGTTATAGATTGGGCAATCTCGCTATCACTAACCAAAATCATCAAGCTCTCACCAGTCTATTTCGAAATTTCACAACCAATAGCACAAAATTGAAGTAGAATGATCCTACGATCAAGTTCACTAAGGGGTCCCCAAACATCCACCTATACAATCCATGATCCGGGCACGTCCTTTAGCTCAGAGGGTCTAGGCATCATAAGTACTAAGGTAGTCTTTCATATCCAAGTAATTTGAGATTTTCAGACCCTCTTAGCCTTTATTGCATTGAATGCAAATTCTCCCAGTGATGGGAGACACAACTCCGTGTAATACGACTTGATTTTAATTTTCCTTAGAAGCTAATACGTTTGAATCCGAATTCTCCAAATAAATGGAGGCACATTCGGTTGTTCACCGTATTGAATCCAAGAAAAGATTTTGATTCTTTTTTTTCGTTCTCTTCAAATTTTTTCAACCATGCATTTAGAGCTACTAAGTGTGGGCTTTTTCGGTTAACTCTTGAAACCGCCTTAAGGGATAGTGTTGTACACTCCCTAACTTCACTTAGGCTAGAGGAATGTACCACATGGAACCGACTCTACACGAAGGTCCACCCCATATTTACAAGAGGCCACAAGTTTCCACTCTAAAAAAAACTATTCAACTCCTTAGGACTAAGTCCTCCTAGCACAATAAAGGAACTAAATGTATGCCCTCGTCTACTTTCCACTTTTCCCTGAATACCCAGGACTTCCTTTCGTGAAACTAGTGCGCATGATACTAAAAATTAAAGACATCCCTACTATGGTGCTTTCTGTTCTCAGAGACTCTTTCACTGAACTCTCTTCGGTATCAAGCTTCATCAATTGCCCAACGCAAAATTTTTGATTTTTTTTCTTGATTTTCTGGTTTTCTAATTTTTTATTTTCTCATATTTTCCTAGACTCTATATGCTTTTGGCCAACTCGACTAATCACAACGATTGGGTAAGAGAGATCAAAGCCTTGACAAGGATGATCATAAAGATATGAGTGATCAGGCTACTACTTCAAGACCAGATAAGCAATATGGAGAGCCTGAACCCTGGTCTCCAAGAAGGAGATTCAAAAATATTTCATCTCATCGAGCTGACAACATCATATCTGATCCAACTAATGGTACACAAACAAGATCATTGTTGAAGAATCTTTGTGCTTTTAATGCTTTTATTTCTCTTGTAGAACCTAAGACTGTGAAGGAAGCATTACAAGAAGCAGACTGGATTATAGCTATGCATAGTGAACTCAATGAGTTTGAATGAAATAAGGTGTGGAACCTAGTTCCCCCACCCAAAAAACCAGTCTGTCATTGGTACCAGATGGGTGTTCAGAAACAAACTGGATGAAAATGGCAAAGTGATCAGAAACAAAGCAAGGTTTGTTGCTCAAGGTTACAACCAAGAAGAAGATATTGATTATGAGGAAACTTTTGCTCCTATGGCCAGGTTAGAATAAATTAGAATTTTACTTGATTTTGCATCTTACAAGAACATGAAACTATTTCAAATGGATGTGAAGTGTGCATTTTTGAATGGTTACTTGCAAGAGGAAGTTTATGTTGCACAACCTCCTGATTTTGAAAGTGATAAGTTTCCAGATCATGTTTACAAACTTGGCAAATGTCTTTATGGTTTGAAACAAGCTCCAAGAGCTTGGTATGAAAGATTGTCAATGTAATACCCCTAATTCCCGAGAGAGTTCTTAGTGCAATATCAAGACTTTGGGGGCTAATTTGTAAATAGTTTGTCACGGCTTTAAAGTGGACATTTTGGAGTTTTAGCGATATTTGGACGTTGTTAGAATGATTTTGAAGCACTAGAAATGTTTGGGGTGGTTGTGCGATTCTCTAAAATTAAGTAGAAGCTCTAATTCTAGTTGTACCCAAAAGTTTAGAAAAAATACACTTTCACCCCCCTTGCATGAGAGCCACTTGGCAATATCATTTTGACACCTCAATAGTGAGGTGGTAGCTAATGAACTACCTTCTCCTCCACCAGCAGATCATGGAGAGAAACCATCTCCCTCTTCCTCATCATCTCTCATCATCTTCTTCATTCATCTCCTCCATGAAACCACCACCTCCACCAAGGAACTACCACCAAACAACCACCAACTCCCGACCTGCTACCACCCTTAGTAGCGATCAAAATGCACCAAAAATTTCGGGATTTCATCAAGAATCGAGTGAGATATTCGGGTTTGAAGGTAAGAACCCTAGTTCGGTTTTTCGTCGATTTCTCCCTCCTCGTTGCAACCCATCACAATTAACACACATGTTCTTGTTCCTTGTGTCGAGGCAAACCTGGGAAGCACAAGCATGCCCTGCAAATCGTCGGATTTTGCTCCAGCCACCGTGCCGCCGCCGCCAAACCTCCATGGCCGACCGGAAATGCCGGTGTTGAGGACCGCTCCACGATAGAAGTATGTGCTCGTACTGCCGCATTGTATATACGGCCCGAATTCATATGAGACGAGCGTTGTAGGAGTGCTAGCTTTGCTTTGCGCCTTTCATAGCCCAGAGGTAAAGTACATATGTACGACCTGTTCTTATCAAAATCTGCGTATGTGCTTGATGTTTCAAATGAATGTTTGTTATATGAAATAGTATGAGAATACATGTTTTCCACTCGAAAGTTGTTAAACTATATTATTCATCTCCTTTGAGAACTCTCGGAAATTACTTGTGAAATTTTGATATTCCGGTTCTGGTTATGTGAAAGAGAAGAAATAAAACCTCTAATAGACTTAGGACTATGTACAAAGTACAATTATTAATGGGAGGCGTCAAGTGATCCTCCATTTTCTTATGGCTAAGACTATTGAAGCAATGCTTCTTATTATTGGATAGAACGTTAATGTTCACAAATCCGCCCCCGATGAGCCAAAATGTATCAAGATATTGAGGCCAAGGGGTTTATAGAGCTATAGAGTGCTACTTATACTTGTAAGGGTCACTACGGTATAGGGGTGTCGACACTTAAGGCCTTTTATCTAATGTTGAGCGGGGTTGACGAATGGGCTCCCTTAACGCTCGGGTGAAATAGGGTTTGATAGACCCTAGAAGGAACCCTTAGTGATTATTTCGTGATCCCTCTGTTTACATCGATCCTGCTGGTGGCTCTTGACACGCCTCAGCTAAATTAAACTGTTGATTGAAGTAGAAATTAAAAATTGACTACTTATTAATGTTGTTTGTGGCTCTTGATATGCCCTAATCGATTGAAATGAATTGTAAATCTTGGCTACTCATGAACTACTATCGTTATCAGTTCAAATGAACTTGTTTACTCTGGATATTTTACCAACTACTCGTGGTTTCTCAATGTTATTAAATTGAGAGGTTTTTGTTACTCGGTTACTTCAAGTTGATCCAAATTCTCCAATATGATAGTTTTACTGCTTAAATCTTCTGATTTGTTTCAACTCATGCTTCCGTGCCACTCGTTGCTTAACATGTCGTAGTGTGTACTTACACAGTTTTTACTGATCATTTTCTTCAAAACTGCGTCGGCTGTTGCCATTTTAAAACCGTAGGTCATCAATCAAGGTGGGAGATGGGAACGTGAATCGAGACGAAGACGTTTAGCTTAAGTTAGATTACTTAGTAGTTCACATAGCTTATTTCAATCGCATTACATTTGTAAACTTATCTTCTCAAGTTTGTTGTATTTATTAAATAAAATGTAATATTCGTAACTATATTTCTTCTTTTGGTTATCGATTGTCTCTTTAACCCTGAACCCAGATCCCGGGTTGTTTCAGATGGTATCAGAGCATCGACTCTCCGGTTAAAGTGACTTTTCGATTTCCATTAGTAGAGAATAAGAAAGATAAAACGTTTTCAAAATTTAAAATTGATTAGGATAACCCAATATGGCAATAAGAAGTAAACAAGCCGTCGGGGAGTTTGGGTACTTACGTATTATGAAACTCGTCTTGTACCGTATATGTTGATTAAATATTAATGACAATTTGAGATGTTCATGCAAAGTTTACTTGCTTATTTACAGGCGCAATATTTATGTGACATGCATATTTATATCGAATTGTTTGTCGTTGTTGTGTGATGCGTATCTTTGACTCTTTATTTTGTAAGTAATTTCTCGACGAGAGAGTAATGACGTTGTGACTTGGAAGACCCCGAGACCATTCTTTCGCACCTACGAGTGACGAACCTTAAAACATTAGTTTGAATTTGGTTTATTTTGAGTTAGTTTGACATGGTTCTTTCCAAAATTATAAACTTTTGAAAATAAAGTATTTATTAAAAAAAAATGGTTTCTGAAAATTATTGACATTTCGAGCTACCAAATGCCAAGTGATATGGACCACTTTGTTTATCAGTCCGCTGGCGCGACTCTTAGTACAACGGTACTATAAGTTGTACCCGCTGTGTAGACTAAGTTGGAACATTTGAAGCACATGCAAGTTGTGTTAGAAAGGCACGTTGTGTGACGACACATAGTGTTCTTTCTCCCTCGTATGCGTGGAACACTTTAGGTGATTGTTTTATCTGACCCTATAGAGGTAAAATGTAGACAACATTTTTAACGCGGTTGATTCAAGCAAAACGACATATTAGCCTTGATAAAAGTATTTGTCTAAAAGTTCCGAGATTTGTATAAATTCTAGCAAATTTTTGAGTTGTTTCTAAAATTGAGAACTTGTATGTTGTTATCAAACTTTCAAAATCTTGTTTCGAACTCTTACTTGTACTAATCATATACGAAACCCTATTGTGATGCGAGTCTAGGCTGGATAGTAATATATAGAATCATAATAGACCTCGTCGTGCGGAGAGTAAGCATGAGTAATTTCTTCCGGTTAAGGTGTTTCTAGTAGACCAACTAAGGAAGCCATCTTTTGGGAGCAGAACATTCGACGAGAGCAGTTTAGGTACTTGTCTAGCTAAGTCAAATAGACTGAGTCACTGTGCTGCATTTTATATATGTGGGTAAGTATAGTGTGAGATCTTCGGGGATGAAGATTCTTTTAAGGTGGGTCGATTGTAACACCCCTAATTCCCGAGAGAGTTCTTAGTGCAATATCAAGACTTTGGGAGCTAATTTGTAAATAGTTTGTCACGGCTTTAAAGTGGGCATTTTGGAGTTTTAGCGATATTTGGACGTTGTTAGAATGATTTTGAAGCACTAGAAATGTTTGAGGTTGTTGTGCAATTCTCTGAAATTAAGTAGAAGCTCTAATTCTAGTTGTACCCAAAAGTGTAGAAAAAATACCCTTTCACCCCCTTGCATGAGAGCCACTTGGCAATATCATTTTGACACCTCAATAGTGAGGTGGTAGCTAATGAACTACCTTCTCCTCCACCAGCAGATCATGGAGAGAAACCATCTCCCTCTTCCTCATCATCTCTCATCATCTTCTTCATTCATCTCCTCCATGAAACCACCACCTCCACCAAGGAACTACCACCAAACAACCACCAACTCCCGACCTTCTACCACCCGTAGTAGCCCTCACCACAAGGATCAAAACGCCCCAAAAAGTTCGGGATTTCATCAAGAATCGAGTGAGATATTCGGGTTTGAAGGTAAGAACCCTAGTTCGGTTTTTAGTCGATTTCTCCCTCCTCGTTGCAACCCATCACAATTAACACACATGTCCTTCTTCCTTGTGTCGAGGCGAACCTGGGAAGCACAAGCATGCCCTGCAAATCGCCGGATTTTGCTCCAGCCACCGTGCCGCCGCCGCCAAACCTCCATGGCCGACCGGAAATGCCAGTGTTGAGGACCGCTCCACGATAGACGTATGTGCTCGTACTGCCGCATTGTATATACGAACCGAATTCATATGAGACGAGCGTTGTAGGAGTGCTAGCTTTGCTTTGCGCTTTTCATAGCCCAGAGGTAAAGTACATATGTACGACCTTTTCTTATCAAAATCTGCGTATGTGCTTGATGTTTCAAATGAATGTTTGTTATATGAAATAGTATGAGGATACATGTTTTCCATTCGAAAGTTGTTAAACTATATTATTCATCTCCTTTGAGAACTCTCGGAAATTACTTGTGAAATTTTGATATTCCGGTTCTGGATATGTGAAAGAGAAGAAATAAAACCTCTAATAGACTTAGGACTATGTACAAAGTACAGTTATTAATGGGAGGCGTCAAGCGATCCTCCATTTTCTTCTTGCTAAGACCATTGAAGCAATGCTTCTTATTATTTGATAGAACGTTAATGTTCACAAATCCGCCCCCGATGAGCCAAAATGTATCAAGATATTGAGGCCAAGGGGTTTATAGAGCAGTGCTACTTATACTTGTAAGGGTCACTACGGTATAGGGGTGTCGACACTTAAGGCCTTTTAGCTAATGTTGTGAGCGGGGTTGACGAATGGGCTCCCTTAACGCTCGGGTGAAATAGGGTTTGATAGACCCTAGATGGAACCCTTAGTGATTATTTCGTGATCCCTCTGTTAACATCGATCCTGCTGGTGGCTCTTGACACGCCTCAGCTAAATTAAACTGTTGATTGAAGTCGAAATTAAAAGTTGACTACTTACTAATGTTGTTTGTGGCTCTTGATATGCCCTAATCGATTGAAATGAATTGTAAATCTTGGCTACTCATGAACTACTATCGTTATCAGTTCAAATGAACTTGTTTACTTTGGATATTTTACCAACTACTCGTGGTTTCTCAATGTTATTAAATTGAGAGGTTTTTGTTACTCGGTTACTTCAAGTTGATCCAAATTCTCCAATATGATAGTTTTACTGTTTAAATCTTCTGATTTGTTTCAACTCATGCTTCCGTGCCACTCGTTGCTTTACATGTCGTAGTGTGTACTTACTCAGTTTTTACTGATCATTTTCTTCAAAACTGCGTCGGCTGTTGCCATTTTAAAACCGCAGGTCATCAATCAAGGTTGGAGATGGGAACGTGAATCGAGACGAAGACGTTTAGCTTAAGTTAGATTACTTAGTAGTTCACATAGCTTATTTTAATCGCATTACATTTGTAAACTTATCTTCTCAAGTTTATTGTATTTATTAAATAAAATGTAATATTCGTAACTATATTTCTACTTTTGGTTATCGATTGTCTATTTAACCCTGAACCGAGATCCCGTGTAACACCCCCGAAACCGCCAAGCCGGAAGCCCGGGGATGTCACTCCGTACCCGAGATTAAACCCGAATACAAGGAGATTTTATAACAAAATATCCAAACCAAATCCATAAAAATATTTAATTAAAACTTAAAACTTGTCTTGCCACAAATATGGGCATTATCCAAATGAAACTTAAAACTACTTGATGAAATAAATCTAAATGTTAAATTTAAATTACTAGAGTGATGTGTCTCGATTTTCCCCAAAAGCCATGCTTCCACCTAAACCTGTGGTGCAGAAACAAAAAGAAACACCACAGTTTCGAAAGTCAGCTGAAAATACTGAGTAAGCAACACCCAAGCATGTAAACAGATTATGAAGCATTTTAAAAACGACACATGAGTTTGAAGAGTAAAGTATTTGAGTAAGAGTATAAGTATGAAATAAGAATTCACAAATATTTTCCTTTATCACTTCACTTGTGGGGAAACATTCCCAAACTCTTTTCATTTGTCCAATCGAGACTTCCAATTCTCAATCATAAAGGTCCATCATTCAGAAAACATATATTACGATGTTGACACGGGGAAGATCTACTAATAACTGGCTACCAGACCATAAGTGTCGACACCCCCCTAAGACTTCTTGCGGCCAGAGAGGTAAGTACTGGAGCGAACTCGGGGCGGTTGCGGCCGAGCAAAATAAAATAAAGTGGGTCGAGAGACGTAGTCCACATCGACCAAAGCTCAAAATATTGATCCCCGATACAACTATTCCAAGTTACGTCTTTACGTCTCATTAATTTATTATGTGATAGTCGTGATAGAATCACCTTTGTAAAATCAGTAAACTTTCTCAAATAAACAGTTCAAGTAGATATACAAATTTTGAGACAATAAATCACAAAAACAGTTTAGACACGAAAGAAGATATAGGCGCTAGGCCTGACATGTTTACTTACCTTGAATCTCAAGCAAAGTAAATCACTTCCTAGTAATACTCGACGTATCCTTCGTCAACGAAATTGTCGCCTACAAATTTAATAATATCCTAATCAACATATTGCACACAAAGTCCTATGAAATAAATCCCTTACTAACTCTCACCAACCTTGCTAACGTGAACAACCTCTTTTATAATAAAATACGCTTTATAACGTTTATTATTTGTAAAAACATAGCTATAGTTATATAAATATAACTTATAAAATTAGATAAAATATCCCTTTTATTATTTAGGGTAGAGAAGCATATTATTTTACCTCAGAAACACTTTTAGTTCAAATAGTAATTTCTCCCAATCCAAACAAGCCTTAGTAGAGAGTATAGGTTATAAACTAACTAACTTCTATTTAAAAGAAATAACAAATCTATTTATGGAAAATAACTTATTCTAATTTGTTACAAACTTATAAAAATAAATAAGAAAAATATAATTTAAACTTGTTCTACCCTTTTATTTTGGAGTAAAGATGAGTACGGAAATATTACTTGAAAGTTGAATAAAAAGAATTGTCTCTTGTAGGATTTGAACATAAAACCTCACACCCACCAAGCCTAAGCCTTAAGTACTAACATTTAACCACTGGGCCACAGCCCCACTTGTTGTCTCTTTCCCAACTACTATCTTTATATAACTAACCAAATAAACTAATGAGAAAACAAAACAATAAAACAAAAGATGAAGAAGAAGAACGGGTTTGTTACCCGATTGAGGAGAAGAGGACGCCGACGATGAGGGACGACGGAGGTGGCGGACGTGGCTGGGCACGGCGGCGACGCCATCGGTGGGACGCGGCGGTGGCGACGGCGGGCAGTGGCGGAGGCGGCGGTGGGCAGCCCCTCCGGTGGGAGAGAGAGAGAGATTGAGAGGGAGAGTTTGAGAGAGAGCTCTAGGGTGAGGGAGATTGAGAGAGCTAATGTTGGTGTGAGAAATCTCTGAGATTGAGGGGTTTTTTATAAGCTTTGGGTGTAGAATTTGCCGCCAAGGAGGAGACCCACTTGTTGTTCATCGATTCCGAATTGGGACCAAAAATTGGCGAAATTGGGTTGCTTGATGCTAAATTATCGAGCCTTGATGAGTTTAAATCGAATAGGGAGTGATTTGGGAGAAACATCAACGAATCTGGTGAAGATTCGGAGTGGTAATGGTGGTGTTTGGGTTGGAGATGGAGTTCTTCCTCCATGGGAGAGTTTGAGGAAGAAGATGACTAATTTTAGGGTTAAAGACACTTTCACCCCACTAGTTTTAGGTAAAAGACAATTAACACCCCCACCAGTTTAGTTAAAAGACACTATAATAGTTATAAGAAAATACATAAAAGCACCTAGGTAGTTTATAACATTAAAATTAACTTTCTAAATAATAATAACTAATACCCAAAATTATCCCAATGTCATATTAACACCAAATAATATCATAAAATATAATAGTAGCATATTAACACCCAATACTTATAATAATATTATATTTACACTCAATAATTTCATAAAATAA
Source organism: Linanthus parryae (assembly GCA_023055425.1). Lineage (NCBI taxonomy): Eukaryota > Viridiplantae > Streptophyta > Magnoliopsida > Ericales > Polemoniaceae > Linanthus > Linanthus parryae. The sequence continues at coordinate 78,371,391 of JALGPY010000007.1, read as the reverse complement.
CCGTCTCAACATATTAACACTTAATATTATCTAAAAATACCCGTTTCTAAATAACGGGGTATTACATCCCGGGTTGTTTCAGATGGTATCAGAGCATCGGTTCTCCGGTTAAAGTGACTTTTCGATTTCCATTAGTAGAGAATAAGAAAGATAAAATGTTTTCAAAATTTAAAATTGATTAGGATAACCCAATATGGCAATAAGAAGTAAACAAGCCGTAGGGGAGTTTGGGTACTTACGTATTATGAAACTCGACTTGTACCGTATATGTTGATTAAATATTAATGACTATTTGAGATGTTCATGCAAAGTTTACTTGCCTATTTACAGGCGCAATATTTATGTGACATGCCTATTTATATCGAATTGTTTGTCGTTGTTGTGTGATGCGTATCTTTGACTCTTTATTTTGTAAGTAATTTCTCGACGAGAGAGTAACGACGTTGTGACTTGGAAGACCCCGAGACCATTCTTTCGCACCTACGAGTGACGAACCTTGAAACATTAGTTTGAATTTGGTTTATTTTGAGTTAGTTTGACATGGTTCTTTCCAAAATTATAAACTTTTGAAAATAAAGTACTTATTAAAAAAAAATGGTTTCTGAAAATTATTGACGTTTCGAGCTACCAAATGCCAAGTGATATGGACCACTTTGTTTATCAGTCCGCTGGCGCGACTCTTAGTACGACGGTCCCGCTGTGTAGACTAAGTTGGAACATTGAAGCACATGCAAGTTGCGTTAGAAAGGCACGTTGTGTGACGACACATAGTGTTCTTTCTCCCTCATATGCGTGGAACACTTTAGGTGATTGGTCTATCTAACCCTATAGAGGTAAGACAACATTTTTAACGCGGATGATTCAAGCATAACGACATATTAGCCTTGATAAAAGTATTTGTCTAAAAGTTCCGAGATTTGTATAAATTCTAGCAAATTTTTGAGTTGCTTCTAAAATTGAGAACTTGTATGTTGTTATCAAACTTTCAAAATCTTGTTTCGAACTCTTACTTGTACTAATCATATACGAAACCCTATTGTGATGCGAGTCTTGGCTGGATAGTAATATATAGAATCATAATAGACCTCGTCGTGCGGAGAGTAAGCATGAGAAATTTCTTCCGGCTAAGGTGTTTCTAGTTGACCAAATAAGGAAGCCATCTTTGGGAGCAGAACATTCGACGAGAGCAGTTTAGGTACTTGTCTGGCTAAGTCAAATATACTGAGTCACTGTGCTGCATTTTATATATGTGGGTAAGTATAGTGTGAGATCTTCGGGGACGAAGATTCTTTTAAGGTGGGTCGATTGTAACACCCCTAATTCCCGAGAGAGTTCTTAGTGCAATATCAAGACTTTGGGGGCTAATTTGTAAATAGTTTGTCACGGCTTTAAAGTGGGCATTTTGAAGTTTTAGCGATATTTGGACGTTGTTAGAATGATTTTGAAGCACTAGAAATGTTTGGGGCTGGTTGTGCAATTCTCTGAAATTAAGTAGAAGCTCTAATTCTAGTTGTACCCAAAAGTTTAGAAAAAATACACTTTCACCCCCCTTGCATGAGAGCCACTTGGCAATATCATTTTGACACCTCAATAGTGAGGTGGTAGCTAATGAACTACCTTCTCCTCCACCAGCAGATCATGGAGATAAACCATCTCCCTCTTCCTCATCATCTCTCATCATCTTCTTCATTCATCTCCTCCATGAAACCACCACCTCCACCAAGGAACTACCACCAAACAACCACCAACTCCCGACCTTCTACCACCCGTAGTAGCCCTCACGACAAGGATCAAAATGCCCCAAAAAGTTCGGGATTTCATCAAGAATCGAGTGAGATATTCGGGTTTGAAGGTAAGAACCCTAGTTCGGTTTTTCGTCGATTTCTTCCTCCTCGTTGCAACCCATCACAATTAACACACATGTTCTTGTTCCTTGTGTCGAGGCGAACCTGGGAAGCACAAGCATGCCCTGCAAATCGCCGGATTTTGCTCCAGCCACCGTGCCGCCGCCGCCAAACCTCCATGGCCGACCGGAAATGCCGGTGTTGAGGACTGCTCCACGATAGACGTATGTGCTCGTACTGCCGCATTGTATATACGACCACAATTCATATGAGACGAGCGTTGTAGGAGTGCTAGGTTTGCTTTGCGCCTTTCATAGCCTAGAGGTAAAGTACATATGTACGACCTTTTCTTATCAGAATATGCGTATGTGCTTGATGTTTCAAATGAATGTTTGTTATATGAAATAGTATGAGAATACATGTTTTCCACTAGAAAGTTGTTAAACTATATTATTCATCTCCTTTGAGAACTCTCGGAAATTACTTGTGAAATTTTGATATTCCGGTTCTGGTTATGTGAAAGATAAGAAATAAAACCTTTAATAGACTTAGGACTATGTACAAAGTACAATTATTAATGAGAGGCGTCAAGCGATCCTCCATTTTCTTATGGCTAAGACCATTGAAGCAATGCTTCTTATTATTGGATAGAACGTTAATGTTCACAAATCCGCCCCCGATGAGCCAAAATGTATCAAGATATTGAGGCCAAGGGGTTTATAGAGCTATAGAGTGCTACTTATACTTGTAAGGGTCACTACGGTATAGGGGTGTCGACACTTAAGGCCTTTTAGCTAATGTTGTGAGCGGGGTTGACGAATGGGCTCCCTTAACGCTCGGGTGAAATATGTTTTAATAGACCCTAGAAGGAACCCTTAGTGATTATTCGTGATCCCTCTGTTTACATCGATCCTGCTGGTGGCTCTTGACACGCCTCAGCTAAATTAAACTGTTGATTGAAGTCGAAATTAAAAATTGACTACTTATTAATGTTGTTTGTGGCTCTTGATATGCCCTAATCGATTGAAATGAATTGTAAATCTTGGCTACTCATGAAATACTATCGTTATCAGTTAAAATGAACTTGTTTACTCTGGATATTTTACCAACTACTCGTGGTTTCTCAATGTTATTAAATTGAGAGGTTTTTGTTACTCGGTTACTTCAAGTTGATCCAAATTCTGCAATATGATAGTTTTACTGTTTAAATCTTCTGATTTGTTTCAACTCATGCTTCCGTGCCACTCATTGCTTAACATGTCGTAGTGTGTACTTACTCAATTTTACTGATCATTTTCTTCAAAACTGCGTCGGCTGTTGCCTTTTTAAAACCGCAGGTCATCAATCAAGGTGGGAGATGGGAACGTGAATCGAGACGATGACGTTTAGCTTGAGTTAGATTACTTAGTAGTTCACATAGCTTATTTCAATCGCATTACATTTGTAAACTTATCTTCTCAAGTTTGTTGTATTTATTAAATAAAATGTAATATTCGTAACTATATTCCTACTTTTGGTTATCGATTGTCTCTTTAACCCTGAACCGAGATCCCGGGTTGTTTCAGATGGTATCAGAGCATCGGTTCTCCGGTTAAAGTGACTTTTCGATTTCCATTAGTAGAGAATAAGAAAGATAAAACGTTTTCAAAATTTAAAATTGATTAGGATAACCCAATATGGCAATAAGAGGTAAACAAGCCGTCGGGGAGTTTGGGTACTTACGTATTATGAAACTCGACTTGTACCGTATATGTTGATTAAATATTAATGACTATTTGAGATGTTCATGCAAAGTTTACTTGCCGATTTACAGGCGCAATATTTATGTGACATGCCTATTTATATCGAATTGTTTGTCGTTGTTGTGTGATGCGTATCTTTGACTCTTTATTTTTTAAGTAATTTCTCGACGAGAGAGTAACGACGTTGTGACTTGGAAGACCCCGAGACCATTCTTTCGCACCTACGAGTGACGAACCTTAAAACATTAGTTTGAATTTGGTTTATTTTGAGTTAGTTTGACATGGTTCTTTCCAAAATTATAAACTTTTGAAAATAAAGTATTTATTACAAAAAAAAAAAAATGGTTTCTGAAAATTATTGACGTTTCGAGCTACCAAATGCCAAGTGATATGGACCACTTTGTTTATCAGTCCGCTGGTGCGACTCTTAGTAAGACGGTACTATAAGTTGTACCCGCTGTGTAGACTAAGGTTGAACATTTGAAGCACATGCAAGTTGTGTTAGAAAGGCACGTTGTGTGATGACACATAGTGTTCTTTCTCCCTCGTATGCGTGGAACACTTTAGGTGATTGGTTCATCTAACCCTATAGAGGTAATACAACATTTTTAACGCGGATGATTCAAGCAAAACGACATATTAGCCTTGATAAAAGTATTTGTCTAAAAGTTCCGAGATTTGTATAAATTCTAGCAAATTGAGTTGTTTCTAAAATTGAGAACTTGTATGTTGTTATCAAACTTTCAAAATCTTGTTTCGAACTCTTACTTGTACTAATCATATACGAAACCCTATTGTGATGCGAGTCTAGGCTGGATAGTAATATATAGAATCATAATAGAACTCGTCGTGCGGAGAGTAAGCATGAGAAATTTCTTCCGGTTAAGGTGTTTCTAGTTGACCAACTAAGGAAGCCATCTTTTGGGAGCAGAACATTCGACGAGAGCAGTTTAGGTACTTGTCTGGCTAAGTCAAATAGACTGAGTCACTGTGATGCATTTTATATATGTGGGTAAGTATAGTGTGAGATCTTCGGGGACGAAGATTCTTTTAAGGTGGGTAGATTGTAACACCCCTAATTCCCGAGAGAGTTCTTAGTGCAATATCAAGACTTTGGGGGCTAATTTGTAAATAGTTTGTCACGACTTTAAAGTGGGCATTTTGGAGTTTTAGCGATATTTGGACGTTATTAGAAAGTTTTTGAAGCACTAGAAATGTTTGGGGTGGTTGTGCAATTCCCTGAAATTAAGTAGAAGCTCTAATTCTAGTTGTACCCAAAAGTTTAGAAAAAATACACTTTCACCCCCCTTGCATGAGAGCCACTTGGCAATATCATTTTGACACCTCAATAGTGAGGTGGTAGCTAATGAACTACCTTCTCCTCCACCAGCAGATCATGGAGAGAAACCAACTCCCTCTTCCTCATCATCTCTCATCATCTTCTTCATTCATCTCCTCCATGAAACCACCACCTCCACCTAGGAACTACCACCAAACAACCACCAACTCCCGACCTTCTACCACCCGTAGTAGCCCTCACCACAAGGATCAAAATGCCCCAAAAAGTTCGGGATTTCATCAAGAATCGAGTGAGATATTCGGGTTTGAAGGTAAGAACCCTAGTTCGGTTTTTCGTCGATTTCTCTCTCCTCGTTGCAACCCATCACAATTAACACACATGTTCTTGTTCCTTGTGTCGAGGCGAACCTGGGAAGCACAAGCATGCCCTGCAACTCGCCGGATTTTGCTCCAGCCACCGTGCCGCCGCCGCCAAACCTCCATGGCCGACCAGAAATGCCGGTGTTGAGGACCGCTCCACGATAGACGTATGTGCTCGTACTGCCGCATTGTATATACGACCCGAATTCATATGAGACGAGCGTTGTAGGAGTGCTAGCTATGCTTTGTGCCTTTCATAGCCCAGAAGTAAAGTACATATGTACGACCTTTTCTTATCAAAATCTGCGTATGTGCTTGATGTTTCAAATGAATGTTTGTTATATGAAATAGTATGAGAATACATGTTTTCCACTCGAAAGTTGTTAAACTATATTATTCATCTCCTTTGAGAACTCTCGGAAATTACTTGTGAAATTTTGATATTCCGGTATTGGTTATGTGAAAGAGAAGAAATAAAACCTCTAATATACTTAGGACGATGTACAGAGTACTGCTATTAATGGGAGGCGTCAAGCGATCCTCCATTTTCTTATGGCTAAGACCATTGAAGCAATGCTTCTTATTATTGGATAGAACGTTAATGTTCACAAATCCGCCCCCGATGAGCCAAAATGTATCAAGATATTGAGGCCAAGGGGTTTATAGAGCTATAGAGTGCTACTTATACTTGTAAGGGTCACTACGGTATAGGGGTGTCGACACTTAAGGCCTTTTAGCTAATGTTGTGAGCGGGGTTGACGAATGGGCTCCCTTAACGCTCAGGTGAAATAGGGTTTGATAGACCCTAGAAGGAACCCTTAGTGATTATTTCGTGATCCCTCTGTTTACATCGATCCTGCTGGTGGCTCTTGACACGCCTCAGCTAAATTAAACTGTTGATTGAAGTCGAAATTAAAAATTGACTACTTATTAATGTTGTTTGTGGCTCTTGATATGCCCTAATCGATCGAAATGAATTGTAAATCTTGGCTACTCATGAACTACTATCGTTATCAGTTCAAATGAACTTGTTTACTCTGAATATTTTACCAACTACTCGTGGTTTCTCAATGTTATTAAATTGAGAGGTTTTTGTTACTCAGTTACTTCAAGTTGATCCAAATTCTCCAATATGATAGTTTTACTGTTTAAATCTTCTGATTTGTTTCAACTCATGCTTCCGTGCCACTCGTTGCTTTACATGTCGTAGTGTGTACTTACTCAGTTTTTACTGATTATTTTCTTCAAAACTGCGTCGGCTGTTGCCATTTTAAAACCGCAGGTCATCAATCAAGGTGGGAGATGGGAACGTGAATCGAGACGAAGACGTTTAGCTTAAGTTAGATTACTTAGTAGTTCACATAGCTTATTTCAATCGCATTATATTTGTAAACTTATCTTCTAAAGTTTGTTGTATTTATTAAATAAAATATAATATTCGTAACTATATTTCTACTTTTGGTTATCGATTGTCTATTTAACCCTGAACCGAGATCCCGGGTTGTTTCAGATGGTATCAGAGCATCGGTTCTCCGGTTAAAGTGACTTTTCGATTTACATTAGTAGATAATAAGAAAGATAAAACGTTTTCAAAATTTAAAATTGATTAGGATAACCCAATATGGCAATAAGAAGTAAACAAGCCGTCGGGAAGTTTGGATACTTACGTATTATAAAACTCGACTTGTACCGTATATGTTGATTAAATATTAATGACTATTTGAGATGTTCATGCAAAGTTTACTTGCCTATTTACAGGCGCAATATTTATGTAACATGCCTATTTATATCGAATTGTTTGTCGTTGTTGTGTGATGCGTATCTTTGACTCTTTATTTTGTAAGTAATTTCTCGACGAGAGAGTAACGACGTTGTGACTTGGAAGACCCCGAAACCATTCTTTCGCACCTACGAGTGACGAACCTTAAAACATTAGTTTGAATTTGGTTTATTTTGAGTTCGTTTGACATGGTTCTTTCCAAAATTATAAACTTTTGAAAATAAAGTATTTACTAAAAAAAATGGTTTCTGGAAATTATTGACGTTTCGAGCTACCAAATGCCAAGTGATATGGACCACTTTGTTTATCAGTCCGCTGGCGCGACTCTTAGTACGACGGTACTATAAGTTGTACCCGCTGTGTAGACGAAATCGGAACATTGAAGCACATGCAAGTTGTGTTCGAAAGGCACGTTGTGTGACGACACATAGTGTTCTTTCTCCCTCGTATGCGTGGAACACTTTAGGTGATTGGTTTATCTGATCCTATAGAGGTAAGACAACATTTTTAACGCGGATGATTCAAGCAAAACGACATATTAGCCTTGATAAAAGTATTTGTCTAAAAGTTCCGAGATTTGTATAAATTCTAGCAAATTTTTGAGTTGTTTCTAAAATTGAGAATTTGTATGTTGTTATCAAACTTTCAAAATCTTGTTTCGAACTCTTACTTGTACTAATCATATACGAAACCCTATTGTGATGCGAGTCTAGGCTGGATAGTAATATATAGAATCATAATATACCTCGTCGTGCTGAGAGTAAGCATGAGAATTTTCTTCCGGCTAAGGTGTTTCTAGTTGACCAACTAAGGAAGCCATCTTTTGGGAGCAGAACATTCGACGAGAGCAGTTTAGGTACTTGTCTGGCTAAGTCAAATAGACTGAGTCACTGTGATGCATTTTATATATGTGGGTAAGTATAGTGTGAGATCTTCGGGGACGAAGATTCTTTTGAAGGTGGGTAGATTGTAACACCCCTAATTCCCGAGAGATTTCTTAGTGCAATATCAAGACTTTGGGGGCTAATTTGTAAATAGTTTGTCACGACTTTAAAGTGGGCATTTTGGAGTTTTAGCGATATTTGGACGTTATTAGAAAGTTTTTGAAGCACTAGAAATGTTTGGGGTGGTTGTGCAATTCTCTTAAATTAAGTAGAAGCTCTAATTCTAGTTGTACCCAAAAGTTTAGAAAAAATACACTTTCACCCCCTTGCATGAGAGCCACTTGGCAATATCATTTTGACACCTCAATAGTGAGGTGGTAGCTAATGAACTACCTTCTCCTCCACCAGCAGATCATGGAGAGAAACCATCTCCCTCTTCCTCATCATCTCTCATCATCTTCTTCATTCATCTCCTCCATGAAACCACCACCTCCACCAAGGAACTACCACCAAACAACCACCAACTCCCGACCTTCTACAAACCGTAGTAGCCCTCACCACAAGGATCAAAATGCCCCAAAAAGTTCGGGATTTCATCAAGAATCGAGTGAGATATTCGGGTTTGAAGGTAAGAACCCTAGTTCGGTTTTTCGTCGATTTCTTCCTCCTCGTTGCAACCCATCACAATTAACACACATGTTCTTGTTCCTTGTGTCGAGGCAAACCTGGGAAGGACAAGCATGCCCTGCAAATCGCCGGATTTTGCTCCAGCCACCGTGCCGCCGCCGCCAAACCTCCATGGCCGACCGGAAATGCCGGTGTTGAGGACCGCTCCACGATAGACGTATGTGCTCGTACTGCCGCATTGTATATACGACCCGAATTCATATGAGACGAGCGTTGTAGGAGTGCTAGCTTTTCTTTGCGCCTTTCATAGCCTAGAGGTAAAGTACATATGTACGACCTTTTCTTATCAAAATATGCGTATGTGCTTGATGTTTCAAATGAATGTTTGTTATATGAAATAGTATGAGAATACATGTTTTCCACTCGAAAGTTGTTAAACTATATTATTCATCTCCTTTGAGAACTCTCGGAAATTACTTGTGAAATTTTGATATTCCGGTTCTAGTTATGTGAAAGAGAAGAAATAAAACCTTTAATAGACTTAGGACTATGTACAAAGTACAATAATTAATGAGAGGCGTCAAGCGATCCTCCATTTTCTTATGGCTAAGACCATTGAAGCAATGCTTCTTATTATTGGATAGAACGTTAATGTTCACAAATCCGCCCCCGATGAGCCAAAATGTATCAAGATATTGAGGCCAAGGGGTTTATAGAGCTATAGAGTGCTACTTATACTTGTAAGGGTCACTACGGTATAGGGGTGTCGACACTTAAGGCCTTTTAGCTAATGTTGTGAGCGGGGTTGACGAATGGGCTCCCTTAACGCTCGGGTGAAATAGGGTTTGATAGACCCTAGAAGGAACCCTTAGTGATTATTTCGTGATTTCTCTGTTTACATCGATCCTGCTGGTGGCTCTTGACACGCCTCTGCTAAATTAAACTGTTGATTGAAGTCGAAATTAAAAATTGACTACTTATTAATGTTGTTTGTGGCTCTTGATATGCCCTAATCGATTGAAATGAATTGTAAATCTTGGCTACTCATGAACTACTATCGTTATCAGTTCAAATGAACTTGCTTACTCTGGATATTTTACCAACTACTCGTGGTTTCTCAATGTTATTAAATTGAGAGGTTTTTGTTACTCGGTTACTTCAAGTTGATCCAAATTCTCCAATATGATAGTTTTAGTGTTTAAATCTTCTGATTTGTTTCAACTCATGCTTCCGTGCCATCTCGTTGCTTAACATGTCGTAGTGTGTACTTACTCAATTTTACTGATCATTTTCTTCAAAACTGCGTCGGCTGTTGCCATTTTAAAACCGCAGGTCATCAATCAAGGTGGGAGATGGGAACGTAAATCGAGACGAAGACGTTTAGCTTAAGTTAGTTTACTTAGTAGTTCACATAGCTTATTTCAATCGCATTACATTTGTAAACTTATCTTCTCAAGTTTGTTGTATTTATTAAATAAAATGTAATATTCGTAACTATATTTCTACTTTTGGTTATCGATTGTCTCTTTAACCCTGAACCGCGATCCCGGGTTGTTTTAGTCAAAGTTTTTGCTTGAAAATGATTTCAAAAGAGGATTGGTAGACAAGAACCTTTTCATAAAGACTCATGAGAGATATTTACTTGTAGTTCAGATTTATGTTGATGATATTTTATTTGGAGCTACTAATGATCTATTATTCGAAGAATTCTCAAGTCTTATGAGCAGGGAATTTGAAATGAGCATGATGGGAGAGTTGAACTTCTTCCTTGGACTTAAAATACATCAGTTGAAGAAGGGCATCTTTCTACATCAAAGCATGTACACTAGGGACTTGTTGAACAAGTACACTATGTCTCAATCCAAAGAAATCAAGACCCCTATGAGTTATACACTGTCCTTAGATAAGGGTGAATCTGGTAGGAGTGTCAATGTGAAAGAGTATAGAGGTATGATTGGATCATTACTATACCTTACTGCTAGTAGACCAGATATCATGTTCAACGTATGTATGTGTGCAAGATTTCAAGCTGATCCAAAGGAATCACACTTAAGTTCTGTGAAAAGAATCTTCAGATATCTCAATGGTACCAAAGACTTAGGGCTTTGGTATCCAAGACATTCTAATTTTTCTTTGCATGGATTTTCAGATGCTGACTTTGCAGGTTACAAATTTGATAGGAAAATCACTTCAAGAACTTTCCTATTATTAGATCCTCCTTGATCAGTTGGCACTCTAAGAAACAAAACTCAGTTGCTTTACCAACAGCTGAAGCTGAATATATAGCTGCTGGAGCCTGTTTCTCACAAGTCTTATGGATTGATCAGCAGTTGAGAGATCTTGAATTTGACTTCAGAAGTATACATATCAAATGTGACAACACCATTGTAATATCAATTACAAAGAATCCAGTTCAGCATTCAAGAACCAAGCATATTGATGTCAGACACCATTTCATCATAGTTCATGCTGAGAAAGGTGATATTGTTCTTGAATTTGTTTCTACTAACATTGAACTTGCAGATATCTTCATTAAACCATTTCCAGATGAAAGATTTTCAGCTCTAAGGCTGGAATTAGACATGCTAAATAAAGAAGCATTGGTTTAGGGGGGAGCATCAGGTAAGGAAGGTAAGTTATTATGTGTTTCAAAGGTTTTTGGCTGATTTTTAAAGTCTTGAAAATCTTTTCAAAACTTTGATTTTACTTGTTTCAGTATAACAACGTTTCAAGACCTTGATATTATTTTCAAAGCCTTGAAAATAAGTCTCATAACTGGTTAGTCAATAACTCTTGGATCATTCAGTATTGGGTGCTATCTTTGTAGATATTTGCTCAATATTGCCCATAAATTTTTCAAAATCTTTTTTCAGTCTAGTATAGTATTAAAATATTTGTTTCCAACGGCTTCCAAGATTTGAATCTTCTCTGATCATTACAAATATTTTGAGATAAGAGAGATATTGCAGTTTCCTTTTTAAACTCAAACTCTTTCAGTATTTAGCTTATTCTCTTCTCCTTCTCTCCGTATCATTCCTGCCTCTCTCTATTCTTCACCCAAACCCTATGAGCACTAGAAGAGCCTTTAACAGAATCAAGATGGCCGGGGGTTCAAAGCCTAGTACAGAGGAGAAGAGAAAGACAATAGAGGATGAAGTTCAAAAAATTAGTGGGGATTCAAATTCTAGGACTCCCTGTGCAGAAGTTGTTGCAGAACTTCCTCCACCAAAGAATAAAAATAAGAAGGGTGTGACACCATCTTCAGACATGAAGAAGAAGAATAAAGAGAAGACTGCTGCACAAAAGCAACCAGAAACACACATCTCAAGTCCCAAGAAGTTGAAGAGAAAGAAGAAGGCCTCTCAAGCTGAAAAGGGAAAAGAACAGGTGACAGTGGAAGAACCAGAAGATAATGTGGAAAGGGTCTTGAATATCTACTCAAAGAACTCTACTCCTGATGAATCTTGGTTCATCACAAACACTTCCAAAGGTCAGTGGTTGGATCGTTTTGCCTCTAGGCCTATTGCTTTCTGTAGCTTGGTCAGTCTTCCTATGTTGCTTGGAATGAATCTGAATTGCATTACTATGTAAAGAAAAGCTCTCTATGGTTCATGTTAAACCCTTCTGAGCTAGCCTACCCAAGACTTACCAGATTCTTCTATGTCAACATGAAGCAACTTAAGAACTCTCTACACTTAGTAATCAAAACTAGAGTTGCTGGTGTTAATATGGAGCTAGATCAAGTTGAGTTTACATCTGTCCTGGGCTGTCCTAAGAGGTATGACACACAAAACCATCCTCCCAAAAGTGAAGTTTTGAAGTTGGCCAAAGAAGAATTCTTTCTACCCAACATCCCTACCTCATCTGAACAGTTAACACACTCTGTGTTAAATGTTGAAGCCAAAGTTGTATTCACTATCTTGATGAGATGTATATTTCCAAGGGAACATTTGAAGGAGTTGATCACTGAGAGGGTGCTATACATAATGTATCTGATTATGCATGGGGTATGACATTGACCTTCAGAAGCTTGTAATGGAACACATGCTATTTAGCGAAATAGATCAGAGAAAGTTTCCTTTAACCTATGCAAATTTGCTCACTCTTTTCTTCCAACACCCTGAGATTCCAAGTGGTGGTGAGGAGACTATCACTTCTGGATTTGGTTTGCTTAATGTTAAAGCATTTGAGAAGATTGGAGTGGTGAAGACGAAAGAAAAGGTTTGGAAGCTGTATTCAGAGTTGACAGAAGAAGAATTGGGTGCAAGAAGTTTGTTAAGCCCAAGACCTTGACCCCTAATTCAAGCCAGACCTCACAGCCTCCTGATATGTCTTCAATTCTTCAGAGACTTGATGGTTTAGAGATGGACTCTAGTGAAATCAAAGAAAATCAACATGGGTTTGAGACTGATCTCAGCCAAGTAAAGTACATGATGGAGACCATCTTTAGAATCATAAATATGTTTGATGTCCCTGAGGATGAAGAAGGTATCAAGAAAGATGGTTCTGACAAGAACTTTCCCAGTGAAAACTCAAACCAGGAAGAAGCTTCTCAAGATAAGAACAAAGGAAAGCAGGTGATAGATGAACAAGTTTCTCAAGAGGGAGATGAAGTATACAACCTTGATTCAGATGTATTGCTGATAAACATCAAGTAAAAGAAGAAATATCCAAATCCAATCATTCCACAACCTGAAGATTGGGCTGAAGAAGAGACTGCTGGTGGGAATGTGTTGGAATAGATGCCCTAGAGGAAATCTAGTTTAGTATGAATTTGTATATGGCTAGAAAATTCATTTATTATTTATTGGATATTTAATATAATGAAGTCCTTAGATTTACAATTGTGTTGTTTATCTTAAATATCCCTAGTCAAGTATAATGATTAATGGGACAATCATCTATAGACTAGTATGGGGTTGGATTGATATGGAGATATCACGATCCAACACATAGGTGCGCATTACGGAATGTTGCACTGGATTGACCCATCTCCGAGAAGGCTACATACATGTTATGTTGAGTCACAAGCGCTTCTCGCGGTGCAATGGTATTGTCATCCTTAGAATTGAAGTCACTAGATATTCTAGTTGTGGATCATTGTGATCTTGGTAGCGTTAAACGCTACACCGTAACTGGGTAGTCATAAAGGGGTGTACTGGATACAATGAGAAGCAAGCTTAGAGATCGTAGTGGACGTAGAGAGGATTTTCCCCTCCCACATAACGGGAGCAAATATCCTAGGCCACTCGAGGGATAGTGCTTATAGAATGTCTGGCCAGACTCAAATAAATCAATATGGGATATTGATGTTATTTGCACGAATAAGGCTATTCCCATGGATCGCGAAACTATGGATTGGATATACGAGTGTGACTTGTATGTCTCGTGTCCAATCCGGATATGGAGGCAAAGGGATGAGACAATCACTTGTACAAAGGTTGTCAAGATGACTATTCTATTAGTTGGCTAGAATGGATGTTTTGCTAGAAACCGCTCCATATTAGCAAATAGTTGCTACCAACTAGATAGAACCTATGGGGTCACACGCTATATAGAGTTTAACTAGATTTGGGAATTAATTAATTGGGTTAATTAATTAGAAGGATCACTTTGCAAAACCTTGCAAACTTAGTAGGGACTAATTTGCAAGGAAGGGACTAAATTGAATTCTAGTTGGACTAGAATAAGTCCTTTAGGTAGTTAACAAGGAGTTGTTGGACTATATAAAGGACCCTCCTTCCTTCCTTCCTCATAACTTATGCTCATTAGTGAACATAACAAGAGTGGGAGAGAACAAAGGAGAGAGAGCAAGCAACAAGGAGGGCCCGACGCCGCCCCTTGCCGCCGCCCTCGTCCCCGTCGGCCAAAAGAGGCCGAAGCCCTCTTTTGGGTCTCGTTTTGCGTGATTTCTTCTTCCTCTTCCTAATCCGGGCTAGCACCAAGGAGTTTGGGAGATCTAGGATCAACCCTAGGCGTGGATCAACTATAGAGAACGTGACATTATTCGCGTTTGAAGTCATCAAGGAGAACCCAAAGGTGTGTTTATGATTTCTTACCTTTACCATCGTTATGCATCTTGACTTGTGATCCTTGGAGGGTTTTGCATGGTTTTATGTTTGATTATGCTTCCGTTGTGCGATCCATGAATCAAAACCCTACAGTGGTATAAGAGCCACAGGTCATAGAGCATAAACGTGGTTTATGTGTTATGTTTTAGTTGTTTTACACCTTTATTTGATTGTTTATCGCGTAAAACAAGACAAATCAAGCATGGGATGCAATTTATCAATAATTCATCATAACAAGATCCAATTTTTGCATTGGATGCATGAATTGGTGAGTTTGAGAAATTTTAGGATCTTAGATCTAGGGTTTGGGCATCCTTGGGGAAGAAGGAGTTCTCCCAAAACAAGAAAACAACCAAACTTGGGCACCAAGCAAGGGAGTTGTTTTGGAAACAACTCCCATAGAAGGGTTCAGCACCCCTAGGGACCGCCCCCTTGCTTCCCGCCCAAGCTTGGGAGCCCTAAGGGGCCGGGCGGCCCTAACCCGCGGGCCTAGCTTGCGGGTTTTGGGCCGGGCCGGCCCTAGGGCCTCATGGTTCACTTTATTGGGCCCGGGCAATTGGATTGTTGGGACCATGGACCGTTTTAACCCTAGAAATCCTAAAATCAATTAAAATTGACCAAGCGCGTTAAAATTGGATTTTAACTGTTTATGTGCAAATCGCATGGTGATTGGATATGGCCTTAGGATGTGGTTTGATGTGGATGTTTAATTTTGTGGTTTGGTTTTACGGCCTGCGAGCTGATCAATTAATTGTAATAATTAATTAGGGTTTTATGGCCTGCGTGCCAAATTTTTTCTCAACTTGTGAGATTTATTTTATTTAGTATAGATATTAGCTAGTGCTAGATAAAGTAGATTGTTAGCCAAGATTGGAGAAAAGAAGCCCAAAGCCAAAGAAGCCACAAAAGATGGAGCATGGAGCATGGAGCAATGCACAAGACTATGAAGGATGGACCAAAAGATCAAGACGCATGGAGATGTGTTTGCTTTAGGGTTCATAGATAATTCCATTGGCTTGGAATTATCTTAGTCTAGAAAAGGCCATATCCACATCACGTTTAATTTCTATTTTGTGGTTGTTTATTTATTGTCTTATTATTTGTGTGGTTGGTGTATGGATGATGCATGCAATTAGGATAATAAGATAATTAGACAACCTGGATCTATTATTTGGAGTTGTGCCCAAACTCAAATAGATAGATTAGTTGATATTGATCAACAAAACAATTAAAATTGAATTTAAAATCCCTCAAAATTCAAATATTGTGTTCTTGCCTTCTCGTTATTTAAACACTCATTATCATCATTATTTATCAAGCTCGTGCGTGCCAAAGCATGGCGACTTGGTTCATAATGATGGAATGCGATGGCACGTAACAATGTGCAATTGTTTAGATAAGAGGTTGAACACAACTAGGCTATTAATTTGATTAAGAAACCTAGAGGCAATCAGTTGGGATTATCCACATGGATGGATAAATAAGGAGTTATTTGCCCGATTTAACCAAGAGTTGCATAAGGGATGCAATTGGAATTGTTCCTACCTAAAGTAGTCAAATTATGGGTGACTTGCCAAAGCAAGCTCATAAGGAGATGAAAGATGGATCTTGGCCCACTAGAAAATATGATATTTTCCGCATTAATATCTTGAGGGTTATTAATCCGTAGAAAAATAGTAGGAGCTATATTTAATAAACTAGCTATTATTAAATATAGTCAAAAATTCACAAATACTAAAACTTGCGTATTTTCCTTTTTGTAGAATTCCAAATGGCAAACAACTCATCGAGTTCACAACATTCCCTACGATCTGTCCTTGAGAAGGACAAGCTCTTTGGAACAAACTTTCTTGATTGTGTTGGGTTTTAACGTAGGTAACGCAGCGGAATAACAAAATTAATCCTACTCAAAGCCCACCAAGGATCACAGGAAGAGACATCATAACATGATTAAGGACATAGAAGATGTGTACCTTTTGATTTGTGAGATCACACGAAGAATGATGTCCTCGTCTCTACGGTTGATCCACGTCTAGAGGTGAGATCTAGATTCTTCCTTCTCCACAAGTGCTAGCTTGAACCCGGAGGAAGAGGGATGAAGATCAAAGCAACAAATCACCAAGGCACAAGGGAGGGGGCGGCCTCTCCTTGCCGTCGGGTAGAGGGGCGGACGGGAGGGCTAGGGTTTCGGCCCTAACTCTTTTTTTTGTCTTGCTCTCTCTTTTTCTCTCCCACTCTTTATGTGTTATGTCTAATAATAAATCATGTAGTGGGAAGGAAGCTAGAGCCTCCTTTATATACTCCAACAACTCCTTGTTGTTTCCATAAAAGAGTTTCCTAATTCTAGATGAACTAGAATTATTCCCTTCCTTGCAAATTAGTCCTACTAAGTTTGCAAGGTGTTGCACAATGATCCTTCTATTAATTAATCCATATTAATTAATCCCAAATCTAGCTCTACTCTATTTGACGTGTGACCCCATAGGTTTCTATATAGTTGGTAGTAACTATTACTAACATGGAGCGGTGTCTAGCAACACATCCATGCCACCCAACCAATAGAAATAGTCAGTGATCCCGACAAACCTTTGTGCCCAATATGTCATATTGCATTATCCCTTTGTCTCCATATCCGGATTGGACACGAGACATAAATAGTCACACTCGTATATCCAATCCATAGTTCCTCGATCCTGGGAATATGCTTATGCTTGCAGATAACATTAATATCTCTATATTAATTTATCTGAGTCTGGCCAGACATTCAATAAGCCTCATCCCTCGAGTGGCCGTGGATATTTACCCCCATTATGTGGGAGGGACAAATCCTATCTACATCACTACGATCTCTAAGCTTGCTACCTATTACGCCCGATAGCCACCTTTATGATTACCCAGTTACGGTGTAACGTTTGATAACATCAAAGCGCAATATTTCACAACTAGAGTATCTAGTGACTTCAAGTCCAAGGATTGCAATAATATTAGCACTACGAAAAGCGATTGTGACTTCACATAATCTAATGTATCCTTTTCGTCGTGGGTCAATCCAGTATGCCATTACTCCTAATGCATACCCATGTGTTAGACTTGATATCTCTATATCAATCTACCCACATACTAGTCTATATTTGATTGTCCTATTAATCAATATAATTGACTAGGGATATTTAAGATAAATAACACAATTTATCTAAGGACTTCATTATATTAAATATCGCCATAAATAATAAATGAATATTCTAGCCAAAACATTGTTCATACTAAATCTACGATTGCCTCTAGGGCATCTATTCCAACAGTCTCCCACTTGCACTAGAGCCAATCTGGCGCATCTCGTATGCCTATAGATCTGGCGCGCCGTTCATGCTTTCGCTGCGCAAGCGGTTTCGTGAGCGGATCTGACACGTTGTCATCCGTCGGAATCTTGCATATCTTCACATCTCCTCGATCGATCATATCACGAATAAGATGGAATCTCCTAAGTACATGCTTTGAATTTTGGTGCGATCTTGGTTCCTTTGCCTGTACGATTGCCCCAGAGTTGTCACAGTACAACTCTACGGGATCCACTATGCTAGGGACCACACCGAGCTCAGTGATAAACTTCTTTATCCATACTGCCTCTTTTGCTGCTTCCGCAGCAGCAATGTATTCAGCTTCTGTTGTAGAATCAGCAACTGTGCCTTGCTTGGAACTCTTCCAGCTCACAGATCCTCCATTCTTGCAAAACACGTATCCAGACTGCGATCTGTAATCATCCTTGTCGGTTTGGAAGCTTGCGTCTGTGTAACCCTTTACAATTAGCTCTTCCATTCCTACAAATATCAAGAATACATCCTTAGTTCTTCTCGAGTACTTTAGGATGTTCTTGACAGCAATCCAGTGACTCTCACCCGGATTGGACTGATATCTACTCACCATACTCAACGCGTATGATACGTCTGGTCTAGTACATAGCATGGCGTACATGATGGATCCTATGGCCGAAGCATAGGGTATCCTGCTCATGCGGTCCTTCTCCATCTCGTTGGAGGGACAGTCATTCTTAGAAAGAGTGACTCCATGTGACATGGGCAAGAATCCCTTCTTGGAATCTTGCATGTTGAACCTCTTCAACACCTTGTCAATATATGTACTCTGACTTAGGCCAAGCAACCTTTTAGATCTATCTCTATAGATCTTTATACCAAGTATATAGGCTGCGTCTCCTAAGTCTTTCATCGCAAAGCACTTTCCTAGCCAATCCTTAACAGATTGCAGAGTAGGAATATCATTGCCAATGATTAGTATGTCATCCACATACAAGACCAGAAATACTATAGAGCTCCCACTAACCTTCTTGTAAACACAAGGCTCATCTTCCTTCTTGATGAAGCCAAACTCTTTGACCGCGTCATCAAAACGTCGATTCCAGATCCTAGAAGCTTGCTTTAATCCATAAATGGACCTTTTCAACTTACAGACTTTATTGGCATATCCTCAAAACCCTCTGGTTGTGTCATGTACACATCCTCAAGGAGGTTTCCATAAAGGAACGCTGTTTTGACATCCATTTGCCAAATCTCATAGTCGTAGTATGCTGCAATAGCAAGTAAGATTCGAATGGATTTAGTCATGGCGACTGGTGAAAAAGTCTCATCATAGTCAATACCATGAATCTGTCTCTAACCTTTGGCCACCAATCGCCCCTTATAGGCAACTACCTTGCCATCCATGTCGGTCTTCTTCTTGAAGACCCACTTGCACCCTATGGGTCGAGCCCCTTCGGGTGGTTCCACCAAAGTCCATACTTTGTTGGTGTACATGGAATCCATTTCGGATCTCATGACTTCTAGCCACTTCTTAGAGTCTGGGCCACTCATGGCTTCTCCATAGTTTGCAGGCTCATCTTCCACGAGTGGTACGTCATCGGGATCAGTCACAAGAAGTCCATACCTCTCTGGCTCATGACACACTCTTCTTGATCTACGGAGTTCCTGTGTTACCTGAACAGGTTCTTCCACAACTTCTTGTGGTTCCTGTTCATGTTCCATTATTGGTTCAGTGGTTTGTGGTTTATGAATTTCTTTAAGTGCTACAACCCTCCCACTTGCTTCTTTAGAGACTAGTTCTCTTTCTAGAAACACGCCGGTCCGAGCAACGAACACTTTGTTCTCGGTAGGGTTATAGAAATAATATCCTTTAGTCTCCTTAGGATATCCCACAAACTTACACTTATCCGATTTAGGCCCGAGCTTGTCTGTTTGTAAACGCTTTACATAGACGTCGCAGCCCCAAATATTCATAAACGACACTATGGGACGCCTCCCAGTCCATATCTCATATGGCGTCTTCATGACTGATTTGGATGGAACACGGTTAATGGTAAAAGCTGCCGTCATTAGAGCATGTCCCCAAAAGGATATCGGAAGATCTGTTTGAGGCATCATAGATCGCACCATATCTACTAGAGTGCGATTCCTCCTTTCAGATACACCATTCCATTGTGGTGTTCCGGGTGGAGTGAGTTGGGATACTATCCCACACTCTCTAAGATACTCATCAAACTCTTGGCTTAAGTATTCTCCTCCACGATCCGATCGTAGGGCTTTAATACTCTTGCCAAGTTGCTTCTCTACTTCACTCTTGAATTCTTTGAACAATTCAAAGGATTCGGATTTGGCCTTCACAAGGTATACAAATCCATATCTACTGAAATCATCAGTAAATGTGATGAAGTAGGTATAACCACCTCTGGCAGGCGTGGGGAATGGTCCGCATACATCAGTATGTATGAGTGCCAATAACTCACTAGTCCGCTCGCCTTTCTTATTGAAAGGGGACTTTGTCATTTTTCCTAATAAACAAGATTCACATGTCTCATATGATTCCAAATCAAATGAGTCTAGAAGTCCATCCTTATGGAGTCTAGATATGCGTTTCTCATTTATATGGCCTAAACGACAGTGCCATAGATATGTAGGATTTAAATCATTAGTTTTAATCCTTTTAGTATTTATGTTATAGATTGGATTATTTAGATCAAGGATATATAATCCATTAGACAAATGCGCACTACAATAGTGCATACTATCAAAATAAATGGAGCAACACTTGTCCTTTATTGAAATAGAAAAACCTTTCTCGTCCAAACAAGAAACGGAAATAATGTTTCTGCTCATAGCAGGCACATAAAAGCAATTGTCTAATTCTAAAATAAGTCCAGAAGGCAAAGATAGCTCATAAACGCCTACAGCTAATGCAGCAACCTTTGCTCCATTCCCGACGCGCAAGTCTATCTCCCCTTTTCGCAATCTTCTACTTCTTTTCAAATCCTGCACATTGCGACAAATGTGAGAACCACATCCGGTATCCAATACCCAGGATGATGAAATAGAGAGATTGACGTCTATAACATAAATACCTGGTGGTGGTGGAATCACTATTCCAAGCTACTTATCATCCAGATATTTAGGGCAATTCCTCCTCCAGTGACCCGGCTGGCTGCAGTAGTGACATTCACCTTTAGCCACGCCTCCACTAGGCTTTAGGGCATCCTTGGATTTCGCAACTTTCTTGCGTTTTCCTTTTGAAGTAGATGCAACTGACTTGCTCTTCTTCTTGTGCACCATCATTATGGCTTTGCCCTTGCCTTTATTGATGCTTTGCTCAGCTGTCTTTAGCATGTTCAATAGGTCTGGAAAAGACTTGTTGATCTCATTCATATTATAGTTCATAATGAACTGATTATAACTGTCAGGAAACGATTGCAAGACGAGATCTGTCGCCAAGTCCTGGCCGAGTGGGAACCCAAGTCTCTCAAGGTTCTCTATGTACCCGATCATTCGGAGTACATGAGGGCCTACTGGATTCCCCTCTGCAAGACTACTTTTGAACAATGCTTTAGACACTTCATAGCGCTCATGCCTTGCCTGTTCCTGAAACAATTGTTTCAAGTGTCTGATCATATCATAGGCTTCCATGTTCTCGTGTTGCTTTTGAAGCTCACCAGTCATGGTACAAAGCATGAGGCAAGTCATGTCATTAGAATCATCAATATGTTTCTGACGTGCCCTTACTTCCGCTAATAGAGACTCATCTTGTGGTGGGTCTGGAATTGGAGTGTCCAAGACGTACATCTTCTTTTCTTGCTTGAGGACAATCCTCAAGTTTCTGTACCAGTCAAGGAAATTTGTTCCAGACAATTTATCCTTCTCAAGGACAGATCGTAGGGATGAACTCGATGCGTTGTTGTTTGCCATTTGGAATTCTACAAAACGAGAAATATGCAATTTTAGTATTTTGAACAATTTAACTATATTTAACAATGGCTAGATCATTAAATATAGCTCCCACTATTTTTCTCGGATTAATAGCCCTCACTATTAAAGCGGAAAATATCTTTATACTTTCTAGTGGGTCCAAGATCCCTTTTTCACTTCTTCTTGAGCTTGCTTTGGCAAGTCACCCAAGAATTGGTTATTTAGGTAGGAACCATTCCAATTACATCCCATGCAACTCTTGGTCCAATTAGGTGAACAAATTCCTTTTATTCTTTATCCAATTGGATAACTCCTAATTGTCATGCCTCTAAGCTCATCAATCTTATTGACTCTTGCCTAGTTGCGTCCAACCTCTTGCTTTCAACATACACGCATTACTAGCTTGCGTCGTCCGCAACACATCATGAAAAATTAAAATCGCCTTGCTTTGGCAAGCCCGAATTTTAATAGGCCATGATCATGAAGGGTGTTTTGGCAAGAGAAGGCAAAACGCAATATTTAATTGAGGGATTTCTTTTAATTTGTTTGGTTGATCTTTATCAACATGGTCAACTTATTTGGATTGGGCTATCCACAATAAAAGACCAACCTTGTTTATTATTATCTTGTTATCGTTTTGCTTGTAGCGCCATACACACAAAATAAATAACAAGGCATGAATAATAAACATCCACAAAAATAAAAAACGTGGCATGGATATGGCCTCTAGACTAATGATATTATCAAGCCAATGATAATATCTAATTGCACTAAAGTGCCGAGCTCATCTCCATGTGCTCCACCATAGCTGCGCGCCTAGGGATGTCTTTTGGCTCCTTTGGTTCTCCGGTCTTCTTCTCCATGTTCTTGGCTATCATCTAAATATTTCTAATTCTAGCCTAACATCTAGAATAAATAAATAATAAAAGCCTCACATGTCGAGGAGAAAAAGAACGACTCGCAGGCCGTAAAACTTAATTAATTATTACATTAATTTGATCAGCTCGCAGGACGTAAACCAAACCACAAAACAATAAACATCCACAATCCTAGGCCATATCCATCCACCATGCAATAAAGCACATAATACAGTTAAAACCAATTTTTAACGCGCTTGTTTAATTTTAATGAAATTGGGTAACTAGGGTTTCACAACGGTCCAAAGGGTCCAAGCCAACAAGTGGCCCGAACCCTAGGACCGCCGCACGCCTAGGGGGCCGCGGCCTTGCTTGGCGCGCAAGGGAGGGGCGGGCGGCTAGGGTTTCGGCCCTAGTCCCCTTCCTCCTTCCTTGTTGCCCAAGCAAGGTTGTTTCCATATGGATTTATTTCCATAATTTTGTTTCCATAATTGAAAACCCCTTTTCAATCATGTGCCCATGAACCCTAATTTTTCAAGAACCCAATTATTCACATCCTATGTGATTAAACTCACCAATTCTAACATCCAATGTTAAATTGGGTCTTGTTTGATTGAATCAAATTCAATATTGCATCTTCTATGCCAATTTTTCAGTTTTCGCGTAATAAACAATAATACGGTGTATTAACTGAAATCGTAAACACATAATATCATGTTATGCTCTACGACCTGCGGCTCTGATACCACTGTTGGATTTTGACGTAGGTAACGCAGCGGAATAACAAAATTAATCCTACTCAAAGCCCACCAAGGATCACAGGAAGAGACATCATAACATGATTAAGGACATAGAAGATGTGTACCTTTTGATTTGTGAGATCACACGAAGAATGTTGTCCTCGTCTCTACGGTTGATCCACGTCTAGAGGTGAGATCTAGATTCTTCCTTCTCCACAAGTGCTAGCTTGAACCCGGAGGAAGAGGGATGAAGATCAAAGCAACAAATCACCAAGGCACAAGGGAGGGGGCGGCCTCTCCTTGCCGTCGGGTAGAGGGGCGGACGGGAGGGCTAGGGTTTCGGCCCTAGCTCTTTTTTTTGTCTTGCTCTCTCTTTTTCTCTCCCACTCTTTATGTGTTATGTCTAATAATAAATCATGTAGTGGGAAGGAAGCTAGAGCCTCCTTTATATACTCCAACAACTCCTTGTTGTTTCCATAAAAGAGTTTCCTAATTCTAGATGAACTAGAATTATTCCCTTCCTTGCAAATTAGTCCTACTAAGTTTGCAAGGTGTTGCACAATGATCCTTCTATTAATTAATCCATATTAATTAATCCCAAATCTAGCTCTACTCTATTTGACGTGTGACCCCATAGGTTTCTATATAGTTGGTAGTAACTATTACTAACATGGAGCGGTGTCTAGCAACACATCCATGCCACCCAACCAATAGAAATAGTCAGTGATCCCGACAAACCTTTGTGCCCAATATGTCATATTGCATTATCCCTTTGTCTCCATATCCGGATTGGACACGAGACATAAATAGTCACACTCGTATATCCAATCCATAGTTCCTCGATCCTGGGAATATGCTTATGCTTGCAGATAACATTAATATCTCTATATTAATTTATCTGAGTATGGCCAGACATTCAATAAGCCTTATCCCTCGAGTGGCCGTGGATATTTACCCCCATTATGTGGGAGGGACAAATCCTATCTACATCACTACGATCTCTAAGCTTGCTTCCTATTACGCCCGATAGCCACCTTTATGATTACCCAGTTACGGTGTAACGTTTGATAACATCAAAGCGCAATATTTCACAACTAGAGTATCTATTGACTTCAAGTCCAAGGATTGCAATAATATTAGCACTACGAAAAGCGATTGTGACTTCACATAATCTAATGTATCCTTTTCGTCGTGGGTCAATCCAGTATGCCATTACTCCTTATGCATACCCATGTGTCAGACTTGATATCTCCATATCAATCTACCCACATACTAGTCTATATTTGATTGTCTTATTAATCAATATAATTGACTAGGGATATTTAAGATAAATAACACAATTTATCTAAGGACTTCATTATATTAAATATCGCCATAAATAATAAATGAATATTCTAGCCAAAAAATTGTTCATACTAAATCTACGATTGCCTCTAGGGCATCTATTCCAACAGATTGGTACAAAAACTTGAGAATTGTTCTCAAGCAAGAGAAGAAACTGTACGAAATAGAGGAGCATGTTCCAGAAGGTCCAGAGAACCAGACACCTGCTGCCTTAAAGGCGTATCAAAAGCGTGTTGATGACGCTAATGATGCGGCCTGCCTTATGCTTTGCACTATGACCTCTGAGCTTCAGAAGCAACACGAAAACATGAATGCTGTCGATATGATCGAACATCTAAAGCAGCTCTTCCAAGAGCAGGCGAGGGTAGAGAGGTATGAGGTCTCAAAGGCACTGTTCAAATGTCATCTGGCAGAAGGGAACCCGGTGGGACCCCATGTACTCCGAATGATCGGGTACTTGGAGAATCTCGCCCGAATAGGGTTCCCGGTCGGCCAAGAGTTGGCAACCGATCTCGTGTTGCAATCGTTGCCCGAGAGTTATGGACAGTTCATTATGAACTATAACATGATCGAGATCGTTAAACCACTGCCAGATTTGCTCAACATGTTGAGGACGGCTGAACAGAGCATCAACAAGGGTAAGGGCAAGGCCATTATGATGGTACAGAAAGGAAAGGGCAAAAAGTTTGCCTCTTCCTCCAAGGGAAAAGGCAAGTCAGTTGCCAAGTCCAAGGAACCAGCCCTTAAGCCTGTTGGTGGCATTGCCAAGGCCGTGACTAAGGGTGAGTGTCACTACTGCAGTCAGCCTGGACACTAGAGGAGGAACTGCCCAAAATATCTGGAGGACAAGAGGCTTGGAATAGTGATTCCACCACCACCAGGTATTTTTGTTGTAGATGTCAATTTAACTGTCTCTACATCATGGGTATTAGATACTGGATGTGGATCTCATATTTGTCGAAATATGCAGGATCTAAAGAGAAGTAAAAGATTGGATAAAGGGGAGGTAGATCTGCGCGTTGGGAATGGAGCAAAGGTTGCTGCGTTGGCCATAGGCGTGTGCGAGCTATCTCTGCCTTCAGGATTAGTTTTAGAATTAAATAATTGCTATTTTGTGCCTGGTATGAGCAGAAACATTATTTCTATTTCTTGTTTGGACAAGGAAGGTTTTATTATTTCAATAAAGAACAATTGTTGTTCCTTTTATTTGAATAATATTCACTATTTTAGTGCGCAATTATTTAATGGACTTTATGTCCTTGATCTAAGCAATCCTGTCTACAATATTAATACCAAGCGGATTAAAATAAATGATTTAAATCCTGCTTATTTATGGCATTGTCGTTTAGGCCACATAAATGAGAAACGTGTATCTAGACTCCATAAGGATGGATTACTAGACTCATTTGATTTTGAATCATATGAGACATGTGAAGCTTGTTTATTGGGAAAAATGACAAAGTCCCCCTTCAATAAGAAAGGTGAGAGGACTAGTGAGCAATTGGCGCTCATACATACCGATGTGTGTGGGCCATTTGCCACGCCTGCCAGGGGTGGTTATGTCAACTTCATTACGTTTACTGATGATTACAGTAGATATGGATTTGTGTACCTTATGAGGGCAAAATCCGAATCCTTTGAAGTGTTCAAAGAATTCAAGAATGAAGTAGAGAAGCAACTTGGCAAAAGTATAAAGGCTCTACGATCGGATCGTGGAGGAGAATACTTGAGCCAAGAGTTTGACGACTATCTTAGAGAGTGTGGGATCGTGTCCCAATTCACTCCACCCGGAACGCCACAATGGAATGGCGTGTCCGAGAGATGAATCGAACCCTATTGGATATGGTTCGATCTATGATGTGTCAAACCGATCTTCCATTATCATTTTGGGGCTACACTCTATTACGTGCAGCTTTCACCATTAACCGTGTTCCATCTAAATTAGTCATGAAGACACCATATGAGATGTGGAGTGGGAGGCGTCCCACTCTGTCGTTCATGAGGATTTGGGGCTGCGATGTCTATGTAAAACTTTTACAATCAGACAAGCTAGGGCCTAAATCGGATAAGTGTAAGTTTGTGGGGTACCCTAAGGAAACGAAGGGATACTACTTCTACAATCCAACCAAGAACAAAGTGTTTGTTGCTCGGACCGGCGTGTTTCTAGAAAGAGAGTTTGTCTCTAAAGAAGCAAGTGGGAGGAATGTAGAACTTGAAAAAGTTCAAGAACCACAAATCACTGAACCGATTATGGAACATGAACAAGAAACACAAGCAGTTGTGGAGCCACCTGTTCAGGTAACACAAGAGCTTCGTAGATCTAGTAGAATGCGCCAGGAACCCGAGAGGTATGGACTTCTCGTAACCGATTCCGGCGACAAGATGCTCATAGATGATGAGCCTACTACCTATGAGGAGGCCATGAGTGGCCCCGACTCTCAGAAGTGGCTGGAAGCCATGAGATCCGAGATGGAATCCATGTATACCAACAAAGTATGGACTTTGGTGGAACCACCCCATGGGGCGCGGACCATAGGGTGCAAGTGGGTCTTCAAGAAGAAGATCGACATGGATGGTAATGTGATTACCTATAAGGGCCGATTGGTGGCTAAAGGATTCAGACAAATTCATGGTATTGACTATGACGAAACCTTTTCACCAGTTGCAATGACCAAATCCATCCGAATCCTACTTGCAATTGCAGCATACCATGACTATGAGATTTGGCAGATGGATGTCAAAACAGCATTCTTTTATGGGAATCTCCTCGAGGACGTGTATATGATACAGCCTGAGGGTTTTGAGGATCCAAAGCAAGCCAACAAAGTCTGTAAGCTGCAACGGTCCATTTATGGATTGAAGCAAGCCTCTAGGAGTTGGAATCGACGTTTTGACGAAGTGGTCAAAGAGTTTGGCTTCATCAGAAACGAAGATGAGTCTTGTGTCTACAAGAAGGTTAGTGGGAGCTCTGTAGCTTTTCTGGTCTTGTATGTGGATGACATACTACTCATTGGAAACGACATTCCCATGCTGCAATCTGTTAAAGATTGGCTAGGAAAGTGTTTCTCAATGAAGGACTTAGGGGAAGCAGCCTATATACTCGGTATAAAGATCTATATAGATAGATCTAAGAGGTTGCTAGGCCTAAGTCAAAGTACATATATTGACAAGGTGTTGAAGCGGTTCAACATGCAAGATTCCAAGAAGGGATTCTTGCCCATGTCACATGGAATCACTCTTTCGAAGAGTGGTTGTACTTCCAATGAGATTGAGAAGGAACGCATGAGTAGGATTCCCTATGCCTCGGCCATAGGGAATCCTACTCATGCGATCCGAGATGGAATCCATGTATACCAACAAAGTATGGACTTTGGTGGAACCACCCCATGGGGCGCGGCCCATAGGGTGCAAGTGGGTCTTCAAGAAGAAGATCGACATGGATGGTAATGTGATTACCTATAAGG